>CM061270.1:45547500-46937500 GCA_030848825.1 Tadarida brasiliensis
GCTTTTAACTTGAGAAAGCAAAACTTATGAGATGAAATGAACTGTGATAAAAATCTACAACATGCCTGTCCTCCTTCTGTTATTGCCTGAATCACAGTATAGCTTAGTTGTCTGGCTTTTTGTCTCGCTAACTCCATGAAGACAGGAGCCACGCCTGTCCCATTCACTGTTGTTTCCCTAACAACTAACAGAGAGCCTGGCATATAGTAAATGCTAAAAATATTATTTATTGAATGAATGAATGAGTTGTAATTGGGGCTTGAAGATAATTTGAAACAGCTGTTGGAATTATAATGCAAGAATTATAATTGGTAATCAATTAGAGAAGACTAAAGGAATTGCTGAGTTGCATTTTGGATCCTGTCAAGTTTAGGGAGAACACATTTGTACTGGAACTAATCATCACTATTTAGTGAGTTTCTCAAGCAAGGCTAAGAAGTCAGGAATGGAGAACTTACTATCTAAACCAGGTTGTGATTGGAAAAGGATTTGGGGGCAAAGATTAAAGGGAGTTTGAGCTCAAACAAAATGAAATATACATAAATTGACAGACCCTAGAACTTAGGTTGCTTAAGGAACAAACTAAACCATATTCTTGCAGATGGACAGCCTGCAAGAATATGGAAAGATGAAATGACTACAGATGATGATTAAGGCAAGATATAGTTTAGTATAAGGTAATATGAAAATGTATTTACTACCTTCCCCAAATTATTATAGCTGAGTTTGCTGTTCTTCTTTCTCAATCCTGTTTGCTTTTATGCACCAGTCTTAGCAAAAGTAGTTATAGATCACCATTTTCAGTATTCCTTCTCCTTCCTCATCCAGAGTTACTAATATTTAAGTTGCCCACTCAGACACATTAGAGATGACTTGGCCCTCTTGTGTTTTTCTCCTTGCCAATCAGGAGCCAATGTTCATAGAATTAGCTATAGTTGTCTGTTTCTCTTCCATTCCTTTTCTTCTTTTTCTCTCCACATTTGTCTGCAAATACTTATCTTCTACTGCCATGCCCATCTGTTTAATCTTTATTTCTAAACAGTTTAGAATTGCTGAAATGTGCTCAGAATACTTCCCACATATTGCAGAGCTTGCTTTTTGCCCTGTTTATGCCTGTCTTCATTCTGAACCCAAGAACTTTGCCCTAGTTATTAGCTGGCAAAAGTCTTCAGTATTGAACTCAATAGATGCCAACAGCCCATTATCCTGTCTCTTTAATCCTGGCCACTGTTTGAGTGGCCTAGCATTGGGCTGTGTTATGGACTGAATGTTTGTGTCCCACCCCAAAATTCATTTTTGAAGTATTTGGAGGTGATAGTATTCATAGGTGGGGTCTTTGGGAGGCAAGTAGGCTTAGAAAAAGTCATGAGGGTGAGGCTCTTATGATGGGATTAGTGTCCTTAGAGAAGAGGAAGAGATCAGAGAGCCCTCTCTCTCTCTCCTTCTTTCTCTCTCCCTTCCTCTCTCTCAGTCTTTGCTGGCACCCTGGTCTCAGATCCCCTGCCTCCATAATTATTAGAAATAAATGTCTATTGTTTGAGCCACCCAGTCTATGGCATTTTGTTAATGCAACACAAGCTAAGATGGGTTGTCTCACCACAATTCATACTGATTTTGCCTGAGCTGTGACTGAGCTGCCTCTGCCCTTTGGGCTCTGTGCCTTGCTCACTTTGGTGCTACTATACAGTCAGGTCAGTCTCTACTGCAAGGTCATCTCCTCTATCATATAATTCTGAAGAACTAAAAGTAATATTGGTATTTATGCCCATTACTTGGGCTATGACCAAATATAAAGAGAAGAGTATACCAAAGGAAAGGATGGTTAGTTTAAGTTGCAATAACAAATGTCTCTGAAATCTCAGTGACTTAAAATTAGGTCAGAAACTTCTTCTGTAAGGGCCAGATGGTAAATATTTTATATTTCATGGACCACAGTGTCTGTCATAACTACCCAACCTGCCATTATAGTGTAAATGGCGCTATAGTCAATACATAAACAAATGAGTGTGCCTGTGTTCCAAAAAAACTTTACTTACAAAGCACATTGATTCAGCCTCAGTTTTCTGACCACTGACTTAAACTGACAAAGATTTTATAATCATGTTCACACATTACATTTATTAAAAGTAAGATGGGTGATTTGTTTACCACCTTTCCACTGTTGGTACTCTGGGATCCAAGTTAATGAAAGAGCCACAGTCTGCAAGTACTTTTAATGGTAGCAGAGAGAAAAGTGAACTTAAAAGGTACCCATCTATTCTTAAGCTCCTGTCCAGAAGTGGCAGATACCATTTTCACTTGGATTTCATTAGCTCATCATAACGCATGTTCACTACCCAGTTAACAAGGGTGGAGAAGACTTCTCCTCCTACAGAGGAGGGACACTTAGAATTGGTGAACAATAATACAATGCACAACAAGGATTGGTGATCAGAGAAGGGAACTTCAAGCTTAAAGTTATTGATGATACACTTTTAGATAATAAAAGTTCAAAGTGATATGATTTAAGACAGCTGAAGAGAAACGGCATGACACTGGGACTGAGTAATTGTGAAATCTGTAAAGAATTACTTAGGTAGAGGCTGTGTTTTCTTGTGGAGCAAGGTGGGAACGATGAAAGGAAAGTGGTAGGCATGGATTATTACAGTTGTTCTGATCATTTTTTTCCTCCAAAATGCACAGGAGAAATAAAGTCATAATCAAAGTGTTTTAACCAATAGCTCTTAATCCACTTCTGAGCATTAATGAAGTCAAATCAAAATTCAAGGATGGAGAGTTAAAGTGTATAGAAATAACCTTTAACCACTCTACTCTTTTTTAAAGTAAAACATTTATAACTATTGTTTGCTTTAGTTTGTTTGTCAACTATTATTGGCAATAAGCTACTTGCAAGAAACGTCAGAAGTGATGGAGGCGTGCTAATGTCATTACACCCAGAATGCTGATGTTACCAGTGTGCTCTGACGAACACAGGTATAATTCTATTAACTATTGTACTCAACATTTGATTCATAATCTAACTGGTAGGGTTAAACCCAATTGCTGTTTTGTTTGTTTGTTTTTAATTAGTTAAGGGCAATTCTAGCAGAAATATGTCTTGGTCTATGCTTCAAATATATAATTTTGTGCCAGATATCAGCCTGTGAATACAGAATAAAAAAAGGGATCAGAATGGGACAGATGGAGGAGGTTGGATTTTATATTTTTTGTTGTTTTGTTTTTTATTTGTTTGTGAGAAAATAGGTGTGGGATAAGGAAATAGACATGGCATAATACAAATAAAATCAGATAAGCCAAAGAAATTGTCATACAAAAATATTATCTTCAATTGTCTGGATAGTATGCTTATTTTACATTGGAAAAGAGAAAACCAAGAACCTCAGGGAAAGTTTATCATCTTTGTTTACCATTAGACTGCACTTTCCATTTTGAATTTTGAAGTATATTAACTCTAATCTAATTGCAAATACTAATTTGTCCTATGATTTAAAATAAATGTTGTTACTGTACTTGTAGAATGTTTCTGCATGTACATTACTACCTTTGCATCTTATTGATTGCATTTCTGGTTACTATGGGAACAGTAGTGGAGAAGTTAATTAAGATCAGGAGGTTAGAATGGAAGAAAAATAGAATTTTCAACACAGTTCATTTATCATGTACATTTAAATTAGTTTCCTTAATAAAATATCTATTGGAGTAGAATAGTGATGGCTGAGTCACTTTAATAAAAACAAATGATACATGTTAAAAGTTTAACATCACGTATTTGTACTCAATTCATCCCATTAAGAAGCATTTGGCTTTGGTAATCAAATTAACGAAAGTCATTAATAAAGGTTTCTGTGTCTCGATATTGTTACTCTAAGATTTTTAGTCTTGAGCAATGCATTTTATGCATTATTCTTATTATTTATTCAGAATAAGCTTGTGGTTGTTATTAAGTTTTAGTCTTTTTGTTCCAAATCCGCCCTTTTATATTGTGCTTCCTGATGCTCTGGCTGACACTATGCAAACCAGATTTCTCAGTTGCCAGTAGCTTCCTCAGTTCTGCCAGTAGGGGGCAACGAGGGAAGATTAGTAGGCAGAAGGGTGGGAGAAGAGACTTCCTTTCTGTTGACTTTCTGTTCCTGCCAGGACAATTCAGCAATGGTACTTCACTCAGGAGAGCCTTCAATACCGAAAACTTGTAAGTGATTCCCCATGGGCGTTCCTTCTTTTAAACTACGGTATCTAGTGTACTTTTGTTTTCTAGTTGATAATAAGTCCATGATTGATTTTATATGTATAAAGTAGAATGGAAGCTTAAAAAAGAATAAATCTTATTTTTTAGTATAAAACTTTGAGAAATACAAAAATGTAGGACAAAGAGAGATTGTTACTCTGTTTCATTACCCATATAGAACTTATGCTAACATTTTGCTTCTTTTCTCTACAATATTGTTTTGCAGATAGGTACATACATTTTTCAAAAACGTAACTATCAGATTCCATCTCTGCCTTTGTCTCCTGTGTTTTATTTTACTTTAAATGAAAACTGTGTTCCCATGTTATTACAAACTTTTCATAAACATCATTTGAATAGCTATGCAACATTCCATAGCCTGTTTTACTATTACTCATATTTAGAGATTTGGGTTGCTCTCAAGTGGTTTAAAATTATAATAATACCATCATAAACAACTTTATGCTTCAATTTTTATATATATTCAGATTTATTTCATTAAGATTTAAACCTTTGTTATATTCTTGTGCCAGTCTCTTAATGCAGAACCCCAGCCCACAAATATTCTGGAATTACTCAGAGGTTGTCTTCCATGGACTTACAAAGAATTATTCTGTGTTTCTTCAAGTGTGTGCATATGCATGCATGTGTGTGTGTGTGTGTGTGAGAGAGAGAGAGAAAGAAAGAGAGAGAGAGAGAGAGAGAGAGAGAGAGAGAGAGAGAGAATGGGTCTAAGTCTGTTTTCCTTACACATTGTCCCTATGGCAACATTATAGCTGAGAGTATATGCGAAAAATATATTAAATTGCATTAAGGGAATAATCATACCAGTCCTACCTTGCTAAGAGAAAATTTCTATTTAATATACACTGAGCATCTAATTTTTAATATATTTTCCTTTAAATGATACTAATACTCTCATAATAAAAATATTACTCTCCTGTACAGTAGAACAAAGAAAAAGTAACTAGGGTGTTATTTTTTAAAATATGTTTTTATTGATTTTTAGGGGGAGAGGAAGGGAGAGGGAGAGAAAGAAAGACCAGTGAGAGGGAAACATTGAGCGGCTGCCTCCTGCACGGCCCCTACTGGGGAGTGAGTCTGCAACCTGAGCAGGTGCCCTGGCCGGGAATCCAACCAGTGACCTCATGGTGCGTGGGACGCAGCTTAACCAACTGAGCCATACCAGCCAGCCTGTGGTGTTATTTTTTAAGAGAGTTATTAATTAGAAGGCTATTTGTATTATGAACTGAAATAGTGATATTTAAATGGTGAACATGAACCTATTGGACCTTCAGTATAAACCAGAATACAAACAAAAATGTCTTGGTTTTAGTTTTCTCACAGGTATAATGGTATAATACATGAACAGTATTACTTTGGGAGGTGTTATGAAAGTCAAATTGTATGTCTATATCTATGTTTTTATGCATATTCATATCTATATCTAAGTGTAGTTAATATTATGAAACAACAGAAAATGTAGGGCAGTCATCATTAGTTTTTCCAAACAAGATAAAAATCCAAACTTATACCCTGTGCTTAAGAGAAACAAGACATTTAATATGCTCAAAGAAGGTCAGGAGTAAAAAGTTTTGCACTTCTATAAACATTTCATATGCTATGCTAGTCTCAACTCAAGGGCCAAAGTTGTCTTTTGTGCCCATTTCCTTCTGCTTCTTCGAAGCCTCAATTTCTTGGCTTGGCACCTTCAAAATGCACCCTTCTAGCTTTAAAAGATGCTAGGGTTTTTTGTTGTTTTTTTTTCTTGTTATTCTTTTTTTTTCTTTCAATTTTTATTAATTTATTTTTGTTACAGATGTTTCTCCTTTTTTCCCCCTAGACACCCTCCTCCCCATCCCGCCCCCACCCCCACCGCCTAGGAATATACCCTAAAAAGCCTGAAAAAATGCTAGTTTTATAAACTAACCCTTGATCTAAAGAGCTATTCTTGGTTATATTTACAGTTTCCTGGAGACCACAAAATATTCTCTTGTTCAACAGAAATAGCAGTAGAGAAGAAGACATTATATTTTAAAATAAGAGAATTTTTCTTTTGAAAAGACCTTCCAAAGTCATATCTGTAGCTTGATACTCTTCACAATTCAATTCAATTCCCTTCTATTAAAAACAATATTGAACACTTGCAAGAAGCTAGGCACTAGGCACTATGTTTTGCGCTATGTGTGATCTCATTTACACCTCACAACAACCAAGTAAAGTATTTATTGTTAACCTTGTTTTTACAAAACAGAAAGCTGGTAATTGGAAAAGTTAAGTAGCATTTCCATGTTTGTGCAAAGTGACATAATCTGCATTTGAATGTCAGTTGACCTGGCCCAATAGCTCATTATCTTTCATGGAAATAGTTGTTTTAATAGCAGTCAATAAGGATAAAGGCTTTTTTATGTGCCTGTCACTGCCGAAAAATTGAGTTTAAATGCAGTAATTCTTTAGAGGTATTTTATAAATTTGCCTAATATATAATTACAATTAGGTTGTACAATCTGATTACAAAAATCCACTAATGTTGGTTTGCAAACTAGACCTATACATAGAGGGCAAGGAGAGACGAATAAAGAAGAGGCAGGCCACTCTAGTTTGGTAGGTGGTAGGAGTCAGGTTTAATAAGCAAGGGAACTTTCATGGCTTGTTTGGTTAGTTGCAAGATGAGTAGATCTCCTCACCCACCCACCGAAATCTTAAGCTTATATTGAGACCTTAACTAGGTTCAGTAACCTACAGTATACAGTCCAAATGGATTCAACACCATATTATTCTCTCAAGGCTGCATCCTAAAAATCACTCTGGCTGTGAAAAGGGGGGGAATGTATATTCCAAGGACAGGGGAGGGGTGAGGAGCCTCCAACTGCCTGGTTCCAGTTTACTGGTCAACCAGCGTTCACATCCTTTGGATAACCTCCTCCAACAACTATGTTTTTTGTTTGTTGGGGGGGGGGGAGGAGGCACAGGGGTGGTAGTGTTTAGAATTTCTTGGTTCTTAACACTCTCCAAAGAAAAAATAACCTTGCTTTCAGCCTCCTAAATCTAGAATCATCCCATTCTTACTCTCTTGCCTTTTATAGTACTTCTCAAATCAATGGATATGGAAGAGTTATACCTGGTAGAAAGACTTTTATACATTATAGGAAAACCTTCATATGTTGGGAATATATGTCTATATATACTATTTATATATATTTTTATAGAGTGCTTCTTTTATCTCCCTCTCTCTATCTTATTGGAGTCAATATATAATATATAACTTTTCATTAAACACAAGTAGGCAAATATTTGGAGTCAATTAATTCCAATGATATAATTTGGACTGCATCATTTTTATCCAAGGTATGAGGTCCAGAGGAAGGTTAAATTTGTTAAATATCTTATTATTTAGTAAAAACAGGGAACTCAAGCTTACCTGAAAACTTTTCCGTGTGTGTGTGTGTGTGTGTGTGTGTGTGCGTGTGTATTTCCTAGGGGTTTTAATCACTGCAGGACATCCTCACTGAAATAATGTTTTTTAAAAAGGAAAATAGTTATTCTTTCAGAAACTTCTGAATATTGGTCAGTCTTCCTCACCTCCTCCATTACTATATAAAAAATCTGTCCTTTTATCATGAATATTTAGATAATAGTAAAGGTGACTGTTGACTTCCATCTATAAATTAAGAAAAGCTAAAATGTAAATGTGTATGATATCATTTAACTAGAATGTTGGGGTGTATCTTCTCATCTATCTCCCCAGACATACTTGATAATACATATTCCATCCAGGGTCTTCAAAGAATTCTGGGAAAGTCAGGCTGTTAAGTAGCTTTCCCTTTTAGAAAAGTCAGAATTAGGTTGGATTTTAAATATTTTTCTAAGTAATGAATTTTGTACAGCCCATTTTGGGGTCAATTTAGTCAATCATATAGATGATATCTGTCTATAAATACTGTTACTATCTTTGTCATTGTGCTAAGTATTGTGAATATAATGCTGACAGGTCTGAAGATGTTTCAGCTGACTAATATAGAACTGGGGTGAATTATTACAATATTCTCACATAGAGTTGACAGTGTTTAATCAGCTATTAAATCTGTACATGCAGTACATTTACATATAAAACAATCAGGTTGAATTAAATGGTTACTGTTCTTGAAACAACAGCTTGCCATCCCAGATTAAAATTATCAACAACTTGAATAATTAAAATAAGTTTATCCCACTGATTTCAAAGTAGAAATTTAAAAAGAAGTAAAATACCAGGAGACATCTTATAGCTATATTTTTTTTACATTCTGTTGCTTTATACCTACAAGGAAATCTGTACTGTCCACTTGCATAAAAATGGCTCATATATTGGATCAAACTCTGGGGTCACTGGAATAATTATACGGGTTGAAATAAAGTTCTCATGTGACTCTAAATGTTTATACTTTTAGCCATAGAATGACATGTTCAGTGGTATATTTTATTATATTATGGGTATATGTATGATTACCAAATTGCCTTTTAGTACCCTTAAAAAGAATGCTATTGAAAATAACTTGCTATAAGCCTAGGTTAGCTTCCATTACATGGATCTTGAGAAGTCTGCCACCTATTTCAAAAGTTATTATAAAACTCACAGCATCCCTAAAACTTTCATTCTATTTATTTCTTCTATCAATAGCAAGGCATTACAGCAGGTGTGTAAAGAACTTGCAGTAAGTAGGCTTGAGAGACAAACCGATCATTTTCTGTAAAGGGTAGGGTAAGTAAGGAGTAAGAAAACTGTACATATTTTAGCTAGCTTCCTCTTCAAATATGACCACATATATGTTCATTTCGGGAGCATGCATTGAGAAAGTACACTAAAGTTTTTATTATTCTTATAAAGCTTTTTCTTTAGCTATTGTATAGTGACATTTCTGTAAGAGACTTTTTGTACTTTCAATTAATTTTTTTTTCCTGCAGTGAATGTAAACTTTCAGAACTGAAAAGCATGGATTCTCCCAGGTGTGACCCCAATCTTGACCTTCTTACCTGCTATAGGGATTTTCTTTTTGAGTGACTGAAGCCTGATAGTGATGTAACAATGGCCGTGCTGGCCCTGCCAGACTTCTGCAAGGATATCAGCCTTTTACATTTATTCTAGGTCCAGGAGATGATTCCTGGTATTGGAGAGAGGACATAGTATTTCTTTAAATAGACTTTTCTATCTGTCTTTTTTCCCCACCCTCTCTTCACTGTTATAAGTGACTGCCAAAATTGTCCCTGCTCTATTTTAAGTCAATATCATTGGAGCCTTTGATTTACTGGAAGCATTTGCTCAGTCCTGAGCTGTAAATTTGTACTATTTGCCATTTGCCTATTTAAACCTTTCTGGTGGTGTAGTCTGTTTACATAAATTCTGAAATCCTGTTCATTCCCCTGACGATGTTTTGATTGTCTCAGTACATTATCACCCCAAGTATTCTATCAAACACCAACATATCATTTATGTATAATTGAATGAAATTCTAGTTTGAATTCCTTAGAAATTCTTAATGACAGAATAAATCTCAACATGTTTACAGGGATGGAGATATTCTTTACACAAACATTTTGGGGACAGGAAAATTTTGTGTGTAAATTTAGTTGAATCCAATCCTAGAGGACAAATATTTTGAGTGTCTGAATTGGTGCAAGTCTCCAGTATTAGTAGCTCATTGCAATCCATTTAAAGCTTAGTAAACCCAGATCACATCGGGTCTTGGCAACAGGTATTCAATAGACGAGGACAGATGTCCACCTGTTACAATGGTCCTGTAAGAAGCTTCAGAGAGCCTACCACACCCAATGGTCCTTTTGTGTGCATTTCTCATGCATAGATTTTTGTGCTTCAAACCAAGCAACACCACCACGTTTGCCACACCTAGTTGGACTAGAAATGGGTGACTGGTTACATAAACAGCTATAGCCTGGCCAGCATGCTAAGATGTGGTGTGAAGGGATGGTTTTGCTCAAAAGGGGCACTCTCTGATGAATAGGAACAAACTCATCAATTCGACCTCTTTTCAAGATACACATAATTCACAAACAATAGTTCTGGGGAGATAGGAGCAGAAGGAAGAAATAGAAAGAAAAGCAAAGTAGGGATGGATTGACTCACAAAGCTGACAAAGATGTAAAGTGATGCTACGATGATTGAGCTACTTTATTGCAACTGCTATGTATCTTGAGTTATGGCTTTGCTGCATTTAAGATTGTTTCCCTCTCTTTGGTGGAGGGGTTATGGGGGTGTTGGTATAAGGTCTGGAGAAGGTTTCCAATTCTTAAATAAAAAGAACCTCATTTCCAAAAATAGACACATTCAATAAGGTAGATTTTCAAAGAAAGATTATTTTAGCCTTAAGAGGAATTCTGCAGTTATCTCTGAAAGTAACTTATTTTTCTTCCAATAATATTATTTCATAGTGAATACCGTAGCATTAGGACTCATATTTATAAAATCCTTTAACAGCAAGGCTATCTTATCACACACACACTAAGACACAAACTGGGAATGGCTAAACTATTTAGTGTCAAAGGCTATATTTAAATAACTTACATTTCCCCTAGAAGAGGACCACTTCCCTAACAAATAGCCAACAGATATGCCATATCAAGAGTTCAAAGAATGACTCTGTCCACAGGTATTCTATGCAGGATTTTAGCATACCTGAAAGTGGTTAATAAAAACTACACTATGACTATGGTAGCAAATATGCTCTAGATAAGAAATGGCAACTACATAGCAGCACTATTTACAATTGCTAAGATCTGTAAACAGCCCAGGTGTCCATCAATAAATGAGTAGATAAAAAAGCTGTGATACATATACACAATGGAATACTATGCATCTGTAGGAAAGATCTCTTATCCTTTGAGACGACATGGAGGGACCTCGAGAGTATTATACTAAGTGAAATAAGCCAATCAGTGAAAGACAAATACCGCATGATCTCACTTATTTGTGGAATATAATGAACAAAATAAGCTGATGAACAAAATAGACCCAGAGACATAGAAAGGAGTAGGGTTCAGACTGATAAACCTCAGAGGAGGGGGTAGGGGGAGGGATGAGATAAACCAAAGAACTTATATGCATGTATGCATAACCAGTGGATGTAGACAACAATCCTGTTGGGGGAGGGGGCAGGATCGGGAGGAGGGTGTCTAGAGGGGAAAAAGGAAAAACATCTGCAACAAAAATAAATTAATAATAATAAAAAAAGAAATGGCAAATAGATCTCACAAAATCTCAAAGATGCCTGAGATGCACTTTCAAGAAACTTTTTTTTTTTTTTTTTTTTTTTTTAATTAAGAGAAGAAGAGAGAGGGTGTGAGAGGCAAACATCAATTGATGGCTCCTGCACGAAGCTGATCAGGGACTGAACCCACAGCCTGGGCATGTGCCCTGAATGGGAATCGAACCAGAGACCCCAGACCACACTCAACCAACCGAGCCACACCAGCCAGGGCCACATTCTAGAAACATATCTGTCACTCAGATATAGGCTCCCTTTTAAATGACAAATCAGATAATAAAATCTCTAATACATCATTTCAATTTGTTTTTGGGGTAAAATACCCATAACATAAAATTTACCCTCTTAACCATTTTTAAGTGTGCAGTTCAGTAGTGTTCAGAACATCCACATTGTTGTGCAACCATCACCGCCATCCATCTCTAGAATTCTTTTTATCTTGTAAAACTGAAACTCTATAAAACGGTAACTCTACAAACTCCATTATACAATAACTCTCCCATTCTCCCTACCTTCAGCCCCTGGCAACCACCATTCTACTTTCTGTCTCTGTGATTTTAATGATTCTAAATACCCCATATAAGTGGAATCATACAATATTTATCTTTTTGTGACTAGCTTATTTCATTTAATAATATCCTCAAGTTTCACCCATGTTGTAGTATATGTCAAAATTCACTTTTTAAGCCTGAGTAATATTTCATTGTCTGTATATACCAAATTTTGCTTATCTTTTCATTCATCAACAAACACTTGGGTTGCTTTCTCAATTTACCTATTGTGAATATTGCTATTATGAATAAGCGTGGACAAATATCTCTTTAAGACCCAATTCTTTGGGGGTATATATATTTCCAATAAACAATTTATTAACACAGAATGTTTTAATACTTACTTGAAAAACTCTTAGATCTGAGGTTTTTTTTTTCTTATACCAATTGCTCTTATATACCTAGAACAGAAAAATATGTTATATTTATTATAAATTTATCATATTTATATAATAAATGGCTAAGGTGCTACCAAAATGTGAAGTGATATATGACAGATAATCCTTTTACAAGTATGCTAATAAAATGTAACACAGCTTTACATACTTTTATCTATCTTATTTGAGTAACTGACCACTCAAATTGTGGTTCATGGACCAGCAGCATGAACAAAATTGGGAAGTTTGTGAGGAATTTGTAATCTTAGACCCCAATCCAGACTTACTGAACCAGAATCTGCATTTTAATGAGGTTCCCAGGTGATTTTTCTTCAAGGTAAAGCATGAAAAGTACTGTTAGAAAGCACTTGATTGTTGCTTTATAAGAAAATATGGAATTATTGTCATTCCTCTAATGACAAGGAATTTTTTTGCATAATACCAAATTTATACAACATTGTTTTGTTTATGTGCATTTCTGTGAACATTGTAAAATTTGCTTCCATTCCAAGCCACATAAATATATTGGAAGCTATTTTAAACAGCAACTATACTCAATATATATAATACTAAAAATGAAACAAATTCAATTGAAATAATGACAACTTGAAGAATTACATCCAAGTTTTCACAAATGCACAAACCATGACAGTTAATGCCATTTGACCACCGTAATTGTAAGACATCATCTATGATACTGTGCACACTGATTTCAGCAATGTCCAGATTAAACAATCATAAGTGTGCCTTAGAAATCCAACTATGATAGTCTCAACAGTTCCAAATGTGAAGAAGAGTTCTGTTAGCAAGGAGAATCTATTGACCTTGTCTTATCTTGTGAGACATTTCTTTGTTAGAAAATGGCAATGAAGTAAGGGAATAATCAAAGTTGTTCTGTCTAAATTATATCAGTTTTTCTAGGAAAACTGGTAGTAGCTATTAGGAAAAAGAAAACTATTTTCAAAAAAATCTTAAAACAGAGATTACTGAAGGAATAGGGTATAATCTATGTTTACCTATATCAGTACTATTCAAAGTGGGGTCTGAATACCAGACGCTTTGATACTACCTTGAAGCCTCATTTCAGAATACAAATTCTTGAGTACACCCCAGTCTATACCAAAGTTTCTGGGATAGTGCCTACTCACCTGCACTTGTGTTAAGTGCCTCAGATGACTCACAGGCACCCTAAAGTTTATTGTGCAAAAAGAGTCTGACTGTTTTATGCAGGAGCTATGAAAATTCAAAATTTAAAAATCTCTTTTCATGAGCTATTATGGCTCATTGGAGTCTGTGACTAATTAAGATGTATATACAGATATATGATAACTTACTATTCACTCATTTTATCACAGCAGACCCATCCTTTGGCTCTTTGGAACTCACCTACTACATGATTTCAGATGACTTAATTGTATAACAATTTGCCTTTTGCTTCAGGTTGCTGGATTATTCTATCAATTCTATGAAATTACTATTATAAATTTACAGCAAAATTCCTCCCAAACTTCAACTACAGTTTAGGAAAATGATTCTAAATATGAGTGGAACACCATCTACCTTTTGAAGACTATGAGTTTGTAATTACTGTTTTAGCCATAGTATTACAGAAATGGCCTAAGCCTTTTCAATTTTCCATAGGAGAAAGGTATAGTTTTCTTTATCTAAAACATAAGGGTAACTGTGTATCTCAGTTTAGAAATATGCAAATTAGGTATTGAACAATTTGATATACAAATACGTTTAGCCTATATGAGAATTTAGTAGGCAGAATTGCACAGTGGTCAATACCCACACTTCAGAAGCAGTAGGTTAAGTTTTAATGTATGAATCTGGGCAAGTCACTTAACTGTAGAATATGGTTTATCTAGAAATAAGGATAATAAATGTATCTACTTCATAGAGTTGTATTAAATGAGATAACCCATATAAATTGTGAAGCATGGTTCCTGACTTGTCATGAGTGCTTATGAATGTTACCATTTGCTGATATTATATTTACATATATACCAACATATAAAGGAAAATATCTGACTACAATGGTCGTCATTGAATGTTAGACTATGGTTGATTTTTATTGTACTTTATCTTTCATGTATCTTCAACTACTATACAATCAAATAGGTAACTGTTATAATCAGAACGAAAGCATTTTTAAGAATAATAAAAAGTATTGATGATGGGATGAGTACAACTTACAGGGGTGAGGCTGGGGTTTGGGGAAGGTGGAAGCCCAAGGGAGTGAAAAGCACATTGAGACGACACAGCCTCCTGGAGAAGAGGTATGTGTTGGGAAAAGCAGGCAATAAAGAGGAACCAGGGTACATTTTAAAGCTGGTGAGTGAAATGAAAGCAGTGGTGTGTAAAGATTCGTTTGGAAGTGATCTGTGGGATGAACAGAGTAAACAGAGCATTAGAGACTATGAAACCAGCCAGGCAACTGTCATAGTAACATAACCAGAAGGTAAAGAAGGCATGGGTAAAATCATAGATTTTTAGAACATAAAAAGTGTTTAATCTGAGAGGTATTTCCAAAGAAGTAGCAGTCAGACTCTGCAGTAAGTTAAGTGATAGTAAAAGAAGAGTCCAAAATGACTGTAAGTTTTTAACTCTGGCAAACTGGAGGCCTAAAGGAAAAACAGAGCAGTTTGGAAGTCAGAGGCAGTTTTTAGGGGAGGAGCATATGTGCTTGGGGAAAGGACAGTTTGAAATGACAGGGGAATGTCTAAGTGGGGTTAAAACATAGGTTGTTAGAAATTTCATCTCATCCAGAAAGCCAATCAGCTTGGAGACACCTTGCAGATCCCCTAGTCCATGCCACTCATTTAAGGTTTATGCAGCAAAAGGGATGTACCATTGTCCCCCAGCTGATGACTGCAGAACCAGGGTGAGGACCCGGTGTGCTAAGACCCAAACCAGGGTTTGCCACTCACCCTATCAGACCAGCTGGCACAGAATCCTAACTTCAAAGAAGCCTAAAATCTCAATTTTTTTGGACTGATGAGTGGAATATTTTAAGATGGTATAATTTTAAAAGATCTAAGAATATATACCCTCATGCATACTATACAACCATCATAAGCTTAAATGACAGAGTAGCCATATATCTTAATAAAGGTGTAAATATAGCAGAAACATAGTTCACAGACATTAGGTATTTGTTACTGTTTTTATTTAAATGTCAAGGTGTCCCATTACCTTTTTCTTTTCTTTTCTTTTTTTGGTCACATGTTCCTTTTAGGGCACTAAATTTGTCTTTATCACTTGGAGATAGAGGTGTTCTTTCACAATTTCTATTAATGAGGATAATAATAGATGTTTCTTAAGATTTTTATTATCATGTTAGTCACAAAGTCTCATCATCTGCTGGAATTAAATAGAGAGACATTTTGGTCACTAACAAGATTTTGCTAATTGGGGGTGTTGGAAATATTCAGCCAGTGGGTCAACCTGATCATGGGTAATACCACCTTAAAACTGAGATTTTATTTGTGAAACCAACTTGTTTCTTTCATCTTAGACTGTTCTCTACCAAGGTCATGTCACTGACCGCTGTTTAACATGTCTAAAATTAGAACATTCTTAAATCTTTCAGCAACAGAAACAGTGGTCCAAATATCCATGAATTCACATTTAAATTTTCAGATAAATTTCCTTTTTTTAAAAAAAAATTAAAACGGGTTTCACATATATCAATTCATTCAAAAAATATTTATTAAGTTTATAATATGAGCCAGGAATTATATGTATCGAGGATACATTAGTGAATAAAACAAACCAAAAAAGACTTGAAGTTTACTCTAAGGAAAATATGAAACCATTGTAACATTTTGAACCATGTGATATAATCTCTCTTCTATTTCAAATTGGTTAAATTTTAAATAGAAAACAAAGACAAATTTAACAGGATTTACTGATAGCTTGAATATAGGCTCTGAGACAAAGTGTCAAGGATAATAGCGAGGTCTCAGCTTACACACCAGGAAGAATAGAGTTACCATTTGCTGAAGTTGATAAAACTCGGAAAATAGCTAGTTTAGGGAGAATATTCAGAAAAACTTACAAAGCTTCAGCCCTGAATGTTTGCTTACATTTTTACAGTCTAGACTGGAAAGTATAAAACCAAGTTTCCCTTTACATCTCTTCCTTAAAGATGAGATCATAGAACAAATATATTGCAAGTCTCTGCTTTTATCCTCTGTTCATTTTCAGCTGTCTAGCCAAGAATTGAGCAAGTCTCACTGGCTTCCAAATGCAGCCTTCCTATCTCACGTCTCAGAGAAGGACAGAAAGAGAAAATGACTATATCAATGTTTCCCTTCTTCCAAAGTATTACCTGATTTTTACTCCACCAATCTCTTCACACATTTCAAATCACTTGGATTGGAGGGCTTTTTTCTTTGTTTGTTTTTTTCTATTCCAAATATTGCCTTGATGTCTTTTCTATGTAAGAAGTTGCCTTACCCCTGATTTTCTAGAAAACGGCACCTGGAACAGGGCTCATATACTAATGCCTTATTGGGAGGTGGAATCCCAGGAAAACAGTGAGGGGAAAAAGGACACGGCACAAGGAAACACTACATGTTGCATTAAAGACCTGGCCAGAATTTTATAAGAAAACTCATGTTAATAACCAGGAGAGGCCATGTGGAGCCACCCCTTCTTGGGAGAATCTGTCCAAGGAGACAAAGGGGAAGCATATTTAACTGACAGCTCCTTCCTGAGCTGTTTTTCCTTAGTCAAGGGTCAGTCCACAAGGCTTTAATTTCTTTGCACTTTGGGAATTCTGCTTGGTCCCTCCACGTAACCACTGGGAAATGAGAGTCTCAGTAGATATACTCAGACTGGAATTGGGCTCTGGAGACACTAAATGGCTCCCACTATAGCTAACTTGCTGCAAGGAGAAACTGAGTCAACTGGTAGTATTTAAGATGTGGCAACAACAGTAATGGCCAAGATACAAAGAGTATAAGAGCGTTTTGAGTAGAAACACTCCATCTGAGAAGTAGGACCAATGACTAAGGTCCAGGAACTAAGTAACATTTATCATATCAGGAGAGGTTGGATCTGGCAGAATTCATTCCTCACGCTATCCAGATCTACACTCTCTTGAGCATATGATGCCTTCATGTCTACCCTGAGAGGGGTAGTACAAACCAATTCTTCAAAGAGTGAACAGATGCAATATCCCAAAAAGACTTAACGAGGATGAGCAAAACAAGTGAGATCCCCTGATATGAATGGTTCTGGAACAATTGATACTTATCATCTCCTTCTTCTACTGCCGATTTGAGATTTTCCCCTGGATCGAGGCATTCTATTGCTACTTGGCTTTGCTGTCCATTTCAGCGATGACATGCACCTTGTCTCTGACAGTTCCATGCTGCCACCTGGCTCACGCCATTTCAAAATGCTATCTTCCCCATTGATATCTGTGATCTAAGTTCCACGGTAGCAT
This sequence comes from Tadarida brasiliensis, assembly GCA_030848825.1. NCBI lineage: Eukaryota > Metazoa > Chordata > Mammalia > Chiroptera > Molossidae > Tadarida > Tadarida brasiliensis. The sequence continues at coordinate 45,565,371 of CM061270.1, forward strand.
CTTTGGGCAGAGACTACCAAAGTGCTTCTGAAAATGCCCTCTTTATTGCCATAGTGAAGGCAGTGTCTTTTGGGTCCTTCCTGGGAACACAGGCAGGGGTAGTTTCTCAGATACATTTTATTTTTTGTTTTATTTTTTTATTAATTTATTTTTGTTACAGATGTTTCTCTTTTTCCCCCCCATTGACACCCTCCTCCCCATCCCCCCCCGCCCCATCCCCAGCTTTGTTGTCTATGTCCATCGGTTATGCATACATGCATATAAGTTCTGTGGTTTATCCCTTCCCCTCTCCTTCTGAGGATTGTCAGTCTGTACCCTACTTCTATGACTCTGGGTCTATTTTGTTCATCAGTTTGTTTAGTTCATTATATTCCAGAAATAAGTGAGATCATGTGATATTTGTCTTTCTCTGCTTGGCTTGTTTCGCTTAGGATAATACTCTCCATGTCGTCTCAAAGGATAAGAGATCTTTCTTTCTTACTGCTGCATAGTACTCCATCGTGAATATGTACCACAGCTTTTTTATCCACTCGTCTTCTGATGGACACTTGGGATGTTTCCAGATCTTAGCTATTGTAAATAGTGCTGCTATGAACATGGGGGTACATATATTCTTTCTGATTGGTGTTTCAGTCTTCTTAGGGTATATTCTTAGAAGTGAGATCACTGGGTCAAATGGCAGTTCAATTTTTAATTTTTTGAGGTAACTCTCCCTCAATACTATGCCAAGTATTCTGAAATCTCCACCTCATTTACCATAGGTCATTGTTATATTCACTCATCTAAAAGTCATCAGGGAAAACTATTATGACCTGCTAAAGGTATATTTATCAGAATGTTGAATGATTGGTGTGAGTGAGTTACCTACCCAATGCCAATGAGTTCTGCTCTATCTAACCTGATATTCCTTCTCCCTAGATTAACACCCTCAAAATACACTCATACATATTGCCTCAGTTCCAAACAGTACATAAGTGTCAGACCCTGTAATTCCTTCGGTAGGTATGCTCTTTATTCCCACAACAGCGCTGCTTACTGTCCTGGAGGCAAGGAGGGATGATGGGGTAAGTCTTAAAGAAAACAAGCATCACCCTTCTTTAGCTGAGGGCATTGCCTGGCATTGAGGTATGGGGAAAATTGTTCCTCTTTAGAAAGAGAAAGCTGGGGATTTCTACCAGCCAGAGGGAGGGTTTGGTGGAATTTGAAGGCTCAAGATTCACAGGTTTGGGAACCGATGATTCCTTCTCATGTTTCAGGGCTCCATTCTTTCCAAATCAGAGGGTGTGCATTCAACTTCATTTTGCAGCTCTACCGCCATTATGATTAAACTCTAAGCCTCATTTTTAGTTTAGAATGCCCTGTGCATCAAGAAATAAGAATCTTTTTTAGAGCTGCATTTGAGAACTCTAGCTTTCAAAGTATGCTTTAATTTGGCCTCCACTGCTGTTAAAAGCGGACTTCTCAACCACAGTCATATAATTATCATTGCTCCCACATGGATGAAGTGCATTAAACACTTGATCTTTCAATGTTCTGTCTTCCACCAGCCCCTCAACCCAATTAACCATAGGTGAAAGCTTTAATTACTGTGTATAGCATTGGTTATTACCATCTCACTTTTCACCAGCAACGAGGGCACTATTAGCTTCAGTCAGGTGCACAATCCAACCCTAAATTTCTATTCTGGGAATTTTTCCAGATAGAGGTGCCAAACGCAGCTTTTTAGAAAACAACCTGAAATGAAGTTTGTATTTGAATGTTTCATCAAGGGAGCAAAATCCCAGGGAATTGAAAGCATCCCTCAAGAGTAAGAGATAAAAGAGTGAAGCAGGAAAGAAAGAAAAACAAACAAGGGAGTGTGTTACCAGTGGGCAACCACTTTATAAGGAAATAAACCTGGTTACTCATTCCCTGGATTTATCTGTCAGCTGTCTCCTAGATTTCCTAGATTCTTTCCTTCCTTCCTTCCTTCCTTCCTTCCTTCCTTCCTTCCTTCCTTCCTTCCTTCCTTCCTTCCTTCCTTCCTTCCTTCCTTCCTTTCTTCTCTTTCTCTCTCTCTCTTTCTCTTCCTTCCTTCCTCCTTCCTTCCTTCTCTTCCTTCATTCCTTCCTTCTCTCCCTTCCTTCCTTCCTTCCTTCCTTCCTTCCTTCCTTCCTTCCTTCCTTCCTTCCTTCCTTCCTTCCTTCCTTCCTTTCCTTTCCTCCCTCCCTCCCTCCCTCCCTTCCTTTCTTTTCTTTTGGGTTAAAGTTGGGTTTTTATTTTTATTTAAATATTTTATTGTTGACACTATTACAGATGTCCCCCATTCCTGCCTCCCCATTTGCCCACCTCCATCCTGCCCCCAACCCCCTCCCTTGGCCCTCACCACACTGTGTCCATGGGTTATGCATATATGTTCTTTAGCTAATCCTTTCACCTTCCTTTATCCCATCCCCCTTCCCCGACACTTGTCAGTCTGTTCCATGTATCCATGCCTCTGGTTCTATTTTGTTCATCAGTTTATTTTGTTCATTAGATTCTACATATTTTCTTTAGTCAAATTTTACTCATAAGGCATTCCTCTTTTAGGCTTCTCTAGGCAGCTGCTGAGAAAGCCAAAACATCCTTGGGCTTGACTGATTGGACCAGAACACTGCTTTGCAGAGACTGCATTGGAGCCTTCGCTGAAACATGGCCCTTGTCACTAGAAGACAACTAGACGTGTTAGAAGCTGTGATAAGATGGGAAATGCTGACCCTGCCTCGTGAGCATGCGAATGGCCTGTGCAGTCACTGGGCTCCTCAGGTTGGGAAGCAGGGGACGTGGCCAAGGCAGAGAGATGCACAGGGCCAAGTTAGCTGGGGAAGTACATAAACTGAGTTCAGTGAAAGAGCCATCATTTTGTAATTCTCTACTCAAGGATGCCAGCATCTTAATGACTTGAATATTGGGCTCTTCACAGAAGTGTGATGACTTGGAAGATCTAGAGAACTAGAAGATCCAGGACCTAAGACAGAATAAAGAAAGTCTACTTCACCAAAGACCAGAAGTGGCAACACAACAGGGAACAATGTTAAATAAATGAAGAGATGCTGTAGAGCACTGCCCCCAGTGAAAGTTGGGGCAGTATTAAAAATTATTTGACACATCTGCCATGTACTAAGAAATCAAAAGCCAAAAATAGGATGAAATGATAGTTTTCTAGAGGCAAACTGGGAACATGAGAACTTGATTGGCAAATTTCAAGGTTATTCTTTCTTTTCTGAAAATAGCCCTTGTTTGTCTTTGTAGATTCTGAGTCTGCATAAGAAAGAAATTGTTTCTATTGAATCACCCATTCTCTGGGAACTAATACCCACATTTCCCCTCAAAAAATTATTTTTTCTTTTGCTATGATCTTCCCACGGATAGCAATAACTTAATGTTCAGCCTCTCCCTTGAAAAAAGTTTGACAAGGAATATCAGTTTTCTTATCCAAAAATAGCAGCAACAAGCGAGCTAGTCTGTCAGTCACCTTGTGCAGTATGGAATACATTAAAATAATATATTAAATACAAGACTGATTCAACAGGCATTTCAGTGACTAGTACATGCTTAAGGAAGTAGCACAAAGATTTCCTGAGCATGTTGTGAGTAGCGTGAGGGAGAATAGGGGTAGACTTGGAAATATGATAGGAAAAGAAGAAAATGAGGCAAATTATATGTCAGCTTCAGGAAATAAATTAAATAAAAAAAATAAATACTGTCGTTTTAGTCATTTTAATCAAACAACTTGTCCAATTAGTTGTCTGCCTTTTCTAAATATATGCCTAGTTTTTGCTAAAGTAATGCATCCTTATGCAGAAAAATAAAATAGCACAAATAAGCTTAAAGGAAAAAGCAACAGAACCCTGTTCATCACCTCCATCCCCAGTCAGACAGCTCAAGTCAACATTTTATTTCTTCTGGTGAATATCTACCCATCTCTAGCTGATACGCTTATAAGTCATGTAATGAATGCATTAATTTGGATGTTATCTATTGAATTGCTGCTGTGATAGATGTTTGAGTGCATGTACACTAAAACCACCTCTACCTATATACCCACTTCCTAAGTTTGATAGTTTTATCAGTATTTTTAGTGTGTCTGTAAATTATTTATGAAACTCAAAATAATACACTCAAACCTCTGTTTCATGTTCCGTTGATGTTTGATAGTTTTTCTTGACTGCCACTTTATAAGATTGCTTCGGTCTTTCCATCTCAACTGTCTGCCCTACCTAAACATTCTAACTTCTGTTATCTATACCTTCATTTTTATATTGTCAAGATATCTTGGTGGGGCTCCTTGGGGTAATTATCTTTTTCAGAATTAAGGGCCAAAGAAGGGGGGAAAAGGGAGCTTTACAAGTCTTTTTTCCTCTGGTCACTAAGCTATCTCCTAAGGCCCAGAAACCTTAGAAAGTAGGATTTATTACTTAATGTAGCACAATCTGAATGCAGATGCCAGTGCTGAGAATAGAAGCTGGGGAGTGGCTCCCAGAGATCTGCTCCTGAAATGCCCATCAGTTTGTCTGTAGAAGACTCAGTTATGAACCTAACCTAACCCATGTTTGTCTGACCAGGACTCACAGATGATTAGGACATAAGCATCTGGCCATCCTCAATTACTTTAAAAGCACTCCTTATTCCCTTCAACTAAGAAGGGCCCTCCCTTCAGCATAGCTTGAGGCAGGGACAAGTACTTGGCTTATTCTTGTTGCAATGACTGGAGTTGTGAGATGACACACTTTCAGATCACTTATGGTTATCTGGAAAAAGCCCACTTCATCCCTGTCAGGGATTACTCTGCCTGGAGTGATGAGGACCTCAAAACCCCTCTTTGTCTGGGAAGCCTCCTTTTCTCTTCCCCACCGTGGCTTGTGAGGAAAGATGGCACCAAAGCTTGCTTTCATTCTTATCATACTCTGTGGGCCTGAGTCTGGTAAACATTTGTGTTCTAACCTCCACCTCTGGCATTGGAAAATTAATCTTTGTTTCAACATTCTGTTCTGCAACATCAATAAGATCATATGAAGGTTATCTAAACATAGTTTTTAATAGTTGAAAGACCAGACGCAGTATTTACATTATTATGATTATGTGAATATTGTTTATTGTAGAGCCAAAAAGAGGTCTATAATTACTGCTCTTTCTCCACAGGTTCAATGTTTTAACCTCATTGCTACTCAAACTAAATGTTGTATGGAATCTCCTTTATTATACTCCATCAATTGCTTAAAATAGTGTCATGTTTGAATTTTTTGTATATCGGGATGATTATTTTCTTGTACATTTTGTTTGATATTTCTTGAAATAATGCATAGCCTTTCTCTATTTCTTTGAATGAGCAGAGATAAGCCATCGATAATATCTTTTAGCTTATTGTCAAGTCTTCTTTGTGAAGATATACTTTTTATTTATTTATTTATTTTTCCTCTATTGATTTTAGAGGAGAGGAAGGGAGAGGGAGAGAGAGATAGAAACATCGATGAGAGAGAACATCGATTGGCTGCCTCCTGCATGCCCCCCACTGGGGATCGGGCCCACAGCCTGGGCATGTGTCCTGACCAGGAATCAAACCAGCAACCTCTTGGTGCATGGGTCGATGCTCAACCACTGAGCCACACCGGCCGGGCTGAAGATATTCTTTTTAACAAAGACTGATTTCTTTTCTATTGTGTATAGTTGATATTTCCTGTTACATGGATCTTAGGTTATTTTTACCACTTCTTAGAGCCCATATCTTCCTACTTTTTAGTTTTTCTCCCTCATTTTCTTGGAGTTCATCATCAAGAAATGGCAGCAGAAAAAGTTTATTGGAAGTAAAAATAAAAGTACTTATATAAGTCAAAATTATTTTGTTTTCTCTTCAAATCCCATCGATGAGATGATTGACTAAATATAGAGTTCTTTATCAAAATTAAATTATTCTTCAAACATTTAACTTGCTCTATATCCCAGCATTTATTTCCATGAAGTAAAGTCTGATGCCATTCTGATTTTCCCCCTTGGTTGGCAACCGTGTATTTTCTTAACTTGTTGGCTTTTCTTCTTTGAAACTTTTAACATCATTTCTTTTCCTGGGTATTTACGTGTCCTCATTATTTCTTAGATACTGGTCTTTCTTATTTCAACCTTCTCAGTATTCAATGAGTCCTTTAACTTAAATACTGACATCTCTCTTTAAACCGGGGAGATGTTTTCATTTTGTTTCTTTGATAATTTCCTCTTTGCAGTTTCTATGATTTCTCTTTGTCGAATTCTGATTTGAAAGATGTTTGAAGTCCTGAATGGATTCTCTATGCCTCTTCTCTTTATTCTTTTTTTGGTAAATCTAAAAAAATAAATAAATAAAGAGATACCTTTAATCTTCTATTTCCCATCTCTATGCTCTTTGGGAATATTTCTTAGATACAATTTTCCAAAATGTTAGCAGTTTGTGTCATTATCTTTGATTGCTTTTTCCGAATTGGATTTCAGCAATTGATGCCTCTCCTTTCAGTCCCCTTTTCAACTGGGTCTCTGTTACACCTGCTCTCTCTGAGTCCAGGGCTCTCTGGGGTCTGGGACTAGAGGAGAAATTAGTCTTCTTATCTGCTCCAGGAATAATCTAGGCTAAAGATTCTGTGGCTCTGTTTCATCATTCCACAAGTTGTCATTCAATTTCCATATTTGAGATATTTGTTCAGATCTCTCTACTGAAATTCGTTGTTCTTTCATCATTGTTACTGCCTTCATTATTTTTGGATGATACTTTCTTATAGGCTTACTATTATTTTGGTTCTCGAGAAGAAGAAAGACCAACATGCACTCGATCAGACACCTTAAACCTGAACTCCAGCCATCCCAACAAAGCTACACAATCAAATTAGTTATGGAAATTTTATTAGCTACTAGCTAAATTGATTAGTCAATGAGTCAATAGTTATTCTATAGATAATAAAGAGACATAAACCAAATTATAAAAAAGAATGGGCAAAACTACAGATTCCTTTCTAGTCACAAAGAAAATTCTAGTCAGTATCTAGTCCACATAACCTCTCTGAATTTCCTGGACTATTAAAAAATATTCCTCTGGGAAAGAATTGTTTCAGGGGATGCTTCCTCCTATACGCCTTCTATGGGCACAGTACCCAGCACTTTTAATCTAATCATAAATCATATCCGCTTTTTATACCTATTATAGCTATGAATTAATTTTATTACCTTGATTTGCTATTAAAACTCTGTGAATCCTTATTAATGTCAAAATATGGCCCTTTACACTTAGGATGTCACTAATTTTAGGGGAAATTGATATACAGTTTTACAGGATAGTAGAAAGATATTATGTTATTTTGTGGGTTGGCTTGCATGTACAATTTCAATCACAGTGGTTTCCGAGAGGCCAATCATCTGTAATTTAGCACAGATTGCAGTGTTGGAGTCTTTTTCAGACTCCATTTCTCTTACTTTTGAGTATACTTGTCTAGTTGATAAAAAGAATAAAATGAAAAGGGAAAAAAAGACATTCCTATCTTGTTTCTTAAATTCAAATGAACTGATAATGCTGTTTGATCCCCCACTCCCAGGTGATGGGAGTCAGTCAAGGGTCTGAAGAAAAAAATATGTCAAAAAGTAAGTAGATTTTACTGCTTTAGAGCCCTGGACATCTGCTATCTTTTCCGACGCAATCATAAACAAATCTCCTTAGGACTGCCAACTGGGTACTAGCTTATGTTTGGTAGCAATACAGTGTGTTTAAAGACAAATGTGTTCCTGAAATTGGTCTGCAGTTTGGGTAGCCATGAGGTTTGTCAATATACTTTCCATTACCCTTCCTTCCTTCCTACCTTCCTTCCTTCCTTCCTTCCTTCCTTCCTTCCTTCCTTCCTTCCTTCCTTCCTTCCTTCCTTCCTTCCTTCCTTCCTTCCTTTCCTTCCTTTCCTTCCTTTCCTTCCTTCCTCCTTCCCTCCCACCCTTACTCCCTCCCTCCTTTCCTCCCTTTATTTTTTTTTCCTCTGTCCTTTTAGTGACAGGACAGTCATCTTAGAACAAAACCAAACATGGCCTGTGTTTAATGTAGTCCTCAAAGATGTGGTAGAGGGTTTGGTCAGGAACACTTTATTCCCTTATCATCCTTTCTGACTTCTCTACCTTGTCATTACCATCTTAACTAACTGGCTGTGGCTCTTATGGTCCCATTCCAGAGAGGACGAGAGGAGAAAAGGAGTAGTTGAAATTGGTTATAAATTCTCAGAGGCCAGTAAAAATCGAGTATTATTTGAGTTCCTCAAAAAGAAAAAAATCCTACAGGATTTCAGCTTTTTTTCTCCCCTTCTCCTTTTCCCTTTACTAAACCACAGAAGAAAATTTTAGTAATTAAAAACAGTCACCCACAAAACCTCCTTGAAAAGTTAGATCAGGAAAAGAAAAAAACTGCTTTAAAATAGGATTTAAAAATACAAGTTTAGGAGATAAGAAAATGTGAAAATTAAGAATTAAGGAGATTAGCCCTGGCAGGTGTGGTTCAGTGATTACTGGTTAGAACGTCGACCCTCAGACCTAAGGGTGCGATTCCTGGTCAAGGGCACATACCTGGGTTGCAGGTTCGATCCCTGGCCCCAGTCAGGGTCGTGCAGGAGGAAACAATAGATGTGTCTCTCTCACACTGATGTTTTTTCTTTCTCTCTCTCTCTCTCCCTCCATCCCTACCTCCCTTCCACTCTATCTAAAAATCAATGGAAAAATATCCTTGGGTGAGGATTAACAACAACAACAAATTAAGGGGATTATCCTTAAGTACCAGAAATCAACACCACTTTATTTTTACTATCATCGCTTTGAAATGACTTTACCTCCCACTCAGCTCATGTCTTTATAGGTATTTATTTTTGCTTTTTTGCTTATAAAGATTGCATTATAATGTATTATATTATCAATCAGCATATGTATAGTATGCATGTATAGTTTGTATATATACCTTTTTTGTCTGTAACTTTTTAATAGGATAATTTTAAAAAGTGTTTATTTAAACTGGTAGGCATGTGTAAAGACTGTGATAATGCAGAAAAAGAAAAAGCTGTTCTTTTTTTTTTTTTTTTTAGAGAGAGAAACATCCATGTGAGAGAGCAACATCTATCAGCTGCCTCCTGCACGCTCCCTACTGGGGATCAAGCCCACAACCCAGGCATGTGCCCTGACTGGGACCTCTCAGTCTAGGGGACAATACTCAAACCACTGAGCCACACCGGCTGGGCAGAAAAAGCTATTCTTAATACTAAATAAGAACTCTCTATCATGACAAGGAACCAAGAAAAGATAAGATGGGTGAAAGGCCCCGTGGAAAGATGGAGAAATAAACCTTCATAGTAGATGTCGAGTTTGTGAGCTGAGTCCTATAGTCTGAGTGCCTGGGATTGCATTTTCCATTCTAGTTTTCTTCAGTGGGGAGTTTTATTGGTCATTTTCACCCCTCAGTGCTGAGAGGAGTACCCTCACCACCTCATCTGCCTAGAAGCTCAGTAAAATTCTTGACTTAAAGATCATTGATGCGAGTGAGTGGGAGAGAACTAATTTTTTGCCAATCATCAAACTCAAGATGCCAAATAAATGTCTTGGGAAAGACTGAAAGGTCACTTGCTCTTACCCTTCTCTTTCCTGTGCCTTTTTTATTATGCATATATCCAGAGAGGTAGAGAGGAAGAAGCAAATAATAATAATAATAGTAATAATAATAATAATAATTACCAGGAGTCACTGTCCTTCATCTTTGTCCTCTGTTCAACTCTAAATAATCTTAAGGGAAATTTTTCTGGTATAGAAACATATCCAGGAAACTTTAATTAGGGCTCTAAGATTCAAATCCAGATGAGAGCAGAAGCGTGCTTGTAGAACTTACACATCAAGATTTTTTTTAAAAAAATTCCAAACCTTCTGACACTATATATTTCCCATTAAAGGTCTGAAGCAAGAACCAGAACACTTTTCATAGAAGCTCATGATTGCTTGCTGTGTGTACAGGCAGTACTCATATCCTGACATCATTTCAATGGAAAGTAATTCCACAAACCCCTATAGAAAAATAAAGATATTTTCACTGTAGACTTATGAGATCTATTTTTGCATGTATTGATATTCTATGCTTTAATATTTAGTATTTTTTTCTGTTCATTTTACTTTTCTTCCACAGGCAGAGTACTAGAGAAAATAACTCTTCCTCCCTGCCATTTCACTTCATTTCTATAGCTCTTCGACTCGTCACTCTTCTTTTACCTTCTGGGTAATCCTTGTATTTAGGTCAGTGACTCTCACCTCTTGCTTCTGGCTAAAAATATTAGAGTAGTTCAGTGTTTCTATTACCTGTGAACTGAATCATTTTTCATGTTTCACCCAAGTTTCTGCCTATATCTTAGCTCTATAAAGCCTTATGTCCACTGGAAAACTACTTCTGCATAAAAGCTTTCCAAAGATCTTTTATTAGAAAATTCTGATCTGCCTTTCTTTATAATTCTTTGTAGTGATTCTGTGTTTCTTTTCATTATGCCTGTTGGCAATAGAGTTTCTCTCCTCTTCGTTTTGTGTGAAGTGAGATTAATTACCAGACTCTGAAGATAAGCAGGAAAATTGACTAACAATTCAGCCAAACTATAAGTAAGAAACTGGAATGATGCAATAACAATAAACATGTTCTGGATATCCAATATCCAATTCTCTTCTCCTTCCGTACCACCAATGCTCTGATTTTGTAATGTGGCAATCCATCTTTTAAGAAATTGAAATTTTACATTAAAAAACATTTACTTTGTTGATCTCTCACGTAGCTAGGAATTCCCTTGTGACCCAGTTCTGGCTAATTAGATGTAAGAGGAAGTCTTCTGGACCAAGTTTTCCAGTACAGATTTTTACAACAGAGAGACCCACCCTCTCTTTGTCACTTTGCCCTTCCTCTTCCCACCAAGAGTAAAGATGCAACGCCCAGAGATTCAGCAACCATCTTGTGATCATGAAGATGAAATCCACAGACTAAGGATGGCAGAGCAGAAAGATATAAGGAGCAGCTACACCAGATCTGGAACATGTATCTCTGGAATTGTTACAGGAGAAAAAGTAGAATCCTTATTTATTTAAGCCACTATAACTGGAGGCTTTTTTTTTTTTTTTTTGCTAATTGCTTACACACATGCCTTACTGGTATGGGAAGCAGAATTACGTATCAGCAAGTCAACTGACAGAACAAGAAGCCTGCCTGAGTTCACAGGGTTTGCTGTTGCATAAGGTGCCCAGCTTTCTTTGAAGCACATAACTCCCCAAGTTGAAGTAACATTTCTGAACCTGTCAAAGCAATCTCCCTTTCCCTCCAAGGCACTCAGTCTAACTAGTGTAGCCAAGAATTAAAACACATTTTCATCCTGACTTACAGAGTTGACAAGCTCACCTTTTAGCTTTTTATACCTCTCCGCAGAGCCCAATAATGTGACAATCATATATCTGAGTAGCCTTCTGGATAAAGCAGAAGGACTTCTAAAAGAATGTCAAAACTTCTCACAAGAAGAGTTTTTATTTTTAAGGACAAATAACAGATGCTCTAAATGTAATTGCTTCTTTTCAATTAATAGCAAATTGCACTGGCCATATCTCCAAGATCTGACATTATACCTTAGTCTGCCAGCTTTCTTCTTCGCTTATTTTTCTTCCATGGGAAAAGGCTTCCTCCCACCAACTTCCCCTCCAACAAAAGAAGTTCAAGGTCATTCACACATTATCTCACTGAGTACATTAATCTACCAAATTTCTTTCAAGTTTTCCTTCCATTCCTTGTGTTTACTGACACAACAAAACCAAGACTTTCTATCAGCCTATTGGCCTGAGGCAAAAGTAAATCTTCTCTTTCAAATTCCTGTGAAAGTGTCAACAATATGCCTGTTGTCTTTACTAGTCCTTTCACCTTTTGAAAAGGTGAATCAAGTCTCCATCTCATTAGAGAAAAACCTGTTTCATTCATATAAAATACTGTCTTTAACAGGAAATGAGTCTTAGTGATCCCTGTTACCCGTGGAGCCACGTTAAGAAGTTGAATGACCTCCAGAATTCTCTTAAAACAACAGTTTCATCAGACATGTAGATGGGGGCAATTGAGACCTTGTTTCTGTCATACATTTAAATACATATATAAAGCCTAACAATTATGAATGGCAGAAGATGATGTGAGGTAGAGCTTGGCTATAGTTTACTTGAAATTTATTAGCATTTCTTCAAAGTGAAGGTGAATTGTTTAAATAAAACTAAGGGTCACATTAAAAGAAGACATTTTCAAGTACTCATGCATTAGAGAAGTAATTATTTACAAATTTTTTCTTATCTAGTCATTAAGACAAGGGACCCAAGGACCTGGTTAGGCAAGGATTTGTTCCATTTCATCTATATCATTGAAATTAATGCATGTTGTTGTACACAGTGTCTAATTTACACCATTTTTAAGAATAGCCTTCTACTTCCCCTTCCCCTTCACTCAGCTCAGTTAATAAGATTCCACTAGTTTTATTAAATTACTCACAGTTTGAGATCATTAAATGAAATGTTAGGAGGAAGGATGTTGGTGGGTTTCTACTTTATTTATTTACTTCGACATGATCTCTTTGGATGCAACCATGAATTTTCACATTCGTCCCTCCCTCTCTGTTCCAGCTCGTCTTGCTCCTCATGGCCTCTTGCCTCCAGCACCTCCACTCTGACTCCACTGTGTGCTCCATCACCGTCTTACAATTCTGTTTCCAACACGTCTTCGGACTATTGAATATGATACCCACAGCTCAGAGTCTACTGACTACATTTCAAACTCCTTGGGGTTAGAAACTTGTCCCTTTCCCACCTGGTCCAAGTCTACATTCTCATTCAGGTTTTCTACATGGAAATGTTTGCATTCTGCTTCCATGTCTGTAGTCACAATTCCTTTTTTCTTCACAGCTCTAAAAACTCTTCCTGTCTTTTTTAGGTGAGGACATCCAGAGCACCCTCCAAGTCTTGGCCTTGGACCCCCCTCCTCTGTGAAATCTCTGTTCTCTTTGGTACAGAATGAAAGCACTCACTTTGAACATCTGTAACACTCATTGGCAGAAAACTAGGGTTAAAAGTTTTACAGTGAGACAGATTCAAATCCTACTTTGTCACTTGATGTGAGCTGGAAAGCTTATTTCCTCTTCTCTAAAATGGGAATAATAATAATAATAATAATAAATACAGTGCACATAAAGTTCTTAGAACAATATGTGACAGGAGGTAAACATCAACAAACATTAGCTATGATTGTTCATGATTGTAATTTTTTACTTTTCTATTGTTGTTAGTCTTATTTTTCTCTCTCCAACTGGAGGGTTTCCTAACCAAGGTCACGGCCTCTGCTGCTTTTCTGTGGGTCCTCAGTAGCACCTAGGAAGCACTGTGTCACAGGTACTCAGTGTTTGCTGGGGACTAGGGCTGTCTGTACAGTGCCCAGAGTCATCAGGAAAAGATACATCAAAACTGGCAAAAATGTTTTCATAAGTTTATGATGAAATGACATCTTTTAGTTCTCACCTCAAACATCTCTGCAAAATGTAAGGCGTGTATCCAAAGGCAAGAAACTGTTATTTTCAACCAAATGCTGGAAGCTAAAGTTGAGTAGTTTAAAATAGCTAAATAAATAGGGAAGTATATTTAAAACTTATTTAATTTTATTATCTCATCTTGTCTATCAGAAATATGTTTACCAGAAACTATTTAATATGCAGGTTTTATATAACATCCATAGCATATTGCTGGGTATATAAGATAGGCAAAGAGCAATACTCTAAAATAGGCTTTAAGAAAGAACACTAATAAATCAGAGCATTTCAAATTATTATTTCATTGTACACATGATAAGTATCATTTGGGGTCAAAATAAATAGTAATATCTTATGGTAGATAAATTAGGAAAAAACAAGAAACTTTGGGCAAGAAAATGTTGCTATGGAAACCTTAATGTTCACAAGCCTGCTTTTGAAGGCTCTGCTGCCTTGCCAGACATTTACATTGAACTTTCTTTCAAGCTTTTCATTTAAGAAAAATTAAAAAGTCCTTTTACTGCTGAGACTTAAAATGCGACAGTGACAATCTACTCTCTAGCCTTCGAAGATCCATGTAAATAACTTGTCCTAAACACGGCTCCATAGCATGAAAACAATTTAATTTGCGTTGAAAAAATAAAAGAAAAAATTAATTTTTGTGCCAGGTCACAGCTGACAACGATGACTTTTTAAGCACAAGTTTAAAGCCATTTTGAAATATTTCATTGGCACTGAGCTATCTGAACTCCAAAATCAGTGTTGTCTGGGACAGGAAAAATGGCGTGCTTGTGGAATTCACAAATAAATTATAAGTGTCAGAACTGAGCCTAGAAATTTTGGGCTTCAAACTTCAAATTGTTTATTTATATTATTCCCAGGCAACTGAAAGGTAACATGGCCACTGTGTAAACTGAGTCTTAATGAGGCCCAAAGGACTTCTGCACTGTGTCTTGTCTGCTTCTTCAGTTTGTATCTTCGCTCCTCTCACCCTGCCCACACGCTCAGCGTCAGTTTTCTGTTAGGGATGATTTTCTCTCACTTTGGGTCACCCCAGTCGAGATACACCGGCTAGCCTCAGAGGAAGTGGTCGCTCTTTGAATAAGATTCCCTGGTGAAAACCAACCAGATTGCAGATGAGACCCTAGACCTGTTTGTATCTGGTGCTGGCATCATCTTCTAGAGTTATTCTAAAAGTCACCACGCTCCCTGCTTCCTCCTCCTCACAGGCTGCGAACTAGAACCCTAACAGAGATAAGTGGACACAAATAAATTACAGGGCATTCAATTGTAATCATTGTTCTTCAGGATGAATAGTTCCCTACCCGTAACAATTTGCATGTACCTTCAGCTTTCTACTCATGACCTTGTATAATATTATCTATGGGGACATTATACAAGGGAATATATGGCTGCCGTGTCATTCTAGAGAAATGGATCCTAAATGTAAATGCAACAGCAACAGCTCGATGTCTCTCTATACTACCAAGAGGAAACAAAATGAAAATGAGAACATAAAAGCCTACAGCTTTTTATTGGATTCATAGCTGTAACTGACTCGAAAGTCTTACTCCAAATCTCCTAAAACATGCTGCTTAAAAGCTCCCCTGAGAAAATTCTCCGACTTTTTTACACTAATTAACAGCTCATCTATTTCCATGAAACAAGATAGGAGTTATACAATAAATGATATTGAGTATAACTGTAGTGATTGATTACCCTATTGCCTAGTCCTATGGATTATCATTTATTTAAAGAGCTGTACTTGAATATTTTGCTGTACATATTGGTTATATTCATCCCTAAAAAATTTGACATTATTTCTTTGGCCTAGAATGGTACCTTAGTTTGTGTTTCTATTAAAAATTAGATACATTATTTCAATCTGTAATGCTTTTTCTAAAAGAAAATCGAATTGGCTCTAACTGTAAACTCACATGTATTGTTCAGAAGCAAGAGGCGGCTCACAAGAATATTCTAGTAGGATTGGATCAAGAAAATGCTAAGTTTACACAGTCAGTTGTCTGAAGGATTTTAGTTCTTACCAGTTCGTGTGCTTTTAACTCAGTTACCACCTACCACTGGGGAAGAGTGGTACATGATTTTGGATCTGGCAGTGCAAACTGGGGATAGATGAAGGAAACTACCCAGGGAGATGCTGCTGGCTCATTTTTTACATTGAATATAATATAAATTATTTTATTACTAAATTTGTAGTGTTCATGGGTTCTTTTTGCTGTTTATCTGTTTTCCTTTTTCTAGATGACCTCAAGATGTGTTCATGGTTTCTGGTTGTTTTCTCAGTTTGTACTCAGTTGTTATTTAAATGCTTGGTGTTATTAACACCTTATACATGTCAGCCACTTAATTCCAGTGAGAAATATTTCATCTGGATCTGTTTCTTCCACATGAATTTACCCACTGTCACTCCTAATTCACTTAATATCATTTAACCACCTGGCTTCATAAAAGAGTATACTGAAGATATAGACAAAATCTATTTTAAACAGCATTTTACTTACAAGATGATAGTAGATATCTGTTTCAAAACATATGGATAAAAGATTTAAATGTAGTATCTGGATCTATATTTGATCTTCTGTCGACGCATCACCCAATCCTCCATAATAAAATGAGTACACTGTATCAGATCAGACATAGCACAGTATATATGATGTACCTCCCATTGCAAAGAAACTGAAAACACAAAATGCAGCAAGCAGCACTGCTATGGACCTTGAATGACAAGGTAAAGTTGTGAGTTACATGTATTTCCAGCCTCTGGACTGCATGTTCTCTAACATTTTATTTCAACCTCATTACTCTTTAGTTACCACATAAGAGTGCTATTTTAAATCCAGATTATTCTAAAGAAAAGATATTTTAGACTACAGTGCCTACTATAAATAGCCCATTATAAGAAAATAGGCATCCTGGATGGTGTCATTCTGTTGTTAGCACCTCATCCCACACACCAAAGGGTTCTATTCCTAGTCAGGGCACATACCCAGGTTGCAGTTCCATCTCTGGTTGGGGTGCATGCCTGAGGCAACCAATCCATGTTTCTGTCTCACATCAATGTTTCTCTCTCACCCTCTCCCTCTCCCTTCCTCTCTCTCTAAAATCAATGAAAAAAAATGTCCTTGGGTGAGGATTAAAAAAAAATTCACCCTGACCAGTATGGCTCAGTTGGTTGTGTATCCTCCCGTGCACCAGTGGTTGTATGTTCAATTCCTGGTCCGGGCACAAGCCTGAATTGTAGGCTGGATCCCTGGTGAGGGACCAGCAGATCGATGATCACATTGTTGTTTCTCTCTCTTCCTCACCCTTTCTCTCTCTCTAAAAATCAATAAAACTATTTCAAAAAAAGAAAATAGGCAATATGAGTGATAAAGCTTTATAGCAAGCACTGATGGTTAAAAAAATATTTTCTGATTAACATTCAACTGTGAATTTATAATGTTTTACTTTATCAACTCTTTGGAAATATATTAATTACAAACTGTTTTATGGAGTAATTCAGGGACTGGTTATATAAAAATGAATAATATACCATCTTGCCCTTATTAAAGGTGCTCATTAGTTTTTATAAAAATGCTATGGAACTTTAAGAATTATTGAAACAATTTTACAAATGAGTCTGAAAAATCAAAGAAACTCAGTGAGATACTCAAGTGGCTGACTTAAAACTAGTCCATTGACTCCATTGAACTAAAGAGTCAGGAACCCAACTTTTCCAAGTAACAGACCAAATTTTTAAAACCCTCTACTAATTCTTCTACTCTAAGCAGAACCAGTTCTATTTATCACATATAATTAATATGACAATGAATGTGAGATATTTTGAAATGACAATAGAATTAAAAATACTGACTGTTTCAAGACTGTGCTTCTTAAAATATGTCCCTATCTTTTACATTATTTAGCATTAGTAATTTTCTGTTAACAACCTAAAATGATCCTAAGGAATTAATGTTCCCCAGTACATATTTTCTCTAAAAATAAAATAAGAGTGGTGGAGCTTTCCAAATATGTGAATTTTAATTACCATTAAGAAAAACATGTTAGCTTATAAATAGATAAAATGTGGGCTATTACAGCAATATTTAACAGCAGCTTTAACCAGAAGGCACCTATGTGAATTATATTTCAACCATAAACTCATATTTTGGAGTTGGCTTTATTAATCCTTCATAGGGGAATTCTTGAAATGTTACTTGATAGGCAACCTAGGGAACCCCTCCCCTGTAAGATAGTAAGTGTTCTAACTTCACAAGTAGACAAAGATGGTTTGTCCCTGGTGCTATTGTGTCATAAGACTCTTTTATGTCAGTAAACTGGGGAATAAGAAAAGGGACAGATTTGACACACTCTCCTCTATACAATTTCACTTAACCTACATGATATCAACTTCTTTTCTTCTGGAAAATCTCAGGGTGTACTGACTTTGTTAAATCAGAAATACTGAAATCTAATACATGCATCTTTAAATATATAGCCACATATTACTCCCTGAGGAAATAAATAGGTCCATGTACAGTTATTTTCTTCCTTTTTCTAAAGCTTCTGGTCTTGCTAAGAGGTCTAATTTATTTCTATTTTTATACCATATTTGAGTCCATTTGTTTTCAAAGTTCCATATTTTCCAAAGCCCCAATTAACTTGTCACTACTTAAACTTCCTCTCAAGGAGCTATTTGCTATTTTGCTGATTTGGAACAAATGTTATTTTGATTTCCTTGATCCTAGAAGAGGAAAACTTTAATCCCATAAGTTTCCATAACTCACTTAATTTGATCTGGGCATTACTATACTTTTTTGGTGGTAGTCAGATTATGGGGTCTGTGCTTTTTACTTGAAACTATAATTTTAGATCTGAGCAACTTGCTGTTGAATTGAGATCTTTATTGTGTTCCTTCTTAAGCAGATGTAGTCAAGTGAATCAGCAGATTTCTGTTAATATCTCTTATTTCATCATACACAGATAAGAAAATTCCTGGAGGGGTGAGCAAAATCATCATCATCATCATCATCATCATCATCATCATCATCATTATATGGTAAAATAAGATGATAATTTTGAGGAAGAAGCAGGTTAATGGCTCTTTTACCAAAAAGAAGAAGACTTCTAAAGAACCAGGGAAGAAAGTAAAGAGGGATAGGTCCAAGGAGCAGAAAACAAGTTTGGGAATGTGATCAGATAAAGATCTACTTTAAGCACACTGAAAAAAACAAACAAACCTCAAGGACCATTTATTATTTTATTTCTATCAAATTAATAGATGCATATAGCTAAACATTTAAATGGAACTAATTGGCTTTTAAGGAAACAAAGGCAAATTTTTTTTAAGGTTTGCAGTTTCTTGATCCAACTTCCTCAGTTCTCCAGAGGAAGCACTTTTCAAATCATTTAAATGATTTTTCTGGTATTTTTCTCTGTACTTATAAATATCAATGCTTTTATGCTTATTCTTTAATTTATCTACCTTGGAGACCATCTATTGACTTCTGGTGGAAGTCACATTTAATTCTCTTGAATAACCTCTTCTTTCCCTGCCCTGTTATCTTAAAGAAATGACAACCTTTGGCTGGAGTGATAGAATTTACATTATCAAAACTATGTGTATATTGTTTACTAAATAATGTATCATGATTTTTTAAAAATTTTTTTGTTTGCTTTTTAAAAAGTTAATAGCAATTAAACTTTATTTGTAATCTCCTTAAATGGGAGAAAATTAAATACCCCTCATCTGGTGAAGGATAATAAACTCATAAAATGAAATATTACTCAGCATTAGAAAGAAACAGAAGGGAATATATATATATATAATATATATATATATATATATATATATATATATATATATATATATATATATATTATATATATATGACAACATGGATGAATCACAATGCATTGAGCTAAGTTAAAAAAAAAAAAAAAGCCCCTGAAAAGATACACACTGGATGACACCATTTACATAACATTGGGAAAAAGGCAGAACTGTGGAGACAACAAACAGTGGTTGCCAGGAGCTGGGAGGGGGGAGAGATTAACTATCAGAATAAGAGAATTTGGGGGGATGACAGAACTATCCTAGGTCTTTTGGTAATGGTTACAGGACTGAATGCATTTTCAACACACTCAAATCTGTACACAAAATGATCAAATTTACTGTATATACAATATTCTTTAATACAAAATTTAAAAATGCTTTAAAAATAACATTCATTTGTTGCTTAAATCTCTGTGTGCTTAACATTTTTCCTGAACTCCCTAATATATCTGTTAAACAGCAAGAAATATATTTGCCAAACACTCAATACGTCAGGTAACCTATCAATTATTATATTCTCCTCCCACTGCCCTCAGTCTTGCTATTCTGGGATGGACTGATCCTCCTTGGCCTGGTACATGGTTACTCTGGCTTGTGTTCACCAATATCGTGGGTGAATATTTTATTTCTGGGCTCTGCTGTCTTCCTGTTCATTGCTGATTGCTTCTTCTTCTTCTTTTTTTTTTTTTTTTTTTTACCAAAGCAGAGATGCCTCCCAAATAAGGAACATTTGGTGTATAATACATCTAAGTGTACATACAAATGTAAAGCACAGGTGGGATAAACCAGAGGGGTTTGGATAAAAGACCCAGAACCTGAGGCCACACAAAAATTGGAAATAACAAGTGTCCAAGATGCTCACAAAGGGACGTCCGGTTGCTTCTCCTGGGGCATCATAGTCATCGAGAAGAATGGGAAGGCAGGCCAGGGAAAGGGCTCGTCCTCATAACCCACAGCTGAATCAAACAATTAAGTGTCATCAAAGATCTATAGGGACATAAGCAGGATCCTGAAAAATGACTTATCTTTGGCCTCTGTGGGGAGCTTTGTTCTGCTTTACAGGAACCACATTTAAATCCCTCAGGCGTCTGCCTTCTAATTTTTTTCCCTCAGTGCGTTCCCTCCATCTCTACCTCCTGGAAAGCGTTCTCTTCCACAAAGGCCTGGGTTCATTATTTTCTTTTATTCCCACACAAAATTACCTCCTGATTTCCCTGTCCTCTCATGGCACTTTGTTGATAACTGTATTTAATATCTAATTCAAATCCTAACCCAGATGTAGAGAAGTTTAATTTTCTCTGTGTCCAGAAAAAAACAAATTTAATTTTCTTTCCCTCTCTGGGAGAGAAAACAACAATAACAACTACAAAACCATACAAACAAAAATACCCACTTACTCTCACTCTTTCAAGACAACTGAATCATTTGCCTTTGAAAACTTGATTTCCTACCATTTAGATCCGCTCGATACACTTAGATACACTCAAGTGCTTCTCGGTCCCTCCTCCTTTCCTCCCCATGTGGGAGGCCTGGTTCTAGATCTCTGCCACTCTCTCTGCGTGGAATTCAACTGACCCCCACACTCCCCTGGGCCTCAGATTCTGCATCTGTATCATGAAGAGATTAGCCAGATAATTTCTAAAGCAATTCCCTGAAAAAAAAAAAGCTTCTCAGAAAACACATTGGCTATAAACTAGAGAAATGAGCACTTTGCTTTGTTAATTACATGGAATATAGAAAACTACTTTAGTCTATCTACCCTTTAGGCTTTTAAATTTCTTTCATTGATAGGACTTCTATCTACTTGGTAAAGAACTACATAGAACTTCTCAAGGGAACATAAAACAATGTTTCCTAAGTCAGTCCAAGCTTTTCAGTCTGGTGCTCAGTGTCACTATGTTTCCTTGCTTTCCCCCACTCTTTCTGACCTTGCCTCTAGGATCTTGGAATAAAATTCAGATTCATATCTATGACTCTAATGCCCTAAATAATCAGACCCTTGACTTCGTCTCCGAACTCCCTGGATACCACATGCTCCTTGCTCCCCAAGCTCCAGCCCCACTGCCCTCTTCTCACACCCACTCTCCCTTTGTGGATGCACGGCTGCCTGTTCACACGCTGCCTGTTCACACGCTGCCTGTTCACACGGCTGCCTGTTCACACGCTGCCAGTTCACACGCTTCCTGTTCACACGCTGCCTGTTCACACAGCTGCCTGTTCACACGCTGCCAGTTCACACGGCTGCCTGTTCTCACGGCTGCCTGTTCACACGGCTGCCTGTTCACACGCTTCCTGTTCACACGCTGCCTGTTCACACGCTTCCTGTTCACATGGCTGCCTGTTCACACGGCTGCCTGTTCACACGCTGCCTGTTCACACGCTGCCTGTTCTCACAGCTGCCTGTTCACACAGCTGCCTGTTCACATGCTGCCTGTTCTCACGGCTGCCTGTTCACATGGCTAGTCCTTTTCACTCTTCAGTCTGCACTTAAAGGGGAACACCTCAGAGCGACTCCCCTGACCACATTACCTAAACTATAATAGCCCTGTTATTCCTTATCATTGCAATAGTTTTATTTGCTTCACAGAATGTAACACATTGGAGGCAATATATACCCCATTTAGGATGTGCCATTCTGAACAATTTACCAGATAACTTAAAATTGCCACCTTAAAATGGGGTCCAGAGAAAGAAGCTCGGCCACTTGGCCCATAAGATTCGAAGGATCTGTGGAAGATCTAGACGCTATATGAAATGTATGGGAAACCCCGACAGGAGAATCATGATGCGGGCTTTTTGGGGGGCCCAGCAAGTAACGTTTCTACTTTTGATGATGAGTTTCTGTCATACCACTAGCTCCTGGCAAAGACTGACTATCTGACCATTACAAACCAAAGGATCTTCTAACCTGAGTTGCCGGTTGGTATAGATGTTACTGATTTGTCATCCTACAGCATCAGGCATGCCCTGCAGCAGTTTTTCATTTTGTGAAGGTCTACATGAGATCTGGAGCCAGCAGGTCCTAGAAGTACGAGACTCATGCATGAGCTGATGGCTGACATGCCCCATGCATCTGCTCCTCACCCTCAACTCACACCCAAGAGATGTGACATCCACGGACCAAAACACAAAGGAAAAACTAGGAATATTCCAGGTAATTGGGACAACCTAGAGGTTAAAATATAGGAGTGGTATTTTGGAAGGTGAGTTTGCCAGGAGTGGAGAGAGTAAGAAGCAAATGATGAAGGATGAAAGATTAGCAGGTATTGGAATATGAAGCAGCGTATAACATAGAGTAAAACGTTTTGTCTTTATCTAGGACTAGTGGCAAGGAAGGGAAAGGCTTTGATCCGGGAGTGAGCAGCATGGTATGAATACATTTGCATTTTTTAAAGATCACTCCTGTTGCAGTTTGGGGACTGGATTCAAGGGGCAAGTGGGACCTGTGATGAGATTGTTGCAATAATCCAGTGGGGAGATGAGAATATTCTAAGTGAGCATGGTTGTATCAGCATAGAGAAAAGTGGATTGCTTCTGGAATTTTATTTAGAAGAAAGACTCAATTGGACTTGATGATTGATTGCATAAGAGAAACGAAGGAAAGAGAGAGTAGGTAGGTCTGATATCTGACTTGGGAAAGTCGGTAGATGGCGTTAGCACTCACTGATATAGAGATCACAGGGAGGGGAGCAGAAGTGTGCTGGTAAGGATGGAGGAAGGGGACAGGTTAAAGGAGATGATGTGTCCAGTTCTATAGATATTGTGATGAGCTGCCAAATGGATGTTTAAACCAAGACAGTTGGCTACACAGAGGTCTGACAGGTTTAGGTTGGACATACTTATTTAAGTCTTTGGCATACACATGCTCATTGACATCATGAGAATGAGTGAGATTGTCCACGAAGAACAGGAGTAAACTAAGAAGAGAAAGGAATCTAAGAGAGAAAGGGAAGAGGCTAAAGAACAGGCTTGACTACTCTTTAAGTTGGAAACAGCTCATTGAGTTATATAGACACTTTGTTAGGAAAAGTCAATATGACAGTTGTCTTTTACTAGCAATTTCTAAAATTTTCTGAAGGAAAAAAATGTCTACTTGATATAATATGACACTATTATTGAATTCTCTCTTTTGCTGCTTACCCAGCACAATGAGAAAATAATTTTTGGTCTGTTGAATACAGTTTAGAAACTTATTTTTAGAGGTGCACAAGAGAGTTTCCAATGAGCCTGAGTAGGTCACAACCAATCAGAGAGCAAAGCGAAGCAGGATAAGAGGGGGTAGCATGCGTGACTGCAGCATCGCACTGGCGACATTTCTTCGTAAACAACTGCTTCACCTCACTTCTTTGGGCACTTTTATCGTACTCTCCAAAGGGTTATCCTGTGTGAAATCAGTGAGGACTTCACAGCAGCGCAGACAATTCTTTCTAATGTAATGATGCCAGTACCCGGTACTCCTGACTTTCCTGCAATGCCAGGTGAATATGCCCAGTCAAAACTGCAGAAGGAAATTTGTTCACTGTGCTGTGGTGCTGTTACCTCAAAAATCAAAATGAGCAGTTCATTAGCAAGCAAAATAGAGACAGACTCATAGATAGAGCGCAGGTAGATAGCTTGGTCAAGGGAAGGTGGTGGGGAGGTATGGGATGGAGCACAAAAGGAAAAAAAAGAGAACGCTCATGGACATGGACAACAGTGTAGTGATTGCAGGGGGGAAGGGGTGGGTGGATGTGGAAGATGGTATAGGGGGGATAAGTGGTGATGGAAAAAATAAAATAAAGAAAAAAAGAAAACATTACAGATGCAGAAATGATATGGCATAGTAGTAGTAGTATTATGCTTTCATTTGCATTCTTATGTATGATCAAAATATAATCTAACAACAAAAATAAATAAATAAGTTTTAAAAAAGAAAAGCATTTCATGGAATAACACAAGAAGAAAAACTAAAGGCTGTAGATGTAAATATGTGACTCTTGCTTAGAGTAAATTCACCTTGAAGTTGGCATTAGTCTGTTATAGTTAAAGTGATTGTCTGTTTTGCAGTGCTTATTTTCTAGAATTTTATTAAATTTGAACGTCTGTAATAAAAAAAAAAACTAGATTTCAGAAATACCATTTTATAGTTCAGATTTTACTATCCTTCCTTGTTTGAGGACTAACCCCTAGCTCCTTCTTGGCTTCAATAACCACCTCAGTAAAAACGAAAGTATAGCTCATATCTCCTAAAACAGGGTCTTATATGTGATAAATATTAAATAAATAATTGTTCATAAAACATCTGATAAATTCATTATAAATGAGTTGTTTCTGCACTTCTCACCTATTCCTTTGACAAAATTTCAGCATACTCTGTTGATGAGTTTATTCTGAGATGGGCACTCTGGCACCTGGCTGGTGGAAATGATGAACGGCCCAGCACCACTGGGTGGGAAATGGCAGTTGAGTGATTTAAGGAGGAAAAGGAGGCAGCCACTGGCAGATTAAACTGTAGATGGGCATTCCCAGCAAGACCAGAGAAAGGGCTATTGCAAGAATCCAGGTAGGCACAAAAAAGAGGAAAATTTGATTTTTAGCAAAGTACTTAAAAAAATACGTAGAAGTTCAATTTTGAAATAAGATAATATAGATCAAGGCATAATGAAATGAGAAATCTGGTTTCACATACCTGGGTCTGATAAGTTCTGCCAGGTACTAGTTGTTTCGTTGTGAGCAAGTTAATTAACTGCTCTAAATCTCAGTCTGCAGCTTTATAAAGTGGGGATGTTGTGAACTATTATTTCACAATAGATTTATTTAAGAGAGTGTCTGATGAAGAGTGAATATATGCACCCTTCTGTTAATTTTGTCAGTCATTTTCTAAACAAGGCAGGAGGAGAGACAAGAGGGGGGTGCAGGGGGAGACATTGACCCTAGGAACTCAAACTGGAGAAAAAGTATTCCTCTTACAGAAACATTAGGTGTACTTATGGGAGTTTATATGTGACATTTTTAGTATATCTGCCAGATTCTGGCCCCTTGAAATCAAGTCGAAGTGTCTTTTTTGTATTCTTGGAAATATAAGTATTCTCCCATTTAGGAAGCTACTGTGGACCATTTCAACACCACACACGCAGGAGTCCCAGCAGGTGTTCCTTTGAGAGTACAGCATGGTGGAATGGCTCTTTATTTTTATGGTTAAAGATGTGAAGCAGTCACCGCTATTACTAACTGCTGGGGAGGGGGAGAGTTCCCCTTTTCTATCTTTCTCTAGTTCTTATGGCTAGACCAAAAATAGAATAATAAAATTGGTATAAGTCTATATTAACAGTAGAAAAAAAAAACCAATTTAATATGTGCACACGGGAGAATCACAATATGATGCTCAGATCAGAAAACGAGGCTCAAAGAAATGATTGAATGAGGCCCTTTTCACATTTTCAGACAAAGAAACAATAAATGTGTGAGAAATTGCCAGGACAAAGAGAGTGCTCATTAGAAAGGAATCTAAGCAAGATTTGGGTATTCATTAGTGAGGCATCCAAACAAAGTTTGACCTTGGGTAGTAAAGGAGTAAAAAGATTTGTTTTATATACACGTTTTCAACTCTGGATTTTATAACTCTTGTGATAAGGTTGCCTCGTGGTCCTTTAGGAGCAGGGAGAGCACCTATTATGGAGATTTATTTCCTGCTTTTAGTGGAACAAAGGAGAGTCAGAGAGACAGAGAGAGAGAGCCCTTCCTGCTCCTGCTGCTTTGGAGGTGATTTTAGTTTGAAATACTCAATATGCCATTGGGGGATTTCCAGGGGCTGCCTGACCTGGGCCCCAACACTGCATTACTGGAAGGCAAGCTACTTCCAAATGGTTTTACTTGAACAGATTCCCAGCAATGTTCCCCAAAACATGCTGCCAGAAATCCATACCTAATAAGGTCTTGCTCTGTTGCAAAGGACGCAGAGAGTGAGAAATCACTTTATTCTGAGGTGCTTACCTCATCTCAGAGCTTTTCCAACAAGGTGCATGCTTCCAACCACAGCACGGCAAGGGATTTAGTGCTTGCTTTTACCTCCACCTTATTAAGAAGAAAAGAGGAGAATATAGAGGTTACTATTTGCTAACCACTAGGTGATCGGGCTGTCTGCTGAAGGAAAAGTGACTCTAGGACAATTATTCATTTGCAAAGGCTGCTGTAATTCTGGGGACTAGTTCAGTTTCCTGAAAAGTTTCTATTTCTGAATGTCTTCTTCTCGATTGGCTATGCTTCCTCCTCCCACCTTAAATATGCACAGGGCATCTCTGTCAGCATATGTTCTTTGGAGAAAATGTTTGAAATGGCCTATCTCTTAAAGCCTTACTGTCTCATTAACATATATTACGATGCTATGTGCCTGTGGTCTGTGTTCTGGTCCTCTCCTGAGTTCCACAGCCCAACTATACTTTTCTCAAACATAGCAGAAGGACACCTGTATCAGAGTCAGGAGAGTGCATGTTAAAGTGACAATTTGTGGAGCACACCCTAGCTTTTTGCATGATAACCCCATTTCCAAAAGATGAAACCATGCACCCAATGCTTTGAGAGACTTCCTCTTTAAATTGGGTGAGAATCCTTTTGAGCAAACTTAACAACCTGTCTAAGTAGACCTCTGGAGGCTGGGGGAATTACCAGGGGTAGTTAGCAGTGCTCTGTCAGCAGCACTGACATGAAATGCATTTGTATGTGTAGGCTCATGTATTATTTAGGACAGTCTGATCACAAGAAACATCCTTAACACAAATCCAGAATGCTACTTTGACTTATGTTGAAAATCTTACGGGTGCAAAAAGAATGATGTGCATGCCAAAGCTAATTTCCCTTTGCCTTTTAGCACTGATTGTGTTAATATGGTAAAAGGGACCCAGCGTTCCACAAGAAAGAAAGAAATACGATTCTAATTATAACTCTTCTTGATAGACTGATTATACAGAGATGTTGTTGGCCGTTCATGTGTAACAGTCAGGAATGAGTATATCTTCATGGCCCAGCTTGCTCTTAATTCCTATTAAAGACAACCATTGGAGACTCTCAGGCAAATTAAAAGTTAAGCCTCCGGCTTTTGAGTCTATTTGCTCAACCAGATGCCTTGGAGAAAGTGTCAGATGGGAGAGGACTGCTTGGTGAGGTAGGGGTGATGGCTGCAATTTTAGGTTTCTCATAAATATCCCAGAACTGTGCAGTCCTATATAGTAAACACTAGCTACCAATGGCTATTTAAATACAAATTAATTAAACTTAAATAGGATAAAAAGTCCAATTCCTCAGTAACACTAGTCACCTTTCTAATGTCAGTAGCCACATGTGGATGGTGGCTAAGGTATCAGATGGCACAGATAAAACACCCCCGTCATCACAGAAAGCTCATTTAGAGAGTTATGGTTCACATGATTTTCTAAGTCAATGTAAGACTTCTTCAGGAAAATAACCCCAAAGCACAATAGGGCAAGGATTTATTTACTATTTGTTTAATGAATCAACTATATCAGTATAGCAAGGAGTTCACTGTAAGCTAGTGCACTAAGAGTTGGCTGTCCTTAGGTGGGAGTAGAGCTGGGGAGGGAGGTGATAATTCTAAAAAACTCACTGATGTCTGATATGTATACAGAGCATCAAAAAGAGTTTCATGCATCACTCCAAAAACCTTTACAACTAAGCATATGAGTTAAATATTCAAGATGTATGCAACTGGGTTACGTAATGTTGAGAGCAAAGATAGATTTTTCAACTCTCAATCACTTTTACTTCACAATTATTCTTTCAAATTCCTCTTGTGAAATTTCTACTTTGTGTTCTCCAAACCCTAATCATTTTTTGCCTGTTTCTAAGCCTTTATTTCTGCTAATTTCTTCTCATAACATTTATATCTGTGAGGTCCATTTTATCCTTCAACCCTTTCCTTAAACCGTTAACCCATAGCTATCTATATTCTTCTACTGTTATGGATAAATTTATTTACTTATTAGTAAATGTTTATTTAAAACCCACTAAGTGTCATCACCATATGAAAACACAATCCTTCTGGCCAAGAAGCCTATCAACCTGTGTAGGAAACAGTGACATTAACCCCCAATTTGAATACCCTATTGTCTTCTATAACAGAGGACTCAAAGGATATTATGGGAGCACAGAGCTGGGGAAGCCAGAGCAGCTGCCATGCAGAAATGATGTTTGAGCTGAGTTTTGAAGGAGGAAAGTATCCAGACAGAGAGATTGTCACACACAAATACGTAGAGGCATGAAAGAGAAGGCAGGCTCACCGTGTTGAGGGGGGAGTGATGAAGCCAGAGGAACGAGCATCCAGCAGAACGTAAGGGCTGGGGTATCTAGCTAAAGAGGGTGAATTCGAAGTTGTAACCAGACAGACAAGACTGTAAAAATTATTACAAAATATGTCATACATACAGAGTGCATCTCAATTGAAGGTTAGATGTTCTGGGCAGAAGGTTTATCAGGAGATTATTTCCCATTATATTATATGTGAAAATTTGTGTCATTATGAACATCAATCCCTTACCCAATTTTCTAAAACACATATGTAATATTACATACCCATACATAAGCAACCTATATAAACTTAGCTAACTTCATACTCAATCAAAAGCTTTTCCTTTAAGATTAGGAGTAGGACAAGGATGCCTACTCACACCACTTTCATTCATCTTAGTCCTGGAAGCCCTAGTCAGAGCCATTAGGCAATAAAAAGAAATAAAAGGCATCCAAATCAGAAAGGGAGAAGTAAAACTCTATTTGTTGATGACAGGATATTATACATAGAAAACCCTAAAGACTCCACTAAAAAAACTGTTAGAACTAATTAAAAAATTCAGTCAAGAACTAATTTAAAATAATGCAAAAGCGATATTCAAAAATCAGCTGTGTTTCTATACACTAATAACAAATTGTTAAAAAGAGAGGTTAAGAGAACAATTTCATTTGCAATAGCATTAAAAAAGAATAAAATACCTAAGAATACATTTAACCAAGGAGGTGAAAGACCTATACAATGAAAACTACAAGATACGGATGAAAGAAGTTGAAGACACAAATAAATGGAAAGATATTTTATGTTCCTTGATTGGAAGAATTAATATTGTTAAAATGGCCATATGGTAGGACCTCTGTAATAATGTTTCATGATCACATTGATGAGAAAAAAAATTGGTTCCCCTCGAGGGCCACTGTCTATGTGGAGCCTGCATGTTCTCCCCATGTCTGGGTGAGTTCTCCAGGCGCTCCAGTTTCCTCCCATGTCCCAAAGATGTGCTTGTTAGCTGTCTAAATTGTGCCAGTCTGAGTGAGTGTGGATATAGATGTGAGTGCACCCTGCAATGGAAGGGCATCCTTTCTAGGGTGGATGCCCACCTTGCACCCTGAGCTGCTGGGAGAGGCTTTGTCCATGTGGGGACCTTGAACTAGAATAAGTGGGTTGAAAAAGAGTTACAGGCAAACCTCAGAAATGTTGAGGGTTCAGTTCTAGACCACTATAAGAAAGCGAGTATCACAATCAAGTGAGTTGTAATCCTTTTGCTGGTGGAGGTTCTTGCCTTTGATTTGTAAAAAACACACCTGTGAAGCCCAATGAAGTGATGCTCAATAAAATGAGGTGTGCCTGTATCTTGTTTGTATTCATCTTTCTTAAATATATGATAGCTCACATTTATTTCAGTGTTTAGTATTAGAAATGTTTTCAGACTAAATTTATTTGGTGATGATTTTGTTACCAGAAATATGCTATAGGAACTTAACTCGTGTATATCAATTAGCTTGTGGTGAAACTGGTTTTGTTATACATAATGTCACTTAAAGTCTCAGTTTCCAAGAACCTATTGACAACATTGTGAGGACTAACTGTACTACCTTAGCCAACTTATAGATTCAATGCAATCCCTATCAAAATCCTAATGTAATTTTTCACAGAAATAGAACAAACAATCCTAAAATTTGTATGGAACCACAAAAGACTCTAAATCACCAAAGCAATCATGAGAAAGAACAAAGCTAAAAACATTGAATGTTCTAATTTCAAACTATATTATAAAACTATAGTAATCAAAATAGTATTGTCTTGGCATAAGAACAGACACATAGATTAATGGAACAGAATAGACAGCCTATAAATAAACTCATAAATATATGGTAAATTGATGAACAACAAAGAAGCCAGAATATACAATGGGGAAAGAATAGTCTCTTTCACAAATGTTGGGAAAACTGGACAGTCACACATAACAGAATGAAACTGGACCAACATCTTACACCATTACACAAAAATCAATTCAAAATGGATTAAAGACTTGTGAGAATCTGGTCTTTTTGCCTGAGTTTAAATGTTGCATTTCCTTTGATTTACATTTATTATAGGTTGTTGCTTCCTGGGTGTTGTTGTTTGTTTTTTAATATAGTACTTTTTTTCAAAACTTTAACTATGGAATATTTTTGAGAACTGAGTTTTTAATGTGTGTTTTTTTGTTTTTTAATCCTCATCCAAAGATATTTTTTCCATTGATCTTTTGATAGAATGGGAGGAAAGGAGGGGAGGGAGGGATGGGAGGGGGAGAAGAGAGAGAGAAAGAGAGAAAGAGAGAGAGAGAGAGAGAGAGAGAGAGAGAGAGAGAGAGAGAGAAAGAAAGAGAGAAACATTGATGTGAGAGAGACTCATCAATTGATTCCCTCCTGCATGCTCCCTGAGACCGGGGCTTGGGATTGAACCTGCAACCCAGGTATGTGCTCTTGACCGGGAATCTGAACCTTCAGTGCTTAGGCCCAACACTCTAATCACTTAGCAACACTGCCCAGGGCTGTGTGTTCTTCTAAAGAGGACTGGCATCACTTCCACGCACCCCATTTGTCACTGCCCTGAAATCACTATAAATTCAATTGAGGGGATGTTTTGGACAATACAATTTCTGTGATTAACATCTCATATCCCTGTTAGAGCTGGCTTGTGACTACAAATTCACAGAGAGGACATTTTCTTTTCTTTCAATCACAGCAGAGGTCAAAATAAGCATTTGTCATCATAATTCTATGTGGTACAATTAAAAAAAAATTTGTATATCTGTTTGTTGTTATTTTTTATTTTGTTTTTCTCTTCTTCCCTTCCACTACCACTGTCTCCCTTGTAGGTGAGTGGAGGTCATGTCTGTAAGTGGGATTCTCTGATCTGCTGTCCTACTTGGCTCAGGCCTTAGACTGGGCTCCTTTTCTAGCCTGAGCAGTACTGCTCTATTCTCACGCTCTGAAGACCTAGTTCTCAGGGATTAGAAGAGGATTCCAGGGTCTACTTCTGTGCTACAATATATCTAGAGTCATGCTTTCTCATTGATTTGATTTTGAAGGATTTTTTTAATTACTTTCTTTCTTCTCATCTATACATTCAAAAGATTTTTAAGCACTTCATCAAATGTTTTGATTTGTTTTTGTTTTTAACTAGATGGGTTTTTAAAGATTTCTTAGATGACATGTTGCTGGAAACATGGCATATTTGTAAGCAGAGATAAGACAAATCAGATGTCCATTTTAGAAAAATCACCAAGGTAGAACTGGAATGGTATAAAATGTGGGAGTATGATGGTAAATAAGACCACTTCCTAGGAGTTGTTTAGAAAATCAATCAGGAAATAATGAGAAACTGAACTGAAGCCATAATGCAGGGAGAATATTGGAAGAGTTGGACACTAGAGATATATTAGAGCTGGAATAGACAGATCTTTTCAACTGTGTGATTGCAAGAAAGAATTAACAATCTTGAATGACTATAATTTTCTAGCTCTGTCTTATACATTGCAGTTGTTGATCCAAGAAAAGTCTTCCCCTTGTGTACTACATAAATATTAACTATCTATTAACTGGTTAGAATTAGAACAGTCATATATTCTACTACTCTTTTATTACGGGAGAGAGAGAGAGAGAGAGAGAGAGAGAGAGAGAGAGAGAGAGAGAGAGAGAGAGAGAGAGAGAGAGAGAGAGAGACCTAAGAAGAGATGTTCATTCATATTTCCACGTTAGTGCAGGAAAGATGGATTACTATCCCCAAAGATTGGAGGAAGGATGAAGTACATAACTAAGGGTGGGGGTTGAAGACTGCAAACTATGAAAGATTCACTCATAGAAATGTTTACCAAAAAAGTGATCATAATTTGGTGTCTCCTTTTACTTTTTTGTTTATATTTTCCTCTCTGTTATAAACCCATTCAGCCCAATAATTAGTGAATAGTGAAGGACTCTCCCAAGTCAATGATTGCTAACAATAGTATATTCAATATTTTCCTGATGGTGATGAAGTAATCATTACCTGAAGGATCAACTATCTCCTAGCTGAATAAAAGTGAGAAACACATTAGAGAAGAAAAATTCTGGGTTGATTCCCAGTTTTATGCCATTGTAATTTAGCTCTTGGTTTTTTTGTTTGTTTGTTTGTTTGTTTGTTTTCTTTCTCTCTCTCTCTCTCTATGAAACCTTTATAATTAAGAAACAATTTCCAATTCACTTTTTCTATACTAAGATCTATCGTATAATTTGAAAATCAGTTTGTTGTTGTTTCAGGAAGTAAAAGTTCCAGACGTTTTGTGTGCTGATTAACATCAAGAAATCTATAAAGTTTAATTAGGAAAAAAATGAACAATAAAGTTTTATTCACCCTACTAAATTTTAGTGGCTAATGCACTGCTTTATTTTCCACAGCTTGATTTCTTCACAATGCTAAAGAGGCTTGAAAATTCTCATCAGAGAAACATGTTTTAACTTTGCATATGTTGAGTGGTAGAAAGTAAAACAAAAGGTTTAGATTTTTTGTTTTTATGCCCTTTCTTAATGCTTAGGATTAAATTAAGCAGTTGTTCTCAATACTTATTTTAAATAATTTATTATACCCAGCTTAATGTTTTTATTAGTTTTCCTCTGTTTAGGTGTTATATCCTGAACTAGACTAAAAGAACTTTGTGGACAGAATCTGTAAGATAATAGAAATATCTATCTATCTATGTATCTATGTATCTATGTATCTATGTATCTATGTATGTATCTATGTATCTATGTATCTATGTATCTATGTATGTATCTATCTATCTATCTATCTATCTATCTATCTATCTATCTATCTATCATCTAACATCTTTTTATCTCTGCCCTTGGTTCCTCACACAAGCCTCCTAAACCCTAATAATTTCCTAAGCGATAAGAGCATTAGGAAGATCTTTTGTTCTAATATTTGGTCTTGACCCAGTTCCTGACACAGGGCTCCTGAAACCCTTGTAATTTCCTGGGTGATAGGTGTATCTTTTGTTTTAATGAAATGACTCTAGGTGGGCTCCTGGATGAGAACTGGTCATGAAAAAGATCAAGCCATGATTAGAAGCGTAGAATCTAGGTTCCCTTCCCCATTCTCGTGAGAAGAGAGAAGGGCTAAAAACGGAGTTTAATGATAGATCATGCCTACATGATGAAGC
Source organism: Tadarida brasiliensis (assembly GCA_030848825.1). Lineage (NCBI taxonomy): Eukaryota > Metazoa > Chordata > Mammalia > Chiroptera > Molossidae > Tadarida > Tadarida brasiliensis. The sequence continues at coordinate 45,599,231 of CM061270.1, forward strand.
CCCCATAAAAATCCCACTAGTATGGGTTCAGAGAGCTTCCAGGTTAGTAAACACATCCATGTACCAGGAGGGTGATGTACCCTAACTCCACTGGGACAGAAGTGTTGAGACCCTCCCAGACCTCAGCCTATGTATCTCTTCATCTGGGTGTTCATCTGTATCCTTTCCCATATCCATTAATAACCTGGTAAATGTGAGTATTTCCTTGAGTCTGTGTGCTGCTCTAACAAGTAATTGTAATCATGTCAGACAGAAGTTGTGTGTAACCCAGGGACCTGCTACATGTGGTTGGCATCTGAAGTAGGGGGAAGCCTTGTGGGACTGAACTCTTAACCTGTTGGACAAGACACTATCTCCAGATGAAAGGTGTCCACATTGAGTTAAAATGTAGGACACTCATCTGGAGTCTCAAAGAATTGCTTGATGTGGGGAAAATCCCTCACACATTCGATGACCAGAAATGTCAGAAGTGGGGTATGTTTGTTTTGTGTGAGTAGTAAAGAAGACATACAGGAAGAATACTACCAGTTTTTTGTCAACATAGAATCCAATTCATTTAAAGTTTCTTCAGTAGCTTTCAGGGCAGTGGGCCTGTGTAAGCAGAAAGATTTGAATAATGAGAAATTAGTAAGTGGAAATTGACTAAAATTTTTCTCCTATTACCCAGCAGGTAGGAGACTGGCAACACAGAACTTTCTTTCTTTTTTTTTTTTTTTTCTTTTTCTTTTTTATTGATTTTCGAGGAGGAAGGGAGAGAAAGAGAGAGAGAAACATCAATGAGAAAGAACATTGATTGGCCGCCTCCTGCATGCCCCCCCAACTAGGGATCAGGCCCACAATCTGGACATGTGCTCTGACCGGGAATTGAACCGGTGACCTCTTGGTGCATGGGTCGATGCTCAACCACTGAGCCACACTGGCCAGGCACAGAACTTTCTTGATGGTACAGCTGTAATATAAACTTGACCAGAATTCTATGCTTTAAAAGACAAGTCCCTGCTTTAAGTAAGTCCATCTTCCAAATCAATAAAAGCTTTGATAAGTTAAAAAGACTCTTCCCTCATTTGATGAATAAAGAAACTAAGACTCAGAGATAACGTCTTTTACTTGCCTACAAAATTACCTCAGAATTTGAGAGAAGAACAAAGGATTTCTAGTTCCAAAATGCTATTCAGCTTGTTTCTGTGACAACATAGATTTCTGAAATACATTTAGGGACTAGCTGAAAAACGGAAGCATTTTACCTCTCCTGGATAATTGGGAATGGATTTGATTTTAAAATATGAACATTTTATTTCCATTAATGTATAAAACCTACAAAAACTGTCATTTCTGAGGAGATAAATTTTGGTGATATCACAGAGACAAGTATTTTATTGAATGGCAAAGAAAAACGATAGGGTCTGAAACTAATCATTTCATCTTGACACATGCAATAAAAAAGAATGAGACCCTTCATGTCTCTCTACATATATTATGCAACAGCCTTATAAAGATTTCTCTTCATAAAGATGCATTTATTTTCATTCTTTATACATAAATTAATGTTTAAATTCTTAACTTCTTAACTAATTGACAGAATTGACTAAGGTCCCAGAGTCCCTGGTCATTCATTTAGCACTATGTTTAGCTTTATTTAATAATCCTGGTTGCAGTGCAGTTTAAGTCAAATAACGTTTCCCAGATGCCTATGCTATACCAAGACACAATAACCCATAGTTTAACATGTATTATGTCCAGCAATTCTCACAGTCACTAAGAAATTTGTTTCTTACAAAGCCTGGCTCATGATTCTAAGGTTTCTTTCAGGACCTCTTCTATTATTTCTTTGTTTTAGGTCAGTCTCAAGGTCTCTGAAGAAATGTATTCTGTGAAATTCTCTTTTTAAATTATATAATTGCCAATCAATTAGCTGTAAATGTTTACAGTAGTCACATTTAAATTGCCTCAAGATTAAATATAATGTAATATCTTCTTAAATGATCATATCTAAGTATCTGATATCTTCAAAAGATGGGCACTATTAGACTTTATTGAGAAAACAATGGCCGCAATTAAAACAGGGTGACCTCATCAAAGAAGGATTGCACAGTAGAAAAGTTTATTCACACTAGCAACTTAAAAATGCATTGTGAAGAAAGGTCTACGGCATTACAAGTTTCATGTATTTAGTACTCAGTGATGGGAAGATCATTATGAGTGTCCACTCATTCATGGTTTGTGACATCATAAATTGATATAAACTTCTTAAATAGAAAGATAGAACATATAAAGAACTATGATGATTTTCATACCTTTCTGATTGAGAATGTCTACTCCTATGCATCAATTTTAATAAAATATCTCAATAAAAATGTCTGTCTGAAATGACTGATTATAGTGCAAGCTGAATGCTGAAAAATTAGGAAAATATAACTATGACAAAAATTATTAAGAAATTCATTATGTAGCAATACAACAAATGATATCCAGCCAATGATGTCTATCTTAAAATATATGAGAACATGAACATATTTACAATTTGTAACACAACCATGAAAGAAACCAAGAGCCAGGAACAACTGCATATTCATTGTTTTAGTAAAGGACTGAACCCCATGCGTGGTCTGTTACCCAGGTACTATTCACTGAATCTCCCAGCCACATTTAGGGTGCGGTGTTTTCAGTTCTCCCATGTTGATTACCTCCTTCCTGTCACTTGTCACATCTTAGTAAACACTCTAGTCTCATCTTTCTTTGTTTTCATGTATTCAGCCTTTAAAAAGAATAAACACACCAATGAAGACTTTGCACAGGAATGCGATATCCTCTGCTTTAAGTTAGAGCACCTCTTTTCTCCACAAGGGCCTGTCTGGCCACGAGGAAATGCTGTCACCTGGCACAGAGAAAGGCAAGCCCTGGATACTAATATGGCTCTGATACCCTGTAGAGCAGTGTATGAGCCCTGACTGCTGACATCAGCCTTCCAGAGAGATTTTCTGTATCTGCTGCTGCTTGGTTAGTTCAGAACATTGCTGTGCCCACAAGGCATGACTATCTCGCAGTGCTGCTGATGGCTTGGCTCCATGCCTGACTCCACAGCCAGAAGGGCTGGGCGAGCATGATCGTCTGGGTGTGGGGTTAGAGCTGTGATTACTTAAGAATCACTAAGCCCATGAAGAGACAAGTTGTTTTGAAGCTTCCGTTTTTCCCCTCCTCTTCAAAATCACTCAAGCGGATCACAACTAACGCAGCATTCTGTGTTGATTTAAGGTGCTACCCCCAGGAGCTAGTATTGTCATCAGAGATTTCCTTCAATCACTAAAGGGAGAAATATCGAACTAAGGACAAATTCTTAGCACTCAACAAATCAATCAGAAAACTCAATGGAGAAAAGGACCTTTTTCTTTGTGTTGAAAGTAGATAGCGCCCTGAATTTCTCTCTGTGGAAAGACAAGGAAGATTAAAAGGAAAAGCTTTCTGAAGGGTAACATAATTGTATGAAAAGGAGGAGCGTGGGAGGGGGAGGAAATATAACCTGCAGCTACCTTTCTGCAATGCTTCCTCAGGGAACACATCTCAGCCCCCCCCCCCCCAGCCCAGCATTCTTCCTAGGAGACCTTGGCTTATTTTCTTGACTTATTTTAATCTTTGACTCAATCCTTTTGTGAATAAAAGGTAGGAATCCAGGATCATTTAAGGAGTCTCTTGCTTTCTAGAATGAAGTTTCATGAGAAACTTTATCTGTCCTGGTCACCTCCCTGTGCCCACTGCCTAAAATGTGTCTGGCACATAATAGTTTCTTAATAAATATCCGTTGAATTGTTAAACCTGACAGCGAGATAACCAGAGATGCACAGCCTAATTCTAAAGGAGCACTTTATTTCGCCGGAGGGCTGAGGAGGGCATAGTCTCCCCTCAGATCAGCAGCCTCGATTCTTCTTGCTCGTCCCATTTTAAAGACAGAAACCCCCTCCTCCTTTAGCCCCCCTCCCTTCAGAGAACCAGTACAATAGTGTGAGTGACAGAGATTACAGAAGTCAAAATTAGCATTATTCACTGACAGCACAAGTACTTGCAAATACCTATACTCAGGAAACTGCAAATGCCTCCCAATACATGGGGTAACTACAATCTTAGGCAAAATTCCTTCCCATCTAGGGGTAATTAACCTATTATTGGAAGAATATCGAGGAATGTCTATTGGTGATAAAATGGAGTCTTTTAGTCGCCTTAACCAAGGGGCCTACATAAAATGGAATCTAGTTGCCTTAGCCTTGGGGCCCAGATCAGAATGAATGAATGTGTTATTAGATGCATCCACCTGCAATTCTGTTACAACCATATTTGCTTTTAATAATGTATCAGTCAAGGCATGAAGCAGGCAGTAAAAAAGAAATGGAAGCCCTATCCCAACCTTCAGCCACTAAGGGGATAGTGAGGTGAGAGACTGAGATAAAAAGAGCAAAAGAGAATTGGTAAATGGAGAGAGAGGAGGAATATAAAGAAATTAAAAGGCAAAGAGAACACATTTCCTCCTGAGTCAGACTGTACAAGAGAACATTTATTGGATGAACCAGACTATAACCCATTGAATGCTGCTCTCCTCATTCTTAAACATTATATTCAGGAAGAAACAAGTGACCAGAATGATGGAGAGGGAGAGGGGAGGAGAGAGAGAGAGGGAGGGGGGGAGAGAAAGAGAATCTTCAGGAAAACACTGTCTGAAGGTACCCTTTACTTTATTCCTACACTCACCATCACAGGTGACACTCTCACCTGGATGCAGATAACCTGAACTTAATCTCTTATGTTGCTATTTGTGGTTTGGGTTTATCAGATTCTAATGAAACACATTTCCACTTTACCAGAGCTTAAGCCAAAGATGGTTCTAGTGATGTTTGTAAAATGATGTGAACATGGATTCCTCTTATTATACTCAAATGAAAGATTTAAATTTTCTCTCTTTGCAAGCATTTTCTAAGAGAGAGGATTTTCTCTTTTATCTGATTCTTGCCCCGCCCTCATGCCAGATGTAATTTAATTATTGGATCAACACTTTTTATCTCTGCCAAGAAGCCCTAAGGCCACTGGTAACATTTTTAATAAATCAAAACGATCAAATGAAATAAATAAATTATTTAGGTGGCAAAGGGCAGAAAAGTTCCAGATGAAACTCAGAAAGGTTCTTGGCTCAGCTCAAATTGGAGAATGCATAATCAGCAAATTTCCAGAGGTTTTCAGGTTATGAGACAAGGTTTTTTGACATTGCACTAATTATGGTTGGAGTTAGAAAAAACATAAAACAGCATAAAGAAAAAGCAAAAAACACTGATTGGAAAGTTGGCCACAGCTCTCGCTCTCTAAAGCCCTATTTCTCATGGCAAACACCAGAGAAGTAGCTCTTTGTGGTGAGTTGGTAAGATTAGGCCATTTAGGAAGATCTCTCTCTCTCTTTTCTTTTCTTTGATCATATTCATTCCTTCTGCTTCAGGAGGGGGGGATAAAAAAAGTTTGTTTGTTTTTTCCCATGCTCAAAGGTGGTTTGATGACTTTTTATTTATTTTCAATGCATTGGTGTGACCTTGAACCATTTCTTAAAGTGTCTTATTTATTTATTTGTTTGTTTATTTTACCAACACACACACACACACACACACACACACACAGTTTAGGTACTACCAATGCCCAAGGCTTTTCCTCTGTGAATTGGTTAGCCATCCAGTGTACATGAGCTCTTACACGTATAAAACAGCAGCAGCAGCAGCACGGTTCCATTTATTGCTTCTCAAGTATTGCCTGGTTTAAAAAAGTTTTACCATCTGTTCCGGCTTAAGCCAAAGCTGAATTAAGAGGATAAACTTTCGCTATTGCTTCTGTTACTGTTGTGGTATTATTATATTTTAGGAATGGGGAGGAGGTGAGAAGGCAAAATAAATCTATATAAAGTCGCTAAAAGAAGAGAAGATGAGACTCCTCCTTTAGCAACTAGTGATATTATTTTTGAACTTGGCCAAGAAGGCTACTTCCTTCCTCCTTGATAAGTTCCATCAGAAAGAAGTTGAAATAGACTCATGAAAGTATCAGTAAGTCAATCAGTCATATGTTTATCAGCTATCTTCTGAGTTTCAATATTTAACTAGGTTTTGGGGTGATTAAAGGAGGGGTGTAGTTGGGGTGAGAGATGTATGTATATAGAATAAATAGGAAAAAAAAAAAAAAGACTGTCCAAATGAAAAGAAAAGGCATCCAAACACATAACCATAACAGGGGGGTTATGAAATAGGAAAAGTAAAACTTCAATACTGTCAAGCTTTTATTGCTTTTGACTGATGCTATTAGATCTATGCATTATACCTTTACTAATATGATTTTAAGCTATTTTTGTTAGTATATATAATATGTTACTGGATTTCTCTGATTTTTATCAGAATAAATCAAAGAGGAATTCTGTTTATAGCAAAGGGTCCATGAAGAGATTATTCCATGGAAGCAGAGATTATACCAAGTATCTTTTGTAATCTAGTTTTAATCCTTGGTGTCCACTAAAATCACATGGAGAGCTTTTATAAATTAATAAATGTATATATTAATTAACTAATAAATTAGTAAGTTAACTGATTAGAAAAGTAAAATCCCTGGGCCCTACCCAAGACCCCAGGGTAAGGCCCATGCATTAGCTGTCTTTAAAGTTCACCAAGTGATTTTAATGAGCTTCCAGAGAGTTGAGAATCCCTGAATTAATTAAATCCAAATTTTATTATTTGAATTAAACCTTCTCTCTCAAATTTGTGAATTAGTTTTTCCTTTTATATGTTTGCTAAACCAAAACAAGTTCAGGCACCTGTCAATCAATTATCAAAGATATATTTACATGGTGGGGCAAAAGTAGTTTACAATTGTATGTGAAACAGTTTATTCTTATATTATTAATTATTAATTATTGTATTATTTGCCATATGAACCACTGTAAACCTATGTTTGTCCCACCCTGAATATTTAAAAAATTTTAATACCCAACACAATGAACTATTTCTCATCTTGAAGCACTCTGTTCTCTTTGATTTGATGACACTATCTGCAGGGCTGCTACTCCTTTTCAATTGCTCACCCATGCTTATAAATATTTGAGATGTACAGAGCTTATTCCTATAAAGCCCCTTTACTTTTCTCTGTAACTTGAGTAATGACACCTACTCCCATGCCTTTAGATATCCAGGTACGGTGGTAGCTCTTCGATTTAAATTTCCAGTTCAGAGAATCCCCTGAGTTCAAACATAGTCATTCAATTGTTTACTTAATACCTTTACATGAATGGCTCCAAGTGTCCTAAGTTTAATTTATTCCACTCTGACTTTTGGAGATTCTTGATAAAAATATAATTCTCCTCAAACCTTTCCTCTTCAAAGCAAATGGTCTCACCATTTGCCTAGTTGCCAAATACCAAGAAATCATCTTTGCTTTGTTCTTTTCCTCAACATCTTTCACATCAAATCCATTAGCTAGTCTTCTCCACTTGCTTCTAAAATATATCTTGAATTCATTTTTTTCTTTCCATCTCCACTGTCTCTACCCCATCTCCTCCTTCTGCTGCAACCTCTAGTTTTGTGTATTTACTGATTTTGTTTTGTTAAATTTAGAATAAAATCTAAACCACTAAATATGGCCTTTGATGCTTTGCATAATTTGCCCCCATGGACTCTTCAACCTCACCTCATATATCTTCCTACTACTATTTACTCATTTCTCTCCAGGTCTCCATTTGGAATTATTTGTTCCTTGCCTGGTTGGTATTTGTTGGCAAATATATGGGCCTAGTTTTTTCCTTTGGGGAAAGTTTTATCTACTTCTTCAACATATTTTTTTTTCAATCCTCCCCTGAGGACATGTTCATTGATTTTAGAGAGAGGAATGGAGAGAGAGAAACATTGATGTGAGAGAGAGAAACATGGATTGGCTACCTCTCGCATGCACCCCAACCTGGGGCAGAACCTGAAACCCAGGTACCTTGTATGTGCCCCGACCCGGAATCAAACCTGTGACCTTTCTCTGTATGGGATGACACTCTAACCAATGGAGCCACACCAGTCAGGCTGTTCAACATTTCTAATTGTTATTGTCAATTCAGATTTCTTGAGTCAGTTTTGGTAAGTTATGTTTCTTTGGGTATGTTTATTGGTAAATTTTAAAATTTAAGCGGAATGGACAAAGCAACTTCTATCCTCATATCTTTTTATCTCTGCAATATCTATAATTCTGTCTCCTTTTATAAAGATTCCAAACATTGTTTTTTTAATCTTCCCTCTTTTACTTTGACCATTCCAAAAGTTTTAAAATTTATTCATATTTTCCAAAACTAACATTTGACTTTATTTATCCTCTCTATTACTTACGTTTATTTTCAGTGTAGCAGACTGTCCTACCCATATGCTTTGGGTCTTATCATTCTAGTGCCACTGCCAGACTGTACCATGTGATTTCAACCATCTTTTGGGGGATTTTTTTTTTTAACTATTTGTGCCAAATTTGAAGGATACCAATTAAAATGGTCCCCGGGCAGTTATTCATTGGTTAGGTTAAGCAAGAGTTTTTCCAACAGCTAGCAGTCACAAAGAGACTGAAAAGGAATATTGGTTATTGGTTAGTACTTTTTCAACACATTGATGTTACATGCACCTTTGAAGAAATCTAGGGCAAGAATATATTGCTATTCTTTGTTGCTCACTGAATTATTCCTCTAATATTTTTTTGCATGGGGATACTATTTCTCTTGTTATAAAAGCCTTTTAAAAGTCAATATGGGCGTCCGGCCGGTGTGGCTCAGTGGTTGAGCGTCAACCCATGCACCAAGAGGTTGCCGGTTCGATTTCCGGTCAGGACACATGCCCAGGTTGTGGGCCCGATCCCCAGTGAGGGGTATGCAGGAGGCGGCCAGTCAATGTTCGCTCTCATTGATGTTTCTATCTCTCTCTCCCTCTCACTTCCTCTCTCTCTAAAATCAATAAAGGAAAAAAAAAGTCAATATGGGTGAGTCATCTCACATTTTCATAAAGACAAATATTAAGTTGTAGTGTGTGTGTGTGTGTGTGTGTGTGTGTGTGTGTGTGTGTTTGGGTTAAGGGTTGATGTAGTTCTTGCAGACTGCACAAAGGCCATTGCTAGTCATTTGCACTGTATTTGTAGCATGTGTATATGTTGAGGATATTTCCTATAAACAGAATTTCAGCTAGAGGTGCTAATATTTTTAAAAGATAACAAGAGATAAAAATGTAAATAATGTGAACTCTCTGTTCTATTCACTGAGCCTGAGACTAGAATGAGCATGAGATAGATATTATAAATCTGATTCACCCTCAGTTAGTTTTCATTCTCACCACTTATTACATGTTCTGAGAAAGATAAAAATATGGATTTCCATTACAACATGGTTCTTAAACACAAAGTAACCTTTACATTTTGTGCTCAAAGGAAAAGTGAATTCATTCATTGTTGCCTAAAAATGAGCTATGTAGAGAAATGATATGTAAATATTAGTAAAAATACCAGTGCCGAATCAATTGTATTAATTGAGTCATTCATTAAAAAAAAAAAAATGTTGACTAACTACTACAGGCCAGACATTGCTCTTTTGCCACCAACTTTAAAGCAATAATTTTATCTGATAAATAGCAAGGTCAGCTGAAAGATTTACATCAGGGAGCTGGAAAGAAATCAAGTTTGGAAAGGTAATGATGGCATCACTAATGGGTACATTCTGTTTTCTGCTTGCAGAGTCTATATTTCTTGGCTATGGAGACAGAATATGAGAATTGGAGCCGAGGACCCGGGTTTCAGTCTGAGCTCTGCTTACAGGCAGTGTAAGTTCGTGTCAGTCATTTCTTAACTTTAAGCCCCAATTTCCTCATCTACAAAATAAGGAGTTTAAAAGTCTTATTTCAGCTCTTCTAATCTGTGATACTAAATTTAGTTCTCCTGGTTTCAGGAGAGACATGACCTAATATATGAGATATTGATTTATTGCTAGAAGTCACTTTACATTTGGTTTCTCAAGCTTTCTAGTTCTCATTGTACCATTTACAAAATGGAGATAGATATAAATCCCAATAGCATCTACCTCACAAGAAGACTGTAAAGATAAAATAGGATTATAGATTGGAATGTGCTAGTTATAAGAAATATCATTCTCACCAACACATTATTCAAATGCATAATTACATTTGCATTCTTTTGCTTCGTTATTCTCTCCTTAACTTCTCTTTTATTAGCTAAGACTCACACGCTTGTTGCCGACTTACTTCTCAGTATTTGGGCTTCTGCCCTTTGTTACCAACCCTCAAAAGAAAGAACTGTGCTATTTGCCAGTTACTCCAAGAAATGTTTTGTAACATGATAAAGCTAGAAAGATCTTGTTGAATTACCATGGATTTCCATTAGCCACAATGCCCTCCATGTCCTTATAGCAACAAAATAAAATAAAAATTAAGAGCTGGCTAGTTAATTTAGCTAGTTTTCTTTTTTTCTGAGTAATACTTCTGAAACCATTTAATGATCTCTGAAACCATTCTGTTTCGTTTATTTTTTATATTGTCTATATATCATCTTCATTATCTATATAGGTTATAAATAAAAATGAAATAAAATCATATTTGTAATAGTACTTTGTAAATCATAAAGCACACCATAAATGTTTATAATCATTAACTATTAAGCCATATAGAAAATTTTAACTACATGCTTCAGTTTTCACAACAAATGTTTACATTTAAAGTCTTATCCACAAGTCCAAATTAAGTATTTCATTTTAAAATCAGAAGTTACCACAAATGGAATACTACTCAACTGTAAAAAAGAAGGAAAACCTTTGCGACAACATAGATGGACCTGGAGAGCATTATGCTAAGTGAAATAAGCCAGTCAGAGAAAGACAAATACCGTATGATTGATTTCACTCATATGTGGAATCTAATGAACAAAATGAACTAACAAGCAATGTAGAGATAGACACAGATAGAGAGCAGGCTGACAGCTGTCGGGGAGAAGGGACTGAGGGTGGGGGTGGGGAATGGAGGGATTGAGCAAAAAAGAAAAAAGAAAAACTCATAGACATGAACAACAGTGTGGTGATTGCCAGGCGTGTGGGGGTAGAAGAGGGTATAGGGGGATAAACTGTGATGGATAAAGACTTGACTTGGGGTGGTGAACACACAATACAGTGTACAGATGATGTATTATAGAATTATGCGCCTGAAACTTGCATAATTTTGTTAACCAGTGTCACTCCAGTAAATTCAATGAAAAGTAAAGAAAATAAAACCAGAAGTTATCAGAAGCAGTGTCTATGTGAAAGTTTTGTCCAATAAAGATGTTTTGAAGATTACTGCTGGAGCATGGTGAGAGCATTTTAACAGCCACGACTTAAAACCCATACCGGGCATGAAGATTTCCATGTCACAGGAGGAGCAAAAACAGTGAGGTTGAAAGGACTAAAGAGGAAACAGGAAGGGTATAAAGAAGTGAGAGGGCATCTCTGTGGAATTATTTTCAACATATAAGAGAAATCCACAAGGTACAGGCCAACTGTCTGTCTATAGGTGAGATCTTATACCACATACAGTATATGTGGGTAAAACAGCCATACCAAAGACACATCCTCCTCCATCCCATCTCCTGACTATGTAAAATTAAAATTTATGTCTGGGAACATGAAGTAAGAAGTTTAAACCTTTTTGAAGTTGATTCTGTGTGTTTTTTCTACAGATAGGGAAGGCATATATTCCACCCCTACCCCCTCCCAGCCAATGGCAGGCACCTGAGACAACTTCACATTGGGTGGTGAAACATAAAGTGAGTCATTTGTGAAGAACATATGGACAAAGAAAACAGGAGACTGATTTCCAGGACTACCTTTTCCCCATCCACAGAGGGGTTCTACCACATGCCCAATGGCCCTGGGTTATGTTTGAGGAGACTAGTATCTGGGTTTTGGATCTGAGTTACTGAATGCGATAGACACTGAGAAAATTTTCCCACTAGAACTGAGAAAAGGATAGATGTTCCTAGACTACTGCAGTTATAGTAGGAAATAATTGCAAGATGGCCAGAGACTAGTTGTCCTGAGAAAACCATCACAGAACCACAGGGAAAATAATGATACTTCTCTGATAGCAGAATCACATCATTTTGAAGAATGTGCTATTCAATTCAGATGTAATTTTACTAAACAGAGAACGGAGTGCACTGAATATAAGTAAACATACTAAGTCACAAATGCATAAGAAATGGTATCATATCAGCAGATGACCTATTCATATATCCTAGCATTTACCATTCTGGAGCACAATAATTGAATGACTTCCAGCTGCAAACACTTGCAATTCTTCACTCGAGAGCTTTCTCTGGACCACAGCACATAGTCAGGGTGCAAAGCCACACAAAGTACTTTGGAGTTATTACCTCTCCCCATTTACCCCTAACAGCCCTTTACAAAAGACTGGCAGGAATTGATAGATAAATATCCCAATTTCCTTAGCCCTCAGGCAGAATGATTCCGAAGCATGTTCTACACTGTCTCCTAGAATTCCTAAGTAGCATTGAGCCTTTATTGCCCATAGCAGTAACCTACCTGTAATACAACCTTAATGGGCTTCTTTCTCTTCCCTAAGTCACTCTCTCCATGCCCCTTCCAATGCTTCCTGGAATCACCTCTCTGAAGAGCATTCGGATATTGAGAAAGCTTATTGGATGATGGAAGGAAAAGTTCATTCTAGTGGCTTTCTGAAAATGATACAAAATAACACAGCATTTATTGGAGATTCTGAGATGGGCTAAGCAGGTCAGAAAACATACACTTATACCTAAGCCTCTTGAAATCAGACTCGAAAGAATAGGGTGCCAGTGAGAATTGATGCTCAAAGTAAGTGAAGAGTATGTGATTTACAGATCCCATTTTCACAAGTTTATCTGTCCATGTCAAAGCTAAATACAGACCAGAGAACTTTAATGTGATCACAAAATTATACTGGCTATTTTGACATTTTAAGAAAACAATAAATAATACAAGAAGAATCAAAGAAGAAAGTTTGCCCTGATTTTAAAAGTAATACTCGAAGGACATTTTAAACTCTACAGTGATGAGCTTGAAAGCAAAATTAAATAATTTTTAAAAATAGATGCTTTGTGGCCAATGTTTAAAAGAAGTGGTAATAATTAATAAATAGCATTACAAATTAAACTAACTCCTTTTTTTCAGTAGATTCGCTGACACATTAGGGGGTCAATAATATCTGTATCCTGAACTTAGTTCCTCGTGATCTTCTACTAGACAAGGTGGACACATTGAGTGAATTTCCACTTAAAGGCAATCGGCAGGTTGATATGTGCTATTCCAGCCAGTTGATCTATATTTTGCCTACTGATAGCAATACTAACATTTTGGACAGAATAATTGTTTAGGAAAGGATTTCCTGTGATGTAACTTGTTTATCAATATCCTGGTCTCTACCAGTAGATATCCATAGCATCCCACCCCACTCCAGTCATGACAAACAAAACTGTCTTCAGACATTATCAAATATCTCCCCCCAGTTAAGAACCATTGGAGGGAGTCTTTTGGGGTATACCTAATATCTTTCCTAGTGAACATATTTTCACTAAATGTGTATAAATTTTGTCAATGATTTTGTATGAGAGGACATCATGTGAGAGAACAAAGATATATATTTACCTCAACTAGTCAGTATTCAAATTCAATACAATTAATCTCATGGGTAGATATAAAGTCCTACATATAAATTCAAATAATAAAATTGAAGTTGCTTAGAAACTCTTTTCTTTTTTGACTTTTTAATATACAAAATATTTTCATGTATATCTGCAAGTGCACACACACAGAGACATGCATGCATGAAAATTGATTTTTCCTTTAGAGAATATATAAAATACCAAAAAAATTTGCCCTTGCACTTCTGAACTGTTAGCATCTGGAGCACACAAAGTGGATGTTCCACCACGTGTTTCTCTCACAAGTCTTGGTGGATCTGAATAAACTAGCCAATCATAGTATGCCTCCTCTTCTCTCTCGTCTATTGATTTCAGCCTGGACATATTGATCCCAGACTTTCTAGGTGGTTCACAAATAGATCAGGTTAAATTAACTCAAGGACAGTGTTTGAAAATGTGGAATCACTCTCACTCTTTCATGCCTGTTATTAAGCATTGTTTCCAGAAGATCAATCTTTTAATTACATTGAGCTTCCCTATTGGTGGCTTTCAGTAACAAGAAGAGTATTGTGCAGGAATTGAAAAAATAAAGAGGTAGAAACAAAATTCTTTATAGCACATTGCCTTTGCAAAAGCAATATCTCCAAGGCAGTGAATAGAGTCTTGTCTTTATTAGTATATCGAAAGTTGGTCCTACAAGCCCCATCAAAGGTTCATCTTCATGAGCTCACATTTGATAGAAAAAACTTATAATAGTTATATGCCAACAGTGTATGCATGTTGTGTAATGGGAATCTGTTAAGCATGTTAAATATTATATACTATGAAACTGGCTGTTATTTGTCCCTATTCTAGAAGTGAGGAAACCAAGGCTCAGTGGTATTAGTTAGTTTGCCTGTGGTCTTAAAATACATGGCAGAATTATGTTAAATTTAGTTCTGTCTTACTGCAAAGGTAATGGTATTAACTATTCTTTTCTATGTAAATATGCATTTGAATATCTAAATGCACTGCCATATTTTATATCTTTTGTATTGTGTCACTATTTCTGGTAAGTAGAAAGGGGTAGGAATCATTTCTACCACTTTGCGGATGAAAAGAACAGAAGCACAGAAAAATCTAGTGGCTTTTACAAAGCACACAAGGGAGGAACAGAATTAAATGTATATGTCTTATCAATGTGAATGTGTTTTTTGTTTAAGAGATATTATATTAAAGATAGTACAAATTCTTTACAAATCTATCCATTGTAAGGTGGAGTCTAATTCCCCTCCTTTAGATCTAGGCTTGCCTTGATGACTTACTTGACTAATGTGATGCAGTAAAAGTAATGTTCTTGTACTTCTGAACTTTAGAAAAAGCTCTGCAGCTTTTGCCCAGCTGTGGTTCAATTACTCTGGGGGAAACCATATGCTCTGTGGAAAGCTACTTGGAGACCACCATTCTATGAGCTAGATGTATGGAGAGGTCACAAGGATAGGAAAAAAAATGCCTAACCAGATCTAACTATTCTCATCATCTCATCCCAGACACAGACAAGTAAAAGAAGAAGCTATTTGGGCCTACTGGCCCTACCAGCTGCAATGTGGAGAAGAATGGAGGAACCCAACCAATAGTCAGGAGCAAAGCCCCAGAGATATTTATCTCAAGAGAGCAAGCAAGTTCCAGCCCTTGGAACGACTCTGCACAGGCCCTAGTCAGCACCACGGAGAGCTCATAGTTGCTCCAAGAAATGCTAGAATGTAATGCTGTACTGTTAATCTCTCAAGTTGAGTTTATCTGCCCCAGAGTTGAGGTGTTTTATTATGGCATTTAAAGGTTTAGCTCTTGAACTACAATACTAGCCACAGATTTCCAGGGAGCATTATCCTGAGACACTCAGAGCCATGTCCCCAAGCAGATTTGAAAATCAATTACAGACTTCCATTTCCCTGTGAAGTTACATAAGAGGCTCTGATTCCTAGGGAATTTTAATGCTTATCAGACCCTTCTTTTATGAGGCAGGCTTGTCTGAATGTAGACACCTTAAAAAATTCTAAGAATCAAGTGACATAATAGCCATGTGTATTTTGAGGAGGGACATATGAATGCATGGATATGAATAAACTTCTGATGATGGAAGTACATATTGCACACTATCATATCTATCAGAAAGTTTTAGTACTTTAAGTATTAATAATATGGTTTCAGGTGCATTTTCTCCTTATTTTCTGACCCTGCTGCATTTGAATCATATTGTTATTTTTCAGGTGTTACTTAGGCTATTCAGACATTATGGTGGGGTGGGGGCATATCAATCCAAGATAGTCTAGGAGGTAACCCTCTTTTTAACAAAAAAAATGTGAACAGAAATTCTAGGCAGGCTTGATTTAATACTTCTAAGCATCTGTCATCCATCCATAGACTTAGGAGATCACCCATTGGGTAATATCCAGTCCCAGAAGCTAGAGAATATATTTATCTCTCGTCCATTAAATTTCTAACCTTTCAAATGTCTAGGACCTATATATTTTTTCTTAGATTGGAGAAAGGGCTAAAGAATAGCTCCATGTTATACAAAAAGAAAGGAAAAAAAGATGTGATACACTTTCACCTGTCTTATCTCTTTATGCTGATTCTAGTCCCACTCAAATACAAAGTGGGATGAAACAGCAAGTAGGAACTAATGTCACTGGAAGCATAAAAACAGACAATGCAGAATTTTTAAGGACATTCCTTTGTAGATGCTGACCTATATGGAGTTTAGTTCTAGCTTCTCTTTTCTTTCTGAGGATTTTGAATACAACTTTTGGTGTATTTCTATTACTTGATTATAATTCTCCCCAAATACCTACTTGTCATTTATCAAAAATCTACCTAGCTTTATGTGAAGTGAAAGCAATACCTGTAGTGTTTTGAAATACTAAATCTATTTTAGGCCCTTGTAAAGTTGCTAATAAATACCATGGAAAAATGTGCCTAAGAACATTTTAGACTAATTAACTTCTCAAAGTTGCATGATATATCCCATGGCAATTCACTCTAGTGTTTGTTCCTAAGGATTCACAGAGGTGCCAACACTGGGAGTGGGAAATATGTAGGCAAGTACAGTGAGAAAAGAAAATATGCTTTCTTGCTAAATATTAGCTTCATATCTAGATCATTTCAATCAAATGATTCAAATGATTGAATTTGATTGAATCAAATGATTCAATCAAATCATTTCAATCAAGTTTAAACTTCCTTGGCCCCACCAAAACACCACATAGTGAAATGAATGTTTTCTTTCTTTAACCTGCAAGTCAAGAATAAAGTTTAAGAATATTATGGCTAAATAGGGCCTTAAGAAATGTTGAAACTCTTGGCCAGTGTGTTTCAGTTGGTTGGAGCATCATCCATACCAAAAGGTTGTGGTTTCAATCCCCTGTCAGGACACATACCTAGGCTGCATGTTTGATTCCTGGTTGGGGCACGTGTAGAAGGTAACCAATTGATGTCCTCTCTCACATTGATGTTTCTCTCTCTCTCCCAAAATCAATAAGCATGTCCTCAAGTGAGGATTAAAAAAAAAAAAGGAAATATTGAAACCAACTAGTTTTTAAAATATAGTTTATTTGTTTATCTCAAAGGGTGTCCATGAGCACAAGCTGGTCTAAAACACAAGTCAGTCAATATGCTCATTTAAGACATTTTCTAAAATTCAGACTTAAATATACATTCAAGAGCTCAAAAATAAATATTTGTAATAGAGCCACAGTTGCTAATGTAGGCAGACATCAGTATTTTAAGTGTTTTTGTTTGAGGGTGATAAAAAATATTAATAAGTAGAATAACAGTCATTGGGATCTGATTTGAAAACAACTGGATTATCTCCAGGCAGTATTATAATTAAGTCCTCTGGTTGAGTTAAAAGCTGGTTTATTTCTCTTATCTTGAGAACAATGACCAAAATCTCTAATATGTCCCACAAGTCCGTGTAAGATCTGAGACATGTCCATTTCTCCAGCCTCTATTTGTATCACTCCACCCTTCTCTCCTGTACTCCCCTTAGCCTTCTTTTAGTCTTTATAATGATCTGTTCATGATCCTGAAATAGTCAGTTGAACTGTATTGTGTCAGCCTCAGACTAAATTTATCATATTAAATTTCTCTATTCCAGTATAATATTGTATTCATTCTTTGTCTCTTTCCTTTTCTGCCACTCTACCCTGCCATTTATATTAAAATACAGTGCAAGATAAACAATTTATTACAGAAACATAAATCATAATATTCTAGATTAAGTGACATCAACGTTGTTTGTGGCAAACTCAGTCTTTAGGGCAGCCCATAAAATGATGTCAATACTATTGGCCACTGTGGGCCCTCTAGGAGGGGTCTATACAGGATCTAAGACTAAACTTGGAAATTGCGGCGATATCTTTTCTCTACAGTTTAAGCCAGAGAACAGTTTATTTCAAGTTGCCTAAAGTATTTTCTGCATGGCAAGGCAAAACACGAGTACAAATTATGCACAGTATAGATATGATGATTACCAGTATTTGGTCTATAATCAATCAGCTAGCGGGTCATAAAGCAGAGGTAGAACACTGTGTGATATACATACTATTTTTGATATGGGAACCCCTGCTGTTATAGAAAATAATTTTAGTCATACAGTAATGAACATTTACAACTTGAATGGTTAGAAACCTATGAGAAGCTACTGGAATTTCATTGATGGGGGTGATATAAAATTTACTTTATGAATAAATTTAAGTAAAAATGTGAGTTGACTTAAAGGAAAAAGCAAATAATATAGCAAGTTGCAATGGAAATGGAAAAAAGTATAAAAATGGGGTGTACATGACTGAAATATTAATCTTTTCACTTTGTCTTAATCCCAGATACATGGGACTCCATCTTTGGAGGTCATTGCCAGTCCTTTCCCAACCAGCTTAAATTTCCATTGTCAGTCAAAGCTGAGCTATTTCTTTTTCACTTTCTTGGTAACTAGACATCTAAAATTATTTTATGTTGGACATCATGTTTATCTTTGAATCCAGATTGAAATTTTTATCTTTGAATGTGGTTGGATTTGTTCCCTTCTTCTAAGTGAGAAATCAAGCAAGAAGTGGGTGGATTAGTCAATCTGTGGGAGCAGAAGGGTCTCTTACATAAAATTTTTGTATGTGGAGCAAAGGGGTGTGTGTGTGTGTGTGTGTGTGTGTGTGTGTGTGTGTGTGTGTGTGTGTTGCAGAGGTAGCTATTATGTACTGAAATGCTGGTCTAACAGGTAAGAAGGTAAAAAAGGAGATGGGTAGGAAATAAGTAGGCAATGGCTGGAGGTATATACTAAACTAAAAACAGGCTGGAGAATCAACCTTGTCAAGAGTGAGTACCATGCCCTGGCTGGTTTGGCTAAGCAGTTAGAGCATTGGCCTGTGGACAAAAGGGTTGTGGGTTCAATTCCCATTCAAGGGCACGTACCTGGGTTGCAGGTTCGATCCCTGGCCCCTGTCTGGGTCATGTGGGAGGCAACAAATCAATGTGTCTCTCACATCAATGTTTCTCTCTCTCTCTCTCTCTCTCTCTCTCTCTCTCTCTCTTCCTCCCTCCCTCCCTTCCACTCTATCTAAAAATCAATGAAAACATATCCTTGGGTGAGAATTTAGAAAATAAAAGTGAGTACCAGTGTTTGTTTGGACTTTTGTTGCTGACCAAGATTCTGTGTGCTCAAGACAATTTTTTTATATTACAGAACACTCTAGGAGAGGGGCTACATTTACTTAAAATGGGTGGGCTAAATGAAAAAGCCTGAAATCTAAGTAAATGACAGCCCTGTGGACTCGGCCCACAGGACATACCTGCCCTAACCTCTCTATCATGGTGGTTGGCTCCTGATGTTTGCTGCTCTGAGCTGCCCTTTTTATAGGCTCTTTCACCTGGACTGAACACTCACAACCTTCAGTCTCAATGTCCTCGAGGCATATTGTTTGGTCTCTTATGCTTCATAAGGCCCAACTTTTTACACATTCCTTCACCTTACCCCTTCTACTCCTACCAATGGCCAATGTTTTTAAGAAAAAGCAAGTTATTAAATAGCTACAATAATCAAAACTGTGTGATGTTGGCTAAGGGTTAGACATGCAGATCAATGCAACAGACTAGATAACCCAGAAATAGCCATACAAATATGCACAACTGGTTTTTCATTAAAAATACCCATGCAATTCAATGGAGAAAAGACACTATTTTTTAACAAATGGTGCTAGCACAATCAGACATCAATAATAATAATAATAATAATAATAATAATAATAATAAACCTTAACCTGAGTCTCACACATTATACAAAAATTAACTCAAACTGATTCATGGATCTAAATATAAAACATAAAACCACACAATTCTCATAAAAACACAGGAGGAAATCTTTATGATCTAAAAGTTTAATGCAAATTAAAACCTCAAGATATCACTACATAGCTATCAAAATTGCAAAAATAAAAAATAATAGCACCACCAAATGTTGGCGAGGATGCAGAAAATCTGCATCCCTCACACACTGTGGGTGGGAATGTAAAATGGTACAGCTGTTCTGGGAAAGATAGGTATTTTCTTTGAAATGAAACAAGCACCTACTATACAAGCAATTACACTCCTGGGCATTTATTCCAGAGAAATAAAAACTTAGGTACATATAAAAACCTGTACATAAATTTTTATGACAGTTTTATTCACAGTAGCCAATAACCAGAAACAACCCAAATGTTTTTCAACAGAAAATGGTAAACACATTGTGGCACATTCGTAACATGGAATACTACATGGAATAAAGCAAAAGAGACATATTACCAATATACCCAACAACCTGGATGAATCCTCAGATAATCATGCTGAGTAAAAAATAATCCCCAAAGATTGTATAATGTCTGTTTCAATTCTTGCAATGACAAAATTACAGAAATAGACAACAGATTTAGGATATGGAAGGGAAAGGGGAGGTAGTTGTGGCTACAAAAGGGTAACATGAGGGAGCCTTGTGGTGAGGGAAATACACAGTGTCAATGTCAATATCCTGTTTGTGATATTGTATTAAGGAAGTTAGCAATGAAAGAATTTGAGTAAAGGGTACTCAGGATCTCTTTGTAGTATTTCTTATACTTTCATATGAATAGATAATAATCTCATAATTAAAAATATTAAAAACCCTCTGGATACAGTGTGGAATATGGTTCTAGGAAAGCGAGGCTTTAACTAGATGAGGTAGTAAACTAAGAGAGAGAAGGAATAAATGTGATTTAAACTAAATCACTGACTGGTATTTATGAGGACTGTACCCATTTGAAATATATAGAGGTGGTAGAATCAATAAATAGTACTTCCTGAATGTTTGGATGTGGGAGTAAAGGAAAAGAAGGCATTATGGACGAAGTCCAGATTTGGGGGTTAGATAATTGGGTGGAGTGTATTGAAGATAATCACTGAAATAATTCATTTAAGAATAGCAGCAGGTTCAGGGGAAGGAGACAAGGAGAAGCAGCCAATATATATATATATCATCAGAGTAGGGAGTAAATGGTGTTATAGTCTCTACTGTTTCAAGAAGGAGGATGGTGCATAACGTTTCTCACAAACTATCTGTAATCGCTGCTAATATTCACTCAGCTTTGTTTATTTTCATTACAAACTGTATTACCTAAACCGCAGATGTTTTCAATGAGAGTTAAAACTTTGGGTCTTGTTGTTTCAAAAATCTAATTGTATTTGACATACACTAATGAGAGCTGTGAATTATATTGTACAGGGAACAATCAGGTTTAATGTTGAGTGATCATCTTTATTTTACCTATTTTTAAAATATGCATTTTATATGCTATGCTTTCATTAGGCACACATGATATTAACTTGGCAGGTTGGAAAATATCTATCTATATCTATCTAGCCATCTATCTAGCCATCTATATCTAGCGATCTACACACACACACATTCCTGACACACCCTGGACAACCACGCTCCACCCCCACACAACCGCCCACCTCCAACCAGCTTATATGCATGTCTGTTGCTGTAGGGGAGAAGGAGTTCCATCTTGCATCATCAGATCTCTGATAAGTGCCCTCAAATCTGTGCAATAGAATATCTAGTGCCTAAATATTCCAGTTCATTTCATTAGTGTGCACTGAGAGAAGGAATGAGCATCTGGAAATTGCAGCTCTCTCTGAAAGGCATAATTTTCCATTAATTTCAGATGAGAGCTAACTGGCTCTCAACTAAAATATACCACTGAGTTCTTTCAACCTAAAGAAAAATAAGGGTAAGACCTTAAATTCAGGGAGCTGATAAAGATTATTTGGATAACTACATATTCTTGGATCAAAGTCATACATATTCTGACCTAAATTTTTCTAAAAATATGAAATCACCTCATTTGTAATGGAGAGAGCTAAACATTGCTGCTTGTATTTCATATTGTATTTTCTCCCTCTGCTGGCCAAGTGCTACATCAACATTGAAATAAATAAACCAAAAAAAGGATGTTCTCCTCCACATGATATAATTAGGCTCTAAAACTGGAAATGCATATTGAGAAGTGTCATAGAATATATTTTATATTTTTCTCACCTTCAGCGCCCTAAAGCATTCTCTACAGTCTCCCTAAAAAAAAAGTAAGACAAAACAAAAACATTCTGCCCTTAGGAAAGATTTACATTAGTAATGTCTACCTTGGTGTTTTGAGCCATAGACTCCCTGGAAGAGTCCATTGAATTTCACAAACATTTATTGGGTCTGTATGTCTCAGATGCCTACTAGGTGCTGGGCACACAAAAATAAAGATTGTTCTTCATCCCTCAGGAACTCACAGTCTAACAGGAAGGCAGATCCATAAACAGTTAAAATTCAGCATAAGTGCTGTAAGAGAGAATTTCAAAAAGCATCAGGAAATCACAGATGAAGAAGAAATTTGTAGCTGGAAGAGTCAGGGGAAACTACAGGAAAAACAAACAACATACAGTTGTAATCTGCAGTTTAAGGATTTTGCCATATGTTCCTCTAAGGAGGGTCTTTTGGGATCGTGAAACAGCATGGGCCAAGGTATGGAGGGGTGAAGCTGCATTTTGGGGTGATGAGTAGGTGTGTGGCACAGAGTTGGAGTTTGTGAGTCAAATGGCTGAAGCATAAGCTAGAAAATTATATTTGTACCAGAAATTTAAGTCTAAATAGATATTCTAAGGAGTTGAGACCCTGTGTTATAGTAAATAAGAGAGAACAATTAATTTTCAGCAAGCAGTTAACATGATTATCTCACATATGTGCATGTGTAGCTTGATTTTGTTCGCTGGGAAGGAATTTACAGCGTGGGTGAGAAGGAGGGGCAGAGACTGTATGACAGAGACTTTCTTGAGCCACGGCTAATTATGGTGGGTAAAAAGCTGGGACCAGTAGCGTTTAAGGCTGAGATTCAGGTCTTGGCTGCTTTTTTTCTGTTTATTTACTTTCACTTTTTGATGACTTAAGGAAAGAAATTCATGTCAATTTGACAGCAGAAGTGAAAAAGATGGAAGGCATAATACCGCACAGTAATGCCATAAATGCCCAATGTGCAAGTAAATATATATATTTTTAAATGAAAGTACATTATTTCTACTTTTCTGAAGGACAGTTTCAGATGGGTCGATGCATAAGTAACATGATTTGCTTTGGACTGCATGATCTCAATTTGCTTCAGAAGTTGTACTTTTTTTTCTGTGTTGTATTAAAAACTAAATTTGTAACATACAGATGGAAAATGAAGGCAAAACATCTAAGCTGTTGTTAGATTAATTTTCCAACTCTGAACATGGTCTCAGTGTCACTGACAGTCCTGGGGAGGTTTACTTTTGCTTTTTGTTATTTTTGTTTTTTGCTTTTTAACCTGAAGCAGCAAGACCTTGCCACATTTCCAAATAGTGAAGCTATTTTTTTTATTGATTCCTCTCCTCTCCTTGTTCTTTCCTTCCTGCCTTTCTCCTTCCCTCCCTCTCTCCCTTCCTCCCTCTTTTCTTCCCTCCTTCCATAGCTAATTGGCTATACCTCCATAGTTAAATTAGTTTTTTTTTTTTTTGCATTTAATATATTATTTTATATTAGTTTCAGGTATACAGCATATTGGTTAGACAGTCATATACTTTACGAAGTGTTCCCCCTGATATTTCCAGAACCCACCTGGCACCATGCATAGTTATTATTGACTATATTTCCTATGCTGTACTTTAATCCTCATAATTATTTTTATTTTTATTTATTTGTTAATCCTCATCTGAGGATATTTTTTCATTGATTTTTAGACAGAGTAGAAGGGAAAGAGGGAAAGAGAGAAAGAGAAACATCAATGTGAGACACATTGATTGGTTGCCTCCCACACAACCCTGACCAGGCCGGGGATCAAATCTGCAACCCAAGTACATGCCCTTGACCAGGAATTGAACCTGTGACCCTTCGGTCTGCGGGCTGACACACTCACCACTGAGACAAACTAGCCAGGGCCTCATAACTATTTTTAACTACCAATCTGTAGTTCTTAATCCCTTCACCATTTTCACCCAGTGCCCCACCTGCCCTCCCCTCTGGCAGCCATCAGTCTGTTCT
This sequence comes from Tadarida brasiliensis, assembly GCA_030848825.1. Classification (NCBI taxonomy): domain Eukaryota; kingdom Metazoa; phylum Chordata; class Mammalia; order Chiroptera; family Molossidae; genus Tadarida; species Tadarida brasiliensis. The sequence continues at coordinate 45,623,520 of CM061270.1, forward strand.
CTATATCTATGAGTCTGTTTCTGTTTCGTTTGTTCATTTATATTGTCCCTAAGAGTCCACATCTAAATGAAATCATATGGTATTTGTCTTTTTCTGACTGATTTATTTCACTTAGAAAAGTACCTTCTAGGTTCATCCATGCTGTCGCAGACGTTAAGATTATGTTCTTTTTTTATTAAATAAGTATTTTTCAGAGAATCAAACAGCCTGTGAAGAAACATCTCCTAAATATGTCTTCAGAAAATATTTGATGTGTAAATTGATGCACTGGAGGGACAGGTTTGCCTTTTTTCTAAGACCGTTTCTGTCTTAAGAAAGTCATATGACTTTCCTACGTCTCAATGATCTCACTCGTGAAGTGAGAGTTTGTGTGAGATAATCATCAAAGTCTCCTCTGAGTCAACAATTCTGTCTTTTTGACACTCAAACAGAATGTGCTAGTTTGTCCCTAAGAGATTGCCCCCACTGTGTCCCCAGGTCCTAAACTGGAACAATGGTGCTGCAGGTCTCCATCGGACAATGTCATGGCAAGTGAGCCCATCCAGACATCCCTAGAGCCCAGAATGGAGCGCGAAGAGAGGCCGGCAAAGTGGACGTCCAAATATTGAAAAGTTATAGACATCTGTCAAAGAAAATAGTTCTTGTACTACTACCTTCATCTAAAATGGCTTCATAATGACAAGACTTTTTAAAAGGAGTAAAATTATGCTTATTTTAATGTCTGAAATTTGGCATTAAAAGTGAATGAAATTAATTACTATTGGCCATTTCTGGATGTTTTGGGGGGGGGAGTGGCAATGTTTTGATAAGTAAAAAATTGAAAATAATTAACACAGTTGTACATCTTTGTTTTAGTAAATTTATTTATTTTGTCTTAATTTCAGGAAAATAATTGATTTTGTTATTATAATCAGAATTCTCACATAATTGTGTTTTAATAACACCAGTAATATAAAGGATAAAAAATAACATGTTCAATCTGTAGTGTGTTTAAATATGCTTATAGAAAAAATGTAAAGTTAAATAAAAAATTGAAAAAGTAGAATCATTTTTTTCATATTTATTTTTAAAAGCTATTTTTCTTATATGGTATTCAAATTTTTTAATAAAATCAAACTGTATTATACAACTCAAAACTGATTAATATAAACAAAATTTTAACCAAATTTTATCAGTAAGGACAGGATTTTTAAAAACTTTTTGAAGTGGTGATTAAACCTTATTAACTTTTAAACATATTTTTTCTTTATTGATTTTAGAGAGAGGAAGGGAGAGGGAGAGAGAGACAGAAACATTGATGAGAGAGAACATTGATTGGCTGCCTCCTGCATGCCCCCCAGTGGGGATCAGACCCACAACCTGGGTATGTACCCTGACCGGGAATAGAACTAGTGACCTCTTGGTGCATGGGTCGACTGGCTCAACCACTGAGCCACACCGGCTGGGCAAACTTTATTAACTTTTTAAATGCAGATAACGAGATTTTCAATTCTTGTGTTCAATGTCCACATAATTGACAATGGAAAAAAAAATCAGTATTAGACTTACGCTTGTTGCTTCTAACCCACACACATACAAATTTAAGAGTAATAGGATTTATTTAATATTGAAAAATGGTTCCCAGCCTCCCTTGTAAGAGTTAGGACTATCACTCTAGTATAGGACCATTCAGAACCACCACCTGCAATACCCACAAAGGAAGAGAGAAAATAGACACTTGGCACTACAGGGAAATACCATTTTATTAAGCAATAATCTACTACATTTATGCAATCTGAGGGGGTGTGCTTAACAGGTTAATTTGATCTTTTTTTCTTAACCTAAGCACTTTAACCCTTCAGTGTAGACATCAGTACAATCCATAAACTTTTATGTCATTTGGATGCAGTTGCCTCCCCTATCTCCCAAAGGGTGTTGGTCATAAGAATTAGTGTTTGGGATTTTAGAATGGGCTCTGCCAGACTTGAGCACTCAATTCCAAGTGACAGATGCACTCATGTGTCCTTAACACAGTTTTGTGAGCATGTATGTATAATACGTGGGCCCTCTTAAGCATGAGGTCTTGCCAGCTCTAAGGGTGGGACTTCCAGCATGGTACAGGGGAGTCTTGTCTATAGCCCACATGTTTCTATTCCACATCATTGTCAGTCACATCTTCCTCAATCTTCTAGTATCTACACAGATTTTTGAGTGCATAAGATTTTGAAATTACTTCCTGAGTTGACTTTTCTGGCATGGTCCCGTCCCTTGTATCCTTAGTTGACTGGGATAAACAAATTGGGGCAGAGAGATCATTATGCCAAATCCATAACACCATAGGGTAAGAGATTTTTATTAACATGATTTAACTATTCTCACTTATATTTCATAAACAATTGAAGTACAAATATAAGAAGAATATTTGTATGAGTTAGAATGGCTTTTAAATAAATTTGTTCTTTGAAAATGGGTCATTTTATAACAGTGAGTCCTCCCTGAGATTGAAGGCAGTCAGAGAAGATGTATGAAAAGGTGTATCTTTGAAGTTATATGATTAAAGGCCATTTTAAAAAAATGATTAAAAGGTTAGATAAATCTATCGAGAAGAAATAACAGAGAAATTAATATCCTTGATCTGGCTGGCCAGTCAGAGGAGAAAAGCCTCCAACATTAAGAAGAGAACTATATTTTGGGTAAAATGGAACATTAGTGAACATGTCTGTCATGCATATCAGCCAGAGGAAATATGTTATTATGCTTATTATGGCAGACACTGCCACATTTAGGAGTTAGTTTCTGCTATGTTTTGTAGCTGAAGTATAAGCCAGTGACTGACAGTGCTGAGATTATTAAAAACAACAGAAGTTAGAACTGGAAGAGACTTGAAGAAGATATACAATGTAGTTTCCTCAGTTACACATTAGGCATTTATTCTCTAATAGGTTTAAATTAATTACATTTAAGCTTATTTAATAGAGATGTATTCTTTTTAATAAATTTTGTTCTAATTAGTGATTCTGAGTTGGAAACCTAGTTACTTTAATTGTACTTCTTTGTTTATAAATGGTTTCATTTTTATAAGTGAAATGTCTGAACTCCAACTCTGTATTATCTCAAAATTGAATGAATCTTTTGAAGGTTGTCCTGCCTTTCACTCTTCATTTAAAGTAATAGGTACTTGTTCTCACAGCAGCTGTAAAATCTCAGGGTGCAGAAATACTCTGCAGCTGAGATGTGAAAAGCTAGTTAAGAATTAATCTCAACTCTTGATACGATAAGTAGAAGGAAGTATGTTTATGATGAAAATGAGGATAGAAACTTTGAAAAGTTCCAGAGCTAGTTGAGATTTAAGCAGAGATGAGCAATATCTCAAATAATGAAAGAGACAATGAAGATAAAAAACATATCAGAATATTATTATATCAACGTTCTAGTGTCAGTGTGATAAACAAATATTAGGCACCAAAATTTGATGAAGGAAGGTTGGCTTAGGAAAAACCTCAGGAAGGGTCTCATTGCCTTGTTCCTTCTCCAGGGTGAAGCAGGAACACCATGGCTTTATTTTCAGGGTAAAATCATTATCAGCCTAGAGTATACATGTGGCTAAGCAGAAGAAAAAAAGAAAAGAAGAAGCTTGAGTATTTCCTTCCAAAGCTCACCAATCCCCTACTTTGCAGTTTCTATGGCATCACCATTTGTCCACATCCTCAGCTTGCTCAGAAACCCCAGAGTTATTGTAGTCTGCTCCTTTCCTCACACTCCACAACCAAGCAGTTTTTCTGATAATTGTTAAAAAGATCCCATTACCTTCCCTGCTTCTGCCTTTATTCAGGTCCATCCAGTCATTCTTTAATGAACATTTACTGAGGACCTACGCTGTGGCGAGCATTACCTTAGGCACTGGGCATGCAAAGAAGCATGCATCACAGTCCCTGTACTTGACAGTCCCGAACTCTCCAGCTCACTTATTTAAAACAAAACATAAAAGAATATAGATGAAGAGAAGGAAGGAAAAGCTTATATTAGTGAGATGGCTGTTTATTTTCCAAAGGCTTATTAAGATGGCATCCTAATTACTTTCATTATCTCTAGAGTATTTCACCTGGAGACATTCCTCAGGCTGCAACTGGAGTGCCTATCCAAGATGCAAAGCTCTATGTGGCAATCTCTTAGAATTCTTCAGTGGGTCCCTATTATCTGAAGAATACAGGACAAATTACTGAGCAAGATGACATCAAGATCTCCATGGTCTCGTCAAGGCTTCCCTCTCTACCTGTAACAACGGCCAACACTGCTCTACACCTTCAATTCTTACAACTTCTGCTCTAATAATAATCAGCTATACTGTTTCTCACATTGACCATGCCTCCACACCTTTGCACACATTGCTTCTGCTCTCTGTCCATTCTCTTGCCCTTTCTACAGATCTTTTATGACTGCCTTCATCTTCTCTGAACCCTCCTTCTGTCCCTCCCCCTGTGCTGAGAAGGGTGAACACCCTCTGTTCTGGGTTTACTGAAATACTTGTCACATTCAGGGCAATTAATAACTTTTTGATGTGCCTCACTCACCCACTTGGCACATATGTGAGTCCTTCTTTAAAACATTTCCAGGACTTAGAACCACAAGGGGACTATAACAGATGCTTTATACAAGTATGTGGCAGTAATAACACACAAATGAATAAATAAATTTTATAACACAATTAAATGTCTCTTATATTTACTTCTGATTACATGTAATTTTTTTTCAAAGCTATATATGTTGTCTAATATCATTTGTTAATTGTTTTAGTTTAGCTATAACATTGATATCTAACATTTTATGTTGCCTATTAACTGTTGACAAGTATATCCAATGTAATGAGCTAAAACTAAAATGTAATCATAAATCTATCATGTAATTAAGATCTGAGGACATTAATGCAGGACTCTTCTGAGCTATGTCACAGAAAAATCTCAAAAAGTATTATAGATAATGTAAGAATGCCAAACAAGTCATTCTTTCTGGTAGGAGCAAACCTGAATAAATGTGAAACTGGCCGGAAGGAAGAATCAGGGGCTGAGGCCTCCGTGGGTTGCCACGTCTGGAGTCCGCACAAGTAATGTGTGGATGGCATGCCTGGACTTGCCTCTCCAACCTACTAAATCTTACTTTCTGATAAAAGTCAAAGTCCTAGACATGATGCAAACCAAACCAGCTTGAGCACTACAATATAGTTATTAGAGGCAGATTATGGAGACAGTATCAGTCAGGGTCCAGTTAAGTGGTAGAAGCCATACCAATAATTTTTTTATTTATTTAAGATAATAATTTATGTACAAAAGGGAATTAACTAGCCATAAAATTACTAAGTAACTACAGATGGAAAACAAAACAAAAAAAACCTCTAAGTTATCAGGAAATAGCTACCACCACTAGGGGAAAAGGGAAGAGCTTGGAATAAAATAAGACTTAGACATTCATAGGAAAGTCCCCACAGGACTGAGGCCCAGACCTCTCAGCATTCACCTGCTGCTGTGGAAGAACTATTGTTACTGGGATGAGAGGTATTTCGGAGGTGACCATGACAAGAACAAGCAGGCAGGAAGTAGATAGGAAGGACTAAGTCCTTTCTCCTCCAGCCTTACAGGCTCCCTCTGTTACCTTCTATTGGCTGAGCCTAACTAAAAGCCAGATGTCAAAGCAAAGATCTATTATTATTATTAATTATTATTATTATTATTATTATTATTTTTACAGCCAACATAAGGAAGAGTGCAGAAGTGTGGGCTTGGAGCTGAAGAGTAATGGTTTAATAACCAGCATGAATACTTTGATAACAACTGTTGGGAGAACAGATGGGCATGGAATGAAAACATGTTAGCATGCCTTGGAGCCTTGGAGCATGGCGAGGCTGCCCCCGTGATCCACAGCCCCCTCTGTCCCTGCTCTCTGCAGCCCAGACTGGGTCACTTCTCTGCTGACAGCCAGCTCTACAACACATTGGCCTAACACAAACCAAGCACTTCTTATGGTGCTTGGACAAGGAAATAATCCTGGCTATGCAGTGATGCCAGAGAAGTGACTTTAAGCCACCAAGTCGGTCCCGAGGTATTGATTTAGTGTTCAACAATTTCTGAATTAACATCAACAACAAAAAGGAAATGCTAACATCATAAACAAATCATTATCAAACTTGTTCCTGTCCTGAAGAAATATTAATACCAGCAATGATTGACATCTCTTCTAGGGGTAGGAAAGGGGGAAACATGTACACTTGAGTCCCCAAGGAAAGATTTAAAAGATTTACGTCAACATAACTGATTAATGGATGGATAACTCACAAACAGGAAAGAAAGAAAGGCATTTAAACCCCATCTTGATAGAATCACTTTTTAAAAATCACTGTTCTTTCCCACTGTTGTGTATTTCTCATTATTTGAGGGTAAGGAGTCACCCAGCTAAGAATCAAATCAATACCTGCCTTACAAGACAACTTAACCTTGAATACTGCTAATGCTTCTACAAGCCTCCTTTAAGCTAGTTAAAACTTCCAGGTAGTAGGAAAATTAATACAAGCTTACTGTCATTGAGACATGAAGAAAGACTAACAAACCTAAAGAAATCAGACAAATGATATCACACCAGTGCTTAGAAACCTACAGTTAAAGTCATTTAAAGGTTTTTATTATCTGATCACAAATTCCCTTTCCAGTTTCATTTTATACCATGCTTCCAAGGATTTCTAGTAACCAGCATACAAGATTACTCAATTTTGTTAAGATTAAATGTTCTTGCTATTCCCTAGGACCAGAAGGTCTCCCTACCCTTCCTGTCTAGTGAAATCTTTTTAAACTTTCATCAATACTTCCATTGAATCAACTCCTCTATGAAGTTTGACCCTGTTTTCTCCCATTTTCTCCCTTGACCTTTAATAAGATCCATGTAGCATGTGTACATATTAGAGTAATTATATTTCTCAAATCTAAGATGCCATTGACAACAAAGTGCCCATTACTTTATATACCACCAAGAAAGAGACGTGGTTCTCATTAAACTCTAGTGCCATCAATTCCATGAAGCATCCAGCTTGAGGGGATGGAGCACAAATAAAATGTATGGTTCAGAATTAATGAAATATGGTGGTTGGGTATAGGACTGCCTTCCTTGCTAAATTGCTAAACCGTGAGCTCCAGGACAGCAGGACACATGACTTAATATTGCACCCTTAATGTCAAGTGTACTGTTTGATACATAGCAAATTCTTCAGTAAAGGCCTTTAAAGCATACCCAAAAAATTAAGATGCAAACTGAAACTATCATTAGCAACACTTTTGTAGCCTGGACTTTGTCCTGTGATCACAACTGATAACGCGTAGGGTGAAAATAAGTGATGTACAACCGTAAGATCCAAACTTTCTTCTCCCAAAACTTCATGACGTTCAGCCAGGGCTACTTGTATTTGCAGGATGACTAGGCATTTATATGTGTAGTTTCATTTGAATAGATGTGGGAAGGCTTGTGCTCCGAAAATCAGTCATTTGTTGCCTGCAAATCCCACCTTTAGGTAATCCTTCCATTGTAACAAACATTTTTTCCTGAAGGGAAATCACATTAAGTTTTATCAGACAGCATCGTTATCTGAATTAGTTCACTAGGTCCCTCTTCAATGGCAACAAATAATAATAACTAATTCAAAAATAGTTCTGATAAAATAGAGGCCTTCAAGTTTATTTTTAGCATTGCCCAAGAACAGGTAGATTTGGAAAAGAGGTTTCAGAGCTAAGGACTACAGGGACCCTGGGATTAAGTTGTTCAAGAGGCAGAAGTGAAGGCTGGCAGGGGGAGCAGCAAGGCGAAGACATCACCTTGATAGGAACCTGTGCTTGGCTGGAACTCTACCATTCTGGGGAAAAATACTTGTATTTCTATTTTATTCTGCAGTCCGTTTCTTTGTTTCTGTTAATTACTTCTATTCAGCATTCCGGCCATGAATGACACCTCTTTGTCTTATGCATATTGCTCTATGAAGTTTATTTAGACCTTTTCAATGCCTCTCTCTGCTGTCCTTTCTTTGTCATCATTCCTCAAGCTTCTTTATGTGTTCTTTCCCTTCATATTCATTTCCTAGATCAAGAACTGTACTTGGGCCTGACCAGCATGGCTCAGTTGGTTGAGCATCATCCCATGCACCAAAAGGTTGCCGGTTCCATTCCGGGCAGGGCACATGCCCAGGTTGTGGGCTTGATCCCCAGTAGGGGGCATGCAGGAGGCAGCTGATAGATGTTTCTCTCTCACGTGGATATTCCTCTATCTCTCTCTCCCTCTCCCTTACTTTCTTTCTCAAATAAATAAATAATGTTACAAAAACATGTTTTAAAAAAAAACTCTACTTGGAACTGAAATGCATATTAATCCTATAATGCACACATCCCTGGAAATGTTCTGCTTTCTCCTCAGTCTGAGTCCTGTTATTATTGTTCCCTATGTCAGCTCGAGCTCTACGGGCTCTAATTTAAGTGATATAGGGCACAGCTTCTCAGGTCAAACTACGTCCTCTACGAAATGTGTGAGCTTTTATTCCAAATACCTTTTGTTTCTCTTTTTTCTTTTAGTCTTTACCGTTTTGACTGACTAATTAGATTAAATATGCCCTTCTATGTTGTATAATTGGCTTAAATTATTGTTTCTGCACCTGGGCATTTTGTTCCTCCTCTCCATATTTAAAGTATTTAAATGAAAAATACTCTGTTGTTTACCTCTGGCAGCCCTGCATATCAGCCAGAACCTCTCTATGTAGGGAGAAGTGTCCTAATGGATGTCTCACCTGTGACCAAGGCAATGCACCTGCCAATATCACAAATAATATGCTTTGCATTATATGACATTTTGAACTTTTTCTAAACACTTTAACTCATATTTTTAATTTTCACCTCTCTCTTATTTAGTTGAAACTTATGACATTTCTATTGCCTTTTTAGCCATTCATTTTTGTTTTTTTCTAGTAGTCATTTCATTTTTGACTAGCATTCATATAGTTTTTATCACTGTAATTCTGCAAAATCAAACCAGCAATTTTGAGGGTTTTTATTTTTAACTATATTTCTTTGCAAAACATACTTCATTACCCCACCTCTAAAACTTCTATTTAATTTTGGATGCTGAATTACTGCCAACATGTCATTCAGGGTTATCCCCAGTAATTTTATAATCATAGTTCTCTCAATGTGATCACTAGGTAAGCATTCTGACTTCTTTCCTATAATTCTTCTCTTGACAAGGCATCATCATCCTTTGGATAATTATTAAGTTTCCTTGTCTGCTGTCTTCCTCTCAGAGACGGCTTCTGTTCACCTCTCCCCACCCCCAAGTCTGACATTTCTTTCATAGAATACTTGGAAATCAACCGTTCTGACTCTAATATTGTGAAGACTTAAAAATGCCTCCTTTTTTTCTCCCTTTCTTTGTCATGTGTTTTCTCCCTTTCTCAGATATTAGTTATTCACTCTCTGTGATAGGTAGATTTCTAGCACGACCCCCAGGATCCCCACTGGTTGGTGCATGCCCTGTACACTCTTCTCTTCAGTGTGGTAGACCAGTGACTATGATGGTATATCACTGAGCACTGTGGTTAAGTAATATGGGAAATGAGATTTTATAGATGTAATTAAGGTCTAATTAAAAGGGAAATTGGCTGGGTACACCTGACCCTATCAGGTAAACCCTTAAAAGAGACAATAAGAGTACTAGGTGATCTTCAGCTGGCCTTAAAGACACAAACTGCCATGTTGGGAGAGAGCCATATATCAGGAAACTGGGCGGTCTCTAGAAGATTAGAGTGACCCCTAAATGACCATCAACAACAGCAACAAAACTGGATCTCAGTCCTACAAAGCAAGGAACTGAAATCTGCCAACAACCACATAAGCTAGGAAAAGGACCCTGAGCTCCAGAGGAGAACGCAGTGAAGTCCACGCCTTAATGTCAGCCTTGTGAGACCCTGAGCAAAAACCCAAGCTATGTCACGACCAGATTTCTGACCTATAGAACCTGCTAAGTTCGTGAGAATTTGTTACATAACAAAAGAAATAAAAAACAAACAGGTATTTTCTTTGTTTCTTCTCCATTTGCTACCCATCTCTCCTTGTGACTGTAATTCCCAGTTGATCTAACAGCAATTTTTAGAGACAAAATGCCTCAATTCCTGCCAACATTCGACCTCTCTCAGGCCTGATTGCATTTCTTTACTCTGATGCTTACTCAATGACTTTTCTCAATCTAGTCTTCTTTGCCTCCAAGAATGGTTTTGTTTGTTTGCTTGTTTTTTTGCAATTTCCAAAGCAATGTACTTAATCTATTCCATTTATTTGCTTCCCTTTATAAGTAACATTCCTTTGGCCTACTTCTCATTAGTACTCAAAGTTGAATTCAAGAGCAAGCCTGCTATAATGACATGCTTCTGGATTGATTCATTCATTTAGTCAGTCAGTCATTCATTCACTTTTTCATTCAACAGTTAGAAAGTCAACCTAAAATGTCAGGTAACGTACAAGGCACCGCTGTTACAAAAATAAATAAGACGCCGATTTTGGTTCTAAAATACTCATGTTATAGTGAAGATAGGGTGCTTGTCAGAATCAAATAAGATATTAAATAGGATTTTTAAAAATTATGCAAGTTTAATAGATTACTATTTGGAATAAGATATAAATATACACATGCATAAGAAACAACAGTTTAAGGCATTTTTAGGACAAATAGCAAATCAGTTTAAAAGAAAAATGGAGGATATAAATTCATTGTAGTATTTTATCCCTCAAAATATCAATTGTCATTTCATTTTTCTTTGAAGTAGTCATTCACTGCCATATTGTAAGCAATTATTACATGTAGAACGACATATCAGGTACCCGGGACGGGGAATAAGGAGGAGCTGGGATGAAGGGACATAATCTTGCCGCTAAAAGCAAACACTCTATTTTCTGTATCATAACTACATTGCCTATCTTCATGGGTGACTCTATAGAGTGCCTTGCCCTATGCAGATGGACAAATATATATGTGAACCACAGTCCAAGCACAGACCGAGAGCAGAGAACTGGTATGGTAGCAGCACGCCATTGTGTCATTCCGTGTCACAAGCACGATTTGACCTGCAGCATCCTGTGTAGGCAAAGGGTGTGTAAATCTTCATAGCCCTAGGACATTCAGTTAAGCATGAAGTTAGCAGAATGAATGTCAGTGAATTGGGTAAGAAACACTGCAGCCTGAGCAGGAAACAAATACATTTCATCTGAAGAGTGTGAATTTTCCATGGAAATGAGAAAAGAGAATTCCTGAGAGAACTTATTTTCCTTGTCTATTTATTTCTGCCCTGTAGGAAGATGATAATGGAAAATATTTTAATAACACTGTAGGCTTTAACAAAAGCAGTGCTATTTTTGAATGATAATATAATATTCTTTCTAGAGTCATAAACAATCAAAATCTCACTTTAAGGATATGTGTGCATCCTCTTGAAATCAGTCTGGCCATGATATGTAAATATCTCTGAGCACTGGATATCCGGCAGGAAAAATGATACAGTGAGTTATAGATGTCTGTGAGAACATGTGAAATTACCAGACAAGGAAAGGTCATTTTGCATAGCAAATGTGTTCTGGGTAATAGTTTCTACCCTACATTCCTTAATTGTTCAGTGTTGAAATTGCTAATTCTTTTCCCCCTTTCCAACCTAGTAAGCTACCTGCAAAACTGTTGCATAAACAGTTTTCATTTAGGCAATCTTAAAGTCTAAAAATACATTTCAAATATTGCTATAATAAAAATCCATGATAAATGTTTAAAGGTCCTCAGCTGAGTTTTAGAATCAAAATTTAGCATCAAATTGGATATAATTAGGATCTGCCCCATTAAAAGTTAAGGCACTGCTGTTATAATCTCTGCACAGTTGTCCTTCTTTTAAAGTAGATGCTAGTCTGTTTATTCAATAAAGCTGGTTATTAGCTTCTCATGAGCAAACTAAAAACCTTCCCAGGGATGTAATCAGAATGGGAGCTGAAAAGCCCCAACCCTGTTAAAGTAGTTGCAACCTAAAGAAAACAGAGCATTAACTTCACAGATAAAAGCTAATGATTGAACTGAGAAGGACCATCCTTATCAATTTTGATTTACATAGAATCAATTTTTAGAGTGTATTTTGCTTTACTGTGTTTGCTATCATATGGAATGAGACTTTATATTTCATGTTTGTACCCTACACTTCAAAATATCTTCATGTATAGTCATGTGTGTACAAATAGTCATGTCCACATTCACATGATCACGTACACATACATAAATCCTTCATTATACAGTCCACAGGAAATGTCATCCTTCTCCCTATCCAACTACTACCTATAAATTAATGATTTCTAAACTTGTCTTTCTAGACCAAAACTTTCATTGAATATCCAGACTAGTCTATCTCGCTGCCAGTTAAACATCTGCAGCTAAATGTTCCACAAGTATCTGAAAACACATTAAGTAAAAAAAACAAAACTTGTAGTACCATCAGGTTTGCCTGTCTTCCAGTGCACCATATTCAATGAATGATTCTATTGATAACCACTATCTTGTGACAGAAACCTAAGAGTATCTTAGAAACACTCACTATTGAAAACTCCATGCCTATCAATTACCAGATTCTGAGAACTTTCCTTCTGAGTTCTTCTCAAATATGTACTCTCTTCTCCACCTTTATTTTGAATTTTTTAATTCAATCTCCCTCCATGTCTTAACACACTATTTCCATAGATTACTTACAGATCCTCCTCTTTCTAGCCCGGCTGGTGTGGCTCGTGGTTGAGCATCAAACCATGCGCCAAGAGGTCGCCAGTTTGATTCCCGGTCAGGGCACATGCCCAGGTTGTGGGCCTGATCCCCGGTGGGGGGCATGCAGGAGGCTGCCAATCGATGTTCTCTCTCATTGATGTTTCTATTTCTCTCTCCCTCTCCCTTCCTCTCTCTCTAAAATCAATAAAGGAAAAAAAACAAAAACAAACCTTCTTTCTAGACTAAGCTTTATTCAAATACTCATTTGAAATAATCTTATTAAAAGCAATTCTTAAAAGAAGAAAATAAAAAGTTGAATGACTCCTCAATATATACACAATAAAATTTAGACTCATTAGGATGGCATATATAATGCCTTCTTCATAATTTCTCCTGATTCCATGTTCAACTTCAGCTCCGAGACTCCCCTCTTGCAGAAAAAAAATAAGGTACAACAAATAAGGAACCATGCCAATAAGCAACCACAAAATCTAGAAAATATAAACTAAAAACAATTACAAAATAGATCTAAACTCAACTATATAAAAATTTGCATTACATGAGAATTCAATAAATACTCCAATTATAAAGCAAAGAATGTAAACATAGATGAAAAGTAAGACTCAATTGTCATTTCTAAGACACATATTAAATATAAAGATACAGAATATTTCAAAGAAAAGGATGGAAAAATATATGTCAAATATTAATATACATCAATATTATTTCATGTTAATATTAGATGAAGTAGAACTTATGGCAAGAAGTATTTCTAAAGATAAAGCATGACATGATAAAAGGGGCAATTAGGAAGACATAATAATCTTAAATATGCATGCAACTAATAAATGAGCTTCAAAATACATGAAGCGAAAACAGACAAAGATGAAAAGAGAAAAAGACAAATTAACAATGATATTTGCATATTGTAATAGTCTTCTATCAGTAATGATTAGAAAATTTGACCAAAATATAAGTAACAAGATGGAAGATCTAAGTAACACTATACTAACTTGACGTAATGGACATTTGCAGGCAACTTCACCAAAAATAGGAGTATAATATTTTTCTAAGTATCCATGGAATATTTGCCCAAACAGATCATATGCTTTACCATGAATAAATTTCAATACATTTCAAAAGACTGAACTCTTACAGAAGGTGTTCTCTAACCATGATATAATTAAAGAGGTATAAATTAAATTACTAAAAAAACCCCACAAATATTTAAAAATTAAACAACACACTTCTAAATAATTCAAAGATGTCTCAAGAAAAATTTAAAAGTATTTAAAACTCAATAACAAAACAACATATCTCAAGTTGGCAGGATGCTGCTAAAGAAATGATATGAGTGAAATTTAGAGATTTAAATGGCTATAGAATAAAAGAAGAAAGAACTAAGTTTATGATCTAACTTTCCCCTTTAGTGCCTTAGTCTAGTTGAGCTGCCATAACAAAATAGCATGAATTGGGTGGCTTAAATAACAAATACTTATTTTCTCATAGTCCTAGAGGCTGGAAGTTCTGATCAAGGTGCCCACATGGTCAATTTCTCCTAAGAGTGGTCCAAATACTATAACACTGGGAAGTAGGGTTTCAACATCTAATTTAGAGGGACACAATTCAGTTCAGTTCATAGCAAAAAGATAAGGATCTAAAGAGCAAATTAAATTCAACAGAATATAATTTTTTGAAAGGTAATAAAGATAAGAGTAAAAATCAGTGGTTTAGATGACTGCAGGGTAGGAGGACACTGAACTAGCCCCTCTCACAAGCAAAATCAAATATGCACGTTCATAGGTAGCAATTATTCTCCTGAGACAACTGAATGCTGAATAAACAGCTTCTGACAACAAACAAGAGAAGGAGATGGACAGAGAAAACTGGAAAGCTGAGGGAGCCCTCTAGAAGATGTGGGAACTCTCCCTCTCTGGGAGAGCCACAGAGCTCCCTTGTGGATGTTCCCTCCGCTTGGACAGGGCAAGTGTGAGTGATATTCCAGTGCTTTGGCCTCCCTTCTGGATCACCACAGCCACCAGTTCACAGCTACATTGCCTGGAGCCTTCTGCTTCAGAACAAATGGAGCAAGCAGGAACAACAGGGGTCACCACATCACCCGGCCTCCCTGCAGAGAGTTGCTCCTGGTAGTTGGCTAGTGCCAGATGCCTTAAGTGCTTGCTCAATTCCAAGCTGCTTTCCCAAACTACCTGACACATAAGGCCTGCACAGAGGCCTCTGCTATAAAGGACCACTTTAGGTACAACAAACAAGAGACTGTATAGAGAAGACTGGACAGCCCCACAAGCTCTCTGGGCACTGCAGGAATTCTCCGCAGTTGGAAGGGCCAGTGAGCTCCATTTAGTACCCCTCCACCTACAGAGGGTGGATCGGAGCTCTATTCAGGTTCTCTGCAGTGTGTTCCTAAACACATCACTGAGCCTATTTCAGCCCAGAATAAAGGGAACAGGCAGTATTGGCATTACTATGTGCACCTGGCATCCTCACCCACAGCTGCTCTGCCTCAGTAGGCCAGTGCCCTGAGTGCCTTAAGACCTGCTCAGCTCCTACCAGCCTGCCAAAACCACCTTGCACACACTGTCTACACAGAGCCTACTTCACATAAGGCCACTTTCCCAAGATTGGAAGATACATCTATTTTGTCTAATTCATATTGTTATTGAGAAAGGGTTCGCTGTCCCATGCACAATACTATGGCTCCAGCTTTTGAGAGAGAGAAAGAAAGAGGAAAATGGAGCTTTACTTGCTCTCTCTTTTTTTTTTTTTTTTTTTTTCTTGCCAGAATTGACTGGCAAGACGGGAGGCAAGGCTCAAACATGTCTTCCTGATCCAGGATTCAGGGCAGGGTTTTAAGGAGTAGCAGTTAAGGGTTTACAAGCATTACTTGTAAGTGGTGTTTCACAAGTCTTACTTGTAACTGGTGTATCCAAGGTTTAAATTTAGGTTTTAGGTCTTGTTAGAAATAGGATAGGATCAGATTCTGTGGTTACAATATAAACAAACTTAAAAAGTCAAACAAAATGAAAAGATAGAAGACTATCTCTCAAATGAACAAAGAAGAAAAATCCCCAGGAAAATATACTAAAGAAAAGGAAATAAGTAATTTACCTGATAAAGAATTCAAGGAAATGGTCATAAGGATCCTCACCAAACTTTAGAGTATAGAACAGAAATAATTTAGGGAGAAATTCAACAAAAAACAGGATATAACAATTGTAAATATTTACACATCCAACATAGGAGCACCTAAATAAAATAGTCATGAATGGATATAAAGGGAGAAATCCACAGTAATACAATAATAGCAGGGGAATTTAATATCCCACTGATATCAATGGGTAGATTATCCAGACAGAAAATTAATAAGGAGATAATGCTCTTAAATGTCACATTAAATATTATCAACTTAATAGACATTTATAGAACATTTCATATCCAAAAACTGCAAAATACATTTTTTTCAAGTGCCATGGATCATTCTCCAGGATAGATCACATATTAGACCACAATAAAAGCCTCAATAAGTCAAGACTATTGAAATCATATCAAGCATCTTTTCTGAATACAATGGCATACAAACTAGAAATCAACTACAGGGAGAAAACTATAAAAAAAAACAAATACATGAAGACTAAACAATATGCTACTAAGCAACCAATGGATCAAAGAGGAAATCAAATAGGTAATAAAAAACTATCTTGAAACAAATGAAAATAAAAACAACTTTTCAAAACTTATGGCATGCAGCAAAAGCAACTCTAAGAAGTTTTAGTTACACTGATCTACTTCAACAAACAAGAAAAATTCTAAATAATCTAACTCTACACCTAAAGGAACTAGAAAAAAAAATCCACAAACATTCAAAGAATTAATACCTATCCTTTTTAAACTATTTCAAAAATTGAAGTGGAAGGAAAACATCCATACTCATTTCATGAAGCCATAATTACCTTAATATCAAAACAATATAAAGACATTACAGAAACAGAAAATCACAGGCCAATATCTTTGATGAACTTAGATGCAAAAATTCTCAACAAAACGTTAGTAAACATTAGCAATACATTAAAAGGATTATACACCATGACCAAGTAGGATTCATTCCAGGGATGCAAGCACGATTCAACTTTCATAAATCAATCAATATGATACATCACATTAATAAAATAAGGGACAAAAACCATATGATCATTTCAATAGATTCAGAAGAAACATTTGACAAAATTCAGCACCCTTTGTGATAAAAAAAAAAAAAAAAACTCAGCAAAGTGGGTATAGAAGGAATATATCTCAATGTAATAAAGGTCATATGTGACAAACTCACAGCTAATATCATACTAAATGGTAAAAAGCTCAAAGCATTTCCTCTAAGATTAGGAACAAGAGTGCTCTTTATCACCACTTCTATTTAACATAGTATTGGAATTCTGAACCACAGCAATCAGACAAGACAAATAAATAAAAGGCAATCCAAATTGTAAAACTCTCATTTGGAGATGACATGATACTACACATAGAAAACCCTAAAGATTTTACCAAAAAACTATTAGAACTAATAAATGACTTAAGTAAAGTTCCAGGATACAGAATCAATACATACAAATCTGTTGCATTTTTATACACTAATAACAAATGAGAAAATAGTACCATTTGCAATTGCATCAGAAACATATAAAATACTTAGAAATAAATTTAACCAAAGAAGTAAAAGAGATGTACACTGAAAAATATAAGACATTGAATAAAGAAATTGAACAAGATACAAGTAAATAGAAGGATATACCTTGCTCATGGATTGAAAGGATTAATATTATTAAAATGTCCTTACTACCTAAGTTAATATACATATTCAATGTAATCACTATTAAAATACTAATGACATTCTTCACAGAATTAGAAGAATTAATCCTAAAAAAATTTTTTTTTAGTTTTATTAATTTATTTTTGTTACAGATGTTTCTCCTTTTTTTCCCATTGACACCCTCCTCCCCATCCCTTCCATCCCATGCCCAGCTTTGTTGTCCATGTCCATCAGTTATGCATATATGCATATAAGTTCTGTGGTTTATTTCTTCCCTCCTCCCACACCCACTCTTCTGAGGGTTGTCAGTTTGTACCCTAATTCCACGTCTCTGGGTCAGCCCTGTTCCTCAGACTGTTATGTTCACTATATTCCACAAATAAGTGAGATCATGTGATATTTGTCTTTCTCTGCTTGGCTTGTTTCGCTTAGGATAATACTCTCGAGGTCCCTCCATGTTGTCTCAAAGGATAAGAGATCTTTCTTTCTTACAGCTGCATAGTACTCCATTGTGTATATGTACCACAGCTTTTTTATCCATTTGTCCACTGATGGACACTTGGGCTGTTTCCAGATCTTAGCTATTGTAAATAGTGCTGCTATGAACATGGGGGTACATATATTCTTTCTGACTGGTATTTCAGGCTTCTTAGGGTATATTCTAGAAGTGGGATCACTGGGTCAAATGGCAATACAATTTTTAATTTTTTGAGGTAACATCATAGTGTTTTCCATAGTGCCGGCACCAGTCTGCATTCCCACCAGCAGTGTATGAGAGTCCCCTTTTCTCCACACCCTCACCAACACTTGTTGTTTGATGATTTCTTGATGGCGGCCATTCTGACAGTTGTGAGATGATACCTCATTGTTGTTTTAATTTGCATTTCTCTGATGATTAGTGATATTGAGCATTTTGTCATATGTCTCTTAACCATTTGTATGTCCTGGTTGGAGAGGTTTCTATTTAGTTCCTCTGCCCATTTTTTAATTGGGTTCCTTGTCTTCCTTTTGTTGAGTTGTATGAGCACTCTATATATTTTGGAGATTAACCCCTTATCTGATGTATCATTGGCAATTATGCTCTCCCATACAGTGGGTTCCCTTTCCGTTTTGATGCTTGTTTCTTTTGCTGTGCAGAAGCTTTTGAGTTTGATGTAGTCCCATGTGTTCATTTTTTCTTTTGTTTCTGTTGCCTTAGGTGATGTATCAGTGAAGATTCTGCTGCATATGATGTCCAAAATTTTGTTGCCTATGTTTTCTTCTAGGATTTTTATGGACTCGCAAGTCTCATTTAAGTCTTTTATCCACTTTGAGTTTATTCTTGTGTATGGTGTAAGTTGATGGTCTAGTTTCATTTTTTTGCATGTAGCTGTCCAATTATCCCAACATCATTTATTAAAGAGGCTGTTTTTACTCCATTGTATGCTCTTGCCACCTTTGTCAAATATTAATTGAGCATAATGTCTTGGGTCAATTTCCGGATTCTCTGTTCTGTTCCACTGGTCTATATGCCTGTTCTTGTGTCAGTACCAGGCTATTTTGATTACAGTAGATTTGTAGTATAACCTGATATCTGGTATTGTGACCCCACCTACTTTGTCCTTCTTTTCCAAGATTGCTGTGGATATTCGGGGTCTTTTTTGGTTCCATATGAACTTTTGAAGTATTTGTTCTAGTTCTGTGAAATATGTCACTGGTATTTTGATGGGAATTGCATTGAATTTATAGATTGCTTTGGGTAATATGGACATTTTAATGAAGTTAATTCTTCCAATCCATGAACAAGGTATGTGCTTCCACTTTTTTATATCTTCCTCTATTTCTTTTTTCAATGTCTGGTAGTTTTCGGCAAATAGGTCCTTTAATTCTTTGGTTAAGTTTATTCCTAGGTATCTTAATTTTTTTGCTGTGATGGTAAATGGGATTGTTTTTTTAGTTTCTCTTTCTGTGAGTTCATCATTGGTGTATAAGAATGCCATCAATTTCTTGATGTTAATTTTGTATCCTGCTACTTTGCCAAATTCATTTATTAAGTCTAGCAGATTTTTGATGGAGTCTTTAGGGTTTTCTATGTATAATATCATGTCATCTGCGAATAACAACAGTTTCACTTCCTCCTTTCCAATTTGGATCCCTTTTATTTTTTCTTCATGTCTGAGTGCTGTGGCCAAGACTTCCAGTACTATGTTAAGTAAGAGTGGTGAAAGTGGGCATCTCTGTCTTGTTCCTGTTATTAAGGGAAATGTTTTTAGATTTTGCCCATTGAGTATGATGTTGGCTGTAGGTCTTTCATATATGGCTTTTATTATGTTGAGATATCATCCTTCTACTTCCACATTACTGAGCATTTTTATCAGAAATGGGCACTGGATTTTGTCGAATGCTTTTTCAGCGTCTATTGATATGATCACGTGGTTTTTATCTTTCATTTTGTTTATGTGGTGTATCACATTTATTGATTTGTGAATATTAAACCAGCCTTGCATCCCTGGGATGAATGGTGAATAATTTTTTTGATGTATTGCTGGATCCGATTTGCTAGTATTTTTTGTTCAGGATTTTGGCATCTATATTCATCAGGGATATTGGCCTGTAGTTTCCTTTCTTTGTAGTGTGTTTTTCTAGTTTTGGAATTAGAATTATGCTGGCCTCATAAAATGAGTTTGGAAGTCTTCTTTCTTCTTGAATTTTTTGAAATAGTTTGAGGAGAATGGGTGTTAGTTCTTCTTTGAATGTTCCATAAAACTCCCCCCGTGAAGCCGTCCGGGCCTGGGCTTTTGTTTGCTGGGAGAGTCTTGATTACATCTTCAATTTCCTTAGTTGTTATTGATCTGTTCAAGTTTTCTATCTCTCTCGGTCCAGTTTTGGGAGACTATGTGTTTCTAGAAATTTGTCCATTTCGCTTAGATTGTCGAATTTGTTGCCATATAAATGTTCATAGTATTTGTTAACGATCTTTTGTATTTCTGTGGTATCAGTTGTTACTTCTCCTCTTTCATTTCTGGTTTTGTGTATTTGGGTTCTCTCTCTTTGTTTCTTGGTGAGTCCAGCTAAGGGTCCATCAATCTTGTTTATCTTTTCAAAAAACCAGCTCTTTGTTTCATTGATCCTTTGAATTGT
This sequence comes from Tadarida brasiliensis, assembly GCA_030848825.1. Lineage (NCBI taxonomy): Eukaryota > Metazoa > Chordata > Mammalia > Chiroptera > Molossidae > Tadarida > Tadarida brasiliensis. The sequence goes on from CM061270.1 coordinate 45,644,236, forward strand.
TTTTCTTTTTGGTTTCTATGTCATTTATTTCTGCTCTGATCTTTACTATTTCCTTCCTTCTACTTGCTCTGGGGTTTTCTTTTTGTTTGCTTTCTAGTTCTTTAAGTTGTGAGGTTAGATAGTCTATTAGAAATTTTTCTTCTTGAGGTAGGCCTGTAGTGCTATGAACTTCCCTCTCAGAACTGCTTTTGCTGCATCCCATAGATTTTGTGTGTTCATTTTCATTGGTTTCCAGGAAGTTTTTAATTTCTTCCTTGATCTCCTCGATAACCAATTCATTGTTTAATAACATGCTATTTAGCCTCCATGTGTTCAAATGCCTTTGCATGTTCTTGTTGCAATTGATTTCTAGTTTCATGCCATTGTGATCTGAGAAGATGCTTGATATGATTTCAATCTTCTTGAACTTGTAGAGACTTAGTTTGTGTCCTAACATGTGGTCTATCTTTGAGAACGTCCCATGTGCACTTGAGAAGAATGTGAATTCTGTAGTTTTGGGGTGTAATTCTCTGTAGATATCTATTAAATCCATTTGGTCTAGTGCTTCATTTAGAGTCTCTGTTTCCTTGTTAATTTTTTGTCCAGAGGATCTATCCAGTGATGTCAGTGGGGTGTTGAAGTCCCCTGCTATGATTGTATTGCTGTCGATTTCTCCTTTGAAGTCCTCCAGAAGGTTTTTAATATATTTTGGTGCTCCTATAATGGGTGCTCCTATATATATTTACCATGGTTATAGCTTCCTGTTGGATAGATTCTTTCAATATTATGTAGTGACCTTCTTTGTCTCTACTTATGGACTTTATTTTGAAATCTATTTTATCAGATATGAATATTGCTACCCCAGCTTTTTTTCCCTTTCCGTTTGCATGGAAGATTTTTTTCCATCCCTTTACTTTCAACCTATGTGAGTCTTTTGTTGTGAGGTGTGTCTCTTGTAAACCACATATATGTGGGTCATACTTTCTTATCCAATCAGCTACTCTGTGTCTTTTTATCGGAGCATTCAATCCATTTACATTTAAGGTGATTATTGATATGTACTTATTTACTGCCATTTTTGTTTAGTGTGGTTCTATTTTCCTTCCTATTTCTTCTACTAATTACAGCAGTCCTTTTAACATTTCTTGCAGTGCTGGTTTGGTTCTAATGTATTCCTTTAGCCTTTTTTTGGTCTGGGAAGCTCTTTATTTGACCTTCTATTTTGAATGACAGCCTTGCTGGGTACAGTAGTCTTGGATTCAGATCCTTGTTTTTCATGACCTTGATTACTTCATGCGATTTCCTTCTGGCCTGTAGTGTTTCTGTTGAGAAGTCAGCTGATGGCCTTAGGGGGGTTCCTTTGTAGGTAACCTGTTGCTTATCTCTTGCTGCCTTTAGGATTCTCTCTTTGTCTTTAAATTTTGGCATTTTAATTACTATGTGTCTTGGTGTGGGCCTGTTTGGGTTCTTCTTTCTTGGGGCTCTCTGTGCTTCTTGAACTTGAATGCCTTCTTTCTTCACCAAATAAGGGAAGTTTTCTGTCACTATTTCTTCAAATATATTCTCTAACCCTTGCTCATTTTCTTCTTCTTCAGGGACTCCAATGATGTGAATATTATTACGTTTCTAGTTGTCCCACAGTTCTCTTAAGCTGTCTTCCTGTTTTTTAATTGTTTTTTCCTTTTGGTTTTCTTATTGGTTGATTTTTTTCTACCCTGTCATCTAATTCACTGATCTGGTCCTCAGCTTCCTCTACTCTGCTGTTTAGTCCTTCCCATGTGTTCTTTATTTCTGCTATGTCATTCTTCATTTCTTCTTGGTGCTTCTTCATTTCCACTTGGTTGGTTTTCAATGTTTCTATGTCTTTGCTCATGGTGTTGATGTCTTTACTCATGGTGTTGATGTCCTTACTCATGCTGTTGAGCTTCCTCAAGATCATGGCTCTGAATTCTAGCTCTGTTAACTTGCTTAATTCCATTTCATGTATCTCATCTTTGGTAGAGGTCTCTTGTTCTTTCATTTCGGATTTTTTTCTTTGTTTCACCATTTTGGCTATCTCAGTGGGTTTTGGAGCCTGCCAAATTTTCCCTGTGGATGTTGGTGTTCTGCTGTTTGTGGCTCCCTCTTCTGGGTTTGGATGAGTGTGGGAGGACCCACGTTAAACACCACTGTCAAGTCTTACTTTCCTGGGTAGATTTGCAAAGCCAAAAAAGTTTAAGTTATCCTCTAGCTTTTTGCCTAGAGGCTATTAGTCATGGTTACTTTAAGAGCCTTAGGTTCTCAGTTGAATTAAAACCTCCCTCCAGTGTTCAGGGTAAGAGGATTTCCCGAGGGTGGGGCAGATGCTGGTAGTTAATTAGCCTCGATTTTCATTTCAATGGCCCACCTGGGTGGGGTTGAATCTCCAAGGGAGGGGCTGCTGCCTCTCCCCAGAGCCCTGGGAAGGTGTAAGATGGCCACTGTCCTGCGTGGCCACAACTCAGCAAAAGCTCTGAGTGCCCTCCAAATCCCGAGTGTCCCCACACAGTTTCAGTCCAGTCCACCCTCCCTCTGCTGGAGCCCAATGTGAGTGGCTGTGGCTATTTTAGCGCTCTGTCACAGCTCTGTGCTGTGGAGCCTGGTTTGGCTTTAACCCCAAGGGCGCTGCTCACAGCTAAGACTGCTGCTGTCAGTGGGCTCCCAGCCCCCCTCTCACACCTCCGCAATCCTACAAGGATAGATTCAGTGTCCCTGGTTGTATGGTTCTTGCAAGCTGCTTTTCTGTTGCTTTTTCCTGATGATTTGTCTTTATTTTAGTTGTAATTCCAGTTTGGTCCTGGGAAATGGTCTGTGTAGCTTCCATTCACTCTGTCACCACTTTGGTTCCCCCTAATGCTAAAATTTATATAAAACTAGAAGAGATCCTGAATAGCCAAAGAAATCTTGAGAAAGAGCAAAGTGAGAGGTAGCACACTCCTTGATGTCAGATTATACTACAAAGCTACAACAATCAGAACAGTATTCTACTGGCATGAAAACAGATATATAGATCAATGGAATAGAATCAAAAGCCCAGAAATGAATCCTAACTTATATGCTCAATTAATCTATGACAAAGGAAGGAAAGATATACAAGGGGTAAAGACAGTTTCGTAAATAAGTGGTGTTGATAAAACTGGACAGATACATGAAAAAAATTGGACCACTTTCATATACTATAAACAAAAGTAAACTCAAAATAAACTCAAAATTGGTTAAAGACTTAAATATTAGACCTGAAACTATAAATCTCCTAGAAGAAAACATAGGCAGTAAATTCTTTGATATTTCTCTTAGCAATATCTTTTTTCATATATCCCCTTGAGCAAGGGAAACAAAAGGAAAAATAAATAAATGGGACTACATCAAACTAAACTGTGTTTGCACAGTGAAGGAAACCATCAACAAAATGAAAAACAATCTACCAAATGGAAGAAGACATTTGCCAATGATACATCTGATAAGTGGTTAATATAGAAAATATATAAAGAACGCATACAACTTAACAGAAAACAAATAATCCGATTTTTAAAAAATGGGTAGAAGACCTGAACAGACAATTCTTTCAAGAGACAAATAGACATATGAAAAGATGCTCAACACCACTAATCATCAAATAAATGCAAATTAAAACCAAAAGGGGATATCACCTCCTTTTTGAATAGGTACCTGTCAGAATGGCTATTATCAATAAATCAACAAATAAAAAGTGCTGGTGAGGATATGGAGAAAAGGGAATCCTTGTGCACTATTGGTGGGATTGTAAATTAGTGCAACCACTGTGGAAAACAGTATGGAGAAAAATTAAAAATAGAACTATCATATGATCCATCAATACTACTCTGGATATTTATTCAAAGAAAATAAAAACACAAATTTGAAAATAAAAATGCACCCTTATGTTCATTATAGCATTACTAGTAATAGCCAAGATATAGAAGCAAAGAACTAGAAAGTAAACAAAAAGAAAAACCCAGCGATAGTATGAGGAAGGAAATAGTAAAGGTCAGGTCAGAAATAAAAGACATAGAGACTAAAATAACAATTCAAAAGATCAATGAAACAAAAAGCTGGTTCTTTGAAAAGATAAACAAGATTGATGGACGCTTAGCTAGACTCACAAAGAAACAAAAAGAGAGAAACCAAATAAACAAAATCAGAAATGAAAGAGGAGAAGTAACAACTGACACCACAGAAATACAAAGGATCATTGAAACACTCTATGAACAATTATACACCAACAAATTGGACAATCTAGGAGAAACGGACAAATTTCTGGAAACACACAGCCTCCCAAAACTGAACCAGGAAGAGACAGAAAACTTGAACAAACCAATACAACAAAGGAAATTGAAGATGTAATTAAGAAATTCCCAGCAACCAAAAGCCCAGGCCTGGATGGCTTCACGGGGGTATTTTACCAAACATTCAAAGAAGATCTAATACCCATTCTCCTCAAACTATTCCAAAAAATCCAAGAAGACGGAACACTTCCAAACTCATTTTATGAGGCCAGCATAATCCCAATCCCAAAATCGGATAAAGACACGACAAAGAAAGAAAACTACAGGCCAGTATACCTGATGAACACAGATGTCAAAATCCTTAACAAAATATTAGCAAATCGGATCCAGCAATATATCAAAAAAATTATTCATCATGACCAAGTGGGATTCATCCCAGGGATGCAAGGATGGTACAATATTTGCAAATCAATAAATGTGATACACCACATAAACAAAATGAAAGATAAAAACCATATGATCATATCAGTAGATGCTGAAAAAGCATTCGAGAAAATCTAGCACCCATTTCTGATAAAAATGCTCAGTAATGTGGAAATAGAAGGATGATATCTCAACATAATAAAAGCCATATATAAAAAACCTACAAGCCAACATCATACTCAATGGGACAAAACTAAAAGCATTCTCCTTAAGAAAAGGAACAAGACAGGGATGCCCACTTTCGCCACTCTTATTCAACATAGTACTGGAAGTCTTAGCCACAGCAATTAAACGTGAAGAAAAAATAAAAGGGATCCAAATTAGAAAGGAGGAAGTGAAACTGTCATTATTTGCAGATTACATGATATTGTACATAGAAAACCCTAAAGACTCCATCAAAAATCTACTAGAGTTAATAAATGAATTTGGCAAAGTAGCAGGATACAAAATTAACATCAAGAAATTGATGGCATTCTTATACACCAATGATGAACTCACAGAAAGAGAAACTAAAAAAAAAAAAAAAAAATCCCATTTACCATCGCAGCAAAAAAATTATGATAGCTTGGAATAAACTTAACCAAAGAAGTAAAGGACTTCTTCACAGAAAACTACAGGTCATTGAAAAAAGAAATAGAGGAAGATATAAAAAAGTGGAAGCACATACCTTGTTCATGGATTGGAAGAATTAACTTCATTAAAATGTCCATATTACCCAAAGCAATCTATAAATTCAATGCAATTCCCATCAAAATACCAATGACATATTTCACAGAACTAAAACAAACACTCCAAAAGTTTATATGGAGCCAAAAAAGACCCCAAATAGCCACAGCAATCTTGAAAAAAAAGAACAAAGTAGGAGGTGTCACATTGCCAGATATCAGGTTATACTACAAAGCCACTGTAATCGAAACAGGCTGGTACTGGCACAAGAACAGGCAGATAGATCAATGGAATAGAACAGAGAACCCAGAAATTGACCCAAGACAATATGCTCAATTAATATTTGACAAAAGTGGCAAGGGCATATAGTGGAGTCAAGACAGTCTCTTTGATAAATGGTGCTGGGAAAATTGGACTTGCAAAAAAATGAAGCTAGACCACCAATTTACACCATACTTAAGAATAAACTCAAAATGGATAAAAGACTTAAATGTAACTCGTGAATCCATAAAAATTCTAGAAGAAAATGTAGGCAACAAAATTTCAGACATCATACGCAGCAGAATTTTCACTGATACAACACCTAAGGCAAGAGAAACAAAGGAAAAAATGAATACATGGGACTACATCAAACTCAAAAGCTTCTGCACAGCAAAAGAAACAATCATCAAAATGAAAAGGGACCCCACTATATGAGAGACCATAATTGCCAATGATGCATCACATAAGGGGTTAATTTCCAAAATATATAAAGTGCTCATACAACTCAACAAAAGGAAGACAAAGAACTCAATTAAAAAATGAGCAGAGGAACTAAATAGACACCTCTCCAACCAGGACATACAAATGGTCAAGAGACATATGAAAAAATGCTCAATATCACTAATCATCAGAGAGATGCAAAATAAAACAACTATGAGGTATAACTTCACACCTGTCAGAATGGCCACTATCAACAAATCATCAAACAACAAGTGTTGGCGAGGGTGTAGAGAAAAGGGGACTCTAGTACATGCTAGTGGGAATGCAGACTAGTGCAGCCACTGTGTAAAACACTATGGTGTTACCTCAAAAAGTTAAAAATTGAACTGCCATTTGACCCAGTGATCCCACTTCTAGAATATACCCTAAGAAGCCTGAAACACCAATCAGAAAGAATATATGTACCCCCATGTTCATAGCAGCACTATTTACAATAGCTAAGATCTGGAAACAACCCAAGTGTCCATGAGTAGATGAGTGGGAAAAAAAAGCTGTGGTACATGTACACAATGGAATACTATGCAGCTGTAAGAAAGAAAGACCTCTTATCATTTGAGATGACATGGAGGAACCTAGAGATTATGCTAAGTGAAACAAGCCAAGCAGAGAAAGACAAATATCACATGATCTCACTTATTTGTGGAATATAATGAACTAAACAAACTGATGAACAAAATTGACCCAGAGACATAGAGGTAGGGTACAGACTGACAAACCTCAGAAAAGGGGGTGTTGGGGGGGGGAAGAGATAAACCACATAACTTATATGCATGTATTCATAACCAATGGATATAGACAACAAAGCTGGGGATGGGGTGGGGGAGATGGGGAGGAGGTGTCAGTGGGGGAAAAAGGAGAAACATCTGTAGCAAAAACAAATTAATAAAAATAATATAAAAAAAAGATATAGAAGCAAACAAGATATCCATCAATAGATGAATGAATTAAGGAGATATAGTGAAATATTAATAAAAATGAATGAAATCTTGCCATTTGTGACAGCATGGATTCACCTAGAAGGTATTATGCTAAGTGAAATAAGTGAGACAAGCAAAGAGAAATATTGTACGATCTCACTTATATGTAGAATCTAAAAATTCAAAATAAATGAATAAACAAAACAGGAACAGATTCATAGGTATAGAAAACAAGCCAAAGGGTAGGGGAAAGGTGAGTGAGAATTAAAAAAAAAAAAAAAAAAAAGAATTAAAAACAAAGAATGGAGAAAATTAGCAAAACTAAAAGTTGATTTTTGAAAATCATATATCAATCAAGTTCTATAAAGATTTATCAAGTAAAGAGAGAAAATATAAATTACCAATATCAGGAATGAAAGAGGTATCATTACTTATCCAAATTACATTAAAGGGATAACACAGTAACACAATAACTTTTGTAAAATAGCCAAATTCCTTGAAAAACACAACTTACCAAAACTGGTTCAAGAAGCGATAGAGAAATTTGAATAGAACTATGTATCTAGAAACTATGTGTGTAAACATGTTTTGAGGACAGAATGAGGCTAATGAGAAGGCAGTAAACAGGCCACCCGTTCATGTATTTGCTAACCATATTTTTCTCTTAACACATTATTAGCCCATCATTTGTTCTTTCCCTATGGCAAATAAACTATATAAATTTCCATATGCTTGTATATAGCAAGTAAACTAGAAAATAAAACTAGAAAATAAAACTCATGATATTTTGCCTCTGTAAAAAAATAAAATAATTGAACTCATGATTAAAAAATTTCCCTCAAAGTAACCATCAGGTCCAGACGATTTCAGTGGAGAATTTTCTTTAGCATTTAGGTAGAGTTAATACCAAACTGGTAAGAGTGGTAGATTCTTTTTCCCCCACCAAAATAGTGTGTTGTCTCTTTCTGCTTTGGCACACTTTTAAATTATTCCTTAAAAACAGTTCCTTACTTTGAAAAAAAAATTAAATTCACAATAATCAAGTTACTACTTAATGTACCTTAAAAAATGTTGAGTGTACCTATCTAGCCTTTCCTAAATTCAGAACAATAAAACTGCTGTGATGTCCTTTATAACTAACCTAGTTTTAAGGTTCTTGGATAGCCAATAGGTAACAAAATTTATCATTTCACTTTTTAAAAAATACAGATTTTAAAGTTTTTGGATAGCTAATGCGTAACATAAAATTTATCTTTTCACCTTAAAAAATACCAGGTATATTAAGGTTCATATACCATTTTCTAGATTTTAATTAACTAAAAAATTATTCAAAAAAGACATATACTCATTTTCTTTATCAATCCTATAATAAAGGAAAGAAAACTGATAAATGAGAAGTTGAGAAAACATTTTAACTCTCAACAAAAATAGTTTGTCTCTAGATTTAAATAACCTTGTCGATTGATAAAATCCATAGTTCACTACATAGGATAAATTAAATTCTGTTCATAATATATTCTTTTTCCCAGGTTTATCACCAATGATACGTTTACAAATTATTTTGTGTTATACCTCCATAGAGAATTCAACTCTCCTTCATTCTAACAATGGCCAGTTAATATAAGAAATTATTAAGAGCCACTCAATCTTATCATTAACTGGTATGGACCACCTTTCTCCAGCACAATATGCTCTACTTAGTCTCTACCTTATCTTAGGCCAAGAGAATGGGTATTTATGTATACACCATAATATGCAACACAAAGTACCTAACTAAGCTCAAGTTACTTTATTTATTTATTTTTTGATTAATTTATTTTTGTTACAGATGTTTCTCCTTTTTTCCCCATTGACACCCTCCTCCCCATCCCCCCACCCCATCCCCAGCCCTGTTGTCCATGTCCATCAGCTATGCATACATGCACATAAGTTCTGTGGTTTATCTCCTCCCCCCCCACCCCATTAGATTATAGAAAGACCAGAGCAACACTAACTCTTCATGTTAGTGTTTCATGTTTCAAAATTTACAAGTTTTAAAGAGAAGATGATAACTTTTGGAAACTTGCAAATCTTGACCAATGCCTTCCCAACACTCCTTTTACTAATTTTTACAAAAATCAACCTTAACTAACTCCAGACTAACCTTGAGTAACCTCAGTGTTGTAAGTACCCTTATAATATCTCTCCTCTTTTGAGACCTCATTCAGACCCTGGGAAGATAGCGTTCTCCCTTGCTCAGCAAATGTACTGAACTCAGCTTTGTAATGACCAATACATTTCCTTGGTGGTCTTTGTATGGGGAGTCTAACATTCAATATATTTAAAATGTATGTAATAATAAAAATAATAGTGAGAAAGGAAGGCTTTTTCATGCCTAAAGATTAATTAAATTGATAACCTTATTCCACCTTGACTGGTACTCTGGTCCTCATGTTTAACTGAAGAGATGGGGGAGCTTAAACCTCATATATATTGGCCCGGCCAGTGTGGCTCAGTGGTTGAGCATCGACCCATGCCCCAAGAGGTCAGCGCTTCCATTCCTGGTCAGGGCACATGCCCAGGTTATGGGCCAGATCCCCAGTGGGGGGCATGCAGGAGGCAGCCAATCAATGTCTTCTCTCATTGATGTTTCTCTCTTTCTCTCTCTCCCTCTCTCTTCCTTTCTCTCTCTCTCTCTCTCTCTCTCTCTCTCTCTCTCTCTCTCTCTCTCTCTCTCTCTCATTAATAAAGAAAAAAAAATTAAACCTCATATATATTGAAGTAGAGTTTAACTGTCTCCTTTACTGTTACACAAACAAGTGGTTAATATGTTTGAAAAAATTCTCAGTCCCTGACAGTCCATAAAAATATTTTAATATAAACATTCACAGGAGTTTTCCAAAAACTATTAAAAATAGTTAAGATGGTCCCAACTATATTTATGGGATATCTTAAAGTAGACTGAAAATGGATTCCAGTGTTCATAAGTCTTTAAAATGGACCACCCCTGTTCTGGATCCAGAGCTGTATTCATAAAAAAAAAAAAAAGAAAGAAAAAAAAACCTACAGAGAGCTCTTTGAATTTCCACAGCATGTTGTAATCATTACCAAGCTAATTTGTGTGACACCCAGTGAGAGAAGTAAATATTGCTACCCTGTTTTAATGAATGAGGGAAGTGAGACATAATGGAGGTCAAGTTTCTTCTAATCCACTGTACAAATTAAAAGCTTTTTTTCTATTTCTCATCCCCAAGCCATCTTAAGGGTAATAGAGTCTTGCTCTTGTAATATTATTTGTTCCAAATCACTGGAATCTAAACACAGAAGAGAAGTTGATAATGTTTAGAACATCAGTTCATCAGTGAGAATCATCCCATTAATAGGATTTTAATATGTTTTATCTATAGAGATCAATATAAGCCCTTGTTTGCTATTTCAGCATAAAATGTAAGCAAACTGCTTAATACACACAATGGCTCCAGGAGTACCAAATGGTTCATCATCTGAGAAAACAAAAGGCCCCACCCTTAAACTAACCCCAACAACTGCCAGTTTGGCATTATAAAATAACAGCTTCTAAGTATAACTTTATGTAATACAAAACCTTACCCTCATTTTCTTTTTTCCACTTATGCAACAAAACAGCAGAGAATTAGGTTGGCATGGAGTTTATCCAGACCAAAACTTGATTTTGCTCTGATAAGCTGTACTACCAACACTGAAGTAAAAGATTTCATGCATTTTACACACATTATCTCATATATCACTTATAACAATCCTTATATAAGAAAGGCGGATATATATAAACAGGGAAATGGAGACACAAAGTGATTACGGTTCTTTCTGAAATAAGCAAGTGATAGCGAAGGTAAGAACCATGCCTTTGATTCAATCAAGTAGTGTTCCTACCACATTTCTGCTTCTCCTGTCTCGGGCAATCTTCCCAAGGTCCAATGGCCACAATTATATGTAAAAAAATCGTCTTGGTAAAAACAAGTCTATGATCACTGTAATATGAGTAGAATATATTAGCTTAAAAATAAAATTTCCACCAACTGTTGCCACGTTAAAGAAATTCCTTAATATAACAATAATAATAAATTCCTTCATATAAATAAATGTCAAATTAAAAGTTTTAGATCACTCTAATACTATTTAGTTATACATAACGCCACCTTGATGGTCTGATTCTAAAGGTAGATTTCTTTTTCTTCTGGATTCTAAATTTCCACAAAGGTGATATAATTCTCATTAAAGTGTTCACATGATTTTTTTATTCTAAGATACACTTCTGCATTTCAATTTAAGCAAAATAGGTCATCTTTATTAATACCTGAAGCAAAATTTACCAGTTTCTTTATCGTATGCCTTAAAATATATTTTAATTACTTTCTATTATAAACTCTTAGTAACATGATCAATTAATATCACATCTCTGATATACATCTAAACCACACTTCTTCAGCAACAAATGATTTTGAGTAACGAATAAGGTCCATGCTTCGAAGGCATTCATTTTAAGAGATTTTCCATAACTAAGGTATAAAGCAATAAAGTACATATCATTTAGTAACTGATATACTTGAATTACTAAATTTACTTCTTACCTGAAGTCTCCCATATATAAACAGGGTCATGGAATTAGTTTAGGTATAAGAAAATAAAGTTTAGAAATTAAATATATGACTAAAACACTTTTAAATGTAAGAGGGAAAAGAAAATAATTCTAATAGTAATCAGGAAAAGATATATATTTTTACCTTAGCTAAAAGGTTAATAAGAGCTCATAAGAACAGATTAGCAAAGAATTCATTGCCCATGCAAAGAAACCTCAGATGGTGATAATAATAACAAAAATAATTGACATTTAATGAATATGCTGAGCACTGTACTTAGCATTTCACATCAATTATCACACTTAATCCTCACACAAACTCTGAAGTAGTATCACAATATTATACGTGAGAAAATACATTGTGGTTTGTGTCAGTTTTCTTGAGGGTACTAGTCACGTTGGATTAGGACACAGCTTAATGATCTCATTTGAATTTGATTACCACTGTAAAGACCTTGTCTCCAAATTGAGTCACATCCTGAGGTACTGGGGATGAGGACTTCAACGTATGAATTTTGGGAGGACACAATTCAGCCCATAACAATTAATTCAATAAACATCATAAGCCTCTACTATGTGCTAGGAAGTATGCTCAGTGTTTGGGAGAGAAATACATAATATGATATGTGGTGGAAGACAGGGTTATATTATTTGAACCCTCCTTTCCTCTTCAAGATGAGGTCTGGACTGGCTTAGCTGCCTGGATTCTGCCAAGGGGAATAGTGCAATGAATGATCTCTAGAATCAGAGTTAGAGCAAAGAGTTGGAAACCAGGAAAGATGAGTGAGCTAAGCCAGAAAGTACAGGAAGTATGTGGTCCAGTGCCTAGAAAGGCAAGAGCCAAGGCTGAGTTGAGACCCTGGGAGACCAGGGAAATGAGGTGGAAATCAGATTAAGCAAGTTGCGATCCAACAAGACTGGAAGGTCTGCTGCAGGATGGCTTAGAATTTCATGTGCTGGCAATACTGAGAGTTGAGTGATGACACAATTTATCCTCCAAACAGGGACATGTTTGGGAGTGAAAGCGAGTACTATAAATAGGTCAGTGGGTACAACAGGCATATATAGACATTGTATTAGGCAACCAAGGGAGAATGGTCACCCTAGACATCAGGAGTGTAATGATTGAGAGGATTACCCCAGCTTAAAGTTTTGAATCATTTAAGAAACAGAAAAACACAGTATAATTCAACTTATTGAGCACAATCTATCCTACATATGTACAAAAAAAGACTAGAGGAAGGGATGATGAACAGTGGATGGCTCATAAAAGAAGCAACATCTGAGTTGGGGTTTGATTGAGACTTTCCATAGAGCGGAAATCATATATGGAATAGGATGGAGTCCGAAAACATTACAGTGAGTTGTATGATTCGTTGTTTTATGTAATAATTATAATTTAAGTACCTATCATGAGAAAGACACTGATCAAAGAGCTATGGACTAGTAAAACATATATATCAGTTAATAATATATAGTACTGGTGCTTACATTCCACTGTGGGAAGGTGAACAATTTTAGAAAAATGGTTCATCCTTATTAATACCTGAAGGAAGATATTATTATTTCCTTTATTGCTATCTTTTGATATACTACATTCATCTTCCATTATCATAAATAGTATGTGATATTAGAAGAATGCATAAATCACATCTCTAATACATATTTATTTATTAAAAAATATTTTTTCTTTCTTGATTTTAGAGAGAGAGGAAGGGAGAGGGAGAGAGATAGAAACATCGATAAGAGGGAACATCAATTGGCCGCCTCCTGCATGACCCCCACTGGGGATCGGGCCCCACAACCTGGGTTTGTGCCCTGACCGGGAATTGAACCAGCGACCTCTTAGTGCATGGGTCGATGATCAACCACGGAACCACCCCAGCCGGGTATCTCTAATACATATTTAAAGCAGCTCTCCTCATGAGACAAAGTGATTTTCAATAAACATAAATGATTATATAATTCCAGGTACATGCATGTGATATCTAGAAAATAAAGGAGAGTAAATATATATAAAATGTGAGCAGATTAGTCTGGTGTTTTAGATGAGGTAGTCAGGGTATTTGCCTAACTTTAGACCTCATCACCTCTCTCTGCTATAATACTCTTTTTATTACAAAGATATGGAAATTTTACGATATCAAGAGATTGGAAGGAATTAAATGATTTCAAGTGCTATATTTTCTACACAAAGTGTGAAATGAAACAATGTTTAGATATTCCTAGTCTGCTTTATGTGTTCTGCCTAGAAGATAGGTTATTTAAATTGTCCACACAGTCCTATCAGCAGAACTGGTATTTCTCCCTCATGTTTGGTAGTAGATAGCATATAGGTTTTGTTTTTTTGTTTTTTCAGTAAGATAAACATAATTTTTCTGTAAGACAACTACACCAGGTGACTATTCTAGAAAATGGAAGGCATGCTCTGGCCTTTAATTAAAAAAAAAAAAAAATTAGGAGCATAATTTACACACTTATCAGAACCAAGTCAATAGCCGAATCCCATAGCAAAAATCCTATTAGATTAGTTTATCTGAGGTCATTACTTTCTCCCCTGCCCTCCCTCTCTCCCTCTTCCTCCCTTTATTTTCCTTTGTTTCCTCTTAAACATATTTTCTTCCTCTCTGTCTCGTTTTTAAAGTTCAGTAAATATATTGGGCAGATCAGCATGCGGCACTACATCTAAAGAGGGAAGTTACACAACATACTCATTCTACCTCGAGACACATGTAGTAATTTTTTGCAATATTTTGTAACTTTAATAAAAAGGAAGACCTAGTGATGTTCAATGGAAGAAGAACCATAATTTATTAACACCCTTCTGTTCTTTTAAGAAGAAAAAGTGGTAATATGGCAGGCTTCATGTGGGGATTTTCTGCATGATTCCCATAGGAGTCCTTTGTGGGGATGATAAACCCTTGTTGCTGCTGGTCTCACTGAAGTAGGTAGTGCCTGACAGGGTGGGGCTAAAGGAACTGGCAAGACTCCATCATGAATGTCAGGTGGAGGGGGATGAACTCTATAAAAGATGGGAAAACAAGGAAAAGTTTAAAACTGGAAAGAAATAATATAAGATTTTGATTTTAGAAAAGTTCCTTTTGATAAGAGTATGAAGCATTCAGTAGAGGGATAGTAGTTTATTTAAGAAAAAAAATTACCCTAGATTGGGTAATATAAAATAATGACCTAAACTAAGACAATGGTGGTGAGAAGAAAGAGAAAATGGTAGATTTGGGAATTAGGAATTCTTCCTGCTTTCTGCAGCACCTTACCCAATATCTGGCAATAAATATCTTTCAATAAATGCAGTAGAATTTTAGGATTTGGATAATGATTCAGGGGAGAAAAAAGTAGTGAAAGATTTCAAATATGGCTGTCTTTAATCGAAGCTCTTTTTTTCTGGACAAGATTTGGGATTTACCATCTCATTTATGAAGTTATATGGACATTTACCACAAATACCATTTCCTTAAGAGCAGATGAGCAATGTCTTTTTGCTCCACTTTAACCCAGTCATATAAAGAATTTGACAGCTCAAGCAGGAATTCCTAAGACCAAAAGCCCAGCATGAGACTACACAGTGTGTGTCTTTTTGCTCATCTCATATCATAGAGGTGACCTGGTGAAATTAAACCATATAGGCCTGATCTGAAT
The DNA here is from genome assembly GCA_030848825.1 of Tadarida brasiliensis. Classification (NCBI taxonomy): domain Eukaryota; kingdom Metazoa; phylum Chordata; class Mammalia; order Chiroptera; family Molossidae; genus Tadarida; species Tadarida brasiliensis. Next base: position 45,659,556 of record CM061270.1, read on the forward strand.
CAGGAGTTCTTACAGGAGCTCTCTTCCAACTATGCCAAATACACCATACATTTTAGTTTCCTCTGGAACCAGGCAAATAAACGGTGCCTCTTTCCTGACCAGTGTGCTTCTTTTCTTGACTTTTCCCTTTCCTCTTCCGTGTTTTAAAATCCTATATTGATCTAATTGGAGGAAGTACAGCTTTAATTTTGTTATTGACTAAATAGACCTTCCTGCTTTAGCTGCTGTTTAACTGCAAAGAAAAGATGCCTTCAATACAAACTCTACAATCACAGCAATGATAATGTGACGACTGCACACTGCTTTATGTTTTCATTATTTTCTCTGTACATAAATAAGGTGCCAAGAGTTTTAATACTTCATGAGCAGCATTCTGTAAATTATAATAATATACTGTACTTCTTTGACCTTTTTAATATTGTGTGATTTGGTTGGCTGGTCCCTCTATTTATAGCCTTGCTGAGTAAAGGGGAAGGAATGAATATCCTGCCGTTAATGAAAATATCATATATTGAAAGAGTCAAATGATGATACTGTCTTGGTTCAGATGATTATATTTCACAAGATATACAGCATTAGGCATTGTAATTCTGATAAATCATTCTGCTGACAAAAGGTATAATGAGATTAGAAAATTGTCCAAAATTAATTCATTTGCTGACAGAATTTGTACCTAGGCTAAGAAGAGTGAATTTTTAACAAAATCTCACTAGAATCCCAAGTTTAAAGTCACATTCATTTTAATTCTCTACCAATACTTAAGATGGTATGTTTGGTGAGTATGGTTAAAAATAATGATGGAGAATATTCTTTTATAGCCTTACAAAATAATGATCAAATTGCATTTTCTCTTACTTTCACTGGGAAGTTTCGGCTTAGTTTTGCCTTTTGAAAGAAAGGAATGCATTTTTTTTAGGTTCCATACTAAGTGCTTTGAATGATAGAGATAACATAATAGAAAACATCTGAGAGAATTACTGATGCCATTGTCTTTTTGGCTCCATGCATATGCCAACTCATGCTATACTGTCTGCCTAAAGTATATTTAATGGCATTCTTAACTCTCATGAACTATGCATTAGACAAATCAGTGTTGTTGCTATTCAAGTTTTTTGGATTATGTCTTTACCTTACAGAAAAGGAAAGGAATCCATAAACCAATTTAATCCCAAGAGAGAGAATCTCTTCTGTGTCAATTTGTGTAACCACTTTGCCAAAAGTAACTTTTGCCCTGAGAACATGTGGAAGAGAAGATGAGCTCTCTTGTGGTCCTTGTTAATTTGTCATCATATATTAGTGTATACATGAACAGTTTAATTAATATAATGACCTGGCTCATTTGGCAGGCTTCTGAACTCTGCCGTAAGAACCGGTGCATCATCTATAACCTAAGCCTTGAGAAACATAGCTTTGCAAACCTCACTCTGTTCACATCAGTTTTTTTTTTCTTTTTTATGCATTGTAAGTAAAGGGCTTTTGACTTCAAGGAGACCAACAACCTCCTCTTCTGAGAAGCAGCAGAGATCTGATGTGCTGTACAAGTTTATTTTCAATTAGTGTCTTGGATCTACTCATTTGAAAAGCTTATGGGAAGCCATTATGTGTTAAAGGACTTTAGATAGGTTAGATGTGATTTATCACATAAGGTGGAATTAGACAGGTTTAGTTTGATTAAATGCACATCTGTTGGGGAGGTGGTAGAAAGATTTATGAAGTAAAATCAAGTCAAAGAGAGAAAAATGAAACAACTATGTGTAGCATAAAAAAGAATAAACAGAACATATGTGATTGAAGATATTTTCCCCCCTTTATTTATTTTTTACATCACCATTTATACCCTCTTCCACCCCCAACCCCTGCAGCCACTTAATCATATCTGTCATGATATCTATATGAATTCCTAATACATGCTCAGGGATTTTCCAAACCTTGTCTCATATTATCCTCACAACGATTCTCCAAGATAATCCTGCGATTCCCATTTACAGAAGAGGAAACTGAGGTTATAAGAAGTTTAATGACTTCCTTAGGGACAAACAGCCAGGCTGAGACAGAGCCAGATTGCTGTTGTTTTTTTCCCTCCTGTCTTTGATGTCCATGCTCTTTCTATTTCTCCATAACATCCTTTTTTAAAAAAAATTTTTATTTATTGATTGATTTTAGAGAGAGAGGAGGGGGAGAAAGGAAGAGAGGGATATATATATATATATATATATATATATATATATATATAGAGAGAGAGAGAGAGAGAGAGAGAGAGAGAGAGAGAGAGAGAGAGAGGGAAAGAAACCAATTTGTTGTTCCACTTATGTATGTATTCATTGGTTGATTCTTGAATGTACCCTGACTGGGAATTGAACCTGCAACCTTGGGATATTGGGACAGTGCTCTAACCAACTGAGCTACCTCACCAAGGCTCATTTCTCCATAATGTTCTGCAATTTGTTAATCCTCTTCTCTCAGACTGCTCACACATAGCAGTGTCTTGGGTCTCACCTAAGTGTTGAAGACATTGCTGTCTGCCCAGGTATGGAGAAACCAGTTAGAATTCCTGATTAAAGCATAGGTTGTCCACAACCTAATGAGGGACTCATAAGATAACAAATCAGTCAAAATATATCTATTCAGCATCTACTATCTAGGTGCCTCTTCTGTTAACCAGTCATCACAAGTAGGTGCACATCTGACAAATAAATTAATACATTAATAATTAATAATGTTTATATGTATTATTTATCCCTTGCATTGAACCATAAAGGAATTCAGTTGGCCTCTCCATTGAAATGCTATCCGATAAGGGTTTATTTAATTATTCCTCTTAGAAATACTAAAACTCTCATTTGGATACAGAAGAATTTTAATCTTTACAAGTTACCTCATTAAAAAAGTATAACAGCACAGACTTTCAAAAATTGTGATGACGAGATCGATAATTTCAGTCAGCAAAGCATTTCTGACAATACATAGGAAGCTAATCACCATAACTATCTTTATGACTGGTCTTGCACAATGAACAATTATAGTGAATTGTCATTTATCATAAAGTACAGGCTCCAGGTCAGAAGAACACTGGACTAATTCATGTTACCTGATCCTTTTTTCTCCACTGTCAACACGGTACTCTATTGTTGGATATAAAAGGAAACTCACAGCCACTCTAAGAATTTACTGACCAAATAAATGATCCCAAGAAACATGCTCATGCTCAAAAAGGTCTGGTCAAATCAGCTTGGATATTCAACTTAAAAACATATTAAGGAAAACAACTACTGTAATTACCATATTTGTTTCAAGTATACAGCTTGTATAATTAAAAGAGAAATTGAATATGATTATGTTTTGTTTATTGTATTTCTCTAATGTCATTGAGTCCTGCACACACCTAAGAGATTATTCAGATTTTTTAATTGTTATGGAATTTCACAGAATTAAATATTGTTTAAGGCAAATAGGCTATTAACCAAGGATTATAAAGTTGATTTAGTATTATATGAGGTAATTACACTTTGCTACAAGACTATTTGAGCTGTATATTAAGTTGAATCAAACTACAATAATGAATAGCATAGCAGAGAAAAAATCATTTTCTTTATTATCTTTACAGTAAAACAATTTTTTTACATAGAAAAATTCTTTACATAAAATTTTTTTTTTCAAATTATGATTTGGAAAATTTTAGTATCACGTGTTGTCTCTATTTTAATTCTATATGGGGGAAAGTGGCTGAAAAGGGTGCACATTTTGTTCCTTTCACCGTAAATGTGTTTGGAGAGAAAAAATAACAAGATTGAGAGAACATTGGTTACCTAACTGCATGGTCCCAGGAGGCTGGGCAGACTATTTAAACACTGTTATGTCCACTCTATATCATACTTGGTTAAAGCATTAAAGAAAATCCAGTGGATATGAATTCCCAGTACTTTCTGCTGGGTTTTTCTACTGGAAGACATTCATCAACTAGGAGCCCCAAATACTGAATTATTCAGTAGAATCTCAGGCAGCTCTTGCTTCAATGGTGAGCATAGAGAACATTAAATCTCTCTTTACCTATTTAGGGTTCCTTGACTGTGGGCTCTGTTTGGTAAAGAGTCCTACAACTTGACTACTGCTAGAGCTTGATGTAGAGGTGGTACACAGTATGGGTTTTTTGTTCTGTTTTAACTGAGTTGCCACCCTTAATGGTGCCCACTAGCAGTGTCAGAGATAAGTGTCTGTCCTCAGTCTCATAGTAACCAACTCGTCAGGATCTATAAAGTCACTAAAGAAAAAAGACTCATTTGGCTAAAATTTGACATGCAAAATCTCAGTCTGAGGGGAGAGAGGAAGAATAGAAAAAGAAAAAAATTCATGCAGGAACTTAGAGTGAACTTTCTATGTACTGGGTGATTTCCCACCATACACTTCACCAAAAGCACCCACAATAACTTAAATGATCCTAATGTTTCATTTCAAATTAGGAAATGCATAAGAGAGGAACTCAATTTTCTGGCAGGTATATTTGATATGCAGAAATAACTATGGTGAATAAGCCACCTATCTCACTTTTAGTATTATCATTAGGCTGATAATTGCCGTGGTTCCCCTGTGAAATGGGACCTCCTGAACACAGGCTCCAGTTGAGTAAGTTATAGTTTTCCATGCCTATTTAGACACTGAAAAGGGAATAGTCTTCCACTTCACATGACACTCAATCCTGTAACTGAGTTGGTTATTTTAGCCCAGATCCCAGCTTCCTCACCTTCCCTAACAACCTAGAACCAGTGTTCAGATGTCCCTTACTGTTGGGCAAAGATAGATCCCTGTTTTGTGGAATTGGAAGCTTATAACATATGTGTGGGGCCTTCTTTTAGAACAAGAATATGCAATTATGAATAAAAAATTTAGTTTAGGGTCTTGGGAGAGCCCCAAGCAAGTGAGGGGGTCAACCTAAAGTTTAAGCTTCAATAGCCTCGTGGTAAACATGACTACACCTCTGAGAATGAAGGGGGCAGTTAATGACACCCATGTATTTCTATCCTGGAACAGTGTGGTGAACAAAAATATAGTTTATTCAGCCAAAATAAATTTTTTAAGTTTTTACTTTGAAATACTTGTAGGCTTGCAAAAAAGTTGCCAAAGTAGTATAGGAGCTCCTATAAATGCTTCACCCAGCTTCTTCTAATGTAAATATTTTACATAGCATGCTCTAATTATCCAAATTAACATTGGTATAATAATATTAATTAAACTATTAACTTCATTATTTAGTTTACACCATTTTTTCCACTAATGTCCCGTTTCTGTTTCAAGAGCTTATCCAGAATGATACAATACAATTCACTGTGATGACTTAGTCGTTTCTAACCTATGATTTTCCAGTCTTTACTTGTCTTTCACGACCTTGACACTTTTGAAGAGGACTAGGCAATTATTTTGTAGGATGTCTCTCAATTTGTTTTTTTCTAATAGTTTCTAATGAAAGGAGTAAAGATTTGCATTTTTAGCCAGAATGGCACATAAGTGAGTGATATACCTTTCTCAGTGCATCAATTTTAATTTGTCTTATTATTGGTGATGTTAATATTGACCCCTTGATTAAGATAGATCTGCTGAGTTTCTCCATGGTAAAGTTTATTTTTCCTTGGAAATGAATAAATATCTGCAATTATTCTATTTCTCTTTAAACTTTTGCAGATTAATTTTAGCATCCATCCACAGATCATTTTTTAGAACTACTTTGTTGTTCTAATGGTGGTTTGCTGTTTTCCTCAACTTTCTTTACTTAATTGGAATTCTTCTGTAAAAGAGCAATAATTACTGAAGAAAACATCCACCATTTATTTATTTATTCAATGACTTATTTAATAAACTATGAACATTAATATTTGTTTTATTCTGAGGATTATAATCCAGTATTATCATTATTTATTTTGTTGCTCAAATTATTCCAGTTTTAGTCATTGGGAACTCTTTCAGTTTGGCTCCTCTATCAAAAGCAATTTTGAAATAATTTATCTCTTGACTTTTTAAATACATCTTGAAGAAGACCTTTCATAAACCCTAGCCCATGTACAAGTATGCTTCCTGGAATCCTCCTTTGTACTTGACTCCCCATTACAAATGTTCTAGGATAGTCCCCCCTGTAAGCCTTGGAAGATGTGAAGAATGAAGGATATTAGGCTGGCCAAGCATTCTCTTGAGGTGCCAAAGGGGAAAGAATGATTATTTTTTTTGCTCATCCGTAGGCACATACCAGACCTACTAATATGTCTTTATTACAACTTTATCTCTCACAGCTTGCCTTATTGCCTATTTTAGAAACGAAGGAACTTAATTTAAGTGATTTATTCAAAGTAGCACTTCTAGTTAAATGCTCTACAGGATGATATGTCTCATAGAGTTGTACCAAGACTACTGTAGCTATGTGGATTGTAAAGAACAGTTATGCTTAAAAAGACAGTAATTAAGGAAGGGGAATTATAGGTGGGCTACAGGATGAGGAACTTCATGAAAATACACAGGGTATAGTATAAAGAGATTGCCCAATGTTCCAAATTCCAATATCATAAATCTTGTACTTTTAGTAAGAGGTTTTGTGAGCATATTTTGGGCATAAGAGCACAAAATAAATAAAAAAGATTTTAAAAATAAAGAAAACCAATTTTTAAAACTATCTTTAGAGGAAAAGTTTCATGTGCCTTAAGTTCTAAGCAGAACTAAAAAAAAAAATGACACATTTTGATTAAAATCAGTTTTTGATGTTTTGCCAGGGAAGGAGAGAGTTCTGGATCCTTGGGTTGGGAATACCTAATGGTTTTTTGCAACAATGAATGAAAATTAAGCCCTTGAATTTTGAGATCCTTCACTCTAAATTTTACAAAATGATGGATCACCTAGCAATCCATTTCATTCCAAAGATATAATTAAAATTGTCTTATCCTTCATTACTTTAGTTAATCATGGTTTATTTGAGTATGTTGTGAACATGCAGTGATTTATGCTTATTCATCATAATGATTTTTGATATAAGCCTAAAAATATTTATATACAATATATGTTTACATTTTCTATTATAATATATTCAAATGTTGCTTTCAATGCCAATTCTATGAATATTGCTTATAAAGAGTGATTGGTATTGGCAATAAATTCCATAGGCTACCAACTTGGGAAGGTTGAAAATTTTTTCATGAGGGCAGTATCAAAGTTCAGAGAAAGCTATTACAGAAATGAAGAGTAAAAATACGTTATGATGCCATGTTAAATACAATTCACAGAAGAAATGTTTCATACACACCACACCACATCATAAGATATGCATATATGATGTCTATCTGTGTGGGAACTCTGTTAGAGATTCTAAAATGAGGAGAAATAAACTCTGTCTTCTTTGGCTCCTTAGGACTGCTGCTTCTCTGCAGAAATAAGTCACTTTCCAAAGTCTAGAGCCAGATTCCAGAAGAGTATAATGTAAGCTGGATTAAGTTTGTGATGGATTTATGTAAGAACGCATTTAAAATGCCTTTTAAGGAATAAGATAAAGACTTGGACATTTTGAAATGATTATATGGAAATGTAAAGCAGTAAAATTTTTGGGCAGGGGAACAACTTAAACAAAAATTGGGAAAACATGGGACACATACAAGGAGTAGAGGGCAGTATCCTGAGAAGTAAGTTTAGAGTCTAATTAAATTGCCAAACTAAGGCATTTCCATTTTATTCATCAGCAGAGAAAAGTCATTGAGAACTTTTTTGACATGGTCACAAGTATACCATCAAATTTTGAATTTGACACTAAGGTAGATTGGAGACAGAAGATATTACAAGCAGTAAGGACAGTTAGAAAGTTACTCTAGGTAAGAGGTGATAAATATTTAATATTTTAATTATGTATTAGTTAAAAAGTGGAATGGGCAAAATAAATGAGAAAAGAATCACCAAGTTAAAATTTGCAAGGATGATTGGTAAGTTAGAAAGTTTTTTTCCTATAAAAAGCTGGTAAAGTTATTTTTTTATATTGACAAGAATAACTGAATATATCAAAGGACCTAAAAGCTTTCATGTACTTTTCAGAGATCATTTAAATTTTATATTTAAGAACCATATTTTATAAACATATAAAATCAATTATTTTTAAGATACTAAAATTGATCTGTATATATGACCCATATTGATATTTTGATTTTGAATCTGCAATACATGATGTCATTTTAGCATGTATTTAGATATAATGTTTTCCTGAAATGTTAATTATATCTCTGACTTAATTTAACTTTCACATTTATCATGTATAGACAACTATATCATAAGGTAATTAATTCACAGTAAGGAAGAAATCATATTTATACTTTTAATTTTCCTATAACCTAGAATATTTGGTTAACTATATAGTAGATGAATTCATATGTACTTATTTTTTAATTGACAGATTAAAACCAAAGATTGGGTCAATATGGAAGAGTAAGAAACTTTTAGTGTAGTAGGTATAACAGCAGCAATTATATTGAATACTTATCTTGGAAATTGTCCCAAATTTTATGAATATTAATGTTTGCAAAAATGTAGTTTTATTCCAAAAAAAAATGTTATTCTCTTTTTTGAAAGAGAATTCGTGAGAGAAACTTGAATTATTATATTTTTATCTATTTAAAAAATTTTTTATTAAATTATTTAGGTGACACTGGTTAGTAAAATTACAGAGGTTTAAAGTATACAATTCTATAATACATTATCTGTATATTGCATTGTGTATTTACCACCCAAAGTCAAACCTCCTTTTGTCACCATATATTTGAGTCTAATCATACGAATCACGAGTTATGTCTCATAATAGGTAAAATGGAAGGCTAACATCTTGAAACTCCTTACAATAACAGTGAATTTTCTAAGATTTCTGCAAGAGGAATGTTGGATATGAAGATCAAATTTCTTAATATTAAGAAGAGAAAACAATGTAACACCTTATGAATGTAAATATATTCCTACCAAACTCCATTGCTATATGCCTACATTCCTCTGTGTGTACGTGTGTGTGTGTGTGTGTGTGTGTGTGTGTGTGTTCATGTATTTCTACCTTACTTGTAACTCTGGAGATGCATAATAACACAGATCTTATGTTTTAGACAGGAGGACTTTATTAAACCACTTGGTTTGAAATAGCCACATGATAAACCTCCTTGGGTACATAGAAATGGTCTCAAAATCATTTACCCATAAAAAAATGTACATATATCCCTTCCTTAGAAGAAGAAAGGCAATTTGATGTATCTGTTTCTTCTTTCCTATCAATAGCATTCATTGAATAACACCAGCACAACCATCTGTCTCACAAATTAGTTATTTTATAATCATCACTCTGACCTTCAAAACACTGTAGGAAGTGTTTATGGCTTCTGTTTATATATTAAACAAATTGCATCAATATTAAGCACAGGATAAGCAAAACTATTTCATTACAGTCCTGGAACAAAATAAGCCTGCACTGCAAGGATTTACCATATGCAAAGATTATATGAGTTACTGTTGGATTTTTGTATGTAAGTTGCTGTTGTCTTTCTTAAATGGTTTCCAAAGTAGTGGAGATAAAGCATGTATGTAAATCACTGTGCTGTAAAGCAGAACATGCTAATATGAGTAGGTCATATGATTAGAAGTGCTAATACATGCTATAATACTTCAAAGAAGGAAGGCATCAACTCCAGCTGGGCATATCAAACAAGAGTCCTTAGAAAAAGTAGGAGTTGAGCTCGGCATCAAAACCTGGTAGGATTCAGAAAGTTAAGTAGTAGATTGGGAACTACAGGTTGAGAGAGTAACAAGACAAAGTCACAAATATGGAAAAACAGTTGGAGTCTTGAATATGTCAGCCCTACTTGTGCTTTATTCCAAGCATTCATAGATTTTGGTTTTGAATAATTACTCTGGGCCCCAACTATACCTGGTGCCACATGCTACAATTCAGTTTTGTTTTGTTTTAAAATTTTTTTTTTTTTTTTGGTACGTGCCCCTAGCGGGAACCGAGCCCGGGACTCTCTGGTCCACAGGCCGACACTCCAACCACTGAGCCAAACCGGCCAGGGCCCACAATTCAGTTTTAACCTCCTTCATTACTAACTACACTTTCTGATTCTGGTGTGCGTCCCTGGCTCACCTCATCAGCTTGATGCTCCATTCAGTTCCCTCCATCTTTGACCTCCACTCCTGCTTCTGCTGTCTTTCTATCTTATAATACATATTCCTGATCTACTTCCCCTTCTGCTCACTGTCCTAATGCCCTGTGGTAACCTCACAGACATGATGAAATGGCATGTGTTATGTTCCAGGGATGCTAAATGGATTCACTTGTTAGGAAGAGAAAATTTGTGTGGCTGGGTAGTGGGAAGCAAGATTTAAAAATTCCTGAAAAAAGCCAGGCCGGTGTGGCTCAGTGGTTGAGCATCGACCCATGCACCAAGAGGTCGCCGGTTCAATTGCCAGTCAGGGCACATATCCAGATTGTGGGCCAAATCCCTAGTGGGGGGCATGCAGGAGGTGGCCAATCAGTATTCTCTCTTAGTGATGTTTCTCTTTCTCTCTCCCTCTTCCTTCCTCTCTCTCTCTACAATCAATAAAAATGAAAACTTTTTAAAATAATTCCTGAAAAACAGTATGACATTAAGTAATATATATTTCATTCAACAGGTCAGTATTATCCCATGTTGTTGTTTTTTTTTTTAATTGTTCTTTCCTACTATATTTTACTTATTTTTCCTTTAAATTTAGTAATTTAAAAATGATATATTTACCCGAAGCAATATTATCCACATAATCATTGTTTTAAGTAATAATTAAATTTTATGCCTTTTATTATAGATACACAACTACTAAAAATAATTGTTTTCTCAATGTTTAACCAATGTTGTGTGTTTCATTCTTTGGTAAATACTGTTATAATTAATGAGCAGCTATTAAAGCTTTAGCCAAAAATTTTAGCAAGATTAACCTTAGGATAGACAGGATGATTTGAGGTAGGAATGCTGAAGATTAAGGTAACTATATGAGCTAAGAAAGACCTGTATTGATCTTCACTGAGGGAATAAAAAGAAGGAAATAATGCAAGAGATATGATAGGAAATCAGTAGGTTTTACTGATAATTTGTAATTGTTGGCAAGTTGAAAGGGTTAAAATGATGCCAAATTTTGAGTCTTGGTGCCTGGAGAAATGATGATACAATTAATAAAAATGGGCTTGTCTGGAAGAAGCACTGGTTTGTGAGAAAAGTTGGTTGGTCTATTTTTATAGTTACTAAACCTAGGGATGGTAGACAGGATATTGAAAGTCAAGGCCTAGAGTTCCTGACTGATGTTGGCCCAGGTGTCAGTCACCTAGAGATAATGGTTGTAACCATGGGAATAGCTGATGTCTCTAAAAGAAAGTATGTAGCGAGAAAACAGTAGACGATTGATGAGGCAGCCGTGAAGGGTGGTCTATATTTATTGGGTGGAAGGAAGAACAAGAAGTAGCAATGGCGACAGAAAAGGAATGATCAGTCATGTAAAGGAAGACTCAACCTGCACACTGAGGAAGAATATCATCTAAAAATGTAATAGTGGCTAAAAATAAAATACCTTATATTAATATTTTGTATTTGACAGTGTTCAGAATACTTTCAACAAATTGTGCATCAGGATGGGAAGGAAAGGGATCTGATCAGAATGTACAGACTTGATCTAAGACAGAATCTAGAAAAGCTGGTAACAAGAAGTTGATGATAAAAATATCTGGAAACAAGAAAGAGCTTGGCTTCAGTTGAAGAGGACATATGGGAATAGAAATGTAATCAGGGTAAGACACTGTATTCAGTGACCATTGTTAGTGTACAAGATTGAGGCTGGTCAAGGAAACTAGGCTGAATTCCATTTCTTAAGACTCTCAGCAGGTTTGACTTAATACTGACACATGTGGGCTGCTGAACCAGGATTTTCCCCCAGTAACAAGATTTCTCAAGAACTTGGAATGGTGTTTAGAAGATAGGTAAGAATCACATGACTTACACAGGGAAAATGATTCTGCATAAGCAGGACATCTTACTTAGGGATTCATTTTTCAACTTCTGCAGTGCTCACCTGAGCACAGTGAGGTCAAGGAAAATGAGGAGGCTGTTTGTTAATGGCGGTAATTCCTGTTGGGGACTCTCAGGGAGAGCAGATTCATGGGAATTTAGGTAGGAAACTGCACAGAAGTTCAGAGAAGTGAGGGTGTGAGGGTTCCCCTCCCCCTCCACTGGTTGAGTAAATATGCTAATACATTAATGAATCATGAATAAACATTTCCAAAATGTTCTTGAAACCCACATAAAAATGTGGGTTTTGTTTCCTTTGTACCTCCAGTACTGTTATATAAAGCTTAAAATAGCACTGACAGAATCATTTCTAGAAGAAACACTAACTTAAATATTTCCTCCCTTTCTAGAGATGACATGGACTTGGTTGGCCAATCCATGGCACTTCTCTGTGAGGTAGAATAGCAACGATCCTGTTATTGCTGTCCCATTGCTAGTTTCAGTACATCTTTCATTAATCGAGTGCCCATCAGATAAATTGCAAAAAGCTAAACTATGTTTCTCTGGACTTGGTACCTGTTTAGTGAGTTATTTTCCTTCCAGGAAGAGTGCTGTCCTCCCAACCTCTGGAACCAGAGCCCTGCCCTGGTCTTTTGTCTTCTGCTCACCTTGAGTTAGTTACAGAACAAAATGGGAAGGACACATGCGGCCTCTTTGTTGTCCCTCACGGAGTCTCACATAAGGTGATGTAATCAAGAAGCACACCTTCCATGTTTGGACTATTCTCTGAATAACAAGCCATGTCATAAAAGGTCCTCAAGTCCTCCAAACTCCAGCTTGGCCTTGGTGAGCTCAGAGCCCATCTGGAGAGCCCAGGTTACATCCTCTGCTCCTAGAGCACCAGCATTCTTATCCTGATCCTTGGATGGGAAGTGTGATCCCCAATCACCATGTTAACCTGAACAGTGCTCCCACTCCTAGTTTTCACTTGTGTCTGCTAAACACCTGTTGGTGGAAAGAGGAGCTAGTGGAAAAGGTATAATTCCCTAAACACTTCCAATTCTTGCTCCTCAAAGTACCCACCAACTGGGCTATTTATAAATCGTGTAAGGAGTGTTTGGACTGATTCTGTGTAGAACAGGGAACATAGGAATGAGCTCATGTATGTTTTCCAATATGACTGGAAACAAAGAATGATGAAAGCTTATAAAATATTGATCTTGTCATCTTTGTTCCCATGGTTGTTTGGAAACTAGACTATTAACATGACTTAAAATTTAGTGCATTTTGACCATGAAAATAAACTGCTTGAGAATTCTCCCATCACTGGGATATTGGCTGTGCCTGGATAGCAGGAGCCAGTTAAACACACACAGCAACAAGAAGATTTTAGAGCACCAAAGCCATGCTGAAGTTATTTCTTTTAATTGTGTTCCATATTCTCCTTTTATGAGTAGACCCATATAAAATGGTACATAATATTTAATGAATACAGGCCTATAAGATCTTCTGGATTTAAATTCTACATATGCACATGAATGGAGTTCAATAAAATTATTTTATTGTGCAAAGGAATGCACCCACGGATGCTTTCCTACTCCTTTGCAGTTTAATTTTTTTTTTAAACACAGAATCTGCTCTTGGAACAGAGTAATTAATGTTGCCTGTCTCACACGCAAAGTCTACTCGCCAAATTTACAGCTTAAAACGCAGCTCCAATCAATTCCTACTGTGTCTTAACTTCATGTTTTTCATCCCTATCTCATTCTTTTGTTAATTAAATAAGATTTGTTATTTTCTGGCTCGCAATTCAAAGCGTTCAGAGAACTTCGCTAGTTCAAAATCCAAAGGCTTTGTACTATTTTTATATTGAAAAAGAATCAATTTAGTTGAGTAAGAGATTATGTGCAGAGAGTAATAGTCTAATCAGAGACCTGAGGGCTTTGAAATATTGTTACATTTCTGTTTCAAGTTATTCCTCTTATCAGTCTTTTTTCCCTGCATTGAACTGTGATCAGAGTAGACAATGCTTTGTATAAAAGGCTTAAAATACCAAGAGATGATCACCAAGAAATGCAAAGATTGATAAACAACATTTGTTTAGGTGGGTTAACTACCAAGTAAAAACCCATGAATGCATTTTAATAATACATATTCAATTATAACTCACCTCGGCCTGGCTATTCGGTCATCACATGACAACTGCAATGTGTGCACTGGTTGCTTTAACAGACAGCATATACTCCCTCTTCAACCTCTTTGTTCCAAGCTCGTTTTTAAGTACCCTTAATACTCCATTCATTTAGGGATCCAGGCTACCCATCCTTGTTTGACCTTCAATTTTTTTCCTAAAAGCTCTTGCCTAAACTTAAAATTTTAATTTATCCCACCCATTAAGGCCCATGGTCAGTGTGGTGAATCGAAACTTGATTTTTAAATAGAATATCTACTGAAGATATAGAAGTAAAAGAGAGATAAGTGCTCCTTGAAACCAGAAGACGCAGCCCTTTGAATATTTTCTAGGGAAAAAAACAAAACAAAACCATTTGCTATATCATTTGCATTTAGCTAAGAGCATTTTGCTAAAAATGCCTGAAAGTATCTTGGGTGAAATAAGTATGAAAATTTCAGAAACACTGGTGATATAAAACTGGTGATAAAATGAATTTTCCTCTAGTTGGTTGGTCCGTCGGATCAGTTGAGCACATGCCTCAGCATGTAATACAGAGAGGTATAGCCATCTTGTTTCATCTGAGAAGAGGTATATCCAGCAAAGAAAACTGGTACCTAAGCTCTTAGAGGTAGAGCCTTGCATATCCTGGCAAGCTGGGTCAGGCCTTCACCCAAGTGTTGCATAATGGTTAGTTGCATTATTGACATCTGTAAGTGGGCCTGATGCAGAGAAGCTGACAGCTGGTGAATTCCTTTGTCCATTTCTTTGACTTTCTGCATGCTTACTACTTGGTCTAACATCCTTCCTATGTCCTTGTTTTTTTATTTCTTTTTTTATGGAGGAAGAATGAAAGGTACTCCTTTTTGTAGCCTGCTAGCAATAGGAAATGAAGACTTTATTGGAACACAGCCATGCCCATCTGTTTACATATTGTCTAGGGCTAATTTTATACTATAATAGTGGACCTGAGTAGTTGTGAGAGAAATCAATCATATGGCCCAGGAAACTTTATAGAAAAAGTGTGCCATGCCCTGCTCTAGAGGGTTTGGACAAGAAGACACAGAGCTGGATTATTTTTTCCCTCTAAAGAATGGTGTCATTCTCCTCTTAAATGGAGAAGGCCATTCCCAGAGCAGAAATGAGCTCCATTTTTTCTTAAAATAATTATTAGATAATGCATGCAGTTCTCAGTCATAATTGTATTCCCTATTTGTTATACTTACATATTTTGTGCTTTTAATGAAATTAATTTTGTTTAATTATTGAGAAAGTATTCATTATGTTAATAGAAGAACCAGGATAGTTTTTCTACTCAACTGGCTTTAAGCTAATTGAATGCAAAAGTAATTTTTTTTATCAGGAGCTTTCACAGAAAAACCGATATTTCCACTTCCTCTTAAAATGTAGAACAGAAGACAACCTAGGCCTGAATTCCCAACTGACAACAACTGATTGCCCCCTCGAGCTAGGCCTGTGCCCTCCAGCATGCCCTGGTCATCAATACCTATGTATGCCACGCATGTACATGCACTCTTCACCCTGGCCCGTGTCACTACCCATGTGGGCATCCGAGTGTAGGACGATCCCTACTCACTTGTTAGACGTGCAGAGCCTCATGTCTCAGGATGACTGTTCTAAATAGATGCTGTACAGCACCCCCAGGCCTTACATCTAACACACTTTAGGGAAGCCAAATTTAGGCCTCTTGGTATTACCAATATGCTTGATGTGTAGCTTCTAATAAAACCAGAGCAATTGTGAAGATGCATACAAAGCCAGACTCTGAAATACTAGATTTGGCTGTAAAAGTCTTCTGGTCTAATGAGCCCAAGGAAAAATAGGAACCATTAAAACCAAACCAGCAAGGATGTGTTTTATTAGCAGGACAAAATAGCAAATGGGCAACTGAACACGAGTGTTATGGCTGCAACTTTTAGAAAGCCTAGAAAGAACAAACGAGCAGACGTGCTGCCTGAGGTACCCCAAAATGAAGTGCTCTGGTGGTTCCTCTGAGGAAGACAGATACTGTCCAGACAATCTGCAGAGTCTCTCTGATCCTTGTTCAGTGGGGAACAGCTTTCGGTCTCCAAAGGGGCCCTGACTGCTTCACTTGGTGGCCTTTCATTATTCCTTCCACTTTTGCCAGCTCATCCATGCAGTTCTTATTGCTCATCCACTGGCTTGGCTTAAGCAGGAGGGTGTGAGTGGGAGGGAGAAGGGTTGGGACTGGACTCTGCCTGCTTGGAGAAGATAAGTCTTGCAAACTGACAAAGGCAGGCAAGAGGATTAGAGTCAGGAAGAGCTATGGGGCCATCAGGCAAGGGAAACAAAAGCAACAGAGAATGTTTCTGACTCGTTTTCAATAATCAATGTCTATGTCCTTTAACTGATTGCAGTGAGGCCAAATCTAACTCTAAATCTCTCACTCTTCCCCTCTGTCTATTTCTGTCATTCTTTGTCTCTCTCTCTCTCTCTCTGTCAATCTCTCTCTCTCTCTCTCTCTCTCTCTCTCTCTCTCACACACACACACACACACACACACACATGTTTTAGAGCAGAAGAGAACAAATATCAAATAGAAAAGAAAAGAAAACCCAGCCCTCAGTCATAAGAAGTTAAATGTTTAATGTTTGAAATCAAGAAAATAAAAAGAAAGCCCAGGGTACATATTTTTATCAAAATTTTGTCAGTTTTTCAGGTTAAAGATTTCCTCTTGCTCATTAGATGATAAAACATCATTGCTCTGCCAGAATGCAGATTGCTCTTCCAATGTGAAGGAACCCAGCCCATGATTCCCGAAGGGTAGGAATTTGTACTTTTTTTCCTTAATAACACTTATTTGTCTGCTTCTACTTACATGTATATTCCTATCTAAATATAGAACTAAGTTTTTTGAAACCTCTTGTACTATTTTATAATTACACTGTGAAATCATGTGTATTTTATGCTGCAACAAGTGTCTTAGAATAATAAAGGAAATGCTATATAGTGAAATCCATTTTATGAAATGTTATGAATAAAATAATTAAATCTAAAAAAGACCTACATGAAAAGTTGCTCATATTCCACTTCTATGTTTGTCCTCGAAAATGTTTCACAAAACCTAAGCACAGAGAAGACAAATAGCTGAGGGAACTGTAATGGGCCTGGAACCATTCCCTTGACTGTTCCAATATTTGAAATTGATCTACAGAGGATCAAGCTAGCAAAAGATACTTTCATAAGAAAGGATATCAAGTGATTGTGGTATTATGAATGAAAATGTGTCCAGAAAGAGGAGCTTTGAATTTCCTCTGAATGGAGCTGTGAGAATGGATAAGGACATTGGTAAGACGGGGCTGGCTGGCAGCCTTGGTAAGAACAGCCTCTGAAATAATGGGGGAATAAAAGGTACTAGAATAGGTTAAGAGGAGAACCTGATAAGATGCAGTAGAAATATCTAAGGCAAAAACTCCTTCAGGATATTTTGTTGTGAAGGGGAACAGGTACATGGAACATAGATTAAGGAAAAACAAAATGGGTTAAGGAATTTTCTTTTAATATCGGAATTGTAAAAGCACGTTGGCATACTAAAGGGGATAGAGCATTAGAGAGAAATAAATGAATAAATGCAACACACTGAGGGTGATGTTTGAAGAAGAGTTCTTGTGAAGGCTGGTAGAGGTGGAATCCACGACAAATATAAAGGAGTTGGCCTTAAATGAAAGAGAAAAGAGCTGTGGTGATTGGAGGGAAATCAGAGAAGATGGTTATACCAGAGTGATCTTATCACATTTGTGCTCAAAATCTTCCAATGTATTCTGATCATCCTCAAACTGAAGTCCTTACTGTGATTCACAAAGCCCGAGATGCTGTGGCTTTCTATGAACTCTGACCGATCGCTTATAGGACCCTCTCTCTTAACTTGCCATATGAAGGCTAACCTCAGTTTTCTTCAAACACAACAGGCATGTTCCCTCTGCCCATCACCTTTGCACTATCCCCTCTGACTAGAAAAATCTTTCCTCAGATAGGCACGTGGCAATATTTTCTCATCTCTTTCAAGACTTCCTTCAGTTGATCTTTTCTAATTATGTTTTAAATTTTAAATATACGATGTATCCCTCCTTTGTGTACCCCTCTCACCCTTGGAACTTCTACTTAACCATGCCTGGTTTTGTTTTGTTCCACATAACTTATAGTCTTCTGTGTACTATACCTCCCTTATTCATTGTTTTTTTGTCTTAGTTCCCCTCTAGAATATTAGATAGATTGTCTCTTCTATTTTGTCTGATATTATCCCAGTGCCTGAAATAAGTTCAGCTCTAAAGAATATGTATTGAGTAAATAAAAACAAATATCTGGATATTATTCCACACTGTGAATAAAGCTATTCATCCTTTACTTGCATTCTCAGGTCATTGTAATAAGCAAACTCAGGTGTAAATATGTAGACCTCTGATTACTGCCTGGGTCTCTACTCCCTGCTCTGCTTGGATCAACCTCTGTCCCTTTGCCATGTTCTGTGTGCTCCTCTCCCAGCTTCGGTGGGCTTTGCTTGCCCCACTAGCACCTGAGACTCTTCTTTTGCAAAATGCCTTGGGCTCTTGGAGCTGCTTTGCCCACATGGAGCAAACAGCTAGAAGTATCTTTAGTTAATGCAGGTGTGGGAATACAAATGCCCATCTCCCTGCCTCAGGCCAGGACAAACTTAGAGGCATAATTTATACCACAGAGTCCCCCTGTGTCATCAGGCTGTTATATAGTGGGACTTTGCCTGATTCTACCCTCCTGCTATGATTCTTTCTCTTCCCTATTCTTCCTACTCTATTCTTCCTAGTTCCTCCTGGGCACTTCACTCGCACATGCATTCTTATTGCAGAGGCTGCTTCTGAAGCCTGACCTAACATACCCTATCTAGAAGCCTGACCCAAGGTAGTCTATCTATCTAGACTAAGTTTCTAGGAGAATAATTGTTGGATAAGGTAGAATTTATATTTTAAGAGTTCTTGACCCAACACTAACTTCTCTAAATCTTTTTTTTTTTTTTTTTTATCCTCACCTGAGGACACTTTTTCATTTTTTTGTTCAGATAGAGTGGGAGGGAGAGAGAGAGAGAGAAACATCGACGCGAAAGGGACACATCGAGTGGCCGCCACCCGCACGACCAACCAGGGCCAGGGACAAACCTCAACCGAGGCACACGCCCCCAGCGGGAACCGAACCCGGGTCTCTCTGTACCGCAGGCCGACGCTCCAACCGCTGAGCCAAACCGGCCAGGGCCCAACACTAACTTCTAATGAAGCTTCAGCCTCAAGGAAAGAAAATAAAAGCAATGGCATGATGTCTATTTTACTTGGTTGACAAAGGCCTAATGAGTGTCTATCTGGTAAATGAATATTTCAGATTCTCAGTAGTTTCAAGTCTCTCAGAAATGTAAGATTTCCTGACTTCTGAATCCAAAGGCTTTTTCTGTATGTGTTCTCTAATTTCTCATTCAACAGATAGTATTTTAACAATAACACACATACACACAAACACACACACATTTCCTGGTTTCTGTTCATGGGGACCTTTACAATTTAATTATGGAAATGAACACTTATGAGTACACTTAGGCAAATGATAATGAGTTTATCCTTATGATGGTCTATCTCTAATAGAGGCGTAAAATCAATATTATTGGTGACATGGCTCTTGTCCCTTCAAGTACCTAGAAGGGAGTCCAGCCGAAGGATGAATAGAGAAGAGGCATTTATGTTTAGGCAAGTGGCTCACCTGACAGAGACATGGAAACTATATTAAGGAAATCACAACTTCTCTAAAAAGTCTCTTTCTTGGAGACTGGAGGGAAAAAAAAGAATTATTATTGCTTTATTCCCTGAATGATCTCCCATTTTTAATTCTTTGAGCACCTTCGTAGCTGCAATTATCCCTCGTAGATAAATGATCTGATGAGGTGGAGGAAATGGTATTGTACTACCTATTTTTAAATAAGGGTGCTTACAGCATTTTTTATAACTGACTTCTTCACACACACCATGTGAGAATACAGCTGAATAGCTGTTAAATGGAGCAAACAAGAACATCTCAACTGCATTAGTGAGAATATTTTCTTTTAAAAGAAGGCTCCAGAATTACTCTTGTACCTACTTTCCCAAACCAAATCTACTTACTGTTCACTAGGTATTAAGGAAATGTGTCTACAATTAAAGTAAGAAGCCTTTTTTCTTTCCTCATGCTGCAAGTATCTCTGTATGTTCTTCTCTGAGAGCCACAGCCTCGAAAGCTCAGAGTACATGAAATATTTCCATGTAAACTTCTTTGATTAGAACTGTCCAGTCAATATAATAAGGCAATTGAGAAATATTTAACTAAAACTACCAAAATATTCAGCCATAGATTTAATATTTCTAACTATTAATTCCACTCATTAATCCCCATATTTTAAATTAATTCACCCAAGACTATGTTGCATTGAGCAAATGTCTAATGGTGTGCTTCTGTAACAATTCAACAATGACTATTTGGTTCCCTTCTTTTTCTCTGCTATCTACTAATTAAGTAACCTTGGGCAGGTTACTTAACTCCTTTGCACTTGTTTTCTCGGCTCTACCTACAATGCCAAAAATAATAGCACAACTGTTGTAAGAACCTACTCTATTTTAGAACTTAATATTGATCAAACTCTTAACTTCAGTCTCTAAAGTCTTCATAACAGGTCTGGTTATCTCTACAAAGGCCTTGGAAGCCAATAGCCAAGAAGAGACTAAGAAAGAAAGAGAGAGAACAGCAATTTCACATTTCCCCTGGAAACTCTGAAAAGAATCTCACCATTTTGGGAGCTCTTACAGAGTCCCACCCATGCCCAAGGTCTTCAGTGGTTCCTCATTTCCCATACAGTACAAACTTATAGCTCTCCATGCAAAGATTTTATTAACATTGCCTCCATTTGTCTTTCAGCCCTACTTGTCATCACTCCTCTGTGCTCTTTTCAATGAATTAGTTACTGTATTCTGATTTTTTCCAACTTTACATTCACTTTCTGGCATATTTTTTGAGCTACTTTGTTAAAAAAAAAATCACACTCATATTTCAAAACTCAAACTAGATTATCTCTCCATAGAGGTGCAGAGACTTATTGCAGCGTATCCATATATGCACACTCATTTCCAGTCCCTCTCTCCTCAGCAAACACAGACAAATCAGTTAGGACCTCTTCATCAATTGAACTTTGTAGCAATCTTGTGCCCGTATCATTGTCACTATTTGTGGCTACATCTCTGTGCCAAAGTATGACTAAATCTTTGCAGTAGAGTCATCTATATTCTTGTCTTCTCTCCTCTATTAACTTTAAAATTCTTTGAAACAGAAATGATGCTTACTCATCTCTGTTTCCGTGGAAATGCCTACCACCAGTCCCTTGTTATAAGTAAGACCATAATACATATTAGGTAATTAGAATTAAATTGAGCTATTTTTCTACTCACTGAGCAATTCAGAGCCCAACACTGCCCACATCCACCCTTCACCAACTCTGTAAACTGAAAACTTAGTCCATATTCTCCCCCTCCTTCCTCTTTGCTCACATACTCAGAGTGCATCAAGATCCTATCTGCAGTATAAATTGCCAGAAGGGGAGAAAAACTTTGATTACAGTTGTCGCCTTTTTTCTTTGTTGGTTTCCACAGGGTGTGTTTCTTTATTGAGGCACTCTCCCAGTAGTCACATCCCCAGCTAATGTTTACACTTATAATTATTCATGTCATTTGCAAATTTATTTCACCTCTCATTAGAACACAGTAAAGTGTTCATACTAAAATAGAACAACAAAACCAATAATACATCACATACAATCTACTGAGATACTCTGATAAGAGCAGAGGGGATTTCACTTCAAAGGGAAAAAGACAATGGAAGTTAAGACTATTCTGCCAGGTTATCATGTTGCCTTTAGTAATTTGTTTGAAGAGAATGAGTGTTGGATCTAAAGTTGATGCTATGGAAAATGAAGTGAGAATTAATCATGGGAGGATGTCATGGTGCTGGAGACAGTAGAAACCAAGAGGTAATTGACACTTTTTTTCAAAGGGGCCTCAGATTAACTATGCCCACAGGGAGTTTGTGGAATTGAAAGCAGGAACTAGCAGCAAGAGTGACATTTCTTTAAAAAGATTCTATCCTCCTTGCTCTCTGAAACGCAGGAGTTGTAAACTTCTAGACCCTCTAAAAAACGATGGCCCTTAAAGGGAGAAATAACTCCTGAAGTCTTTCGGCAATGTAAAGAGGTGACTTTATTAATTTATCTATTCTAGAAACATTGAAAGAGAATCTACTCTATGCCTGGCTCTCATCCAGGGTCTGGGTGATACAACAATAAACAAGCTTCCTGCTTGCCTGGACTTCCTTTCTAGTGATAGGAGACAGATAGGAAAGCAATATAAATAAATTATACAATATGTTAGATAATGATGGGTACTCTGCAGGAAAAAATAAGAATAGATTTTATTGAGACTATCACAAGCATATATCTGAAGAAGGGAAAAGGACACGTCACCTACATAACTAGAAGAGAATTTCATGCAGAAGAAGTGTAAAGGATCTGAGGAGTGCATGTCATTTGTTTGTACAAGGAAAAGCAAGGAAGCCATTCTGACTGGAACAGAATGAGCAGAGAGCAGGAATAGTAGGGATGAGGCCAGCTCATAGAAGGTTTTGTAAGTCATTGTTAGAACACTGGCCTTTGATTGACAGACAGGGAAGTAAAGAAAATTTTGAGTAGATGACATGATATGATTTATATTTGAACAAAATCACCATCTGCTTTGTTGAAAACAGACATCAGGAGGGTAAGGGAAGAAACAATGAGACATATAAGAAGGTTATTGTAATAATCTAGGCAAGAAGCTTATTGTTGGAGTCAGGATTTGTTGATGAATCTGACTGGTGGATATAAAAAAGGATTCAAGGATTGTTTCAATTTTTAATTTGAGCAATTGGTAGTGTTAAGAAACAGTGTTTCCTTTTACTGGGATGAGGAACACATAGAGAGGAGAGTAAACTAGGTTTGAGGGGAAGGAATTGCTTAAATTGGAGTATTTGGGGTTTGTACAGGGAACCTCAAACAGTTCAGTTAACATGAGGCATGATGAATGCAAAAGGAAACGATACGGAATAGAGTTGAGCAGGTAGCCTGGGACTACATTCCATAGGCATAGGGGCCATGTTGGTACTGGGCAAGGTTTTTGGGAGTCCTTACAGTTTCCTAACAGCAGACATGGATTTTCTTCAATAGGTGTTCCTCATGGAGTTTCTCTCTTAAATCAGCAAAAACCACACTTTAAACTCAAACTGGATCTTTATGTCCCCTGTTAAAAGACCCCAGGGGCTCAGTCCCCTTTGCATCTCTGCCCCCTCTGGGCGACTCTTTTCTGACACCTGGCTGTGGAAAGGAGGGTGGCTTCCCAGCTCTCTGTTCCCTTTTATTGCTATCAGAGAAAAGGAGAGGTATCTCACATTTCAGAATTAACCACTACGGCGAAACATCTAAGAGGTAAAAACAAAACAGAACAAAACCCCCAAAAGTCAAAGTTAAAGAAATCTTACAAAGCTTCTAGGTATGGTCTCTGCTCTTCAGTTTCAACTTCCTTCTGAGATAGGTGGAAGTGAACCTGAGACAGTTCACTGTATCTGATGTTCCCCAACTTCTGCATTGACTTGAGATGTTTGGCTGCAAGGCTACAACTCCATGATGTACTGCTGTTTTTATTAACAGTGAAAACAATGATAATCCAACTTAACAAACTGTTTTTCCCAAATAACAGGGATGTGTGGCAAGACCTAGAAGCCAGTGCCACCTCCCACCTGGCTAACTGGAGAAGACAGGTTTCTGAGTCAGAAGCCTATAGCAGGGTTTGAGTGACTGCTCAGGTAATGTGGATAGGGGCCAGATTCTACCCCCTTATTATTTTAGGCCATAGAAGACTGACCAGACTCAAAGAGTGCTCCTTTAATAAATACACTGACAGCTAGTTGAAGTTTAACCACAGGTGAGTAGAATTCTGAAAATTTTAATTAATTTCAAGGATACTATAAAGTATGTAGCTTTCAAAAGGAATTAAATGCACCAAAACTTAAAGTCAAGGCAACGAAAGGTAATAGTCTTAGAACTGAAGTACCACTATTGTTGGGGGGAAAACTTGTTTAACTTTCCTTTCTGAGTCTGTCTCTGCTATTGAGTTCATGTGTGACCTCAGTTCAGGCAATTCACCTCCCTTTGTCTCATCATCTTTTGAACTAGAATAACAGCATGAATTTTCCTTTTAAGGAATGTTAGGAGGAATGGGTGATAATTATAAAGAACACTTGGTTACTGAAGCACTGCTTACATGAATATTTTTGAAGAAACACTCTGAATGATAAGCATTTGAATTTGGCCTTGGAGGAATCCCTTAAATTGCCTGTAGTTCTGTAGCTGAATCGGACTTAACCACACCAGCTAGGCCTTTTTGTTTGTTTGTTTGCTTATGTTTTGCTTGTTTGTTTAGCTGGGGCAAATAATCATGTGGCAAGTAGTCATCCAATAACCATTTGATGATAATGAGGCTCACTGAAAGAGACAGTCCAAGACTGAGTCTTACAAGGGGATCTAGGTTCCACTCAGTTGCAAAACACTTCTTTTTAAAACCCCTAGTAAAGGAGAGATCTAACGTGCTCTCTCCATTTTCCCCAGTAGGGCACTGTCCACATTTCCTCCCATTATCACCCCATGTCCTTCATGAAATAACAGCTAAATAAAACAGCAGTAACTAAAACTTAGTTAGCACTTCCTACGTACCAGTGTTTTACATATATTTAATCCTCACAGCAATTGCACTATTAATTTTTCAATGTAGAGTTGAGGAAACTGAGGCACAAAGGGACTGAGTAACCTGCCCAAGGTCACAGGAAGAGAGAGAGAGAGAAGAGAGGGAGAGGGAGATATAATTGCTTAGCACACAGAGGATGTTTAGTAAATTCTTGCCTCTTCCTCTCTCTCCCACCCTTATTCCTGTCAACTTACATATTAATTTCTGCGGTATATATTAGTTATTAATTCATCCATCTTCTCATCTCTTTATTTTTGGCAAACATCTTCTGAGTTCGACCACCTGGCAGGTATTGTGCAAAGCGCTTTGCAGAGTTTATTTCATCAAATCTTCATCAATCTTCTGTAACAAGAATCCTACAATTGTCTCCACTTTATGGATGGAGAAATAGGCTTACTGATGTTAAGTAAATTGTTCAAGGTCACAAAGCTAGAAAGTTGTGGCATCTCATTGTTACCATTTTATATTTGCTAGGTACCATTTGCGCTTTTATTTCCTCCCCAGAGTCCTGTCAAATTTGTTATATTGGACTCAAAACACAAAGGCTGCAAACTCCTCCTGGGACAGAATCATGTCACGTCCACCTAGGGCATTTTGTGTGTGCCCAGGGTAGATGCATAGTAAATTCCTGCTGATTGAGTTTTCAGAGTAAATATTATCTTTATTACATAATTGAGGACATCAATTTTCTAAAAAGTTAAAGAACTTCCTTATCATCTAGAAGGTTAGAGTGTATTGCTCAAACTAAGACACTTCTGAAAGGAAAAAGTTGCCCCTATTTACACAGGGGAACTGGCCTAAACTGAGACTGATGTGGGCTAATCTCTATGCAGTTACCTTATTAACATCTCATAACCAATTAGTAAAAGAGTTTTCGGAGCCTAAACATTTTATATAGAAAAGATTAGTGGGAAAATGTTATTTCGAAACTTTACCATCCCTTTTCAATAACACAAAATCTTTCACTTTCTTCTCTTGGCAGAAGCCGGATGGAGAGTGTCAAGTTCTTCACAGAAACATCTTGAGTCTTTGTGACTTAACATTTAGTTAACTATTGATGCAGATATACCAGAAAAATAATTTCTATAGGTTGAAATTAAAGACTAAACGAAAATCTGCAGCCCGTCCAAGGTTTCTTTCTTATTCTTCTTTATTTTACCCTAGTACTCCTATATGTAGGTCATTACATAACATAATACAACTTTGATATTCTTTTTGTTATGGACAAAACATAAGTGCACTGTATTAGATAAAACATTAACATAATATTTATTTATTTTTTATTTAATTAATTTATTTTTGTTACAGATGTTTGTCTAACGTTTCTTAAACACCAAACATTTGATAACTGGATATTGCCTTTGTATAAACCATTTCAGCCCTGGCCAGTTTGGCTCAGCGGTTAGAGCGTTGGCTTGTGGACCAGAGAGACCCAGGTGTCCCCGGCCCCGGTTGGGGTTGTGTGAGTGGCAACCAGTCGATGTGTCTCTCTCACATCGATGTTTCTCTCTCTTCCTCCCTCTCTCCCTCCCACTCTATCTGAAGATAAATGCAAAAATGTCCTCGGGTGAGGATAAAAAATAAATAAATAAATATAAACCATTTCAATTTCTTAACCTTCCTTTTTATATTCTGGACCCACACAACCCACTCTATCACTTATTTATCATCTATCTATTATCGATCTTCATAGCTAGCTGGACAATGATACATCTGAGTGTGCAAATTGAGTGACTACCAATTAAGTAAAGCTGGGACCATTTGTAAATTTTATACTCAGGTGTTCTTTAAATATATATATTTTGTTTTTTTTTTTTTTTTTTTTTTTTTTTTTTTTTTTTTTTTTTTTATTTTTTTTTTTTTTTTTTTTTTTTTATTAATTTACTTATGTTACAGATGATTCTCCTTTTTTTCCCCGTTGACACCCCCCTCCCCTTCCCTCCCTGTCCCGTCCCCGTTTTGTTGTCCATGTCCATTGGTTATGAGTACATACGTACACGTTCTGTGTTCATCTCTCCCCTCCCCCGCCCCCTCTTCTGGCAGATGTCAGCCTGTACCCCACTTCCACGTCCTCCGGACTACCCTGCTCCTCCCACTGTTATGTTCATTATATTCCAGAAATAAGTGAGATCATATGATGTTTGTCTTTCTCTGCTTGGCTTGTTTCACTTAGGATAATAGTTTCCAGGTCCTCCCATGTCGATGCAAAGGATAAGAGATCGTCCTTTCTTAACGATGCATAGTACTCCATTGTGTATATGTACCACAGCTTTTTTATCCATTCGTCTACTGATGGACATTTGGGCTGTTTCCAGATCTTCGCTATTGTAAATAGCGCTGCTATGAACATGGGGGTACATGTATTCTTTCTGATTGGTGTTTCAGGTTTCTTCGGGTATATTCCTAGGAGTGGGATCACTGGGTCAAATGGTAATTCAATTTTTAATTTTTTGAGGTAACGCCATAGTGTTTTCCATAGTGGCTGCACCAGTCTTTTGAATAATAGGCAAAACAAAGATCACCCATCACATACAGGATGTTTTCACTTTGAACAAACAAACAAACAAACAAACAAAACAGCAGATTGTGCAAAATTTCCCTGAACCTCAGTTATGCCAAAATGATTTTATAGCATCTAGAAAACTAATCTAATTGTGGTTTAACAGCAACTACTGACTGGTAGGGTCCACCCGATAGCAAATGTTCCTGGCATACTTGCTTTAAAAAACTACTGCAGGCACAGCTTATTAAGAAATTAGTCCCTGACTAGGTAAGCACTAAAAGCTCAATCATTGTGTGATGAAATAGCTATTTTCATGTAGCTGCAGGAAAATCCAGTAAATCTGAAAATTTAGGAGGTGATGTGTGGAGGCAGGCAAACTGGACATCTAGTGCATTTAAGCTACATAATTTGAGATGAATGGTGTCCACTGGGAACCTGAAAAGACTGACAAGCTCAGAACTAGGCATAGGCTGGTGTGAGCAAGAGTAATACCCCTGCTTGTACTTTGTGTTTAATAGCTGAGTTGCATTTAGGGAAAGATTTATAAAGTCTTTCTGTGACAGCTCAATGAGAATTTGTGCACAGAACGCCTCTTATAGGTATTATACCAATGACCCCCAAAACACACACATTCATGCACACACCAACACACGTGTGTACACACACCTTGCACATATGCATACCTACATGCATACATGAACCCACATGTACACACATACACACACATATATCTTGTATGTTTGGAAATGTTTCCCAT
Organism: Tadarida brasiliensis; assembly: GCA_030848825.1. Classification (NCBI taxonomy): domain Eukaryota; kingdom Metazoa; phylum Chordata; class Mammalia; order Chiroptera; family Molossidae; genus Tadarida; species Tadarida brasiliensis. Next base: position 45,687,856 of record CM061270.1, read on the forward strand.
TAATAATAAATCTTAGCAATAATTTCAGAGATAGAAAGACAGACATTTTCATGTGGACACTCTGTGCTCAATGTTAATGTTATCCATGTCTTCCTACTTACTCTTCAAGAGAGTTCTCCAAACATTTGATTTCGCACAACGACTCCCCAGGACATGTCCTGAGTTAAGTGCTTGGCACCAGAGATGGAACTGGCCTTCTGCATTCAGAATCTGGCCCAGGTGCTTTAATTTCAAGTATACTGAAAAATCCTTTCCAAAAATCTCACCTGAAGAGAATACTGCTGCCTACACCATGAAAATACAAAGTCTCCCTATAAAATAGGTGCATGGGAGACTTACCTCAGCCATGATGTACTTTTCAAGCTGAGATTGAATTAGATATAGCCACCAGACTGGAGCACAAGAAAATGAACTTAGGTGTTCATGGTTGATGTTTTGAAAAGCCCCATCCCTTTGTCCTCAAGCCAACACAAATAGCAACAAAAATAGCAACAAAAACTCTACATGGTATGTAAACAATGTGCTTTATTTCACCGGGTGGTGAGATCCATGGGTGTTATTATTCACTGAATGTCCAGCATACCCAGCACTGGATCAACAATAGGCCGACTAAGCTACTGCTTAAGAAATGAACAGTTCAGTGATACCAACAAATAAAAAAATATTTTTTTTTTCAAAATGGTGATATTTTAAATTTTTCACACACAAAAATCACAGGAAAATCAAAATTTCTGTTGATTTTCTTATATTTATTTTACAACTTAATATTTTTAATTTTCAGGTTTCAGAAATTTTTGGTCCCATTACCTTCTCAGGATTTAGGGGCCCTTAATTTCTTAATATGATCCTACTACACATCACAGTGAATTCCATAGAAATCATACACAGATATCAAATCTAAGCTCAGTATCCTGTGCTTCAGTCCATTGCCTCATTCATCTCTGCCTCCCTGTTCTATCTCCCCATCCTTGACTGACCCCCTAGATCACATCATGCTTCTTTTATAGGCCTTATTATGCTACATCTGCTTAAGTGAATGTGATTTTTTCTCTGCAAGACACCCCTTCAACATCATATTTAAAAATTTCAAAAGTAATTTCCTATTTTAAAAAATCTGATTGGATCGATCAAATAAAGCGCAACTTTGCTGTATATAGTTTGGCCATGAGATGGTCAGAGCTATTTCAAACCCATCCTAATTATGGAACACTAAATAAATTATAACAGTACAAGCGACAAGTACTATAATATGTGCATAAAGAGTGTGCTATGGCAGCCCAGAAAAAGGAGCATTTATCAGGAAGGATTCTTGACAAGGTGGAGGGGCTGAAGAACGAGGCTGGAAAATTAGGCAGGAATCAAGTAAGCAAAGACCAGGCTGCAGAATAGGATCTAGTCTGCTGGTTATTGCATCCCTTACCATTTATCTGTGAACTTCTTTGTATCACTCACTCAAAATTCAAAGTGCTGAGAACTGGAATCCTGGGAGCTTAATCAATTTTAGATCACATACTTGTCCTTGGGCTTTAGGGGGCAGCCTGCTAACTTTGAATTTTCAAAGTGGGAGCCAACAATGAGAAGTGGGCATTGGGAATCCCCTTCTGAAAAAATGCTATGCACAATGGTGAATTCCCCAAAGGAAGAGCAAAGTGGCAATATAATGGGTGGTGGGTTGCATGTTGATCAGCCAAAAAATAAACAAATGACTGCTTACAGAATCGAAGTTGGTCTTCTTGGTTAGAGAAAAGAACTAAAGCAAATGTGTTCCTGAAGAAGTATCATTAAAACCGAAAGACAAGCCAGAGCTTGCAAACTGAAGGAAATGAAGAACATTTTAAGTGAAAAACATATTATACATACAGGGACATAGAAAGCCCAGCACTTTCAGTAACAGGAATATATTTGCTATGGAGAGATTGTAGTCTGCATGTGGAATGATGAAAGGAAATGAAACTGGAGAAATAAGAATTCAGATCACAGAGATAAAAATTTAATGTATTATTTGGGCACTTTGAAGTCCACAAAGGATTTTAAGCAAGGGCTGGTCAAGATCAGACTTGTTATAGAAAGATGACTTGGGCCTCAATGAAGAGGATACATTTTGGTGATTCTCTCAAATTTAATCTTCAGGCTGTGGGACAGATGTTAAAAATGACAACTTCCTCTCCACTTTACAGTTTATATTAACTCTAAATTCTTGTTTTACTTAGAAACTCAACTCTGTCATGTGCACACCTCTTGATATTAGCATTCAAAGACCTTACTCAGCATCAAATATCTTATTTTGAGTATTGTATTCGTACTTGACGGCTACTGCTGGATAAATTACCACACACCTAGTGGCTTAAAACAACACAAATTTATTACTCATAGTTAGAGGTCATGGATTAAAGATCTAACCCATAGGTGAGAGGCCTGCCATGAGTCTTACTGAGCTAAAATCAAAGTATAGGGCTGAGCTGCGTTCCTTCTAGAGGCTCCAAGGGAAAATGGTTTCTTTGCCTTTTCTAGCACATAGAGCTTGCCCACATCCTGTAACACCTGGTCTCCTCCTCCATCCTCAAAGCCAGCAACGCCTGGTTGAATTCTCACATGGCATCACTCCGACTCTGCTCTGTCATTGCATTTCTTTCTGTGACTCTCCCTCCCAATTTTAAGAACACTTCTGATTGCATTGGGTAAACCAGATCATATCACATAATCTTCCTATTTTAACATCAGTTGATTTACAACTTTAATCCCATCTGCAATCTTAATTACCCTTGGCCATGTCAAATCACACATTCACAGGTTCTGGGGATTAGGATGTGGATATCTCTGCAGGGCCACAGTGATCATTTGCTGAATATCCTCACAACCCCAGTCTCAGAATTTCCATGATACAATCACAGGACTCTAAATCTGCTTTTCCCATTGTTGAGCATTCAGGCTGTGGTATGCCCATGACACTGGATGTAAATTCTTTTGCCCTGAGGACCGTTTCTCTCCTTCTGCAGGACAATTGTTTGTTATCCTCATTGCCTAGATCTCTTGAGGAGGTGCAGAATACTGACATAAAGTCTTTGCATAATTACGAATGATCTACTGATTACTCTTATTAAAAGAAAGGCCCTTTCATAAGCATTCTCATTTAGTTCTTCCACCAAAGCTTTCAAGTAGCTTTTGTTATTGCTCTTATTTTGCCATTCTTCAGATGAGAAAACTAATGTCTACAGAGGAGCTAAGGACAGAGCTAATAAAACTAGCACACCACTCAAACCCAGGCCTCCTGTCTTCATACTGATGTTGTATTGCCTACATACCCCACCATAACAGCGTCTGTGGGGTGTGCTGTTGGGCTCACAAATTAACATTGCTCTCTCATAGAATCCCTATCACTCATGAAGGATTCTCGTTATTTCCTAACCACATGCTCCAAAACCCATCTGAGCTTCTCCTGCTGTAGGTAATCCTCTCCCTACTGCCAGAGCCCCCACCAGCCTGTCTCCCCACATGTGCTTTTGCAGGTGAGCAGGCTTATTCTGGTTCTAGCCATAGTCTTTTCCTCTTCAGATGGGAAGGAGGGAGGGAAGAAAGGGAAGCAGGCCCTCTTAGAGATGTGAAAAGCTTTAGTGCCCTTCTCTCAGTGATACCTGCTGTTTTGCTTTTGTAAAAAATCACCGCCAGCCTGGCAACACCAACCTGTAATCTACAGTCACAATCAGATCACACTTTTATTTCCTGGGATTCTGAGAGGGGCTGAGGCTTCAGAAAGTTATAAATATAACACTTTACAAACTGAACTGATGCCCAGAGAGAAACCCCCTGCAATTAGCAACAGGACCTGCGCTGATTAGATACAAGGCTTTCAAAGAGCTCAGAACATGTGTTGTCCGGGGTTTATCACGTATCCCCTACCCTTCCTGAAATTGTTCCCATAGCACAAAAGACATTAGATCCAAGTTAGGTTCTTCTTTATGACCTCACTTTAAGTTATAATTGTAAAGTATTTTAAAAGGTTCACATTCCTTATACTTCCATGATTGTATCTAATATTCACAGCATTCTGTGAAATAGGCAAGGCAATTAATTGCAAGTCTCTTTTTTCATAGATGAGGTGGAAGTCCATCGTTTTTTTTTTAAATTTATTTATTTTATCCTCACCCGAGGACATTTTTCCATTTTTTGTTCAGATAGAGTGGGAGAGAGAGAGGAAGAGAGAGAGAGATACATTGACTCAAGTGGCTGCCTCCCGCATGACCCAACCAGGGCTGGGGACAAACTGCAACCGAGGTACGTGCCCTTAGCAGGAACCAAACCCAGGTCTCTCTGGACCGCAGGCCGATGCTCTAACTGCTGAGCCAAACCGGCCAGGGCGGAAGTCCATCTTCACATAGCTAGTGATTGGCAGCTCCAAGAACAGGACCCAAGCTCCAGGTTCCAATTCAATGCTTATTGCCCTACACCATGTTGTTCTCATCATTTTCTCTCTTTTACTGCCTTTCCTCCTTCACAGGAAGGGGCTTACAGGAACCGAAGTGGCCATAGACTGCATCAGAGAGCTGTCTTTTAAAATAAAGCTTTCCATGACAACATCGTTTCCCAAAGTGTGTGTGCATTAGCCCGGTCCATTGTCCTCAACAAAAATTCGTCTTCCTTTTCCGATGACTTCATAACCAATAAATATGTGTTGTTGGCCAACTTCCTAACAGCCCTGTGCTAAGTGTTAGAAGAGATTGCAAAAGAGGAAAGGTAAGGTTACTATTGTCACAGAGCGTAAACTGAGTGGAGAGAAAAAGTGGAATCCATGGAATGTGTGAAAACCATTCATTTTTAAAGAAATGCACGTTGATTATAAGTGCAATGGGGGAATCAAATAATGGAATGAGTAGAAATGGGGTTTGAACTGAGCTTAAAGAATGTAAATAAGGGGAAGAAAGAGAACAGGCTTTGTTTGACTTTGCTTTGTTTTTGTTTAAGTTGGGGAACACTTTAACAAAAATCTGGAAGAGATCAAGTCTGCTAACAGCCATCATGAGGTCGGGCAGCTTTCTGATTTTGAGAAAACTTATCCTTAGATCCATCTTTTCACCTTGGGATAAATGAAAAGATCTCAACTTGCACCCTTGCAAAACTCTGCTGCTGATCTCTTGCCAGTAGTCAGAGTCTGAAACACCTCAATTTGGAGTGGGAATCCCAGTGATCAGGTTGACCATCCACCAACGCTTCTGGAGCTCATACAACACATTCTTGGGTGGAATGAGACTGCTTTTATACAGAGAGGGGCAAAAGGAGGTTTACAGTTGTGAGTGTGTGAAACAGTTTATTCTTGTATTATTATTTATTAATTATGATATTATTTTCCAGATGAACAACTGCAAACCTGCTTTTGCCTAACACAATGGCCTACCATTTTCCCAGAAAATGTAAACACATGTCTTAAGTAAAAGCTATGTTATATGCATCTTATATAAAAATTCCTGGTGCACTCGTACTATGGTAGAGACTTACAATGCTTATATATATCTATATCTACTTTTCTTCTTCCACATACATGGGGAGATTATAATTTATTGCCCTTTTCTTGAAATTGGCTAGGCTTGTTCTGGCCAGTGGGTTACAGGTAGAGGTGAAATGACTGACATGTGTCACTTGTAAATCAGAGCACTTAATTCTGACATAAGACCCTCAACCATTTTTCTTCACCATGCCCACACAACTGGCAAAATCCATCTCCGCTCCCAGAGTGAGGATGACATGGAGCTGAGCTCCCTAGGTGTGATCAACATACACCGTGGATGAGAAATTAACTTCTGTGGCTTAAACCATCAAAATGTTGGAGTTGACTTATTTTGTAGCATAAGCCAGCCCATTCTGGATACTCACTTTAAACTTTTTTTGAATGAGTAGGTGGAATAAATTCAGTCTACTTCAACCCAGTGACTGATTCTCACCAGCCCCTCTTTATTTTCCTTAAGGTCCTTGACTTATCTAGTCATGATGGGTATGCATTATTCCCAAGCCCTCACCCAGCTTGGCAGACATTTTTCTAAAATATATTTGTGGTAAAGAGGATCATCTTGTCAAAGAAGTTGGACCAAGCCCTGGGAGGCAAGGCCATGGAGCAGATGGTCCAGGTGTACGGACCTCTGTGAATTCCCTGAATGACTGCACATTGTTCCATGTTTCTATATCAAAGGGGTTGATCTCTCCTTCTTCTGTCTGCTTTTAGAATGTACTGGATTTTTTAAAAAGCATTATAAAACCTTGGTTTGGTTTGTTAGAGTACCATAGGAAGAAGTTAACCAAGATACAAATCTAACTTCTCTAAATGGGCCAACCTATGTAGACTGGGGATTTAAAAAACCTTAACTTTCTGTGATTTTTTTCTTCCTATTCCTTCAAGGTGCACTTCCTTTTCCTCTCCCTTAAAGTTCTAGCTGCTCCAGCTTGTTAGATACCATCTTCATTATTAGAGTACATTTTGTTGCCATGGCAATTTGTTCCTACTCTCACATTTTATTGCAGTTATAGTTGCTATGGGCGAAAGAGAAGGGGTAGGGGGAGAACATGATTTTATTTTCTCTCAAGTAGCCAGGCTTTCTCTGATCAGAGGAGCTGTTAACTCCCCCTAAAAGGGAGCAGTGTCATAGCCAGGAATAGCATAGGTAGTGGCCCTGCGGGGAAAGACATTGTTGCTCTCTGGGTGACAACTTGCACAGTGCAGGATACATTCCCAGCCCAGGTGGGATTACATCATTCTTTTAGCAACTCCTTCCTTTTAGGCTTCAGCATTTACACTAAAAGAAGTAAAAGCAACGAGGCTCTCTATTAGCGATCAAGATCTAAGAAGAAGCAAAAGTTGGAGGGTTCTACCAAAGTATCTTTCTAGGGTCACCAAGGACAGGGTCTTAATGGGACTATGAACCCCAACATGGTAATCAGTATCATTGTCATCATCATCATCATCTTATATGTGCATGGTGCCTTTGATCTTTTAACATGTTTTTACATACATCGCCTATTTTTACTTTTTTTTTTTTTTTTTTTTTTGGTTAAATGGCACGTACCTACCTCCTTGATGAAGACTTTTCCATTAAAGTATCTTTCATACTGACGTCTTAATTCATCCATTTTGTCAGTTTTTCAGCAAATACTTTCATGCCCCTACTGAGTTATTATTTGTATCAAACAGACAGCATCTTAAACTATCTGACTGTGCTACTATTTTTCCTATGTGCATCAGTCTTACCCCATCAGACAGGTCTTGCAGAAGACAGCTTTTGTGTCCCCCAGAGGGACCACTAACGTGACACACTGTGTAAACTTTGCAGGTTGATTGAGATTCCGATCTTTAGCCAGTATTTTCACTACAAATCAGACACTTAGAACTTTGAAATAATATGTGTGCCACAAACCAATGACTTATATTATTTGTATGTTAAAAAGTACAATTAAGTTTTCCTCTCTCAGCATGATATTAAACATAATCAAACTTTATGAATACTTCATAAATATTTTTGCAGGAGAAAAATCTGCTACTTTCAACTGTAATTTTTAAATGTTCAATATGTATAGACAAGCTGCTGTATTTTATATAAATGAATGTATTCATAGAATAAACTTTAATTTTCAGAAAACAACACAGATTGCAGGAGTTTAAATTCCTGTTCATATTCCAGTAGAAATGAGTAATGTGTCCATTTTGGGAATAGTGGCAAATTATTGAGGAGGAGTGCATTTCTACACTTGCTTGAGATTGCTATTTTCTGGAGAAGCATTTGTGGTCTGATGACTTAAGACTGAGAGAGGTAGGTAGTTGCCCATTCTACATGCTAAATTCTGCTTCCCTGGCTCCATCTGTCCTGAACGCGGGCTGAGATCTTGTCTAGGTAACATTGCCCTCTACTGGGTGGAACCAGAACTCCTCTGCAGTCCTTTAACCCAGCAGCAATGTGTCCTGGAATTTAGACTCTAAGAAGTCTCTCAGGATCATTTTACAGATGAGAAAACTGAGATCCAGAAAGCACAATGGTCAGGGCTGTGACTCTTGACCGTTGACAGAGACCAGTAAAAAGAACTCTGCTTTCCATACTCTTAAATGGCTAGGTTTTTTTTTTTCCCAAAAGTGCAAAGTACAGCTGAGACTCTGAACACAACACACCACACACAACGAAAACTATAAATGTTTGACTGGCAGCCATAGGAGCATCTGTTGAGTAACCAAATATCTACTGCTGCATGAGTTCCCTGTGCTATTTAAATCTAGGTCAGGTGAATTATTTGAGATTTATCATAGACCTTGGCAATATTTCTAAAACCACTGGAATGTACTATATATTTTTTTCTTTTTAAAATGTTTCATCATTTGCTTCCTCAACAAGATTGTATTTTCAGATGGAACTTTGTCGTAGGGGGCTCTGGAGATTTTGTTCATGGGTGCATTTTAAGAGCAGGGTTTTTATAGTCAGAGGACTTTAATTGGCGTCTTTTCTTGTTCTCACACTTTTCAGGAGGTATTATGTGTTTATCTCCACCTGCATAGAGCTGGTCACATGAATAGATAGAGGAGGCAGCCATCTACACAGAAGTGGGGATTTGAGGGCCCCAAAATACCACATGACCCAAATTACAGTAACACCCCATCTCTTCCTAATTCCAGTGTATCAGTCTTACTTTTCTAGCACACACTTAAGAAAGAATCTAGTAGTCTGTAAAGACAGTGAAAACAACAACCCCCACCACCAAAAAACAGTTTTACCCAGGCCTTAATCTCTTAAGAGTGGTCTTTGTTCCCTCACTTAATGTCTACATTCTCTTATTTCACATAAATCTCTTAAAATCAGTTCAAAATATATGAAGACAGCAGGGTATAGAGTAGGGACAGGTGTGGTGGCAGAACGTGCTGTTAGGGGCACAAAGTAAGAGTAATAGTTGGTGGCATGACAGACAAGAAGAAGCAAAAGAAATACACACAACCTAATGTATTCTGGTATCAAGATGACTAAAAACCCTTTGCAAAGGGACCAAACTTCACACACCTCAGGAGAGTCTAATAGTTAATTTTTCAATAATGACTTAGAATGGTTACAAAAATGGTTAGTGCTCCATTGAATCTAATATACAGTAAAGAACTAAACTCCATTATTTAGATTTCTATTAAAAATAATTAAACTTAATAGGGGCTTCATGAATTCATCCTCACCTATTCAGAAAATTCAACTATCCAGAAGAAGCTGTGAAATAAAAGAAGTTGATGAACTCTTTTTGACTGAGTCTTTGGAATTCCCATAATAAAGTATAAAATTGCTTTATCCAGTGCCTAGTCTACCATGTGCCAGGCAATGTTCTACTCACTAAAGATGCCATAGGTACCAAAGAGAGACAAATTCTGGACCTCATTGGGGACCAGTGAGGAAGAAATACAATAAACAAAATAAGTAAATAGATATTAATATATACAGAATGTCAGATGGCAAAAAAAATTCTTTGGAGAAATGCAAATGGGGACACCATGTGCCAGTAAGGCTGGGGAGAATTTGCAACTTTAATATAATAACGAGGATGGTTTTCCCTGAGAAGTTCTTTGGGGAAGAAAACCTAAAGGAGGTGAGGGAGCAAGTCATGCAGGAAGCCTCTGTGGTTATACCTACACTTTACATTGCATTATCTGCAGTCCCTCTGTAATCTCAGTTCTAAACTCCACATCTGACCACTGTCTCTTTTATCTTTAGTTCTCTTCTACTACCTGACTCCAACAGTCCTTGCATCCGATGCTATCCTACATTTTTTTCACCGTGTCTCAGCCTCCTCAGGTCCTCACTTCCCTTTAAATTCCATGGTCAGCCATTATTACCACTCCAAATGCTTACCCTAAATTCTACACACACACACACACCCTTGCTTCTCTGTACTTATTTAGCAAAACCTCAGCCCTGGGGAAATCCAAATTGTCTTCTACTTTGTGCCGATAGCCCATCTCCAAATTAAAGACCACTAACCTCAACTGGGCTTTCAAAGCTGCTCAGAAATCGTACCACAGTATTCTAGTCCATTTCCTCTTCCACATCCTTGATGAATATCCCACGCCCTTTCCTGTCTCATTTTAACTCCAACTTTCGCTCAGTGTTGTGACCTTGCTTCCTATTTCACTAAGAAAATAAAATCAATGAAAAGAAAACTTCCACAAGCCCCACCACCACACTCACCTATCAACCAGCATCACGCTGCCTTCTGTCCTCTTAAGGTAGGCAAAAGATCTGTGCTGCTAATGCCAACGTTTTGAGCATCCCCACCTTATCCGATTTTGCCTATCTGAAGACACCCCAGAAACCTTGTCCTGCATCATCAGCCTACAAACAAACTTGTCCCTTACACTGCTGGTGGGAATGCAGACTGGTGCAGCCACTGTGGAAAACACTATGGTGTTACCTCAAAAAATTAAAAATTGAATTGCCATTTGACCCAGTGATCCCACTTCTAGGAATATACCCTAAGAAGCCTGAAACACCAATCAGGAAGAATACATGGACCCCCATGTTCATAGCAGCACTATTTACAATAGCTAAGATCTGGAAACAGCCCAAGTGTCCATCAGTGGATGAATGGATAAAAAAGCTGTGGTACATATACACAATGGAGTACTATGCAGCTGTAAGAAAGAAAGATCTCTTATCCTTTGAGATGACATGGAGGGACCTGGAGAGTATTATCCTAAGCGAAACAAGCCAAGCAGAGAAAGACAAATATCACATGATCTCACTTATTCATGGAATATAATAAACATAACAGTCTGAGGAACATGGTAGACCCAGAGATGTGGAAGTAGGGTACAGACTGACAACCCTCAGAAGAGGGGGTAGGGGGGAGGGAAGAGATAAACCACAGAACTTATATGCATGTATGCATAACTGATGGACATGGACAACAAAGCTGGGAACGGGGTGGGGGGATGGGGAGGAGGGTGTCAATGGGGAAAAAAGGAGAAACATCTGTAACAAAAATAAATAAAAACAAATGAACAAACTAACTAACTAACTTGTCCTTGAGTCTAGGTCTCTTCCCAGCTGCGGAACGATTTTGTTTGTTCCTTTACAGCAAAAACACCTCCTAAGAGTTTTCTATTCCCAGTGTGTCTGGTTCCTCTTCCCATCTTCTTTTGAAATGACTAATCAGGTTTTGCTCTTGCTAGCTTCCTAAAACTAGTTTCTCAAGCTCACCAAACTCTGCTAAATCCAGTTATTACCTTTCAGCCTTCATCTAGATTGACCCATCTGTACCATTTGACTTAGTTTTCATCATCTATTAATGCTTCTTTTTATTGCCTGTCACCTGTAGGTCCTAAAGGAATTTTAGTGGAAAGGCACTGGAGTCTGGAATCCTGAATCTGTAAGGGCACTATAATAAAACTCACATTTGTATAGCACTTGGCATTTTCAAAATACTCCATGTATCATATACTTTAATATTTAGAATAATACCAGCAGAAAGGCATTTTTCAGATGAGAGATATTAAGAAGGAAGAAGTGACACAGATAGGATTACTTCCGTTGTGTATCTTCCTGGAGGCAGAAGTGGGCCTGTGCTAGATTGGGGGCATTGGATCGTGGGGGTTGAGTAGAGGTGGGTGGTGAGCAGGCTGAAGAGGGAATCTTGCCAAACCAAAGAGAGGAGAGGACATCTCCCCCCCCCCAAAAAAAAAGGATGTAAGAGGCTATTTTGTCCTATTTGTCATTTTATGCCCAGGCTATTTTAAAGTATAAGACATACTATTAGGAAAGTTGAAAGTAATAGGGAAGAATCCTTGAGGTTGATTTTAAGGATAAAATAAAAAGCCACCGGGCTGTGCTCTCAATCCTAATGAGAAATCACCAACAATGTTCTAAATTCCAATTCTTGCTCTTCCTGAAAGTACCCATTGATAAAGACATGAGAGGGTTGTTATGGGCTGGAAATTCATGACCCCGCAAATTTACATGTTGAAATCTTCCCACTGCCCCCACCATGTGATGACATTAGGAGGGAAGGCCTTTGGGGATTTGATTAGGTCATGAGGGTGGAGCTCTCATGAATGGGATTAGTGCTCTTATAAAAGAGGCCGCAGAGAGCTCTTGCACCTTCTCTACTATGTGATGCTACAGAGAGAAAACGGCCAGCTTCCCAGAAGAGCGCCATCACGCCAGCACTGGAACTGGACCATGCTGTCACCTGATCTCAGACTTTGAGCTCCAGGACTGTGAGAAGTAAACTTCTGCTACTTAAGCTACCTGGTTGGTGGTACTTTGTTATAGCAGCCTGAAGGGACTAAGACAAGGACATTACAACGTAGTGCCTGTCTTAGTCTGTTCAGGCTGCAGTAACAGAAATATCACAGACTGGGTGGCTTGAATAATGGAAATGCATTTCTCATAGTTCTGGAGGTTGGGAATTCCACGTCAAGATTCAGTGTTTGGTGAGAGCCTGCTTCCCGGTTCATAGACAGACATCTTCCAGCTAGGTCTTCACAGGGCCCATGGGGAAGGGAGCTCTCTTTTATAAGGACTCTAATCTCATTCATGAGGGAGCCAACCCTCATAATCTAATCACCTCACAGAGGCCCCACCTCATACCGGGGACTAAGTTTCAACATATAAATTTAAGGGGGAACACAAACATGCAGTCTATAGCAGGGCCGAATATTTTTCACCCTGAGTGAAATATTCCTAGAGGATCTGTAACTCTTTCAAGTTCTTCTCAGAAACTGACCTGAGAAGGTTGTCATCACCACTGTTTCTAGAGTCAGTCTTTGGACAGAAGAAAGTCTAGGCAATACCTAAGAGACAAAAAAAAAAGTTACTTCTAACCATCCCAACACTCCCCTCCTCTCTCTCTCTCTCTCTCTCTCTCTCACACACACACACACACACACACACACACACATGGAAACAGTAGCAGTTCAAGCTGGTAAAGCATTCCTCTGAGAATCCTTCAGCGCACAGATTAAACCTTTATCTTTCTTTGATCTGAAGCTGATAGAGGAGAATACTTAGATGAACTAAATAATAAAGAGATCCCATTACTGTCATTTATTTCCATACATATAAGGATAAAAAAGCCATCCTGGCATGAAATTGTAAAGCTGATTACCTTTCTCTGCTCACTTTAAATCCAATCACTTAGCACAATCCATCAGCATTCAAATACATGGAAGACTGCAATTTCACAAATTGAGACAATACAATTCAGTGCCTTGACACTGCATTTGCTATCAATTATGGTAGTCATAATCTCAAGTATTAGAGGAAGAATGGTATATTAACCTAAATACTACTCAAGGGACTGTGCTGCTTTTACTTTTTTTAAATTTAAATTATTTTATTTTCTGTATTGTACTTCTACAGAAGCCTAGAAAGAGAATCAGTAATGTGGATGCTGTAACCACTCTGGCCTCTGTCTCTTGCCCACTATTTTAAATCCTACTTTATCAATCTTTTCCATCATCTGTGATCTTGATATATCCTCAGCCTATTTTTGCTTTGTGTTCAAAGACTGGTTTAAATAGATACACCACCTATTGTATACAGCAGTGTGATTGAGAGAGAAAACTCATGAGTGTTTTAGGCAAGTTACTTCTTTGAGCCCAAGTCTCCTAAAATATGAAGTGATAATAATAACACCCACTTCAATGGATTGTTATGAGAACTAAACAGGATAATATAAGCCAGTGAACCTTGTCTTTTCTTTCCCTCACCTGGGGTTCCCCCAAAACTGTCCATGTAAGAATAAAAAATGTGTTTTTGTTAAAAATGCATCTTTCCTTATGTCTCCCTCTCTCTCCCCCCACAGATATCTTTATAATGGAAAAGGAAATAATAAAAAAGACGTCATCTACAATCTCACTACTCATAATATAGTAATTTAACAAATATTTATTAAGTATCTATTTTGTACCAGGTATTGTTCTAGGTTGTGGGACTACAGTGCTAAATAAAACAGATAAAAATCCTTGCCCTCAAAGAACTTATAAATAGCTTGCAAATTTTTTTGCTTCTTTTGATCTCTCCTCTATATACAGACATATAATATGTCATTGCAATAACAGTAGCCACATTTTTTATTTTGCTTCTTTTATCTAATATTAGTTTTTAAGGTTCTATGTTGTTAAACTCTGTAATTATAATTTTAGTGTCAACATAATATTCATTGAAGATGATATACAATAATTTAACTACCCAGTCCCCGAATGTTGGAAATGAAGCCCCAGTACCCACCTTGAACTATGGTGAACATCCCTGTGCATTTACCTTTTTCTACTGATTCTCTTTGTATAAATACATCAGGATGGTATTACTAGGTCAACATATAAGAACATTATTAGTCAGATCATTTAGATAAAAGTAAGAAGAAGTCAAACTCATCATTCTCTGGTGGATTCTCTCTACATAGTTTGATGACAGTATATAATTCAGTACTCGTATGTGTGAACGATACAGAGAATGAGATAGGAATTCAAACTACATTCAGGAAGGAGAAGAAGAAATAGACAACTTTTAGTGACATATCTCTTAGAGACAAAAGAGGTAGGATTTCCAAAGTAGAGGGTATATGTGGCCTAGTATGGTCAAAGATAATCAGAATGGGCAGAGCAGGTTGAAGGTATGGCAAGGTCACAAATTTGAACACTATCTAATAAATGGTGGAGAGTCATTGCCATTCCTTCAACAGGAGAACGGCACAAAGAAAGCAGTATTCTATAATTTGTAAAAGCAATCCTGTCTTGCTCTTGGGTAGCTGAGCTTTTACATTTGTTATTAAACGCAAAAGCGTCCACTCACACTGTTCCTCAGGGCATGAGGAATATAAAAAAACCTAAAGCAGGATCAAGCTCAATGTGCTGATAGAGAATATCCTAGATGGGACATGCTCAGTCAGCACAGCCTGCTTGACCCTCGGATGATGATAAAGCAGAATCAATAATCCCCAGGAAGGGGATAGCAGCTCCTTATGATGAAAATGTTCTTCCAGTTCCTGTACTGTCCCAATGCAGTCCCTCCATTCCAGGTAATTAGGTTTCTACTCATTAAATGAAGCAACATTAATAATCTGCTGACATTTCAGCCCAAAGGCCAGAGAGCATAGATGTTGCTTTTTTGTGTATCTTTCCTTCCCTTCAAACCAAAGGTTATTGAAATTAACAAACAGGGCAGAGGCTGAAGAGTATACTCAGTTCCCTTTGGAGGACTTGAAGGTGGTAGTGATTAGACATTCAGGCTATTTGTCTCCAATTGGTAGAGTGGAAAACAGACTCAAATTAGTCTGAAATGTTTTGAGAACACGATTTCTTCACTTTATATTTGCTTTCCTCCAATACAACTAGAAAAGTGCCTGGATTGGTACCCACCATGTAGTACGTGCTCAACAAACATTGGACTAGAAAATGAATAAGCCATATATAATAATTTTTCATTGAATCTTTGGAAATTGCCTGTTTACTTTGTTTGCAAGTTTCCTGTCTCTGGATCTTTATGACTAGAAGTTAGTAAGGCATAAAACAGATTTTTTCCTTCCACTACCGTGAAAGGATTTTTCAAGAAGGAAAGGAAAGGAGAAAGCATTGTAAACTTCTCCACGGGAAAACATGCCAGGTGGGTCGTCATTACCCTTGGTAATTATTGAAAGGTCTCCTGCCAGTTTTAAGAACAGTTTTCAAAGCTCTAACCTAGACTACAGAAGTTAAGTGAAGACGTTGTTTTGTCCCATGTCCCATTTTCACAGCCTAGTTTAGTAACTAGGACGTAAGACATATTCATGCATATTTGATGGATTAGTGATTGAATGAATGGAATATGATCCCTTCCTTCAGAGATTTCATAGTGGGGGTATGAGACAGAACCCCACAAGAGAATTATGGAAACAGAAATCTTTGTAGCCTATTACTCCATTAGCGGTCAACTCTTAAGAATATTCCATCTGTGATGACTCCTTCTACTGAGTCATTTCCAAGAATACATACTTCAGTGTCCATAAGGATATCTTGAAAAACTGTGGTTAATTTCTAACTCTATCTATGTTTATGCAGGTATTAACAGAGTGAGAGAGGTTTGAAAAGAAACCAACAAAAGATCAAATATTACTCTCTAGTTGGGTAAATAATACATATAACTATGAAACAATGAGAAAATAAAGGCATAATTGCAAAATCTTCCAATTGAAACCTTTAATTCTTAGATAATTACCCCGAAACACATGACCAGAGCTTGAGAATAAGCATCAAATTTGTGGGACACAAAACTAGTTATAGCCTTAGAAGCTCTTGTTCTGAAAAATTATCTTGCAAGTATAGCTCACTCCTAAGATATCCTAGGTACCCAAACCAGATGGCATAAGGTTTGCTACTTAAAAAATGCAGCCTACATGTCCACAGAATTGTATACAGGACTTACTGGGAAAGTTAGATAACACCCAAGCCATGTAATTGTCCTTGAAATCATAGAAAGCTGTACGAAAATATATCGCTTTCTAAAGATTTTAAATGTTTAAAACCCCTTAAGAAATGGAACACATGCAAAATAAATATAAGAAATGTTAAATTGGCTTTGGATGAACATGCTATAATGCAGCATTAGTAAATAAATCCCTTGGTATCTGAATAATTAAAAGCCAGGGTAGGATTTATAATCTAGGACAAATAATACACAGAGCTATAAATGCTGGTCTAGCACTAAGAATTCAGCATATCTATATTGATGTCTTCCTGTGGAGGCTTATTATTTTTTTCTGCTTTATTTTAGGACAAGAGAATACGTAGATAGGCGAATCAGAGATTTATATGTATAGTTCTATTTCTGTTTGATACCACAGTTTGCATTAGAACAATAGCAAACATTGACTAGGTATTTACATTCTTGGTGTTCAACACTAAAAACACTTCTGTGGGATATCACTCCATGCCCATTGTCTCTTCCCTCACCAATTAGCTACTAAATTAGTTCTTTGATTCAACAAACATTTATTGAGTTCCTGCTAAGTGAAAGATACAGTGCAAAGCTTAGAACATGTAAAATTACTGATATATAACCCAAACCCTGTTGGAGTTCACAGGCCTTTGGAAATCACTTAGCTATGAGTAGTGATACATGAAAATGTTAGTATGTTTAGGTAAGAGCAAATCCCTTGGTGTGGTTGCTGTGGATACAAAGCATGAAATGTAGAAAATTAAGCTGGAAAATTATTAGATCTTTTTCTGTTAATGGATGATCAGTGGCGAGATAAATTTGAGTTTTAAATTGGGGTATGTGAAGTGAAAAATAATCAGGTTACATTTTTAAATGATGACCTTAAAAGTAATGAAGAGAATGGACTGGAAGAGGGAGGGACTCAAGTCAGAAAAACAACTGGGGAAATTTTTGAAATCGTCCAAGGACACTAAGAGTTTTGGACTAAGGCTGGAAAAGTGACAATAAAGAAAAGGATAATTAAAAAGCACTTTTGATGCAGTATTGACAACAATATTATGAATTCAGTATAGAATTAATAAATCAGATGTGTATGGATTATAACTAAAGGTATAAAAGCTGATGAGATTTTAAATAGAAACATAATGAGAAGGGGGGAAAGGCCAAGGCTGAACTTAAAGAAAGCCCAATATTTAAGAGAATAAGAAGAGAAAAAAGAACTACTGAAGAATTTAGAAAAGAACCACATGTGTTACTGTGCTTTGTTACAGGTAAACACAGTGATCTGGGATTCGGGAAATTTGAGTTCAAGAGATGTGACCCTGGACATGTTCCTAAATATCTCTGCAGCTTAGTCTGTAGCTGTAAAAGTAACGATTGGTCTAAATGATTTTATTATTCATTTTTATCTCTGGGAACTTAGCTATCCAGTGGTATATATTTTTTTCTTTATTGATTTTAGAGAGAGAGGAAGTGAGAGGGAGAAAGAGATAAAAACATCCATGAGAGAGAACATCAGTTGGCTACCTCCTGCATGCCTCCCACTGGAGATTTGGCCACAACCTGGGCATGTGCTCTGACTGGGAATCGAACTGGCAACCTCTTAATGTATGAGCCGACACTCAACCACTGAGCTACACCAGCCAGGCTATCCAGTGGTATCCTGATTAGCAAACATCACAGGTGTGTCCCAGTCTATGTGCAGACCAAGTAATGGGAAATAGTCCACTGGCAAATGAAAAGCATCTCTAAGACTCTTACAACTGTGGAGGACCATGACGTGGACCTAAGAAATACTGTTTCCTAGACTATAGCTGGGGGACAATCTGTGGCTTTTGCTGGTGTTGGTCATTCTTCTCATATGATCTGGACAACAGACGTTGGCTATTTTGCCATGTCTACTATTTTCCTATTTTTATGTTTTTTGGGGAAAAAACTGAACAAATTAGGCTTCCAGCATATTTTTAAAAAGCTGTGATAAAGCACAGAGCTGCAGCACTGCCCCAATTTCTTATTCATGACTTGTTATTTAAAAATAACTTGGATTACTACACACAATGCTAATCTTTCTTTTTTTTTTCTTTAAAAATTTTTTTTCCCTTTATTGATTTGAGAGAGACAGGAAGTGAGAGGAAGAGAGAGATAGAAACATCAATAAGAGAGAACATCAACTGGCCACCTCCTATATGCCCCCCTACTGGAGATCGGGCCCACAACCTGGGCGTGTGTCCTGACCGGGAATCGAACCGGCGACCTGTTGGTGCATGGGTCAACGCTCAACCACTGATCCACACCAGCTGGACAATGCTAATCTTTCTGAACAGGGAAGGAATTGGGCCCATCTATGCCTGGCAGAATGATTCATCAAAGAGCACAGCACATTTCCTTTGCCCATGTTTCCAATCCACCTAGGCCCTCTCCAAATGTTGCTTCCAATCCACAACACACTGGACAAAAGCAGATTTTTAAACATCCCTAGAAGGTTTGTTGTAATAAAGAGGGCTTCTAATAAAGTTTTGACATTTTTCTAGATGAATACTTTGGTAGGACAAATGGAGAAAGGTTCAGCAAAGGATGTGGGACGTTTCGGCTATTTGTGTATGAACTGCCAGTAACTATTTTGTTTTAATAAGATTGTACATAATATAGAGAACATTTAATACATTTTTAAATATAACACATTCTGACAGTATCATAATATCTAATTTTTGAGGTCTTAAATTGAATATATAAACCTAGACCTAAGGAGGATCTGTTCCATTAAAAATGGTTGAAATAGGCTAACTAAATGGACACTGACATTTCAAAAATATATTAGAATCGGATTACCACGTGCAAAGGCAGACTTTCTTTCCCTGGAGATTTTTAAAAATAGAATGAGTACTCATCTTTCTAGAATTATTTAGATACCCTTTTACATGAAGGTTAGCAGAACCATTTGACCTTTAGCAATTTATTCTATATTTGAAGTTTATGATTGCACATTACTGTATTGTTATCTCATTTAAAAGTCAGCTTAAAATATCCCTTAAGCACACATGCCTTATATGTTAAGGATTTTTGTCTGAGGCCTTGGAATAGAGATTGAAATAGAGAGTCTTGTGCAAATGAAGGAGTCAGGGCTGTGTTGCTGAAGCATGAGGCAGAGAGTGTCATTAGGGAGAGCTAATGCCCGAGCAGTTTGCTCTCCTTATGCCTAATTTGATAAATGGTAATATGCATCTGCTAATCTCCAGTGTAATGGGAACCTATTTGTAGTGATTACAACCTGGAAGAACTTAGTGTGAGGGGGGGATTTCCACCTTTGCATCATGAGCACTCACCCATACATGTGCGTGTACACACACACACACACACACCTCATACCCTAAGTAATAATGAATTAATCAGTTGCAGGGTCAAATGGTGTATAGCTCAATTTATTGGCGAATTCTAAGGATGCAGTGGTTTCCTATATGATAACGCCTCAACCTTTTGTCCTCTCACACAGCAGTTCTCCAGCCTGGGTGTAGCCCTTGGCAGGTGGTGCCCTTTGCAAGCTGATGTTGCCTGGCTCAGAACAATGCTGTCCAGGTGCTGTGTTCCATGCTTGGCTGCCAGAGTGGTCGAAGGCGTAGCTTAAACTACATGCATTGTTGACCAAAACGGTTCCCCAGCATCTAAATCCCCCCCCCAATTTTTTTTTTGCTGTATCATCTGAGGGAACACCATGACTTAATATCTCCCAATAGTTTCAAGTTTCAGTAATGACGGGCAATGTTGACATGAGCCAGCTGCCTGGAGGGAGAGCTCACGATCTTGGCTGGAATTAAGTAGCTACAGGTAACAACACCTGCTGCAGAGTTAAAGGCCGTCTACATGACTGCTGTTTACTCTCACCTTGAAACAGGTCATTTGGTGCTTGAATCAATGGAAACAAAATCTGCACCTTTAATTCGCCTTCAGTCATAGGCAAGCAAAATATCAGCCCAGCAGAATGAACACAAGACTCCTTTGGCTTGCCCATTCAGAGAAGAGGGTTACATGAAAATCTGTGGCTAACATTACAAAAACAAATATTTTGAAACACAAAATGCAGTTTAAAATTTCAAAAGAGAGGCATTACTAGCATCTCAGAATTTGGTATTCCAAAATAAATGAGGCCATGGCCTTTAATTTTTCATTGTTGTTGCCACTGCTGTTTCATTTATACTTACTATCAAATTCATATAAAAACTTCTCATAAATATTTTGCTATGAGATGACTTGTGCCTTAGTAAATATTGTTGAATGAATAAAATCTGGTTTTTGCTCACCAATTTATTGAACCTTATTGCAAAACCCAAATTTTCTTGGTTCCCATTTTGCAGAGCCCAGCTCAGGATTCCCATCTTCTGAGAATACACTGCTAACTGTATATTTCTATACGACTTCCCTATTTCCTCAATTTCCTATCTTGCTACTCAACTGGTGGTCCACAGACACTCAGCATCAACATCATTTAGGATAATTAGAAATGCAGACTCTTGGTACCATCCCCAACCTCCTATTGGATCAGAATATATATATATATATATATTTAAATCCCTAGAAATTTGTATTTGCATTCAATTTTGAGAAATACTAATATGGCACATTTTAATTTCACAATGCCAATACAGAGACAGAGACAGAGACAGAGATAGAGACAGAGATAGAGACAGAGATAGAGATACAGAGATAGAGAGCGATAGAGGTAGATATGGAAGGCTTCCCCAGGAAATGAAAATCCCTGGAGTTCATGTCTTTGTTCATCTGCTGCTACCAGTTGGTTGCCTGCTCCTCACATCTATGCTCTTGCAGCTCCTTTCACAGGGTCAGTCCCGCTCTGGGCTCTGGACCAGATCTTACCCATGTTCATCCAGTAACCTTGTTCCATCTCTATCCCTCCCAGTTTAAAAGCACAAGTTTTTGTCTCATTTTTTAAATCAAGTCTCCACTTCCTTTCACAGTTCAGTAACTGAATATCTACATTTTATTCCTGGGCATGATTTTTCTCCTGTAAATGTGCCTAGTGATTCAGGACTTCTAAAAAGTAGGCACTGCATTAGGCTTTGATTAAAAACTGCCTGAGGACAGGAGCTGGTCTCATTCTATTTTCTTTTTACAATGTAAATATAGCAGGTAATGGTGGACAAAAAGACCCTTGATCAATGGCTTTTCACAAGCTATATAATACCTTCAATTAGATGCAGCTGCTTTAGAGACTGTGTTATCTCTCTTAGGCCTCTAGCATTTGGTAAATAATTGTTCCAATGCATAAAATTTGTTCTACTAACTTGGAAGAATGAATACCTCTCCCCAGCAAATCTAATTTATCCAGGTAATGGGCAACTCATCTAACAGATTTACCTCCTTATGTGGCTACTGAATTTAGATTCATTTTGGCAGAACTGGAAATTCCCAACCCTGTACCAACTGGTATTTGAAGCTCTTTGGTGGCATGCTTTCTCATTGTTTTGGGAGGTGTGTTTTGTTTTTTTTCTTCCTGACCTTCCTGGCCTTATATTCCCTTGTTTATGAAAAGAAATTGTGAAAAGACTGAGGGTAGAAGAAGCAATATCAACTTTTGCTTGTTAGCATATTACACTTTTATTGATTTCTATGTGCTTACTTCAGAGCACTTGTGGGCCATCTATCTGGAGTGAGTGACCCTGGGCATATAAGGAGGCCGTGGTTTCCTCTGTTTCAGTAAAAGTGATTTGATTGTGCCTCTAGCTTGCATCATTGCTGGAACAGGGGTGGAGGCGAGGGTAGATGTGTTCATATACCTAGGGAAAGAGAGAGAATCAGAGAGAGAAGGAGGAAGAGATCAAGTATGATAATGAGAGAAGTTAGATGAGAAATGCACAAGCCTTTGTGGTCCTGTAGGTGTGAATCCTAGCTCTGTTAACTTACTAGCTGTGGGAACTAGAGCATTAAAAAAAAAATCTTCCACATTAAAAAAAAATGCTACCCAATATGTGGCAACCTCTCTCATCCATAAAATGGAAGTCATATGCCTAATTATCCATAGCCCTATATACCTGTGCAGGTTGTGTATTGCACAAGGTACCCGCTGAGGGGCGAGTGTGGACTACAGCCTGGCTCTAAACTCACCAAGGCACGCAGCCAGGCACAGGGCTTTCTCTGCCTGGAGGAACAGACAGCTTTTTCTAATCATCACAAAGGTACCATATAGCCTTGCTCATAAAGTGGCCTTGCTCATAGGATTTCTTGTGAGGGTTAAAAAAGATAGTATGTAGAACTATGAAAAAGTGCTTGGTGCTCACTAACTGTTTTGACATTTTCCAGTCCTTGTTTTCTCCTCTTTGAACATAGATTTCATTCTTCCTATCTGACTTTCTCCCTCAGGCTAGAACCAAGGCTGCCTACTGTTCCTGGGCTCACATCTTCCCAGCTCTTCCTCCAGGGAAGTAATCTCTCCCCTCAATTTCAATGTGAAAAATCTCTAGAAAGGCATTTGATAGACCTGTCCAGAGTCACAGGTCCAGAATGGTGGTGCATTCTCATTATTAGTCCTCACCACAACCACATGAGAAGCAGGGCAGAACTCAAAGAAGGAGCCGTGGTCTCTTCCCACTTGGGAGGTTGGGTGGTATGAGGGGAAGATAAAACAAGTATTTCCACCACAAGTCATATAATTATCGAGCACTTGTGGTATAATCCCACTCCAGAAAATTCTAGTAAAATACACAGAGACAGAAGAGGTAAAATGTGCTTGAAAAGATAGAACACTCAATAATTTAGGAACAGCATCTAGAGAAGTTAGCAAATGGAAGATAAAAATTACAGTACTAATTAGTGTTGCCCTTGATGGAGATCATTTCTGTTTTCTGAGTCCCAATTTCCTTATCTGAAAAATGAAGGGCATGAATCAAATCATTGTTAGGTTCCCTTTGGCCCTAATGTTTATACCTCATCCATCCATTCATTCATTGTTCCATCTATCCATCCATCGATTTATCTCCCATCACTGTGCTATGTGCTTGAGACACTTTGATCCTAAGACAACCAGTGTTTATTGGGAGTCTGCAAAATACAAGGCATTATTTTAGTCACAGTCATATATGCAAAGAAGTAAATGACAGTCCTTCTTTAAACCATTTCCAGTCTAGTTGGAGTATACAGTATGTGAAAAACAATAATTTATAATAGAAAGAATTATATAATAGAAAATACTGCATTAGAGGCAGGAATGGTTCAAGAATACTTGTAGGTTATCTGATAAGGAGAAATCGGGCTTCAGAGTGAGCAAGTGGAGATGGCTCCATGGAGGAGAAAGGTTTTACCTCATTGGGAGACTGAGAAGGGGCCATCACTGACTAGGCAGAGAGGACAAATATGCATCTTCTAAGCTAGAGAAAAGAACTGAGTGTTCCATCCCTCTAATACTGACATTGAGTTGTTTTGGTTTATAATGTGTGTTTTTTCAATGTTTTACTGTTTTGTTGAGTTTGTAGTGTAAAACTGAAAAATGCTGACATATATTGTAAGTCTATGTCAGAAACAGAAGTTACCTGAAAACATTCAAGGTAACTCCTAATTGCATTTACCTGCTAATTAGCACTTTCTTTGTCACTGACTATAATACCAGATTGGATTTCCCACTGAGAAATAAAACAAACCAAAAAAAAATTCAAGAAAGTAGAAAGCTAGTTGCTATAAGGATATTAAGAACAAAGATATATGAAAAGTGTGGGTATCATGTTAAGATTTGAAGGTGGGTGGCCAATGAGGAATTAGACCTACATATGTCCAAAATAATAGAAGTAACTGCCTTTTCATTTAACCAATGCTCATTCTAATCATATTGTTTACAGCTATGTTTATTATTTTATTATTTAAATTTTATGATGTCTTATACTTTGATTAAAAAAAAGTCTGGTCAAGCAAAACTGTAAACTGATGATCATTAATCTTGCCATGGTTTCTACAATGTCTGAATAAAATATATTATTTTCAGAATTCCAGAGTAGACCTAATTTTTCTAAATAATTCTTGTATGTTACATGCATTATGTATTTTCTAAATCATATTTGCATATTACATGCACTACAGAGTTCCAATTCCAGGTAAATGGAGTTAACACAAGATGGAATTAACAGTTTCACTCCCATTGAACTCAACTATAAAACCCAGACAGAATTCATGGCCCAGCTGCTTGAGAACTCCGGTAAGTAAATAGCAAGACATGGATCCGAGAAGGATACCAGAATTTGAAGTACCCTCGAACTAACAATTAGTTTCCCATTTTTTTCTTCTAGATGCTCCCAATCTGACACCTGGACATGAGCACGTAGTGCAGATAGTGAGAGATCTAGGAGAAGTTTGGATGGAGGAAACTGGAAGGGGACCCCTAAAATTCAGAGAGAGTGACGGAAATCCTTGACTTTTGCACTTCCTCTGTGTTCTCTCACACTTGTGTCACCAGGAAACCCCATGGTGCAGATGTCAGTGGCAGTGACAGTGGCTGGCAATGGAAGCCTGCAAGAGCCAAAACTCTGAGGGGAGGAACATTACCTCCTTTTAGTGGAGTTATGGCACCCAGAGGATGGGCTAAACCCAATTGCCTTTTCCCCCTCTTAGACCTCCCACTAATTGGCCCCAGATGTGGTACAATTGTGAAAGTGTGTGGTTTCTGGCTGGATAACTAAAAAAGAGACGCTTAGAAAAAATATTGGGGTTGTTATGGAATACAAGGGGGAAAGTGACACCATAAAGTTGTTTATGAATCCCTGGGGTCAAGCCTCAACTGTACATACATGGATCTGATTCTAATGGGCATACCAAAACCAGCCCAACCTCTGATTAGGGCAAAGTTGGGACAGACCCAAACAACTCTGCAATATCTTGAAAATTGAACAGACATTGGAAACGCTGGCCATAGAAAGCTAAAAGTAAATACCAACTTTCTCCATAGGATCTGAACAAGACCCAGAGTCTCATAAAGTGATATTCAAAATGTAAGGAAACATACAATTCTCAACTTGCATTAGAAAAGACAATCAACAGATGCCATCAGTGAGATAATACAGATGTTGGTATTATCTGTCAAAGATTTCAAATCAGTTACTATGAAAATTCTCAAATAACCATGAACATCCTTGAAGCAATTATATTCAAACAATATGACAGTAATATTGTTAGATGAGGAACTAGGTTCATGCTGGAAGTACCACATTCCCAAAACTGGTTTTAAAATAATAGCTTCATTTTTAAAAAAGGAGATATATTTCACCTGAAATATTTTTTAAACTAATAAAATTTATCATTTTGGGGTACATAATTCAATAGTTTTAGTTTATTCACAAAATTGTGAAACTATCACTGCTATCTAATTCCAGCACATTTTTATCACCCCAGAGGGAACCCCCATACCTGTTGGCAGTCACTCCTCATTCCTCCCTCTCCCCAAAACGAGCTTTAGTGTTGCCAGTTTACAAACAGCTCTTATTAAACCATATCAGGTTAATTTGGAATAATGATGGACAGTAAAAGATTATAGTATCAGCCCATGACATGGGCTACCTGCCCATTGTAATAAATATAACGTAAGTTCTTGAACTGCTAGAAGATGTTTTTTCTTAGGTAGATATGTAGAGAGATACGACTGATAAGAGGTTTCGGGGTCAACTGTCTAAACTTTCTCTGTAACCATCACTAATCTAGGCTACTTTAGAAGTTTGAGAGTTGTGTAACATATTGAAACATCTCTTCATTACTTATTTATAAAGCAAATATTAGAAATATTTACATATTATGTAAAAGCATGCTTTTAAACATAGCTTGAAGAAGTGTCCATTTGATAGTAGGGCTGTGTAATAAAAGGAATTCTAGACAGATGTGCTCATGGAGTCTTCTGAGAACATTTGTCCCTGCCATCACGCTGAGTTGTTCTGTCCAATCCACTCAACAAAACAGAACCACCCACACATCTTTGAAATAGGCCTACCTCTGGAAATTTGATATTATCTTGAAGTTAACCTACTCCCAAATGTTTACTAATCTGTTATTTTTTCTGTGTAAAATGAAGCTTTATTAAAATGTCCTTATTTACATTTGACTCCCTTTTGTGCTGCTTTGGTAACTAAATAGCAGGCCACAGGAAGAAATCATCCTTTGCCAAAAGATAAAGCCTTGGAGTAAGACGAGAGTATTATTTAGTGACATGTAGTCCATAAAAAGCAGCACAAAGGCAGTAGCTCTTGTGTACATGAATCTCTAATATTTTGTAAATTAACTAAAACAGAGTTAGTAAAACCCCATTAGTATTTTGCATATTATCAAACACTCTCCCAAGTGCAATACAATATATTTTTATTTCAGAAATCTAAATCCATGAAATAGAAAGACTAATTATTATACTTTTTTGCCAGAAACAAAAAAAATTAATGATTTAAAAAAAATCTATCTCCTTGATTGACTAATACAACTATGTTTGAATCCTTCTCTTCTTACAAATGAATACTACAATTAATAGACCTTCTACATTTGAGTGTGTGTATAAATAAATGTAGATACACATATGGTTATAAATTGAGTAAAGATTATTACTTTCAGCAGAGGAAAAACAATTAGGTGACTCATGAATGTTGGTCCTATTTACACTTCTGTCTTGAAGGATTAGGATTTGTCAGCTCATGAAAAACTGAATTTATTATAGGTATCAATTAACTGCTGCCTAGGGCTGAATACAAGATGTAAAATATAATACAATGTGACATTGAATCATACCTATGAAATATAAAAATAAAAATCCATTTGATTACTAATATACTTATAAAAGTAGAAATGCTGAATTATAACAAATTTTGGGCTTGGTGAAAAATATAAACAGACCATATTTGATGGCCATTAATTGTGTACATGTGTGAGGATGTATGAGACAGTGAACAGATTTGTTGCTCCCAAAAGTTTCTCCAGCCTTTGTAATTCCTTTCTGCTATCCCTCCCTATCATCCCTCTGCCAGGTGACCATTGTTCTGCTTTCTGTCACTATGTATCAGTTTGCGTCGTCTAGACCTTTATATAATTGGAATAATTAATGAACCTTTTGTGTCAGATTATTTTGCTCAATATAATTATTTTGAGACATTAATCTATGTTGTTGAGTATACTTTTTATTGCTGAATAGTATTACCTTGTATAGATATAGCACTTTATTTGGGCATACAAATACTGTTACACATTTTGTTTGTTTCCTGGTATGGGCTATTACAAATAAACCAGATATGAGTATTTGTGTTCAATTCTTTATGTGGACATATATTTTCTGTTCTCTTGTGCAAATACCAAGAAGTGGAATGGCTATTTCATATGCTAAGTGCACACATATTAAGAAACTGCCGAGACTTCCGGTCAAGATGGCAGCGTAGGTAGACGCAGTATCGCGTCCTCTCACAACCACATCAAAGTTACAACTAAACTACAGAACAACCATCATTCAAAACCACCTGAAATCAAGCTGAATGGAAGTCCTACAACTACGAAATTAAAGAAGAAGCTGCATCGAGACTGGTAGGAGGGCGGAGGCATGACGGGCTGGTCCCACACCCACGTGTGGCAGATAAAAATTAGGAGGACACCTCAGCTGGGAAGGTCCTCCCTGAGGACTGAGGGGTCCCTGTTCCACAGCAGGCGCCCAGCTGAGGGTTCCAGTGCCAGGAAGAGAAGTCCCCATAACTTCTGGCTGGAAAAACCAGCGGGAACTGAGGCTGAGGCGGCTGGAGCCCCCAGCAGCTCCTCTTAAAGGGCCCGCGCACAGACTTACTTGGGCTCGCACCCTCCAGGCTCCAGCGTGGGGGAGGCAGCCTGAAAGGCACCAGAATCATATGGGGGAAGAACTGAGCTCTTTGGCATTGGAGCGAGGGCTGGAGAGGCAGCTTTCTCCTGGACAGACCTGGACAGACGTGCTATCAGAGGCTTTTGTTCCTTTGGTGAGCCCTTCCCTGGGACGGCAGACGCAGCCATATCTGGGACTCCAGCAACCTGGATCACACAATTGGCCCCGCCCTGGTGATTCCCTGAGGCCCCGCCCCACCCAACTTCCAGGCCCACCCAAGCTATTGCCAGTTGCTTTACCATTGAATTGGCCTGTCTTGGAGCCTGCTTCAGCTTTTCCTAAATTCTTTCAAACAAGCAGCATCTGGTCTCAGCTAGCCCCACACCTCTCGCTAAGTAATACATACAAACAAACACAGGGAGGCAGCCAAAATGAGGAGACAAAGAAACAGGTCCCAAATGAAAGAACAGACAAAACTCCAGGAAAAGAACTAAGTGAAATGGAGTTAAGCAACCTAACAGATGCAGAGTTCAAAATACTGCTTATAAGGATGCTCAATGGACTTAGTGAGAACCTCAGTGAACTTAGTGAGGGCCTCAAGAGCATAAAAAGGGACCAGTCAGAAATGATGGATACACAGTTAGAAATGAAGGAGGCACTAACTGAAATAAAGAATAGTTTAGGACTTCCGGTCAAGATGGCGGCCTAGGTGGACGCGGAATCGCGTCCTCCCACAACCACATCAAAGTTACAACTAAATCACAGAATAACTATCACTTAAAGACTGCATGAAATCAAGCTGAATGGAAGCCCTGCAACTACAAAATTAAAGAAGCAGCAGAATGGAGACGGCATACTGCCCTCCAGGACCCTCCTTGTCGTCTGAAAGGAAACGAGATCCTGCAGCCAGAGGCGCCTGCGGAAGCTGAGCGACCCCCCCCACCACGGAGGAACCCAGGCGGAGCGAGGGAGCCGGGTGACCCCCACACCAACGGAGGAAGCCGGCAACACACAGGAGAACTGAGCAAACTGAACAACGAAATTGACCCAGAGACATGGAGGTGGAGTATGGGATGACGGGCCTCAGAGGAGGGGGGGAGGTGGGGGAAAGAGATAAATCACAGAGCCTATGTGCATGGGTGCATAACCAATGGACATGGACAACAGGGATGGGGACGAGGAGAAGGGGAGGGGGAGGAGGGTGTCAATGGGGGAAAAAAAGGAAAAACATCTGTAACAAAAACAAATTAATAATAAAATAAATTATATAAAAAAAAGAAACTGCCAAATTATTTTCCAAAATGGTTGTACTAATTTACATAAACACCAATATTTATGAAGGTTTCAGTTCCTCCATATCCTCACCAATACTTGGTATGATCAGTCTATTGAATTTTAACCATCCAGCAGGTGTATAGTGGAATATTATTGTGGTATTTTCATTTGCATTTCCCTAATGTCATATGATACTGAGAATCTTTTTCAGTGTTTATTGGCCATCTTCACAGCTTCTTTGGTGAACAATCTTCAAATAGTGTGCCCATTTTTTTAATTGGGTTTTAAAAAAAAATTATTATTGGTTTTGAGATTTAAAAAAAATATTCTGCATTCAAGTCCTTTATCAGCTATGTTTTTTCAGATGTTATTAAATGTGTTTGAAATATGGTTGGCTGAGGTCCCCAACTCAACAGCAGAAAAATTTCACTAAAGGCTGATCTCTCTCTTACAAGTCACCACGAATCAAAAGGATTTTAAACCTATTAGTACCGAGTGAACTAGTCTTATTTCTGAGTCTATAGCAATTTCCCTGTAGTACAGTGATAAAAGTCAGTTTCTGGAACTACTCTGCCTGAACTCACATTCACTCAGCTGCATCCTAGCTGTGCGGTTTTGTATAAGTTTTTTAACTTCTCTATGTCCGTTTCCTAAAAGGTGATAATACCAGTAGCTGCCTGATAGTGTTGTTGTAGGGGGTCAAATGAATTTTTGCACATAAAGCATATAGTGAATGATCAATACATATTTAATATTGTTTAACACAGTCATTCTTACTATCCACTCAATCCTGCTGCCTAAGTCCCATCTGCTGTAAGACCTCACTTCGCTCGGCTAGCCTATCAGGCTGATTTCTTTCCCCAGGAGGAATGTACTTCAAAGGCCATCAGCTGTCAGGAGGAGGAAATTGTGCTCTTGAGGCTTTGGTCAAAGAAACTGTATGAATAGGTGGAAATGTCCAGCTGCCAATGAAGATTAGGGTATCTGGGGATGGCGGAAGCAAGGGCAGCGCATTTGTATAGTTTGCCTTCCATCAAGGCAGTTTATTTAAACATCTGTTTGCTCCCACAGCTAGATCCTGACACTGAATTTAGTGTAACTTATGGATCTCTGAAATGATAGTATGTCATTCAGAGTTGGAAAAGAGTACACAGAGACTTTAACTTTTGTCTTAATAAGATTAAAACAGAAACTCTCCCAAAGCACCTGCTGACTGATTCTTTTTTTCCAAAGAAGATTCCAAATTGTCCAATAGATGATTTGTGGAAGCAATACTTTCAGGAACTTCACATTCAGAGAAAGCAGTGATTCACCTTGGTTTGAGTCCAAATAAAAATGATTTTGAAATACTTTCCTCTACCCACCTACCCCCAAAAAAGGTGAGAAGGGGACAGACAGTGTATTTGAGGTGATTTAGGCTGGAATGAGAGCCATAGGAAGGGTATGAGAAGACAGGAGCCTGACATTTGGGGAAACAGCAGGAAATACAACATTTTTCATAGTCAAATGAGTTTTGTATTAGCATCAGGAAACACTTAAAAATATGTCATTCCTAGAGACTAGGAGTGGTGTGAGGGCTGAGACCATGGCCATTGTATTCAACATTTTAATTCTAGTGCCCAGCACAGTGTTTATTGTATAGCAGATGTTCCATAAACATATAAAATATGTATTTTCAAATGTTCAACCTCATTTTTAATCTCTACAATGCAAAATTCAGATTACCGAGTCTTCCTTCTCTTCACAAATCTTGGCGGATTAGATTTGACAGATTAGAGGTTGGTCTAGGGGCAATTTTATTAGCCCTGAAACAAGTGCTTTTTTTTTCTCCTGGACTAAACACCGCCATGGCTAAAGCCTCTATGGTGACTTGAGGAACCCACCTGTCTACATTTTACTGGGGTTGCAACTGTTTATTTACACAATACCTAATCGGCACTCTCTAGACCAGGATGACAACGTTTAAACTGCTTGTCTTTCCTTTACCCTTTTGATTTCACTCCTTTTACTCCTGTAGGACCAGTCATGTAGAGCTACGGAAGCTCACATTTAGACATGGTGACTACATGGGAAGTGGTTGATGCTGGCAGTGAGCTGCTCCTACCCAGGTGAGAACATTTGATGATGGCAGAATACAAAGAGGACCCACACCTTGTAGATCACTGTACCTATTTTTACTGCCGCAGGCTCAGGTGGTCTCTGCTTTTGTATGTGAGCACTGTTGATGATCTAAACGCTTTCAATTACACCATGGCTTAGTACTGTATTCAGTGTTATAATAACAGAGAGAGGGAAGGGAGGGGAACTAACACACATCCAGTACCTACTATGTGTAATGCACAATGTTAGGTACTTCAAACAGATTTTTAAAAGATTAATCCACCCAGCAGCCCTATAACTTTTTATGAACTACCATTTTAGGTATGGAGAAACTGAGGCTTAGAGAAGTTAAGTGAGGAGTGAGGAACACATGGGAAATCAACAGGTGGATCCAGTTTTCATATCCAGGTCTACCCGACTCTTTTGACTGGTGACACAGTCACTATTTATTAGATGATATCTAAAAAATGCCAGGAGAGAATGCAAGGTTCCCATAACTGTCAGTTACAGTTATGTCTCTTAACTGTTATCTGTAAATCGATTAGCTTTATTTTTTTTCTAATTAAAGTGACATTTTAAGGCACCGTAGAGAACACAATTTGAAAAATTGTACTTTTAAAACAGAACACAAATATTAATTCTACAATTTATAACTTCTTAAAATGTGTTTATCAAAATTATTTTGCTTAAACCTTGTTATATTTGTACTAAACTGTACACCGTGGTGGATTGTATAATCAAGGAGCTTCAGGGCACATTTTGACATACATTATCTGCATGCATGTGCTCTGGATATAGATAGGTAGGTAGACACTTGTGCATAGCAAATTAAAATGATATGCTTATCCTTTCCTGTGTACTTTATATGTAACATGCATCTTTAAATTCTCCCTGAAATCCATTTGTGCATTTAAAATCTACAGACGATGTGCTAGAAGCAAGCCATAGCTAATACTATAAAGCTAATTTGCCAATGGACCAATGAGGTAATTGTGGGGAAAAAATGATTATATTTTAGATGGTGGAACAAACAAAAATGAAATTGTCACAGACATAAAGGTGAGCTGTCCTCTGACCAATAGACTGGACCTCCTCTCAGTTGTAAGGAAAAAAATTAATTTTCTTCAGAATGCTGTTTGTGGATTATTTCCTTATACTTACAAAATACTTTAAAGTGTAAAACTATACAGGAATGCTATGGACAGAACTATGCACCGCCCCTCCCCCCCCAAGTTCATATGTTGAGGTCCTAATCCCCAATGTGACTGTATTTGGAGATAGGGCCTACAAGGAAGCAATTAAGCTTAAATGAGATCATACGGGTGGGGTTCTGATCCAATAGTATTACTGTTCTTGTAAGAAGAGACAACAAAAAGTTCTCTCTCTTTCTAGCATGTGAGGTCACAGTGAGAAAGCTGCCTTCTGTAAGGCAGGAAGAGAGCTCTCACCAGAACCTGATCATACTGGTACCTTGATCTCAGACTTCCAGCCTCCAGAATGATGAGAAGAATATAAACCATCTGTTGTTTAAGCCACTAGTCTATAGTATTTTATTATGGCAGCCTGAGCAGATGAAGAAAGGACTTTAAATATGTATTATCTATCTCCAGAAAATCTGTACAAATAGCAATCCAGTTTGGCTTCAGCTGGGGAAGAAGTCATAGAGATAGAAAGATGGATAGACTGCTACATCAATAGATCATTCAATCGATAGGTGATTGCATGTTTCAATAAGGGCTCATATGAGAACTTATGTGACTTTGAAAATTCCTTAATGCTCTGACATCAAATATGAATTAATCTCAAGTTATTGACCAAGATACAAGTTCAGAAGTTGCTCTCAAGTATTTGATGAAGGATATACCAACGGCTCACAGTCTCTGATGGAAATAGTATTTTCAGGAATTTAATGACCTGCTGAATTGGCAGAGGTGCTGAGGTACAATCTCAGACCTGTTAGAAGGGGTTATTAACTGAGAGTGGTTCCTAACCTGAAAGGTATTATTGTTTTTAGAATTTGTAGTCATATGAAAAAGTAACATAAAAGAGTAATTACCTATTTTTGTGCTACAGAGTAAAAGGGTAAGAAGCCACATGAAATAATGGATGTGGCTATGCAGAACCAACAATATTGCAGAAAACAGGTCAAATAAGCAGCAGATGGGATTCTTTGAAATTAACTTCCCACCTAGCTACAAAAATAATATCAATGTTATGTCAACGTATATGTTGAGCCCCAATAATAACACTACATATGTTAGACAAAAAGGAAAATTAATAAACACTGACCTTGAGGCTCAACTTATTTACCAACAATCTATATTAAATGGCTCCATTTGGAAAGCTTCTTAAATAATTGAACAGGGTGCAGCATCCGCAAGGATGGGAGAAGTTTTTATAACTCTGAGTATGTGGATATAGTCATGTACTCATCAAATATTGGTGACTGTACATTTGGTATGTAATACATCACGATGTGAGAGTATTCTTTTCTCTTCTATTTAGGCAGTTCTGAGAACAACCCATAAACAGCTTCCCCCTGTATTATCATCCATCACACTTAGCTATTTTAATTTGACACCAGCTGCATCTTGCAGCCAGTGACTGCCTGGATAGTTTCACATTGACAGTGCTAACTTCTAGAATGGAACCACAATGTTTGACATGAGGTAGTCAGGCAGTAACCAAAAGCATATTTTCTGATCTCCCTCATAAAACCTCGGTGGATATAAGGGATTGAAAAAACACACCCATATACATGGTTATTTTTAGTCCACCAAAGGTGGGGAAAAAATAGGCGGGATTTCAGTCATTAAAATAAGAGATATAGTGTCTTTTAAAAATTTTTACAAAAACAAAAACAAAAATCCCACCTCAGGTTAGAAAAATAAGGCGATACCTTCATTCCTTAGTAATTATTTATTAGGAACCTATATGTGCCAGCAACTGGGCTTTTCTACTCAGTTTAATTTATAAGAATTGTATACCTGATCTACTACAGACAGTTTGTAAATATTATCTAAAAATGCTCAAAATTCAATTAATCATCTTCCCTTTCTCCTTCTCTCTCTCTCTCCCAATAAAAAAAGGAAGAATGATAAAATAATCAGAGAAAACATAGATAATTAGATCATTCTGGTTCATACTGGAAAAAGGAATGAGCTTTTAAGCTATGAACATACATTAAGGAATCTTAAATCCATATTATTAAATAGAATAAGCCAATCTAAAAAGGCTACATATTGTATATTTGCAACTGTATGATGTTCAGGAAAAGGCAAAACTTTGAAGACAGTAAAAAGATCAGTGGTTGCCAGGGGTTGGGGGTAGAGTAGAAGGATGAATAGGCAGAGCTCAAAGGATTTTTAGGGCAGTGAAAATACTAAGTATGACACTATACTGATGGATACATGTCATACATGTGTCCAAACCCATTGATGTACAACACCAAGAGTGAATCCTAATGTAAAATAAGGACTTTGGGTAAAAATGTTGCGTCAGTGGGTCCATAAATTGAAACAAATATATTACTCTGGTGGGGGATGTTGATAACTGGGGAGACTATGCATGTGTGGGAGTAGCAGACATATGGGAAATCTCCGTACCTTCCCCTCAATTTTTCTGCGAACCTAAAACTGCTCTAAAAAAAATGAAGTTTTAATTAAAAAAAAAAAAAAAAAGGGAAAAAGCAGTGGCTTAGGGATCATATGTTCTGTCACTTACCAGGTATGTGATCTATGACAAGTCACTTAACTTGCCTGATGATGACAAAACAATACTCAGTAATTCACAGGCTGCTTTGAGACTCACATATGATAATATATAATATCTGTTTCTCAACTGGCTTATAAACTCTGTAAGAGCAGACAACTGGCCTATTTCATTTACTGTGATGAGAGAGAAGCTTGGAGATAGTAGTAGGCAGGTGGAAATATGGAACTGGGCGTTAGGAATTGGGACTGCAGGGAGGTCTAAGATGTAAATAAAGAAATCTTTGCACAGGAGAAAGTCACAAAACCATAAAAGGTGAGTTGCTGAGAGAATTATATGTTGTTGAGAACCAGTCTAACTCTCTGAACTTTCATTCCAGGATAAATGTAATGAGGGATTGAATAGTTCCTTGATGATAAATAGCAGTGAAGGTTCTTGGAGTCATCTCTCTGACAACCGATTCCAGTCATTAATGCTTTAGACAAAGCAGGTACAGGAGAATGAGTTTACTATGTACTGAGCCCAAGATACAGCAGATTGTTGTGATCCTACAAATAACTAGCATATGTTCCTTTTTTTATGATTTACCTTTTTCTCAAAAGTACGGTTTAAAAAAGTCTAAGTATTTGGAATTGTGGTTATTGAGTTAAGGTTGCACTACAATTAAGATGAAGAGAGAAAATATTTAAAATTAAATCTTGACTATTCCCTTGGTTTTATAGAAGCAAAAAAGGCTAGATTGTTTGGGTACTAAACATAACTGTCTGAACTTCACAACAATCAGAGAGAAAAAGAATTAAGAAGTACATTTTTGGTAGATCACACTTAATACCTGCTAGTTAAATGCTTGAAACATTGGACTCAGGCCTCATTGTGGCTGGTATCCCTTGCTACTCTGCTGTGAGTTTTTGATACTTTGTCCAGATGTCATTTTTAAACACATCATCAAATACTTACTGCATTCCCCAAAGCAAGGTACTTGGACCATATGGTTGATGGTTTTTCCAGAACCATTAATTTATTTACTTAATTTTTTATATATGTATGGCAAAGGTGGCTGTGATACCAACTGACTAAAAACGATAAACAGATGGTAAAAGCCAGATTATATACAAAGGTTTAAATATTCATGACCATGATTCCTCATGTGACCCAACACAAATCTAGATAGGATTTTTTGCTAGTCTGAAGTTGGAGACTTTCCACCATTCCTTCTAAAATTATATTTGTTGGTTATCTCCATTGTCTCTTATTCATGATCCGTCCACCCCAATCAGACTGGTTCCTTCAGAGTCTGCTGATTATCCCTTACATATCCCTGCCTTTATGTTTTTGTACATAGCAACACCTTTGCTGGAGGTGCCACTCCTTCACATTTTCGCTGACCAAATCTGACCATTTTCCAAGACCAAGTTCAGGTTGTAGATTTATTGAATCCATCCCTGACTATCCTGGCCCATTATCAATTTTTCCTTCTTATAGACAATATAGAGCTCATTCTTTATATATGTGTTATTTAGAAACTGAATCATCTCTTCTATATAGTTAACTTATTTTATTCCCAGGTTTTCTCTGCAAAAAGTTTGTATTCTTTTGTGTTCTGTCTTTTATACATCCCATTGCATGCCGACGTGTTCATGTTGCACACAGCTTGCACTCAATATTTTTTTTTAGGTGATGGAAAATATAGTTAGTAGTATTTATTTCTTATGAAAATAAACTATGTTTAAGGGAATGTAATGATTTCTTCTTAAACAAAGCATCATAATGTGAATACTGTTAACAGTGGCCCTCAGGGCTATAGTTTAGTATTGTATTATTTTTCTGTTTAAAAATTAATAATCGTGTACCATAGCTGCTGCCTTTTAAAATTTATTGGCATTGATTAGAGTCCACTCTGTGCTGTGATGAATAGCTTTGATTTGGGGCTTGGTGCTACAGTTACAACTGAGGGTAGAAACAAAGTGAAGGCTTTGTCAATAGGTCAAAATACTGAGAATATAAATAATACATTACTATTGTAATTTTCAACTTCCCCCAAAATGAGCACATATTAACAAAGGCCATAGGGATCTTGGAATCTGGTATACACTCATTTAAACAAAGAAGGTTGTTTTTAAAGACATTGACTTGTAAGAATTCAGAATCAGTATTCCTGAATATATGCTCCTAAGTATATTTAGTATACTAACTAAAATCTTTTAGTATACTCACTAAAGTACTTTTATTATACTTACAAAACATAAAATGCAGGAGAATTTGTCGTACATCCATTTATCTGCTTTGCTCTGCAGTCCCCTTTTCCCTAGCCCTACTTTTGGACCTTTTACTCCAAGCTCCCAGTGCCCTCTGGTGCCTTCCCCAACCCTATCGATGCCCAACTCCGTGCCCACCTCCACACATTTAGAGCGGCCGCTCTTTTCAACCGTTGCCAGTTTGGTCTTTGCCAACATGGGGCTGCTGCAGCCAACAGCTACATTCACAACTATATGTGCTTCACCTCCCAGGAACATGCCTTTAATTTCCGGAATCCAGAGACTACTTGATCAATTATTTTTTAACTGTAGAGTAAGAGGAGAGAATTTTTAGAGATTTCCATACCAGTGGAGTCTAGGAATTTGTCCCTGTAATTTGTTTCTCTCTCCTGCCCATGTTGCCCCAGTTTCCAGCACTGGGATTTTGCTTTTGGTTGACTTTGACCCTGAATACATGCAAGTCTGCTTGTCAACTCCCTGTGCACACCCTCCTGAATGAAAGCCACTGCCTGTCTGGTTTCCAGCCAACATTTCTCTCCAACCCATTTCTATCTCTGTCTTTTGTCAATATCCTATTGGGATCCTGGATGCTTCCATTGCCAAAACCACAGATGAACTTGGATTTGGTGCCTGGAAAGCACAGAAGGAATGTTAGTATTGGTTTAGCACCCCGCTCTGCTCCAAATCAGCCCTCCCTCCTTTTCAACCACCATTATGTTGCTCATCAGCCCTGGAATATGACACAAATCTCCATCAGACCCCAGTGTTTATCCAGTGCTTTTACTGTACCAGCTCTTTTCCTAAATGTTCAATGGTAAAGAAATAAAGTCTTTCTACTAGATATGGGCTCAGAAATACTCAGTGATAATCATCAAACTGATTTCTGGGGAAAAAGAGCTCCTTTCGAAGTATGCATTTCTAAAAAAGAAAACTATGTTGTGGAGAGCAGGTCTCTAGCCCAGCAGGTCTCATCACAGAAAACATTTGCTATGGAACAGTCCAACATAGAGAAAATTAGAGCCAGAGGTTATCTCGACAATCATGGAATCCAAACCTCTCATTTTATAAGAGGAGGCCGGAGGTGTTAAGCAACAGAGGCAGTACTACAACCCTTGCTAGTCTTCTGACTAACAACAAGGTATAATTATATTTATAAATTTATATTACAGGCATATAGTTCATATTTCAAACAAAAATTATAAGGATGAGGATAGCTAACATTCTTTGATCCCTTACTATATGTCAGGCATGATACAAAGTATCTAACCCATTGTCTCATTCAATTTGTACAACAATCCTAAGAAGTAGGGAATATTATCATTCCCATATTAGAGATAAGGACACTTATCTGTACTATGATTATTATGAGTAGCAACCAAGATCAAAGCATAAGTAAGAGATAGTCATAACTTAAAATGAAAGCCTAGTTTCTTTTTATCATACAGGGAGAAGGAAGGACTAAAAAATAACAGAAAAGATTGAAATTTATATTTTATTCTCATTTATGTTTGTCACGACAACTCACTGGGCTATCATGGCCTGGGAAAAAATAAAGCTAAAAAATGCCTTTGGTGATCACATTTAAAAAATTATTTCTCTTTCCAGTTTTATCTGAGTTCAATGAAGAAAAGAAGGCCTAGCTCTCTGCTTAACATTTTTAAACAAGGTCATCCAGGTGTCCACATTCCAATTCATGTTTTTGCTTATTTTCTTATCTATGAGTTCCCAAGACCTCCTTCCTAAGGCCCCAGCCTCTCCACCCCCAGAGACTCTGGGGTCAGAAAAAGATTGACAATGAGGAAGATGCAAAATTGGGGATGAATACTGCTACAACCTGGAGTGTGGGGGCTTGTGAATGCTAGCTTTCCTGTCTCAGGGGCCTCGAGAAGAAATGACTAAATGCAACCATTCTGATGAAATCAACAGATTGTCTTGACCACCTCCATTACTATCCACAACTAACCTTCTCTTCATTTGGATGCTTTTTATCTGGCTTGACTATGCTTTTCCTTTAAACTGGCAGTCAGAGCATTTTGTGGGGAGAAGAGGCAGGAGAGGGAATGTGACTAGAAATATGGTTGTGGGTGTTTTTAACAAGTTCTCTAAAAACCTTAAAAAAAGACCTTTAAAAAAAAATCTCTGTGAATTACCTTCTTTTGGTTTAAAAATATAAAATGCTCAGTGTTCCACACTAGTTCATGAGATACATCCTTTAGGGTAGAGAAGAATTATCTCATTTTAGGCACTCAACCAAAAACAGAATAATTTATTTCTTTAAAAAGAAACTTCTACTACTAAAGTTTGAAAATATGAGAATACATGCGACATATCAATTAGACACATTAGCACAAGGAAATGATTTCTAGATTTTTAAAAATATAGCTTACCTATGTAAAAAGTCGTAGAGGAAAATTTATCATCATTTCAAAATGACATCTTTAATCTTTTTAACTTTATTTTTTTTTCAATTGTCCTTTACTTTCCTTCCAAGAACACTAGAAAATTGTCACTTCGAAAGTCAATTCCAAAACCTCTTCAAATTGTAAACCATGGGAAAACAGCAAGAACCTTTAAGCAAAGATCAAAGTACAGCGAAGAATCGAAAACAAAGCAAGACCTATGCTTTGGTTGTGGAATTC
Source organism: Tadarida brasiliensis (assembly GCA_030848825.1). Lineage (NCBI taxonomy): Eukaryota > Metazoa > Chordata > Mammalia > Chiroptera > Molossidae > Tadarida > Tadarida brasiliensis. The sequence goes on from CM061270.1 coordinate 45,728,051, forward strand.
TAAAATGTCTTTTTGGGGTTTTAAACATGGTCGAGATCACTTGTCAGGGATCTCCATTCATTTATTCAAATCAAGCAATCATACTTCCAGCTGTACTGTTTGCACACTTGTTTAATGCCATCTTGGCATTCAAGTGAAAGATATTGAGGTTCCCACTGCCTGCGTCCACAATATGGTGGGCTAAGTTCTGAAAAATAGAAAATTATGCTATTGCAAAGTCAACATATGGTTCCCCATAAGACAGATCTGCCTAAACATTGCAGAAAGCCTGTAGCATAAGATTTTTGTAGACACAGTGGTAGAGTCAGGGAAAAGAAGCTGACTTTGGGCTAACTGCGTTTCCATTTTCTCTTATGTGAGTACGTTAAGAAATAATTTGGTCTTATACACACATGCACACTAACTGAAAAATAAAATGTATCTGTTCAGTTGCAGAGTAACATCCTTATCCCTCCTGGAAATGTCAGAGAGAAATAAGAAATATATACAGCTCCTGGTAAAATAGGCATTCTAGAAATTGTTCGAGTATATTATTTAAATAGGTCAAGTGGACAATTTGGGGGTACCTTTCTAATTCAAAGGCCATTTACTTTTACTCTCATAACTAAACTCTGAGCCATGGCTTTGTTTTCTACCAACCATGGTCACATTTAAACTATTTAAATTGAGCTGCATCCCTGGCCATAGCGGATTACCCAAGCTGAGACAATCTCATTGTCTCTCCCAGAATTGAAAACTGGGATTGAACAGGAGCAGGTTGTTCATTTCTGAGTATCACTGGCACTGAATATGGAAACTTGGAGTGTGTGCGGCGGTCAGGATTCCTGTAAGAACACGGGAAAGAGAGCTACACAGATTTTTAGTTGACCTTATCCTTGCATAGACCCAACTTCAACTAGCCTTTATACTTAATCATACACTATATTGTATGCTATTTTTTAAAGAATCTCTTTCTCTTTTTGCTTACACAGCCTTTCTCCTGACTGAAAGGGTTTAGATTAATACACACAGTGTATTGAGATCCTATGAGAGTATAAATTATAAATACCAAAATGGAGGGGAGAGGAGGCTAAAATTTGAAGCCTTCAAGGATGTTCTTTTATGATTTTTTCCCCCGTTAGCTTTTCATATACTGCTCTATAATATCTCTAACTAAATCCTTTTCTTCACACAGAAAGAGATTCAGTGGGGAAAAACATGTTCTTATATGTTTTTTTGCACCTCTTTCCAACCACACCCAGCAGTCCTGGGATTCATAGGAGGATAACCTATTTTTTTTTTAAAGTTTGAATTAAAAAAAAAAATTATTGATTGATTTTAGAGAGAGAGGGAGAGGGAAACATCAATCAGCTGCCTCCTGCATGCCCCCTATCGGGGACTGAGCCCACAATCCTGGCCTGGGGCTGAGCCCACAATCCTGCAACTGCTTGTCTCTTCTCACCCTTCGCCTATAGAATATTTCTAATTGAAGTCTCTGCTAAGGAACTGAGCCCACAATCCTGGCCTGTGCCCTGACTGGGAATCAAACCAGCGACTTCCCGGTACACGGGAGGACAGCCAACACACTGGGCCACGCCAGCCAGGGTGGGATAATCTACTTTGTTGTTGATTTTAAATGTATTTTTCACAATAATTTCCCATAATTCCAAGTGTGGTAGTTTCCATTTTCCCCTCTTGCTCCAGTTCCTCCACTGCCTCCGCCCACCCCAGGTGGGGAGCTAGGGAACCACAGAAGCCCTGGACAGAAGGCAAAGCGCCTGTATAGGAAGAACGCCTGCCCTCATAAGAAATATGTCACTGGAATTTATTGCCCAGTGGTTGGCTATCCTGGTGAAAGCCCTTGTAATCATATGACTCAGTGATGATTAAAAACAGACCACTGATAAATAACGTAAAACAACAAGAGGCACTTGCAGAGTAAATCTATGAAATGGAACAATTTAATCATTTGTGGTTTATATTGCTGATGAAAATATGTTCTCGCAATGCCAAGGTTTCTTTGTAAAAAATGAATGTCCTACACTTTCCTTTTCTGAAATAAGGAATGATGTCATGGTCTAAATAGAGAAATTGCAGCACAGGTTCATCTTCTTAGTGGGAGAGAGACCCCAGATAAAATTCAGAAAATTTAGTGAGAGCAGCAGAACAAATGGGATATTATAAGAGTGACAATGATTTCAGTTTTCCTTCTAATGTGAAAAGACAGCTGGATTAAGGCACTCAGGCCACCCACTGCTGAAAGAAAAGTGCTTGCATCCTCAATGCCTTTGATTCACTAGTTTGTGGAGGTGAGAATGCAGCTCTCACAGCATGCGCTGGAGAAGTTAAATTCAAACTGCTTGTCTCTTCTCACCCTTCGCCTATAGAATATTTCTAATTGAAGTCTCTGCTAAGGAACTGTCAGCCTAATGTCTACATTGACACTTTACTTAGAAGTTTCTGTGGGGTTGTTGAGCCTTTATTCACCCCTTTGAGAATGAGATACATTTTATAGTTTTTGTTGGGTTTATTTTTATTTTTTTGTGGGTTTCTTTTTTCTGTTTGTTTTGTATCTATGACAGCAGTGGATTAGAGTGTGTTTCTTCCTAAAATATATAACACAATTTTAAAAACGAAAATACCCTGATATGGTTGTTGGATAACTGCAAACTATAATTCCTTAACCATTTGCTCATCCTAGCCTCACTCTGATAAATGGTGACAAACACTTCATCTTAAAAATAAAGGATTATCCTTTTAAATAAGTAGTTTAATTTCTTTGTCTTACAAATATATCCATTGACTCAGAAAACCGTTTTGCCGCAAAACATATTGGCTACTGAAAGATTAGAGAAATACGCATAATTAGCTATTTCAGACATAATTGGTGGATGAAATTCAGGACTACATCTTTAATTTTTGCCGTCAACCCTAACTCTTCCTAACCACCAGTTTACTCCTGAGCATTTTATAAGAACACCATTTGGACAGCTATTTTGGTCTGCCTCTTCAATTATTGCTTCTAGGCATCCTCTTTATCTTGGCAGCAACTTACTCTACACAGAACCAGCACCTGATATTTCTTTTCAGAAGAAAACACAGACTCTTCACACAGGGGGAGGATGGTAAGAGACACCTTCACACAGGAGAAGGATTCATTTTTTTTTAAAAAAGTCATAAAGTCAGGAGGAGGGTGGTAGCCAACATCCCCCAGAGAGCAAGGCCCTAAGTGAGTCATTAGTGGTTAGACACAGCCTAATCCATTTTCTTCACATAAATGAGCCATGAACCAACCTGAGGCAACAAATGTTTCCTAAGAAATAATGTCCTAAACATGAAAGCTACAGTAATAGTACATGGATATACTCAGTGAGGAAGTCTTAGTATAGTCTCTTCTCTCCAACAATACTGCTTTTCTCAGTCCAGGCTTGAATATGTGCAGTAACTTCCTTGCTGGTCAATGAGGCCCAGTATCCCTGCTGTTCATCCACCTCACCACTGCCAGAGTAGATTGCTACAAAGCATATTTGATCATGTCTATCTCCCTTGATTATGACCATGGAATATCTCTTTCTCTAACACTATCATAAAATCAGGGTGAGCCCTACAGATTCTAAGTGTTCAAAAACCTGTCCCAATCTGTCCCCAAACTACAAAATCCTTGAGTGCTCTCCCCATACAGGTAAAAGCAAGATATCCAAAAGCCCCACTTAGCTTCTTCCAAGGATATTCCTTTCCTTCCCCTTTATGTGCCTTCTTTTCTACAGAAGATCTGGCCTATAGGAAGATGAGGCACTTTCCCAATATGTCCTTCTGAACCTCTACTGATGGAGAAAAGCATCACCAGATTAGTCCAATATCATCACATTGAATATAGTGAATGAATGACAGAGGTCCAATGCAAACTAATGTAGAGGAGGAATAATATTTTCCCTCTACCTTTCGGAGTTCTTAGCTAAGACCACTGTAATAAAAGATTAATAAGAGAAAAACAAACAGAAGTTTGTTAACATGTATACCCCATGGGTACATGGCAGATACCCAAGAAAACTGACGAACTCCCTGAGGTAGCTTAGAATTCAGGTTTAAATATCATCTTAATGGAGAAATTAGAGATGGGATGTTGGTCTTTTAGGTGGGAATATATGATTTTTAGGGAAGATAAATGGGCCTTTAGAAGAACAGATGGGAAGTATGGTAGTTTGTGACAAAGTTTGGGAGTAGTGTTGACTTCTTGTCTCCTTTTTTGTGATGAATCAATCCTCCGTTGATGAAATGCCTTGGGAGGGAATAATTGATGACAATTGCATTTTTTTTCTGGAGGATCTGTCTTTTGGCAGATTGTGGGAGTTCAAAGAAAGCTTCTCCCTGCATCTACCCCCTTCAAGTGCCCACAATTTAAAATAATAAATATGCCAAAGGGGCATATTTTGTGACATATTTTTCTGCCCTTCATTAACTTGACAATTTGGGTCCCAAGCAAAAAGTGGACTGTATCTCATTTTCCAAATCAGTTACCTGGTAATAAAGCAGTGTCATTATTTATAGTAACAAAAATTATGGGAATAGAGACTCACTCTCCAGTGAGTTGCTTACTGGATAGGCTCCAGACAAACTAGCTGGAGTCATGTGAATGAAAACTCCTTTGACTCCTTGACCTCATGGACATGGCAAGTGCTGTGGAAGCACAGTGGCTCAGGAATGGTGAGTCTTTCTGATAGCACAGGGAGGCAGATGAGGCTTTTCTACAGAAGATCTGGCCTATAGGAAGATGAGGAACTTTCCCAATAGGTTAGGCTGACCTTACAACTTTGCTCCAAAACTTAGTAGTTGAGCGAGGATTTTTTTCTTCCTGCAGTTCTCACCAGTGGGGAGCCAAGCTTCTTTATAGTGGAGGAAAAAATTATTTTCCAACAACAGTCATAGGCTCTCAAGTAAGTACTATAGATCTGTAAATGAATTTATTTATTTATTTATTTATTTATTTATTTATTTATTTATTTATTTATTTATTTATTTATTTATTTTTATCCTCATCCGAGGACATTTTTCCATTTTTTGTTCAGATAGAGTGGGAGGGAGAGAGGGAAGGAGAGAGAGAGAGAAACATTGATGTGAAAGGAACACATCAAGCGGCTGCCTCCCGTACAACCCAACCAGGGCCAGGTCCAAACTGCAACCGAGGTACGTGCCCTTAGCGGGAACTGAACCCGGGTCTCTCTGGAATGCAGGCCGACGCTCTAACCACTGAGCAAAAACTGCTCAGGGCTGAATTTATTTTTCATGTACATTAACCCTTGGCATGCAAATCAGCCCCAATAATGTTGAAAGGACTGAGTCTAATGTCTACCACATCACAGAAGTAAAACCACAAGCCCAGTGATACACCCCTGTAAAATGGAACGACCCTTTTCTCCTAAAAAGATTGTAACTGTTTTCCTATTCCTTTAACCTTCTAAGTATGGCAAATGTCAATGATTCTAAGATGATATCTAGTCCTCACCTATTCCTTAGCAAGAAATGGCAGTATCTGTTGCTAATATAGAGAACAACAGTAAGCCAAAGCTATAAAGACATAATAACAACATAAACATGGCACCAAATAACTTTCAAGAGCTTGCCTCACCCTACATTTTAACTTTAAACTCTTGTCAAACCTACATTTGAATTCTACCCTTCAATAATGATATTACCTGTAATGCCACAAACAAAGGGTCCTATTATTGTCAAAATTGCTCCTATTGTCACCTAGAATGACTTCTCTCATCCCAGCACCTGATGTCATCTCACTTATTTTTCGAGAGCCTATTGAAAGAAACTTTCACCTTTGACTCAAATCCCAACTTTTACTGAGGTCAGATCTGAACACTCTCTCTTTTTTGTTACTCCTGCATGGCCTCTATCAATGTACTTTTAGTGTGTTGCACCTAATTAGTTTTATGTCTGTACATCCTATGTGATAAAGACTTTTTGGGCCAGGGAATGAGTCTAATTCATTTCTCTATGTCTGTCATCAAGACAGTACCTGGAGCACAATGGAGATTTAGAAGGAAATGTTTATTCAATCAAACATCTATCATTGATTCAAAATGGTTAAAATGGGGAGACATTCAGGATAAATGATATTCTAATTAATTTAGTAATCTATGTGCCATAAATTGATTGATTGTCCAATTGCATATAACTATCTACATACAAGATTAAAAATATCTGAAACAGAACTGTACATTTTATTAATATCAAGCACGTACTCCAAGATGCTATGGATATTTGGTGAACACGATATCTTCCAGGTCACATCTCGAAATAAAAACAAACCCTGCTACTGTTGGCTGAGGCCTACACTACAGTTATTTATACCAATTGCAGTTGAAGATTAAGTCTGGTAAGGGCACTGACTCCATCACCTCCCTTTGCTTCTAGCCCCTCGGCTGCTGACCCCTTATATTCTCTGAAATGCAGCAAGGGAACTGTACCTACAGAGGTGTCATGCAGTGATTCTGTGGAGCCACCAGTTGGTTGGGTAAGTCTGCCTTAATTCATAGATAAAGTCTTAGTATGGCCCTTTGGCTACATCTCAAAATCTTGTCTTCTATTCCAGGTTTGGTCCATAATAAAAGTATTTTTGGTTTGCTTATTTTTTAAAATCTGTCTCTTGTGTCTATATTTCCATTGGCTTTGAATTCTAGAAAGGAAAAAAGATTGTAATTCATCAATCCTTCCCTCTAAAATCTCAACAATTATTTCACCGAGCTCATAGTGAAGTAGTTTTCTCATTGGTTTCTACTCATTATTTTTTTCAGGCTATTCTCTCTCAATCCATGTAACAAAAGAAGAATGGACTCCGTACTCTGCTTCTTGATTTAACCTAGCCCATTGACCTTGAGACAGACTTTGCCATCTGGATTTCCTCTCCATTTGGTCATCTGCAAATGGAACACTGAAAGTTTTACTTGCAGATTTTCTACATGTGACCAAGTCTACCTGAATCCTTCTGGTTAGCTTCACAATATTAAACTAGTGTTGCTTAAGAAAAATCAACACAATCTGTCAAAATTTTAAGAACGTGTTTGATCAAAGGAAATCATAGGTTCATTTTATTTTGTGAAAAGGAGTTAGGCTATTATTGTTAATGAATGATTATAAAACAATTTTCAGGGAATAAATCTCCTAAGTACCTTATAAATAGACAGGGTAGTTACTGTTCATCTTCTCCCTCCACATTTGGGCCCTCTTGGCCAAATAAAACAGTCATTGGTGAGTTTGATAAGCATATCCCAGTCATGAAAAGCCATTTCCAAATGTCAGAGTCACACTTGTGTATAAATTTTCATAGAATGGATAGCCTAATCTAAATAATGTTAGGCTCCCCCACCCACCCATCGCCATGGGTTACCTTAAATAGTCCCCAAAGCACAGCCTCATTTTCTTTTATGGAAAAGACTTTGGTGTTTCATCAAACCAGCTAATATATTCATCCCATTCTTATAAACTTCATCTCCTTATATCTACATACGTGATTTCTGGATTGCTAGCTCCTTCAATTCCTTTTTTCACGCAGCTTCTTCTGTCTTGTGAGACACCATGAGCAGGGAGCTGGTTTTACCGGAGCAGAGTTACTGCCATTTCCCAAACACTGAAAATTTCACTGAACATTTGGTGGAAGAGAGAAACTGTTTGTGCACTTCCTTGGGGACAAGTAAAGCCCTTTCATTCTTGGCTTCTTTTTGGACTTCCAAATGTGTCTCCCTTCAGTTGCCTTGGTGATTTCTTTGTTCATCTGTCATCACAGGTGGTCCTTACTCCTCACCTGTTTCTTCCATTGTTTACTGAGTGATGATATAAACACAGAGGTTTCACATGACTCTAGGATGAAGGTGATGGAAAACTTTCCTGCAAGAACTTTTACTTCAATGAGTATGTTTCCTGGAGGACGAGGAGCCCGCAGAGTGACTTTTGGTCAGACAACACTACTTCCTAAACCTTGTGGTGACTGATTTCATTTGCTTTAGGATAAAGAGAAGGCTATCTATATTGGAGGAAATATATAAGCATTGAGAGCAACCATTCCAGGTCTTCTCTGCAGTGGATTTCAAGATTTCACACATCAATATAACTTAATACGTTGAATGTTTTTATGTTCTTGAAGACAGTCCTGCACCTCATAGCTAATATTCTCTCTTGAGAGCAAAGTCTACATAGCATATCACTTTGTATTTACAATGACTGCCCAGTGCCCTTCAGCTCCTGAGATAAAACTTGGCAGTTACACCCAGCATATTTCTCTTCCACACTCTGCTGGGAAGCCTTCCTGAATTTGGCATTGCTTTCTCCCCCTTTCCTTGGTTGGTGCCTATGGATAAGCAATCATTATGCAGATTTCAAGCTGTAGCCTTGTAGTCATCATCTATGCTACCTCTATTCACCACCATGTCCCATGAACCCTATTTAGCCTATTTACCTGGTTTTTAAGTTTTTAAATGTTTGTGGGTTTTAGTAGCAACAGAATTGCTGCCTGACAAAGTGAGATGTTTTAGGAACTCTCTACCTGAATGCCCTCTTCTCCCAAGCCAAGGATTTGAAATCTTTTCCTGACGAAGCAAGGAGAAATGTTTCAGTAATGTTCCCTGGGGATGTCCTTGACTCATCTCTTGCTACCATCATCAATTTGACCTACCTTTATACAGAGTTCATTTGCTCCTCTGTCTTACAGTGCATTTAGCCCTGCTTCCATTTCCACCTGTGTGGAGGTCATTTCTTTGGTTCACAAAACACCTCTTCCTTCATAGCGTGTTTGTTGACATATCAATTTGCTTGAAATTGGCTCATGTGCTGGGAACTAGGCTTGATTCTTGTTTTGTTTTAGCCTCTGAGTGAACACCCAATCCCAGATAAGGTCTTTTTGTTTTGAGGTAAAGAAACCTTGGAGCCCACTGAGGAAAAAGAAAGGAGGTTTTGCATAGGAGTGCTACACCAGAATTAGTATGTCAGGTCCTAATGGGGGCCTCAACAAGCAGGATGACCTCAGTTCAACACTTCACCCCTCTCTGAGCCCAGAATCCTTCTGTGTAAAATAGGATATTGGAATACACATTGGTTCCAAATGCTTATTCTCATTCTTCTTGTCTAAGTTTCTGAGTGTGGCAAAGAACATTAATACTTTATAAATCAAAACTATCTTTGTAGAACAGTAAAATTCTTTCATATGCTGACTGCTTTTCTACAATATAGATTACATTATCCTGTCCCAAGTTGTCTCTTAAGTATATAAAACACACTGTCTCTAACGCTCCAACAAAACCAAGCTCTAACATATTTCAGCTATCTCACCACGGGAAATTTCTCTTTTCGCCTGAAGCTTTTCCACATTGGTTTCTTATGATAGTGTGTAGGAAAGTATCAGATTGTGTCATGTAGGCAAAAGGGATGGGGAGAGAAAGGAAATTCTTAATACAAATTATTTTTTAAGCAGTTGAATTACTTCAGATATTCTAGCTTTTACAAAAGTTCTACAGGTCAGTGTCCCATTTTTTTGCAAGCAGTAATTTTTTAAAGGCTTACTTTATGTTGTTGGTTATAATATTAAACTATCCAAAAATATGTTAAGCTATGGAAATTTCTAACATGCATGGCATTACATTTGAGGGCACTCATAAATCTTAAAACTTTCTAATAGACATAATCGAGTATAAATTCAGTTGGGGATAAATAGAGAAGGAAAGCAATAGATTGGAGAAAGGAATGAATAGAAAGTTTAAACCCCCTCTGACCCTCTACCCCACAAATTACCTCCAGGGGTCTTTACAACAATAAGGAAAGCTGAGACGAATACATTAGAACCTTAGGTTTTTTGCTTCTGCTCCTCTAAAGAAGATTATATATCTAAAAAGAGGATGGGACACAGAAAGCAAAGTCAGACAAGTAAAAATTCATAAACATCTGGATTGAGAACTAAACTTGGGGAAATGTCCTTTGGTACATGTGGTATATCCAACAAACCAAGACATGTCTGCATGTTCACAATACAAATTGGAAGAGAGATAACACCCAAAAGATTTCTGGTGAGCAGTCTCAGTAAGTGAGAAACAACGCTGGGTTGCCACTATAGTTACTGTGTAAAATGCCATTGAAAACCTTCCTGTACATAAACTTTTCTGTACATTATATTTTACTTTAATAATAAAAAATATTTGACTCTGTTTCCACTTGAGTGACTCTGACTTTGTTTTTCCTATAAGATTTTAAGTTCAAGCATGAGAATGGAAACTTAGTTTTTGTTTTTCCTTCCAAGGAACAGTTCACTGATTTTTCAGAGAGAGAGGAAGGTAGAAGAGAGAAACATCAATTAGCTGCCTCCTGCACAGCCCCCACCGGGGGTTAACCCAGGCATGTGCCCCAACCAGGAATTGAACCAACAACCCCTAGGTGCACAGGACAATGCCCAACCAACAGAGCCACACCAGCCAGGGCTGGAAACTTTAATTTTTAAGGTGACAATACTATTTTATAAGTGTATTATTCTTTTGAGTTTTCTGTTTTGTTTGTTGTGGCTTTTGCGGAGAGGAAAGTGCCTCATTTGATCCATTGGAAAATCACAAGAAATGGGATTATTTCTTTTTCTCAAATGAGGAAATCTACAACCATAAAGGTTAAATGACTTGTCTACAACTTGTCACAAAACCAAGAAGTGACAGAGGTAGAACCGATATCAAAATTTCCAGCTTCTTAAACTAGATGCCTCTGTTCCTTTACCAGATATGTTCCTGCCATCAACATTCTAAAACCTCAATTAAAAAAGTCTGCACTTGAAACTCAGAATAACCAAAATAGCTCTGCTCCTTAGTTTTTCAATATAACCTCATTACAATGTCATTTAAAATCATCTGCTAGTTGTGTTATGGCAAAAATTACCCTGTTCTTTGACTTTAAGTCTTGCTTTTGCATCATAGCTATTCCACTAAGTCCTGGGAGCTCTTGAGCAAGTCATTTAAGCTCCCTACATTTTAGTCTATGTAAAATCACAGTCAAAATGTCATCCCTTCAAGATTAATGAGGATTAAATTAAATAATGTGCTTGGAAACCCTTTGTAAGCTATAGAAAATCACCAGTAATGTATTATGTATGCTGAAGTAATTCTTTTTTCAGAAAACATCAGTGGCTTCCTGTTACTTATAGAACAACATTTACATGCTTATGCAAGGTACTCAAAGTCCTCTTTGACATTCATTTTCAATCTTTCCTCCCTAATACTAATAATAGCTAATATAACATATATGAGCAATTACTCTGTACCAGGGATATAGTGAACATTTATTATCCCATATAAACCTCATATCAAGCCTTTAATAAAAATAGCACTATTATCCCAATTTTATAGCTATTTATTGATACTTGGAAAGCTGAAGAAAGTCGCCAAACTTCACACAGAGAGGAAGGAAGGATGGAGCAGTTAGTCAAATCCTGGCTGTCTGATTTCAGAGTAAACTCAATTATCATGTAGTATTGCTTCTAAATACAACATTTTTTCTTGAACATTACCCTACCATAAATCACTCGCAAATCTGTGACAACTACCTTATTATACTATAAAAATTTTGGTATAGAAGCTCACATAGATGCTGGATAACCACACCACAAAATTATCTTTCTGTCTCCTCCATTAGTTGACTGACTTAGTTCAGATCTCAGCCCAGTCTGAGTGGGCAGTGATCAAACAGTACAGTCTCTGGAATCAGATGGCCCAGGTTCAGACTGGCTTTATGGCAGATAAGCATCATGACCCCGAGAAAATTGTTCCGCCTCTGTTCTTTCTTCTTTAAAAGGAGAAAATAATAAAACTGGCCTCAGAGTATTGCTATAAGAAGTAAATTGAGTATCTATAGGTGCAGCTCTTAGGATAATGCCTGGCACATGTAATAATACTACACAAATGTTAGAGGTCACTGTTTTCCCGTTACTGTTATTCCATCTCATGTCATGTCCGTGAAGCTCTGTATCCTATTGTTCTTCACACCCCAAAACTATCTGACTTTCTGCCTTCTTCACTCGTTGATTGGCCTAGTTAGTTCAGATCTCAGCCCCAAACCTTGCTTTATTAATGAATTGGTGTCTGATGTGCCTGCCATGTCCCCCTTTCTCTTGCCCCTCCACTAATTCGAGCTCTCTTATGACATCCACAGTTCACTCTAATGTCTCCTTTGAGCATTTATCACAGTTGCAGTTAAATAATGAATTGGACTATTAGTCTCAAATTTTCTGTACCTATCACTATGAGAGCAGAGGCCACCATCCATTAGGGTATATCTTACACAGTAATGTGCTTGATAGAACCTACTGAATGAATGAATGATAAATAGATGAACTCACCTTCCTTTGTTTTATCCCTTTAATTTATATATTGTTTCATGGGTTGAAAACCCATTTTCTTTATCTTTTTCCCTATGAATTTTTCTGTTTGTATCATGAATTTTCAAACTTCCTGGCCAACTATAATTGACTGAAAATATTGATAGGAATTTCCCATTGTTATCCAACGCCAGTTTATTCCTTAATAAGTTACCAGTTTCTTCTCTCTTAAATATTAGATTTCTGAAATAGAAGTAGATTAACTCAGCAAAGAAAACAAGAAATAGAAATCTTTTCATGTTTTCCACATTGCTTTTGAACTGCATTTTGAATGTGTTTCTTGACATTTGCATAAACATTCATGAATCTCCTTTCATTTGAATGCCACAGTAATGACAGCTTAAGATATATTATTTGCTGCTTATTCAGAATAGATTTCAATTATCAAAGTAGATCTTCATGTATGCACCTGTTTCCATATTTGCTATGGACTCAATTAATAATATGAGTATGTATGCTGATGCTGTTTTGAAATTGTGACTTAAAATATACCGTGTCAACTTTTGCAATATTAAGGAACAGTGTTCTTTTGAATCCTGTTAAATTATCTAGGATGGACTTTTAAAACCTGAAAGTTCCAGTGCATGCCACACTAGATTTATCAGTATTTATGATGTATATAATTCAATACATCAAGACTTCAAAACATTGTGGAAATAAGTTTGGCTGAGTGCCAGTTATAACCAAAGGTGAACTTTAATCCCTGGGAAAATCACTTTCTTTGTATGTGCTGAAAACACACAGAAGTTGTGTCTTAATTATGCTCCAAATAAAGAAAACTTTTTGTAAATTTGTGTCTTATAGTGAATACATATGATTCCATTCATCATTAGATTCTATCATCTTAGTGAAGCCCAGACAGAAGTAAATTCTCCATTTTAGAGTATTATGAAGTTATAAACCCAGAAAAACCTGTTCCAGCTCTACTCTTTACTAGTTGAGTAAATCTAAGTGTATATATAACTTCTAGAATCCTTCTCAGTCTCTAAAATGGGCATAACAGTTGCTCACGCTTTACAGACTTTCTATGAAGATTCAATGATATAGTGCCTGGAAGAGTTTAGTATAGATAAACTCTTATCTATAAGAGTTTTATAAATGTTCAATAAATATTAATCATCATCATTTTATTATTGTATTATATTGTTTATGGGTAGGTACCTGTGTCATTCACATGGGCTCTTGCAATCTATTCTTTCCAAAGGTATGTAAACTTTTTCTCTAGATAGCGTGGATCTTGGTGCCTGGTTGGCAACATTGTTCTTTCTCTCCTTATTGCCTTACACACAGTAAGTGATTATTTGGTTGAAAGTCGATGTGTTGGTTTACCTCTATCTGCAATAGAACGATTCACTTGACTGCCATAAATGTCAGTTGAGCACCTTTTCTTGTGCTAGGCACTGGAGAAACAGATAAATAGTGCTATATTATAGATTACTTTTATTTCAAAATTTAACCCCAAACCTGCTATTTTTAAAGCTATGGCTAAAGCCAAATTCTAGAAAAATAGACCAAAAAAAAAAAAAAAAAAAGCTCTAAACAATGTTATATTTTAAGCATATATGCCAAATAAGGTAGTCTCCAGTTAATTATCTAAATTAATGTGGTCACAGTTGAATAACTTTAGGAGAAATAGAGGAAACAAAGTATTGATAAGGTGTGTGGGTGTGTATGTAGGTTTCTTTGAATACTCTAAAATGAGTAACTTTCTTTGAAGTTTAAATAAAATTAAAATACAAACATGTTGAGCCCAAATCTCAAGACAAAAACAATTATCTTTATGTGTATTTATGATATTTAAAATAGTTGATATAGAAAATCCTGGAGATATCCTAAAACTTGGCATATTCCTTATATTTCTTAAATGGGCATTGATAGGAGGGAGAAGTACTTTATTAATTTTAGAATAAAAATAGTGGTCTTGTTGGTTTCTTATGATTTCAATTGGCTCCCACACAGATCTCGCTGGAGGAAAGTGCCCTACAGGTGAAGAACCTGCATGATGCAAACCTGGCAGATGGGAGTGGCAGAGATGGGCTGATAAGGTAGGCTGTGGTCAAATCATAAAGGACCTTGAATACCATGCTAAAGAGACGGCAGGCAGTGCACGTTTGAGCAGAGTAATAACATGATCAAATCTGTGTTTAGAAACCACTGTGATGCCTTGAATAACGGGCTAGAGTGGGAAGAAATCAGAGGTGGGAAGAATAATTTGGGAGTCAGAACAGGAGCTGGAGCAGCTGGAGTTAGGTGTATGGAGGACTCAATGGGAAGGGGGGGGTAAGGAATTGCAGGATCTATTGTTAATTATCTTTGTAAGATGAAAAAAGAAAGGGTCAGATTTTTCTAGAATCTTGTAAATGTCTAATATACAGGATGCTTACATATCTGTATAATTAATAAAGTCTCAGCATAATAAAGAAAAAAGGGCATCAAGAAACCTCAACAAACAAGGAAGGAAAAGAATTTCAGGAAATCAGCACACTGCCAGGGTAAAGACTGGGAGTGAGGGAGATAGAGAAAAGTGCTGTGTGTGTGTGTGTGTGTGTGTGTGTGTGTGTGTTATAAAACAACATTGAACATGAAAAAGTTTTCCAGCTTCAAATGATTTAATGGCCAATGAGATAGCAATTTAAAAGGAAGCCGACTTGATTCAGGAAAGAGGAAGTGATGCGTTTCACTTAGCTAATCAGTGGCAAAATGTTTTATTATTAATTATTATTATTACTTACAAATGGAACAGGAGAGCATAGATATAGATCTTCTAAATAGTAGGTAAATGGTTGTGGGAGAGGCAGGGATAGAAAATGAATGAAGCAAAAGTTTCATCACTGAAAAACCTCATCATATTGATTGTATATGTATGTAGTAATAATAATAACCTTTATTATTATTATTAATATTTCAATATACCATAAAGTCAAAAAGTATACTGCATTGATGGATTGACCCACTGAGTCATTGGCAAACTCTTTGCTTTCTGGTTTAACTGGTGTTTTTAAGAACATATATTTTTCCTCAAGCATTGATGGAAAAGAGCTAGAAAAAAATCACTCTTTGAAACTATGGAGAAGGAAAGCTTAATTTGGGGAAAGAATAAAGAGAAACTTATTATTACACTACTTTTCCAGAGTAGACAAATCCTGGAAAAATATGATTACAAAAGAAATGCATGATCTGTTGTTGCATGCTCAAGAAAAAGAGGGTGGTGCTTTAATCTGATCCGATCTACAGCCAGATGATTGGCTATAAAATGAGTTTCCACTTCATTTAAGTAAAACATTTAAGTAAATTATTACATTTAATTTATCACACACAAATAGCCCCTTAAAATTATTACATAAATCTACTAAAAACATCTTAAAGAACCCATCTAAGCTGACAGTGTCAGGAATAACCTCTGTCTCGTCTCTTTCGCAGCACTTCACCTTCATGTGCCCAAGGAGTTTCCATGATTTGAACTTACCATGTGCATGTTCCTCAAGTCTGAAAAGTTGTGCAATGCACACATACAACCTAAGGACTAGAAATGTGATGCCAAAGGTTAAATTTGGTTGGGGAGAAAAAACACACACACACAGACAGACACATAACAGCCAACTAAAAACAGGATAAGAAAAATGGGAAAGTCAGAATCATGCAAAATTACACATTGTATATAGTATTGGAAATTTTCTAGCATGTATAGTGCAGTGAAAATTGAATTAAACTGCTTTGAGAAAGGGTTCAAAAATTCAGTCCAAGTTCCATTAGTGGCTCGAAAAATGACCTTGTATATGTCTCTTAAGTCAGTTTGTTAATCTACCTAAAGAATACAAATGTTCTTGGAAGGAGAGAATAAACCACAGAAAATCATCAGTTATTAAGATGCATTTGGGAAGCCTTTGGAGGTCAAGGGTTTTGAAATTCTACATGTGATACAGAATCCAAAAAGCAAAAATAAATTTTTTCTGCTCCTCTTGTACAATCATCTAAGTATGCATCCTCCAGCTAAATAGCCAGATTACCTTTCTATAACTATCTAAAGTTCATTCTGTGAAGACACTTTCTCATTTTCCTGATAAAATGTATTTTTATCAACCATCGTACAGTTTGAATTTCTGTATTCTCTGGAATCGCAACATCAAAGCAATATTATTTCCATCTAGTCATAGACTGAAGAAGGCAAAAAGATTAGTGGTAGATGAGGAAAGGGCTTTGTTGAGGGATTTATCTTAAATGCCAGTGGTTGGTTCCCAGATAGCTTGAATATAATGTGATTTATCATATTCAGTACCATGAAGAACATAGAGATTTTACTAAATTCAGGGAGATAAGGCAGAAAACAATAACTACAATAACCACTGAAACATGGCCTCAAATAGCGTGGGGAACTGTACTGTTAATGCAAGAAAAGAAATGCAGTGGACAGAAATTACTATAAGAAGTATTCTTGGGGTTTTTGACATTGTATCTGTTTCATATCAAAAAGGAGTAGGGCTTATCTTCATGAATAGCTTTAAATGCTGTTCAAATTTTAAATGAAAAGATTCTAAATGTGAAGGAAGAATAATGAAAAACTTTTCTGTTACATACACACAGACATCATAATTACTTCCATTAGCATGATACCAGTTAGGATATAGATTCATTTCTTGTAACGAATGCCAAAATAGAAGTCTGTGTATCTCTCACGTAATAGTCCAACAATAACTAGTCTAAGGCTTTTATGAAGGTTTCACTGTGCCAGAGATCAAGAGTTTTATTTATTGTTGCTAAATCATCCTTATTACATATCTGCCGATTTTAGATAACTTCTCTTTGGCTCCTGCTAAGCCAGTTCACCTTCAGCCAACCAGAAGGAAAAGATAATGGGAAAAAGAAAAGGACAGGCATGCCACTTCTTTTAAATGCACAACCTCAGGAGTTACGATTACTTTGACTCGTAACCATTGGCCAGGGCACAGGCACAATCCATGCAAGGGAGACTAGAACTTGTCTTTACAGATGTACAGCCAAATGCTTCACTCAAGTTCTCTTCCTGTAGCAGAAGGGAGGATGGATATGAGAGGAGCACCTCTCAGTCCTTGCCATAGTCCACTGCTTATCTCTCCCCTAAAAATTCAAATCCCGACTTCCTACACAGCGATCCACAACTTCAGGAACCTCATCAAGACCTGATGAGGACGACCGCACATCACCCGGAGATGGGCTTTGAACTGGATGCAACTTTGCAATTGTCTGACTTGTAGAGGGAGTGACTGTTTCAAGGGAGACAACTCCTCCCTGATGTGGCTTCTCTACTTCAGGGTCTTAAAACTTGAAACGAAATGTCTTTGTCCCTCCTCTACACCAACATAAAATGGTGGTATAAGAATGGCACACATGCATTTAAAACCCTCTTTTGGAAGGAAGCATAGGAAAGTCACAGCAGCCTTCAAATCCCACTGGACAAGAGTGGTGAAAAATATGTTTGCCATTGAATTGAGTTCCACGGTTAACCCGTATGGAGCTCCTCTAATGCCCTCTGGATATTTTCACTGCAGTCCCCGGTTTTATTCTTTGGGCGACTTTCCTTATCCTTCATAATAAGTACATGAGAAAGCATATGCTTTTTAGAAGCTGGGTAGTCTGTGCAGTTCACATCTTGATGGTACAGGTTTGAAGGCAGAGTTTTGCTTTGAGGTTAGAATAATGACAAGCTTGTGTTTCTTTGGAAATACAATTCCCTAAAAAATTTAGTAGGCTTCTGATCAATTCTGTCTGCAAGTGATCACAAGCAAAAATCTCATCAAAAGGTATTTTTTATACTTAAACCCACTGGTCTTTAATTTAGTGGCCTCTTTGACTCTACCGTTAATAGAGTGGGGCTCCCATCTTAATATGATTTTGACACAATCTTACACATCTTAATCTGAGTTCACTTTCATTATCTGGCTAAAAGCTCTTAATAGGAACTGCTTGGGAAAGACTCAAGGCTGCATTTTCATCTACTACTACGCTGCCTCTTCAGGGCCACTCATTCTAACAAGCCTGCATTGCAGTATCACTGTTCAAACTTAAAAAGAAAAAAAAGTAAATCAACAATAAGAACCTAACACAGAGCAATAGTCTCAGGTTTTCCAACCAACTCTAGTTATAAACTCGAATTGCAGGTCTGCTTTCCAAGGTATCTCAAGCAAGTTAACGAAATATATGTCTGTGTAACGAAATATTTGTCTGTGTGAGAAAGGTCAGCCACTCAGCAGCTTGCCTTTCCTTGCTGACTCCCAGAAACCACAAAAGGAGAGGCACATATTTTAGATTGCTTATTGTTTTTTAAAGGTTCACATTGCTCTTCTAGCTACCATCTGTGTCATACAAATTTGTAAATTTTAGCAATAGGGCGAATTAAAGAATAGAGATATTTATATCTTTCTCAATAACTGTCCAGACATCCAATATGAATACAGAGAAAGTAGAAGAAAGGAAATAATAAAAATAGGAAGAGATGTATATTAAATAGAAAATAACCTAAAATAGTAGAGAATATTAATGACGTCACAAGTTGTTTCTTATAAATGAGTAATAATATTGACAAACCTCTGGTAAAATTAAGTGTGACAGAGAAGAGAGACATGACCAAAGATGAGAATGTAATATTTAGACATAACAGATGTTGCACATATTAAAAGGTAGTAGAAACATGTTATGAAAAATGTCATTCTAGTAAATTTCAAACTCAGAGGCAGTGACCAAATTCTTGGAAAAATTAACGTCACTGATACTACTTTAAGAAATGAAAAAAATCACAGATCTATAACCAGTAAAAAATTGTATTAGTCAAAAATATTTGCACAAAGAAAAGTTAAGCCATAGTTGATTCCCTGGGAGAGTTCTACAGAATATTTAAGAAACAAATCAAAATCTAGACAATCTCATCTAGAGAGTAAGTAAAGAGAGAAATACTCAAGTCATATACCAAAGCTTTGGTGCCATTATCTAGGTACCCAAACTGGCAAGATTATTTTGTGAATAAAAACTGCATACCAATTTCACTTGTGAACATAGATGAAAATAAAGATATTAGCAAGATATGAAAAATATAATAATTTATGATCAGGTTGAATGACAATTGGTTTAACATTAGAAAATTGGCAAATATAATGCTCTATCATATATTATAAGCAAACATTTTTCTTTTAATCTGGTGAAAAGAGAACAGTTTTGTTCCACAATAGAGAATCATGGCTCTGTATTCAATTCTAAGACCTGACCTAATTCACAGACATGAAATGTTGTGCACAGAGGAGGCTGGATCTTGTTGCCATGGGCATATCCAGTAACATTTTTCTATCCTTCTGCTAAAAGACCTGCAGTTATTCATCAAGCTGACTTTACACAAAGGAGAGGGAAACAGACTTTTCTAGGATAGGATGGTTTCCCTGAACTGAGGTAATCCTTGGAAAACTGAAACACTACCAAGGCTACCCATCACAGAGGATACTTATGGGAGTCAGGAAATAAGCAGAATTTTGGCCTAAATCCATTACACAGTGGACCCAGTGAGTCTGCAAAAGCACCTGATAGTCATTTCCTAGATTCCTGGATTCATCCAAACATACACATCAAAGAGGATAATCCCCATGTTGTCTCACTGACCTAAAGACAAAAGGCTACTAATGCTAGAAAGGGCCAAGTAAAACAATGGGGAGTAACCCATCTTTCTTTTTTTTTTTTTTAAATAAGACCATATTGTTTTATTTCTATATTACAAAAGTAACATGTGAATGCATGCTTGTTTTTAAAAAAAATTAAGAAAACAACATTGTATATAGAGTTAAAAGTGAAAACTCTCTTTACTACAGTCCCTAATCTCCTCAGACCCCAGACCTCTTACCTCACATTGGGCAACCATTAACAGTATTCAACAGAACTGGGAAGGATAGGACCCACTTTTTTACAAAATATATGGTAAAAAAAAAAAAAAAAAACACATAACATGAACTCTTCTCTCTTAAAGACTTTTTAAAGACACAGTAGAGTTAACTATATGTACATTGGAACTTTTTCATTTTGCATGACTAAACTTTATACACATTGAACAGCAACTCTGTTTCTCTCTCCTCCCAACCCCTGGCATACACCATTCTACTTTCTGCTCTTATGAGTTTGACTGCTTTGGATACCAGATATAAGTGGAATCATGCATTATTTGTCCTTCTGTGACTGGCTTATTTCATTCAGCATAATGTTCTCAAGGTCCATCCATGTTGTAGGTTATAATAGGATTTCCTTATTTTTCAAAGCTGGATCATATCCTATTGTATGTATATATTACATTTTCTTCATTCATTCATTCATTCATTCATTCATTCATTCATTCATTCATTCTTCAATGGACATTTAGGTTGTTTCTACCACTTGGCTATTATGAATAATGCTGCAATGAAATGGGAGTGCAGATACCTCTTCAAAATACTGACTTCAGTTATTTTGGGTAAATACTCATAAGTTGGATTGCTAGATCATGTGGTAGTTTTTTTGTTTGTTCGTTTTTTTGAGTACTCGCCATAATATTTTCCATACTGACTACACCATTTTATATTCTTACCAGCAGTGTACAAAAGTTCTGATTTCTCCACATACCAACACTTATTTTCTGCTTTCTTTTTTGTTTGTGTTTGTGTTTTTTTTGTTTTTTTTTTCTTTCTATAATGGCCATCCTAACGTGTGTGAGGTGATATCTCATTGTAGTTTTGAGTTGCATTTCCCTGATAATTTGTAATGCTTGGCATCTTTTCATATCACTCTTGGCCATTTATATGTCTTCTTTGGAGAAATGTCTATTTAAGTGCTTTGTCCATTTTTTAAATGAGGTTATTTGTTTTTGGCAGAAACAGCAGTTTATCTTCCCCGTTCTAGCTCAGAGCTATGCCAACTCTCCCTTTCTGTGTGATGATCAAATTCAAGGGGATCCTTGTTACCATCGGGAAGGACATTATGCTTACTCACTACATTGGTAATATCATGCTGGCTGGGTCTGGTGAGAAAGAGGAATCAAATACCTTAAATGCCTTTGTAAAACATGCATATGACAGAGAATGTCATGAAAGCCATGAAAACTCAGGAATCTGATCCCTTAGTAACATTTCTGTATGCTGTGGTCTAGGGTTGGAGTCAGCAACCATTTTCTATAAAGAACCAGATAACAAATATTGTTTGTTTTGTGGTTCATATGGTCTGCTTCACAAATACTCAGCTCTGCCATTGCAATATGCAGGCAGCCATAGACAATAGATAAACGAATGAGTGAGGCTGTATTCTAATAAAACTTTATTTACAAAACCACTTGGTCATCCAGAGTTGGATCTTAGTTTGCTGACATCACTCTATGGCAAGTTAAGATCAATGCAAAGTAAAATATTGCTCATTATAACTTGTACCCATTTATTTTCCCTTATTTAAGTTTGGTGCAATTGATCTCTCAGAGACTGAGAGGAATGTGTTTATTCCACAAAAAGTGCATTTCTAAAGTGTTTCTTTCCCTACTTTCTTCAAAGATTAACCACAATTTTTTCTTTATTGATTTATTGTCTCTAATAAAGAAATTTCCTCTTAATATACTCAAATACAAAGTTTTAATTCTCTTTTTGTGCTTTTGGCTTTCCTACGTTATTTCCTTATCTCTGACAACTTCATTTTAATCTAAATTTGTGTCTTATTTATTAGACTGAATTTTCTCCTATATTTCATTGAGAACACAAAGCACATGCACTCTAAAATTGTCTCTTGTTTTCTGTAGTGATTCTTTTCTCTAACATACTTATCCTTTAGAACTTCCATTATTTGTTATTATAAAATCTTTTACATGCTCCATGTTGCTGCTGTTCTCATTTTTCTCTTCACTCTATTGAAGAACAAAAGTATCTATATGTATGAAGGTTCTATTTGAAACTTTAGAGTGAATGTAGTTTCTTTGATTCTTATAACTTAGTCACCTGAGTGCATCAGTAACACTATTTTTAGATCTTAAGTTCATGGACAAGTTGATGTGCATAAACTTCCATTGTCCAGAAAGCATTTATTTACCTAGTGTGGCTTTGCTGAAATGTGATGAGGTGTTCACCTCTTCCCATTTCTTATTTTTCAGAGTATCATGATGGAAATTTATTTCTGGATAGTTGGAAATAGTTTGAAATCCTTTTTTCCCTTCAAAAATAGCTTATAAACACTGTAAGTTTAACAATTAAATGCTCCATATATTCTTTATGAATCAACAGCAAATTCCCAGCAGGCAGCAGTCAGATATCACCTCTAGGAGTTGATGGCTCCAGAATGGATATAAAAAGTAGGTTGTTGACGAGACAGAGATGGTCCTGGCAGGCAACCTCTGTCTATCTCATAAGGCAGTGTGTGTGAAGTATTGGATTACTGCCAGATTTTCTTTTCATCTTCAAGGATCCAAGTCTCTGAGAGTAATCAACCACGTTTATGTGTGGAAGCCAGCTATTATGCACCTTCAGTCTAATAATGCTTCTGTTTCATAATCATGAGACTCCTGGGAAGCCCTTCTCTATTTGGTGTATCTGCTATATAATTAGAGGGTTACTTCTATATGAATAGTGCTCAAGAAATGTTAACTGTTTGCTATTGGCATATAATATATGATATCCTTAGTTATCAAAGCTATTTGAATTTCCCAAATATTTTCTGTGTTTTTCATCTTTCCATGGGACATCCTCCAATTTAGGTAAGTGATTTTCAAACTTACATGTATGAAGCAGATTAAGTTCAGGTTCCTAATCTCTACCACCAGAATGCCTAATTTAATATAAATGGAAGAAACCTAGAAACAAGTATTTTTAGCAAGTCCTCCAAATGATTTTGAGATTAAAGGTCAGGGGCCCACACTTTGAAAGACTAACTTAATTTTATGGCATTTTGAAGCTCCTGAGTGTTTCATATCATATAGAAAAAACATCTGCTTTACAGAATATATTTTTCTAAGTTGCCTCAGGATCTTGGGTTGTCAAGTAGCACAGCTTGAGTATAGACAGGTATGAGAACCTCCTACCTTGTACCCAGAAAGTGAGATCTGCCAGTCATTTTAGCTGCAGGGAGTGCTGTCAAAAGATTAGAAGTGGTAATTATTATTCCCCTGGTCTGAAATGGTCTTTATCTGCAGCTGAGTAGCTTTTAGGAAGAGGTTGAATTGTCACTATTTTTTGAAAATAACAAAAAGAAAATGTTCCTTGTTTGAGTTTTAGTGCTGAACTTCTATGGATCTTCAGAATCAAAGGGCAAGTGTGTTAGCACTGGGTGGTACTTTCCTTCACAAAGTGTGGTTTAAGATACAGAGAAATGGAGAATAATGATAAGCAATAATCCCTGAACTGAATCTCATTCTATTGCCATAGGCCTGTACAGTATGCTGCTCTAGTAAATTAGGTTAAATCCTTTTCTGCATGTGTTCAATTCATATTTTCAATTCACATTCAGAGTTCCAAGTTTCACATATTTGCTACTTCCTATGTAAAATGGTATTTTCTCCCCTTCCCTCCCTTTAACTGCTTGTATGTGGGTCACATTTCAGAGTCAGTACTCTGGAAATTAGTATAACACCTAGTTTAAATAATATTTAAGCCCTGGCCGGTTTGGCTCAGCAGTTAGAGCGTCAGCTTGCAATCCAGAGAGACCCGGGTTCGATTCCCCCTAAGGGCACATACCTCGGTTGCAGTTTGTCCCTGGCCCTGGTTGGGGTTGTGCAGGAGGCAGCCACTCGATGTGTCCCTTTCACGTCGATATTTCTCTCTTTCTCTCTCTTCCTCTATCTCTCTCCCACTGTATCTGAACAAAAATGGAAAAATGTCCTCCGGTCAGGATAAAAAAAAAAAAAATTTAATAATATTCAATTAATTTTGTTTGATTCTAAACAGAGCATCTGTCCACCATTTTCTGGAATTCTAGAGCACCAAGACTACTTTTTAGGGATTCTGTTTATTACAGTGGGCCTTATGAAATAAATTCCTCTCTGAAGGATACAAACAAGTCTTATCTTTTGTCTATGTTTCGCCATAGAACCTTGTGTATTGCTTTGAAAAAAGTTGCTCAATTAGTAAATGGTTACCAAATTCCACCATTTCAAATAACCACTGTAACTTGAATACACTTTATTCATTTAGCAGAATGTTGTAGCTCTTATCACATATATCCCATTCTATCTTGTACCACAGTTATTTGTGTCCCCAGCTTTTTCTTCCCTACTAAATATTGAAATCATATAGTATCTTGATAGTCTTATGTCTTTCCTGCATTTACATGGCCTTTTGCATATGGTAGATGCTCAATATATATTAAATGATTTGACTATGTTTACTCCTGTGTTGATTTCATTGTTATAATGAAGTTTCATGTTTTAAATGACAAATTCTCTCTAAGAGGAAGATTAACTAATATTTTTATTGAAGAGAATGCCTTTTATAAGTGGGAGCTAAACCTGCCATATCTAGTTACAAATATTGGAAGAACTAGATACTTATAGCTGATTTCCAATTAAAGCCAAAACATCCCTGAGATAAATGAGAATATTTATGAGAAGAAATAAGGTCATATTACTTTACTTTATTGCTAAATAAAAGTCTAATTGATAGAAGGATCAAAAATTAGAAATTAGTAATATTTTTATTTTTATTTTTAAATCTATTTTACAGGTTACGTCTCTCTATTTAGTATCCCATTGTTTATTTGAATATGACTGTAGATCAAGGTCATCCATTTATATAATGGGTTATAAAACACACCAATATATCACCATCCATAAACACTCATTAGCAGCTAGATACCGCACAACAACACACAGTGCTATGATACAAAGAGGTGTCCATCCACCAGCTAAGATCTGTCGAATTGACTCAAAATGAGTGATCTCAAAATAACACATGCATGCATGCCAAGGCTGGTATTGTTTAGCCTGGCAGATCTCATTTTGAGATGTGGGCTTTGTCTTTGTGCCTTTCCGACCTTCCCTAGGTAAGTCCACTTGCTACCACTGTTCTCTGTGTGCACAGTGGCTCTGCCTTGCTTGCAATTTTGTCTTAACAGGCACTTAATAAAGCCTCCCTCCTGCTGCCTTTGAGCCCATCAGTAGCAACTGTTAGGGTATTCTGTTATCATCCTTCTCTCCATAGATCCTACCCAGAAGAGTTATGCTTCAATATGCATTGCTTCAAAGTGGATAGACTGGATGCCCTCCAGGATCTCATTGTCGGTGATGCCACCTTACCATTTAATTAAATAGAACTTCCCAATGAAGCTTCTCTGGAAAGCATTTATAAAGTTCCGAGCCACATGAGCTCTTGTCAATCTGTACACAATAAGAAATCCATAGATCTTTAGTTTCATTCAGAGTTTGGGGCAAACTGAGCTAAACAGCACTCTCCCTGCTGAACATAAGACAGCATCTGACTCCTTTGCCTGAATAATTACTATATGTGTATTAAACACCAGCTGGCGTCAGATGCATGCTATATATTTGGGATACTCAAATATAAAGTCTTTGCCTCAATGACCACATTATCTTATAAAAAGTGTAAAATGTAACAAATGTTTTAATAGAGGTTTGCAAAATATGTTTTGGAAGTACAGAGGAAGAAAGGCTCTGCCTAACACATACAGTAGGAAGAAAAATGAAGCAAAAGTGAAACAAGCATTGGAGAGGTAGGCAGGGTAAGAGGTATTGGCAAAAAGGCCCATTCCCACCAAGAGAGGAAGTAAGCTCAAAGAAAGACTGTGTACCTGGTCAAAATTCAGTATCCAAGATCAATAAAGAAGCATGGCTTAGCTCTTCCAGACCATGATTTACCTCAACCCATTATAGCAGAAGAGTCTAGTCCCAAAAACATATCCATTAATAAAAACATCAAAAGAGAGTAGGTAATTTCCCTAGTTTACGCATCTTAGGTCTAGAATACAGATGTCCTGACTGAAGAAGAGTTATAAAAAAAGGAACGGGAGCATATCTCATGTTAGAATGCTCTGAACTGTGTAAGTCTCCCTCTTGGCCTCTGCAGAGACTTTTCCTAACACACAATATATAGGAATCAGAATTTTGAATTAGGTGATTTCTCACATATCAGCACTGGGACTACTAAGCATTTCTGATGACCAAGTCTTCCAGATTATTGTGAGTTGACAAAAATAATGACATTAATTCCTTCTTTAGTCATGAAGACCATTATATATACCAAATAAGGCTAATCTCCAAATTTGAATAATACCTGTAAGTTTTATTTATTTTATTATTATTTTTTAAATCCTCACCCGAGGATGTTTTTTCATTTATTTTCAGACAGAGTGGGAGAGAGAGATAGAGAGAGAGAAAGAGAAACATCGATGTGAGAGAGACACATTGATTGGTTGCCTCCCGCATGACCCTGACCTGGGCAGGGGACCAAACCATCACCAAGGTCATGCCCTTGACCAGAATCGAACCCGTGACTTTTTGGTCCTCGGGCCAACACTCTAACTGCTGAGCCAAACTGGCCAGGGCAATACCTGCAAGTTTTAATATAAACCAAGCAAATGATTAAAAATATCATGTCAGTGGAGAATAGTTTTAACCTTAACTTATTTAACTTCTCTGTGGTCTCTGACACTCTTGATTACACGTCTTCCACTTTCAAAATTGTTACTTATGTTTAAATTTTTTATACCACTCTACTACTCTCTCATGGGCTTCACTTACTTTCTGTTTGTGCCTTCTCACTAATCATTTAGGGTTCCTCTTTCCTTGAATCTTGGTGTTCATCAGGTCTCCAATATTAACCCCCTATGCTTTTATTTTATTTTTTCTCACTTTGGGGATCTTACCTAAATGCATAGCTTCTCAATCTGTTATTTATAATTAGACCACTTGGCCAACACTAGAAAGTATCCAACTGCCTTTTCTACTTACATGCCCATGTTTTAAACCTAACATTATCTTCTTCCTCAAACCTGCTCCTCCTCCAGTATCCCCGTCTTTGAAATAGCATCACCGTTGGCCCTGCTGTCCAAGTCAGAAATCTAGGAGTCATCCTAATAACCTCCCATGTCTTCACTCACTGGTCACCATTGCTCTAAATTCTACCTTTGCCTGGTTCCCCTACTATCTACATCAATTGCTGTGCCTTTTATTTATGCCCCAATCTCTTCTTGCCTGGATAACTTGTCTCTTCTCTCTTACTCCTCTCCTCTCCTTCCACCTCTCAGCATATGCAGAGATATTTTCAATACATCAATGTGATTAAAATTCTTCAGTACTCCCTGGTTGCTGCCAGCCTAAAATTCTAATACCCAAACTTAGTCACAAGGGCCTTCAAGATTCATCTCTGACCTAATATTCCTGTACAATCTCATTTGTACCCTCCATCCAATGCATATCAGCTGCTTCAAGATCTCTAAATATATTGGTCTACCTCCTGCTACCACCACTTTCACTTGCTCCTCTTCTCAGATGTTTCTCTCTCATCTGTGCTGCCCTTCACCTCCTTCCTCAACTAGGTAACTTCCACTGATCCTTCAAATCCAAGCTTAAGTGCCATCTTCTCAGGGAAACCGTCCATGACTTAGGAGCTCCGTCCCTGTTTCCCAGGTGCATCTATCTGGTCCTTAGGTCCATCACAGTGTGTGACTTGTTCCATTAATGAACTACAAGCTCCCTGAGGTCAGGAATTGATCTTACTTGGATATCTATGCTCAGTTTGTAGCATAGAGCCTAGATGATAGAAGAATGGAGATCTCCTTTAATCAAGCATGATGGAAGAAGTAGAAAAAGGATTCTAAAAATGTATTTATTTAAAATCCTCTTGGACATTCAGGTAGAAAGAAAAATGTGAGATTGACACTAAGTGGAAAAAGTTGGCAGGTGATACACGTTTGAACCATTGTTTTTTACAGAGAAGATGTATGAAGAGGGGAAATGCTTAAATTTAGCCCTGCAGATACATGTGATTCTAGGTAATTAGAGAGTCCCTTGAGAAATAAAATATTTATTTTAATTTAAATGAGCAGGAATTTCTGTTTAGAGCAGCTCAGTAAAATTTTTAGTCTCTTCTGTATATTAGGCTCTGTGTTCTTCCCTAGGGATACAAAGATAAATAAGATATACACTTACTGTCTTGTGGAAAGAAAGACACATGTACACTGCAGAGTAAAATGCAGTGGTGTGGTGAGTGCTAGGAACAGTGGTATATCCAAGATGACAGCAAAACAGAAAAATGAGACAATGCTTGTTTGCAGGGAAGGAGGGTGGTTGGAAAAATATTGTTAAAGAAAACCTCATAGAAGAGAGACCCTCCAATGACCATTGAAATATAATGAGGGATTTACCAGTTAAAGAAGAGAAAAAGCAAAAGAAACCACAAGAGAAAAGACAAGCATAAAGCTGTATGTTGTGTATAGAAAATAGGTACCTTAGTAATTTAGAGCATAACATATTATGATAGGCATGGCTGCTGTTTCCCTTTCATAGTCTCTAAAGAGTTAGTAAGGATCATATCATGAAAAATTGGTATGCCATTAAGAGAAGTTTGGGCTTAACATATAATTAGTCAGTAGACACAAGAGGGTTATCCTGAGGGAAGTGGCAAAGTCATATTGCAACTCAGAATGGACCACGTTGGGTAGAGTGCAATGGATGTAGTGGAGATAGAGGAAAGAAGCAGAACAGAAGACAGACAGAGAGGCCTGTTAAAAGGCTCGAGATTGGATACAAATGAAAAGAGTGGAAAGGCTGCTTTCCAAAAACATTCAGGAAATAAAACCAGCAAAAATCGGCAACTGGAATTTCTAATTTGAAGTAATTTCAGCATCCTATCTTTAGCTAAGAGATTCCCTTATTATTTGAAGAAAATTTAACTTTGTAAAATAAAATAACAAAAGGATACTAAACGTCACTAGTAAGCATGGGTCTTGTTCTGCTCTCAGATGGGATTCAGGCCTCAAGAAAAACGTATGTGTAAATCATTATGAAATATTCACAGCACACTGCAGCCATATGGTGAGTTCACCCAGAATCGACACGCTTTGGGGCCCTTAATTAGATGCACCTGATATGGTTTACTTTTTAAATGAGGAAATGTGCCTCCTGCTAAATGGTTCCTGGGAAGTAATGCAGGAAGGCACGTTGGTGCCACGTCAAGTACACTGTACACTATGCTAATTTAATCTGGTGCTTTTGAGTCCAGGCTGATTTAATAAGTGCAAGTTAGTTTTTTAAAGTTGAATATGTACTATGTTAAATATTAATATGTTTAGAGGTTCATATACTATAAATATATATATATATATATCTTTAATTCTTGACCAAGTAACAGAGAAAGAGCAGCAAAGATTTTGTCTCAAACATTTTAAAGATCTTTAATCAAATGATAATACATTTTTATAATCATATCTTTTTCATGCCTACATTTACTTTATATCATTGTGTACATTTTTAAACACACTTTCACTTTATTTTATTTATTTTTATTTATTTTAAAATATCCTTAGATATGAAATGTTTTTTTAATTAATTTTTGTTACAGATGTTTCTCTTTTTTTCCCCATTGACACCCTCCTCCCCATCCCCCCACCCCGTCCCCAGCTTTGTTGTCCATGTCCATTAGTTATGCGTACATGCATATAAGTTCTGGGGTTTATCTCTTCCCTCCTCCCCACCCCCTCGTCTCAGGGTTGTCAGTCTGTACCCTACTTCCACATCTCTGGGTCTACCCTGTTCCTCAGACTGTTATGTTCATTATATTCCACAAATAAGTAAGATCATGTGATATTTGTCTTTCTCTGCTTGGCTTGTTTCGCTTAGGATAATACTCTCCAGGTCCCTCCATGTCATCTCAAAGGACAAGAGATCTTTCTTTCTTACAGCTGCATAGTGCTCCATTGTGTACATGTACCACGGCTTTTTTATCCATTCGTCTACTGATGGACACTTGGGTTGTTTCCAGATCTTAGCTATTGTAAATAGTGCTGCTATGAACATGGGGGTACATATATTCTTTCTGATTGGTGTTTCAGGCTTCTTAGGGTATATTCCTAGAAGTGGGATCACTGGGTCAAATGGTAATTCAATTTTTAATTTTTTGAGGTGACACCATAGTGTTTTCCATAGTGGCTGCACCAGTCTGCATTCCCACCAGCAGTGTACTAGAGTCCCCTTTTCTCCACACCCTCACCAGCACTTGTTGTTTGATGATTTGTTGATGGCAGCCATTCTGACAGGTGTGAGGTGATACCTTATTGTTGTTTTAATTTGCATCTCTCTGATGATTAGTGATGTTGAGTATTTCTTCATATATCTCTTAGCCATTTGTATGTCCTGGTTGGAGAGGTGTCTATTTAGTTCCTCTGCCCATTTTTTAATTGGGTTCTTTGTCTTCCTTTTGTTGAGTTGTATGAGCACTCTATATATTTTGGAAATTAACCCCTTATCTGATGTATCACTGGCAATTATGCTCTCCCATACAGTGGGTTGCCTTTCCATTTTTATGGTTGTTTCTTTTGCTGTGCAGAAGCTTTTGAGTTTGATGTAGTCCCATGTGTTCATTTTTTCCTTTGTTTCTGTTGCCTTAGGTGATGTATCAGTGAAGATTCTGCTGCGTATGATGTCCGAAATTTTGTTGCCTACATTTTCTTCTAGGATTTTTATGGATTCACGAATCACATTTAAGTCTTTTATCCACTTTGAATTTATTCTTGTGTATGGTGTAAGTTGATGGTCTAGTTTCATTTTTTTGCATATAGTTGTCCAATTCACTTTTGAATATTTTTAGATTTACATAAAAGTTTCAAAAATCATACAGCCCCATGTATCCACCACCCAGTTTCCCTAATGTGAATATCTTATATTAACCATGATATATTTGTGAAAAATTTAAAAATAACATTAGTGTATTATTATTAACTGAACTACAGGTTTTTTTTCAGATTTCAACAGTTTCTCCACAAATGTCCTTTTTCTGTTCCCAGATACGATTCAAGAAAACGCATCGCATTTAGTCATCATCATCTCCACTCTGCTCTGTGACAGTCTCTCAGTCTTTTTTTGGTTGTTTTTTTTTTGGCCGTTTTGTAGTATTGGTCAAGTATTTTCTAGACATTTGTGCTTGATATTTTCTCTCATGATTGAACTGGGGTTATAGGTTGAGGGAGGAAGACCAGAGATTCAGTGCCCTTCTCATGGCATCTACCAGAGGATACATGATGGCAATGTGACTCACCCCTTGGTTAAGGTGGTGTCTGCCATGACTCTCCACTGTGAAGTAGTTATTTTTCCTCTCCATACTCTGTTCTTTGTAAGAAGTCACTAAATGCAGCCCACACCCAAGAAAGAGGGAGGTATGCTCTACCTTCTAGTGGAGAAAAGACCTAAATGAATTATTTAGAATTCTTCCCTAAGGAAGATTTGTCCCTTCTCCCCCATGTATTTATTTATTCAAACATTTACATCAGTATGGACTCATGAATATGTACTTAATACTTTGGGTTATAATCCAAGTCTATATTGTTGCTCAAATTGTTTCACCTTTGCCCACTGGGGACTGTTCCAGGTTGGCTCCCTGTTCTCTTTGGCATGCCCACATTATTTTCCTTTTTGAAAACTTCATCATTTTCTGACCTAAAAAATGCTCAGAGTTTGTGTGTATAATCTCTTCCCCTGCCTTAGCACTAGCCATTTCTCCAAGGAGTCCTGATTCCTTGTGTTGGAGAATGACATTTAGTGATAAAGATCTGGACTACACTGATTTTTAAAAACACTTTGTATTTCTATTGCTTATCTTGTATTCTAAGAGCAAACCACAAGGTCATCCTGTCTTGTTGTTCTTGTTAAAGAGCAGTTGTGACTTGTAGAATTTTTAAAACTACAAATTTGTGGTCCCCACTGTTGGGGACTGTGACTCCATAAGCCTGAAGTTGGGCACTTGCCTGGTAGCATTGATGTGGGTGTTGTTATGTACTCATTTAATTTTGTTACAAAAAATAGTTCAGAGATTACTGTATATATAATTAACTCCCTTCATTTTACAGTGGAACCAAGTGAGGCTCAGAGAATGAAGCACATGTCCAAAGACACCCAGCAAAAGAAGTTATTTCTTCACCACTAATAAATTGGATATTTTCCATACTTACATTATCAGTGTGTGTTTAAATCAGTGAGTCTCAACCCTGACTCCTTCTGGGGCAGCTTTAAAAATCCCTACACCCAGATCCCACTCTTAGAAATTCTGATTAAATGGTATTGAATGGTACCTAACAACTAGGTTTTTGTTAAAGACGTACAGATGATATAATGAACAGAGAGGGTTGAGAATTACTACTTTAAATGAATAAATTTAATCCCATCAGGGCTAGGATAGTACAGATTATGTTTTCTTTTTGTGATATTTCAGAGTAATGTTTGATTTATATTGTATAACTTGACATCCCAGGTTCATCTATTTAATTTGACAAACATGTATAGCATTTACTTTGTACTTGGCAGAGTGATGGACTCTCTGGGGAAGGAGTGATTAAGAACATGAATCAGTTATAGACTCTTCCATCCAAGAGCTTAAACTATAATAGGGGGACGTTGGTATGGATACAAATAAGTAGAATAACAAGTAGAGACAGGTGAGTGCTAATAGGATGATAGAGTGCCAGGGAGGGAAATGGGGGTTCAAAGGAATAAGGAACTAGATCATGTTGGCATAAATGGACAATTTCACTCTCTGGCTGAAGAAAGTAGTACCTTCCTTCTGATACTTTATTATCCTCCACAGATGGCCTTTGCCAAAGCTGTAGCTTTTCAGGGAAGGCAGAAATCATATTATTTTGTGTGAAAAGTCTATTAGTATCACACATTAGCTAACATGGTTATTGCCCAGGTCTTAATTAAGCTCCCTCAAGCAGGATGCTAAGCAAACCATATTAACAATGAATCCAGCTCTAAGAAAACTTATGTTATTGTTAGGCGTCTTGACTGCAAATTGCTTTGTCACATCACTGAGCAATACTCTTATTACTGTTTTTACTGCTGGTAGATTAGATTGCCCATTGTAGAAATTTTGTATAACTGCACTGTTTTTAATATTTGCTACTGTAATCATTTCTGTAATTATGATACGGAAGCTATGGCTGCAAGCTGTTCCTGTGGATGGCTATTTCACTGAGTTCTAATGATAGTATCTACTAAAAATTATATCTGCAAAGGCCCTGCTAGCAAGTGCCTCCCTAGTGATATGAAGCAGATAAGCTTTATCAGATGGGGTTAATAAGCTTGATTTATGATGGTGGTGGTTCAATCTGACAAGTTATTTTGGGTTTTAGACATTTACATTCTAGTCTTTAATATGTTCTCCCCCATCCCTTGGGGAAAGAAAGAAACCTCTTGGAATTTGAAACTACCAAGCATTGTAAAGTAATAGTGTTCACATTATACATTTTCTTGTAGAAACTATCTTCTAGGTATGATGTCAAGTCATGTATTACTTACCAAGAATAATATGCAGGAATCTGTTAATTGAATTAAGACTAATTATTACTCAAGGAATGGCTTCCATGTTAGCTCTGGGAGTTGCCTAAAATATTACAATTAATGAGTCCATTATCAGTTTTCACAAAGTGAGGTGATGCCCCAGCATCTGTTGCTTCCTGTTTGAACTTATGCCTCATCATCACTTCCTGTTCTGCCTGATTTCATACTGTTGTCAGAAAAATGCATGTTTAAACAGTATGTAAACACATCCCCCCACCAGTTAAACCCAAGCTAGTGTTACACATAACTAAAGAGAGTAGTGGCCCATAGTACTGTGACTTGTAGGGTCTCCAGGAGAGTTTCCTCTTCCCCAAGCCCATCCTTCAAACAGCAGCCCAAGTACTATGGTGTCCGGAGTTCTGCCACTTGACCTTTGGGAATAACTTTGGTCTTTCCATCCTCCTGTTAAAGAATTCAAATATAGTTCAGACTAACACATTAAGTCCTAACAGGTTTATGTAATTGTTTTGCCCTGAATGAATTATGTCAGCTTGGCCAAAGTGGAATGGACTTCCTCTAACTGTAGAGAATGTTTCTATATTGAAGTGTCAGAGATAGAGGCTAGAGGGTGTTAGCAGGTGTTCAGGACTTGAATTGCTATTAGGCCACTAAACAGTATATATTTTACTTCCAAGTCTGAGTTTTTATCATTGCACCAGTCAAGGAACCTCTCTGGACTTTTAGCCTTACCTGTAAAATAGACTACTAGGATATTTTCACTCACTTCAAGTGTTGTAATTCAACCCTCATCACATGAGAGAATACGGTAGGCCAATATACAGGAGAGGACCCCAGAAGAGAAGAGAGGAAAAGGATCCCTGAAGAAATGCTTTCCCATCATCATAAAAGAGGTGTTGGTATGATAATACTTTGGTGGGTAGTAATTCACCTCAGGGTCATTAGAGCATGGATGGCTGTAGAATCCTCTGAACTTGGACAACTTCCCTGTCACCTGTTTGGTCAGTTTTGGCAAGTGGTGTGCTATATGTTTCTGCCAACACATAAAATCTTCCAGATGAGACAGAAACCACACAGGCATAGGGCAGTCACTCCCCTACAAGACCCACTGAAGTTTGATAAACTTTTGCAACTCTTATTCACTCTTTCTGTTACCTCTTTTTTCTCTCTAACCCCTCTTTCATCATAATCTCAGCAGAGATCAGCAACCCAGTTTCTGCTGTTTTCTCCACCTAATCTCCTGGTTCCCTTTCCTCCTCTTTGTTTTTCTCCATATCTCTTTGTATACAGCTCTCTGGTTAAGAAGTAGATCACGGCAACAAGATGAAAGCACATGGCATCTTTTTCTTGGTAATTATTGCAAGAGGTTCAACTGAAGACACAATTAAGAAAAAAAAATTTAAATAGGATGTCACTTCTACCATTCTTCCCTTAGAATACTTTGCTTTCTTTTTATGTTTCTCTACACAAACAATCTTCTTCATTGAGCTTTGTAAAATGTTGATGAGGGTATTGACCCAACTAAAAGCTGAGGTAATTTAAGAAATTCATTTGATCTTTCACCTTCTAATTCTTGTTTGAGCCCCTTGTTTACTAAGAGAAGCAGCATTCTCTGGCCTTCTTGATTTTGTATCACTAGCTAGTTTTTCTCTCTGTCTAATCATACTAAAACTAAAAATGTTTTTCATAAGTTAGATCACTTTAACAATGACATCATTTGAACACTGTCACCTAGGTAATGGAATAATTACTATAGCAACAGAGCCTTTATCTTTCAGTAGCTATAAAATTTTGACAGATGAGAGACACTGATTGAAGATTTAAAGCAGGACATAAATTTAATATCTTACAAATTGCTATATTTTCATAAAGATTAAATTAAATATGAGGTGTATATACTGCTATTTATTTGCAAAGTTAATTTTGCTTTTGACCTAAAGGATATTCTCTTCTTTGAAAAATTGAGATTAGATTATTAAAGGCAGGGACATTAATTTTACAATGTTTAAAATTATAAAATGTTCAGAGAACAGTAAAAAGAAGACTACTGTAGAAGGATTGTTCTTATTAAATTGACCAATTAAACAGCTGCAGTTATTGCAGCTATAACCTGTATCTGATGAAAAATTCTGTCAAAATAGATTCTCCTTTATTCTTGACTTTACAATTACACCTTCAATTGAATTAAATCTTGGGTATATTTATGGCTGTGCATTTGTGTGTGTGTGTGTGTGTGTGTGTGTGTGTGTGTGTGTGTGTGTGTACAGTGTCCATATGTTTTCCTTTCCTCCATAAGTAAAGTGAACTCAATGTGCATTTTTTAGGTGACACATTATTATCATGTAGACAGTTTGAATTTTTCACCTAATTAAAGAGGATACAGATCAAAAGCCATTTAAGCATTTCTTATTTCTCTGCTAAAATATTAAACAAAATATAGATAAACAACTTTGTTTCTCATTTTTAATTCAGTCATCTCTGAGGAAATTATTATTTAGTAGGAGAAGTGGACCCAGTAAATTGCTTTTATTGGACCTTTCCAAGCTTGAAAAATACCACAGATTTCATGGGGCAGAGATTTAAACAAAAAGAGAATGCTTCTTTAATAATAATGTGTTCCTTGGCCCTTCCAGGGACGGAGGAGCAAGTTTACTAATACAATCATTTAGGCTATAAAAATAATCTCTATGAATAAATATTATGTACATAAACATTTTTATGTATTCATTTACCAAAGAATGAATTGTCATAATAGCCAATCAAGGCTTGGGGGAAAAAATCAGCATTAACGTATAGTAATGTTCAGTGTATATTGATTTTCTAATATTTATATACAACACTCATTCTATTCAGGATTTCTGTTGTCTCCTTCAGCTCACTGAATTTCATGTAGCAACTTAAAGGCTGATTACTTTATCAATATTTTTCATGATTTAAACCCAAGCAGAGAACACAAGTTTAATTGACACACCTATTCTTGAACAGAAAATAATGATAATAAGATCTATTTCATTGGTCCCAGCCAAAATCTACAATGTGCCTTTATTTTTGGAACTTAGAACTGAGAGCAGATCCCATTCAAATCTATTATAATTCAATTGCTTTGTGGCATAATGTAGTGTGTGTGTGTGTGTGTGTGTGTGTGTGTGAGTGTATTTGTCAGATTTTTCTTAAATTCTCTGGCAACCTTTACAAATTGAATAATAACTTCTCTATTTACTCCAGCAAGGAAATCAGGGTTCATTTCATTCATAGAGGACAAAGCTCTCCCCAAAGCAGTCACGAGCAGATTGAAAAAATTAGTCAGACCTCAAAAGGTTACTTGTAAAATTGAAGACTCTTTCACTCCATGCTGACCTTGATGCAAGGCTCTGGAAAGGATGGAGCATGGACTTTAAAGTAATAAAGACATATTTTAATATTTGGATCATAACGTACTAACTGTAAGACCCTGTTCTTTGAGACTATAGCTTCTCATTAGGAGAATTAGAAAATTAGAAGAAGAATACCTACTTCTAAGAATTGTTTGAAAATTACTTCATTTACAGTGGATATAAAGTATCTGATACACTGCCTGGAACATAGTAAATACTCAGTAAATATTGACTCTCTTCACCTTTATTTTTATAATTTCACAATGCCCATGGTTCAGGTTAATGATTAGTGTTAGAACTGAGATGAGTTAAGGAGGAAATGGCCAATTTAAACCTAGTCTGAAATACACACCTATAGGCTAGAGGGAGGGAGCAATGGAGAGCTAATGAGCTGATACACGATGACAGCCCCTGGTGAGATGTGCAAGTGAAATTCCCCCTCCGCTTATTTCGTGGGTCAGTAGTAAATATAAGAATGTGTTCCTTTTCTGAGTCAAGACACCATTCTTTAAAACTGTGAAAAATAAAATTTTCTCAGTTGAAGCTGCTGGAGGATGTCCTGGCAGAGCCATTGAAGGTCCTGTTATTTGGGTCACATAAAACTGTTGTGCCAGTAGATGCTTAAAACACACTAGGTTCAAAATGCAGTAAGTCCAGATGACTGCAGTGTGTGAGGAGAATGGACTGCACATAAAGACATAGCTGATCCGTCCCTTAAGGAAATGAGATCAGAAGGAATACATTTTATTCAAAAAAAGAAAAACTAGTGTACAACTTTTATTAAAAGTTGTGGGTGGGAGCCCAGCTGGTGTGGGTCAGTGGATTGAGCATCGTTCCATGGACTGAGAGGTTCCGGTTTGATTCCCGGTCGGGGCACATGCCCGGGTTGCGGGCTCAATTCCCAGTAGGAGGCGTGCAGGAGGCAGCCATTCGATGTGTCTCTCTCCCTCTTATTTCTCTAAAAATTCAATTAAAACATATTTAAAAGAAAAGGGTTGGAGAGGTGTCTATTTAGCTCCTCTGCCCAGAAACAAATAGTAAGTCTCTGGATAATATGAAAAGGTAAAGGACTCTGGCCACAATGTAATCTATGAACAATGTTTGTTTTCTTCCTCCTTTCCTTTCCTTTCCTTTCCTTTCCTTCCTTCCTTCCTTCCTTCCTTCCTTCCTTCCTTCCTTCCTTCCTTCCTTCCTTCCTTCCTTCCTTCCTTCTTTCCTTCCTTCCTCCCTTCCTTCATTTATTTTATGAATAATTTATTGAAGAGGTAAAAGAGAAGGTAACATGATCTTAAAATAAGCTTCTATTTCAGTTTTGTCTGAGGCTTGAGATAACTAGAGCAAACCCTGTATCTAGTAGTCAGGTGCTGGATCACCTAAGCAAGACTGGGGAGGAAGTCAATAGAAAACTAGTAGTCTGCCCTCCTTAGCTTTAACTTTGAGGATATGCAAGAAATTTGAAATGCCAAGAAAGAGTTGTTATTCTGAGAAAATGTCTTCCTAGCGTTTCCCTGTGGGATAAGGAATGGGCCTGCTTAACAATTACCGTAAATTGATTGAAAGGAGCTCCAGGAAAACTCCCTAGAGAATTTGGAATGTATTTGCTGGACTTTTTAGGAAGTAGAACTGGTGCCAAAACCATGTTTTTCTGTTTGTTTTTTTATGAATAACAAAATAAATAATTGCATTGGAAGGAATAAGCATGTCTTTAGATGGTGAGTCAGATCCATGTGTGCCTGATACCACATGTGGATCCCACTATGGGATAGGCCTGGCATCCTTTTAAAACTCTGCTCCAGGGTTTTGCTTAATGATAAGAACCAAAGAGAGGATTTGGATTGCCATAAACACAGGGTTTAAGAGAGGAAGTGAAAGTAGCTACTAGAAAATGATGCATGGAAGCATTATGGTAAATGTAAATACAGGTTCCAGGTAAGGGGATTCACCAAGAAATGCAAACGTGCCAAAAAATTGTTTTATAATTGTACTCTATTGACTTCTGCTCTTTCAAAATAAGTGTATCACTTATAATGAGTAATGAGACGATCTCCAGCTCTCTTTCATCTATAGGCAGACCTATAATCAGTCCCCTACCCAGGCAGAAGATTGGAGGATCATTATCTTTAAAAATATATAGCTACTTCAGAGGCATTGCTTATACATTCTGACATTTTGGATCCCTCAGTGAAATGGCAGCACCCCTAAATGGTCACACTCCAAGAAATTTCTCTGCTTAAAAATCCTTGTCACGCACAGTTTAGGGCTTTGGTTTCATTCTTAGATATGAAGGACAGTAAAGAATCATAGGACAAAGAAAGAAATCATTAGCATAAAATCATTAGCATAAACCACAAGCAAAGTGGAAAAAACAGAAATGTAAGTAATGTGACAGAAAACTTTACAATAGAACTACAATTAATATCATCAGAGATAAAAAGATATTTTATACATAAAACAAAACTAAGACAATGGTCAATTATAGAAAAAGAAATCACTCTTGGGAATTAAATATATGATAGAAAAATTTAATAAATTGTTCAAA
Source organism: Tadarida brasiliensis (assembly GCA_030848825.1). Classification (NCBI taxonomy): domain Eukaryota; kingdom Metazoa; phylum Chordata; class Mammalia; order Chiroptera; family Molossidae; genus Tadarida; species Tadarida brasiliensis. The sequence goes on from CM061270.1 coordinate 45,767,821, forward strand.
TAATAAAATTGAGTACGTTCTCAAGGTGTTAGAAAAAACACGTAAAGAGGTGAACAATAGCAAAGAGAGAGAGAGAGAGAATAAGAGCGAGCCCTGTTCTGTTTAGCTTAGTGGTTAGAGTGCCAGACTGAGTACTGGAGGGTCTCAAGTTCGATTCTGGTCAAGGGTCGGGGTCATACAGGAGGCAACTAATCAATGTGTCTCTATCACATAGATGTTTCTCTCTCTCTCTCTCTCTCTCTCTCTCTCTCTCTCTCTCTCTCTCCCTCCCTCCCTCCCTCCCTCCCTTCCACTCTACCTAAAATAATCAATGGAAAAATATCCTCAGGTGAGGATTAACAAAAAAAAAATTAAGATTATGCTTATGTCTAGCCTGTGTGGCTCAGTGGTTGAGCATTGACCTATGCTCCAAGAGGTCACTGGTTCGATTCCCAGTCAGGGTACATGCCCAGGTTACAGGTTCAATTCCCAATGTGGGCTGTGCAGGAGGCAGCTGATTGATGTTGATGCTTCTCTCTCATCGATGTTTCTATTTCTCTCTCCCTCTCCCTTCCTCTCTCTCTAAAAACATCAATAAAAAAACATTTAAAAAGAGAGAGAGAGAGGTCAAAATTAGAGGATTATTTCTAGAGATTTAATAACCAACTGAAACACAGTATATTTTGAAAGGAAAAGAGAAGCCTGGCTGGTGTGGCTCACTGGTTTAGCATTGACCCATGCACCAAGAGGTCGCCGGTTTGATTCCCGGTCAGGGCATGCGCCCAGGTTGTGGTCCAAATCCCCAGTGGGGGGCATGCAGGAGGTGGCCAATCGATGTTCTCTCTCATCGATGTTTCTATTTCTCTCTCTCTCTCCCTTCCTCTCTCTCTAAAATCAATAAAGAAAAAAATTTAAAAAAGTAAGAGAAAATGGATGAAATTATAAAAGAATTAATTAAAATATTTTTTAGAATTGAGGAACTTCAGTTTTTAGATTGAAAGTGTCCCCTAAGTGCCTAGCATCATTAATATAAATGAATTAATAACACAAATATAATCCCCATTGAGAAACATCTTACTATTTAAAAATTCTAATTTTAATAAGTCTCTAAAATATTAAAGAGATGGGAGATACAAAAAAATTATAGAGGAAAAGAATTAAGATTTACTATGGCTTCAGTTCTCAGTGGCCACCCCTGAATCTGTAAGATAAAGAGCAAGACCTTCAAAATTTGTCTAGAAATTATTTCCAACTCAGAATTCTATACTTAACTAATCTATCAACCAAGTGTAAGATAGAATTTTATATATATATATATATATATATATATATATATATATATAATTTTATATATATATATATATATATATAATTGGTAGAAGTACCAGATATGAAAGAATTATAAGAATAACTATAAATAAAGATGCCCATGATTTTTACAAAAAATATTGTAAAACTTTATTGAAAGGCATTAAAGATGACCTACATAAAAAAAGAAGTATCATGTTCATTAACAGTTTCAATATCACAGACATAACAATTCTCATTAAAATAATCTATATGTCTTATGAAATCCAAAGAAACCTTGACAAGAATTTTAATGAAATTGAACAAGCTGATTCTAAAATTATTATGGAAAAACAAGTTAAGAATAGTAAGACATTCCTGAAAAACAGAATAAGAGGACTTGTTTTATAATAAGATTTAATGAAGATAAGAGGCATTCCCCCCCCCAATAAACTATTGATTGCACATCTAAAGGGGAGAGGGAGCAGAAACGGTCAGGGAGAGCCTCAGATGAAGAACTGACTCCTATGAAGGGAAAGAAGAAAGGAGGATTGGATCAGAAGTCTTCAGAGTGGAGTGCATCCCTGAGAAATTTTTGTGCAGGGTGATGGGAACCCTAGAGAAGATTGCCTTTTTACGGGAATCCAACATTGGGCATTAATGGCCTAACCACTGTACCCCTGCCATGCCCAGACATTGACCAGCAACAAGCTCAGTGAGAACGTGGCTTTGACATGACCACAGTGGCGGATCTGAAAGGCAACCATGAGAGGCTGTCAGACACATACATTCTCAGAATCTCATGAAAAGAGATCTGATGCAACACTTTTGTGATCACTCAAAATATTACGCACAGAATTAAAACGAGTCCATGAATCCGTACTGATGTAATTATATAAATAAACAAATGGAGAGGCAAAATCTCTTTTTTACAATAAAATGCTAGTTGATAAATGTAGAAGGAAATTACCACTTGGCCTCTATCATAGTAAAATTGTATGATTCGGGCAAGAATCATTAATGGATGTTAAAACTACTAAGTAAAACGTTTGATGAGGAAAGAGCATATTTACAGAGATTCAAGGTATCTTCCCACAAAATCCTTATTCATTACAAAGAAAATAAGTAGAATTTAAAAAAATATGTTTTTATTGATTTTTTAAAGAGAGAGGAAGAGTGAGAGAGATAGGAACATCGGTGTGAGAGAAACATTGATCGGCTGCCTCCTGCACGCCCCCCACTGAGGATTGAGCCTGCAACCCTGGCATGTGCCCTGATTGAGAATAGAACCAGGACCTCTCAGTCCTTGGGACCACACTCAATCCACTGAGCTACACCTGCTGGGCATAAATAGAAAATTTTAATGGAGACAGTTGGCAGACACTAACTACCTCAACCAAGCGATCCATATTAACATCACCAGTAACGGCATGAAGTGACATCTTGTACTTCCTGAAAGGGTGCACAGAGAAGAACACATCACTCTGTGTTATTTCTGGTCCCCAAATTTATAACCTGAAATTAGTTATGTGCAAACATCAGACAAACCCTAACACACTATAAAATAATTCACCTATACTCTTTAAAATATAAAGGTTATAAAAGAAAAAAAGATTGAGAAAATGTGCCAGATTATAGGAATAAAAGAGACATTACAAATAAATGCAATAAGTAATCCTGAACTGAATCTTCAACTGAAACTTGGGGTGAGGGGGGAGACTATAAAAGCCATTATGGAAAGAAGTGGTGAAATTTAAGGCTTGTCGATTAAATAATATTATTGCATTAATGTTATTCTTTGATTTTGATAGTTGTTCTGTAGTTATATAAGAAATTGTCCCTGTTCTTAATAATTACACACTGGAGTATTTAGGTGCTACAATATAATCTCAAATAGTTCAGAAAAAATATGTTATATATATTACATAAGTTCAATATAGGTTACTTATTAGTGGTGGTGTTGCTATTTACCAGTCTTTATTAGAAAAAAGCAATTTGGTTCCAAAGGACAACATTAACAACAATAAGAAAAGATGAAATACAATAAAGAATAAAAAGATAAAGTAGTAGCTTTAAAAAACCTCATATTGAATTTTCACTGAGGACAAACTTGAGTACTTAGAACTAAAAGTTTGGAAACATTTGCTAGGCATCCTGATGAGGCTAAGCATCCTTGCCACATGCAAAAGAAAAAAGAAATTATATGGAGCTGAGTCTTGGGTCAGAAACCTGGCACAGTGTGCTTAGCTTAAAAAAAACACTTTGTTGGCTATTTATACCTGACTGAAGAGAAGCACACTTCAAAGGCAAGCTGAGGACACAAGTCTGATTGCTGCTGCCTCTTCTGTTGCACATAAGTACAAACTAGGCTAAGACGAATCCATGTGTCCTGGGCTAACTTTATATAAAACTATGACGTCTACCAGGTACTCCAGTAATAAAGCAGCCAAGAGCGGGCAAGTGTATGATGGTGGTGGGTGGGGGGTAGTGAGTGGAGGGTGGGGAGCATGACCTTTACCAAATACCATTTGTAAATCAATATGAAAGGTGATGGTAGCCCTCCAGGACTTGGTAGCCTATAGGCCACAATATCATATGGGTAACTGACTAACTAAATCCTCTACATTTATGTAAGATTTACGAAGCTATATATAGACACAGCTTCTTAACTGCTTTATACTTTTATTTTCTCTCACTGCATATTAAAGCAGCAACAGGCATTTGGTATATTTTCACCTATAACCACAGTGGCTTTTGGCCTTGAGAGTTACCTTCCAATGATCTGAGAAACCACAGCTTAGCAACTGACAAATTTAACAAAATCTAAGTGGCCGATATAAAAATGCACAGATGGCTTCCTCGATGCAGTTCTTAAAATGTGCCTAGCTGTTGTCTAAAATATATATTTAAAAAACAAAGACTCAGAATTGAAAATTACCATAATTTTTGCCTGTGTAAGCAGCTTGTAGCCAAACAGCACATAGAGGTTAAGATCTTCGTTACTTCTCAGTTTTATTCAAAGTATGTGAAACATTTTTTCTCCTTGTAATCATGGAAAATTTAATAGGTGAGAGTACTTTATATTAGCATTTGACAAATTAACTTTTAATATATATACCTTTTAGCTCTTGGTCATTTTTTTTTTTTAGTAGAAAATAGATTTTCTAGGCAACATAAACCAAGAAATGGATTAATTTGTCCCTGTGGGATAAAAATGTTTCCCACATTTCTATCTCACTATTACAGTAATTTCATATGAGTAATAAAAAATATCCCAAATGTTCCTCCCACTGTCACAACATGTGCAGGATGATTTAGAGGCACTGACATATAAACAAAACTCTTTGGTGCAGCACATTATACTCAGATAATCATCAATCAAAATGAAATTGGAGCCCAGACATAAACCCATGCATATATGGTCAGTTAATTTACAACAAAGGAGCCAAGAATATAAAATGGGGAAAGAATCGTCTCTTCAATAACTGGTATTGGGACAAATGAAAAACTGTATGCAAAAGAATGAAACTGGACCCTTATCTTGCACCATACACAAAAATTGACACAAAATCAATTAGACTTATACATAGACTGGAAACTATAAAACTCCTAGAATAAAACATAGAGAATAAGCTCCTTGACAATGATTTTTTAAAAATTTGACACCAAAAGCAAAGGCAGTGAAAGCAAAAATAAGCAAGTGGACTATGTCAAACTAAAACACTTCTACACAGCAGTGAAAACTATCAACAAAATGAAAATGCAACCTATGAAATGGTAGAAAATATTTTCAAATCATATATCTGATTAGGGATTGATATCCAAAATACATAAAGGATTCATACAAGTCAACACCAAAAAACAAACAAAAACAAATAAACCCAAAAAATCAAATGAAAATATGGATAAGAGGATCTGAATAGACATATTTCTAAAGAATATATACAGATGGTCAACAGGTATATAAAAAGGTGCTCAACATCACTAATCATCAGGGAAATGCAAATCAAAACAACAATGATATCACCACACACCTGTTAGAATACCTACTATAAAAAAGAGAGAGAGAAAATAAGTGTTGGCGAGAATATAAAGAAGAGAGAACCCTTGTGCAGTGTTGGTGGGAATGTAGATTGGTATAGCCACTATGGCAACAGTATGAAGGTTCCTCAAAAGTTTAAAAATTGAACTACCATATGATCCAGCAATCCCACTTCAAGGTATATAGGGTAGGCAAAAGTAGGGCAACTTACAGTTGTGAGTACTTGAAACACAGCTTATTCCTGTATTATTATTTATTAATTATTGTATTGTTCTCCATATGAACAACTATAAACCTATTTTTGCTTACCCATGTATATTCAAAGGAAATGAAAACAGGATTTCAAAGAGACATCTGCACTCCAATGTGCATTGCAGAATTATTCACTATAACCAAGATATAAAAACAACATAAGTGTCTATTAATGGACAAATGGATAGAGAAAATATAATATATAATGTTATATATAATATAGTATATATACTGGAATGTTATTCAGCCATGAGAATGAAGAATACCCTGCTGTTTGTGATAACATAGATGGTCCTTGAGGGCATTATGCTAAGTGAAATAAGTCAGAGAGAGAAAGATCAATACTGTATGATATCACTTATATGTGAAATCTTAAAAGCCCAACTCAAATAAACAAAGACTATAATGGTGGTTATAAGGGACTGGGGTTGGGGAAAGGGGAAATTTAGCCAAAGAGTATAAACTTCCAGTTATAAGATGAGTAAATTCTGGGTATCTAATATTCAACATGATGACTATAGTTACCAATACTATATAATATACTTGAAAGTTGCTAGGAGAGTAGATCATAGATATTCTCACCAGAAAAAAGAAATGGTAATTATGTGATATGATGCAGGTGGTAGCTAATGCTATGGTAATAATCATTTTGCAATATACAAGTGTATTGTACACCTTAAACTTACACAATTTTATATGTCAATTATATCTCAATAAAGCAGGAAAAACAAGAAAAATAAAAGCTGTGCATCAAAAAAAAGAAAACTAATTTTTAAAATTAAAATATTTTTATAAGGTATAAAATTATAGTAGTAATTTCTTTAATATGGTCATGAATGAACCACTGATAATTTATTACTCAGCAATATATATACCTTAAAAAATTATAGTGTTTTATTACAAATTGAGATAGTTCTCTCTTCTAAGTAGATTACAGTCTATTTAAATTGAAATTTGGACTGCTTATTGTCAGTATCCCAATACATGTTAGATAAATTTAAATAACCAGTAAGAAAAATGGCAGTTTGAGTATCTAGAATTATAGCTATTATAAGGTTAATTACTTCTCATGATTAGAAATTTTGAAATTGAAAAATATAGTCCACTTTATATCATAGACATATATTTAATGCAACAGAAAAGTAACAAAGAAAAAAAGAAAAGAAGTCTCAGTAGAGAGACAATGAATTTTATATCCTCATAGAATCTTTGCATTTTTGAGTTGGAGATTCCTCCCATTCCTAAGTATTTCTATTTTAGAATAATATATCTAGTAAGCTGATATTTTCTTTTCCAGTTAATTTCATAAATATAATCACATTTCATGCTCACTAAAGTGCTGTTAGAATCTTAAGGCAAATTTAAGATTTCAAATGAAATGAGAGAACTGGGGTGTTGTAGTGGAAAGGCATTTTTGACACCATGACTTATTGAACTGTTTTTTAGGTTATTTTTGTACAACTATCCAAATGAATGGAATAATTATAGGCAATATGAGTAGAAGAAAAAGCCTGAAATTAATTAGGCAGTTCATTTTAAACTGCTGATTTGTATTTGTTTGGACTCCTTGGGATCAGCTGCAATGAACTTAAATAGAACCACTACAAGGATGGAGAAAAGAGGGCAGGCTGTGACAGATATTAGCCATTCTCTATAGCTCAAGGTACCTGGGTATACACATTTACTGTAACGTGCTTCCTGCTCAACCATTAGGACATAGGTAAACTATTGCATTTTATTTTTCAGAAAGTACAATTGGCCCTTGCCAGTAAGAAATAATCCTCATCCTTGAAATCCCATTGCCCTTTACCTCCACGTCTCTTACAAAACCCTTCACTCTGATATAATTAGGATCTGGTCTTTCATGTTAGAATATAGCTTCTGATGGCAAGAACAGTATCTTTGTCATCCTCATACCCTCAGAGTGCCTAGCACAGGGACTTACTGTGAAAAAAGGCAGTGAGTAACAATTGTTGAAACTCTTTATTGACCATGATAAATGGGCCCCCAATTATCTCTCAGGCTCCATTCTGCAACACAGGCTGTGTGAATGGAGGAGGACACGTCCAGCTTTGGGTCTCCAGTTTCAGTGTTCTGAAGGAAGCACTGTAATAGTCAACTGCCTGTTCTGTGGAAATATCTCATAGATTTTCACATGCCTGAGATGCATAAGGGCCAGGGACTGAAAATGAACCCAGACAACAAATCTGGAGATAATGATAGAAAGATGCTTAATGCAAGAGAAATGTCACAACTCAAGTAGAAAAGAAAAGGGGTGGGGGAACTAACAAAAAGATGATCTCAATGTGCTAGTAAATAGCAGAATGGTAAAAAAATAAAATAAAATAAAAATCCTCCCAGTTTTATGATAATATGGGCTGTGAGCTTATCCCGGAGTCTTCAGAAATGAGAACTAGGAGTTCAAAGGTCTACTAGACAGATTTCACTTTTTCATGGCCTTCTTTGGAAAAAGAAAAAAAAAAAGCTGTGAGCATAACCCATGAAATAATAAAATTTATTGAGGGGTAAAGCAGTGAGGTATCAAGAAAGAAATGGGGTGAACAGCAGGCATATTTCCCTTGGAACAGTGCAGGATGGTACAATGTGTTATTTATAAAAATGTCGTGTTGTCACAAGAGCAGACATCATCACATATGAAGAAAAATGGCATTTAGTTGTGATAACTCATCCTCTAAAAATGTAAATTGTAGAATTGCCATTTGGAAGTTCTGGGTCCAAAATAAGCATTTGTGTTATTTCCCATTACTCTTTGATCTTCCACTAAAGGTCAGACATTCTTCATGTACATTGAAGGAACAACGGAAATGAGGGCCACTATTTCCTTGCATTAAACCCCCTTTTTTCCTACAGGACTGCTCTACTCATGCACCTTATACATCCTACTTTTCCTACACTGTGCTTTTGGCCACACTATTCCTAATGACTGAAATGTTCTTCTCTCCTTTGCCTTTAAATATACTGATAGCCATTTTTCATAATTGCAAATCTTATCTTTTCCTTGCAGATTTTTAAAAAAATTTAAACAAGTTTTACTTGAATACATTCCTCATGTCATTGCTTTGGTGTTTATCAGTGAAGTTTTTTGTAAGTTGTTATTCATTGTCTCCTTACAATGGATCTCAAGGTCTTTGAAGAAAATGGACTATGCTTTGTAGCTCACATACACCTCAAGATTACAATCCCTTAACTGTCCTGCTGCAGAATTGAAAAACAGGTTATTTCCAACATTTCATTCTTGAGAGTATTCTCAAGAGACTTGATTGTCGGGAAGTCACCTCGTAGCCATAACTTTTCACATATACAGAGTACTCAACTAAGATTTGATGGTTGCTTAATAGGGAGGTAGTGGGCTTTTGGATTTGATGAGGGGAGAGGCCAGAGTCACTGCAATCAACAGTCACTGATAGATTTACCAGCTATAGGGGAGAGACCCAGGCACAGAATCCTGGGTCTGCTTCTCCCCAGCATTGACTGAGTGCTCACAGCATGCACACAGTTAAATTAAACCCTAGAGAAAAAGCAAACCTGATTGTATGTTTTTAAGATATTCTTATCTAATTGGGAAAATCCAGTTTTATACATATGCAAAAATGTAGATGAACACAAATAATTGCATGTAGAAAAAAAGGACCTGAGGAAGACCTAACTTCCAAGGGTTCTCAGCATCAGTGTATGTTTTACAGTCTTGGTTATTTACTAATTCATTCTTTTTTTTTTTTTTTTTGGTATAAGTATTTATTAAGTTGACTTTCTAATGTGTGCCAGTCATTGAGCTAAGCACAATTTCACTTAAATTTTGGAGTTAAACTGCCAAAATTAAGTTTTGTTTGTACAGTAAGCAACAAAGCTAGTTGCTTAAGTTTTCAAGCCTCAATTTTCCATCTGTAAATGGAGGTAACGCCAGTAATTATCTCATATAATTAATTTGAATATGCAAGAAACTAATATGTTTTTAATGTATATGATAGTTATAAGTGCTTAATAAAATAACTATTGTTTGTACTTTTACTATCTCTGTTCTTATCATTGACAAACTTTCTATTACTATTACTATAATTATCATTAATTTGAACTTTTTATAGATATATCCATATTCTTCTCTAAAGATCAAGCATTATTATGGCCATATTACCAAATTTATGTACTGAAAAGAGCTGATTATTGTCCTTTCAGTAATGTTAAATATAGTCTTAGTATTTATGTTAGATATGCACAAATTCAATTATATTATAAATGATGGATACTGTTCTGGTTATGTGGAAATAAAGACTAACCAAATGAGAAAAGCAAAAGGTATTTATTCACAGTTTGCTACAATAAGGAAGTCAGCCACCATCACTTGTGTTTTGGCAGAGACTCAAAGGCAGGCAGAGGAATGGGAAAGCTTAAAATGATAAAATGGGAGGGCTTCAGATTGGAGGTGGGCTAAATAGAAATAGGGCATCCTATGTGACTGGTTAGGGTGTGTATTTGGTTTTCTCTGATTGGTCCTAAATTTGAAGTGGGGACAAAAATTTTGGAACTTGTCAAGTCATAGGCATTTTGGTAACATAACCCCTATGATACAGGGGTTATTGTTGGGCTAGAGATAGCAATCAGACTTCCTACAAGTCTGATTTATAGCAGTCTGACTTTCTAGAATGGATGTTGTAGATAATAGGTTGGTTTCCTGTGAAAGTTACTGAAAGTTGTGAGTCAGAGCTCTATTTATATATTCTATAAATGTAAAATATAATATTTTGTATATCTCTGGCCATCATCCATTTGCATATTCAGTCTCTCAGGAGCATAGAATCTGGAGTTAGAGTACACACCTTACTAAATGGTTAATCTCTCTATGCTTCAGTTTCCTAATTTGTCAAAGAGAATCAGAATAGTCATTAATATATAGGTTTATTGTGATAATTAAATGAATTGACATATAAAAAGCACTTAAAACAGTGCCTGTCACATAGTAAGCACTAGATTTTATTCTTATTATATGATCGATGGAATAGAAGAATATCTTGTCAGATGTGATTCATAGGATACTACATTCCTTCAACTGCCTCTCACATTACAAAGTTCCAAGCATTTTTCACCAATACAAATTCTATTTCCACGTAAGCTACAGTATTACCTCTAGTAAATTCCCACTAAAGACCAAATATATTCCCTTGGAAGCTATGCAGACTTTCAATTCTTCACTATTTTTCTACCATGTGACCTTCCAGTGCACTCTAGTGGGTGAAGTATATTTCACTATCCCATTTATATTGAACTTGGTCATATGAATTGCTTTTGCTAAAGAAATACTTCTATACACTGTGAGCAGAGGCCTTACATGCATTTACACAATTTGGCTTGGCCTCTTGTTTTCCTCTGGTTGTCATGAGAAGTGCATGTCTCAGAAAGCCACCATCCCTTTAGCCTGAGCCCCAGAATGACTTAGGTGAAGCAGATATAAACCTGATCAGGGCCCAGAGCCAAGCCCAGTCTACCCTGAAAACCCTTGAGCTGATTCTCAGATCTTTGAATAAGAAAAATGAGTGCTTATTGTTACAAGCCAAAGGGTTCAGGGAGTAGATTTTTAATGCAGCATTATCACAATGCTACTGGACTAACAGAGAAGAAAATAGGTTAAATCTCTCACTCACAAATTTGTGATGACTGGATAAAATGAGCTGTTTGTCTCTTTAATGAGGGAGAGTCTTGAGGAAATGAGACAAAGAATAGTTCTGTTTTGATAAGGCAGAAGTGATTGAGAAAGTTGGGGTTCATGAGGCACTGCCAGAGTGATGTTTTGCTAGTTGGGGTTAGTAGAGGATTGAGCAGTTTGAGGACATTAGAGACACAGAAGAAGGATTATACTGAGAAGGAGAGATAGAGGAGAAGCGTTTAAGGGGAGGGAGTGAATGTGCATCTCATTTCATTATTTTGAACGGGATGAATTAAAGAGTTAATTTGTCCCCCCAAAGTATTTTCTAACAGTGGGGAGAAACTCATACTTAGAAATAAAAAATATTCATTACAAATATGTCTGAAATCAGTCAGAAAAATATACACTTTCGAAAAAAAAATCTCAATTTCATAGAAAAAATTCAACCAATTGAATGACACTGGTTGTTAGCATTTCATATTTATGAGTACACAAAAAAATGGTCTTTAGAAATACTGTATGCATTTGAATTGCTTTTGCAGCTCTGGCATCAGATTAAAATTTAATTCCATGCAACTCCTGATGATTTTATTTTGAATATCAGCCTTTGCAGTGAATTCTGTCAGCATGGTGCAGCAAAGACCTTCTTATGTTTCTGTAAGTCACATGTGGGTAAAGCTTCTGCATGAACTATTAGAATATATGCAGACAGAAACATTATTTTCTTGGCAATGCAGAACCACCACCATATGCTCCAAACCAGGCAAGGTGTGCAGTATTATTCAAAATTATCTTTATTTGTCAGAAATCTCTGGATTTCATGTGGTGGTCAAATTTCAGTGGGTGGGCCTGGCTGTATTCCCACCAACCCTAATTCAGTAAGTTTCTCTTTTTATTTGGCACAGCAAGAAGCTCAGTAGATTCACTGTCAGCACAATGTACAGCTTAAAATAAGATGAGCATTGTTCTAATTCATCTACCTACCCAGACAAAGGGACACTAATGAAAGTGAGAAAATGACAAAGGGAAACACAATGGGATTATTCATAGCTATAATAAAATGACTTAATTTTTCAGAAAAAAAACAAATGCTTTCTGTAATCATGGTTGTAATAGTAGCAAGAAGTAGAAATACTATGACCAAAAGTGTACCAAAAAGCTTCCCTATCTATATTAGCTAATACCACCTCCCTTCAGCTTTACAATTTCTTTCAAGCTAATAGTCAATGCTTTTTGAAAAAAATATAAACAAATCTACTTTGTGGTCCCAGTGACTCATAACAACTTAATATGTTGCCCCACTAGGGGCTACTTGAGCTTTAACAAAAATCACCGTGTTTAATCACAGGGAATGAAGCTAAATTGGTGGTGCTTAACTATAATTTGCTGAGTTGGATGTTCTTAGGTGAGACATTGGGGTGGAACAGACTTTTCTAACATATTTTCAACTCATTTAAGGGATAGATGCCCACACTTACTGTCATACCTGAGTACCATCTATAGATGCTTTTCATAGAATACTGATAAATGCAAACAAAATCTGTACTTCAAATTTAGCTAGTTCAAACAAAGCCGTCTGTCCCACCACCCCATGTTCTATCTTTTCTTTCTTTTTTTTTTTTTTCCTGATCAGGTAAACCAGAAGTACAAGGTGCATGTATTCTGTGTTCAGGGATGTAGTGACACCAGTTTCTGGTCACTCCTCACCTTCCATGACTGATCTATGATAGATGCTCATTATTCTTCCACATGCTGCATATTTTGATAAGACTGTGGTCCTAGTGGTGAGATTCTATGCTAATTTTATATTCATTTTCTCAGTTGCCTGTTTTTTTTTTTAAAAAATGAAACTATATTTTTGAAACAGACAAAACAATATATCTATTTTCATATTTATGACATTACTAGCTTTTTAAAGACAGACAAAAGTAATAAGATGCAATAATGGCCCATAAATACCACCCACAAATAACCTCTTTTAATATCATTTTAAATCAAACTATGCTTTAAAAATTCAAACAACAAAAATATACAAATAAAAAGTAAAAATATTCTGTCATCACTTGTCTTAAAAAATAACCACTGTTGTCACTACTTGTTATATATATATATATATATATATATATATATATATATATATATATAATCTCCAGAAAGTAATTTTGTGTGTATGCCATCATATATGTACATGTTTGAGTATGTATTGTTTATTCACTTTAATATGTCTTAGAAATATTTACATACATGCTGGTAGAGTTGAAATATGTATTTTTTGAAATGCATAATCTGTTATTGTATGGTATATTCCTATTGATGGTCATTTAGATTTTTGTTAATTTTTAATCTTTATGAATATTTAGGTAGTCCTGATTTTTTATTTCCAGGACTATGTTATTTCCAGGTTAAAGTAAATATCCTTGTTTATTTATTTTGGGATGATTTGTCAACCATATTATAATTATCTTACTAGCTATGAGTCAAAATGTATATGCATTAAATTTTTTTATAGATATTACCAAAATGGATTCTAAAATGGTTACAGAATATACACTGCTATCAACAGTACATACCTCTCTATATACCTGCCTAACACTGGCTTACAAATTTTTCAATTTTTTACAAATTTAAAAGTAGAAAACTATCCCAATTTGTTTTGAATTTCTTTAATAACACTTGTAGTTGAGCATATTTTTAGAAGTTTATTGGCCTTTTGTATTTAAGTGAGCTCAATGGTCATATGTGTTACCATTTATAAATTATATCTTTTTCTTATTAATTTCTAGAAGTTATTTTCATTTGAGAAGAAATTAGGAAGGAGGGAAGGAAGGAAGGAAGGAAGGAAGGAAGGAAGGAAGGAAGGAAGGAAGGAAGGGAGGAAGGAAGGAAGGAAGGAAAAAAGAAAGATAGAAAGAAAAAATAACTCACCAAGAATATAATTTTCAAACACAACATCTTAGCATGAGCTGATATGTAAAGTCACTCCAATCTAGACCTGTGTTTAGAATGTGTCCTATGTGGAAAATATGATGCTCAGTGCCTTAGGGTAGAGTTAGGAAGAAGAGTTGGAGAAATGAAGAAATCACCAAGAGTGAGAATATGTTCCTTGCTTTAAAAGGTCTGGGCCTCAGGAGAATATGACTGACAATTCTATCTTTTCTTTGAGTAATTTTATATATTCCTTTAAAAAAACAAGAAAAAGAAAGAATGACTTTTTCCTTAAGCTAGACTATATTATTGTTCAAATTATTCGCTGCCTCTCTCTGAAGAGGTTGATACTATGCTTTCCCATTGATGGCAGGCTTGACCCTGTGACCGGCATAGCCTTATCCTGAAATGTTTAAGACAGTTCTAGAAGCTTGGGTCCTGGAGTGACAATATAATGGAGTATAGCCACAGCTAAGCCACGATGGACCTACAACCAGAAGGAGATATTAACCTGTTTAGTGCTGAGGCCCTGGGATTTCTGGAGGCAGTCATTACATCACCATATTTTAATCTAAGCTAAGAGTTTATTTCTTGTTTAGGTTATATGGAGAAATGAATATAGTTGCTTCTTCTTTGGGGAAATTCTGAAAGATAGCATTCAGTAGGCATGGTAGTGTCAGATTATTAAGAGCCTTTAGGGCTAGTTTAAATAATTTCAAATTTCTCCTGAAAGCAATGGAGAGTCTGAGGTTTTATAAACAAAGACTGTGTATCTTCCATTTGGGCCCAGTTTGTAGAGTTGACTGGGAATGAAAGTGTGAGAAGTTGAGAGACTACTTATTACAATATTACCTATGAAACTTGAGAAGGCTGATTTAGTGTGGTAGAAATAGAAAAGAAGAAAGATCGGGTAGAAAAGCAAAAACAAATACAGAATACTATTTATTCTCATTTGGCTTTATGCATTGGATAGAAGTTTTAGCTTAATAATAATACTGAAAAATTCCCAAACTGGATCTTTCAGATATAATGTCTGCCATCTGGGTGTTTCTTTGAAAACATCTGGATAGTAATTAAGTATTGTAGTTTTCTAGCAAATGTCTAGCATAGTATATATACAACCTTGGAGTTGAATTGCAATCACATTCAAAGGAGAATAATTAATTCCCAGAAATGCTTAGCATTATGGAATTAAATAACTATAAATGTCATATTTTTTACTTTAACCCAGATGTGAATTTTATATGTGTAGATATAATGATATCCAATCATCATATGCTTTGAAAAAAAATTTTCCCTGAATCATTATTGGTTGCATCTTGACTTAGAACTACAGTCATGTTTTTGTTTGTCTGTTTGTTGTGTGTGTGTGTGTATGTGTGTGTGTGCATGTGTGTGTGTGTGTGTGTGTGTGTGTGTGTGTGTGCATGCTGTGCGCATGCTTGCACTTCATTTTATTAGGAATTTGATTTGGTGCTTTGAATTGGGAACAAAAGGTCAGGCTTTAGAACATCTATCTAGCTTGTGATTTCTAATTTCCTTTCCTTCCTCCTTCCTTCCTTCCTTCCTTCCTTCCTTCCTTCCTTCCTTCCTTCCTTCCTTCCTTCCACAAATATTAGTTGACAACCCACCACATGCCGTGTACATACTAGCCATTAGAGACAAAGCAGTGAACAAAGTCTCTGTCTTCTTGAAGCTTCCAATTTTGTAAGAAAAAAATACACAATTATGTAAAATAACGGCAGATACTAAGTCCAAAATAGGAGGGAAAAAAAAGCTAAAGAGCAGGTGTAAAGTGCCATTTTAGAGGAGATGTTGAGGGAATTCTTCTCTGTATGTCATGTGAGCAGAGACATGAATGGGGTAAGGAAGTGGGTCAAGCAAATACATGAGGGCAAATTGGTTCAGGCAGAAGTAGCAACAGTCAAAGGGCTTGAGGTCAGAGTATATTTCACATATTGGGGGAATCCATTGTAGCTAAAGGAGAGAGAGTGAGTGGGCGACTGGACGAGGTGCAGCCAGAGAGAACCAGGGTTGAGGTGACCAAGCAGTTTACAGGGTGCAGCAAGGGCCTGAATTTTCTTCCAAGTGTGATGAGAAACTGATAAAAAAATGTTCTGAGCAGGAGTATAACATCTGACTAACGTTTTAAAATGCTAGACATGTGGCACCAGAGCCACATGCCTGTTTATGAATGCCTGGTCTTATGTCAGGCTTTTAATTATTCTAGGTCTCAGTTTCTTCATGTGTATAGAGGAGTTAATTATCGTAACTCTGTACAGATGCTGTGAAGATTTTACAAAAGGCAATTTAAATAAAGCTCTTACCACAATGCCCAAAACATAGTAAAACTCAATAAATATTCTTTATAGTTTTTGTGATTAGTATTGTTGCACAGGCATCATTATTAAGTAAATCTATTGAAAGCCTCCAGAGGAGAGGAGAGAACTGTGTCAGAGAATGTAGTAATTTAAACTTTTGGGAAGATAGAAAAAGTGTTGGATTATATGATGGGAAGTAATCTCTAACTGTTAAAATAATAATTAAAAAAGAGTGAGGTCAATGACCAAATTAAAAATTCACTTTTTTAAAAAGTACATTCAGAGATATTTTGCATCTGATTTTACTTACTTTTTCATATTATTTTTATTACTTTTGCATATTCTTTATAAACTATAATAGTGCAAAAACTAAGTGGAGTAATATATGATCTTTGACATAACTTCCATAACACATTTAGTAGTCCTATCTAATTTACTGCAAAAGTGTTAAAAACCGGAATATGTGTGAAGCAATTAACCACAAATATGTGATTACTTGTCCTCACATGGTCTTTAAGTTAGAGCACTAAATGCGATTTTAGGTAGATCTATTTTTCTTATTTTATTTGTTAAACTTTTTATCAAAATAAATTTGATAATATATAGTCACTGCCAGTGAATTATTAAAATGAAAGTTTTTTCATAGCTACTATTGATAAAGACAGCTCTATTTACTGCATTTTTAGTTCAGATTCTAATGTTTATGTTTAGAACTATAGATTAGTCAAGAGTAATAAGTTTAGAGAATGCATACTACCACTGAATAATTTAGTAGGCTGAAAGCCTTTCCTCATTTTCCTATGAAGGCCAATTAGAAAACATTGGAATTCCTTCTTTAGCTATGTTGTACATCATTATGATACTATCTGGAGCCAAATTGGACTGTTAGGTTTTCCATATGAATTTTATACAAAATTAAAATGTACATAGTTTCAAGTAGGATCATAATGTTTTTAAATATTTGGGTTTGATGACTTGGATTCAGGGGCCTGGGGAAGGGTACAGATTAGAGGAACAGAATGATAGGAAAGCCTATTAGCTAAAATTAGCTTGTAACAGGCTGAGAAAGGTTTTCATACCCATAGTCATCTGTCCAGCCCACCATGCAGCCATTTTACATGACTATTTGAGATGTCAGAAGAGTAGGATCTCAGCCAAGGAACAGTTACTGACTTGCAGAAGCACCAGCTCTGAATGGGGACATAGGCAGTGTCTAATGTTTAGCTAGAGTATATCAGCATGTTCATCAATGAAAATGTCTTCCATTAGAGTGTTACTGTGATTATTTTTTAGTATTTATATTATTAAGCATACCAAGAGAGAGCCATGTTTACTATTTCTTTTCTATTTACACATTAGGAAAACAGAAAGCTCAAGTCTGACAGTATATATACACATCTAGACTCATTCTATCTATTAATATGCATGCTTTTCCCAGGTTTTCTATTTAAGGCAAAAGCAGGTAAAAGAATTCACAGTAGCAGTAGGGTTCAAATCTTATTTCTTCCAACATTTGAAAGATGTCTTCTGTTGAAATCAGCCAAATTTTGTTTAAGGGAAAGTATCAAAGGCAATGAATTGAAAGCTAATATTTGTTAAACTAATAGGACATACATAGAAATATATATCTACATTTGATGAATATTTTTCAGTGTATGTGGATAAAGATAAAAAACTTTGTTATATATTTTTGGAAAATAAAATATTTTTTATTTTCTTTCTGTTTTTTAATCTTTATTGTTGTATTACTGATTTCCTCATCCACCCCACCCAATTGACACTCTCCTCCCTACTCCCGTTCCCCCCTGCCTTCACCACACTGTTGTCTATGTCCATTGGTTATTCATACAGGCATGTAAGTTCTTTGGTTTATCTTTCCACCCCTCCCCACCCTGTCACCTTCCCTCTGAGGTTTGTCAGTCTATTCCCTACTTCCATGTCTCTGGATCTATTTTGTTCATCAGCTTATTTTGTTCATTCTATTCAACAAATAAGTGAGATCATGTGATACTTGTCTTTCTCTGATTGGCTTATTTAGCTTAGCATAATGCTCTTCAGGTCCCTCCATGTCATCTCAAAGGTTAAGAGATCTTTCTTTCTTACAGATGCATAGTATTCCATTGTGTAAACGTACCATTGCTTTTTTTATCCCCTCGTCTACTGATGGAATGGCTTCACAATGGAGTTTCACCAAACATTCAAAGAAGAACTAACATCTATTCTCCTCAAACTATTCCAAAAAAATTAAAGAGGAAGGAAAACTTCCAAGCTCTTTTTATAAGACCAGCATAATCCTAATTCCAAAACCAGATAAAGACACTGCAAAGAAAGAAAAATACAGGCTAATATCCCCAATGAACAAAGATGCCAAAATCCTCAACAAAATATTAGCAAATTAGATCCAGTAATATATTAAAAAATTATTCACCACAACCAAGTGGGATTCATCCCAGGGATGCAAGGCTAGTACACAATTCTCAAATCAATAAATGTAATATACCACATAAATAAAATGAAAAATAAAAATCATACGATAATATCGTAGATGTTGAAAAAGCATTTGACAGAAATCCAGCATCCATTTTTGATAAAAACTCTCAGCAAAGAGGGAATAGAGGGATCACACCTCTACATAATAAAGGCCATATATGACAAACCTACAGCCGACATCATACTCAATGGGCAAGAACTAAAAGCTTTTCCCTTAAGAATAGGAACAAGAAAAGGATGTCCACTTTCACCACTCTTATTCAACACAGTACTGGAAGTCTTAGCCACAGCGGTCAGACAAGAAAAATAAAAAATAAAAAGGTATCCAAACTGAAAAGGAGGAAGTGAAACTGTCATCATTTGCAGATGATATGATATTGTACCTACAGAACTCTAAAGACTCCACCAAAAATCTACTAGATTTAATAAATGAATTCGGCAAAGTAGCAGGATACAAAATTGACATCAAGAAATTGATGACACTTTTATACACCAATAATGAGCACTGAGAAAGATAAACTGAAAAAAAAAATGTTATTTACCATTCCAACAAAAAAAATTGATACCTACGAATAAACTTAACCAAGGAGGTAAAATACCTGTTCTTGGAAGACTACAGGACACAGAAAAAAGAAATAGAGAAAAATATTTTTTAAATGGAAGCATATGTCATGTTAATGAATTGGAAGAATCAACATCATTAAAATGTCCATACTACCCAAAGCAGTATATGGATTCAATGCAATCCCTATTAAAATACCAACAACATCTTTCACAGAGCTAGAACAAAAACTCCAAAAGTTACATGGAAACAAAAAGGACCCTGAATAGCCACAGCAATCTTGAACAAGAAGAACAAAGTAAGAGGGATCACAATACCGGATATCAGGTCATACTACAAAGCCACTGTAATCAAAACAGCCTGATATTGGAACAAAAACAGGCATATAGATCAATGGAACAGATAGAAAACCCAGAAATTGACCCAGACATTATGCTCAATTAATATTTGACAAAAGAGGCAAGAGCTACAATGGAGTAAAGACAGTCTCTTCGATAAGTGGTGCTGGGAAAATTGGACAGCTACATGCAAAAAATGAAACTAGACCACCAACTTACACCATATACAAGAATAAACTCAAAATGGATAAAAGACTTAAATATAACTTGTGAAACCATAAGAATCCCAGAAGAAAATATAGGCAGCAAAATCTCAGACATCACATGTAGCAAAATTTTCACCAATTCATCGCCTAGGGCAAGAGAAAGGAAAAAAATTAATCAATGGGACTACATCAAGCTACAAAGCTTCTGCACCGCAAAATAAACCAGCATCAAAATGAAAAGGAAACTCACTGTATGGGAGGACATATTTGACAATGATACATCAGATAAGGGGCTAATTTCCCAAGTATATAAAGTATTCATACAACTCAACAAAAGGAAGATGAACAACCCAATTGAAAAATGGGCAGAGAACCTGAATAGATACTTCTCCAAAAAGGACATACAAATGACCAAGAGACAAGTGAAAAAATGCTCAACATCACTAATCATCAGAGAGATACAAATTTAAATAACTATGAAGTATCACATCTGCCAGAATGGCTGTCATCAACAAATCATCAAACAAGTGCTGACGAGGGTATGGAGAAAAGAGTGCTCCAGTACACTGCTGGTGGGAATGCAGACTGGTGCAGCCACTATGGAAAGCAATATGATGTTTCCTCAAAAAATTAAAAATGGGCCCTGGCCGGTTTGGCTCAGCGGTTAGAGCATCCGCCCGTGGACCGGAGAGTCTCGGGTTTGGTTCCGGCTAGGGGCACGGACCTTGGTTGCGGTTTGTCCCTGGCCCCGGTTGGGGTCGTGTGGGTGGCAACCACTCGATGTGTCTCTCTCACATTGATGTTTCTCTCTCTCTCTTCCTCCCTCTCTCCCTCTCCCTCTATCTGAAGAGAAATGCAAAAATGTCCTCAGGTGAGGATTAAAAAAAATAAAATAAAAAATGGAACTGCCATTTGACCCAGTGGTCCCACTTTTAGGAATATATCCTAAGAAGCCTGAAACACCAATCAGAAAGCATATATGCAACCCTATGTTCATAGCAGTGCTATTTACAATAACTAAGATCTTCCCATTGTATTTATTTTTTTAGGTATAATAGACAAATAAAACTAGAATATTTAAAGTGTACGTCCTGATGATTTGATATATGTGTAGATTGTGAAAGGATTCCTTTCATGTAGTTAATTGGAAGACAATATATGAGAAATTTCTGTTTACATAACAAGATTCTGTACAACAGAAATTACTTCTCTCAGGAATCTTGTTGCAGAATAACACTGAGGCCTTTGAGATGTTTGAGAAGTAAACAAAAGGAATAGGCATTGAAGCTTGGGGTGCAGCGTTGGGAAAGAAGATCTTCTCATTTTCAGAAGAAGTTTCTTTGTTTCTTTCTGAGAAAGCTTACAGGTTGAATTCCCCAGAAATCAAAAAGCTGTACATATGTCAAGGGTGTACCATGGATATCCTTGTACTCTTTATTCACCCTTAAAATTTCATTACTAAGAGAAGTCTATAAGTGAAAACTGGAAACACAGTGCACTTTCTCATTTTCATATGGGTATAAAAATTACTCATCTGCCTATGAGGATGCAGTGGTGTTGCAGAAACTTACTTTGAAGAGAACTGCGAACTGTTGGAATGAAGAAATCATATCATAATTAGTTCCAGGATGTAGTAGGTTTTTAAAAATTTGTTTATTAACAAATCTTTTTTGAGTCCATTAGGTGAGGCAGAAGAGGCTTAGTGTGATGAGTATTGATCATCATATCTGGACATCCTTTAGTATTCTCTGATAATCCTTCCTGAGCAACAATAAAATATATCTGTTACTTTTGTTGGGTGAACTTTGCTAGTTTTCCACTTGAGGCTTTGCCATTGAATTGCAGGTACATTTGTGAGATAATTTACAATGATTGATTTAGCAAGACTGATGTCCAACACCAAATATATTAAACCTGTAATTGCCTCTGTGTACAGCAAAACATATATCTCATAGTCAAGATGAGGTTTATTTGGAAATTAACCTACTATTTCATCATTAATATATGGCTTATCTTAGACCACAAGCTTTCCATACTAAAGCACTAAAACCTTTACTGAAACTTCTGTATGAAACTTTAAAAGCTAACCTATATATCTACAATAAAAGATTAAATAGAAACCACAAAATTTACTTGACCCTCCATGTCTTAACTTTATTATGTTAGTTTGCTTCTCTTTCTCCCCCAAGTGAGTTCTTGTAAGTCATCAACTCCATCTTTTACATTTTATTGATGTTCTCAGTTGTTGATGTCAACACAATGAATTTTTTAAAGTTTATACTTACGTTTCTCACCCTAGCAATGCTGTTAAATGGACCTGATAAATTCTTTAATACAAAGGAATGCATGCTCAACTACTATGCTTTCTGCATGAACTGAATTCTGAGAATCCTGGAGTAGAGTAGAAAACATTAGTTTTATCAGTCTGATTTTACAGGTAACTTACTGAGACTTAGGACAGAAAATCCATTGCTTGAATGCCTTCTCTGAATAGGCCTAGAATTTGAGAAATTTATACTCAAAGTGAATGTGTCATCTTTCAATTTTTTCCATCAACTATAGGAAATGGATACAGAATTAGAAATATAATGAAAAAATAATAAAGATATCTTACGACTTCCTTAAAATGTTTTTCAAAATGCAAAAAACCTTTCATCTTTTGCTTCATGTTTTTGTTTTTTTTTTACCTTGTTTCTAAATATGTTTCCTTGTTAAAATCCCACACTGGTATCTTGAAGAAATCGAGAGTGTTACCATATTAGTTAGTATTTTGGGATATTAGTTTAATTGGTTAGAAAACTAACTTCTGAAACATTGTCTTCTGAGATTTAACAATTATTTTCAGTGCTGTGCCAACCCTTCTTTTATGTCCAAAACCTTTCACATGAGTATAGAATGTAACCTTGTCCTGAGTTGCTCACAGTTGCAAAATTGAGCAAAAGTCCAATTAATTATTAGTGGATATGGGACCAGTTTAAGAAAACCTATTATATACAAAGATAAAGTTACATAAATTATGTGAGAAAAGTTAGACATTTATAAAATGATAGATAGGATTTTTAAATATGCAAAACAATTCACCTTAGAGTTTTATAAAAATATATGGTTTATTAAATGTGTTTGAAGAATGATTCAACATGCCAAAATTTAAAATAATAACAACTAAAGAAAGAAAGCAAATATTTATCCATTCATTTTTATAAACACATCTATAAACACATGTACACTTTTCAAGTCAGGGAGCTTAATTACTAATCAGATGAGTATTCAGGAAGTTATGTCAAAACACCTTTTTCTCACATCATGAGATTGCTTTAGGTAGTAGCTTTCTTCCCTGAGTACCTAACTGTTCATATTTTGTTTATATATTTTAAATACACAAACCAATACACATATGTACTGTTTGAAATTTAATAGAAAAATATAAAAAGCCACTTGATTTTAACAAGATTGTATTTTTCTTCTATAGTAAATTACCACATATCTCAGTTGTGTGTTTTAGCTTTTTTCTCTTTTTGGTCAATGAATTTAGGTTGTTTGGTATCATTACCTATGATAATATGATTTCATATTCTTACTTTCACCAATTTAGAATACTTGCCTAATCATTTGGTGTTGCCATTTCTCAAAGTAAGAGCCGTTCAGCATTCAGTGCCTTTCCTCGCAGCACTGGCAACACTGATGTACTCATTACTTCATACACTCCTATATGCATTCTCCATCTCACGCTTTTCTTTATTCAAAACACTTTTCT
Source organism: Tadarida brasiliensis (assembly GCA_030848825.1). Taxonomy (NCBI): domain Eukaryota; kingdom Metazoa; phylum Chordata; class Mammalia; order Chiroptera; family Molossidae; genus Tadarida; species Tadarida brasiliensis. Next base: position 45,791,636 of record CM061270.1, read on the forward strand.
TCCTGGGAGTGCCCTCACTGAATCTCTTCTGGATATGTTTCCTCCTCATTATTTCAGACTCAGCTTTCACATCTTACATGCTCAGATTTCTGTGCTGTTTATTGAACTACATTAGCTTCTCTGATACAAGTATCACAAAATATGTATCTATGTCCAGGGCCGATACAGTGCCAGACACCGAGTGAATGAGAAGTAAGTGTTTTCATTAAGTTATTGTGGCTTTAAATTCATGTTACCTTTTCTTGAAAGCAATATCGGGTGAACATTCACCTTTTCTATATTAGTAAAATAGATTAATTACTAAACAGAAAGGTGGACAGTTTTGTCAAAAATGAAGGTTTCTTGAAAAAAAACATTCTTACCTATCATGATTTTTTTGGTAGTCCATCTTTTATCACATAGTTACCTTCCCATATAAGCATTTAATATCTACGATGAGCTACTTTGGTTGAAGTTCTGAGAGTTTGTCTTACTATAAATTCAGAGTATAGTCTCCGATTTATATGCTTACTAGTTAAGACTTACATCTTTGCTTTAACTTTACTTGGGACCAAGACTGATGCAGTAACTGAACCCAAAATATGAGCTTCACTGTCCTCCAGATATTTCATTAATTATTGTGTTTAACCATATTCTTTTAAAAAAGAAACTAGTTGTATTAATTTTTAATTTTTTATAACTTAAAAGTGACCATGAAAATTTTAAACATACAGAAAAATAGAAAGAATAGTACAATGAATTCCTATATATATCCATTACTCAGATATAACAATTATCAATATTATATCCTATTTGTTTCATTTGTGATTTTTCTTCTTTATTTTTGTCAAAGTATTTTAAAGTAAATTCTAGACTTTGTGACATTTCACCCATACATTCTTCAGTATATATCTATGAGGACATTTTCTTACATAACCACAATGCCATTGTCAAACAAAAAAAACAAAAGTTATTTCTTGAGACTTCTGGCCAAGATAGCAGAGGAGTAAATGCTGTGCTCATCTCCTCCCACAAACACATATAAATTACAAATAAATTCTAGAACAATCACCCTGGAGAACCACCCAAAGACAAGCCGAATGAAAATTCTATAACTAAAGATCTAAAGAAAAAGCTACATGGAGACTGGTAGGGGGGGCATAGATGCAAAACAGACTGGTCCCAGACCCATCTGTGGCAGTTGATCACTGGGAGGGATATCTTAGCTGCAGAGGTCCCTCCTGAGGAGTGAGGAGTCCCAGTCCCACAACGGGCTCCACAGACTGAAGACCATGCTTGGGAAGAGGAGTTGTCACAGCATCTGAAAATCAGTTGGGATTCCATCCAGGTGACACAAAGGGATGCTATGAACTCTTAAAGGGCCTGCATATAGAGTCACTAGCTCACACTCACCCTAAGCTCAAGCAAAGGTGCAGCAGTTTGAAAGTCACCAGGGACATAAGAGGAGAAACTGGATTATGTAGTTTCAGGGGAAGAGCTGGAGGGCCAGCTGCCAGTGTTGAGCCCTCCCCCCAAAATGCCTGCAGGTGGGCACCATTGTTCCTTTGTTGAGTCCTCCTCCCACACAACTTGCAGGAACAGGCCTGCACCAAATCTGAATCTACACTGACCTCGTGAACATCCCTCGCCCCACCCTGATGACTACATGAGATCCCACTCCACCCAACTCATGCACTGCCCATGCCAATTTCAGTGGCAGACAGTTGACCTTGGCTTGTGCTTCAGACTTTCCTAATAACTCTCAAAGTCTGCAGTCCTCTGTGCCTCTTGTTGAGTGGCCCAGGCCCAGTACTGATGGTAGCTGGCCTTGGTTTGCAGCAAGGCCCCTCCCACACACCTCTGGGCCTAGCACAGTAAGCAACCTACTGTGAATCATTTGTAGATCCTACAAAGTGGTCCCAGGTTGAATACAGGTGGCTGGTGACATTGGCCTACACCAGAGCCCCTCCTAAGAGACCACAGAACCCACACCTGGTTGCCAGCTTCAGACCACAACAGAGCATCACCTTATGAGTTCTATAAATGACACACTGAAAGGGTGGTCTCAGCAGGTAGTAGAGCTCTAGTGGGGTAAATCTCACACCATGGAGTCAGCCACCATACAACAGCTTATCTGCTATGGTTGTGGAGAGTCCTGAATCCAGTCAGCCTGAGGGTCAACCTCCCCTACTGAGGTGTCAACAGCAATCAGGGCTCAACTACAACAGGATGGCACACAAAACCAAAACAAGGCACATTCCTGAATTATCCAATTCAGGTAATAAAAGAGACTGCACCACTGGGCCACACAATACACCTTCTACACAAAGCAACACTGCCAAGACTGGGAGAGGTAGCAAAAATCCAATAAATATAAACAAACACAGAGAGGCAGCAAAAATGAGGAGACAATGAAGCATGTACCAAATGGCAAAAACTCCAAAAAAAAGAACTAAACAAAATGGAGGAAAGAAATCTACCAGATGCGGAGTTCAAAACACTGATTATAAGGATACTCAATGAACTTAGGAAAAGAATTGATGAACTCACTGAGAACTTCCAAAAGAGTTAGTAAACATAAAAAAGGACATAGAAACAATAAAAAGAAGCAGTCAAATATGAGAACACATAACTGAAATGAAGAATTCACTAGAAGGAATCAACGACAGATTATATGAAGCAGGGTATCAGATCAGCAGTTTTGAAGATAAGGCTGCAGAAAACACCCAGTGAGAACAGCAAAAGGGGAAAAAAATCTTTTGATATCAGAATAGTTTGTGGAACCTCTGGGACAATATCAAGCATACTAGAATTGACATCATTGGGGTACCAGAAGGAAAAGAGAGAGAGCAAGGGATTGAGAACCTATTTGAAGAAATAATAAATGAAAACTTCCCTAACCTGGTGAAGGAAATAGACATACAAATCCAGGAAGTGCAGAGAGTTTCAAACAAGAAGAACCCAAAGAGGCCCACACAAAGACACGTCATAATTAAAATGCCAAAGAAAAAATAAAATAAAATAAATAAAAAATAAAATGCCAAAAGTTAAAGACAAAGAGAGAATCTTAAAAGCAGCAAGAGAAAAACAGCTGGTTACCTACGAGGGAGCTCCCATAAAGACCATCATCTAATTTCTCAAGAGAAACTTTACAGGCCAGAAGAGATTGGCACAAAAATATTCAAAGTGATGAAAAGCAAAAACCTACAACCAAGATTAAACTATGCAGCAAAGCTATCATTTAGAATCGAAGAACAGATAAACAGCTTCTGAGACAAGTAAAAGCTAAAGGAGTTTATCACAAACCAAACCAGTATTACAAGAAATGTTCAAGGGACTTCTTTAAGAAGAAGGAAAAAATCAAGAACATAAATATGAATAATAAAGTGACAATAACTACATACCTATCAATAATCACTTTAAATGTAAACAGATTAAGTGCTCCTATCCAAAATGTAAGGTAGCTAAACAGATAAGAAAACAAGACAAAAAATTATGCTGTCTACAAGAGACCCACTTCAGATTGAAACAAACACACCAACTGAAAGTAAAGGGGTCAAAAAAAGATATTTCATGTAAATAGAAACAAACAAAAAATCTTGGGTAGAAATCTTATATCATGCAAAAGAGACTTTAAACAAAGTCTATAACAAGAGACAAAGAAGAACATTACATAATGATACAGTGATCAATCCAACAAGAGGGTATTATCCTTGTAAACATATACACGCCCAACATAGGAGCACCTAAATATATAAAGCATATATTGACAAACAAAAAGGCAAAACCAACAGTAACACAGTAATTTGGAGGGACTTTAACACTCCATTGACAACAATGGACTGATCATACAAACAGAAAATCAACAAGGAAAAAATGGCTTTAAATGACACATTAGACCAGATGGTCTAATAATTGATATTTTTAGAGCATTTCACCCCCAAACAGCAGAATATACATTCTTTCCAATCACACATGGAACAATTTTCACATGTTAGGCCACAAAACAAGTCTCAGTACATTTAAAAAGACTGAAATAATATCAAGCATCTTCTTCAACCACAGTGGTATTAAACTAGAAGTCAGTTACAAAAAGAAAACTGAAAAAACACATAAACACATAAAGCCTCAATAACATGTTACTAAACAATGAATAGGTATCAATGAAATCAAGGAAGAAATCAAAAGATACCTTGAGACAAATGAAAATGAAATACAATAACCCAAAATCTATAGAACATAGCAAAAGCAATTCTAAGAGGGAAATTCATAACATTCAAGGCCTACCTCAGAAAACAAGAAAATTTTCAAATAAACAATCTAACTTTACACCTAAAGGAACCAGAAAATAAACAATGACCAGAGAGAGAGTAGAAGGAAGAAAATAATAAAGATTAGAGTAGAAATAAATAAAATAAGATCTAAAAAAATTACAAAAGATCAATGAAACCAAGAGCTGGTTCTTTGAAAAGATAAACAAAATTGGAAAATGGTTAACCAGACTCTTCAAAAAAATAAAATAAAATAAGAGAGGAACCAAATAAATAAAATCAGAAACAAAAGATGAGAAGTGACAACTGACACCATAGAAATACAAAGTATTATAAGAAAATATCATGAACAACTATATGCCAACAAATTGGATAATCTGGAAGAAGTGTATAAATTCCTAGAAACATACAATCTTTCAAGACAGAATCAAGAAGAAACAGTAAATCTGAACAGACCAATAACTACTAACAAATGTGAATCAGTAATAAAAAAAATCACAACAAACAAAAGTCCTGGACTGGATGGCTTCACAGGTGAATTTTACCAAACAGTCAAAGGAGAAAGAAATAACATCTACCCTTCTCAAAGTACTGCAAAAAATTCAAGAGGAGGGAAGATTCCCAAGCTTATTTTATGAGGCTAGCATTATCCTAATTCCAAACCAAATAAAGACACTACAAAGAAAGAAAATTATAAGCCAATATCTATGATGAACATAGATGCAAAAATTCTCAACAAAATATTAGCAAACCAAATCCAGCAATACATTAAAATGATTATACATGATGATCAAGTGGGATTTATTTCTGGGATGCAAGATTGTTTTAATAACTGCAAATCAATTATGTGATATACCATGTAAACAAAATGAAGGATAAAAATCATATGATTATATCAATAGATGCAGGAAAAGCATTTAACAAAATCTAGCATTCATTTATGATTTAAAAAAAGCTCTCAGCAAAGTGTAAATAGAAGAAACATAATGAAGGCCATGTAAAACAAAGACACAGCTCACATCATACTCAATGATGAAAAACTAAATATGTTTTCCTTAATATTAGGAACGGGACACTTCTATTAACACAGTATTCAGAGTCCTAGCCACAGCAACGAGACAAAAAAAAAAAAAAAAAGTTATAAAAGACATTCAAATTGGAATGGAATAAGTAGAATTGTCATTATTTACAGATGACATAATACTATATATAGAGAACCATAAAGATTCCACCAAAAAAAATATTAGAGCTGATCAATTAATTCAGTAAAGTAACAGGAGACAAAATTAGTATTTAGAAATCAGTTGCATTTTAATACACCAATAATGAGCTATCAGAAAGAGAAATGAAGATAATAATCTCATTTATAATTGCATAAAAAATCTAATAACCAAGAATTTAACCTAGAAGGTAAAAGATCTATATTCATAAAATTATAAGACATTGAAGAGAGACATTGAAGAAGATACAAATAAATGGAAGCATATACCGTACTCATAAAACCAAAGAATTAACATCATTAAAATGCTTATGCTACTGAAAGCAATCTATAAATTCAATGCAATCCCTATCAAATACCAATGACATTTTTTCACAGAACCAGTACAAATAATCCTAAAATTTATAAGGAAACACAAAAACCCCTAATAGCCACAGCAATCTTGGGAAAGGAAAACAAGGCATGATGACATAGTTTGATATCATGCTACCTGATATTACAAGGCTATAGTAATCAGAACATCTTGATACTGGAATAAAAATACATGCATAGATCAATGGAACAGAATAAAGAGCCCAGAAATAAATCTATGTCTATATGGTTAATCAACCTCTGACAAAGGAGGCAATAATATACAATGGGGTAAAGACACTCTCTTCAATAAATGTTGTTGGGAAAACTGGACAGATACATGCAAATAAAATGAAACTAGACAACCATCTTACACTATATACAAGAATAAACTCAAACTGTAATAAATATCTAAATGTAAGACCTGAAACCATAAAACTCCTAAAGGAAAACATAGGTAGTGGACTCTTTGATATTGCTGTCAGTAATATTTTTATGAATATATCTCCTGGGGCAAGGAAAATGAAAGGAAAAATAAACAAATGGGATTACATCAAACTAAAAAGTTTGGACAGCAAGGAAAACCATCAACAAAACAAGAAGACAACATGTTGAATGGTAGAAAATATTCACCAATGATACATCTGACAAGGAGTTGATCTCAAAAATGTATAAAAACCTCACACAACTTAACACCAAAAAAACCAAGCAATCCAATTAAAGAATGGACAGAGGACCTGAATAAACATTTCTCCAAAGAGGACATACATATGGACATATGTAAAGGTGCTTGACATCACTAATCATCAGAGAAATACAAATTAAAACCAAAGTGAGATATCACCTCACTCCTGTCAGAATTGCTACCATCAATAAATCAACAAACAAGTATTAACAAGGATGTGGAGAAAAGGGAACTCTTTGCATTGTTGGTGGAATTGTAAATTGGTGCTACCACTATGGAAAACAATATGGAGGTTCCTCAAAAAATTAAAACTAGAACTACCATATGACCCAGCAATTCCACTTCTGGGCATTTATCTGAAGAAATTCAAATACTAATATGAAAAGATATACACATCCCTATGTTCATTGCAGCATTAGTTACAATAGCCAATATATTGAAGCAACTTAAGTGTCCATCAATAGCCGATTGGGTTAAAAAAAATTGGTACATATATACAATGGAATATTACCGAGCCATAAAAAAGAATGGAATCTTGCCATGTGAGACAATATGAATGGACATATAATGTATTATGCTAAGTGAAATAAGTCCGACAGAGAAAGACTAATACCATATGATTTCACTTATATGTGGATACTAAAAATAAAATGAACAAACAAAACAAAAGCAGACTCACAGATGTAGAGAACAAACTGATGGTTGCTGGATGGGAGGAGGAATCAGAGGATGGATGAAAAATGAGTATGGATTAAAATATATAAGTTAGTAATTACAAAATAGTCACAGGGATGAAAAGTGCAGCATATGGAATATAGTCAACAATATTGGAATAACTATTTATGGTGTCAGGTGGGTACTAGACTTATTGGGGGAATCACTTCATAGTTATATAAATAACTAACCACTATGCTGTACACCTGAAACTAATATAATATCAAATGTTAACTGCTCTTGAAATATTTTAACAAATTATAAAGAAATGTAACTTCTTGATATCAATATGCAATTCATGCCATATGTCTATAATTTTTAATAACTATCATTTTAAATTTGTTTGTTCCTATCAGATGAAAACAATGTTCACACTTTGAATGTCATGTCTCTTAAGACTTTTAAATCAAGAGTTGATGCTGCTCTCCTTTTTATTTTTTCATACTCTTAACTTTCCACAGAAACCAAATCAGTTTCATTATTGGTTGCCATTCAGATTTGTCTGTTAATTTTCTTTTATTGTTGTTTAATTTGTTTCTCTATTCTTTGTACATCCTATAAATAGGAGTTAATAATATAGTTTTGATTAAATTTGAGTTTAGTTTTGTTTTGTTTTATGGTTTGGTCAAGAATGTTTCAAAAATGATGCTATTATTTCATGTTGTCTCATATAAAGAAAACAGCAGTATTTGTCCTACTTCAGTAATGCTAAAACTGATGAGAGGAATGAGGTGGTGGTGGATTGATCCTGCCTTTAGAAGTTCACCATCAATATTTCATCAAATGTTTTCATTCGTTGATAATGACTGCCAAACTCAGTTGTTTCATGAGAGGTTGAAAAATGATGCTTTCTAGTTTTATTCTTTTCAGTGTATATATTTCCTTTATTAGCTTGAGCTATTAGGCTACAAAGAATTACAATTCATAAAGTAAAGACAAGATAAATATTTAAACCTTTCTTTTTGTCAATTTTCTGATTAAGAGGTTGATACTCCTGTTGCTTTCAGATTGGTCCTTGGTAGTTTTGTTTTCTATTTTTGTCTTCTCTATCTACTTTGTAACACATTGAAAAAATGAATTTTTATATATTCAATCTGATAAATTTGATCACATTAATTATTCTTTCTCATGTGAAAATTGTCTCAAATTTGGCCAAGAGATACTTTGTGTGTTTGTTTCTGTGTCCCTATAACAAAATCCATTTACTTTTGACAGTTTCCTTGCTTTCTATTACACTAGATATTTCAATGTCACCTTGTGTATTTTCTACCCCAGATATGAAATAATTTGTTACTCCAAGGAGCTCTTGTATTTAAAGACCACAATCTGGGCACTAGATGTGCTCATTGTTGCTGTGTTGTCATTACTTTGAGAAATTACTAAGAAATAAATATTGTTGAGAAAAAAAATGAAGAGTTCATACTTATATTTCCAATTCCAATTTAATATTGCAGAACTTTCATTCAACATTTGGTTTTCACAATTTTATATTTTTTCTCTTAAGCTGAATTTTTTTCTTAATAAAAAATCACTTGTTTGCATTAATATGTAACACATATAGTTTAAAAATTATAATGTCAATATACCAGTCTCAATTAGACTACTAAGTGAGTACAAGATTCTTTGTAGTTCTAATTGTCTTTAGACTATTTTCCACAAGTCCATACGTTCAAAATAATGTATTCTAAAGTTGCTTAAAATAATTCTTCTCTGTGGTTTATTGCAAATAATTTCAATTTTTGGTTTGTTTTTAATTTTTAGATATTGTTTCTTATTTTATTAAATTTTATCTTAAATGTTTTAAAATACTTACGAAAGCAAAACTATATTAACATTTTTTTAAAAAAATCTTGCTTCTCTACTTGTCCCATCTACCCTGTTTCCTCTTACTTTATATAAGTAACCATTTTTATTAATTTTTGGTTTAACCTTTTAGTGTTTTTTTATAAAACTAAGCACACATTTATTTATACAAATAAATAACAACAAAGGTAGGATATTTTATTTATTATTCTATGCCTTACTTATTTCTATTAGATTATATAATGGCGACCACTCCATATCTGTGCATAGAGATCTTCATTCTTATATACTGTTGCATAGTATTTCAATGGGTTGATGTAAAATAATTTGTTCAGTTGTCTATTTCATGCACATTTGGGTTATTTCCAATCTCCCATCATTATAAATAATGCCAGAATAAAACACCTGAACTTGAGTCTTTTCATATATTTCCCAGTGTAATTTGCTATAGATACTTAGACATGGGTTTACTAGGTCAAAAGCCTTTTGCCAAAATTCCCTCAATAGAGTTGAGGTTTTATATTCCCAAGAACAATGTTTTTGACAGTGAATTGTACACTGCATGATCAACAATGAACTGAATGCCATGAAAGGACTTAAGCTTATTTTTGTGGAATTTTTGTTATTTTCATAGCAGTAGTATCAAAATTATACCATTTCCAGATGTTCTGTTTTCTGGTAACCGGTTTGCTATTTGATTGAAGAGGCAGATTTTAATACTGAAGCAATTTTCCAGAGACTTGGTTTGAATGACATTTGGCTGTTTAAAAAGTTGATGCTCAAGAGTTAGTCTTATTTATTTAGAGGTCAGTTTAAGTCTCTTTATTTTCCAGTTTCCATTCAGATGACTAGCTAAGCAAAAGCTCTTCCTATTACTTCAAAGGTTTTATTATGAGTTGTATGTGATGGATGGTTTTGCCTTCCATGTTGTTTCTAAAGCATTAAACAAAAGTTGATATTGAATTCTTATTCCTTGAAATAAAACTCTATTTATTTTTTCATCACTCTGCTAAGAAGCAAAGATTTTATGAATGACCCTAAAGGGAAAATATTAATTTCCCTCCTAGCTTCCTTTTAATTCTAACTTTCAATTTTCCCAGTATCTCTCACTGTAAAAAAATGCATTCTAAACCTGACATATTATAAGTAGGAGATAGATCCTTCGGCGATCATTTCTTGATAAGCTTTGAAAGGGAAAATACTTTTCTAGAAAACAAGAGGAATACACCCTAGTCAATTGAGCCTGATCTCATTCTGCATCAGAGGGCTTTATTTTTGTCTTGTCTAATATCTCCTTCTGTTGTACCTGTTAGGAAGAAGGCTAGGTGGGAAACAATTAAGTATTTTTCTTCTCTCTATATAAAACCCTTATCTTGTGGCAAGCATGTTTCCTGAGGAAACAGAAGAAAATCACCATCTATTTTCAGAGATAACAAGACAAAAGCATTAAGTCTGTTTTGTTCTCACAGCTTCATTAGTGATGGGCAGTAAACCTGAACAGAGGGAAATGCACAGGAAGATGTTGATAAATAAAACTGCCCGAGTACTGATGCATTTTGACTGTATCTCTATTCAAAGATAAAATAAATGAATTTACAATGCCATTCAAAATTATCATTGTCATAAGTTTGATATTAAGGATTAATCCTAGGAAGAAGAAATATATAATTAAAACGCAAATAAGATATATATATTATATATACCATATATATATCACTAATTAAATAAATATGGTATTTGAGATAGCTAAAGCTCATTTATTTCTTACCCACATGTGATTTTGTTTTGCATATTTTTTCAAAATCCTCACCCGAGGATATGTTTTCATTGATTTTGAGAGAGAGAGGCAAAGAGAGACAGAGAGGGAGAGAGAAACATCAATGTGAGGGAGAAACATCGATTGGTTGCCTCCTGTACTTGCTCCATCTGGGGTTCTACCACAACCTAAGTGTGTGCCCAGACTGGGAATCAAACCCTCAACCTTTTGGTGTATGGAAAGGTGTGCCAACCAACTGAGCTACCTGGCCAGGGCTATAATATTTCTTTAAAACAAATTGAGCATGTGCCTTTTTGAAGAACTGAAAGACTCTGTTAAGGAACAGGCAGAGTATTTGTCATTAATTGAAGCACAGTGAAAATATTGAGAATATCTATCAAGGGAAAGAGCTCACCATCAGTGATTAATATCAAACAGAAAATTATTCAACAACATAATATTATTTATGATAAGGCAATTTTATAGCATGAAACTGCTTAAATATTAGGAAGGAGCTACCTTTTAAAAACATTTATTTGCAATTTATAGAAATGTAACTTTTTGAGCTAGTTTGGTTATTTTACACTTTGTATATAAAATCTGTTTATGTATTCCTTGTACATATCAATGTTTTGTAATTTTTCTTGATAATAAATTTTACTTCACTGCTTAAATTGATGAAACCATTAAATATCTTTAAAAAACAACAACACTAAAAGCCACAAGTTATACAAACTCTGCCATTTTGCTTTTTGATCATTGAACAATTGTACATGTATCAAAACTGACTTTCCCAAAAGCAACTTTCTAAGGCTTTGGATGTTCCCCACTCCCCCTTCTCAAACCATATTTCTGTTGACCTTGGCTCTTGCACTGTTGACAGGTCAGAAAGCTATCAGTTGTTAGCATGCTAGGTTCAAGCCTCTTTGAACACAAAGAGACCTGACACCAGACTAAACTACCCAATAATCTTCATGTCTTCCTTGATAAATGTGTACCCCTACTGGTAAAAATTTTAACTTGGGGATGAGGTCTGATACACGTCTAAGTCATAAATATATCCTGTGCTTTATTCAATCACAAAAGAAAGTCATTTTTTTAACTCAGTTTCTGTTAAGTATTTATCAGTCCATCTTCAAGACGGCCATCTCTAAACAGTTTTACAAACAAGAGTATCAAGATATGTCTCCAATGTGTGAGGGTTGTCAGATGCCTGGATCACTTTGATCCTATCTAACCCATATATCTGAATGTGTAAATCTAAGATGAGGTAATGTTTGTAAGAATCATTTTTGTGAACTAGAAAGCACTATGTAAAACTCAGTTAATATACAACTAAGAGTATTTGTTTATTATTATTTATTTTAAACCTTAACTTCTAACTATTTTGTTCTGGTACACAGTTAAGTGACTTGGGAAAGTTTGGTCCTTTTTAGGTTTGCTTCTAATCTCTGATCAGCGGAACCAGAAGGAGCCTTTAGTCTAGGGCTAATTTGTCCCCACTACTGAGCACTCTATCTGGTGTTCTGAATATCAGTGGGTTGTGAATATGAACTATTCCTAGCTCTGTGAAAACTTTAGGAATTGTCCCACTGCTCCTTTATAATAGTTCTTTCCCCAGCTTTGGGTGATTCCTCACAGGCATGTTCTGAAAAGTACCTTGCTGCACACTCAAGGGGAACCTTGATCTCCAGAGCTTTTGCTGTGTGGCTCTCTCTTCTCTAGTCTTCTGCTCTGTGAATTCTAGCTGCTTTGTCCTCCCTGAATACTCTCTGCAGGCAAGAGAAACCGGAATGTTGTAGGGCTCAGCTCAATATTTTCTCTTCTTTCAGGGATCACTCTTGTGCAGGCTGTTGTTCGTGTCTGTAAAGTACTGTTGTATATACTTTGTCTGTTTTTTAAAAATTTGTTGAAGATGGTAGGGTAATTCCAGTCCCTGTTACTGTACTATGACCAAAAGCAAAAGTTGTCAGTTTCCTATTCATGTTGAGTATATCTACAAAAATTTTCCTAGATCGTCAAATTCAGCAGTATTTGTTTCATGAAGATTTTGCCTTTGTTGTTGTAGATAGAAATCTTACCATGCTGCAAAGTCACATAAATATTACCCTCTATTTCTCCTGGGACTTCCATAATTCCATTTTTAATATAGTCTTTAAACTCTAGGAATTTTATTGTAAAGCATGAGGTATAATATTTTTTGTGATTACCTATTCTCAAGCCTTTTTTGAATAATTCATTATTTTCTAACTGCTAAAAATAAAGTCACTTTTATAATTTAATTTATTTCCTACGATAACATTCAGGTCTCTTTCAAGATCCACATTTTGATTCATTAATGAGTTTGTATATTTTGACATCATTTATGTGCAGTATTTATTATAGAATTATAATATATTTTAAGAGTTTTAGTCTGTACCTTGTTATTTTTCTGGTAAAATTTCTCAAATAACTTATACATTTATTCTATTTCATGAATTTTAGATAGCTTAGCCATTTTCCTTTATTGATCAATCATTATTTGGTATTTCACATCAGACAGAAACTAGCTTTGCAAAAATAAATTCTGGAGTTTTCATTCTTACCCTATTCACTTTAACTATTAAATTGCTTAAAATTTGGAGTCCTTTTGTAAGTTTAAATAAACCTGTCTGCAAAATTACCTGAGATCATCATGTTAAGGAAGTGGAAAGGATAAGGACATAGGCTTTTCAGTTTCTTTTTGTTTAAATATGTTTTTTATTGATTTTTTAGAGAGAGAGGAAAGGAAAGAGAGATAGAAACATCAATGTGAAAGAGAAATATTGAACAGCTACCTCCTGCACGCCCCCTACTGGGAATCAAGCCCACAACCTGGGCATGTGCCCTGATGGGGAATCGAACTGGGACTTAGCCTGTGGTACAACGCCCAATCCTCTGAGCCACACCGGCCAGGTTTTCCTGTATCTTTCTGTTGTTTATTTGTTTTATAAAAATGCTTGCAATATTGCCCAAGATCATTGCTGTTTTTGTCTTTCTATTCCTTCTTGACTTAATTTTTGATAATTTGTATTTTTGTAGAAAATAATGTATTTTATCCACATTTTAAATGTATAACGATAGAATTGGAAAATATTTCTCACATAATTAAAAACAAATTTTATATATAGGTTGTTATATCCCCTCTCCCTATTTTAAATTTTTAAATATTTTCTTTTCTGTTTCTTTATGAGAGTAGATAGATTATTTTTATTGATTTTTTTGCAATGTATTTTGAGTTGATTTTGTAAATTAACCCTATTCTTTTCCCTGTTTTTGAGATCATTTATTCCTCCATTATTTGCATTGGAATATGAGATTTTATCCTTTTACTCATTGCTGAATTTGAGGGCTTTTTCCTCTTTTCTCCTCCTTTTTGCAAACTATTCTTTTTTCTTCTCCCTTCTCTCTTTATGTTTTTCTTGCTTTTATTTTTTTGTTTATTGATTTTAGAGAGAGAGAGACAGAGAGAAAAAGAGAAATATCAATTTGTTATTCCATTTATTTATGCATTCATTGGTTGATTCTTGTATGTGCCCTGACTGGGGAATCAAACCCCTAATCTTGGTGTATGGGGATGACACTCTAACTAACTAAGCTACCCCGCCAGGACTTTCTTGCTTTTAAATATACTTTTTTCATGTCATGAGTAATGAAATGGCACAGACCTGTCCTCCCATCAAATCAACTATAAAACTGGACAAAGGGAAAAAAAATCTGTTTTCAGACAAAGGAGAGAAGGACTAAGTGCTGGGAGAAAAAGAAAGCAAGTGAGGCAATCCCTATATTGACCCCAGCTAACTGCATGAGGGATTTTGGAGATCACAGCTCAGAAATGGAAAAGTCAAGCAAAGCATAATAGACCAGTTGAATTGAGGAGAAAAAGATCAAACCTTGAGCACACCGAGGCAGCTGAAATCAGAGCATCAGAGGTAAGGGAACTAACAGTAAAAATGCTCCAGACTAATCCTCTCAAGCTCATTCATTAAATTGATTATTTTCCTCAGAGACTAGCTCTTGGATTTATCAATGCTACTAATTTCTCTTTCCTTATTAATTATTTTTTATTTCACCATCATCAATTACTTTCCCTACTTTCATTTATTATATTATTCTGAATATCTTAGAGACAATATTACTTCATTTACTTATCTTCATTTATTTTCTGAGCTCATACAAATAATCAAATTTGTCAAATGAGATGCCCACAGATCAAAGTTCTCACTCAGGATCAAGCTTTATGAACAATTCAGGGCTATGAGGACTCCGAAGTAGATGAAGGTCTGGGACATTAAGGGTGATTTCTCAGACACTTTCTTCTCATAACAAACCTGCACTTCTAGTCCAGAATAATAGATGAGGTCTCTAAATGGAGTTCATAAGTTACTTTACGGAGCAGGACGAGAATTTAAATTGAGTAAAATCTCTATTTTATACCCAAAGAGCTGTATAGCTGATATGTATTTTTCCAGTGAGTCATGTCTCATGTTTCCAGAGATTTTGTCTTTATTTACTCTAAGTAACCCTTTTAGTTAGTGGAATTCTCCAAAGGGAACTCTATAGATAAGATTCTTCCTCCTAGCAAATATTATTAGTCTGTTTACCCAGAGGTCTAGTTGGCAAGGAGATTAACCAGATCACCTGCCTTTTCCCCTCCTTGTGTGTGTCCCTCCCCTAAAGGTAATATATGAATCACAAGCCAGTTGCTTTAATTCTTTCTTCTCCACTCTATATCTCATTTAGTGATAAAATAACCCAGCAGTAATTAATTTTCCTCTGTGGAAAATGTTATCCATATATTATTTTAACTTTTATTTATTGAATTTTAGAGACAGAGGAAGAGAGAGAGATTGAGATTTGTTGTTCCACTTATTTATGCATTCATTGCTGGATTCTGACCAGGGATCGAACTGCAACCTTTTCATATCGGGTTGATGCTTTAAGCAAATGAGCTACTCAGCCAAGGCAGCCATATATTTTATATATGCTCATAATAATTAATAATTAAAATTATACTAATATAACCAATAATTATAATTTATCACTTTTATTTTTTAAATATTGTACTAAATAATAGTTTGTATTTTTGCTTTGAGTCAATACTTGTTAAAGTGTATTTTTAATTTTATTGCCAATATAATTGTATCATATTATTACTAGAGAATATACACGATACCATTTTACTGAGGATTCTTTGTGAGTTTGTATGTGAGCTATTTTCTTAAACAATTTGTGGTTATTCTTTTCAAGAGATATTCTCTGTAAATATATAATTTAACATATAGTTATGATATTAACTTTATTAAAATAATGTTCAGATTCTCCACCTCCGAGTTATCAGTTCTGGACTCTGGCTGCACATTGCAATTGCCTGGGAGGTTTTTACAAACCAACCATGTCTGGGACCCACCGCAAACCAACTGGCACTATTCTGTGGAGGAAGGGCCCAGCATCTGCACATTTAGAGCTCCAGTGATGCTGATGCACTCTAGGGTTTTACAAACACTTCGCCACATCCTCTTTTGTGTCTATTGTTTTGTTTTATTTGCTAAAAACAGAGAAGAGCATATTAAAATCTCCCACTAATTTTATGCTAGAGTCCATTTTTTTCTTGTAGGTCATATATTTTTCTACTTAAGTATTTTAGCACAGTTATGTACTTTAACAGTTATATCTTTATTATGCAGAAATCATTCATGAAGATTTTTAATTGATGTAATATTTTTAATCATCTATTTTACTTTGAGAAAAATATATTGCAAATCCTTCTGTCTTTTAATTGCATGTGAATGCTTTATATTTCTTCTTTTTCTCTTAAAATTCCTGAATTATATGTTTCTGTATGCATACTTTTTGCAAATTACATTTAAATAGATTAATTTTCAAATCCTGTCTGCTCAGTTTTTTTCTTCTTATAACTGAGATTTTCAATTTGTAGTGATTATTGTATCAGACATGCTTTTCTTTTTGACTACCTCAACCAACTTGCTTTATGTTTTATTCTTATGTCGCCTTGTCCTTTCAGTAGTTTTCTATCTTTTGATATTTGTATTCATTTCACACTCTAGTGATTTGGAAAAGAGAAATTTTAATAATGAAGGTAATTATTAAGTTTTTAAATGTATATACCATTTGTGGTAATGGCAGACTGTGTAATTTAGACCAAACTGCCTATAGAAAATACCTAGAAATGCTGGACCAAATTTTAAAAAAATAAAATGAGGAATAAGGAAAGTGACCAAGACAGTGAAGATCTGCAGTATTTTCGACCCCCCGGGGGCACCTCCTGATCCCAGAAGAGGTGGCTGAGAGGCTGAGAAGACCATTTCAACAGAACTGAGGCTCCAGGGGATAAAATTAGAGCACAGTTCTCACCAAAAAGGGTTTGTGCTGATGGGCTATCCATCAGACATAAATGTAAAAAAGAAATGGGCTGGTTCTCTCAGGAACTAAGGACCACCTTTACTTTAATAAGAGTATTGGCTTGTGGAATTTTAATTCTATGTTTTAAATGCTACAAAACATGCTTATTATTGTTATTTTTATATAGTTAGCATTCTTTTGGAATTATCCAAATTTAACATTATTGTTTTGCATTCATTCTTGCACCTCCAAGTCCCAACCAAAGATCATTTTTCTTCTGCCTGAAGTATATTTTCTTTGTTGGTGGTTACTTCTCAAAATTTTAGAGTATCTGAAATGCCTTTCACCATCATTTCCATAGAGTATATTTGCTGGGCATAGACCTCTAGGTTGGCAGCTATTTTCTATAAGCTACTTTGAAGATATAGTCTTATCATCAGCCTTCCAGTTCCTTTTCTGACATCAGCTAATAGGCTTATTATTTCTTCTTTTTACATATTATATCTTTTTTTCTGGCCTCCTTAAAATTTTCCCTTGTACTTTGGCTTTTGTCATTTTTACTCTGCTCAGCCTAAGTGTTCTTTCCTTTGTATTTATCTTGCTTGGGGTTTCTAATGTTTCTTGACTGCATAACTTGATGTCTTTTGCTAGTTAAGGAAAATAAACAGCTGTTGTTTATTCAAGTATTGGTCTTCTCTTTCTTTCTTTCTTTCTTTCTTTCTTTCTTTCTTTCTTTCTTTCTTTCTTTCTTTCTTTCTTTCTTTCTTTCTTTTTGCCCTATTTTTGGGATTCTATGTTAGACCTTGTCACCATGACCTATATGTTGTATCTTTAGTGTGTGCATGTGTGTGTGTGTGTGTTTTCATGCTCCATTATGGCTGCTTCTAAACAAGTGTTTAATATTTCATTAAAACATTGTAGAAATAAGTTGTGGCTTAGTGTGATGCTATTGTTTTGCAAAAAGGAATTTTATCTGCTTCTGGCAGACAGCAAGAAGTCCTAGAAAAGCAAGGTCAGCCTCATGCAACTAGGAACTGAAATGAATCAATATTTAGACCAGAGGATAGGGTTTCAACCCCTTGCTTTTAATATCAACACCATACTACCTTCCGTTTAAGGGTTTGTTTCAGAATGTGCTTTTCACTGGTGGGGTACTTTCTGAATCCTTGAATATCGAAAGTATCTTTTTGTTCTCTTCATATGAGAAGAACCACTTGTTTCCAACTCAAATTCTTAGATCACTACTTTTGTCTACACTACCCTAGGCAGGTGCTCATACATTAATCTAATGCTAGGAAAGGGAAGTCCTAGGACAGCCCAGTGCTTTTGTCTCTATCAGTCAACTTAAAAAGGAAGCCTGACTGGCCCTGGTCGGTTTGGCTCAGCGGTTAGAGCATCGGCCTGCGGGCCAAAGAGACCCAGGTTCGGTTCCCGCTGGGGGCATGTACCTCGGTTGCAATTTGTCCCCGGCCCTGGTTGGTCGTGTGGGAGGCAACCACTCGATGTGTCCCTTTCACATCGATGTTTCTCTCTCTCTCTCTCTCTTCCTCTCTCTCCCTCCCACTCTATCTGAACAAAAAATGGAAAAATGTCCTCGGGTGAGGATTAAAAAAAATAAAATAGGAAGCCTGACTGAATATTTGTAGTAATCTCTCTCTCTCTCTCTCTCTCTCTTTTAAATTTCATAACTTTATTCAGATGTGTAGATATAGCTAAGGATCACTTTTGATAAAATTTGCTTCTCATAAAGAGTAAGCCATTTCTTTCTTTTGAGTCAGAGTTCTACCAGGAATGAACATTTTTCTTACATCTTTGAATATAGCTCCTATTTCATTTATACCATTTCTTTCTATTTATTTAGGCACACCAATCACTCACAGGTGGTATTTCTATTTCCTGGCCTTCATACTGTCCATCATTCTTTCACCACTTTCAATAAGTTAAACTTTAATTGGCATCCTGGGAGATTTTCCCCAGCTTCATATTGCAAGATATATTTCTTAAAGTGGTAATTCTGCCATCTAATACTACTACTGTAAATATTAATATTATACTGTTTGATTAATGTATTTCATCACATTATTTAATATATTTATTACACTACAGAATGGTTTAGAAAAAAAATGTAAGTTACCTGCCCAAGCCCCACACTCCTCTGTCTTAATCCTGTTCTCCCCAAGAGTACATGTTTGTTTTTTTTTGTTTTTTTTTTTTTCCTTGTCCTCACCCGAGGACATTTTTGCATTTATCTTCGGACACAGCGGGAGGGAGAGAGGGAGGAAGAGAGAGAGAGAAACATCAATGTGAGAGAGACACGTCGAGTGGCTGCCACTCACATGATCCCAACTGGGGCCAGGGACTTCTGAAACTGAGGTACGTGCCCTTAGTGGAAACCAAACCCAGGACTCTCTGATCCGCAAGCCAACGCTCTAACCACTGAGCCAAACCGGCCAGGGCCCAAGAGTACATGTTTTGACAGTTCCTGCCTCTTTTAAGTTTCCTTTGGGTATTGAAATAATATCTTGATTTCATTTTCTGCAGAATGAGGACATTGAAGCACCTGCTTTCTTTTTCCAATCTCCCTCCACCTTCACCTGTTAAATTCTATCTGTATTTTACATAGTCAGTGCTGATAATATTTATATTCTTCTCCATAACCATAAACTCTGTGCTTTGTCCACACATTGATGTTAAAAGTTAAAAATCATTAAACAACATCAAACTAGTGTCAGTTTTGGAGGTTCACTGCCGAACCAATGATAGTTCTGTAATCATGTTTCCTTTCTCATAGAGCTTTTAGTTATTTTAAGTGCCCTTCTCAGATTCTTCTGTAGAGTGCTTTATTATATCTTTAAATTATCCCAGCATCTCAAGCATTCCATGGAAATTGTCCACGGAACATATACTTTTGTTTCCCTCTCCCTAAGGCCTTCGTGACCCTTTCCTAATCTCTAGGACCCCAGCTGTCTGCCGTTTGGGGAAATCTCCACTTTGTGCTCTTAATGTTAATGCACTATATCCTGGTTTTTAAATCTTTCCTGGTTTATTTTATTTTATTTTTGTACTGGATGAAAGTTTCAAGAAATGTACTAACATAGAGTATATGGAAAGTAAGTTTCCTGAGTTATTTTCTGTCAAAAATGCCTTTGTTCTTCCTTTATACTTGATTAAGAGTTTGGCTGTATTATCAAGTTGCAATGTAAATGCGTAGAGATAAGAATTATTTCAAGTGATTTTAGAACACAAAATTTCTACTATAAATTCTTGTGGGATAATTTCTATTCTATTTTTACATTATTAGTAGTATTTATATACCAAATTCCATTACGCAGTCCAATTGTTAGTATTTATATTGCACTTTTAAAATCTATGCTATGTAGGGTATAGAAAAATGCAAGTTACAGATCATAGTACTGCTTTTAGGAGCCAAAAGTTTTAGTATAAAAAAATAGATATGAAGATAAAAAATTTTTAAATTAAGTAATAATACTGTAGTGTTACATGTGAATGGGGAATATCAGTATGGACTCTGCGTTATTTTCTCTAGTTTTTCAAAACTACATAATTTCTAGCTTTGTCTACTGAAAAATCCTAAAATCTGTGACAATCCATTAGCAATGAGTAACATAGCACTCAGGGCTTCTTGGAGGAATAGCTAATTCCAGGTCTAAACCTGAAAATATACAGGATTAGGCTGAAATATCTTATGCCAGAAAGCAAGGAAGTTTTCAAGAATCATAGTCTAATGCAAAAAACAAACAAACAATAACAACAAACAGTATACAACCCCTAAGGTGCCCTTTGGTCAACGGAGGAACAATCAATAATCTGATGAATACAACTGATTAAAACATATATAAAAATATAAAAATCTATGACATCAGAATTATACTTAAAGAGAAAGGGAAAATATGCCTTATTGGACATCACCAAAAGTAACTAAGACAACATCTCCGAAAACTGGTCGTTGAAAAGAGGAACATTATCCTGGCTGTCCTGTGTTCAATATATTTCAAGATTATCAAATATCTCTAGTTGATGAGGGATAGCTCTCCTTTGCTGAAAAATTGCAGCTAGAAATGTGGAAGAAATAAAAGAAGAGGAAATCTTTGTTTTGTAGATCCAATTGAAATAAATAATAGATTCAGGCAATGATCATAATTTAATGAAAATAGTAGATGAACGATTGTGAGATATTTCATAATGCTAGGATTAGATCTCCAGGACCTGTATCCACTGACTAGTCTTAGCATCACTAAAGGTGGACCAAGCAATCATTGTGGTCCTGAAATATTATGCAACATGACAGAGTATTACCTACAAAATGCTTTTGCAAAACAAAGAAACGAAATAAAAATCTAATCAAGATTCACAACTACCTTACATTTATAGGAGATATCTATAATTAGTTAAATGGCACTGAAAAAAAAGCAAATCAACAAATCCAGAATGTGGGATATTCCTTAGAACCATTAATCCTGTTTTTATAAAAATTCAATAGCATGAGGGTAAAAAGGAGAAGTGGGTGGGCTGCAGAGAAAATAAGAGAGACTCCAGAGACATAAAGAACAAATGCAGTAAGCGGAGACTGCTTGAATCTCAATGTAAACAAACCAATATTACCAGGTATATTTTTAGATAATCATGGAAATTTTATTGTAGACTGAATACTAAGTGACACTAAAAAAATTGTTTATGTTGTCAGGTATGACAATGACAGTATAATTTGTAAGAAAATGTCTATATTTTTAAAAACACATACTGATATATGTAAAAAAGAAATGACCTGTTTTTATTAATTTATTTTAAAAATTTTTAGCAAAGAAAAAATGCAAAAAAAAAAAAGAGACAGATGAAGCAAATATTATAAAATCTTGATAACTGTATCTGGGTGATAGGTGTGTACAGGTTCAGGGCACTCCCTTTAGAAAGTTTTACTAAAAACTTTTCTAATTAATATTTAAAACATATATTTATTTTTGTGATTTCTTCTGTATATTCTAAATATCAAACTGAATTATTCAATTTTATCTTGTACTAAGTCTAAGCTTTAATGTTTAACATTTAACCCCCAATTCGTGTGTGTGTGCAAGGGGGTGAGTAATGTTAGGGGAAGGTGGAAATTCACCAATTTGATTCAATTCAACCAATATTTATTAAGCACTTAATCTTTGCCAGGTATTTGGAATATGAAGATAAATATGATACAGTAGAAATAATATCAGTTTGTACCCAGTAAATAGAAGTAAATGATTAACCCCTGTTAGGAAGGAATGAGAAATAGTTTCATGTAGAATTTATAATTTGAGCTGGGACACTAAGAATAAATAAGAGCTTCTCAGGAGGTGAGTGAAAAATTCCTCACAGAGGAAACACAAGGGTAAAGACACAGATTTGTGGGATTAAACCTCAAGATTTGGGCAACTGCTATTAACTCTGCTGGACGACAGATGCAAGAGGGGAAAGAGGTAAAATAAAGTAGTGATGGAGGCAATGGCCCTGCTTCTCATATTCAGAAGCTGGGCCACACTTTGTAAGAGAGAAAGTAATTGGAAGGACTGAAAGAAGGAAGCAATTATTCTGGTAACAATGGGGAAGGAAGGGAGAAAAAGCGCTCAGTGATTGAAACAGCCTAGGCCAGAACTAACATGAGCCTGAACTGTTAGTGGCAATGAAAATAAAGAGAACAGTATGGATTTAAGAGAGATTTAACAATGGACTAGAGGAGAAAGGTGAGAGAATGACTTTATAACCACACCTTTGGCATTATCTTTAGACCATGTTCCTGGATTTGATCTTTGCCTCCAAGTTGGTTCTTTACATCACTTGCCATCTAAAGAGGCTACTTGTGTTCTATACCAGCCAGCATATACTACAAACTGATGACTAGAATAAAATAGAGACTAAAAAGAGACCCACAGGAATTTAGTCACTTGGTTTGTGGAAAAATTCCATTCTAGTACATTAGTAAGATTATAGTTTGATCAATAATTGATGCTTGGTTAACTGGATATCATATGTTCTAAGCAGGACATGCATATGTGTGCACATACACACACACACACACACACACACACACACACACACACACACATACAAACCAACACACATACTCAAACCAAAATACACACACAAGCATCAACCATACAGGAAAAGATTGATAAACTGGACCTCAATAAAATTGAAACCTTCATTAATCAAAAAATACAAGAGAGTGGAAAGGTTAGTAGAAAGTGGAAAATATTTTTAATACAAATAACAGAAAAAGGACTCATTCAGAATTTAGAAAGAATTATAAAGCAATAATAACAGACAACCAAACAATAAAATGGCTAAGAGATTTGGACAGCCAATGTCACGACAAAAGTAAAGGCTATACACGTGTTCAGTAAACATATGGGAAGGCACTTTAACTGATTAACCACCTTCGTAAATCCCAGTTAATACCATAGTGGAAAACTGTTACGCAGCCTCTAAAATGATACATATTAAAACAGACACAAAAACAAGTAAACTGCTAATAGCAAACACTAGCAAAGATTTAGAGAACCAGAATCCTCACACACAGAGGAAGCATAAATTTGAGCAACCATTTTTGAAAAACATTTGTTAATTTCCACTGAAAATTCAAAAATGCTTACTTTATGACCTTGAAATTTCAATCCTAATTGTTTACTTAAAAAATAAACAGGGAAACACTTCCCGTCAAGATGGCGACGTAAGTAAACGAGGTTTCGCGTCTTCCCACAACCACATCAAAGTTACAACTAAACTACAGAACAACCATCATTCAAAACCGCCTGAAATCAAGCTGAATGGAAGTCCTACAACTATGAAATTAAAAAAGAAGCCGCATGGAGACTGGTAGGAGCGGCAGAGGCACGGACGGGCTGGTCCCACACCCACGTGTGGCGGATAAAAATCAGGAGGACACCTCAGCTGGGAAGGTCCTCCCTGAGGACTGAGGGTTCCTCGTCCCACACAAAGCGCCCAGCTCAGGGTTCCAGTGCCAGAAAGAGAAGTCTCCATCACTTCTGGCTGTAAAACCAACGGGAACTGAGGCTGAGGGCGGCTGCAGCTGCTGAAGCCCCAGGCAGCTCCTCCTAAAGGGCCGGCGCATGGACTTACTCGGACTCACACCTTCCAGGCTCCAGCGTGGGGGAGGCAGCTCAAAAGGCACCAGAGACATACGAGGAAGAGGGGAAAAACTGAGTTGTTTGGCACTGGGGCGAGGGCTGGAGAGGCAGCTTTCTCCTGGACAGACGTGCTGTCCAAGGCCTTTGTTCCTTTGGTGAGCCCTTCCCTGGGCCGGCAGACGCCGCCATATTTGGGACTCCAGCTATCTGGCTCACACTGTTTGCCCCGCCCTGGTGATTCCCTGAGGCCCCGCCCCACCCAACTTTCAGGCCCACCCAAGCTGTTGCCAGTTGCTTTACCATAGGATTGGCCTGTCTTGGATCCTGCTTCAGATTTTCCTAAATTCTTTCAAACAAGCAGCATCTGGTCTCAGCAAGCCCCATACCTCTCCTTAAGTGGCCCCAGGCCTGGCACTAGAAGCAGCCAGCCTTGGTTCACAACTTGGCTTTGCCTGGGCACCTCCAAGCCCAGCACAACAAGCAGCCATCTGCAGACCACTTTGTACCTTATGCATGGTGGCCCCGGGTAGAACACAGGCAGTGGCTGACCTTGCCCCAGAGCCAGCACACCCAGTGGACAGCTTCAGAACACTGCGAGACACCACCACCCAACCACCTCCACAAGTGACACACTCAAGGAATGGACTCAGTGGGTACCAGAGCCTTGCTGAAGTAAGTCTTGCTCTGTGTGGTGGGCCCCTACACGGCTGATCCTCCAAGGTAGTCAGAGGTCGGTGAATAGTGGGCACAGCCAGTCCTTGCAGCTGATCAGCCTGAGTAAAACCCTCTCATTGATGTGCCAACAGCAAGCAAGACTCAATTACAACAGAAGGGTATAAAGTCCACACGAGGGGTACACCTCGAGGGCCCAGCTGGGAGATCAGGGAGGCTGTGCCACTGGACCCTACAGGACACCTACTACAATAGGCCACCCTAGGAAGCCCAGGAGACATAACAACTCTACCTAATACATAGAAACAAACACAGGGAGGCAGCCAAAATGAGGAGACAAAGAAACAGGTCCCAAATGAAAAAACAGAACAAAACTCCAGGAGAAGAACTAAGTGAAATGGAGATACACAACCTAACAGATAAAGAGTTCAAAACACTGCTTATAAGGATGCTCAATGGACTTAGTGAGAACCTCAGTGAACTTAGTGAGGGCCTCAAGAGCATAAAAAAGGACCAGTCAGAAATGAAGGAGGCACTAACTGAACTAAAGAATAATTTACACAGATTCAATCGTAGAGTAGGTAAAGCCAAGAAGCAAACCATCGATTTGGAAAATAAGGAAGCAAAAAACACCCAATCAGAACAGCAAAAAGAAAAAAAGAATCCAAAAAAATGAGGATAGTGTAAGAAGCCTCTGGGACAACTTCAAGCGTGCCAACATTCGCATCTTGGGGGTGCCAGAAGGAGAAAAGAGAGAACAAGAAATCGAAAACCTATTTGAAACAATAATGGCAGAAAACTTCCCTAACTTGGTGAAGGAAACAGACATACAAGTCCAGGAAGCACAGAGAGTCCCAAACAAGATGAACTCCAAGAGGCCCACACCAAGACACATCATCATCAAAATGCAAAAGGTTCAAGACAAAGAGAGAATCTTAAGAGCAGCAAGAGAAAAACAGTTAGTTACCTACAAGGGAGTTCCCATAAGACTGTCAGCTGATTTCTCAAAAGAAACTGTGCAAGCCAGAAGGGAGTGGCCAGAAATATTCAGAGTGATGAAAAGCAAGAACTTACAACCAAGATTAGTCTATCCTGCAAAGCCATCATTTAGAATCGATGGCCATATAGTTTCCCAGACAAGAAAAAGCTAAAGGAGTTCATCACCACCAAACCATTATTATATGAAATGTTGAAGGGTCTTCTTGAAGAAAAAGAAGATCAAATATATGAACAAACAAAATGGCAATAAATACATATTTTATCAACAATCAAATCTACAAACAAAATGAACAAGCAGAACAAAAACATTCTCATAGATACAGAGAACATTTTGTTGGTTGCCAGATGGGAGGGGGGTTGGGGGAATGGGTGAAAAAGGTGAAGGGATTAAGAAGTACAAATTGGTTGTTAGACTGACAAACCTCAAAGGGAAGGGGGGTGGGGGGTGGGAAGAGAAAAACCAAAGAACTTATATGTATAACCAATGGACACAGAAAAGAGTGTGGGGAAAGGCAGGAGGGGGGTGGGAGTAGGGACGAGGGGGTCAATAGGTAAAAAAGGAGGAACATCTGTAATACATTCAACCATAAAGATAAGTTTTAAAAAAAATAAATAAATAAATAAATAAATAAAGAGAAAAAAATAAATAAATAAAAGATAAACAGGTATATGCTGGCAAAAAAATGTTCACAGCAGCAATGTTGATAAAGCAAAAATTTGGAAACAATGAAAATGAACTGAATAAAAAGGATAAATAAATTATTATGTATTCATCTAACAGAATACTACACTGCAATGAGAAAAAATAAGCAGTTTCATGTAGCATAGATAAATCTCATAAATATAAAATTCTGAGTGAAAGAAGCTGGAACAAAAGAATATACTCTATATGGTTCTATTTATGTTAGATTCAAAAACAGAAAGAAAAAACACTCTATGGTGAGAGATGTCAAGATATTGGCTACCTTTGTAAAGTCAGTAATTAGAAGGGCCACAGTTGAGATTTCTAGGATGCTGGAAATGTTACGTTTCTTAACCTGTGTGCTGGTTACATGGTCTATTCACTTTGTAAAAATTTATCAAGATGTATACACTTGTAACCTGTATGCTATATGTATATATACTGCATTAAAAATTGTATTTATAAAATAATTTGAGTTTGTTTAACTCAGGATTTTATCACATAAATCAGTGGATTATTTGTGAAAAATTGAATTAACCTATGAAATGAGCTATATACAGTTTTTACTAACCAACTAAGTCACTAACCAAGTGTATCCTATCTTGAATGAGGGCATATTGATAATTACTAATATAAACATATTTGTCTTATAGGTATACACTGATTTATAGGCAATATGTAATAAATATTATCCAGCTTTTAAAGTCCACTTCAAGTCAGTATTTATTCTATGAAGCCTTCTCAGCTGTTTCAAACACTTAAATCTTTCCCCAAGCTTCTCCAGAACTTGTCAATTATATCAACATATAATTGACAAAACTTAATATATGCTGTCTTATAGTATTCCTTAGATATTTCATATAGGCTAGTCTTATCTCCCAGGCTACACATTCCTGAATGAAGAAAATTATTATGCATGTAACACAATTATGTATTTGATGTATACCCCAAAATACTTAGCAAATCAATGTATAACATATTTTAGACAGATGTCATTGACAGTATGATTTAGACATAACAATAGTATCAAATGTTATCTAAGCACACAGAAACACACACTCACATGCAAATCTGAAAATACATGCATGGTTCTTCCCATTTTTGAGGGATAAGGCACTGTGAGTCATGGCAGCCTCCCACTAGAGAAGTCACGATCAAGTAGCTGTTCCACTTTGTCTCCTGGTAGCCAGGTCAAGGGTCCAAAATGCAGGCTGCATTGAAGCAAGGACAGAGAATCCTCTCCAGCCCTAACAGTGACAGCATTTCCACAGGCAGTGGTTGCAGTGAAGAAGGCTCCTGTGGCATGATTTGGGCATGCTTTATACTGCTTAGTGGTTGATTCCTGACCTTTTATTGCTTAAGCTTCCTAGGGAATCTGTGACTCATCTGATATCCCTTCAAACATTCCTCTTCTATTTAAATTAGAATCTTTTCCTCTTGTTTGTAAATAAAAATTCTTACGATATATTTGTATGTGTGTACATATATGTGTGTGCAGATGTATCCATACACTCACATATACCCATCCAACCACCCATCCAAAAAACACATTTCCAAAAACAAATGTGCACGTGTGTGTGTGGACGTGCGTGTGTGTGTGTGTGTGTGTATTTCATGTCAGTGCCACATAGTTTACATTTTAGCAACTGAAAAGTAGAGGCTATAAATGATTTTTACTTCCTCAACCATTTATACAAAGCAGTTCTTGTTCTGTTGTTTACTAAATAGACTTCATTGCTTTTTGTTTACTTGTTTTAATAAAATTGTTATTAGCTCATTGTAGAAGTTGAGTCATTTTCAGAACGATTTTTTTTCCATTCCTAGAATGTATAAATACTTCTCTATAACTTCTTAACAATTTATTTTTTTTTTTAAATTTTACTCATTCCCTACAAGGTGTATGGTATCAGGAAAAAATATCTAACTATATTCTCCTAACTGATCAGCCAGTTGTTTGACACTAGTTATTAAAAAATGTTTCCATTTCTAATTGATTTGAATTGCCGTCTTTCTAAAGTATATTAAATTTTATGGGTATCTAGAGTTTGTTATAGATATTTTCCCCAATTTTATTTGTCTATAAGTTTATTCTTGTACTAATTTGTCCCCATTTAATTATTGTGGCTTCATGATTTGATTTATTTTCTAGTTGAGCAGATGGTATCTTATTTTCACTGAAATAGGCTCTTTTGTGTCTGCAATTTGTATCCACGTCCTCATTCTAGTATTGTTTTTATAAAACTTATCTCCTTTTTTTCTCAGTTATCTTTGCAAGAGCTTTATCTATAGTATTGTTCTCCTTAAATAACCAGTTCTTAAATTTATTCATCAACCTTACAGTTTTTCTAATTATTTATGGTGTATTTGAATATATTTTTATTTAAATAACGAATATCTGTTAAAACCAGTCCTATTAACACTCATCTCTTTGGGGATGGTTCTAATTTGTTGAACCTCAAATATATTCTTTTCTTTGATTTATGCTAATTTCATCTCATTAACTGTCTTTCCCAAAATTCAACTGGGCACATTTCATACTCCTTCATTTCATGGTCAGTTTTATATGTTACGAGGAAGCCATCCTTCCCTTCTTAGGCTGAATCCATTTAGTGAAATCATTTGCTCTTACACCTGTTTCTTAATCTGGAGGGTTTTTTAAATTATTATTATTTATCTAGCACCTCTCTCCTGGTAGACTGAATTTATTGGAAATAGAAACCAACTTCCCAAACAACTTAGCACAGTAGTCAACAAAGAGTATTTTATGAACCATTGACAAACATATACTAATCTTCTATTTTATTTTACTTAGTTCTCTATTTTGGATACAAACAAGATACCATAATAAAATTAGAAATATGTTATCAGTAAGTTAAAATGTCAAATCAGTCAGATCCAAGAGGGAAAACTGAATAACATTTTGGAGACAAAGGAGCATATATATTTACAAATATAAGATATAAATTTAGGTTGGTATCTCTCAATCACCAAAGCAAAAATTGAGGAATGATTGATATTTCCCAAGAGAAGAGTGTGTAGTGTATTTAGTATATACTGCATTGTACATGGAAATGGACATGTGCATAAGTTGAAATTCTTGATATTGAGGGTCTGGCATAGTGAGGTTGAACACTAGAGTGTGTGCCTTAGAAAAAGAAAACCAACAGATAGTTCTATAATACCAGCAAATAAATGGCCTAAAGCAACAAAGAGAGCAAATCATTATTGGTCAATATAGTGGGAAACGTATTAGGAATCATTTAAGTACAATTTTACAATTTAATATGGATCTCTAGGGGTTAGATCTCAGATAAGTTTAATGTCATAGTAAGAATATTACAGCTACAAGAATAGTAAGAGTCCTGTTAAGACGTACTACACCTTTTATATAAAAAGCAAGAATGGTTATATCAGGAACTGAGGCTGTGACATAGGTAAAGTAACCAAAGCTATAACACCATCTGTTTCTTTTTCTTTCTTTCTTTCTTTCTTTCTTTCTTTCTTTCTTTCTTTCTTTCTTTCTTTCTTTCTTTCTTTCTTTCTTTCTTTCTTTCTTTCTTTCTCTTTCTTTCTTTCTTTCTTTCTTTCTTTCTTTCTTTCTTTCTTTCTTTCTTTCTTTCTTTCTTTCTTTCTTTCTTTCTTTTCCTTCCTTCCTTCCTTCCTTCCTTCCTTCCTTCCTTCCTTCCTTCCTTCCTTCCTTCCTTCCTTCCTTTTCTTAATCCAGACATTCTATTTGAATATGGAATGACAGTAGGGCTGTTACAGCTTTAACCTATGTGGAGCACGTCACGATGCTGCATTCATTGAAAAATTCCCAGTGTAGTTGAAAGACAGTATTGCAGCATTCCCAGATTTCAAGAGAACCCTTCCAGAGAGTACTAATTGCTGACTGAGAAATAGATGTAAAGCTCATAAATTCTTATGATTCTGTTTTGTCAACTTTATAATTCATACATCTAACTTTAATTTTCCTAATGTTTTCCAATGAGAAGTGAAAGTATTGTGTGGATCCAGTTAGGTTACCACTACACGCAAGAACAGTTTATTATCAAAATGTGTGTAATTTATTAGTATTCAACAAAAGGCCATAAAACATTAAAAGAAATAATCTAGTATACAAAGGCTTCAGTTAGCTGCAATGCCATGAAGTCAGACCTGGAGGTGTTTAAAACCCAGAAGTAAAATGATCAGTAATGTCTGCATGGAAACGCCTTGAGTGCAGTCAAAGAAGGCCCTTCAGTAACGCAAACACAGATAACGAGATGCTAAATCTGAATTACAGGCCTGAGTAGACTGGTTTTGCATTCTTGAATGAAGTATCTTCATTGTTTGCTTCTTCTTCATGGGATGTTAAACATTCAGAACAATTTATGAAGTCATAAACCTGCAAGATTTCTTTCCTAGCTCAAGCTAAGTCAAGGCAATCTTTATTTTTATTTGTCTAGTCCACACCACTAAAATCAACTCATCACTGACTGAAGTGACCATAGTTATTCCCTCTGGGGGACCGTTATAAAGATACTTTTTATTTTTATTTCCTACTTTACTGTTCTGCTAAAATCAATATTTGAGGCTTCATTAAATTGACAGCTAAATCTAAAATGCATTTGCTATCGTTCAAAATGCAAATGACTATTTGGTGCTCTGTATCTAAAAAAAGGAAACGTGTCAAGGCTATTATGAATGTATATATTTATTTTGAAATTTTTCCCCCCAGCAGGTTTCTTTATACTTCTGTAGATAAGTCTTTCATATGACTATAAATTAGAAAATATCTTTCTTTATTTAGCTCGCTACCATTATTTTTTGCAAAAAGTAAAAAACAAATAAAATTAGAAAAAAGTCAGTCCTGATGATACATAAGCTATGGTTTTACGGTCATGCACATCTCCTGATGTTGTTCTCAGTTTCCCTGCCATCGTGTGAATTTGAAAGGGAATCTGAAGAATAGAAGGTGAGAATTTGCCTTATTTGTCACCACACAGCTTGGTTCTGTCATTTTCTACATTAATAGGATTTTGTGACTGAATGACCTTGTTAATACAGCAATACATTTTCTGCTATATCATCAGTAACAATCTTCTAAATAAGAAAAACTACCATTAAAAAATGTCACGCTTGACTTCACTCCATTTTTTCTCTTCCTTTAGCAAAAGCAAACAATTTCCATTATATCTTAATGCAACAACTACTATATGTGTGTGTGTGTGTGTGTGTGTGTGTGTGTGTGTGTTTTTAAGCTACTTTGAGTGTTGAAAATCCAACATGCTGAAATACAGGGCTCAAAACCTGCTGTCCAACAGCACAATCAGATGGACACATCTGGGTCTTTGGCAAAATGTTAATTAAAAAAAAAAAAAAGTGGTGATAATGTGGGAAAAATGTTTTCTACCAGACATAGAAAAATGGAATTGGGAGACCTCTAACAGACGTCTAAAAATTACTACAAAAAAATAAATAAATAAAATGAGTTGCATTAAGATGGTTAAAAGTCATTTAATTTCTTTTTCAGATCTTTGAACCCTTGTCCCGTTATGTCAATTTCTGTTAATCGTACACTATCTTATCAGTCCATTTGGCTCCATAATTTAGTATGAGAGAGGCTGTCTCTTAAACAAAAAGTATGCTAAAATCAGAAAAGAACACACTTTGCTAAAGGGCGACCAAGAATCCCAGTCATTTGTCTCACTGACTGCTAGGAACTCTTGCTCTTCAAGAGTTAAATAACCTTCCCTGGGAACATTCAACGTGTGTTTCCCTTGCTGATCTCTCCTTTTCCCCTTCCTTACCAGTCCTCACCATGAAATCCTGCTGCTTTCCAGAAACTTCCTACAAATATATTTTCCTCTCACTACCATTCCTTTAGGTAATTCATTACTTTCAGGACCTTATTCAATTCTCTATTCCAAAGATGCTTTACCTTCACTAGCATCCTTAAGTCAGCCTCATCTCCAGTTCCCATTCCTTTCACGCAGCCTCATCCTTCCTGCCATCCTTTCCTCTTTGCCCTTTGTGGACACTCCTCTGGCTTTCAGTTTAAGTTTGCACAGTTTTGTCCTCACAGCAACTGTTCCAAAATCCCAGAGGGATGGAGAGCAACTTGTAGGAACAGCAAAGCCTCAATGTAGTTCTGCCTAAAACAGAATGATGGATAAGATATCAGTCTGATAAAAGCTTTCAAAACTCGCCTCAGAAGACTTAAGCTCAATTTACTTTTTTTGTTGTTGTTGTTCCTTTGAGCTTGTCCTCGACTATCTCAGTATAATTAATGACCCCGAGGCTCACATAGATTGCTTCTGCTTTGTGAGACTATAGGAATCATGCTGTATTGTATTCTTCTGGGAGGGCTGCCATTGCCATTGCCACACACTGGATGGCTTACACATGGAAATGCATTGCCTCAGTCTGGGGCTGGAAGCCTGAAACCAAGGGGTCTGGAGGGTGGGTTCCTTTGAGGGCTGTGACAAAGGATGAGTTCCTTTCTCCTCAGCTTGTAGACGGCTGTGTTCTCTGTCTCTTCATATCATCTTCTTCCTATGTGTTTCTGTCGTGGACTGAATTGGGATCCTCCAAAATTCTTAGCTTGAAGCTCTAATCCACAATCAACTGTATTTGGAGAGAGGCCCTAATGAGCCTAATGAGGTTATTAAGGTTAAATGAAGTCACCATCTGATAGGGCTGGTGTCCTTATAAGGAGAGAGAGAGAGAGAGAGAGAGAGAGAGAGAGAGAGAGAGAGAGAGAGAGATCTGTCCTCTGCGTGTGCACAGAAGAAAAGCCATGTGAAGACACAGTGGAAGATGGCCATCTACCAGCCAGTAAGAGAGGTCTCCCCAGACACCACCCCTGAGGAAACTTGATCTTGGACTTCTAGCCTCCAGAACTGTGCAACGTAAATTTCTGTTGTTTAAGTCACTCGGTCTGGTATTTCATTACAACAGTGCAAGCAGACTAATATCCACATTTCCCCTTTTTATAAGGAAACCAGTCATATTGGATTAGGGCCCACCCTAATGACCTCATTTTAAAGGTAAAGACTCTATCTCCAAATTATGTCTCTTTCTGGGGGTTAGGATGCCAACATAGTTTTTCTGGGGGGTGGGGAGGGACACAATTCAACCTATAGCACACACCAAGCCTGAAGCATACCCCTCACTGTTTAAGTACCTCTCTATTTGGAAAATGTCTAACTATTATATAGTTGAAGTATAGGACTACTAAAAAGATCCCTGAAATAATTGACTGGTTCATATAAAAAGGCATTAGCAAAAGCCTATTAAGTAGGATTGTTTTAAAAACTGTATTAGCAACACCAGTATATGACACAATTCTCCTGATTTTACAGAAAGTGTCAACACTGTACAGTGAGGTAATAAACACCACCTACATTTCAAACATAGAAGCTGATGACTAAGTATTAGAGGAATGAATGAGTGAATCTCACGGGTAATGGGAAAGCTCCTTCTCTGTGGACAGGAGATGAACCCAAGCCCCACCTAACTTGGCAGGATAGCACCTGGCAGTTCCTGCAGAAACAACCCTGGGAGTTTCCTCCCCCATGTAACCCAAAACAAAGACTCCAGCTCTCAGGGCATCAACCCTGACTCCTGAGGAGCCCTTATTATATACTCAATTCATCCTAGGCAACATTGTACAACTTACTTCTTAAGTACAGTAAGTTCACATAGAACATGGATTCTCAGTGGGAGTGTTATCATTACCAAGGGAGTAAACATGGGGGGAGCTAAAAAAATCTTTCTCTTTTTTTTGTATAAAGCACAGATGTACATATACTACAAAAACTGATACAGTATATCTATGGTACTAAGATTTCATTGGGAGTGAGACAGTGAGTAGAAAAAAACATGCCTACAAAGACAAAAAATCAGGAGGTGATTAAACAGGTTGAAAAATACTGAGATACAGTATTGACATGTCCCCTAATCATGGCTCCTTTTAAACATCAAACATTGAATTCCAACCCTCAAAAGCCAGCCCTCTCCCTTGCTCCCCTTACCTAGCCCCTGCCCTGTTCTGATCCCTTTTCCCTCACTCCTTTTACTTTATTAAAGATGAACAGTATAAAGGAATTCTACATTGAATGCCTTTACATGGAAGTTCCCCTAATGTGTTTAAATGTTCGTTTATCCATGATCAGTGATAGATGGAAGAATAAACAGAGAACAGAAAAAGCATCACAAGTTCTAGGACACGCCTTCAATGAAAGATGAGTTTAAGTAGAAAATAATGTAGTTCTGTTTCAATGTTAGAAAAATTAAAAAAGAATTTGTTTTTATAAAAAGTTATTTTACATGACTTTATATTGGTTTTCTTAGCTCATATTGTTTAAATTGTTTAATATGTATTATTATACATATTAAGACAAGATTGTACTTATTAAAACAATATTGTAAATATTTTTTAATTACTTCATTGGCAGTTGTGATAGATCCACAGAAAAGGAAATTGACATAAAAGGGCACGGTCAGTCACTGAGTGTCCATTGAGTGCTCTGAGATATACCATGGTTAAAACAATGTTCATTTTCTAGGATCTGCTTTTTAAATATTCCATCCCCTGTAGTTATCAACTGAACGTGTGGCCTCTAGAAATTAGTATGCTACACTGAACCAACTTGATGGGAGTAACTATCCATAGGGCTTGTTTTCCAAAGAAAAGTATCGTTTAGAGCAGCAAAATTGTAAGCCGTCCTACACGTTTGTAAAGCCCTTTGAAAGTAACTCAAAGCAAGTTTTGTGAATGGAAATGTAGTGCTCAAGTCACATTCTGCTTTAAAAGGTTGTGACAAATACAGATGAGTTAAGAAGGAAAAAAAAAAAAAAGAATATTATAAAAAGCACAGACAAGCAAATACCCTTCACAACTGCCATTCAATCCTAAGAAGAAAACAATAAAAATTCAATTCAATCAGTAACCTTGTTAACAGATTTCAGGAAAGGTGCCACAATCTGAGTAAGGTCAGGGCCCTCCTTTACCTGTTTATTTATTTTTCTGAAAAGAAACAAAGAAAACACATAGTGGCTTTACAATATTTTTTTACATGCTTACATTTTTTTGTGTGCTAATTTTCTTTTCTTTAAAGGAACCAAGTTTCTGACTTAATACAAACAAGGTTTAGGAGTCAACCCATTTAGTCTCAATATTAAGCCTAAGAAGCAGGACTGGGGCTGTTTAAAAGTCTGAATGGTTTGTCAGCTATCACTTGGCCCAGGAATGAGCAGCCAGCGACTTGTTTAAAGCCCAGATGCTGTGACCAGTGCATCTGTCTTCCAGCAGCTCTAATCCTGGCTGGTTCATTGGCTTTACCTTTACGAGTTCTTTTGATTGGTAATTGAGAGAATAAATCTTCGAAGGACTTCCATGAATGCAAAAATACATATATATTAAGATTTCAGTAATAAAATACTTACCAAAGTATTTTATGCAGTCTCCTTTCAGAACTTGGCCATTTAATTAATTTTGCTAGACAAAGATTTGGAATTTGGATTCAGTTATAGAATTTTTGCTTTTGTTCTTGTTCTGTTTTTCTAATGTGTAGTTAGGCGATTTCAAAGTTTTAGTTTCTGTCCCAAACTAGGAGTTATGTAATTTGGGTGGGGACTGGGGGGGGGGAGGGGTCACATCACAGACTTAAACACAGTTACATCTACGTAAGTGGAAAGCTACAGGGAAAGTTCAAAGGATTAGTTTGGAAAGTATAAGGTCTGTTTGGGAAAGGTTAATAATATGAGGGTTGTTTAACCTTAAAAAAAAGGCAAGACTAATTATTGTCTTGAAATATTGCTTTCCTTAAAACACTCTCTTGCCCTGGCCGGTTTGGCTCAGCGGTTAGAGCGTCAGCCTGTGGTCCAGAGAGACCCGGGTTCAGTTCCCGCTAAGGGCATGTACTTCGGTTGCAGTTTGTCCCCGGCCCTGGTTGGTCATGCGGGTGGCAGCCACTCGATGTGTCCCTTTCACGTCGATGTTTCTCTCTCTCTCTCTTCCTCTCTCTCCCTCCCACTTTATCTGAACAAAAAATGAAAAAAAAAAAAAAAGTTAAAAAAAAAACAACACTCTCTTGCTCTAGAATCATAAAAGCTCCTAGAAAAGGAGCTAAGAGGAGCTCCCAGAGGCTAAGGAGCAGGATCTGAGCAGGCTTTCAAAACCTGATAAATCAGGCAACAAACTTCTTTTTGAATTTATTTCTCATGTTTTCCTTATAGGATTTACCCCACTTCGAAGAGGTAGTTTTACTCAATATTCCCCATTATCCCCAAGGAGATATATAGTATCAAGCTTAACACTAATAACAATACTGACATAATAACCCATTACTCATTGAGCATCCATTATGTGCCAGACTGTTCTAAGCACTTCACACTTCATAATGATTAATTCTCATTCTCAGAATACTCCAAAGTAAGCATAGTGATGCTCATTTCATATTTTAGAAAACCAAGATTCGAGAGAGGCTAGGCACATTGCCGGAGACCACAAGCTATCAGTGACAGAATTAAAAATCAAAGCCTTGCCTATCAAGCTCAAAAGTCTATGTTTTGTCCACTCCTCCAAGAGCCCTCTCTAAGTAAACATGAGAGAAAAAGATGTACAAAAATGTTAATAGCAAAGTGGTTTATAATAATAAATATGACATTATTTAAAGGCATAAGTGTATATGAATTATTAAGTAAAACTATGTTAGATGTACTTGATGGACTAAAATGAATGCATAATTAATGTGGAAAATGGTAATTATTGCAATGTTAAATTTAAAAATCCATCTGATATAAACTTGATTGAAACCACGCTTTTAAAATATCCAGAAAAAGTCTGGAATCAACTATATTAATAACATCAATAGTGCCCTGGCCAGTTTGGCTCAGCAGTTGGAGTGTTGGTCTGCGGACCAAAGAGACCTGGGTTCAATTCCAGCCAGGGGTGTCTCTCTCTCTCTCTCTCTCTCTCTCTCTCTTTCTCTCTCCCTCCCACTCTGTCTGAAGCTAAATGTAAAAATATCCACGGGTGAGGATTAAAAAAAAACATCAACAGCAACTGGAAGGGAATTGTGTGATTACAGGTCATTTTTGTTGTTTTTGCTATCTTAAATGTATTTATATTTTCTTAATTAAGAATGTATTATTCTTATCATAACTATTTAATTAAATGTCATTAGGTAGCATATGATCTCTGCTGTTAGTAATAAACACAGTAAAACCCCATCCTAAAAATCATCCTTTTAGGAAACTTTGTGCTGCTGCATTTCTCCCCTCCATGACTTCTCCTTTCTGTCCATCTTTCTTTTCTTTTCTTTTTTAACATGCATAAATTTATTGGTTGCCCTGACCAGGAATCAAATCGGCAGGATTTGCCACTCCAGCAGGGTTCTGTCCAGCTTTCTACTCTGCTTCAATGCCTACCACTCATCTCATTTCTCCAAGGTCCTTGTCCTGGCTCCCTCTTCCCACTGTGCTGCTTTGCCTGTACCATCATTTTGTCCTTTATACAGCCTAGAATTGTTACTTTTCTGTTTATTGAAAACATGTTTTATTTCCTATGGTATAATTCAGTGTCTTATGAACCTCAACAAATATGCCTATAGTTTAATTAAAGGAAGCTTTAATACTCTTCTTCCTAGGGGAATAGCCAGATTGTCTCCAACTCTACTGAGTCAAGAACAAGAGAATTAGGCCCAGCATTCACATGAGGAAGGAAATTTCACATTTGTCCCTAAGAAATATTTACTGCCATTAAAAGCTCTCATACCTTGGAGTAAGTGACCAAATGGCATTAGTTACACTGGAGAGTGTAACTAATAATTTGGCTTGAAGGATATGGTCTTTAGTAAAGACCATAATTATACCAAAATTATATCTGGAGTCATTTTTCTTTTCAAAGATTACTTGATGTTCAACTCCTTTAAACAAACAAACAAACAAAATTTGTTTGTCCCTTCTCATCAAAAATGCAATTGACAATAATTTCTAAGCCACAATATTTTCCTAAATGAATATGAGTCTATATGAAGTAAGAAAACCCTCCCAGAAAAGGTGATTCTGCCTTTTGCAGGTAACTTTGAGGGTCAAGAGGAGATTATCAGAAAACTTATGAACACGAGCCCTTTTAAAATTGTATAGCTCTTAAATGGTATTTCCTTTCATTTGCTTCTCTTTGAGAAAATAAACCTTAGCTATTATTCAGCCCCATCCATATTTCAAAAGATGCCTGAAAACTGAAAGTCTGTTTTATCCGTCTCAGTATCAGCTAGACGAGAATGATGCTTCTTACCTAGCAAATACTAAAGAAATACTCACTGAATGTATGACTGAATTAATGTGGATCTCCTATTGGCACTGCAGGCCAATCTTGAGCTTCAGCATAAACTAGAAATACAGAAGAAGCCTTTCCTCTAGAAACATAAAATGTTGACAAATTCACACTGTTTCTCGCAAGATCTATCAGAAAATGTGTTCTTTCTATGTGATACCCAATAGAAACTAACACATTTGAGTTCATGTACTGATCAGCCAACTTCATAAAGTGACATCTGATTGAACTCTACGGTTCTTATGACTTAAGACCAGTTATATTCCCTTAGACTTACTGAGAATAAGGGAAGATCATTAATTTAAAAATCTGCAGAAAAGATTGGCCAGTATAGAAAAAGGTTTTTTTAATTTCTAATTATTTAATTTAAAGGTGCCAACAATTCATGAGTATGAAATATTCAGAGCTGCTGAATTGTGGGGCAAAGGACCCACTAGATTAAGGTTGAGAAAACTTGTCACAATGTGATTTATCTTTCTATATTTTGTCACTTCCAAAGAAACAAATCAGCCTTAAAAATATTTTCCAAAAATAAAAATATAAACAACCAATTAATAAGATTCAAATTTAGAGGGGGTGAGGGGAGAAGATCAGGGTTAGACAGAGGGTAATCTTATAATTTACCATCCAAATTTGGATATTTTTGTTCTGAAAAAAACAGGAATAAACAGGGACTTTCCTGAGGGATAAAACACACACACACACACACACACACACACACACACACACACACACACACACCCATGTGTACTCATCACATCAGACACCGCTATTGACTCCTGTGTGACCTGAGCCAAATTATTGTCATCCTCTATATTTCTCTTCAACAAGGAACATTAATTTATGTCTTCATTTAACACTTGAATTGAACACTTTCTCTATTCAGCAATATGCCTGCTGCCAAAGTGAAAATAAAAAACATTTTAAGTTCAGGATTCTAATTTCAAGAGTGATTACCATGAAATGACTGAGTAAATAAAAGCATTTTTTTTATACAGTAGAATCTTGTCATTCCTAGATTTAATATTCATGTTTCAATGGTTACTGTGTGTTCAAAGTTTACAACATAGAGTGATTTGCTGTTTTGCAGAGGCATGGACTTGAATTATGATATATCAAGTTTGGGATCTGTATGGAGAGTGAAGATGGAAGGAGAATATTTAACTAGAAAGTTAGCCAGGCAGACTGCTTATCTGCTCAACATCTGTAATCCAGTGGTGATTTGCTTTGTCCATCATTTCTTACCTTGTAAACAACTCATTGGGAGAATACTAAGGCCTGTTAGTATCTGTGAATTCAGAGATTTAGGGTTCCATGACAATTCCTTTCAGAATATCAAGGATTGACTATATATATTTTATCCCCATCCTTACCTCTACCCTTTATAAGGCTCATTGTTGGTTCATTCAATAAAGCTTATTGATTGATTCATTTACTCCAAACATGAAAGTGTTTTCATGTTCAAATATCTCCTTAAAGAGAATACTTTAGTGCGGAAATTGTTTTGGCTCATCAGAACAATTTCTAATCCTGACTGTGGGTTAAGAGTTTAGATTCTTAGAAACAGAGGCATTCGGAGGACACAGGTGAACAAAGGAGACAATGGAGCCAGAAGAACTACAAGGACAGACACCCTGTGCTCCTCACAGCCCAGCCCAGCCCAGCAAAAGTAACCTGAGGAATTCTGAGTAGTCACATCTAGAGTCCTTTCAGATTGAGCCACAGAAAATTTAATACACATTCAGCACCTGGATTTATTATTGCTAATATGAGATCAACATTTCCTTGATACATGGGAACCATGAAATACTTCTGCCAGTTCATGTGGAATCCCTTCAGTATAGGTAAGCAGGGACATCTATCTTTCCTGTCCACATTTCTCTTATATAGCACCACACCCACATTTCTGCCTATTTATTTATTTTTAAATGTTTTTATTCATTTCAGAGAGAGGAAGGGAGAGGGAGAGAGAGACAGAAACATGGATGAGAGAGAAACATTGATTGGCTGCCTCCCATACACCCTCTACTGGGGACTGAGCCTGCAACCCAGGCATGCAACCTGACTGGGAAGCAAACCAGTCCCTCCTGGTGCATGGGACGATGCTCAACCAAAACACATGGGCCAGGCTCTGTCTAGTTACTTAATATAAAAAACAAAAAACAAAAAACAAACAAACAAAAAAACTTTGTTGAGCTTCTATTATATTCAGGGGCTGTGTTTGGGCCTATTGATTGTTGAATACTTTACAGCATCCACCAGAGACACCTGTTAGTCAGGCAAAGCTGAATTTATTAGATGTACTGCAGCAAGGGAGGAAATCACATTGATAGTCATATTAGTGTCTCAAAGGAGAAGTTAAGGAAGGATATTTATAGGGTTCTGGGGATTGGACTCAAATAATTTAAGGTGAGTTTTTCAAGATCAGAGGTTGCTAGAATTGGGCAAAATTCATGACACAATAGTTTAAGATGGGTCGACATATAAATTTAAGTTCTTGATGAGAAAACAGTTGTCTAATAAGAGCTTTTACCAAGCAAG
Source organism: Tadarida brasiliensis (assembly GCA_030848825.1). Taxonomy (NCBI): domain Eukaryota; kingdom Metazoa; phylum Chordata; class Mammalia; order Chiroptera; family Molossidae; genus Tadarida; species Tadarida brasiliensis. The sequence continues at coordinate 45,833,147 of CM061270.1, forward strand.
AAGTATATTGTCCAATAAGAGAACTATTTGCCCACATGAACAAACTGGTTGCCTGGATAAGTTTGTTTGCCAGAATGACCTGAAAAAACCACACACGTTTTTATTGGCTTATAGTCTTATCCTTACATTTAAATCATATTGACAGATGGCCTTACTTCTCAGTGTGGTAGATATAAAATTGAATAAGACATATTCCTGATCTCAAGCAACTTACTGTCTAATGTGGTTGACAAATCATGTAAACAAATAATAGTGGTTGGAGAGAAATGGGCAGATATAACATATGACAGAGATAGGATCAAAAGGACTTAATTGATGATTGGATATGGATAGCAAGGAAGAAGGATGAATCTAAAATATTTTTTTTCTTACTTGGATGTTTTAGGAAATACTGTCAGCAATAAATAAGATAGAAAATAGGTGGAAGAGAAAGATAAAAAATGGTGTCCATTCTAGACAGGTTGATATGATGATGCCTTGGGATAATCAGTAGAGGTAAGTAGGTAGTTGTCTATATGGGTCAGTGTTTAGGGGTGGTGGAGAGACTTGTAGCAAGTCACTAAACATAAATATCATCCATCCCCAGCTGGGAGTAGAACCCATCGACACAGAGAGATCAACTAGAGAATGTGCAGAGTGAAAAGAAACCAAGGATTAAATCCTAGATAACTTCAGGAGTTAAGTGACAGGTAGAAGAAGAGAACCCAGCCAAAGATATTAATAAGAGAATCATAGAAATCAAAAAAATAAAAAATTCTAAACAATAGGGAGAGTCAATCGTATCAAATACTGAAGAGAAGTTACAATGATATAGGCTAGAAGTAACCACTTAATAGTTGAAATGTTAAGAATAATTTTAGTACTAATAATTTCAGTGGCGTGAAAAGAACAAAAGCCTGGAAGAAAGGTTTCTCTCTCTCTCTCTCTCTCTCTCTCTCTCTCTCTCTCTCTCTCTCTCTCTCCTAGTTGTACCCTCAGTATAAACTCTCTACTGTTTTAGAACAACATAGGAAGATAACTGTTTTCCTTTTAGTAATTTCCATGATAATGAATCTTTATCACCTCTAAGAGTCACTGACTGCAATGTCTCAGTATAATGGGTATTTGTTATTCTTTTTGTCTAACTGAATTTCTTCCTATGTTTGGGGAATCCCCATCTTATGAAGGTTGGTGGGAAGCAGGTCCCACCTCCCCTTACAGAAGCTGAAAATATCAGATACTCTCTTTCCCATCCTCCCTTGCAGCTCAAGCATGATCAGTGATCTTTGATCAGTCAGATACACCAACACTAGACTTTGACTCAGGAGCTAATGATGACAGGGATCAGGAACCTAGGAGTCTCTCTCTGGAAGTAGAAGTTACAAGCCAGATAATGTTCCTAGCTAAACTGCTAGGATCATTGAAAAGTTGACTGCTTGGTGGTTTCCTCAGAGCAGTTCTGTGGTGTTCAGGCTCTATAACAATAAAAGCAGTAGCTGACACTTACTGAGAACTATGTGCCAGGTAAGAGTTTTTTGGGTTCTAGGATACAAGGTTTCCCAATCTCCGCACTTGACATTTTGGGTTGGATAATTCTTCATTTGGGGGAGGGGGTTTCAGGGGGTGGGGAGGGTCTGAACTGTGTATTATAGGATGTTCAGACCAGTCCCTGGTCTCTTACCCACTAGATGCCAGTAGCACCCTCCTGGCAATTAAAAAAAAAGTGACAATAAAAAATGTCTCTAGACATTGCCAAACACTCCCTGAAGGGCAGAATAGCCCTCTATTTAGAATCACTGCATTAAGTCATTCAATATTCACAACCACCCCAAGATGCAAGAACCAAGCTAGATTTTCGAAGCCTTGAGGAGATTCAATTCAATCTCCTTTTAATAAATCTGGTAGTGGAGTCTAAATCATTTTTTATCAAAATCTGTCATTTCTGGTTTCCGCTGTTAGCAAACTGAAACTCACCTGCTAGAGTTTCTCATTCCCCTTCATTCTATTCTCACTGGAATCTCAAAATAGTGGCTGAGTTCCCTTGGACAGCAAATCCCTGGGTCCTACCTAATGAGAACCCTGATGTTAATGAGACATTCCTGCATGGGAGTTAGTAGTTTGGGAAAGAGAAGTGGTTTTCTCTTTCTCCAGTCCAGTAAGGCAATTCCAAGCTTAATTAGCTCTCATGGCTGACATGGGGCTGGTGCCTCTGCAGCCCTCATTAAAGCATTATCAGTAAAATAGAAGGCTCTACTGTCCCCTGTTAATGAGGCAACTTCACACCCTATTTTCCAAGAGGAAATCTTTCTTTTTCCCCTTAAAACTGTGGATGGCAGGTAATTGGATTTTTAGTTCATCCTTGACTGAGATCTCCTTTGGAGAGCCTACTTTGTTCTTTGAAACACTATTTCCCAGGGCATCACCTCAGTAAGTACCTATCCACCTCTCAGAAATCTCTGGGTAAGTTTTGAAATCAAGCCTATCACCTGTTCAGAAGCAGTAGGCTAAACACAAAGACCTTCACTTTACAACATAGTATGCCCAAACACCCTCCAAAAGCTTTTATTTTTATTAGGAAGCTAGGGAGGTGTGATTAGTTAAGCATATGGACTTACATTCAGATTGATGGGTTCCAACCCTGCCTCCGCCTCTTCTGACTGCCTGGAGAGTATGCCTACCCTCTCAGAGCCTTGGTCACCTCATTCGTAAAATACAGGTAATCATGTAAAGGTCATTGTGAGAATGAGGTGAGAATGCAGTACTTATTCAGCAAATGGCAATTTTTATCATGAATGTTATTTAATTGTGTCCTTTATCCCTAGCTTACAGATATTTGCTGGATGTTTCTTTTTCCTTATATGTTCCTACATATAATCTTCCACAGATTCTCGAAATTCTGGTTCCTGGGACTACTCAGTCTGTGATTTAAAATGTGTATGCATCGTTGTCTGTGCCGTGAGATTTACTTTATGTTTTGGCCATCTCCACAATTTGCAAAGAGCTTTCAAAAGCATCATCACATTTGATCTTTGAACTGTGTGATTACAAAGGGAAGGCAGGTGTTACAGAGGATGAATCCACAGTGTAGAAAGGACGTGAGCAGAAAACTCCTCAAGGCCTGTTGACATCTATGTGGTTGTTCTTCCTCCTCATGCACCATCACGATGTCACCCTTGTCTCATATTTTTACATAAACATGTCTTTTCCATTATTAGTTAAATGAGGGGGCTGAACTAGAGGGTCACTCAGTGTTTATGCAGTCTCTGACCATCTATGAACTCACAAAATAGGTTTACATGAACCAAGGACATGCAAGGAAGTCAGCAAAGGGAGTCACTTTCAGCCGGACCAGGTGGAAAAAAAAAAGCCAGAACCAGATGTAGCTAAATGTCAAAACCTTCAAGGACATTTTTCCATGGTGCTAGCATGACTCTCTGACACCACAGCCTTTATAATCAGTGACACCAAATGACTCTGCTTCCAGTCTTGTTCAACTCAATTCTCATTCTGACTCAGCTTTCCAGCATCACTGCCTCATTACTGGCTTCTCTTATCTGACTTGTCAACACTTCATTTCCAATTCCAGCCATCTATCTATAACTCCCCACTATCTACTATGTGTGATACTCTGTTTCTGGTTATCTTAGCCCTGAATTGTCTCCCAGTCCTCACCTGCTCTCCACCTCTGAAGTCTCAGAAACAGGAAAACCCTAAAACGTATCCACTAATTACTGGGAACTGTAAAAGTTGGTCTCTCTGTTTTCCTAGCCTCTGGAAATTCACTTAACAGGACTTTGAATCTAAATAATTTTGTTCATTTTGCCAGACTTCCTGGTATGGCTTTACCTGCATAATCCCAGAGTCATTGTGTAGAAATATCCAAAACAATCATTCTTGGATTGGAAAATGGTTATCACCATGTTTGAACAGCTGCAGAGATATAAACTTCCCTCTTGAGGGAATACAGTGCCTCCTTTTATCGAATATTCAGGGTACTGCAGCCTCTGATTAGAATGCCACATGTGGGAAAAGACTCCTTCCCTGGAGTGGATGAGCAGCCCCACCTACAAGCTATGAAAACAGTAAACAAAAGAATGATTGTTATTCCTTTGGGAGGAGCCAAAAGCAATGGGCCACAGAATACAACTGTAAGAATTCTGTAAAATTTCTCAAGCCTTTGTAAGTTTCCTGGCTAATGCTATTTTTTTCTGTTACCATCTGTTTCCTCATAGTGACTAGCACTAAACTTCTTAAAATAAATAGGGTTTGAGTGTTTATCTTCAGGACATTAAGAAAGAGGAAAGCAGAAATATAGCTTTTCACTCTGCAGGCAAGCTTGCTAGGAGAAAGACCCAGAAGCAGAGGGGTGTCAGCAATTTCCAAAGGAGAGGAAAATGGGTTGAGTCCTTGAAGCAAATGGAAAAGAGAAAAAATAAAATAGAATCAGTTAGGGCCTAAGAAGGAACTTGGGACCAGATAGAACAAAGTCTTTTGTAAGAATTCCCCAATATTTGGCCTCAGAAATGTATCTCAAGCTTGTCAATTGACTAGCAGAAATGTTCCTGAAGGTAAGAGTTAGAGGCTGTTATTTCTTGAGATCTCTTTGGACAGGAACAAAGTATGTGCCTTTTCAGTGAGGGCAGGTTGAGTGAGAATCTTATTCCTGAGAAGCAATGATAATTTGTGGGAAATACACCAGATTGGGTGCAGCAGAAATTGAAAAACTAATTCTAAATTTATATGGAAATGCAAAGAAACTGTTATAACCAAAATACCTTCGAAAATAAATAAAGTTGGATCTTACACTACCTGACTTCAAGACTTATTATAGAGCAACTGTAATTGAGACTGAGGTATTGGTAGCAAGATAGAGAATAGATTAATGAATCAGAAGAGAGTCGGCAAACACATTCACGCACATGTTCAATTGATTTTTGACAATTGAATTCAATAGAGTCTTTACAAAATATTGCAGTTGAAACAATTTGATATTCATAAGCAAAAGAATGAACTTTAATCCATACTTCTTACCATATATAAAAATAAGTTAAAAATGCATCATAGTTCTTGACATATACCCTAAAACTTCTATTTAAAAAGTAAAAGAAAATCTTATAAACTTGGATTAGACAAAAAGTTCTTATAGAAAATACCAAAGCATGATTAATACGTTTGTAAATTTGACTTAATAAAGACATTATTAAGATAAACAAAAAGACAAACCACAGACAGAAAGAAAACATTTGCAAATCATATAGCTGATAAAAGATTTGTATCCAGAATATTTAAAGAACAATTCTCAAATCTCAGTGATAAGAAAACATTATGAGCTAAAAAAATTTCAATCAATGCTTCTCCAAAAGACAATATGCAGATGGTATGTAAACAAATGAAAAAATACTCAAAATTTTAAGTCATTAGAGAAGGGGAAATTTAAACCTTAATGAAATACTAGAGCACACTTAAATCTAACATTGAAATACTGACTATACAAAATGTTGAGGAGGGTATGGAGAAACTAGAATGCTCATACACTACTGACAGGAATGTTTTCCATTTTGGAAAACAATTTGGCAGTTTCTTATAAAGTTCAATGTGTATCTACCCTATGATCCATCTAGTCCACTTCCAGGAGTTATCAAAGTAAAACAAAGGCATGTGTTCAAAAAAGACATATGCAAATGTTCATAGCAGCTTTATTTGTAATAGCTAAAAATTAGAAACTAACCAAGTATACATCAACAGGTCAATGGGTAAACAAGTGTGGTATATCCATATGATGAAGTTCTGCTCAGGAATAAAAAGGGAATAAACTATCAATACATGCAGAAATATGGATGCCTCTCACAGTAATTATGCTTAGAAAAAGAAGCCAGAAACAAGGTACATATTTTATGATTCCATGATTTCATTTTTGTTAAATTCTCAAAAATGCAAACTGATCAGTAGTGACAGAAAACTGACCAGTTTCATGGGGGATGGATGGACCCCAGGAAGGGGGGATTGGCAGAGGCAGAGATGAAAGAGGGAAAGGGCACAAAGAAATTATTGGTATGGTGGATATATTCATTACCTAGATGTTGATACTGGCTTCACCATTATTTCTCAAAAGTATCCTACATTTTAAAATATATTGTTTATTCATAACTTACTTATGTAACTATTAGTACAATTATACTTCAATAAAGCTGTTTATAAAAATGTCAAATGATTTGTTCAGAATGAGAATATCAAAATCCCTAACAACTTACCATGCAGCCAGACGCCTTTATTCTTTTTTTTTTTTTTTTCCAAGTTAGATGTTAGGAGTTTAAGGAAAACAACTATGCCTAGCTAAAATGTTAACCACAGGAGGAACTCAAAAACCCGATGAACTCCTCCTTTTGAAATTTACCTCAAAACAAGATTGGAAACAGAAATTCTACCTTCAATAAAACTCAGCTATTTGTAACCCCAAGTCATTATGAAGATTTGGCAAAGTCGCAAGAGATACAACGTTAAAGCAATAGCCTGGTAGTGGCTCAGAACAGACTTTTGAGCCAAATTGCCTGAATTCAGAATCGAACACTGCCATTTGGTACCTGTGTGATCTGGGCAAGCTAACCTGTGTTCGGTTTCCTCATTTGTGAAATGGGGATAATAATATTACCTCACAGGATTATTGTGCTATTGAAATGAGTTATAGGGCGCTTAGACCTGCGCTAGCATACAGTAAACACTATATAAGTTTTTGTTAAATAAATAAAATATTGTAGAAAAATCTATTCTAAACAAAAGGTGGGCTGATGGGGATAATAAAAAGTAAGGCTATCCAGGAAGGATGACTAGGTATTTTGTTTTTCAGACTAAAAAAAGAGGCCTTATTTGAAAGTCCCTATAATAAGAATCAGACATTTGGTTATCCCTTCCCCACACTGATTCTTGCCAGAAGATGATGGGTTTATTTTCTTTCAAAAATGGAACCAGAGAGGCTTAGGAGGCAAATAGATTAGGCTTAAAATGGGCAAGGATAAGCAATGGGATTGAAACAAGAGGCTGCAGTGAAAGCTGCCCATGGAATGTGACTCTGCAGACCCTCCCCCCGCTCCAGACGTCTAGCAGGCAGCCTCTTACACAAGCCAGGTAAGAGAGAAGGGAACGCTTCTCCAGGGAAATTGAGCCACTCCAAAGATAAAATATTTAGGTATATATAATGATAAACAGTGGCCATTAAACTTTTTTTTTTTTTTTTACTGTGATGTCCACCAAATGCAAGTCCACCATTCACACACAGCTGCTTAACCATTTAGGAATGGAAAGACACCATCACTAGACATCTGAAGGAAAGACCAAAGCAAACAGATAAAAAGGAAGAGAGATGGTGCGGAAAACAGAACAAACCTTTAAAAAGATCACATTCATGTAACAAGTACAGGACACTATAAACAGAAATAATCAAAGGGAGAAAAGGAACTCTTTGAAAGAAGGTGAAAGGATTGGCCAAGGAACATATATGCATAACCCATAGACACAGACAACAGTGTGGTGATGGCCAGTGGTGAGGGGGTTTGGGGGCGGGATGGAGGTGGGCAAAGGAGGGGGAATAGGGATATCTATAATAGTGTCAACAACAAAAATAAAATATATATATAATAAAATCAATAAAAGTATAATTGCTGTCTTAGGTCAGGTACCCCAGAAGCAGGGCCTGAGCTGGGGATTCTTAGCCTAGAAGACTCATTACATCATTGAATCAATCCCACTTTGAAGCAAGGGTTCAGCCTTTTTACCTCCATGTCAATCAGTTACTATCTGAGTTCTGATCCCTGAGATATAGGTGCACAGCCACTGGCCAAGACAATTCTCTAGAGAAGGGGATGCTATGAGTTACCAGCCCACACCCCCAGCAACAAGGGGACAGCAGCACCGGCTGGCAAAGGGCAACCTTCTCTTTCATTTTCCCCAGACAGTCTAATTGTGTCCTTCCTTAGTAACTCTTAGTAGTCTAGATGTCTTATTACTCAAACATATTATGCAAATAATGAGCTTTTGAAATGATCTAAGTTATTTTGAATATTTTGACTTTTAGATTTTGAAAATTTAAATAAATAACCACAAGACTTGCTTGCAATAAACCTCCAACAAATAGATGCCAACTCTTAGGCTGACGCGTGGTATCAGTCCCCTTTCACTTCTATTTTTATAGTTCAGATTACGTAACCGAGGAAGTTTCCTTTAAATCTTTTTCCACTTTCATTGTATTAACAGAAGTTCTAGAAAAAAATGATGAGAGAATTATCAAAGAAATTATACAAGAAAATTTTCCAAAAGTGGAAGTAAGGTAGCTAGATTAAAAGTACCCACTGAATGTCCAGTGAAATAAATGAAAAAGAACCCACATAAGGGCACATCATGAAATCTTAGAACATCAGGAATAAAGAAAAGGTTGCAAAGGTTTTGAGACAGAAACCCAGGGCTATTTTTGGCACTATTGGACTTTTTTATATAAGTATTAACAGCTATAACACAATATATGCATTTTCCAGAAAACTTGCATTCCACAAAATCTATCAGTAAATGTAGTAGGGCTCATAGAGAAAAATATGGTTGAGGAAGACAACTCAAAACGTTGTGCTTTGTACATCAAAGCACAAAAAAACACAAATAAAAATCCTAATAAAAATTCACATATATTTTCAAAGTTAGTGAGGGGGAAATCAAACAACGGGGTATAAAATAAGCAAAAGATCTGTGTAAAAGCCAGAACCAGAGTGTCTATCCAAGAAGCAGCAGGACAGGTGACACCATGGCAGAGGTTACATGATGCATCCTCTTTAACGCTTTTCATTATGTGATATATAGAGTCACAGAATTTTAGTGAAAAGAGACTTCTAGATCTAGCCCAGTTCCCCAGTCTGCCAAGCACTTGGTGTTGTGAAAGCCGAGAGGCCAGTCCCCTGAGTGATACCAGGCGATACCATGTACAACCCCTTGGAAGAGGGGATCCTATTCCCTATCCTCTTCATACATCGAATGCCATCTCTTGTAAATGTTGAGTACAGAAAGGATAAAAGGATAGAAGCTTGGGTTCGAGCCCAAGCTTTGCCACAAACAAGCTATGTTTATTCTTTACACAGTGATCCTCAACTGGGGCAATCCAGTTGTGACAGCTGGTGGAAGGAGTGGGGGTGGGGGTGGGTGGAGGGATTCTCTTGGCATCTGGTAAGAAGAGACCAGGGATCCTACAACACAAAGGGCAGCCCCACTCAGAATGTCAGTACTGCACAGGTGGAGAAACCCTGCTTTACGATAAGGAACATCTGGCCTCATTTCCATAACTAGGCCCCTGATTCAGGATAGGGGCTGGAAATTGCAAGGAAGCTCTTCCTGGAAATTGAAGTCTTCCTTAAGTGGGATGTGATGCCTACTGAACAGCAAGCTCTCTTCTTTCCCTAGAAATTTTCTTTTTAATATTTTTTCTTTATTGATTTTAGAGAGAGAGGAAAGGAAAGAGAGAGATAGGAACATTGATGAGAGAGAACATCGATTGGTTGCCTCATGCACACCCTCCACTAGGGATCAGGCTCACAACCTGGGCATGTGCCCTGACTGGGAATTGAAAAGGTGACCTCTTGGTGCATGGGTCGACGCTCAACCAGTGAGCTACACTGGCTGGGCTCCCTAGAAATTTTCAAACAAAAGCTGAACGATGACATTGCAGGCCTCTTTGGAGGCAATCCACCTTGGCAGAAATATAAAGTGAAGTATTTAGGATTCTTTTCAACATAGAACTCTTATGAAAGAGATGAGACAGGGAGGAAGCCCAGAAAGGTGAATTGAATTGAGTAACATGCAGTAAAGATCTGATGCAACTCACGAGTCCATTAGCAGGTAAATACTAGAAAACACCTTGAGGTAAAACTACAGCTGTCCATAGAATTGTGAGATACCTAATTTTTTCTTGGGAGAGCATGATTTCTACCCCACCTTACATTAATTGTGTGCAGTCCTTACTCTTCAGTACAAAGTATTTTTCCACTCAGGCTCTTTCATTAAAATATAGAAAGTATAAAAATTGGAGAAAATAGATAAAACAAAAAGAAGAGGGGATTATAAATTTTTTAAGTTCCTTTGATTAAGACTGTAAATGGTAACCCTCTCCTGTGATATATTGAAACAAAGTGGCAGAGATAACAATGGCCATGGCTCATGGTTCATTCCAGACATTCAACCTTACCAATAGCTTTGATTTTTTTTTTTCTTTAAACTTTTTCTTGGATCTGAAAGATCTCCTGTGAAAGGAACAAGACCAAAAAGGGTAGAAGATAATATCCAGCAGAATTTAAATTTTTAAGCTGAGCAATCCTAAATCTTAGGGGCATATTTAACCTTTGTAAAGAGTACTAATTTTATTTTCTTATATTGGATAAATGCTTAAACTTTTAGTGTAGACTATTGTCAGGTGTGTGTGTGTGTGTGTGTGTGTGTGTGTGTGTGCGTGTGTTGCCTGACAGTGATCAAGAAATTATTCCACTAGAACCATTTCCCTATGTGAATTTAGCTTTGCTAACAGATACCACCTGCTAGGTTCAGTGACAGATTTTCCTGATACTTAATGTCAATTTCTTTTAATTCAACATTTTTAATGAAAAATAATATTGGAGTTAAAATTCGGATAAGAGTACATTGTTGCCATAATTGGCTTCAAACCTACCAATTAAACATTACATGAGTTAAAATTTTATGTGTTTTTAATTGTACCTTCAATAAGTGAAGAGTAGAGCTTGTCTGTTAACTACATGATACATTATTTAACTATTGGATTTAGTGTTGAATTTCATAAATTTCAATTACCCAGAGAAAAGTAGAGAGATAAACAGGGAGGAGCGTAGAGAAGGTATGATCAAGAAGAAGCCTAGGTCTGCACCTCTCCTCAGTCTGAGAAAACATCTAGCCACGTGATGGTACTTGTATAATTATAAAGTAATTAAAGTTGTGAGTAGTGTTTATCACAGCACAGATTTAAACAAGCCTCACAAAAAAATAAAAATAGAAAAATAACTCAAGGTTCCAGCTCATAGGCTACAGGTTGGCATGCAGAAATAGGATCCAGTTGTCTACCAATTCAAAATATTTCTTTAGCAATGGTTCAAATTTGACTGAAAACAGGAAAGTAGGTTGCCTAGTTTTCATATTGCTAAATAAAACTCTCTTTGGAATGCATCCCAATCCCAATGATAATTTGCAAAGTGAAAATGAAATAACAAGAGGACATTAACCAGCTCCCTCCCAAAACCTGAGAAGCATAAAGGAAATTTGTAATTATTCATCCAACCTGTCTCTCACTTAGGGAGCATCTTATGTTCAGGCACCGAGCCAGGTGCTGGATGTACATGGATGTGAATAAGATGTTAGCTGGGCTTGTTGAAGATGGAGGCCATGGGTACCATTAGTTCTACCCTAAGCAAATCCTCCCCTTACATTCCACTTCACTCAAAGGGCATCTTCTCAGGGCTCCAGGAATCACTCTGGGAGTAAAAGAAAAGAGAATCTGGTTCTTGTAAGTTGTATCCAAGCACCCTTTATTTTTATATTCTGGGTGTTATTTTTTATGTGATATTCATTTCACTGTGCTTGGAAAGGAGACCTTGTAATTCTTTAGACAAGCCTGGCAGCTGCAGTTTGTTATGAAACCACAGTGAATCCCACATCCACTGTCATTAAAGCATACTGTGAAATGATTCAGTGGCGGGTCTTGAAAAAGAAGGGGAAAACATTGGCAGAAAGGGAGTGATGATGTAATGTGCTTTGGTGATCCCCAAATTGTTAAACTAGATAATAAGATGACTACAATCCCCTTGATAAACTCAATTCTCTGGGTCTCCTGCTGGCTGCATTTGTTGTATCAGCTGGGAACATTGCCTTAATGACATCTACAAGGCTTAGTACTCTAGACACCACACTGTGCCTGTGGGATCATCCATACTTCACTGGAATACACAGAGCTTTCAGAAATGAGGAGAGATGTCAACTGGGCCTGGTGCTGAGGAAGGGCACAGAAGCACAAATAGAGGCCTATCTCCCCTCAGCATTTCTCATTTTCTCATTTCCTCTCGGGATTAGAATAATTTATTAGAGATAGAGTAAGAAATTTGGAGCATCTTCTGAAAAAAAAAAAATCAGGCCTTGCTTAATGAGGCTGATGAGCTCCTGGTTCAGAGTAGACCCAAAAGAATTATGAGCCCAAGTCCCCTTTACTGCCCTTTTTATTGCAATGATTTCATATTATCACCTGTTGTTATACCACTGGATCATTTCCGCCTGATGTGTGATATTTCTCTGAAGGATTTGACCTCCATGCTTGCTTCTCTTCTTCCATTTCGCCTTCTCAAATAGGCTCAGTCTCTCATTTCACTTGGATTTTATTTGTCCCATAGAGCGCCACACATTTCTTTCTGTATTTAAAAAAAGCACCAATCCATCATCTCTGTGCCACACTTCTTCTTTCTTTCCTTTACTTCCATAGAGTTTCAACAAAACATAGTCATCATTTTGAAGGTGTCCAGTAGTATGCTTGGCACTCTTTGAGGTCACTCTCTGGAAGCTTCATCCTTCCTCTCCTACCCAAGCCTGGATTACTGTCTTTTCTCTGCAGGCCAGGAATTGGCAAGCGATGGCCTGTGGACCGAATCTGGCCCACCACCTTTTTACAAAGTTAAGTTTCACTGGGACACCGCCATGATCATTTTTTATTCTTTGTCTATGGCTATTTTCATGAATAATCACATTGAGGGCTTGTACAAAGATTGTATGGTCCTTAGATTGGGGACCTCTGCTCCAGAAAAAGGCTTTGTGTGTGTGTGTGTGTGTGTTCCTTTCTTGTCTTGCCTTGTCTTCTTAACTAGGCAAAGGTCACAAGGTTAGAAAGCTCAACCAGAAATAATACCGAACTAGAGATGCCAATGGATTTCATTTAAATTTACAGAAGGATGGCTTCCATTCTCACATAATTAAGAACACTTACTATTTCTCAAATGTAACAAAATACTATTTCTACCTTTACCATACCCTAAAATTAAAAGTTGTTTTTTTTATTTATTAACCCTGCTCAAGTATGCCCACTTCCATGAGGCCTTTCTGATTGCTTCTAATTGCTTAGACCATTTCCCCCTTCAGAGACACATCTCATAGCTCAGCTGTGTCAGCTTCCCTTCCCCTGCCCTTCTCTTCCCCTAGCCTTTCATATTCTTGTGATTTATAGTTTAGCAATAATTTTTTTATTGCTTGAGAATGACTTTGTAGGTTTCTTTTCACTCTAATAGCAATTTTCAATGAAACATACACAGTGCTTCACCTAAGATGGATTCTGGAAAATAAAAATATCCCCATCTCCGTCCATGAATGAATACCCTATTCTAGTCTTTTCTGGTCTCCACAAGAATTTTTATATTGACCATTGGCTCAGAAATAGCACCTCTAATAGACGCAAGATGCAATCCCAAAGAGGCAATGGAGACTGGGGAACTACACAGTATTTTATTTTATTTGAAATAATTTACAAAATGTAAAATATGTAAGCATTCAATTAAAATCTGTATTCCCAGCTCCTCTTGAAAAATCAGAAATTCTGGTACCACTGGGATTTCCACACGGCTTCAGTCAGCCAGAGCTCCTCAGCACTGCCCCTGAGAAGAGTCGTGTGCTTTCTGATTTCAGTTCATCATAGTTTCTGACACTCCCACTAGCCTATGCTGGGCCAGGTTCATCATTTGTGCTGCCCTCTCATTCCCCATTTGCATTTATAGTCGCCTCCCCTTCGCCACGGTTTTGCTTCCCACTGCTTCAGTTATTGGTCCAAAATATTAAATGAAAAATTCCAGAAATAAATAATTCATACGTTTTAAATTGCATGCCATTCTGAGTAGCATGATGAAATCTCATGCTGTCCCACTCCGTTCAGCCCAGGATGTGAATTGTCCCTTATTCTAATGTATCCAGGCTGTATACACTACCCACTGGTTAGTCACTTAGTAGCTCTCTTGATCATCAGATTGACTGTTGTGGTATCACAGTGCTTGTGTTCAAATAACCCTTATTCCTTGTTTTACTTAACTGGCCCTCAAGAGCAAGCGTAGTGATGCTGGCAATTCTGAGATGACAAAGAGAAGCTGTAAAGAATATGCATGTATAGGAAAAACATCGTATAAATAGGGTTCTATACTACCCCCGGCTTCAGGCATCCCCTGGGAGTCCTGGAATATATCTCCTGCATATAAGGTGGGAGGGTTACTGTAATTTGTGATTCCTAATCTAAACCAAATATCAAAGGGACATGAACATCTGACTGAAAAGCTATACTTCAGATGTGGTTATCAGTAATAGCTTGATGTAACTGGAGGTGAAAGTTGCACAATAGGAAGAAATGGCAAATGTATCCCAGATATCTTAGAGTCAGTTGAGGTAAATGCTGAGAGAGAAAGAAACAAAAACGAAAATCAACCTTGGAGCTTTGACAGTCTTTGTAGGTAACCAAGACCAAGCTAAGCCCTAGATTTGGTAACAGCTCTTTGGAGCATATGGTAAAGCGGTTGTTATGGACTGAATTGTGTCTCCCAAATTTCATATGCTGAAGTCCTAACCTTTAATACTTCAGAATGTGACTGTGTTCAGATACAGAGCTTTTAAAGAGGTGATTAAATTAAAATAAAGCTGTTAGGATGGGCCTTAATCCAATCTGACTGGTGCCTTATAGGAAGAGAAAATCTGGACACACAAAGAGACACCAGGGGCATGCAAGCACAGAAGGAGGACCATGTGGAGCGGTAGAACAAGGGGGACCATCTGCAAGCCAAGGACAGAGGTCTCAGAAGAAACCAAACATGCTGACATCTTGATCTGGAACTGGTATCCAGAACTGTGAGAAAAACATCATTTTTGTTGTTTAAGCCACCAGGTCTGCAGCATTTTCTTAGGGCAGCCCTCGCAAATGAATACAGTGCAGCCCCTCAGTAGTCTCTGTGGCCCTATACAAGGTTTCTCTCTCATTGCCTTATAACTCTGAAAAGTACCATGTTCACGCGCCATCTCCCACTCTCACACAAGCCATTCTCACAGCCCATCATACATTCCCCTCTCCTCACGGTTCACCAGACTAGACCTAACTGCATATTATGCAAGGTGACCATTGCCAAGATGCCACCACTGACCTACTCCATCTCTGGGAGACAAAGAATGGAGACTAGAGGAGTATATCAAGCATATTGATTCTTGTTATATTTATTCTTCCTTATTCAACCCAGAAATACACAGCACAACAGGATCCATCAATTATGTCATTACTATATCCGACTTACTTTTTCTTCAATTGCTCCTAAGATATCGCATATCCCTAGTTTTGTAATACTCTGTTGTCCAGAAGGGCCCAATGCAGATAACACCTTTCTTGGCCTGGAACTTTCCTCTCCAGATTCAGCCTCTCTTCTGCCAATATGCAAAAGTGACTATGGCTTGTTGAAAAGGGTCCCTGATAGAAGGGATAAGGGGGGTTGCTGAATGAGTTTTCATGGTATAAACACTGCAAGGTGAGAATAGTCAGTTTGGCCTTTCAGCTTAATGAACTCAGAACAAAATCACAACTCCATACTTTTTGTGCACTGTTGCAAAAATATCACAGACTTCTTTGTACTGTTGGGAGATGATTCAGAAAGAGTACGAGCTCCTTGGAGACAGTGATTATTTTTGTACTTTCTGTGTATCACTGACTGTGTTGCTGGAACTTGACATTCCATTAGATGATCATTTGTATTGGCCATGGCTTGGCCCTAGTTAAAGGAAATACCTCTAGAAATACCTCATCTAACCTTTGCAGATATTAACATTATCCAAAAGGACAGTAAATTAAAGAGAGTTCCTTGAAAGGAGGTTTCTAATGGGGTTTGGAGTTAATGGGGAGAAGTTCCTTTCAGAAGAGGGCATTTCCAACTGGGTGCCAGATAGCGAGATCTGACTGGTTATCCAGGAGATAGCAGAAGGGAGGGAATCGGGCTCAAGACAGAGAATGCCACTAATAAGGGAGATAGGAGGAAACCCAGAAATATCAGCATCCAACTGAGGGAGAGCTGTGTGGAAAAACCTAACTCGAGGTCTCACATAGATAGAGACAGACATTGGTTTCCTCGGCTTTGGTCGATTTGAGGATATCCTCAGATCTAATTGCTCTTTGGCTTGGCCAGAGTCAGCACTATCATTTACAGTTTTCGTGTTTAAAATAAATATCATATATAAGCACCTAAGCTTGCATAAGAGTCACAAAAAGGTATATTATTCATCCTTTCCAATAAATATTTGTTTTGAAAGCATTTACAGTAGATCTCCTTTAAAAAATACACTCATCTATTACAATTCCATATGTGTCCCCATGTGATTACTAGTTTTTCCAAAACCATATATATGACTTTAAACAAATCCTAAGTGTATAAAATATAGTGATGATTAGAAGTATGTATATATTTTAAATATGTTAACATACATGCACACACACAAACTCCAAACATATAAGTGTGTACCTTCACACATGTATACCTATACATGTGCACAAATTTCACACCAACTACTTCCCTTTAGGTTTTAATTAAAGTGCCAATTCCTAAGATTGATGATTTCCAGGAGTAAGTACTGAAAGAAGTAAATAAAAGGGCCAGTGGCATTTTGACAGCTGACAGTGTGACAGGGATGCATTGTCCAAGTTTTACTAAAATAAATCACCTTCATGCTAATTTTCACCTTTGACTCCACTTCTCTACTTGTTCCCAAATAAGTTCTGAGAGGGATGCTTGCTAAGGCAGAGATCAGAGGATAGAGACTGATCCTCTTCAAAATCTTCCCTGAAACCCTATATAAAGCAATAAGAACCAAAGAGCCATACATCACTAATAATTAAAGATGTAATAAACTGGCTCAAAGTCTTACTTTTTCTTTCCAGGTTTTGTCCTGACTGTGGACATCCAAACCAAGGGAATATGTCAAAGCAATGAGAACAGATGACATCTGGAGGAAAGACAAAGTGGATGCATGCTTTGAAGAGCACATTTCAGCTTTAGATTTCAACTCTCCTTCGGCTGCTATTATTGCTGGCCAGGACCTTTCTTCACATCTCTGATCCTCTCTTTGAGGGAAGATTCACCCTCTGATAAAACCAGCCACAATCCAGAAACCTTTATTTTCTGAACAGAGCATTCCAGCCACACTAAATTCATCTCAGTAAAAAAAAAAAGTTGTGATTTGGAGCATTTTTTAGATTATGTCCCCTTAAATGTATAACCCAGACTAAAGAGATTTATTTGGATGAAATGAAAAACAGCCCTAAACTTTGTCTTTCCCATACACCAAACCCCCCAAAAACTTGCCAAGTGTATAAATGTTTATCCATCATTTTTCCTTACTCTTTCTTCTCACTTGGTGGATGTGCCCACCTTTACTTTCTTGTCTGTGAGGGAACAAATATATCAGAAGTAAAAAAAAAAAAAAAAATTGATTAGAGTTTTTTTTTGTTTTGTTTTGTTTTGTTTTTTTCTTTCACCACTTTGCTGATTAGGAAGCACGGACTGTATACATGAATTTCAGATAAGCATTCAAACTTTTTTTTGGCACCAAGTATCAATATCTGTTAACCCACACTAAATATAATGAATCGTACATTTTGTACATTCAATGTCATGCAACTTGATGGTGTGCTCATTTGTTGAATGGAAACAGCCTCAATCACTTTCCCTATGTTATAGATCCTAATGTTATCCTTCCTTAGCAACGGTTGACAGTTAAACCCGCTTGCTTCTGGCATATATATACAACAATAATATTTTGAAATGTTCTAAGACAAGTAGAGTTTTCTAACCCTTACCTTTTAAAAAAGTTAAACAGATAAAAGCTAGACTTGTTTTCAATAAACAACCCTCATAGTCCTCCAGTAAATATATGCCAACCTTAGGCAAGCATCTAGCATCAGCCTCCTTTCATTTCTATTTTTGTAGTTATGAGTTAGGTAACAGGAATTTTGGTGTAAATACTCTCCAGCTCAGTGGAAACTATAGATGTTCTGAACTGTTCCTCTAATACTTCCATACAGGGTTTCCTTTCCTCAAATGTGAAGTGTTATTATCAGCATCTCCATTATTTAATGGCATAAATGATGTAAGATGCCGTGCACTGCATCCAGAACTAAAGATAAAGAAATAAAATCATGTTATAATTATGTTGACTTTCTTAAAAGAGTCTTGCTGTTCCTCCTAACCTCTTTTAGATCAAATTAACTTGAAAACAATACTGGAAGATAATGGATATTGACAATATTATATAAAGTATTATGATTGCCATGGTGTAAGTATATTTCCGTAGATATACATGACCTATGAACACAGGATAACATGAAATGAAGCTGTGCTCAAATTGGCATATAGAAGAACATGAAGCTAATCCTTGACTTGAGACCTATTTGCTTTCTGAGATTTTCCCAGTATCGCTTTATATTCCAAAGGTTCCTGCTGGGAAGTTCTATTTTTCTGCTTTATAAGTGCAAGAGTCACAGTGACATGCCAACATGTTAGGCAGAATATCAACTCATCATTAGAAAAAATTATGCCTAATGCATGTGATTTTGATATGAAGAGCTTGCTCGTGCAGTCACGTCCATTCACTTTGATGTGGCGTTGTGCTGTTCAGCATGTGATGATGCTTCCAGCTGGCTTCCAGCTGTCTGTCCAAAGGATGATATTTTGTTCATTTGGGTTATTTATCCCCAGGACATTCATCCCTCTGAGGGACCAAGCTGGATATGTAGAATGTGCAATAACTCTTCTATTTAGTTCATTGGGTCATTTTGCTGCAAAGTCCCTCAGAGCCGAAAAGAAGGAAGGCAGTGTTAAAAAGAATCCTCCTTGACAGGGTGTACCTGGGAATAATTGTGGGAAGTGTTGTTTCAGCTTAATAATTTCATCTCCCCTT
Source organism: Tadarida brasiliensis (assembly GCA_030848825.1). NCBI lineage: Eukaryota > Metazoa > Chordata > Mammalia > Chiroptera > Molossidae > Tadarida > Tadarida brasiliensis. The sequence goes on from CM061270.1 coordinate 45,852,104, forward strand.
ACATTTCTCCCATTGTCCTAACACCAAGTTGGCATTAAGCAGGTTTCCAACTACTTCTTCATGAAGAATTAACTTGAGGCAATACTTTTCAGACCTATCTGCTTATCAGAATCACCTGCGGAGCTTTCAAAAAATGCATATTCCCAACTTCAGAGGTTCTGATTCAGTAGGACTCAAATTTGAAATATTTTTATTTCTTCCCTTCTCATTACGAGACCTTGGTAATCTAAAATATTTTCAAGAATCCAAAGAAAGAGATCCCTAATTAGACATTCAGGCTTTGATAATCATCTGATGAAAATCTGTTTTGTATCATATATCGCCCTGTATTCAATCTCATGCCTCATCCATGACCTGGCCAATGATATCTGGGTATATAGAATTTTCCTGGACCCCTTTTCTGTCTTTTATTTTTGTGATTTTTAAAAATTTTAAGTATACTTGGTATACAATATTATATTGTTTTAGGTGTTCAATATAGTGATTTGACATTTATATACAGTTGAATATTTTTTTTAATATAAGGAAGGACCATGTGTATAGATGTTAAGAGTATCAGCTCTCATTTAAGACTTCTTGTGTTCAAATAATGACTCTGCCACTTGCTACCTCTTTAAGCCTCAGTTATAGTGAATAATAGGAGTATCTAATCCCAAAGGATCACTGAGAGAATTCATTGACATAATGGGTGTGCCACATAGGAAGCACTCCATAAATGTAGGATATTGTGACTATTGTATTTTCAATGATTTATTGGAATCTTGATCTTCTTACTTTCCTTTTTGGAAATCTTCACCACTTTTAGTAATTGGAGTACAGCAAAGTGTTTCCCAAGCACCCTATAACTTCTTTGAGTATAGTGTTCATTTTCTATTTGATGCGTGAGCCAATCTTTTGTAAGACAAAATAACACCCTCCCTAGATGTCATTACAACATGCCCATATCTTCTCTTTATTCTAGTAACTTTTGTGTGTCCTAGGTGAGAATCCCATCACTACTGACTTCTGGCATTAAGCTTTGCCAATTGCTTCAATGAATTTGTCCCAGGCTCTGGTTTCTCCTGGTTTGAATAGCTGTTAATAGAGTTACCTGAACTTTTCTGAGGACATCACCCTATTTCTCACAAGCTAAGTACAAGCACTTCCTTCACACTAACACATTATTACTGCTTATTATACCTACAAGATAATTGTAAATGATCCACCAAAACTATCAAGTATCTTAGTAAATCATTCACATTTTGTTACCTTCTAGCTTCTGCTGGCACAAAACCTTCCAGTCTCTTGTAGAAGTTATACCAGTGCTACTGAATCATAGTCTGCAAACCACAAGAGTCCCTACATTGTTAGGGATCAATGGGCAGATAGGAATCTTGGGTCAAATATACATTGCTTAGTTTAGCTGACTTTTTTTAGTAGAAAAAAGTTCCTTATTAAAGGAAGTAGTGTGTTGATTTGTTGCAGGAGAAATCAATGGGCCAAATCTCTGCTTTGCTAGTGGGAGTGGGGCTCTTTCAATATCTTCAGAAAGGAATTTTCTAAAACTTGTATGGGAGAATGAATGAATTTTATTTGTGTGAAATTATATTGCTCGGGTTCCAGTTCCCTTAAGCCAGTCCTGAAAGACATGCAGCTGGGGTTTCAGCAGAGCCAGAAGTAGGGCCAGTGTCCAGAATTTCCATCCCATGGTGTAGCATTAGGCATCATGCTAGATTCAGTCCATTAGTCCATTGTGTGGGTCCCTCATGGCTATGAGCCACATGGGCAAAAGCAGAGGAACACTCTCCTTGCAACTGGAGTCCCAAGAGGGCCAGGAGAACCAAGAGGCAAGAGAGGGCTTCCTTTGCTCAGGAATTCATGTATCTCAGATTTCGTGCTCTTGCAGTGGCTATGCCTATTCTGGCCACTGACTTGTTCCCAGGTGTGACTGTCAGGTAAGTACCTTCCCATGTCACCCACACCTTACTGGGCATGCATCTAAACTGTCTTTGTCCAGGCTCTCCCCCCACTGATCCTTGGGGAACAGACTTGGAGAATATAATAGCAGCTTCCTGGCAAAGCTGTATAAATGGCATGCCTATATTATCTAGTCTTCCCTTTATTCCTTTCCTGCTAAATAATAACCAGATTATTCTAATGGTATCAGATTCACAGTTTGGCCAACTGTTAAACAATTACCAACCAGCTGCTTTGGGTAGCACCAGGCTAGAACCTGTGCTAGGTGTTAGAGATACAGCATTGGAGTTGGGGAGACACTAAACAAGTTGACATTAGTAAATTTTACTAGTAATAACAGCTAAGAAAGCAAAATGAGTGTGATAGAAAGAATATGGAGGATGTGGTCAAAGAAGGTTTCTGTAGGAGGTAACACTTGAGCTGAGACTTGAATGATATCAAGTGCAAAGGTAGGGAGAAGAAAGAGCATTCCAGCCCACCCGGTGTGACTCAGTGGTTGAGCATCAACCCATGCACCAGGAGGTCACCAGTTCGATTCCCTGTCAGGGCACATGCCCAGGTTGTGGGCCAGAACCCCAGTGGGGGGCATGCAGGAGGTAGCCAGTCGATGTTCTCTCTCATCAATGTTTCTATCTCTCTCTCTCCTTCTCACTTTCTCTCTCTCTCAAATCAATAAAGAAAGAAGAAGAAGAAGAAGAAGAAGAGGAAGAAGAAGAAGAAGAAGAAGAAGAAGAAGAAGAAGAAGAAGAAGAAGAAGAAGAAGAAGAAGAAGAAGAGGAAGAGGAAGAAAAGAGCGTTTCAATTGGAGGAAAAAGCTAACACAGAGGCTTAAAGTGGAAACAACTTACTGTGGCCCAGGAACTAAAAGACTGGACAAAAACGAAAAAGGAAGAAAGCACAAGAGGTGATTATTCGAACAGTAGGTGGCAACTAAATCATGCAAGGCCTTGAAAATAATTTATATTTTAGTCTTGTTTTAATGAGAAACCACTTGAGAATCCTAAGCATGGGAAGGTCATGATATGGTTTATATTTTTTAACTGCAATCTATTGTTCCTCATAAGAACACCTCATACTCCTGTAATTGTGCCTTTGGTCTTGCTCCTTCTGCTTATTTGCTTCAACCTCTTGTCCTTCTTCCCATATGCCTGTCTCTTACCCTTCAAAGCTCAAGCCCATCTTCTCCCACTGGTGTTTCCTAGCTACTCTATACACTATTTCGTCTTCCCAACTTCCATAATACTTAACAATTTAAAGCTTGCATGCTTACATTAAATTGTACCTTGTTTGCTTATTTAAAACACCTATCTGAAACAACCAATGGGTGAGAAATGAATTCCTGTTCACTGACCCTTTCTTTGTTTTTAACAACATTGCCTGAGAAAACAGGAGGGTATTCAGAGGAGAGATAAGAATTGAAGAATGGTAGAATATAAATATGTGTTGTAGAGGCAGGGAATGTATTTCTGATGGAGAATAAATGAACAAAGATGAAACCATTGAAAATGTACAGAAAAAATTAAGACCATAATCCTCAGCACTTCACCACTCACTTTATTCCTGGACAGGTTATATTCACTGGGGTATTCATACTGTTGAATTTCTCATAGCATCAGCCAGCCATCTGGTTTCCAAGGCTTCTGCTGTTGTTATACTTTTCTCCAAACCACTGCAATTGTCCCATTGTTCTTTTTTATATAAACGGAACAAGAGTGCAATTATAAATTACTTTAGCCCCTCCTCTGATCCAAGTATCTTAATTTCTTATTTTTGGACTATAATGTTTTCATTTCTCCTCATCTGATCTCTTGAATTATAGCATAAAATACATTAGGAGCCACTGTATTTAGAATGCCTTCTCACATCTATAACCTGAGATTCTCCTTGCATTTATGCTTCCTCTATCTGTTCCACCACCTTATTAAATCTACCTACTGTTCAGTTCTTATTTTTACAAAGTTATTCTTGTGAGGTTGAATGGCTGCTTTTGAAACCCAATCAGTAAGATTCTTTTCAGATTTCAGTACTTATCTTGATGAGTGCTTACTTAGTAGATTATTCAAGAATTGAGGAGGTTAAAGAGCTGCTTCAGTTTCAGGGAAAACTGTTTGGGAGGGGGAAACAGAGAAGACACTGATGCAGATATGGTCTTGTGAGTTTTTCTCCTTCATTTATTTTCATTAAAAAAAGGTAATTGCATATAAACAAGATTTTTTTTTTCCCCTTGAGGGTGCACCTGCTCTTTCTGTGACACATGACTTAGAATTTCTTCTTGTCTGTGACATCTGTAATTTCCAGTGGAATCTGGGATAATGTTTCTTGCAGTTAAAAAAAAAAAAAACTAGATAGACAACAATGCTTCTAAGCTAAAAGGAACAACAGTGCTAAAACTTTGTATTTAGTTGTTTTGATGGTCAAAGATATTTCATTCATCCATAGAAAGGATACTTTACTAATAAAATGGCTACTAGATGGAGTGAAGTCACTTATTGCTCCTACCAATGCTTATATAAAAGTGGTATGATCAGGACTCTGAGAATTCAGAAAGCAGATTGCCTAAAATGACCAGAATATTTGTCTTTATAAATGTTTGGGGATACATGACTTTTTGCATGTTCTTTTTCTCCTAATAAATAGGATATAAAATTCTCCAATAGATATTTGTTATACAATGAGAACTAAATTCCTCTTTCTCCAGTGTTCAACTTCACTTTTAAGTAAAGATAGCTATGTTGCCTAAATAAAAGAACAATGTGACATGGTTTGCAAAACAGCATATCTATATTACTACTAAGCAAATGTTCTAGTTGTGTTGGAGGAGGGGTGTCAAAATTCATTTTAGGTTTCCACTGTCTGGACATAGAACTCTTATTTCCCTTTTTCCTTGCTGCTTTTTTTTTTTAATCTCAACTTTTTCTCCTATTTTATTTATTAAGCAAAATAGGGGAGAAAGGAGCTCACTTTCTTTTTTTTTTTTTTTTTACTTTTGCTATTTTATTAATTTATTTTTGTTACAGATGTTTCTCCTTTTTTCCCCATTGACACCCTCCTCCCCATCCCCCCACCCTGTCCCCAGCTTTGTTGTCCATGTCCATCACTTATGCATACATGCGCATAAGTTCTGTGGTTTATCTCTTCCCTTCCCCCCACCCCCTCTTCTGAGGGGTGTCAGTTTATACCCTACTTCCACATCTCTGGGTCTACCCTGTTCCTCAGACTGTTATGTTCATTATATTCCACAAATAAGTGAGATCATGTGATATTTGTCTTTCTCTGCTTGGCTTGTTTCGCTTAGGATAATACTCTCAAGGTCCCTCCATGTCGTCTCAAAGGATAAGAGATCTTTCTTTCTTACAGCTGCATAGTACTCCATTGTGTATATGTACCACAGCTTTTTTATCCATTCATCCACTGATGGACACTTGGGCTGTTTCCAGATCTTAGCTATTGTAAATAGTGCTGCTATGAACATGGGGGTACATGTATTTTTTCTGATTGGTGTTTCAGGCTTCTTAGGGTATATTCCTAGAAGTGGGATCAAACTCAAAAGCGTCTGCACAGCAAAAGAAACAACCATCAAAACAGATAGGGAACCCACTCTATGGGAGAGCATAATTGCCAATGATACATCAGATAAGGGGTTAATTTCCAAAATATATAGAGTGCTCATACAACTCAACAAAAGGAAGACAAAGAACCCAATTAAAAAATGGGCAGAGGAACTAAATAGACACCTCTCCAAAAAGGACATACAAATGGCTAAGAGACATATGAAGAAATGCTCAACATCACTAATCATCAGAGAGATGCAAATTAAAACAACAATGAGGTATCACCTCACACCTGTCAGAATGGCCGCCATCAACAAATCATCAAACAACAAGTGTTGGCGAGAGTGTGGAGAAAAGGGGACTCTAGTACACTGCTGGTGGGAATGCAGACTGGTGCAGCCACTGTGGAAAACACTATGGTGTTACCTCAAAAAATTAAAAATTGAATTGCCATTTGACCCAGGAGCTCACTTTCTATAACTCAATAAGTCCTAGGATTTGAGGGTGTTCACCCTTTCTATTAAATTGCTAACTTCTACACATCACTAATTGTTGGTTCAGGAATAGAATTTACAAAAAAATAAGGAGGGAAAGATTCAATTCTTTTATATAAGGCATGGTAAAAGAGAAGAGAAAAACTATTGGAGAAGCTAGTGTCTATAATTACCCAGCTATGCCATTTATCTCAACCAGTGTGTCTCAGATGGGAAGGTCTATTTTCATTATACATCTTTGAATCATGATCTCAGTCCCTTTATGGGTATCTGAAATTTTGACAGTTTGCACAACTTAGAGAAATTCACCATCATCAATATTATTAATTACCCCAAAACATCTGATGCTGTACCAGACACTATATCTATAGCCATGAATGGATGTCATTTAATATTGTATACTTCATACAAATCTGAATAAATTGTTTGGTAGGGATTAGAAGAATGATAATTAATTTAGATAATTAGTTCAAAGTAACATTTCCTACAGTGATCTAATATCAAAATAAAAACAGCCATGGAACAGTTATTTTTTTCCCCAAAATATGTAAATGATTTGATGTACTTTGACAATCTTTCAATATTTCTGAATGTTTAAAATAAACTTTACTTCCTGTGGGAAATAATAAGGTTATATGATTCCCGTTTTTCCATACTACAGCCTGTTTTTTGATAGGTATATGTAATTTGAAGGCAGTAGGAAGGATTGCCATTTAAAAATTCCCTTCTTCTTTGCCCCAAGAACTCTCATAATATCTCCAATTTTACTTTAGAGATTAATTTATTTTTGGTCTTGAAGTCTTTTGTGCTATAAAGAGTTATCTATTAAAATTCAAATGCCCCTAGGAGTGGAAACATCTTAATCCAGCAATGAACAACCTGAGGCTCCATACAGCTTTAAGCTATGGCCAAAATCTAATTCTGCATAAAAACAAGATTCAAAAGTTGCATCCTTGTTGCTATTTTTCAAATATACCCAGATACTAAATTTTAGTGGATAGAAAGAAGCATTATTTTCTCATTTATATTTTTCTAGTCAATACAGTAAGGGAAATATATCATCAGGATGTACATGGTAAGATTAGATCAAGATAAAAAATGGGTCAAAAAAAGTTTACATAGTTAAATCTAACATTAAAAGTATATTGTTGCTTAAGTTTTGATATGAAATCATTATGCCTTTTTCAAGATTTTATTTACCAAAAGAATAAATTATATACACATAAAAAATAAGTTATGGAATATCAGTTCAATTCAACAATAGTTTATTATGAAAGACTGAAATTCAAAATCACTATATGTTCTTAAATATGTCTTATTTGATATGGTTGCAGAACATTTTTCAAATGTAAATTTAAATTTTTATGTATGCTTAACAATTAGAATTGTATTTAATAAATTCAGTTGAACAACAACAAGTAAAGACTGGGTCCATAACAGATTAAAAACCAACCAAACAAACAAAAACAAGGAAATCTAAGGTATTGTAAGAGAATCCTGAAATGTAAAAGGTAGATGGATTGGGCCAGATGAAACTGGGTAAACCATGGCATAAAGCATGAGCAGGTAAAAATTATCATGAAGATAATCACAGAACTATATTTAAAGAAAGTGTGCTAGCTGGTTTCTAAACACACACACACATACACACACACACACACAGTCCTCAGAAAATCCTAAAAGCAAGTCATAAGAAAAGACATTGTGGAAGAAGTGAGAGTCTCAGGCTGGATTTGAATAATGGATATAATTCAGGTGGGTGAAAAACAGAAAGAAAAGAGAAGGGACTGAAGGGGGAAGACAGAAACAACTGAAATGAGAACTCAGATGTTCATAGTCTTCCATTACCAAATTTTAAATTTAAAATAATTAAGGAAATAAGAATTTATGCAAGTCAATTAAATGTCCCAAATGTTTGTAATAACTTGTCTTTGCTCACTTGAATTGGAAAAGAAATGAGTTCATTCCTTTTTCATTTTCTGACCTTATCACATACTCGCAAACTTCTATTTTTGCATGGACAAAGCCAGTTTTGAAAAATACATGAAAGACCTCTTTGGGGATTGGAGTCGTTGGCCCAGTATATTCATCTTGTTTTAAATCATAGTATAATGAATAATTCTGGTGGTAATGACTGAACCTCCGTATTTATAGAAAACTGACATTTCTTGAACACGAAATTGTTCCTGTTTCTATGTAAATGAAGCTCTGCATTTAGGTGCAGTGGCTTCTGTTCATTTCACTTGTTCTGTCTTACTTAAATAAAAAGATTGTATCACCAGTTTTCACCCTTCACCACCCCCACCCTCCAAACTCTGCAGGGTCTTTGCTCCTGCTCAAAGAATATCTTCCTTCCTTTATGTCTCTCACCCAACATGCTGATTTTGTTCTCACTGGATTATAAAATTATAAATGTCTTATAATCAAGTAAACTTGTTATATCAAACTAAAATAAAGTGGGATATATGTGTGTATTTTATCTTCCTCCTCTCCTACGTATACACAACACTTACACTTGGAACATTTCCCTTCTTGACATGGGTCTTGCCAGTGTTTTCTGTTTCTGGCAGATTATAAAATCTGACAGAGAAGAGGCCGCCTCTCCTTTTAGGATAATTTCTGTCTGAATCAGCTCAGACTGCCATAAGGAGGTACCATAGACTGGGTGACTTAAACAGCATACATTTATTTTCTCACAGTTCTGGAGGCTAGGATGTCCAAGACCAAGGTGCAGGCAGATTGGTTTCTGGTGAGAGCTCTCTTCCTGGCTTGCAGGTGGCCGCTTTCTCACTGTATTCACATGGCCTTTCCTTGGCACATGAACATGGAGAGATAGAGAGGCCTCTCCTCCCCCTCTGCCTGCCCCTCTTCTTTCTCCTCTTCCTCGTCTTCTTCTTCCCCTTCCACCAATCCTATTGGATTAGGACCCCCTTAGAACTAAACATACTCACATTGGGAGTTAGGACTTCAACATATGAATTGAGTTGGGGGGGGGGGTAACAATTCAGTCCCTAGCAATTGTGTGTGTGTGTGTGTGTGTGTGTCCTCCCTTCCTGACTCTTTCTCCCAGAGCAGATATTACCTGTGTTCCCTCCTTCAGAAGTGAATCATGCACTGCCATATGACTATTGTATAAGGTGAACTTCTTTTTAATCTCCTGTTCTGAATATTTTTTTCATGTTTCTTGCTTTTCAATAGGGTTCTAAGCCACTTATAGTCACATGGCATCCTATACTGCCACAAAGTCCCTTATAGTTTCCAGACATAGTAACGCCTGGCATAGAGGTGTTTAATGTTTCTTTCTTTCTGCTTACTTTAATCCACATATACTTAATCAATAATCACACACCAATTAAAAGAAAGTTGAGTAAAAATGTTTAAGATGGAAAGATGGTGGCAATAATTTTTAAGATACTTATCTTTAAAAGACTAATAAGTGAAAAGAAGGATATAACTCATTCTAGTAGCACATTCCCCAAATCAGTATTTTATGCAACACTTTTTATCATGGGTAGGGTTTCATGAAGCAGATGCTTAGGATGGAGTTTGGAGTTTAGGATGTTAGTTAGGGATCAATATCTGTGAAAGGAAGTGGAGGCAGCAGAACGGGCAGAGGAAGAACATGAGCTGTGATTCATGTCCAACAAAGCCTCAAAATACACTTGGAGGAGGTCTGTTGTTAATGAAGCCCAGCAGAGTTGCCCTGCACTTATCAGAATCGGCCGTTATATTTCTGAAAGGATGAACTTTGGAAGAAGTAGCATTTTGTGACTGAGGAAAACCCTAAAGGAGTTAACAGGGGGCAAGAAGTCCTTCCTTGAAAGGGGATCTGAGCAGCACAACCCTGCATCTCCCACCATCTACCCCTTTGTGCTGCTCAGATCCACTCCATATTTATTCAGGGAAGAGCTCCTCCAGTATTCCAGTGGATCTCCTATTCTGGGTGAAACTTTGAAGAGATGAGTTAGTGGGGCAACCTATAGTCCCTAATACAGTATGTAGTCTCAAGGCCATAACTGATACTCATTTCCTTCTTCTACGAGCCATTCTAAATCCCCCTCACCCTGAGCTGCCCTGTCTTTAGAACGTCAGAGATCATTCCAATTCTCTCTTAGGAAATCAGCTTCTAGATGAAATAGTATGTGATTCTACCAGTGAGTCCCACATTCACGGGCCCATTTCCACGTTGACTTGGTGGAAGAGGAGTTCTGTGGTTGGATGCATGTTATATGGAATCTTAGGTGGGTAGATAAAATACTCCATCAGCCCTGGAAAAGTGGTGCTGGCTTATGCCAAGGCAGAATAGCAAATCTGTATCTGGAATATGTGTCTATTACTGTTAGGACAAACATCTGGTTCTTCTAGAATGGAAGCATTCCAATACAGTCAATTTGCCATCAAGTGGCTGATTGGACTCCTTGCCATCAAGGGCTCAGTGTTCAGCCCTCTTTCTGGCAGGTGGACAATCAGAAGCAGCAGTAGCCAAATCAGTTTTTGTAAATAGAAGACCATGCTGTTAGGCCCATGTTTAACCTCAATCGCTCCAACCATGACCATTCCATTATATGTTTGTTGTGCCAACCCTGGGGTGGCCAATGTGTGAGCCTCAGTGGTCTGGTCGTTCTGTCTATTTGATAGTTTAGTGCCTCCTCCCTACTGGACCCTTTCTTGTGGGTGCTACTATGTAACACAAAGACCCGACTTCAAGATGATTCCCATATGTTCTTCCACATATCTCTGGCTCAGACCTCATTCCCAAACTGCAGTTTTTCTTATTTCAAGTTCCTGGCCAGCTAGCCAGACTTTTCACCACTTCCCATGGGTTTCTATATGGTCTAACCTCAAGCCACTTCTCTTTCCACACAATTTGAGAACCTGGGGCTCCACACCCTTTGAGATGATATTCCCTCACCCCTGTCTTTCCAGGCCACTCCTAAGTGAGGCTGCTGTGCAGCTGCCATCTCCTTTTGATGTGCACTCATATAACCAAGCTGATGCATCTGAAAACCAAACACAGGCTTTTTGCTCCTGATCTTAAGGAATCTCTGATATGACCATAGGTGTGAGCTAAGGAAGGAGTTCAGGAACACCACTGGGTGACGTGGAAGTCTGGGTTACCAGTTTGCTTGTGCCACACTTGTGACAAAAGGATACTATCCCAGATATACCCAACACCACTTCCATCTAATGATGGAATGATGGGCTTGACTCACCTTTCGACTTGGTAAATCTGACAGAACCGAGCTCATGGTGGGAAGTTCCAGATGCATGGTCATTTAGTGTCCCATAACTTATCTTTTACTTATATCACATGTCCCGAGAAACTTTGAACACTAGACAACTAAACATGTTACTGATATGGCAGGCCTCTGATCCTTCATAGGGTATATTTCCTATCTCCTTGGGCTCATGTTTAACCAAAGCCTCCACTAAATGGTTATTATGCTAGCCATTTCTTGTTCATCTGGATCAATTAGCAGAGTGGAGTGAGATTCATCACTCACATATTTCTCAACCAGTGTCTTGACCTTGGAGTAACACACTTGCTTTGGTTGAGCATTTAGCTTCCTATGGAGCTCAGCTACTGTGACTATTCAGTCTGAGTCTTTATCCTCAACTTGACTTTCTCTCCCACTTCAGAAGATGAGAGCATCTGCATCAGCTACTAAGGAATCCCTCTGAGTTTCAACACTGGCTTTCAATTGACTGATAACCCACCGCAGCTTTTTGATATCCTTTTTAGGGGTACCAGTGGTGCTTAGTAATCACCATCCCATCTCATCATCCATACAGATACTGTTTCCTTTAAATTTCTCGAACACCTGATAAAGCACACCAGCCATTACATTATTTTCCACCAGTTCAACATTTCAATTCACCACCAGTGAGAATTTGAACAATTCAACTGCTATCTGGTGCCAGCAGCCCTGTGTGCTTCTCATAAAACAGCAATGGGGTCTCCATTGCCTGCTGGGTAGTGAGTTATCTAGCTCTAAAATTTCATCTTATTACCTGTTTTCTTGGACCACCCTTGGTAGAATGTTCACAAATGAGGTTCTCTGGAAAGAGTTCTGAGATGGAGCTTGGTGTTCAAGGTGTTTGTTGGGATCAAGCCTGTGGGAGAAAGGGAGAGGAAGCAGAATTAAGTAGAGGAAAAGTGAAACTGCTATTCAGGCCCAACAAACATCATTCCACCCCATTCAAACTCTACAACTAGTCAAAGCTATCTTATATTTGGCCAAAATGGTTAGGACTTTATACTCCTGCCTCAATAGGCCACTAGATGTGGGGTCACCTCCCTCCTGACCACTGGGGAGGGTCTACCTTTGGGCAAGGCTCTCTGTGGCTGAGGCAAATCCTGAAGGAGCTGATAACTGGGACAAGAGGCCCTTCCCAAGAGGCATCTGGATAGCAGATATGAGCCCCCTACAATTGTTCTGCAGGAAGTTAAAAGAAGTGCTCGGAAACAATACTCTCAAATTGTAATTGCTCTGTTAAAGAAATTTAAATACATTTCTCTATTGCAGAACTTCTCAGAGCCTTTATAAGGCTAATATGCATTGTAATTTCCTTGGGAGAAACAAAAAGCATTACAAGATGCTTTTATTCAGTTTATACCAGTTGGAAAAAAAATCACTGATCTATTCTGATATTCTTTCCTTACAATGATAGAGTCCCAGGTAAAGTCCTATTCCTGGAGAAAATATAGCCACAATTAAATATATTAGGAATGTACCACTTTCCAACAACATAAAGAAGGTTCAGAGTCATAGACAGAAGCAAGCTCTGAGTGTAGCTATCACAGTTATGATTAATTTTGAGATGATATATTCTATTAATTATTAATTAGCAATTTCAATTGATTGTTTAAAGCTGTCCACTTTATTTACTTATTTATTCTCATTTTATTTTATTTTTTTCCATCCAAAGAATAATCTGGATGGAATAAACAGCGGGCTCGATGAAGCAGAGGACTGAGTCAGTGATTTGGAAGACAAGATAGGAAAAAACAGGATAAAGCTGTCCACTTTTAAAGGGCTTAAAGTAGAATTTTACAAAACTCACCAGTTGTGTTAAACCAATGAATTGGTAGTTTCTCAGAAGAAATCGATTGAGACACCAGTGAGCACTGCTACGTTTTGGGGACATCATCACAAATATTTGAAAGGAGAAAGAGGAAGTAACCAATGTCCTATACTGACATTGCATTTTTCCTAATTATGTAATGCGGTTCCCCCTGTGATGTTATATTTTAAATGCTCAGAAGGTCTTTGGGATATGCTCTGGTCTCTGATTGTAAAAGAAGGAAAAAGTCCTTTGTTCTTCTTACAAAACTATTTAGGAAGAAATTCATTTTTGTTTTCTTTGATTAAGATAGTCAAAAATATTTGCAGTGAAAGTTGGAAACAATTGAGTAGAGCTGAATTCGCTTAACTGTTTACAGGATCATCTGCACACAGCAGCATATTTTTAGACTCCTTTGGCTCTTCGTAAAAGGAGATGCTAAGGCAGTTCAGAGCTGATTTTCACCTATTGGTGGCACTGAATAAAGCATCATACCTCAGTAAAAGCTATGTCTTGTACTGAAAATAATATGGGAATTCTGATACAGCTTTACTTTCTGATGCCTCTAACTTGACCCTGTAAAATTTACATAAGGAACTGGCTGAGTTGCAGTTTCCTCGTGAGTAAAATGGAGATTATTTGTAAGAGAGTTATTTGTAAGAATTGGAGGCACGGCGTATATTAAATCTAGTTCTCTTACCCAGCAAACCAGCAGGCATTCAATAAATGGAGGTATCCATTATTGTCGTGAGTACAAACATTCAGGTTACTATTTCTCCTCCTCTTTCTGGAAATTTCTGTTTTATTTTTAAAATCAGACTATTTAAGTAGATAGTGATTACCTAATTCTATTAGATTCATTATGTATCTTTATATACTGTGAAGTGCTACAACGACAAACACTATTTCTTTTGGCAAAGATCTATCTATTGCATTTTGCTGAGATGATAAATAGCTATTACACACATGACGTCAGTGAAGCTTTTAAACAAATTGCCCTTCTGTAATCACAAAGAGAACACCATCCCTGATGCTGCAACTACTTTTTTGTAATTATTTGTGATAGAAACAGTGTAATAGGAGCTCTTATGTTGCCTTCCATAAGTGCTAATTAAATTACATGGTGAATACATGTGCAATTGATTTAAATTCTTTTCAGCATTGTTATGAATAAATGCACATGCACTTGCAGATCCTAATGTGGTACTTTATTCCATTATCCTGAGTGGTTTGCTTTCTATGCCTGTGATGAAAGACATACAAAGGAAAACGTGTGTCTATCAAATGCCCAGTGCAACGAGAAATCAATTATTCCAGGAAATGCCATAACAAGGGTTACTAGCTTCTGGGAATATGAATTGTAGAGTTTCATCTGTCCCTATGTCTTCTGAAGACGGACTAGCTACTTAGATATAGGAGAGAAGAAGGCAAGGAGAAATTGGGTTTGGGAGAGGTCTCAGAAGATAATGTACCCAGACACATCCATATAAATGGTTTCTAAATGCAGGTGTCTTGACAATGTTTTGACCTTATCAGGACATGAGAAGGATTTTCAGTATGTTTTCCTTAATGCTATTAGAAAAAGAAAAAGAAAAAACTTGTGATTGTGTCTTTCCGACTTAGGGAGGAAGGGTGTTAAAAGGGTCTTTCCTTTATGAAATGAGAATAAAGGTAGGTGATATTCGTTGTTTTGTTTTGCTTCGTTTTGTTTTGTATTAGTGCCCTTTCTTGGTCAAATACAGCACTGGCAACTCTTTGTCAGTTACCCAGTTGGTTGAGATGTTAAAGGTCTCTTTAAGAAAAAGATAAATAAAAACAGTGAGAACCACTGATTTATAATGCTTGTTCCTGGCTCTGGCTCATTTCCTTCCCCGAGGAGTCCATTCTTATAAATCACTTAGGAGTAAAACCTAGAAGAAACCAATGTTTGATTAACCATCACTGTTACTAAATCATTTAAGAATTATTTTATTTAACTCACTATGTGGATGGTATGGAGGCAGTATCAAAGGATGATAGCAATGTGTGTTAGGTGGACTTGCTTCCCAGTCCATCCACCAGGAATCCGTAGTCATGTTACTTTAAGATCTCAGGACTTGGGATCCTTATAAGGAAAAAGAAACTCCATCTAGTCAGATCACTTCCTGAGAAATTAATGGTCGTGCTAATGGAGACAACATTTGTGTAGGACTCTAAATAATTCTTTGAGGCAGATTTGACTAACTTCCCCCCCACACACACACACAAAGAAGTAACTAAAAATCTTAAAACAGAAAAACAAAATATCTAGCTAGTAAGTGGCTTGAACTTAGATTTTCTACTCAAATTCAAGCACTCTCCCCTAGAGCACAGCTGTGTCAGTTCCAACAGAACAGCTTCTCCTATGTCTAGGACTTGGGGTAATCTAGGCTAGTTCTCTTTTCCTTTCCCTTCGAAGCTGATACACTTTAGCAACTGGAGAAGACCCCCGATCTGGCCCCAGCTTGAACTGTCCTTCATGTCTGATGTCTCCTGTGTTTCCCTGTTCTTTCCTAACAGCCCCAGTGCCCTGGATTCACCCACTCCTAGAGAAGACTGCTGCTGTCTGAGATTTCTCCGATTTCTTCTTTGTTCCTGGTGTTTGATCTGGAGCTGAGGTGTCACAGCCACAGGACTCTTGCCACCTCTACTGGGCCATTATCACTAGAGGGCAGCACAGCGGATGCCTGCTGAGCCCCTGGGTGTAACTACAGAATCACACAGCTCTCCAGGAGACGCACCTGTCAAGCCTGTGGAGTGGTGTTAGGACCGGCTAACTCCACACAATGTCACAGTTCTAGCTGTTCTGTCATGTTTCTCCTTTGGCTCAAGTGAGCTTGGTTCCCTCAAGGCTAAGTGTGGCAAAGTGGGGGACATCACATCTGACTAGATGAAAATATCCATGGCCGCAAATTCCCTCTTCTGCTTCCCATATATGTAGATACACACACAAATCAATTCAAAGAATCGCCCTGAGCATTCCAAAGCTTCCTGAGATAAACATACAAAATAACTACTGACCTTGGATTTTATTCTCAAAAGAAGATTAACACCAGGCCAACTCTAATGTGCAGGACTTCAAAAGCTGAATGATTTAAAGTGTTACTATCACTGTTTTTTTTTTTTTTTTTTTAAGTGCCAGGGCTTGGATGTTTCTGCAAGCAGGTTTTAGCATTTTTGCACAGTCCTAAGCAGCTCAAAATTGAATTAGAGCATATTTTTGCAAACCATCATGAAGAATATGTATTTATCAGTTTTAAAAGCTTCCTGGAAGATTTAAGAGGGCAGGAGTATTTCGGTTACAATCCATTAACCCTATTTATCATCCATTGAAAATGTCTAAGTGTGAAGCCATTTTCAATCTCCGTTATGTGCCTAGAACTGATATAGCGTATCATACTTAATTTCCACACTGCATTATGTAGTTGTGTTTTATATTTGTGCATCCAGAGATGGCAGATCTCACACATTCAGGGTCTCATTCCTGCACAGCCAGCTAGCATGACTGAGGCTTGAGCTTTTCATTCTTTAACTGAATAGGAATCAGAGCTATGCAGGTTGGTTCCTCTTAGTCCCCTACTCAGTACACCATACAACCTCTCCATCCCAGAAAAGGTGGCATCGAACATAAAATATGGAACACGTGTGATTTATAAGTGAAGAACATTTTGTGCATGGTCTTGCTTTGGCTCTTTTGACTGTTTTCCACGTTGATTTTGCATAATGTTTATTGAACATCTATTACACATGACTGGGCAGCAATTGGTACAATACGTAACATTTATTGAAAATTTACCATGTTTTAGTTCTGTGCTAAATAGCTAATGGGCAATGTTTCATGAACTACTCGCAACAGCTCTAAGGCTTAGCAGTGCAGGTATGATCATCATAACCATTTCGCCTGTGAGGGGTAAGAAAGACTCAGAGAGTTGAAGTAACTTGCCCACGGACACAGTTATTAAATGTGATTCAAACCCAGTGCTCTCTGGCTGGGAAACCCAGCTCCTTGTCTATAAAACACAAGGAGAGCCAGAGCAAAGACTTGAGACATAAACACACATAAACACCTATCGTGTAGATTAGCCAAAGTATCAATCATTTCATACCAAAGCATATAAAAGCAAAAAAGTTAGGTCAAGCCCTCAGGCAAATATGAAGGGAAAAGGAAGAAATACTAGAAAGTGATGAGACCAGGATCTGGGTTGCAAGTAAAGAAAGTAGTTTGGGGGCCAGGGCGTCTGCAGGGGAAAGCAGGGAAAGGTGTGCAGGAAGGCCACCGGGGAAGCACGAGTGAGGCAAAGAGGCAGGAGCCAGGATTCAGACGGATCATCGAGTAACAAAGGGTCAGACCCTCCATCAAGGGGAGACATCTCCAAGTCATGCCTTCATCCTTTGCTGAATCCAGGATGTCTGGCAACTCCTCTGCGAAGGCTCTTGCCAATTATCAAGAGTGAGGCTGGTCCAAGTGAAAGTACCTCATAAAAGTGGAGATCAAAACATGCTAAAATCTGCAAGGATTGGAGAAGTCCCACCATTGAAACAGTTCCAGTTTGGGCAGAGATTATGGGTAGGGTTGCACTGAAAAACTGGGTAGTGCATGGGCTGAAGAATGGTGCTCTTGGTTGTATAGGGTTCAAGCTGTGTGGCACTACCCACCCCCTTACTCTCACTCCCAACTTGCTTCAGGCAAAATCAGTCATATTCCCTTCTGTGATCTCAAAGCACTGGGTATATATATATATATTTCTCTGTGTGTGGCACTCATTATGTTAGAGTAGTATGTGTCTTACCCACTAGCTATGAATGTTCTGAGGACATACCATTATTTTTATAAATGTTGTAAGTCTGCCTTAAACAAACTCACTCAATATTCTTCCCCTTAGTGACATTTTTTTTTTCAAGTGAGGGGAGAGAATGGAAGTGACAGTAAGCAATGAAAAGTATGCATGCATAGTGTAGCTTGGGACCCCAAGAGCCCTCATCAACTAAAGTTGGCTTACCATCCACATGTTTCTGTGGATTACCTCCCTTCGTATTGTACTAATAAGCACCAGCTCAAATCAGTTTACCTGCTTAGAGCCCTCTGGAAGCATGACTACCCCTCTGGCTCTCTAGGAGCAAAAACCCATCCTTATTTGGGACAATATTCTGTTTCTTTGGGTTTTCATTCCTGAACCACATAGGGATGCTGCTGACGTAGTTAAGTATCCCAGGAGGTCATGGGAGTAGAAGCCCCTCTTACTGGTGGCTTGGGTAAGAGCTTGCTTTAGCAACCCTGTTAGGCAGACAGACTGGGAAGTGTACTCAGCATGCCTCCATGTGTCCCTGTACATTTCCTCTAGCCCCCGCATGGGTCTCTATGT
Source organism: Tadarida brasiliensis (assembly GCA_030848825.1). Classification (NCBI taxonomy): domain Eukaryota; kingdom Metazoa; phylum Chordata; class Mammalia; order Chiroptera; family Molossidae; genus Tadarida; species Tadarida brasiliensis. Next base: position 45,870,551 of record CM061270.1, read on the forward strand.
CTATGTTTAACATACCTCCTGAGCCTGGATTTTCATTCTAATTTTAGTCACGTGTGGGAGTGGGTAATGCATCTCGCTTTACTGAACTCACAGGTGCTTAAGTAGATTATTAGTTCCATGTCTTGAAATTACTATGCTTACGGAGGTCAGCTGAGAATATAAGCTCTGCTTGCAGAGAAAGTGATAAGTCCTAAACAATGACATTCCCAAAGGATGGTCTCCATATAATGAGTAATTGTGCTGATTGTCTAGGTCCAGAAGTGGTCAATAAAAGCTTGGCTGTTCCTCTGGGTGGCAAGTGGGAGGAGATGATACAAAGGAGAAGCAGCATGCTTTATGCCTCTTAACTTTGACCCCTTCCTTGGGCTGCTTCCTCAACTTGGACTTTTCTTGTTCCACATCTATTCTATACTGGAGAGAAATACAGTTTTGTAGTTGAGAGTTTGAGTTCTGGAGTCATGAGCTTTACTGCCAGCTCATCTGTGTTTATACTACTTAACTTTTGGAAGACCCAAAAATTCCCATATCTAGGTTGCAAGTAGTTCCTGAATTTATTGCCTGACACATAGAAAGTATTCAACAAATATGGAAAACTATGGGTTTAGATCTTCAGAGCCAAACTCAATCCTACCCCCCCGTGAGTATTTTCTTTGCAGGGCTACCAGGTCTGAAAGTCTGTACCAGAGCACAAGGAATGCAATATGACCCTCAGATCCTGACATCCTATCTTCCTATTGTCATGGTTATACAAATGAGACGAATATTTCAAAAATTAACAATTAGAAGATTTCACATGCAAATCCTAATTTCTAGCTTCTTTTGCAAATTCAGAAACTCTGATGATCAGGGCCACTACCCTTTCCTTATCCAGACCATTACCACTGGCTCAGGGGGAGCTGCTCTCCTGAGACAGGTGTGCTCTCCAGTCCGACACGGACTCCATCACTCTCTACTACTTCCTAGAAAACAAGACCATAGTTGGTTGTCATTTTTTCACTGGATTCTTACTGTTATTTTCCAATACAAGGTGGGGCAAAAGTAGGTTTACAGCTGTTTGAATGGAAAATAATATAATAATTAATAAATAATAACACAAGAATAAACTGTGTTTTGCATACTCACAACTGTAAAAATACGTTTGCCCCACTCTGTCTATTGAGACTTTTTTTTTAATTGTGCTCTATAATTGTTGGATTTAGTGTTCTCTAAATGTAAACTAGGCCTCCTGGGATGACTGTGTTGTTTAGAGTCTTTACACACTTGTGTATTCTTCTGTCAACTTTGTCTAACAGTTACGGAGAATAAAATATTAAAATATCCAACTATGATTATGGATTTATCTATCTCCTCCTTTAGTTCTGTCAATTTTTTTGCTTTATACATCTTGAATCTCTATTTTGAATTACATACAACTTTAGAATGATTATGTCTTTCCATTGATTGACTCCCTTATCATTATTAAATGAGTCTTTATGTGAAATGCTCCTTTCTTACACTATTTACAGGGCACATCATTTCCAAAACTCTTTCTTTCAAACCAACTGTGTCTTCCTATTTAAAGTGTTTCACTTATATATGTTTGGGCCTTGCTATTTTATCCAGTCAGACAATATCTCATTTTAATTGGACTGTTTAGTTTTTTACATATATATACCAATTTGCTATTGTTTTTCTATTAATCCATATGTTTTCATTTATTAACAGTTTTTCCCCTCTCTTTTCCTGTTATCTTTAGGTTAATTAAACATCTTTTGTGATCCAAGGGATTGCAGTTCTTCCTGTTGTCAATGCCTGAAAATTACTGCCTTATATATTTTGTCCAGGGTTATACTTCGTGGCAGGAGTCCAACTCCGGAACCAGTTACATTGTAGTTGGAAATTCCATACATTTTTCTTTGTTGATGGGTATCATGAAAAAAAAATTTTTTTTTAATTTCTGTATTTGTAGGGCACAAACTTGTAGCAGTGTTGAAAATAACAGGTATAATTGTTTTTGAAGTCAAAGATTTTATGTATCACAACTGAAAGTGATATAAGTGGAGCCTTTTTAGAGGAACTGCCTATTTTTCAAAACTTTAAATTGGATTAAAACCGATATTGTTTTACAGACTGTAAAGCCAGCAGGAAAGCAGACATCCCGACCACAAAACTGATGGCCACAGATGCTCTATCTGAAGATAGAGCCAGCGAGCCATCATGTACAACTGAGAGTGGCTCAGCTTAGCACACCTACGGAAATTCTTTCTTCCTTTCATGTCACTATTCCTTACCTTTTCTCATAAAACCCCCTTGCCTTCACCTTAGCTGGATTTCTGCCTGAATCTGTGCTTCCAAAATTGCAATACTTTCATCCTTAATAAACTCCTTTCCATTTTTTTATTTTTAGGTTATTATAACTATACTACTACTACTACTATTACTAAATAATAATAACAAAAACAACAGGAGGACGGGAAGAGGAGCTATAGAATTATCTTTTTGTTCTCCCAACAGAAAATAATATTACAAACTTGTCAAAAAAGTATGCAGTCAAAATATGTAAGAAATAAAGACTTCATTATAAGTGTTTTAGGCAGTTAATTAACAAAAATATTTTGCTATTTTTCTGGAATTTGTGTATTTTGAGCAGTCAGCATTAAAAAGTTATTTTCCTTAACAAGCGTTCACAAGAACATATAGGTTTTATGGCCCACAAAACCTAGATTTTAGAAGTCTAAAAATATCCTAAAATGATATTTAAGTAAATCAATAGAGATTAAAAATAAAAAAAGAATTTGAAAGGGTTTAATTTCCTCAAAGCAGCATGCAGTGATTTGGGAGGGGAGGGATAGAGGGTGTTGGTTGGTGATAAGAGCAAAACCACCTAGCCTGTTTGTCCTCCTTCAGTTTGCAAAAGGCAAGCACGGGATGGGGGGGGGGGGGTCTTTGAAATCTCAGCTTGAATCACTGGATGTATCATGTGATAATAATGTGGAGGGAAAATCTATCAAAAGCTTATAAGGAAAAGCAAATATCCAAAGTTCAAATTCCAAGAGAAACAGAATACACACATGTGTGCACACACATAGAGACATATATATTTTCCACCTCCTATTTTTAAACAATATAAATAAATAAGTACATTTGGAGACTTGGAACAGACATACAGATTCCCAGCAGCGAAGATGATCCCCTCCCAACTTCCTCAAATCCCACAAGGAAGGGGCCAGGGGAGCAGCAATGCTTCCATTCACTGTTAGGCTCAATTAAGACAACAGCTGTCTTAAAAAATAAACAAGAGATGAGGCTATTTTTGCATTAGAATGCATTAGGGGACTAGGCTGGAAAGCACAGAGGGCTGTAAGCAGGGACATTGGAAAATTACCATTCTCTTTGTTTTTCCAATGTCTGGGTGACTTTCAGGTCTCAAAAACCATATCCCTACACTCTGTCATAGCCAATTAGGAACAGAAACTTTTATCACTGGCTGTGATTATTGTGTCTTTTTAGAGTTAATCTTGTAAGGATGGGTACCCATTTCTTTTTTTGGCAATTTATAGCACACACGCTTGTTAAGTATTGGAAAAAGAGGGGAAAATTGGAGCCAGGTTCTAAAAAGATATTTGGCAACATAGGTGTCTATGAATAAAGCACTTCTGGGCATTTAAAATGGAAATGAAAATGACACTACATGATATGTTAAGGCCCAAAGCCAACTGGCAAATTGAGAATCAGAAATCTCTGGTTCCATTCCTGGTCTAACTAGTAACTCATTTTATAAACTTTGTCCTCTGCTTCCACGTTATTAAAATGTCTCTAATGAAAATTGTCCACTCTTCAGTATCTCTCACTTCCTCAACTTCCTCATGTAAAGATAAGATTCTCTGGTCTTCCCAAAATACAGCTGAATACATTCCAAGGAACAAAGATGAATACAGATAGATACAAAGTAACAATAAAACAAAGTGCACTTGTTTGGGTGCAAGCACTGGACTTTTAAATACTCTTGTCTGGCCCTGGCCAGTTTGGCTCAGCAGTTAGAGCGTCGGCCTGTGGACCAGAGAGTCCTGGGTTCGGTTCCCGCTAAGGGCACGTCCCTCAGTTGCAGTTTGTCCCCGGCCCCAGTTGGGGTCGTGTGGGTGGCGGCCACTCGATGTTTCTCACATTGATGTTTCTCTCTCTCTTCCACCCTCTCTCCCTCCCGCTCTATCTGAAAAAAAAAAAAAAAATACTCTTGTCTGGTTGAGTTGGAAAGATCTCTAGAGGCTCTGGTTACTGTGTGTGGCTGTGGACAGCTGTTGGTCACTGAACAAAGTCTATGCACATAGAATACCCACTGCGTTCCGGGTGAAGTACAACCTTGCAAGAGTTACATTTTTACAGGACAGTCTACCATGCACACTGTCATCCGTGCACAGAAATCCCCACTCACATAAAAGATTAGCTTTCTTTGTTAGAGTGACCCTTCGATCAAGTTCCCTGGCTGCACAATGGGATATTCAATATATAATGTTCACGGGAAATGTAATTATGGTTATTTTTAATACTGAAAAAATAGTGAAATCACTAATTTCCCAACCAGAAACCACTTGCTTCCTAATTATAGTCTAAAAAGAAATAGGATTTACTGGTTTAAAACCCCAATTGGAACTGAACAAAAGTAGATTTAGACAAGTTTTGAAATATGTATATATTTAAATTTACTGTCTTTTTTTAGTATGCAATCGTTAAGTACATAGTGAAGAAATTTTATAAGAAAATCAATTATTTTTGGTAATGTTAACCTTCCAGTGTTTGCAATGGATCTGATGCAACATACCCTCTAAAAACATCCCCCCAAACCTCGATCTCACCACAAGTACTCTCCAGGAAGCCTAGTTTTAACTGAACATTCTCCCCCTTTGAGGACTATGCTTCTTTTCCATTTATTTTTTTAGAGAGAGTGGAAGGGAGGGAGGAAAGGAAGGAGAAAGGAAGAAAGAGGGAGGGGGGAGGGGAGAGAAACTGCTGTGAGAGAGACACATCGATTGGTTGCCTCTTGTATGCACCCAAACTGGAGCCAGAGATTGAACCTGCAACCCAGGTATGTGCCCTTGACCAGGAATTGACCCCTCGACCCTTCAGTGTGCGGGCATTCAGTGTGTGGGCCAACGCTCTAACCACTGAACCACACCGGCCAGGGCTTGAAGACCATGCTTCTCATTTGTTCTCTCAAACTGTGGCCTTAAGGACCACAAATGGGGTTGATGTTCTCACTCTCTGCCACTACTTCCCACCTCATAATGAAAATTTCTGCTGCTTTGATTTCTCAGCCTTTCGGCAATACCACCCACCCCCTTCCTCATTGCCATTATTGATCACACCCTTGACTATGCCCTCTTATTAACTACAGACTTTGGCACTTGGCCCATAACCCTGCTGAAAATCTGGGCACTTCATCATCCACGTGGATTCCTCATCAACACCTTGACCATTCATTTCCTTGACTTCCTTCAGGGACCTACACACCACTCTGTCTTCATTCCCTGGCCGGCCTCAGTCCTTGCTGGGCCCTTGATACCACTTTCTAAGTAAATTGTTTCTCCCACCACACTATTATCACTTTTATTATCTTATTTACTTTGAAACATGATCAAGTGTCTCCATTTAAAAAACAAACAAAGGAAAACCTCTCTTGACCTCCACTTCCCTCCTGATTTACCTAACATCCTGTCTTTTCTATCCCCCTTCAAAGTCAGACTTTAAAAGGGTCACATGTCCTCATTATCCCCATTCTATGGTGGTTTCTTCTCTTCATTGCTTACCAAATGGCTCTATGTCACTGAATTCAGAGGCTGTTTCTCAGTCCTCATCTTACTCAACGCTGCTGACCCCTCCCCCCTTCTTACAACACTCTGTCCTTCTGCTTCTGAGACTTACCATCGTCCTGCTTCTCCTCCTCACTGTCCTGCCTTGTCTTCTCTGACATTTCATCCTCCTTCCCACAGGCATTAAATTCTGTATTTCCTCAGTGCTGCCAAGATCCTCAACTGTACTTCCTCAGTATCCTCTCCCTACAAAAAGTTATCCATGTCTCAGCTTTAATTCCCACCAATGCAATTTATATTTACATCTTTATCGCCAGACTTCCAACTTTAGTATAGATCAATACACCCACCTGCTTACTTGACATCCTTACTTTGATGTCTCAATGATACTTCATTCTTAAGTTATTCAAAGCCAAATTAATTATCTTTCTGTACCAACTGCCTTCACTCTGCACCCCAACTAACTAAATAAATAATAAGAACTAGTTCTCTTCCAAGATTTGGTTAACCCCCTAAGCTGATTCTTACAACCTCCATATTCATCATTCTGTATGCATTTCCAACTTCTGCCTGTGCTACCTTCTAATTATCTCCCAAATGCATCTTCTCATATCCATAGCCACCACCGTCACGCTAACCCAACCTAACAGCACCTCTAACCTGGACATCTCCTCCGCAACAGCCTCCTGAATGATTCACCTTTACAAACTCTTGCTTCCTTTCAATCGGTTACCCAAGTGACTTTTCCCAAAAATAAATTTTATCATGTTCCCCTAATCCTTGAAATGCTTAATGGGTCCCCATTGTACTAAATACAGAGGCCTAATCTCTTCGCCTCCAGCAACCAGTTAAATTATACACCGTCCGATCTCCTCCAGATATGGCCCCTCTGAGAAACCTTCCCCGGCTTCCTTGACATCCTCTGCCCCCTGCAGCAGCATTTTATGAAGTGGATTCAGAAAGTTCTCTAAGTCAAGTTTGTGTGAGGCTCCTAAGTAAGCAATGAGAGAAGTCAGAAGTCTGGCTCTTCCCATAAAATCTGACAGCGCTGCTGCTAAAATTCTCCAGCAAAAAAAGTCCCTGTCTCTTTCAAAGGCCATTACCCTTCTTCACCAAGAACAATAATTTGTGATTTCCACCTTCAACAGATTGTTTTTTCCTATGCCTGGCAAACATGGTCTTTTTATCCATTCACAATTCAGCTGAGAGCAGTCAGCACAAGCAGAATGAAGAGGTCTTTTGCCTTCAGAAAAATGACAGCAAATATTAAATAGCATTTAGTGTTCACTGTTTCAATAAGCTCATTAGAGGTCTCTAGCCTAACTTCTATAGAGTTATTAGGCTATAATAGAAACATTTACCAAAAGTGCTAAACCATTTTTCAGAATGATTTGGTGTCCCCAATATTGAGGAGAATCATTTCGGAACACATTTTCACAGATCACCTTAATTCAACTTGAACTAAATTCATTTATAGAGCTGCTGGGCTGTACATCTCAACCTATCTCTGTCTTGAATTTGCCTACGATGGATATTGCTCGAGCTGCAGGGATCATTGAACAGAGAAGAACACTTCTGCCCTTCCTTGCCCTTCTCGACAATCACAGAGAACTTGCGACTTGTTAAGTTTCCCTAACGAGGAGTTCAGACATAGCCATTGCTTGTGGCCTAGGAAGGGACCATAGGAAATAGCCTTCTGCATCCTCTGGGGTTATTGTTGTTTCTGTCGGGAGCTGTGGAGGATGTGGACAGCAGAACGGAAGCAAACTCAGAGCAGCTGTTAGTCAAGGTGGCACTCTCTGGGACTGGGACACACCTGCAGAACCTGACCCCCGAAGCAGGGTTCAGGGACATGCTGCTCTCACCTGTGCCCTCTGCCTTCAATCTGCTTGTGAAGTCCAGCTTTTTTTAATGGTTGTTCGGTTATTGTCCTTTATGAAATGAAATGCATTGCAGGTATCTGTGCTAGGGTCCTATCTCATTCTGTGCACTCTCTCACGCCTGCCATCATTTTCTGTGTGGTGATGATTCCCAAATCATAGTTCTTGGCCAGCTGTCACTCCTGGGCTATAGACACAACGATCTCTTAACCTACTGGACAAGGGCACCTGGATGTCATGTAAGTACCTCAAACCTGAGATGACCAAATCTGAACGCAATATCTTGCCCCCCAAATCTGCTCCTTTTTTCTAGATTCCCTATGTCTGTGGAAGGCATCAACTCTTCCTAGTAGCCCAAGCCAGTACCCTGGTGTATTTGTCAGCTGTTGCCATAATAATACTGTATAATGAACTATCTCAGAGCTCGGGGGCTTGAATCACGAACATTCATTTTTATGTCTGTAGATCTAAAACTATCATTTGATTTATCTTGTATGAGCTTGGCTGGGCAGTTCTGAGTCCTGCTGCAGATCCATGAGCTTAGCTCAAGTGACAGGCTGGGTCCAGGTCTGCATCACCTGTGTCTGGGGCCCCGGCTGAAAAGGCAAATGGCTTTCCTGAGCATTCTTCAGACACCACACTGTAGAGCACAAGAGTCACCCAAAACTGCACAGGGACACTTAAGGCCCTTGCTCTGATAATATTCTGTCAGCCAAAGTGAGTGACATGGACACATCCAACATCAGTGAGATGGAAGTAAATATTTCCTCCACCAATGATTTAATCTATCAGACCTCGGCATCATTATTAATGATTCCTTACCCTTTATCAATACTTTACCACCACCTCCACCACCATCATTCCCAGTCAACTACTAAGACTTGTTGATTCCACTTTCTAAACATGTCTAGACTCAGCGGTGCAGGTCACCATCACGTCCTTGTCTGGATTCTGCACAGCTTCCACCAGCCTCTGGGCTCCAGGTCAGCCAACAATCCTCACCCACACTGAAGCTTCAGTAACTACTCTAAACACCTTTCATTTTTTCATTCAGCAAATCCATGTGTTTTACCTCCTACTACATATCAAGTAGTATTTTAGTTGTTGCAGATATTATAATAATTTCAAGTCCCTGTGCTCATGAAGGTTATATTTTAGTGGAGTTGGGGTGAAAAACAGGTAAATAGATGATAGAAGGAAGATAGATAGATGATAGATAGATAGATAGATAGATAGATAGATAGATAGATAGATAGATAGACAGACAGAGAACATTGTATATCAGATATTGGCGAATACTATGAGAGAGGGAGAGAGCTGGGGCAGGGATTAGAGAATGTCAGAAAGGAGGCTTGAGCTTGTAAATACAGGGTGAACATAGAAGGTCTGACTGAGAAGCTGACCTTTCAGCAAAGACTTGAGAACAGTGAGGGGGTGGGAAGCTGGGGACAATCCTGATTTAAGCAGAACGCCAGTGCGTGGAGACAAGGCAGGAGTGTACCTGGCTGAAGCACAGTAGGTAAGGAGGAAAGCTGTAGACTCGAAATCAGGGAGGGCCTGGAATCACAAAAATGCAAAATCTAATCCTGCTCTCTCCACCACTGTATCCTGATATAAGTACTGATAAAATTCTAAGTCCTTGACGTGCATTACAAGTACTTTGTTAACCTTATCTTCATTTACGTTTTAAATTCCAATTCTAACCTTCACAGTCTATGCTCCAGCCACTGGAGCACCTTTCAGTTCTCTGCATCTGCATTGCTCTATCTCATCTCTGAATCACTGGGTGCCTCACTCCCTTGATCTGAAACACACACACCCCACCTCCCTCCCCACCATAGCTTTGCCTGGCTAATTCTCTTTGCCTTCCATTCTTCAGTTAGATACCCTTTCCTCTAGGAAACCATCCCTGCCCTTGAAAGGCATTGTTAGATTTTCCTCCAACGTGCTGCCACACTGTGCAATAATCATCTCTTTATTGTCTGAATTCCCTACTTCTCACTAGACATTGCCTTAGTCACCCATGCTGCGGAATCCATCTTAAACAATGTATAGCACAGAGTGGATGCTCAGTATATATAGCATAAATAAGTAAAGATAAATATGATTCTAATAAGAGTATTGTGCTCAAATTTGCTATGAGAATTGTAAAGATTATCAGAGTTGGTGACATCACCATTAATAAAATGGCACAGCGATCTGTGCCCTCTAAATAGCTCAAAGCTGAGATTTAGAAACAATATACTATCTGCAGTATTTATTTGCTATCACCCTTTTCCAAGTTTGGTGCTTGAATGTCTCATTCCCACAAGGGCAGGTAGTCAAATATGTGTTAGATAATCCCCAAGGCAGTAGTAGAAAAGGTTTAAGGGTTATGCCTCCCATTGGTATGTACTTTTGAACAATCAGTTTTTTAAAGATAACATCTTCAAAACTTAAAGGATTAGCTCATTAATGGTGGGATTTCAAGCACTGATAAAAAAAAAATACTAAGATATTTGCAGAAAGCAAGACATTCTTGGGAGATTCAAATTGTACCAGATAAGTGGTCACCTACTCCACCTATAAATAATAAAATCAACCCCTGAAATCCTTTCTGACGTCTATTTTACATAGCATTCATATACTCTGCCTCCTTTGAATTTTGCGATGGAAATGATGGACCAGTTTTAGAGATGAGGAAACTAAAAGGCTTAGGAACTAGTATAAAAGGACAAACAAAGGTACAATAAAGCCAAAATTCAGACCAGAATTCAAAGCATACACTTTTTCAAGGAAGGAGAGGGAGAAGAAGAGGGGAAGATGGAGGGAGGGGGAGGGACAGGGGAGAGAGAGGGATTAATTTAATAATGCTGATTCTAAATTATCCGGGAGATATGAATCTGTAACCTGCAGTTTCATGACTTGGTCTTAGTTCCTGCATACCTCTCTTTAGTGTGAGCATTTTGTTGTGCTAAAAGTACGTCCAGTATTTAAAATGGCAACATTTCCTTCACTATGACTCCTAAAGCACAAGCTAACAACTTTAGGAAGCATTTTCACAATGATTAAGAGCATAGACTCTGGATGGAGCCTGCCTGCCCAGAGTTCAAATCCTGGCTCTGCATCTTACTAATGTGTGACCGGGGGCAAGTTATTCAACCTCTCAGTACCTCAGTTTCCTTATCTACTAAATAAGGATGCAAGCAAATTTGTCTCATAGGGTTGTTGTGAAGATTAAATAAATTCATATCTTCCAAGTCCCTGGCACATGGTAAATACTTATAGAAGAATCAACTATTATTGTCTTCTGCTCAATTGAACAAATAGCTGTTTGAAAATACTACAAGTGGGTACTTTGATCCTCAATGCAGCACATACCTCATTTCATGCTTTATGTTATGGATGTGAAACTGCCCTTGCTAAAACTCAAAAAATGCACGTGACATTTTCACGTTCTACTTAGGTGAAGAAGCATACTTTCAAAATAGCACATCCTATGGGTTTTCGTTTGTGTTTAAAGGGTCTTAGACTTGGAAGCCAAATCAGAATTTGAGCATTAAATTGGGGCATAATCTCATTCTAGAAATAAATTGATTGGCATCTGCATAGTGAAAAAAATTGTAATTATAATTTAAGAATAAAGAGATCTTTCTAACCAATGCAATGTTGTGAATATGACAAGGTGGAAATGACTCAGTTGAAGAGACTAGGAAGGTTTCAAATGCCAAAGACCAGTTGGAGTGAAAACCCTTGATTCTAAACCTCAAGAGTTAACTTAGGCTTCATTTTCTGAGAAACAGAAGGTTCTTAATAAAGTTGCCTAGACAACAGCAGCTCAGTCCCAGGGCAACCGTCCCTTTGATTTCTCACCATCGCCATCCTACACCAGCTCATACCAACCTCATAAACAATGTCAAGGCCATTCAGGGCCCCTCAGAATGGCTGCTGGCTGCTGTTAGTAGACCCCTGGGCTGCAAACAGAAGGATCAACATATCTAATTCAGCTGACCCAAGGTGTGGGCGGGAGGTAGGTCACAATGGAACAGCTGGTGCTTATGGGAGGCTCATATCAGGATCAGCTACAGATTCAATCCTCCCACGGAAGAAAAGGGAGGAATGGACAAAGGAGATTCAAAAGAATGTAAGGTCATCTCCAACATTCACTTTTTTCTCTAAATCTTTCTGAGTTTTTCAACATCAAGTACTTTTTGTCACTTTGATTTTCTAAATATATATATTTATAAACATGAATATATTTATAATCAGGAACCAAATAATATTTTATACCTCTGTGTACAGAGGTACCGACAGAGACCATAAGATAATTTTTTAAATTATTTTTTTATTTATTAATTTATTTTTGTTACAGATGTTTCTCCGTTTTTTCCCCATTGACACCCTCCTTCCCATCCCCCCCACCCAGTCCCCAGCTTTGTTGTCCATGTCCATCAGTTATGCATACATGCATAAAACTTCTGTGGTTCATCTCTTCCCTCCCCCCACCCCTTCTAAGGGTTGTCAGTCTGTACCCTATTTCCACGTCTCTGGGTCTACCCTGTTCCTCAGACTGTTATGTTTATTATATTCCGCAGATAAATGAAATCATGTGATATTTGTCTTTCTCTAGATGGCTTGTTTGGCTTAGGATAATACTCTCCAGGTCCCTCCATGTCGTCTCGGAGGATAAGAGATCCAGAGAGACCATAAGATAATTTTGAAACTGAAAGATTAGGATCCTACATGTCTCCTTCATGGTGTTTTATCACAATATTGTTCAATTGTTAGATTATTCATATAATGCCTCTCTTCCCTTCTAGACTGCAAGATCCATGAAAGTGGTGACTACATTTATCTCTTACACCAATATAACCTGCCTGGCTTGCTGTCTTGCACAGAGGTGGTGCTCAAAAGTGATTATTGAATGAATGCATGGCCATTTTTAAAAATTATAAGCAGTTTAAAACTGCAGCCTCTTATAATAAATGTTGTAAGTTATTTTGAAGAAAGTCCTTTTCTAATTATGTAGGGAATCATTTTGACAAGCTCTTCTGGTGAAGCAGATAAAAGGCAATCACGAGGAAAAAGTAAACTGAAATAATACAAATGATAATGTTTCAGATTTAGATTGTAAGTATTCTGTTTAAAAAGGGACAGTGGGTATATCTTTCAGTGGATCTAAGTCCATGCAGACAGATTATGTTGAAATAAAGATATATAAACACAGGTAGATATAACAAATAACAGTGTGTGTGCGTATACCGTATATATAATAATAGTATACATATTTATATACACTATACATATATAACAAGTTATCCCAAAAGTTAGCAGCTTGAAAAACAATTATCTATTATCTTATAGTTTCTGTAAGTGAAGTATCTGGGGGCAGCTTAGCCGGGTGGTTCTAGCTCAAGGTCTCTCATGAAACTACAGTCAAGCAGTGACTGGGCCACAGTCATCTCAAGGTTGCTAGACTGAGGCTGAAGTATCTACTTTCACATCTATACAATCCTATAACCACCACCACAATCAAAATACATTATATTTCCATCATTCTCCCAAATTCCCTCATGTCCTTTAGAAATCAATTCCTTCTCCCACTCCCAACCACTGACCATCACTGACATGTTCTCTACTGCACCCCTGTAGCTTTGCCTTTTCTAGAAGGCTATATAAATGAAATCATATAGTATCATACAGTCTTTGCCTCAGGCTTCTTTCACTTTTTATTGCTGAGTACTATCCCATTGTAGGAATGTACCACATTTTTTCCCCATTCATAAGGCAATAGACACTTGGGATGTTTTTAGTTTGGAGCAATTATGACTAGAGCTGCTATAGACATACACTGGAATATTATTCAGCTTATAAAAGAAGGAAAGCCTGCCACTTGGGCTAATATGGGTAGATCTGGAAGACATTGTGCTTAGGAAAATATACCAGTCACATAAGGACAAATACTGCATGATCCCACATGTGAAAATAAAATAATCAAACTCAGAAACAAACAGCAGAAGAGTGGTTACTATGGGCTGAGTGGAGGGGAAAAGGGAGGTAATGGTCAAAGAATACAAAGTTTTGTCAATCAAGATAAATCCGTTTGGGAGATCTACTTCGCAACATAGGGTCTATGATTAATAACACTCTATTGTATATTTAAAATGTTGCTAAGAGGATAGATCTTATGGTAAGAACTATTACCACAAAAGGAAAATAAAAATAAAAACAAAGTAGGTGAGAGAAAACTTTTGGAGATGAGGGATAAGTTTGTGACATGGATTGTGGCGGTGGCTTCACACATGTAAATTCTCTCCAAACACATGAAGTTGTATGTCAATTCTACCTCAATAAAATGGTTTTTTTAAAGTAGAAGTAAAAAAATGATAAGAAGGTTAAGGTTTTCCAGAAGGATGGTATAGAGGAAATTACCAAAGAAATTTTAAAAAAGGGAAATTAGCAGAATTGAAGTTCATGAGTCTCCAGATTAAAAAAGGTCACTGAACACCAGTTAGTTACTTTTGGCCGAGCAGTGAAAACTACTGGCCAATGACAATAATGTAAACAGTGAAATTAACACAAACCAAATGAACAATTAGGAAAATGGAAAATGAGAAAGTGGAAGAATGGGTCCTGGGAAGTGTGCTAAATTCTCATCTTCACAACGAGCATCTTGGGGATGATGGCTCCATACTACCATGTCCTCGGGTTAACCTAAATCAGCTAATGAAAACTAGGAATTTACAGTAATGTGCAATTAGCCCATAATGTGTACCCTGTAATTTCTGAAGGACTAGTTTTCCTCCTTAATGTATCATGGATTGACATGTGGTCCTGCTGTATAGGACGAGACCAGTACACAGATCACTACACCCCTTGTGCTAGCTCAGGAGAGCTGGTTGTGAAATTCTAACTATTTGACATTACATTGGTAGCTTGAAATCAGCAATGATGAGGTATTTATACCAGAAATCAGCAAATATTACAAATCTAAGAGGGTATTTTGTTGTTGTTAGCTTGTTTCCTCTTGGGAGCAGTTTACCTATACACCACTACAAACAGTTTACCATGTAAGTGTAAAAAAATACAAAACCATCTATACCCTGTTCCATGAGATGAGACCACCAGTCATTGAATGTTGCAGCAATATCAAATTTCTATAAAAGTTTCTAAACTCTTTCTCTTCATTTTTGTACTTACCTGGTCATAGGCAGGTAACAAATAGTTTTCAAACTGACGCCGATCCCTGAACCACACACTGAGTAGCACTGCTGTAGAGTATATAAATTCTATCCCCTTCCCATAACTCAATTTCAGATATCTTAATATATTTCTCTTTGTTAGTTCTCATTTTATCAAACTTAATAAAACTTTAATATGTGTTCAAGGTCAATTTGCCTAACAAGTTTTACTTTAAATATATTTCCTCAAATCTATTAAATGTAATAAAAAGTTGAAATACATCAGGAAGTCCTTACCATATAGTATGTATTCAATAAATACCAGAAGTAAATACCTTTAGTAGATGTTGAGCCTTTGAGTTCATGGAGCACTGTTTTGGTTTATTTTTGGCTTTGTTTTATACATATGTTCCTTAACACTTAGCACAATGCTTGGCCCTTTCTATGTGTCCAATACCTATTTATTGACTAAATTAATAATGAACAAATAAATGATTATAATGCCTATCTTCCTAACTTAATGTAGACACAGTTTTGACATTGAAACCAAGGCATAAGGGATATCAGAGCACAGGGACTTTGCAAATCTCACCTGCACAAACCCATTCTGAACATTTCCTCTGGTCTGAGCAAGTGGCCCATTTTCTGAATTTAGCCTCATAATTTGACAAAAGAGAACAATGCAAGAATTTGTATTGAACTGAAATGTGAACTAATAAGGAATCTTAGTTGGCCTTTTGGTTTTTCCCAAAGGATGATAAGGTATGCAGGTATACTCAGTGAAAAGTGAATTGGGTCCCATCATCTCATCTGCCAAGTGAGAAAACTGGATATTTTTCTTGTATTTACTTTTTAAAAAAATTTTTCTTTATTGTTTAAAGTATTACAGATATCCTCCCTTTTTTCCCTTATTGATCTCGCCTACTTCCACCACACTATTGTCTGTATTTCATTTTAAGTTCTGTGCAACGAAGAAATAGAAAATGTTAGTTTTTTTCATTAGAGGAAATAGGCTTGCTGGTTTCTAAGTGTTGTCAGGAGAGACTTCATGGAAGCTGGTGATTTGACAAGTTTGATTCAAAGTTTGTGGGTACCTGAACATCTGGTGCTGCTCCCTCTTTTACCTCCTATGCCTGCCATCTGTCATCATCAGGAAACAAGGTGTCAACTACCATGAGATTCAAGAAGTAGGACATATTTTCAAGAAATGTATAAGGCCAGACATTTCAATGGCAACTGATGAACCGTGTAATAACATCTGTATTTCCCTGTACAAGTTTTGTCATATCTAACTGATGCTCACAACCCTAATAGAATGTAGTAGGAGCAATGCCATTCATCAGAGTCAAGGGAGCCAAGAGTTTGGCTTACAATTCATATTTTAAAGCCATGGTTCTTAACCACTTTAATGAAAAGTAATGTGCCTTGTGCACAGAACTTAAGCACAAACTTCTGCATAAAATTTAAGAAGGTTTATAACCTCTGAAGCTAAATAGTTAATCCATGTTAAGAACCTCATATTTGGTCAAGTTAGGTGAGCCTGAGATAATTTCTAGTAAGGGTCCCTCGTTTGGGTGAGGAGTTTGAGCTAAAGCCAGAGTGATTTCTGGCATGCACAAATAGATGGGGTGAGATGAAGTAGAAGCATGGTCACTCAGAGAGCTGGGAGAGCCAGGCTTAGAGATAGTGTGGTTTTTGATAATTACCTATCTGGAAGAGAGTGAAGAAGACTGGAATGTAGTTCTGCCTATGCCTCCAAATGCCTAGGTGATGT
Source organism: Tadarida brasiliensis (assembly GCA_030848825.1). NCBI lineage: Eukaryota > Metazoa > Chordata > Mammalia > Chiroptera > Molossidae > Tadarida > Tadarida brasiliensis. The sequence goes on from CM061270.1 coordinate 45,887,151, forward strand.
CATATCATTTCCTTTGTGCCTTAGTTGTCTCATCCAAACAAGGATAGAATTGAATTAAATGATGCGTTTAACTCTAAAATTCTATCATTTGGGAGTACAAGATATGTACAGAGTACAGGAAAGACTGGTATAATGGAGAGAAATTGTATGGCAGTAGATGAGCCTTTGCAAAAGTTTGCCTGAGTACTAAAATGTATTCAACACCACTGTGTTCCTGGGTTATAATGAGTCCTGATGCCTTCTTTCTTTTTTTTCTAGAAGAACATCACTTCTATTTCTTCTAGCAATCATTATAATCTCAATTTGCGGGGGGGGGGGGACAACACAATAGTAAATACATAAGGGTACATCTAGAATTCAGGCTGTCTTGAATGAGATTGAGAAGGAAAAAAGCCGTATAAACTTCCCATTTTAAGGAGCCTATGGTAAGTCCACAGTCAAGACCCTCATGGAGCCAAAGTGGTTTGTTTCAGTGCATCAGGGTGCCCACTAATTTGTGCTTTTCCAACCTGGCTGTTTGATTCAAATTTCTGGATTTTGAACTAGATCTGCTTTTCTGTCTTCTAGCTTTCAGCTCTAGCTCCAACCTCCAAATCAAAAAATGTTATCTATGTTCCAGAGACATGATTAGAAGGAAAACTGTCAACCAATCAGAAAGAAAACTTATACCAGTTCCTTCAACAGAAAAAAAGAGGGGGGGGGAGAGAGAGAGAGAGAAAGAGAGAGAGAGAGAGAGAGAGAGAGAGATTGATTTTAACTTTTCCATAGCTGTGTAAGGAATCAAAGTTACATCTCTTGGTTTCTCCAAATGATAATACCAGGGTTGAAGACAAAAATGTACATAACTGACTTAAAATTCTATCCAGCTTTTGGGTTTCTATAGACCTCACTGCTATAAACAATAACTCAGGCTTGAATTGACATTGCTTTTTTTTTTTTTTTTCCTGAGAAACTCAAATCCCTTTTCCTTCATATATTAGTCTTGGGACTTTAGTAAACTCAGTGGTTCAGAAAATTTAAAATAAACATGCCTCAAGTCCATGAAATATATGTATATCAATTATATTTGTCTACCAGGCACCCAGACTCATGGTTGGTCATGGTGACTGGGACTGGCCTCTCCCTACTTCATTACTAAATACCCAGTGTGACCCTTCCCAAGGGTATTTTCTCTTACATAGATCTATCTTTTAAAACCAGAATATGGAAAAAAAAATCTTATCATTCATCTACTATTTACCAAACACTGCCACACATACTACCTCTTTTAATCTTCACAGCATCCCTTAAAAGCAGTATCATATAGGAGACTAAGTCTCAATGAGACTACATTACTTGTCCAAATTCTCTTATTTATTAGATAAAAGAACTAGGACCTGAATCCATATATTCTAACTCCAAGTACAGTACACACTTCTTCCTTCTAGATCCAAATACCTCCCCATATTATTAGGTCTTTCATTTTCCAAGAGCAGAGACTCAAGAAATATTAAAATATGGATCTTTAATTAAGAAGTAAGAATTTAGGCTTTTAAAAAACTGTTGATATTTGTTTATTCATCTTTCTCCCAAAACCTGTCATTTCCCTCATTGTAAGTCTTCTTCTCCATGTGTGTCTCCTGCTAACTAGAAAATCTTCTAAAATTTCCCCATTGAAATTCTATAGACACCTGACCTAACTAGATAGCTAATAACCCAAACTATCATTCTTATAATTCTTATAATGACTTTTACGCCAGGATACATATTGACTTACTGATTAGCCTCTGGGTGGGCCACCTTGGGGGAGGTATCTACTCTTGTCCAATCAGGGGCAGCTCCAGAGCAAAGTTTCCCTTGCTTGAGCAGGGACTGAGGTGGAATTGTTTCAGCCCACAACACATACTGGACACAGAGAGTACTGACTGGCATGCCTGTGTCCACTAAAGCTCTAGCAGAGACACAAGACATCAGCTAGAGGAGGACAGGGCATCTGGTACTGCTCTGTCCCCTGACATCACACTTGTCCACTGTTCACGGTCTCTGCCAATGCTTCCAGGGGGGCATTATTTCACTTGATTTCTCGGTGTAAGTAGGTTAACAGATGACCTCACACCCTTTGCCTTTCTACATTCTGCTTTTTCCTCATCCTGAAGCCCTTTAAATCATCCATGCACTTAAAGCACAGTCATGCACTTAAAGCACTATATCCATAATGTAAAGACATTTTTTACATATGAGATAATTAAGCATCATATACAAGAATTAATCCTAAAAAATACTTGTATTCATTTCTCTGTTGCCATTGGGTTTGTTGTTGTTTTAAACAAACATACTTGCATAGTCTTTGCCTGAAAACTCTCTTTGATTCATTCTGCTCTGAGAAGTAAATCATCTCTTATAATCTAATAAATATCACAAATCTAAAATGCTAACGATTGGATCTTTCAAAATTATAATATTTTGAAAAATTGGATCAAAGCATGTGATTCTGCTAGATTGACAAATGGACAGTTTATCTTTCCAAATGCTTTCAACTGACTCATTTCTTTCTGAAATGATATTATTCTGACTCTTTTTTAAAGTCTCCCCCTTTAAAAGTGGCATTCCAACATATTGCATGTGTGTCGTATCTAACATATCACATGGTGTGTGAGCAAGTAGGTGTGCTTATAAACATGCCATATGGCCACTGGAAACCCCACATCTTTCTCCCTACCATGTACCAGAAGTATCTGGAGCTGCTTTTGCTTCTATATAATCCTTTGTGTTTTTTTTGTTTTTTTTTCTTTTCTGTCTCCGTTGACCCTTGTATTTGGGATTTGCCATGATTTCCTCCATATTCCAGCGATCCCAAATAAACACAAACATATACTCTGTACCATGTTTGCCTCCACACACCACTCCCATAAAGAGAGGGCATTGAATACCATGGCTGTAATGAGAACTCATGAGGTCTTGGTGGCCTCCAGGAGGCAGTGACTTGTGATGCAGTGGTTTGCAAATTGTGATCTTGGACTTTTAGTTCTACTCCACTGCCCCAGAGACTTAAAGAGGGAGAATCCCTGCCAGAAAGAACTCCCTTTCTTAACTACTATTTCAAATAAGGATTTAGGGAAAAACTGTTTAAAATTGGGATTTATCTTAGGATGATTTCCTGGAACCAGACCCCAAAAATAGATTCCTGTAAAGTAAGAAAGTGGTCTGCAGGTGCAGACAAAGTGGCTCCAGCCTAATGCAAGGCCTTCAACGAGCCACAGGTGTGAGTTGTTAGAAAAAGAGCCGCCTCACAAGGGAGGGGTGCACAAATGGTAAAGGAGACCCAAAGGGTCCGGGCACAGCAGCAGTAGTGTTCATTATAGGCTTTATTCCTGCCAAATCTCTAGATGTGCCCAGCTCTCCTTTCGCTTGATTTCTCAAAGATATTCCCACTGACCTCTCTCTTGAAAGTCTTTTGCTTTGACTTCTGTGACATTATCATCTTTTGATTGTTTTAGCTGCCCTTGCCCCACCATTTTGCAGATCATTTAACTCTACTCTGACAATTAATTCTTTGGAGTTCCTCAAGCCTTTGTTCTAGGCTGTCATCCTTCTCGATACTTGTTCTGTCTTCACTCTTGTCCCATGGATTTAATTAGCATTCACAGGCAGATGTTTTAAATGTTGATATCTCCAAACCAGACCTTCATCCTGATTTCCAGATATGTGATGAATATAATTGTGCTCTTTTATTCTGATACAACAACCCAAATATGCCCCAAATCATGGCGATGACACAAGAATCATGACTTCCCTGTTTTCCCAGTGTCACCACCAGTCATCAGTCTATTGAAGTCTGAACCAATGCTATTTCCAACATTCCCCAATTCTGCTCACTTACCTCCTAAATAAATCTAAAATCTGTCCTCTTCAACATCTGTAATACCACCACCCTAGTCCAAATGTCTGTAATCTCTTGCAGTATTATTTAAAGCCTGTTAACTGGTCCAACCACTTTTACTACCTCTCAACAATTAAATAGATCTTTCCCAGTAGACTGCAAACTCTATGAGGCCAGACCCCATGCTTAAAAATGTTTTTTGTTTGTTTGTTTGATAAACTTTACATTTTAGAATAGTTTTAGATTTACAAAATAAAATGCAAAAATAGGACAGAGAGTTTCCACAAATTCTGTACCCAGTTTCCACTATTATTAACATCTTACATTAGAATGGTACATTTGTTACAATTACTGAACCAATACTGATACATTATCATTAACTATAGCCCATAGTTTATTCATATTTCTTGTTTTTACTAACATTGTTTTTCCATACTAGTATACCTTCAATAACATCACATTGCATTTAGTTATCATATCACCTTAGGCATTTTTGGCTGTGACAATGTCTCAGATTTTCCTTATTTTTAATGACCTTAATAGTTTTGAGGAGCACTGAGCAGGAATTTTGTAAAATATCCATCTATTGGAATTTGTTCCTAACATGGTTACACAGGTTATGGGTTTTGGGGAGAAGGGAGGAAAATCACAAAGTTGGAGTCATTTTCATCCCATCAAACCAAGGGTACATACTATCAACATGACTGATTATAGCTGATGTTGACCTTGATCACCTTGACTGAGGAATGTTTGTCAAATTTCTGAACCATAAAGCTGTTCTCTTTTTCCCTTTTCTATGCTGTGCTCTTTGAAAGCAAGTCACAACGCATAGCCCATACTTAGAGAGTGGAAAGTTATGTTCCATCTCTTTCAGGGTGGAGTAGCTACATAAAGTATTTGGAATTCTTCTGCTCAGGAGGTGTCTTTCTCTCATTTATTCATTTATTATTTATATATTTATATATTTATATTAGTATGGACTCATGGACATTCATTTTACACTTTGGGTTATAATCCAATATTATTTTATTGTTGCTCAGATGTTTTCATCTTTGGCCAGTGCAAGCTCTTTCAAGTTGGCTCCTATGTACCTTTGACATATCCCCACATCATGTGTTGTTTTTTGTTTTTTTGTTTTTGTTTTTATGAGCACTTTATGGCACTATAAGGTCTCAGTTCATTTTGTATATTTTCCTGCCCCATTCCTAGAATGAGTCATTTCTCCAAGGAGCCCTGATTTCCTTTGTTGGAGAATGGTATTATAAACAAAGATCTGGGAGATAGATATGCCAACTGTGATTGCAATGTCCTTAATTCTAGGCCTTCTCCAACTAAAGAGCAAGGAAATATATGTGTGTGTACTAATTTGTGTGTGTGTGTACATATGTATGCGTGTATATATATGAGATAGTGTATACATATACACATATATGCACATATATAGGGTGGGGCAAAAGTAAGTTTACAGTTGTTAATGTGAAAAATAATACAATAATTAATAAATAATAATAATACAAGAATAAACTATAAGTGCTTTGAGTACTTACAACTGTAAATCTACTTTTGCTGTACTCTGTATATGTGTGTGTGTATATATATACTATATACTATATATACTATATACTATATATAGTATATATACACACACACACACACTAACTCATGTATAAATATTTTTACGTAACCATCTGTATCTATAGTAAGCTAAACACGAGTTCACATTGATGACTTCAACTCTCATCTATTACCACATAGATCATTACAGTGTCCCCTCGTGCTTATCTGTAAACTCCCACTGCAGCAGTGAAAAACCTAGCTCCTACCACCTAGCATTCATTTGCACAATTGTACAATTCCAGGATACTCATATAGAACTATCAGAATTGTTAACCCACAGCTCTGCAGGACATAGTTGTATCAAGTAGAGTACGGTGCTTCTCTACAGTTTCCTTTGCCTTTAGTTTTTCTGACTCCACTCATTTCCAAAGTGACTTAAGTCATCGCATTTCTCTCTCACCCTCCATGATCAAGTTTTCACCATTATTCTCACTGTTGACTAACACCATTCCTAACAGAGAGTAAGTGACCAACAGGTAATTTTTGCACGGTTGCAAGAATTAAAGTATTTAATTTGAAAACTTTCAACTGCTTAAGAAAGAAGGAGGAGGAGAGGAAGGAGAAGGAGAAAGAAGACAAAGCAGAGTTTGGTTAAAGCTCAGCCACTAATTATGATTTGTGCCAAGTTAGCATCTCTAAAACTGTTTCTTCACATGTAAACTAGGGATATTGATAACCTAAAGGAACTGTTATGAAGAAAATATGAAAGAATGTGCATAAATTGCCTGGAAGAACATCAAGAACACAGTAAGTATATTCTAAACATTGGTTCCTTTCTATTTTTGGAGGCTTCTAGAGTAATCAAAGTTTATCTCAAGAGTTCCAAGAATTACCTAATCACCACAATTACTTTTCCCTGGCCAGCTAATGAGCCCTGAAATTCCATCTAGAGGGTCTGAGCTTTGTATTAATGGTGACAATTTAGGCCTAAATGCACACATTTGGGGAGAAAGACAGTAATACATTTCCTGAGGAAGCAATTAACAGCAATAATATTAACAGCTAACAAATTTTAGCAATTGCTGTGCTTCAGGCATGGTGCTGAGTCCTTTGAATGCTAGTCTCACAGAGATTTCCCTTGGAAAATACCATTTCTAACCACATCCACAAATAAAGAAACTCACCCATATTTCAATCACTGCCATAATACTATAAACCAAAACAGAGAGGCGAGCATGCAACATGGTGGCAGGTCAGCAGGGTTATAAACGGGGGATATGAAATATAAATGTGGATATTTTCAGTAACTACTTTTGCTCTAGTTATTTCTCACTCATTTGGACTATGTTAAATATTGGTGCATTCTAGGATTCAGCTCATCTTAAACCTGCCACTCTGTGACCTCAGGCAAATTATTTAATAATGCATGGCCTTAGTTTTGGGGTCCCTTTAATGTTTAAAATTCCAAAATGCTGAGCAGGGTTTGAGAATGTCTTCCTGAGATGGACTTACTTCCAAATGCATAGCCACACTTCCTGCCTTCTGCCCCTAAATTATTTTCAGAAACTTAGTTTGCTATCCTCTCTCTTAAAATGGTCTCAAATCATACCTTCCCTACTGATTTCTCTTGTTGCATGTTCCTTTCATAATTAAAACAGAATTCCATTTCATATAGTGGACTCTGGTTTGGAATGCCAATATAAAAAACCTGAAAGCAAAGTTTGAGCTCTCTCTCTCTGTGCGGGCACTGTGCTGAGTGATTTAACAGTATTATAATATCTACCCTTCTACCAACACTGTAATATAGTTATCTTGTCCTCCTTTTTTCCGATGAAAAAAGAAAGCCTCACATAAAATACATAAAAACTAGCTTCAGCCCTGCTGGTATGGCTCAGTGGTTGAGCGTCGACCCGTGTACCAAGAGGTCACCTTTTCGATTCCCAGTCAGGGCACATGCCCAGGTTGTGGGCCAAATCCCCAGTGGGGGGCATGCAGGAGGCGGCCAATCGATGTTCTCTCTCATCGATGTTTCTATCTCTCTCTCCCTCTCCCTAGCTCTCTCTCTAAAATAAAAATAATTAAAAAAAAATCTCATTAAAAAAAAAAATTTCAGAGACTTTGGGCAAATTGTCCAGTAGGTAGGCAGCAGTGCAGAATTCTGAATACCTGTCTCTAAAGCCCAAGTTTTTGACTATTAAACCTTGTCCATTGAGATAGGTGACAATTTACATCAATAGTGTTAATGACTAAGAGGAGCATTAGACCAAGGTTATAGAGAGGGCATATGACAAGGCAAAACTGTGCAATAACTGTACAGTGTGTATTGGACTCTGTAATGTTACATACATAGGGGAAATTACGATCAGTGCTTCCATTTTCCAAAGGAGGAAGATGAGATTTATTCATCTAAGAGATTGTCAAAGGCGGCTCTGACACCTACCCAAGATGCCAAGGTCAGAATTATCTAGAGAAATTTACTTCAATCAAAAACAACAACAACAAAAACAAGTGGCAATTCAGTAGACCTAAATCACCAGGTGATATTTAAAATGTACTCAGGTGATTCTGATGTATTCCCAAGTATACAAGCATCATACAAGTTCAGATTTGCCTGATACAGGGGTAAGTCCCATATATAATAGTGAAATTCCAGGTCAGTGCTGTTTCCTCAACTTAATAGCCTATTTAAAAACACAGATGAAGAGGATTTCTGAGACATCTCTCTTTCTCTCTCTCTCCCTCCCTCTCTGCAAACCATGGACAACTTCCAAAACCCATTTGAACCTTGGGTGACAAGAACACTCTCTCTTCAAACAAGATCCTAGGACTTTATTGTCTCTGAGGCAATGGAGAGGGAGAGGATGCCCTGGGCTTGGCCCTTGGGCTCTTGTTACCAACATCATGTTGGCAGGATAGGATACTTACAAACTGTTTCTTCGCTATAATCTGAAACAGATTGCAAGGTGACAAGGCTTGCTTTGGTATAAGACCTTGACCCTACTCCTTAAACTGCCCCTCCCCTACCACCTACAATGCTTCTTCCTCTCCCTTCATCAGCCCTGCACTTCAGCAAAGTCACTTCAAATGGTCACTTTTCTCCGTAGTCAAAACACTCCCTACCCTGGAGGCATTTATAGCCTACCTTTTCTTTTGCTTTTCACCATCCATTTATTCAGCAAGTTAATTCAAAAAATATATTTTGACAATGGAGTAAACACAGTCTTTTCAATAAATGGCGTGGGGAAAATTGGACAGGTACATGCAAAAAAATTAAACTAGACCACCAACTTCCACCATATACAAGAATAAACTTAAAATGGATAAAAGACTTAAATGTAAGTCGTGAAATCATAAAAATCCTAGAAGAAAAGGTAGGCAGCAAAATCTCAGACATCACACATAGCAGAATTTTCACCAATACATCGCCTAGGGCAAGAGAAACAAAGGAAAAAATTAATAAATGGGACTACATCAAACTACAAAGCTTCTGAACAGCAAAAGAAACAACCATCAAAATAGAAAGGGAACCCACTATATGGGAGAGCATAATTGCCAACGATACATCAGATAAGGGGTTAATTTCCAAAATATATAGAGTACAACTCAACAAAAGAAAGATGAAGAATCCAATTTAAAAATGGGCAGAAGACCTAAATAGACATTTCTCCAAAAAGGGCATACAAATGGCTAAGAGACATATGAAAAGATACTCAACATCACTAATCATCAGAGAGATGCAAATTAAAACAACAATGAGGTATCACCTCACACCTGCCGGAATGGTGGCCATCAACAAATCTCCAAACAACAAGTGCTAGTGAGGATGTAGAGAAATGGGTACTCTAGTACACTGCTCGTGGGATTGCAGACTGCTACAGCCACTATGGAAAACAATATGGTGTTTCCTCAAAAAATTAAAAATGGAATTGCCATTTGACCCAGTGATCCCACTTCTAGGAATATATCCTAAGAAGCCTGAAACACCAATCAGAAAGAATATATGCATTCTTAGGCTCATAGCAGCACTATTCACAATAGCTAAAATCTGGAAATAGCCCACGTGTCCACCAGCAGATGAGTGGATAAATAAGCTGTGGTACATATACACAATGGAATACTATGCAGCTGTAAGAAAGAAAAATCTCTTACCCTTTGAGATGACATGGAGGGACCTGGAGAGTATTATGCTAAGTGAAATAAGCCAGTCAGAAAAAGACAAGTACCACATGATCTCACTTATTTATGGAATATAATGAACAAAATAAGCTGACAAACAAAATAGATACATGGAAGTAGGGAACAGAAAAACCTCAGAGGGAAGGCAGGTGGGGGGCAGGAAGAGATAAATCAAAGAACTTATATGTATATATGCATAACCAATGGACACAGACAACAGTGCTGTGAAGGCAGGGGGGAGCAGGAGCCGAGAAGAAGGTATTAATGGGGGGTAAAGGAGGGACATCTGTAATACTTTCAACAATAAAGATAAATATTCTAAAAGAAAAAATATATATTTTCTGAGTAATTTTAGAAGCTAGTAAGAAAAAAATCCTATAGTGTTATATTGCTTATAGTCTCTCTCTCTCTCTCTCTCTCTCTCTCTCTCTCTCTCTCTCTCTCTGTCTCCCTCTCTCTCTCTCTCTCTCTGTCTGTCTTTCTCTCTCTCTCATGCACCCACACCTTGGCCATGGCTTCCCAAAAGGAAGTCACACATGCAGATAGTCCCATTTTCTAGACTGTTCCCAAATTTTTCCTTTTCCCCTATATCTGTACTAATGCATGATGATGGTCTTATCTCCCACTTGAGGATAAACCAATCAGATGGATTGCTCCCAGCTATGGCATCAGTTACTGATTATAAAGTATTAAGTCTCTCCTTCCAGATAATCTACATTTATTTATTTATCCTCACCTGAGGATATTTTTTGCATTTATCTTCAGATAGAGCAGGAGGGAGAGAGGAGGAGGAGAGAGAGAGAAACATCAATGTGAGAGAGACACATCAAGTGGTTGTCACCCACACGACCCCAACCGGGGCCGGGGACAAACTACAACCGAGATATGTGCCCTTAGTGGGAACTGAACCTGAGACTCTCTGGTCCACTGGCTGATGCTCTAACTGCTGAGCCAAACCGGCCAGGGCCAGATAATCTACATTTAATAATCAATTTCTTCTATCCAAATCTCCTTCACTATGACAAAATGTGGGGTGCTTTTGGCAGTCAGGGAAGACTTTCAACTCTCCTCAAACCACCATGACATTTAGCTAGCTCCTTCATTCCCCAAATCCATGGAAAACTAGTATATGCAAGGATCTTGTTTTTCCCAACCTCGAAATCACAAAGTTTATAGCTCTATTCTGACTCATCGTACATAGTTTCACCTAGTTTAAATTTCTGCATAAATTTGGAGCTATTTTAATGTGCCTTTTATGCATTTTTCCGTACAGTTTTCCCCTCATCCTTCTGGTTAGATAACTAATCCACGCACCCAAGTGTGGATACATAAAATAGAAATTGCAAAAGGGTTTTGTTCTCCCTGACTCTGCCAGAGGACACAAAAGCAGGTCATTGACGTAACTAATTCTGACATACACCTAATCTGGAGAAACATTTTATTCAAGAAATGCCCCCCATCAACGTTTCAGAGACAACAGCCCCCTACTTCATTGTGAGTATGATTTTCAGATCTATTCCTCAAAACAGGACCCCATAGGAAACAAGACTTAAAACTGCAGACCATCTGAGAAAGAATGGAGTAGGTATGCCACTACCAAGGGGACAAGAGCGCGGCAGGGAGCTATCGTGCGACCAGGCACGTTTTAGTCCACTGGTCATTGCACTCTGCAGAGTAAAGCCAAAGAGGGCTCCAGGGCCCTGTAGGACCTGCCCACTCCTCCAGTTACCTCTGCCCCACCCCTACAGTCCTCCTTCTCACCCACTCTGCTCCTGCCAGTGTCCACCTCCCTACCCCTGCTGCAGTGAGGGCATGCCCTTTGCAGATGTTATTGCTGCTGCCTGAGGCATTTTTTACCAATAGCAACCATATCCCAACTCAGCACTCTCTATGCCCCCTCCTTGCTTTATTATTTTCTATAGCATGGGTCTCCCTCTAACTTACTGTATATTTTACTTACAACGTATTTGTATATTTTGAATCTCAACTCAAAGAATGTAATTCCATGCGGGAAGGAATTTTATCTGTTTTGTTTTCTGCTTGTTCACCATCGGTTAGAAAAGTATTCAGTACAGGCAGAGTACATGCTCAATAAGAGTTTGTTAAACAAATGAGTTGGCTATGAAATGGCCCTGCAACCATGATTCTCAAAACAAAACACAACAAAAACAATGTAGCCCACTGTTTTCTGTTCTGGCGCTAACAGATAGGAACTTTTAAGTGTCTCATGGGCAAGGTATTGACAAACATTGAATCTTGTAAAAAGAAAAAAACATGTTCCCTCTCTATTTTTTCCTGATTACATCAGGAACAAGACTCTTTGGGGGCTAAAATGATACAAACATTTACTAATTCCATTTTGACAAAAATAAAGGTCAAGTTTCAGGTTTAGATCCTGGGTAGGCAGCTGAATCTGGCTGAAATTCAGTAACTATTTTTGTTTTCATGGTTTTTTCATTTAATTTTTATTGTGAAGTAATGTAGTGACATACAATTTCTTTCTTTAAAATGTTATTTATAGAAAGAAAGAAGAAAAGGAAAGGAGGAGGGAGACAGAGACAGGGAGAGAAAGAGGGAAGAAAGGAAAGAAGGAAAGAAGGCAAAAAGGAAGACAAAATTCATGACTCTTATTGGTCTCCTGTTAGGTTGAGATTGATGTTTAGAAATTAGAATGGACCTGTGCAAAGCCTGGGGGCTGCTTCCAGGTGAGCCTCAGAGGATGACGTGTCATTTCATCATGTCAGTGAGTGACAGTGTGGAGCCCAATCCCAGTCAGGTGGTGTGTTTTATCCCCTACGTAGTCTGTACAAGAACACTGGCGTGCTGCTGCCCCTGGCTGATTCATCTTACCCTCAGGATGCAGCTGGCCAGCGTGCTGGCTGCTGAGCCCCCTGAGGAACACAGACCAGCTGCATCACAGACCATGAGCACTTGTCCTTCTGATAAAAGAGCCACAGACATATTTGAACTATAAAGAAATAACAGAAACAAACCACATCCTTCTTATCTCTCATTGTGCATTTGAATGCAATTTATTTTCATTTTTATATTTTAAGGGGAAACTGTTGAAGATTTGATGTAGAATAGAAATGAAGTATAGAGCATACTGTTTTTTCTTCCCCTTCCTCACAGAGGTGGCAGGATGAAGGTATTTGCCTTCAGCTCTGAAATTTGTATTCTCTACTATCTGGGAAAATAATACAGGATAATGTCCATTCTGCTGCCTTTTGCCCCATTTTTGTTTATCCTTGCAAGGTAGAGTTTTAAAGAAAAGTGAAACACATTATTCTTTAGCTATTCATATATTTCTCCAGCATGTAAATATTTTAAAAAGCATATTATTGTAAGTGACCTTGTATTTCTTTCAAAAATCTGCATCCTTTTCCCTACTTTTATTTTTTTCAATTTTATTGAATTGGGGTGACATTGATTAATAAAATTATATAGGTGTCAGGGGTACAATTCTATAATACATCAACTGTATATTGTATTGTGTGTTCACCACCCAAAGTCAAGTCTCCTTCCATTTCCATTTATTCCCCCCTTTACCCTCTTCGACCTCCCTCAACCCCCCTTTCTCTCTGGTAATCTCCACACTGTTGTCAGTGTCTATGAGTTTGATTTTTTGGTGTTTTTTGTTTTTTGTTTTTTGTTTTTTGTTTTTGCTTAATCTTTTCACCTTTTACACCCAGCCCCCCAAATCCCCTAACACTTTTCCCTCCTTTTAAAGCTAAACAGATCACTTAGCTTAATTCAGTCTCACGGGACCACTTCTCATCCTTTAGTCCAGCGATGCTGCCAAGAACAGCTCTACATTCCTTGGAGAATGTCTATGTGGGAAGGAGGTGATGGGTTTGGAAGCCATAAGTCATTCCAAAATTTAACTTCCCCATAGGAGCTCTTGATTAGGACTTCTGATATAGAACTTTCTCCTTCCATCATCAAATTTGCAGAATGAAGGCATGATTTTATTAAGGGAATCTGTGGTGTTCCTTACAACCACCATCTCAACCTCAAATTAAACCAGAGATATCTTTTATCAGTTCTGAAAATCTAAGAATATTGCTGATGACTTAGAATTGAGTTCTGAAAGGAAAAGAAGGGCAATGATTTAAAACTGAAATAAAGCAAGTAGTAATTTATGATAAGAGTGTGGGAAGGTTGATCTGGCCTTCAACTACCCCTTCATTCTCTTCTGACAACTTTACCCTGTGTGAAACCCAATAAAATAATAACAGTTTCTTTAATGAATACTGCTTCACAGCTCATGATTTACCCAGGATTGTCTATGATCTGGAATGCTCTTCTGCCTAACTCCACTGTTTTCCTGGAAAATTTCTTCCTCATTCAAGAATGATTTTTAGGTCTGGCCAGTGTGGCTCAGTGGTTGAGCATCGACTCGTGCACCAAGAGGTAGCCAGTTCAATTCCTGGTCAGGGCACATGCCCAGGTTGTGGGCCAAATCCCCAATGGGGGGCATGCAGGAGGTGGACAATTGATGTTCTCTCTCATCGATGTTTCTATCTCTCTATCCCTCTCCCTTCCTCTCTCTCTCAAAATCAATAAAGGGAAAAAAAAAAAAAAAAAGAATGATTTTAAGCACCAGTGTTTTATGGAGCTAATAATGATACTGTCTAGCATTTGTTGAGCATTAACATTATGGTTATCTCTTTGAATGATCATCTCATTTAAATATAACATCACCACCATAAGATAGATATTGTTATTCGCACTTTACAAATGACAGCTCCCAGAAGAAGTCAAAACTATAGACTTAAGAGGGGATGGAAGGGGATGGGATGGTATTTTGATTGGTATGGTATTTACTCTGGTCAGTATTGATCTTCCAAACCATGAAATTAGTAAATTCTTCCACTCATGTAGTTTTTTTTTAATCCTCTCAATATTTGTTTTAACTTTCTAGGTAGAAATCTTATACATACTTTAATAGGTTTGATTATATGCATTTTGAGATGCTATTGTAAATCATATTTTTATTAAATGTGATACTTGAGTTATTTGTTGTTATAGAGAAATACTGTATCTAGCAAACTTGAAGAAGGATTAAATAATTTGTCAAATTTACATAGCTAGTAAATTGCAAGGTTGGAATACAAACCAATGAATATTCTCCCAAACAGCCTTCCTAAAACATTTTTTAAAATATTCAGCTACACATAGCCCCTACCATGTGGAGAAACACCCTTATTGCCCCACTACATTCTTTCCCTTTCTTTTAAAAATTTTTTTTCTTTATCAGCTTTAGAGAGAGAAGAAGGGAGAAGGAGAGAGAGATAGAAACATCGATGAGAGAGAACATCGATTGGCTGCCTCCTGCATGTCCCCCACTGAGCATTAGGCCCATAACCAGGGCATGTACCCTGACTGGGAATCGAACTGGCGACCTTTTGGTGCATGACTGATGCTCAATCACTGAGCCACACTGTCCAGGCCATTCCCTTTCTATTTGGCATTCTATAACACTCTATTTGGAAATAATTATTTATAATTTTTCTTCTTCCTTCTTACTATCTAGAGGTTCTATCTATATTCTTCAGTAATTCATATGCCAAAAGGCAAGAATATTGACATTTTGAACTGAGCAACTCTCTTTCTTCCTCCATTGTTGGGAATAATTTTCTAAGAATAATCCCATCACCTTGCCAGAACTTTTTTCAGGAAAGAACATGTGACCAAATTTGAGCCAATAAGACTGGAATTGAGGTCTACTGTGTTTTGCTGGTAAAGTTCCTTTCTCTTTTCTTCTTTATTTAATTCATTGGAGTGACATTGATTAATAAAATTATATAGGTTTCAGGTGTACAATTCTATAATACACCATCGGTATATTGAATTGTGTGTTCACTACCCCAAGTCAAGTCTCCTTCCATCACCATTTACCTCCTCTATACCCTCTTCCACCTCCCCCCACTCAAGTTCTTTCTTCTAAGAGAGGCTCCAAAAACTATCATCTCTCCCTTTTTTTGAACATTATTAGTGTGGGTAGGACTGGAGCTGCTGCAGCTATCTTGCCACCCACCTGAGGATAAATATGACACACAGAGTAGAGCAGTTGAGTTTCCCAAGAGACTTCTGGAGAAAAGCAGAGAGACATTAGATTTAGTCTTACAGATATGTGAGAATAAATTTCCTAACTGCTTAAATTCGTTTGTGATAGGATTTCTACCCTTCCTCCCTCCTTCCTTCCTTATTTCTTCCCACTTAGGATCTTAAGTTTATAAAATTGAATTGATTATACTTTCAAAATAATGTCACAATATATTATCTCTCACCCCCTTTCTTAAATGAAGCACCCCTTCATTTCCTATCACTTTTCGCATTCTCCTTCCTGCTTAGGCACTCACTCCAGTATTTTAAATATAATAATCCAATCCATCTTTACAGGTGTAGTAACATGCAGTGCATGTGAACTTAAAATTGGTGTTATATGTGTATGTTGGTTTCCATGCAAAGTACTGTACTATGAATTTTATTTGGTTTCTAATTTTCTTCCATGATAGTATATTTACATCTATTTCCTTAACCATAGGGTATTCCACCACATCCACATATTACATTTTTCTTATCCTATTTTATGAGAACCGCCCACTTTCTCCTTCCCTGTCTTTTACCTTAAACAGCTCTGAAATGGGCATTACTGCTTATGTCTTACTGTGGACCTGGGATATAAATGGAGGGATTTGTGACACCCCCTCAAAGGATATTCATGTATTCACTGTCACTGAGCACTGACCCCTTGTTTTTCAGACTGGACCCCTCAGTCAAAGCTTCAACGGTAATGCATGAGCATTCCCATTTACTAATATCTTCAACAATACTTGCTGTTTCTTAACTTCCTTATTTTTTCTAATATGATCTTATTAAATGGAATCTAATTGGTTTAATTTATTTCTGAGGATATTAATCAAGATAGATACTCGTTTATATATTTAAAATGATACCTACTTCAGAGGGTTGTCACAAGTGCTTCAAAAATTAATATACATAATACACAAATCTTGGGAACACAGTATTATCTATACTATTATTATAAATATTTTCATCATTATTATTACATATCAGCCATTCAATCTCTTTCCGTGAATTGCCTGTTCATATGTTTTCCCAAAATTTCTATTGGGTTTCCTGTCATTTGCTTACTTCCATGTGTTCTTTTTATTATAGATATCAATCCTTTGTCTGTTTAAATGGTGCAAATATCACCTTCAAATCCTGTCACAAAGCTAGCGACTTTGTCAAGAGAGTAATTCAGTGACAAGAACTGCGCTATTTGAATACAAGAAAATTCATCAATTTTTCTCCTTGAAAGCATTTTTCTGTTCAAGTGTTGCTTAAGAATTCCTTCATCATCATAAGATGACAAAAATGTTATGCTTTTCTTACATTGCTTTTATATTTATACATTTGGGCCTCTAGTCCATTTGAAGTTTAGGACTGAAATACAAGCAAAATTTTGTTTTTATGGCTTATAATACAGTGAACCTATTTTCCAGTACCATTTCTTCAATAATCCATTATTTGCTCCATTAATGTGTGATGTTGCCTATTCATATGTGGGTCTGATCCTAGGCTTTCTCTTTTACCCCATTGCTTATGGATTAGCAACACGCAGTTCCTTTAACTATGACTTTGTAATAGATTTTTATATCTGGTTCCTTCAAAGCTGGCTTTTTTCTTTCTCACTTGCTCCTAAGAGTTGGACTGCTCAAACTGAGATGATCTGACTCTTGATGGCTACTTTATGTGTTGCTTCTTAGCCGCATTGCTGTGCAAATAGAAAATCAGCAAATGCATTAAAGGGAATTGGCTTTTCTTAGTCCTTCAACTCCTGGCTGTCTTTTCAGCTCTCTCATTCTTTCAAACATATGTTTTCCATATTTTATCCAGCCCTTGTAGTTGTTATTGGTGAAAGTTGTTATTGATGTGTAAAATGGCAGTCTAGCATACACAGAAAATTGATATTTAAAAAATACAAATCCTCTAATTGGCAACCTTGTTTTTTTGTTTGTTTGTTTGTTTGTTTGTTTGTTTTTTGCATTTATCTTGAGGGAGAGAGGGAGGAAGAGGGAGAGAGAGAGAGAGAGAGAGAGAGAGAGAGAGAAACATCGACGTGAGAGAGACACATCAAGTGGTTGCCACCGACACAGGCCAGGGACAAACTGCAACTGAGGTACATAATTTTGGCGGGAACCAAACCCGGGTCTCTCTGTACTGCGGGCCGATGCTCTAACTGCTGAGCCAAACTGGCCAGGGCTTGGCAACCTTTCTTAATTCTCTTATTAATTCCATTATGTTTTCTGTATCAATGATCGTATCTTTGTTCCCTTCTGTCACAGACTGGGTTCACCTATAGGAGATAGTGGTAGGCATTCAAGGTTTATTGGGAAATCAATACCTATGAAAGGAAAGGGGAGAAATGAGCAGAGGGAAGAGAGAGAAATTGAACTGCTATGCAGACCAGACAAAGCCTCAGCCATCTCAGCAGGGAGATCTGGAATGAGTACTACCAATCAGACTCGTCCTGTATTGGGTCATACTGGGTCAAACCGGCCAGGTTTTTACACACTGCTTTGTTCAAGCACCAAGGAATAGGTGCTCCAGGAAGGGCATGACCTTGAGGGAAAATTCTCTGCAAGTGAGGTGGCCCTGAAGGAGCAGGCTTCTGAAGGCTGTCAGCCCACAGCTTCCCCTGCAGCTGGATGTGCGTCCATTTCTGAAGAGGAATATGAGCAACACGTCTCTATGTTTACCACACTTTCTAAGTCATATGCACACATCCTCATACATCATGTATATACACACAGAGATAGAAAGGGGTGGGGGAGAGGGAGAGAGAGAGAGAGAGAAAGAGAGAGAGAAGGAGCTCATTAGTCAATAAATACTTCAGTACTCTGTTTATCAGTAAGAATGGTGGAAAGCAATCTTATCAAACATTCCTGACCTTAAAGGGAAGTCTATCTTCACAGTTTCTTCATTAAGTTTGATATTTTCTGTAGGTCTTTGTTGAATAACCTTTATCAAGATAATAAAATTATATTCTATGTCTGGTTTTCTAAAAAAATTTTTCTTTTTAATAATAATAGGTGTTGAATTTTAAGTTGCTTTATTTGTATCTATTGATATAATGATATGTTTTTTCTTTACGTTTTAATGGGGAAAATATTTTCTGACTTTAAACATTATTACAGTCTTTTAATAAATCCTTCTGATCATGATATACATATATGTGTGAACATTTATCTTTAGGTACTTAATATTTCATTTAGGATTTTTTTTTCATTTATATACATATGTAAAATTGATTTTACTTGTCTTTTCTTGAACTTTTTTTCCCCACTTGGTTAGATTGCCCTCTTTTTGTTTGTTCTAGTAAAACAGTCATTAAAATATGATTATATGTTCCTTGAAAGTTTTGTAGAACTTAACCATAAAGTTATCTGAATTTAGTATTTTTGTAAAGAAATATTTATTGGGCTATTGATATTTTCTATTAAATAAATATTATTTTTCTATATTTTCTAGAAGTTTATATATATAAATTCAATTTTCAAATTAATTCTTACATTATTATTCTTGCTTCATATATGTACATATTTTTATCTTTTAATACCCTAAACATTTATTCAAATTGATTTTTTTCTTTGTCTTGCCAAAGTTTTTGTATCTCATTTATCTTTCTAAAGGACTAGCATAATTTGTTTATCTTCAATTTGTTTGTTTATTTATTTATTTATTTTTAATTCTCACTCGAGGATATTTTTCTATTTATCTTCAGATAGAGTGGGAGGGAGAGAAAGGGAGAGAGAAAGAGAAACATCAACATGAGAGGGACACATCTCTGGTTGCCTCCTGCACGACCCTGACCAGGACCACAGACGAACCGCAACCAAGGTACATGCCCTTGGCCAGAATTGAACCCGCGACTCGTTGGTCTGCGGGCTGTCACTCTACCACTTGAGCCAAACTGGCCAGGGCTATTTTTTGATTTATTGCTCCTAACTTTAATATCTTTCCTTCTTATGTATTGTTCTTTTCTAGTTCTTTGTGTATAGAACTTAAATTTTTGCTTTCAATGTTTTATTTTTATTGTTGTTAGCTACTTTTGTAATCTATGAATTCAAACCAGTACCTAGTGACATCTTTAGCTGCATTCTAAAAAGTGATATATAGCACTTTAATTTTCATGAGGCTATGTGTTTTACTTAGCTTTTGCTTTTTTTTTTTTCTTTAAACCAAGTTTTCTTTAGTAAGAAGTTATTTGAATTAAAGAAAAATGAGATTTTTGTTAGTTATGCTTTTGTTATCAATTTTAAACTTTACAGCATTTGATCAGGCAACATTTTTTGTATGTTTATGTCCCCATTGAGTAGTTTCAGCATCTTTGTCAGAAATTATTTGATCACATAGATGAGTTAATATCTGTGCTCTTATTTCTATTCCATTAGTCTGTATGTCTGTCTGTACGCCCATTCCACACTGTTTTGATTACTCTAGCTTTGTAGGAATATTTTAAATCCCAGAGTGTGAGGAATCCAACTCTTTGTTCTTTTTCAAGATTGTCTTGGCTATTCAGTGTCCCTTGAAATTTCCATATACATTTTGGGATGAATTTTTCTTTTCTTCAAAAAAAATATTATTGGGATTTTGATAAAAATTCCATTAAATCTGTAGACTTTTCTGGGCATTATTGACACCTTAACAACATTAAGTCTTTCAATCTGTAAACATGAGATGTCTTTCCATTTATTTACGTCTTCTTTAATTTCTTTCAGCAAGGTGTTATAGTTTACAGTATACAAGTCTTTCATTGCCCTGATTAAATTGATTCCTACGTATTTTATTCATTTCAATGCTATTGTAAATGGAACTTTTTAAAATTCCTTTTCAGATTATTCATTGTTAATGTATAAAAACGCAACTACCTGTGTGTTCATTTTGTATACTGATACTTTCCTAAATACATTTATTAGTTATAATAATTTTAGAGGAGGGAATCTTAGGGTTTTCTACATATAAGATCATGTGAACAGTAACCAGATAACTTTACTTCTTCTGTTCCAAGTTGGATGCCTTGTGTTGCTTTTTATTTCAAGCTAGAGCCCATTTGCTCTAGCTAGAACTTTCAGTGCTGTGTTGAATAGAAGTGGTGACAGAGAGCACTCTTGTCTTGTTCTTGATTTCAGAAGAAAAGCTTTCTGTCTTTCCCAAGGTTTCTGTTTGTGTGTTCCTTTGATTGATTGTTGTAGGATGGGTCTGTGCCAGAGATCAGCCTGCGGTGTAAACTTAATGATCCTTCTCAGGTCTTTTCTGAGCCTGTGACTTCCCCTGGGATGTGAAGAGACTTTCTTATTTCCCCTGTGCATGCAGTTGGTTTTGAATATACTAGTCTTTAAGTGTGTGGCTCCCCAAAGAAGAAACAGTGGGAAATGAAGGGGAAAAAAAATCTCACAGGTGCTGGCCCTTTAAATCCCCTGGAAGCCCCTTTAGTCAGAGGGGGTTGCAACAATGGCAGGCTGTCTCTGTGTCTGCACCTCCACGATACAATCCGCAATCACAACTCTGATCCCCAATATTTGTAGACTAAGGGCCTTATTGCTCAAGCTGGTTCTCACAAGCAGTGTGCAAGCTGACCCAGCAATGCAAGAATGGCTGCCTGATGAGCTGGATGAGTAGCTGCCACCCTACAAAGAGCTGAAATTGGTCAAAATTAACCACGATTTACTGTCCAAGCCTTTGCCCGAAAGCTGCAAGCCTTCAAATCGACTCAAGAGTTTCAAAATAGTTACATCAGATAGTGCAAGAACTAGAAATTATCAAAAAACTTTCATCTCTAGAAATCTTCTTTTTATATTCCTTATTATATGGCCTAATATGTCATCACTTTCTCTGAATATTATAAATATAATTTAAAATAATGAATTTTCTATGTTTATTAATTTTAAATTCTATAATTAGCCTTTAAATTGAATTTACTATGTTATCCAAATATTATTTATACTACTGTGATCCCTGAAAAAGAAGATACCTACTAAGACAGGATTCCAGAGGCTAACTAGGCTCAAATTGTAAAAACAGAGCCTAGAAGCCATTTCTACTCAGCGGCTTCTCACGCAAACTGTACTTCAGGGAGAAGCCTGCACTAAACTACCTGCCACAGCACTGAACTGCCCGCCTGCACTTTCTCCCATCTGAGCCAGCCCTTTTCCTGGAATCCTATTTCAACCAACAGGAATGAAGCTTTCCCCTATTCAATCAGAGTTGTGCAGCTACAGTATATCCCCATCAGCTTAGTCACCAACCAACCAGAATAGCTCCATTCTGACCAAGCAGGGCAGTGCCTTTTGGACCAATCAAACTTTGAGGATTTGGTCCTTGTTTGCATGAGAATGGAGCAATCAGGGACCAGTGGTGGACACTTCTGTCTATATAAGTCAGCTCCTCTCTGGCTCTGAGATTGCACTTTCCCCTTCCCCCCAAAGCCTAAAGACTGCGTTTCCTGGCTGGAACTGAAGATGGCAAGGTGAAGCTGTTTTACCGGAGCAGAGTGGAGCAGATTAGCACAGGGCAGAGCACACCTGCTTGAAGCAGTGCAAAACCGAGCTCTCTACCTGGAAAGGGGCCTGGCCCCAGGCTGCCTCCCCAAGGGCTGCCTTGCCCCAGGGCCTACTAACAGACATGATGTTTTCACAGCCTTGCTGTATCACAATTGAACCCTTTTCACTGAACAAAGTTACCTTCACTGCACCCCAAACTGGGGATCTTGTTGATGTTAAATTGATGTCAGCACCTTCACTTGACACTGTTATTTTTAATTTGCTTGATCTGTTACCAAGAAAGATATATTAAAATCTATTATTGCCATTGTTGATTTATCTATCTCCCCATATTTTGTAAATTGCCACTTTACATAATTTGAGTCTATGGGAGAGCTACATATGCTTGATTTTGATTTACTGTTACAATTTTCCATTTAACTACAAACAGGCATATGCTGTTCTATATCTATATAACATAGATAATTTTACTTCATTTGATTTTGTAAGAATTATGTCATTTCTGATTTGCCTGGTATACCTTTTTCATCCTTATATTTTCTTGCTTTCTAAGTGTGTCTCTTATATTCAACATGTGGTAATATCTTTTACATTTCTTAAAATCATACAGTCCAGAGTCCCTTATTCACAATTCCAAAATTCAAAAATCTCTGAAAACTGAGAGCTTTTCCATAACTTATTCAATTCAACAGCAGTACTGAATGACTCTAAGTCAGCATGGTGGCAAGACCAGACTTAAACTGACAAGAGGCTCTTTACTGCCAGTGAGATATACAACATTGCTTCTTCCAATTCTATTCCTCTTCCCTTTCTTCCATTTTTTGTGCTATTATTGTTAAAGGTATTGTATCTATATATTACAGAATACATTGTTATAATTACTTTATATAGTTACTTGTCTATTAAAGCATTTGAGAAAAGAAAGGAGAGCAAAGATGTGTTTATGGAGTTTGTTATGTTAACCGTATTTACCATATCTGGTTCTCTTCATTTCTTCCTGTGGATTCAAGTTACCATCTTGTGTCTTTTCCTTCCTCTAGTAGAAATTATTCCCAACACTTTCTTTGTGCTAGTATTGTCAAATATATTATATTTCTATATGCTATAGACCAAATAAGCTAGTTATATATATATACATATGTATTTTATAAAAATTATTTTTAAATCAGTTAAGAGAAGAGACAAGAAGAAATGTATACATACACTGTGTTTTATAATTATGTAATTACCTTCTCTGGTGTTCTTTGTTTTTCCTCTGGATCTGAATTTCCATCTGGGGTTCCTTGCTTTCAGCCTGAGGAACTTCCTTACATATTTCTTGTAAGGTGGATCTGCCAGTAAAAGGTTATTTTAGTTTGTATGTATCTGAGAGTATCTTTATTTTGCTTTCATTTTTAAAAGTTATTTTTGCTGGATGTAAGATCCTTGATTGATAGTTCTTTTATTTCAATACTTGAACATGTCATCTACTGCATTCTGGCCTCTATTGTTTCTGATGAAAAGTTAGTTGTTAAGCTTATTGAGGTTTCTTATGTGTAAGGAATTGTTTTCCTCCTGCTGCTTTCAAACTTTTCTCTTTGTCTTTGACTTTCAGCATTTTATTGTTACATGTTTAAGTGTGAATTGCTTCATTTTTATCCTACTGGGAGTTCATTTTGTGTTACCTTACTTGGGAAAAACTTGAGCCACAGCTCTGGAGCTGAGGGTGTGATAGTGGCAGGGTGATGTGTGGGGGCCTACCTCTGATCTCTTAGTTTACTTCTCCTAGTATAAAACCTCTGCTTTATAAGCAAGCTGGAATGACGGTATGTGGGGCCCCAATATTTCTGGACTGCCACACCAGGCATAAACCCTCCAACTTATAAGTAGAAGCTGGTGGAGAAATGGAGCTCATGAACTCACAGCTGTACTTGTCAGGAATTTAGCTTCTGCAACTTGGAACTAGGAGTGATGAGACATGCTCAGGGTTTACGCCTCCCAGTGAGACACCATATCCCTCAACTAGGAGCTAAGGGAAGAGGGAGGCCTGTCTTTTTGGCCACACCTAACCAAAGTAGATCTTTCGACGTGCTCAGCTGGGGAGGCTTGGGTGCATTTAGGGAAGGAGTGGGTTGTGACACAGTGCTACACATTGGCTGTTCTTTGGTAGATTTAGTAGATTTTCTTGAATGAGTACTTTCTCAGAATTAATGCTAAATTCCATTAGGACAATTTCCAGAGATGTTAAGTGGTTTTTCTCAATAGATACATAGATAGATAGATAGATAGATAGATAGATAGATAGATGGATAGATAGATAGATAGATAGATAGATAGATAGATAGGCTAGAGAGGAAGATATATATATATGTGTGTGTATGTGTATGTGTATGTATATATAAAATATTCACTACTTACTGTTGTTTCTGTGGGGAACATGTATCAGAGCTCCGAGAGACCCCATTTTCATAGTGAAATTCTGATGTCTCTTCTTAATGTCTTCTGAGATAGTTTCTCAACACAACCTTACAGTACATTAGCTCAGATTAGAGATTAACCTTTCCTTTTTATATCTCTCTCACCTTGCTCATGGGCATCTCCTGACTCCTGGGAATCTTCTAATACTTCAATCCCAGATAGTGCTCTTTACTGGGTCTTCTACACTCTTTTATATTTCACTGGTCCTCAGGTTGTAGACAGAAGGACTAGGAAGAGAAGAGAAGGATGCTATGGGACAGATGAACATGTGTGCAATTCTTGGTGTAGCTATCCATTAGCACTCAATTTCTATGTTGATATGAGCTTACTGTCTATGGCTGGTACTGGACTGGATTTGCTACTTCTCTCTCTTAATGGTAGCTATTGTTCAGTTGATCTATCCAAAGCAATACAATAGTGAGGAAAGGGCATGACTAGAAAACTATTTCTAGTAACCCCCAATGTCCATCTCCTTAGTCCTCTCTTGTTGCAATCTACGTTTTATTCCCTCATACTTCTCTTGGTCTTCAGCCACATCCCAACCTCCTCCCACAAACATATTCAGAGGCCAAATCATCTTATTCCCAAAGTGTTTCACATGTTTTCATTTTATTTGGTAGCTTGTTCTGAAACCCATCAACTTCCTTTTCCCTTTTGTGGAAATCCTAAGATTCTAGGGAAGAAAATAAGTCTTACTTGTTCTCTAACTAGTCCAGAGCTAGATGTCAATTTTCTATTACTTGTACTTTAAGACATCTTTATTTGCTATTAATCGATTACATCTTATCTGTCTCTCCTTCTAGTATGTGAAGGGAGGGATCATTTCTTCCTCTTTATGTCCCCAGTGCCTGGACACTATTGGGCAGGCATACTGAGGACCTGATCTGAGTTGAGTGTTATGGCATTTATGAAGGCTAATAACCTGTAATCCCAGCTGTCAGGAAGCTTAGTGTTTAGCAGAAGATGAAGAGAAAGAAACACACCTGGATTGGTCTCTTTTATTGATTTTCAATGCTGCAGTAAATGAACCTAGTTTATCAAGGGTTAAACACATAAATTATATTCATTTCAGAATGCCAGTAAACGGAAGAATGATCTATTACGTTCCAACATTACTGCATTGATAACTAATGCAAAGCTAGCTTTTCAGCTGTGTATCAAACCCTTTTCTTCTGCCAGGTATAACGGTACTTAAGTGCCTCCCAAAGCAATTGCATTTTTGTTTCTGCTTTTAATACCAGACCATTAATCCCAATGTTCTGTTTGGAGTAAGGTGATATGTGTGAACCCAGGCTTAGGAATTATGATAGTTAAAGGACCACATTTAAAGAGGCAGATGCAAAATGGGATTTCATTTCTTTCTGGTATTAGGCTTTTAAGTGCCAGAAAAAATAACCATCTACAGAGAGGAATTTTGCAGTAAGAGCTGCAGCTCTGATATTTTAGTCACAGTTCTTGTCAAATCAGCGGCAGATATAAATCTTGGAGTAATAGTAGTTCAAAAACGCACTGTATAAAACTGATTTAAATTTTTTGACAGTATGTCTACATTGTATAGTCAATAAAAAAAAAGAGTTTCAAGGGCCAAGGAAGTGATTACTACAAAGCAGATATGCTTCCTCCTTGAATATTATAATGCAAGACTTTATTCTCAACTGTTTTGTCTGCTCCTTCTCCAGCAAGCTTTGCAGCCCACTTGAATCAGGCCCATTTACTTGATGTATCTGATGGAAAAGGTAAAAGTGATTGAGATACATGCATTTGAAATCGATTGTCATTGAAATGGAAATATTTTGCATTTATACCAAGAATGAGAACTTTCTACCAGAAGTTCTGAGATTTTTTGTTTTCTAGGATTAGAAGGAATTCCTACCTGGTAACACAGACCAAGTCTCTTTTTGAGAAAGGTAAATGGGGCACTAAACTTCTCAGTGGCCCAGATTCTGCAGTAGATGATTTGGATGCATTAATTCTCTCAACAAGAGAGGTGAGCTTCATTATTTTGCTATAGGCGAGGGCATGAGGCTCAGGGAAATAAGATCACAGAGAGAATCAGTGTCAAAGCCAGACATTGCTTTTCCTACTCATTGCTAACTCCAAGTGACCTACGATTGAGGGTAACTCTCTGCTTTTAGCAAACCAATATATTAACATCCACAGCCGCTAAATAACAAATCTGAAGGTGTTTCTTTATAGCACAAAAGGATTTCCTAGCAGGTCCCTTTAAATGGCCAGGACATTAAAAATAAGAACTTTTAAAAATTAATATTAAAAATAATGATACATCAGATAAGGGGTTAATCTCCAAAATATATAGAGTGCTCATACAACTCAACAAAAGGAAGACAAAGAACCCAATTAAAAAATGGGCAGAGGAACTAAATAGACACCTCTCCAAACAGGACATACAAATGGCTAAGAGACATATGAAGAAATGCTCAACATCACTAATCATCAGAGAGATGCAAATTAAAACAACAATGAGGTATCACCTCACACCTGTCAGAATGGACGCCATCAACAAAGCGTCAAACAACAAGTGTTGGCGAGGGTGTGGAGAAAAGGGGACTCTAGTATACTGCTGGTGGGAATGCAGACTGGTACAGCCACTAAGGAAAACAATATGGTGTTACCTCAAAATATTAAAAATTGAATTGCCATTTGACCCAGTGATCCCACTTCTAGGAATATACCCTAAGAAGCCTGAAACACCAATCAGAAAGAATATATGTACCCCCATGTTCATAGCAGCACTATTTACAATAGCTAAGATCTGGAAATAACCCAAGTGTCCATCAGTAGATGAATGGGAAAAAAAAGCTGTGGTACATATACACAATGGAGTACTATGCAGTTGTAAGAAAGATAGATCTCTTATCCTTTGAGATGACATGGAGGAACCTGGAGAGTATTATCCTAAGTGAAACAAGCCAAGCAGAGAAAGACAAATATCACATGATCTCACTTATTTGTGGAATATAATGAACATAACAGTCTGAGGAACAGGGTAGACCCAGAGATGTGGAAGTAGGGTACAGACTGACAACCCTCAGAAGAGGGGGGTGGGGGGGAGGGAAGAGATAAACCACAGAACTTATATGCATGTACCCATAACTGATGGACATGGACAACAAAGCTGGGGATGGGGAGGAGGCTGTCAATGGGGAAAAAAGGAGAAACATCTGTAACAAAAATAAATTAATAAAAAAATTAATTAATTTTAAAAAATATTAAACTCTATATTTTATATTTAATTTGCATTCACCATTCCAATAATAGTTTTCATTTATCAAGTATTTATATATTTTATGCATATTATGCATATTATGCAATATATCTTCACAATTTCCCTGTGAGTCCTATTTTAGCCTCATTATGTAAGTGAGGATACTGGAGCACAGAAAATGAATAAATCTCCTGAGGTCATATATCTAGAAGGGGCTGAAGGCAGGATTTGAACCCCAGTTTTCGGAGTCTTAAGCTCATGCTCCAAAGCAAGACACCATATCTCTGTTGGGTAGAACATTTCCTCAACCTGTGATATGACACTATGTCACTCAGGAACTTCATTCTTTTGACAAATCATTTTACTGATCGTCATGGTGACGTTAATTTCAAACAGGTGCTGATTTAAAGTTGTTATTTGCCCATTAGTTCACTGGACGAGGATGTGGAGAATAATAGAATAGATGTGGTCATTGTCCTTGTGGAAATTTTAATCTATTTGAAGAAATCTTTTGAATATTATTAGTGTATATTAAATATGGACACCTATTTATTGAGTTTCAGTGTTGCTTTTTTATAACTATTTATAAAGTTTTATTTGAAATACTACTTTACCGTGGTTTACACAATCTTCTAAGCTATCCTATGCTGGAAGTCTGTTGTTGCAGCCATATCTTCTATTTTAACTAGCGTAGTCTTTTTTTCTTCTTCATGTTTTAACATTTGGAAGGTCTACAATATTTCTGCACCATTTCTCACCTTTTTAGAACATTTGAAGGAGAGTAATCTCAAGTGTACAAGAATTATAAGTTAACATTACATTAAAATAATACTTTTGTATTTCCAAAAATATTCGAAATTAAGTAAATTGACTCAAAGAGAAATTACGCCTTCAGTATTGTTTTAAACTTTCCACCTAGGAATATGCTTTTGTCCATTCATTCAAGTTTAGTTTTTAATGTTATCAATACCACTTGAAGTTGTCTTCCATGAAATTACTCATTAAAATATCACTAAGATGAACTTTTTTTCAGTTTGAGAATTAAAATTTATTTATTCATTAGCAGATTTTTCAAATTACTAGTTTTGTATTATGTCAAATTTTCTCAATTTTAGTAATCTTTTCCTTTAACTATTTGTGTTTTCTTTTTTTCTTATAAACATCTATATTACATACATTTTCAAACACTCCTCTACATTGCAGTGTTGCTTTTAAATTGCGAAGGGAGTGGCCTTCCAAGCAGCTCAGCCACACTGACAGATTTTCCAATATCCCAGTGTGGTTCAGTGAGCCTGGGAAATGGTCATCTGAATGGAGAGCCCATTTATTTCCCCCATTCCTCTCACTGCTATCTCACCAGAAAAAAAAGAAAAAGAAAAAAAAAAAACTTGTTAAAATATTTTTTACCATAATTAGGTTTAAACTGGAAATTGGTAGAGGATGGAACAGGACCAAGTACTGCCTTGGAGGCTTCAGGGGCTTAGAAGTTGCTGCCAGTCTTCTCTCCCTGGGCTGGAGGAGGGTTCCAGAGGGTTTGCACCACATGCCTGGTGCTGTGTTGCTACATTGTTTTCCCCAACCATCAGGTGATGGAGCATTCCCATTCCCAGCCAGCCTTCACAAGCTACAGACATACTGCTTGTGACTGTCCCTCTCTCCAGAGAAGCCCAGGAGTGGGTGCAGGGAGATCTGTTGCTTCATTTTCCTAAAAGGTGAAGTATCTCTGAGAACTTGGTGTTCAGATAAAACCTGCAGTATGATGCTGAAATGCTGATCAAAAGTACTTTGAGGTCACAGGGCATTGATAACACCTACAGGCTCTGAGTGTTCTCTAGCCCTGCTGCCACCAACCTTATCATTTTGTGCTTGGACTATCATGATAAGATTTGGGTTGGTCTTCCTTTTTCCCACAATGCCTTCTACCAATTTTTCTTGGGGACCTCGATCAGATCAATTACCTTCACACTGCAATTTTCAGCCTGCCATTCTTCAGCAAGATGTTTTTATTGGCTACCTATGATACAGAGTAGGGCAAAAGTAGGTTTACAGTTGTGAGCACTCAAAACACAAAGTTTATTTTTGTATTATTATTGATTAATTATTGTATTATTTTCCATGCAAACAACTGTAAACCTACTTCTGCCCTACCCTGTATGCTGAATAAAATCCAAACTCCTTACCATGGCACGTAAACCCCATGAGTTCCCTCTTTTGCTCCAGTACAGAGATTCTCAACCGCAGCCAGTTCTACACCCAGGGCATATTTGGTTGTCCTGACTCAGAGGAGGCTAGCTACTGCCGTCTAGTTTGGTAGAGATTAGAGAAGCTGTTAAACATCCTACAACACCCAAGACAACCCACCACAACAAAGAATTACAGAGTCTAAAACATCAACAGTACTGAGAGTAAGAAACCCTGCCACAGACAAAAGGGGCTGGGGTGGTTCCTGAACATTCCTGCACTTATGCCTCACCAAACATCCTCAGCCTCCAGCTTCAATTCCTCTGTGTAACCTCCTGCCTCAACTCCCAACTCCCAAACCTTCCATACAATGCTCCCTCCCTCTTCTGCAATTTTATAGCATGGTTTGGTCCCATTTCTGTGTTACTCTTCTTAAATCTTTTATTTCCCCAACTGCATTATACATTTTTGAAGCATAAAGAATCTATCTTCTCTCTCTCATATCCCAACAGTACTTATCACAGAATTGCACATATAATAGCTGCCAGAAAGTGTTTGTTGTTTGACTGGACACAAGGAAAATAGTTCATTTTGATGGTGGCCTCCCTTTATAGCCATGTCGTTCCACTTACTATATAATTTGATTACTGCTACTGCAGTCATCGAATTCCTAATATGTAGACTCAAGCTCAGTTTCTTTGTTTTAAGACACTGGCAGTTTTACCAGGCCCACCGCTCAAGAAAACGTAATGGAATATTGGTCATCAGGTATGGCCCTATCTCCCTTTGTCACGCCTCTCAGCCTGTTATTATCCCAAATGAGTGGCCATATGGAACAAATCAGTAACACGCAGGAGGACGCAAAATTACCGGGAAAGAAAGCATGAAATGGTAAATGTTTTATTTAATCTAGAATGATATGGAAATGTTTCATCTGATGCCAGCCTGCTGTTTTAAACAACCTCAGCCTCATTATTCAGAACAACTAACGTTAATGTATCTTTGCAGTGGAAAGCTTGCTAAGTAGGCTAAAAAAACGCAGTAGTGGGATCACGTCTATCCCGGTCGCTGCCGCTCATACAGATAAACAGTTCGATTTCATTTAACTTATGGAGCATGGATGGAGCACTTACAAATAAAATGTCCATATGTACAGTGCATCGTTCATATGGCACCGTGGATGATATAAAAATGCCCTCAGAGGGCTGACCATCTAACATGGATGTAAGATACAAGATGAATGGTAGTAAGATGGAGTTCCGTGGGTGTTCCAAGGATAGAGGAATCAGGTTTAGGGGGCGCAAGAGGGTAAGGTGTCACTTTTAAGAGTCTTCAAAACAAGAGAAATAGGGGGGTTTGTTTTTAATATCCTTTTAATATTTTTTGTTGTTGTTGAGTTATATTAGTTTTCTATTGCTGTGGTAACAAATTGCCACAAACTTACTTACTTCATAAAAATGTATATCATTTTATAGTTTTGTAGGTCAGAAATGTGACATGGGTCTCACTGGGCTAAAATAAAGGTGCTATGTTCCTTTCTGGAAGTTCTACGGAAGAATCTGTTGTCTTCTCCAGATTCTAAGCTGCCCACATTCCTTGGCTCATGGCCCTTTGTCTCCATTTTCAAAGCCAGCAGTGATGAGCTCAGTCTTTCTTATGCCTCATTTTTCTAATCTGCTCTTCTCATCCTCTTCAGCTTTTAAGGACTCATGTGAATAGATGGGGTCCACTTAAATAGTTTAGGATAATCTCCCCACCTCAATGTCCTTAATCTTAATTACTTGTGCAAAAATACATTTTGACAAGTAAGATGATATATTTACAAATTCCAGATATTAGATTATGGATATCTTTGGGGGCCTATTATTAGCTTTACCACATAAATCACACAGATGTTAAGTATACAACTTGATGGATTTTTATGTGTATACACTGATATAACCACCACTAAGAAAAGTTATAGCACACTTCAACACCCCTGTTTTCTGGAACCTTTGTGACCCTTTTGTCCATAGACTTATCCAGATTAACCACTCTTTGAGCTATATCACCATTGATTAGCTTTGCCTGTTTTTAAACTGTATATAAATGGAATCAAATAATATGTACTACTTTTGTGTTAGGCTTCTTTTTTCTCAATACTTTATCTGTGAGATTAATCCATGTTCATACAACTATAGCAATAGTTAATCTTTTGCATTGCTGTGTATTATTCCATTGTGTGCATATCCTATAATTTATTTAACCCATTTTATCGCTGATAGGCATTTAAGTTGTTTACAGTTTGGAGCTATTGTGAATAAAGCTATCATGAACTTTTCTTTGTATGTCTGTTGTTTCATATATGTATACATATGTTCAGCTTCAGTAGATACTATTGAGTTTTCAAAGCAATTGTACCAATTTACTCCCACCAGCAGTAATGAGAGTTTCAGTCATTCTGTATTCTCAAGGACACATGATACTATTGGACATCTTAATTTGGGGCTTTGGGTGGGGTTATAGTAGCGTCTCGCTACTATAATTTCATTTATTTTCTTGATGACGAATGATGGTGAGCACCTTTTCTTATGTTTATTTGCTATCTGCATATTGTCTTCAAATCTTTTGCCTATTTTACTTTTAGTTCACTCATCTGCCTTTTTAAAATAATTTATAGGTATTCTTTATATATTTTAAAATGAGTTTTTGTCAGATATTTGCATTGCAATATATTTCCAACCTGTGACTACTTTTTCACTCTTGTAATAACTTTTGGTGGATAAAATTTCTGAATTTTAATAAAGATCAGTTTAGCAATCTTTTTCAAAAATATATGTTTTTAATTTATTTTTTAGAGAAAGAGGAAGGGAGAGAGAGATAGAAACATTGATGTGAGAGAGAAATATCTATCAGCTGCCTTCTGCACACCCCATACTGGGGACTGAGCCTGAAACCCAGGCATGTGCCCAGACCAGGAATCAAACTGGAATCTCTCAGTCCATGGGATGATGCACAAGCCACTGAGCCACACTGGCCAGGCCAATTTAGCAATCTTTTTATGGTTAATGTTTTTGAGTTATATTGTTAAAATAGCTGCCTACTCCAAGGACAGGAAGATGTTCTCCTATGTCATCTGCTGTATGTTTTATTGTTCTGCCTTTCACAATTAGGTCTATGGTTTATCTCAAAATACTATAGTTGAGATAGGCATCAAGTTACATTTATTTCTGTATGAATATCCATGTCCCTCAGCACCATTTATTGAAAATACCATCCTTTCTCTCTGAATTATAGTGACACTGTTGTTTTAAATCACATGGCTATAGATATGTGGATATATTTTTGGACTCTGTTCTGTTCCACTGGTCTATTTGTCTATTCTCTTGTCAATATATAACATGGATGCTAGGGCCAGTGATGGTATAATCATATAGTGGATTCTGACCAACAGTATCTTCATTGGTTAGAACAACCAACAGGTTTTCATGATAACTATTATAACTATTCTACCTCATGTTAAGGTGATCTTATACATCAATATTTACATTGTAAGTTACTTGAGGAAAGCAATTTTGCTGCCTGTTTTGTAATTGACCATCCTATACCTAGTGGACAATCAATAATAATTGATTATATCAAACTGTGAAGTCTCTCAACTAATATATAAATAAGAATGATGGTGTTAGAATATTTAAAAGGCTAGAAACTTGTGAAAAAATCCACTAAAAGTGACATACATTTTAAGTAAACCAAAGAGAAAGTCTCTGAATAGGCTCAGAGACAGAGACTTGGGGAACCTGGGATGTAGTCCTGGCATTGCAGGTAGTTATTTTACATAACCCCAGGCAAGTTGCTTAATCTTTTGTGTTCTATTGACCTATCTGTAAAAAGAGAAAAATACTAGTGTAATAATATTTCAACCTTATAGAACTACTGTGAGACTGAATTAAAAACAAAATTGAGAAAGAATTTTTCACTTGCTAGGAAAAGCCAGTTTATCTAATATGCTGTTCTTTTTAAAAAAAATATAAAATGTACCACAAGTCCACATTTATATTGTACTAAGAGAGTTCTGGTCAAGATGGAGAAGTAGGTAAATGCTGTGATCGCCTCCTGCCCTGGCTACATTAAAATTTTAACTAAATTATAGAACAACCACCTTTAAGATCCACCTGAAGACTTCCTGAACAGAACTTCTATAACTAAGGATATAAAGAAGAAGCCATGCCAAGACTGGTAGAAGAGATGGAGATGTAAAACGAGCTGGTGGTGAAGAATCAAGAAGGCTATCTCAGCTGTGGAAGTCACCCCTAAAGAGTTAGGAGTCACAGCCCCATAGCTGGCTTCCCAGCCCAGAGCACCAGGGCCAGGAAGAGGAGTCCCAACAACATTTAGCTGTGAAGGTCAATGAGGACACCATCTGTATGAGATGTAAAACTGCTGTAGATACAGGTAAGTTTGGTTAAAGGGCCTGAGCACAGACTCACTCATTCACAAACACTCCCCGTAAGCTCCAGCAAAGGGATAGCAGCTCCAAGAGCACCAGAAACATACAGAGAGGAACTGAATTATCTGCCTCAGGGCAAGGGCTGGAGGGGCAGCTTTCTCTGAGGTAGAAATGCTGGCAGGTGCATTGTTTTTTGTTGAGCCCTCCCTCTATAGAGCCAGCAGGCACAGTGGGTGCCAAATCAGTCTCCATTAACCTAGCTAACACTGCTTTCCCTATCCTGGTGATTCCCTGAGATCTTGCCTCACTCAACACATGCACCCAGCCCAAACTTCTTTCAGCAGCAGTTCTACGCAAGTGGCAGGACTTGGCCTATTATGTGGACTTTCCTAAAATGTCTCAAAGGTCCATATACCCCAAAAAAGCAATGGCTGGCCTTGATATGCCCTATACTTCTTGCTAAGGGACCCCAAGCCTGGCACTAGTGGCAGCCAGCATCAGTTCACATCATAGACTCTCCCAGGAAACTTCAAGCCCAGCACAAGCAGCTACCAACCACAGATCACTTTGTAGCTTCTACCAGGTGGCCCCAGGCTGGGACAGATAGCAGCTGACCTTAGCCCACATTGTAGTCACTCCCAAGAGGCTCCAGAACCAATCCACCTGGTGGCTAGCTTCAGATTCACCAGAGCACCACCCACTTAGCTCCACAAATGACCCACCCAAAGGGTGGACTCAGTAAGCACCAGAGCCCCAGTAAAGTGAATCCTGCTCCATGAGGTCAGCCCCCACACAAGAGCAAGTCCTCTATAATTATGACCAGTCCTCACAGCCAGTCACCCTGAGAATCAATCCCACTAACTGATGTGCCAAGAGCAATCAAGGCTCAAGTTCAACAGAAGAGCTCACAAACCCCACATAGGGATACCACTGGAGCACCTGGCTCAGGTGAGAAGGGAGACTGTGCCACTGGACTCCACAGGACATCTACTACATAAAGCTACTTTGCCAAGACTGGCAGATGTGGCAGATCTACCTAATTCATAGAAACAAACACAGGGAGTCAGCCAAAATGTGGAGACACAAAAACAGGTCCAAATGAAACAACAGGACAAAATTCCAGAAAAATAACTGAACAAAATAAAGACAAGCAACCTACCAGATGTACAGTTCAAAATATTGATTATAAGGATGCTCAATAAACTTAGGGCAAGAGTAGATGAATTCAGTAAGAACTTTAACAAAGAGATGGGAAACATAAAAATGGAGATAGAAAACATAAAAAAAGACCCAGTCAGAAATAAAGATTACAATAACTAAAATGATGAATACATTAGATGGAATCAACAGTACATTAGATGAAGCAGAGAATCAAATAAGTGATTTGGAAGATAAGGTAACAGAAAAACACCCAATTAGATCAGCAAAAAAAAAAAAAAAAAAAAAAAAAAAGAATAAAGAAAAGGAGAAAGAAAGAAAGAACTAAAAAATGAAATGAGGACATTTTAAGGGAACTCTCATACATGTAGCATACCAATATTTGCATCATGGGGTTACCAGAAGAAGAAGAGAGAGAGCCAGGGATTGAAAACCTACTTGAGGAAATAATGACTGAAAACTTCCCTAACCTGGTGAAGGAAAAAGACACACTAGACCAGAAAGCACAGAGAATCCCAAACAAGATGAACCCAAAAAGGCCTACACCAAAACACATCTTAATTAAAGCACAAAAGTTAAGGACAAAGACAGGATCTTAAAAGCAGCAAGAGAAAAGTAGTTACCTACAAGGGAGCTCCCATAATACTGTCAGCTGATTTCTCAACAGAAACTTTGCAGGCCAGAAGGGATTGGCACAAGATATTCAAAGTAATAAAAAGCAAGGACCTACAACCAAGATTACATTTACATTTAAACACACACACACACACACACACACACACACACACACACACACACACACCTAGAAATAAATTTAACCAAGGAACTAAAAGATCTGTACTTGGAAAATTATAAAACACTGAAGGAAGAAGATACAAATAAGTGGAAGCATATACTGTGCTCATGGATAGGAAGAATTAACACTGGTAAAATGTTCATACTACCTAAATCAATATATAGATTCAATGAAATCCAATGATGTATTTCACAGAACTAGAACAAATAATCCAAAAATTGATATAGAGCCACAAAAGACCCCAAATAGCCACAACAATTTTGAGAAATAAAAACAAAGTTAGAAGTAGCACATTACCTGATATTAAACTATACTACGAGGCTGTCGTAAGTAGAAACAGCATGTTACTGGCATAAAAACAGATATATCTATCAATGAAACAGACTAGAGAGCCCAGAAGTAAACCCATGCCTATATAGTCAATAATTATTTGACAAAGGAGGCAAGAACATACAATGGAGTAAAAAATAGTCTATTTAATAAATTGGGAAAATTAGACCGATACGTGTAAACAACAACAACAAAAAGCTAGACCCCCCTTCTTACACCATATACAAGAATACACTCAAAATAGATTAAAGATTTAAATGTAAGACTCAAAACTATAAAATTCCTAGAAGAAAACATAGGCAGTAAAATCTTGGACATTTCTATTAGCAATATTTTTCTGATATATCTCCTCACACAAGGGAAATAAAAGAAAAATAAACAAATGGGACTACATCAAACTAAAAAGTTTTTTCACAGCAAAGGAAACCATCAACAAAATGAAAAGACAGTCTAATGAATGGGAAAGAATATTTGCCAATGATATATCTGATAAGGGGTCAATATAAAAAATTTATAAAGAACTCATACAATTCAACACCAAGAAAATGTCAATTCAATTAAAAAACTAGCAGAGGACCTGAACAGACATTTCTCCAAAGAGGACATACAGATAGATGGCCAAAAGACATATTAAAAGATGCTCAACATCATTAATCATCAGATAAATGCCAATATAAATTACAGTAAATTATCACCTCACCACTGTCAGAATGGCTATCATCAATAAATCAACAAAAAACAAGTATTGAGGATGTGTAGAAAAGGAAACCTTTATGCACTGTTGGTAGGAATGAATGCAGACTGGTGCCGCCATTGTGGAAAACAGTATGAAGTATCCTCAAAAAATTTAAAGTGGAACTGCCATATGACCCAGCAATTCCACTTCTGGGTATATATCCAAAGAAACTGAAAACACTAATTTGAAAGAAGATGCACACCCCTATGTTCATTGAAGCATTATTTACAATAGCCAAGCTATGGAAGCAACCTAATAGATGATTAGGTAAAGAAGAAGTGGTATGTGTATACAATGGAATATTACTCAGCCATTAAAAAGAATGAAATCTTGCCATTTGCAACATGAATGGACCTAGAGGGTATTATGCTAAGTAAAATAAGTCAGGCAGATAATGATAAATATCATATGATTTCATTTATATGTGGAACCTATAAAAACAAAATAAACAAACAATACAGAAACAAGCTCATAGATACAGAGAAGAAACAGCAGGTTGGACAGGGCCAATTTGCCAGGTGGAAGGGAGTTGAGGGACTAGGTGAAAAAGATGAAGGGATTAAAAAGTACACACTGACCGTTACAAAATAGTCTTGAGAATGTAAAATACAACATACAGAATATAGTCAATAATACTGTAATAACCATGCATAGTTTCAAGTGGGTACTAGACTTGTCAGAGGATCACTTCATAAGTTATACAAATGTCTAACCACTATGCTGGATACCTGGAACTCAAATAATATTGAATGTCAACTGTAATTGAAAAATAAAAATAAAAGATGCATCTAAGAATGCTTTATTTTCTACTCTGTGTTATTAGATGTGCAATAAAGGTGGAACAAATACAGCTCAAATAAAAAGATACTGAGAGGGTTGAGTAATTTTTTAATGGTCATTTTTAGACAAAGATAAACAGGGCTAACTTAGCAGCAGCTGGACAGGACCAAGTTGGATGAACTTGAATTTCCTGGGATGATTCAGTGTTTTGCATTCCCACTGAGGACCCAATCAGTCCCAGAGCACGGTGACCAAAGGATGAAACACGCACATGAACTTAGCAGTACAGGAACTTAAAACTAATGTTCACTGATGATGGGGGTACCGAAAACCGAGCTATCTCACTTATTAAGCCCCTGCTCTGTGCTAGGCACATAAACATTATTTCATGGAAACCCCATAATGACTTTTTGAAGAGCAACTATTATTACTTCCCCAATAGTAAAAAATTGAAACTGAGGTTCAGAGAAATTAAATAATTATTTCAAGGTCATAGTGTCAGATAGAGATGCAGAACTATTCAAACCAGGTAAAACAGACACCTCAGCCCAATGCTGATATCTCTGCACCACTCTAAATCTCAGAGTGAAGTGAAGAATAGGGGTATTTTAGAAATCTAGATCAGTACTGCCCATACAATAGCCACTGGCCACCTGTAGCTGCTGAGCACTTGAAACATGACTAGGTCAAGCTGAAATGTTTAGTAAGTGTAAAATACACATCAGATGTCAAAGATTAAGTATAAAAAATGAGACTAATAATTTAGATATATATTGGATAAAATATATTATCAAAATTAATTTCACCTTTTCCTTTTTTAGTTGTATCTATGTACCTGCTAGAGAATCTAACGTTACATATGTGACTTGCATTTGAGGCTCACATTGTGTTTCTGCCGGGCAGCACTGATCAGTGAATCCTTTCGGCAGTTGCTGGCAAATATACTGGGGTGCAAGGCCAGTGTATCGATTTCCGGATGAAAATAAAACACTAGTTCTCAACCAGCAGCAATTTTCTCCACCTCCTCCAAGAAACGTCTGGAGACATTTTGGATTGTCGTGATGGGGTTGGGGCGCAGCTGGCATCCAGGGGGAAGAGTGCAGGGGTGCTGCTAAACATCCTGCAATGCACAGAACTCCCCAAAATAAAGAGCTATGAGACCCCAAATAGTAATAGTGTTAAAACGAGAAACCCTGGATTTGAGGATGAGGAAGATGAATAAACAGGCAAGATTCTCTATTCTGTGAAGAATCAGGGAGTTATGCAGACAGACAAGCAGGGACCTGATGTAGGAACCGGGACTTGAGCACTAGGACTACGTACAAGGACTAGATCTTGAAACAAACAGCACGAGCGTGTTCAGGAGCAGTGGAGTACATGCCAGAGGCCCAAGCCCCTGCCTCGCCCGGCCCGTTCAGAGTTCGACTGGAGTTACTTAGATCCAGGGATTAGAGAAAGGCCAACACTGTTGGTCCAGCAGCGTTTAGCTGCAGGGAGAAAAGGTGTGCAGAGTCTGGAGCCAGGCAGGGCCTGACACACCTAACAAATGAGATCAATTGCATGACTTTTCCCACAGATTTGTTCATGCAAACTCTGGACGCAGTGTCAGCCTCGGCACCCGCTTATGTCAGGGCTCAGAGAACAGTCTCTTCAACCAAATAATACAAATTGAATTTATGAAAAAGAGAATTGACTGTGTGGGTTAAACCAGCACTTTCCAGAGATGCTTTATTGGTTTCAATAGACCTTTATTATACATTTTGGAACACATTTCAAGTCAAAGACACAGCTAGGTTTTTGTTGAAGACTAAATTTTAGCAGCAACATTTGAAATCCATGATGTGTGCATATTAAACCATAGAGGCCTTCACTTCAGAGGATGAAATGATTAAATTCTGCCTCTGTTCCTGAGGTACTGCGGCATAGGGGAGGGTATGTGTACTGCAAACAGTTTATTTATAGCCTGGCCTTGGGAGAGAAGATTCTCTCAGTGTGCTCGACACTGGATGTCTCTCGTCTCTTTAGATATTTGTCTACATCACGTTGGTCTGTATCTGGTTAAAAATAAGAAATCAGGTCATGGCATAGCATACCTAGGCAGAGGTGACCTTAGTCACTGCCTCCCTTTGGGACCCTCCTCTGCTCATGCTTCCTCACATACCCTACATACAAGAGCAAGCTGGGAAACACACAATCAGGGCGTCCCACTACCCTCAGAGAATCTGGTTTTTTAAAAAGAAGAACCAAGAAGAAGGCAAGGATTAAAGAAAAATAAAAAATGAAGGTTATGGGGTTGAAAAAGTCTGAGCCTGAGTCCAGGCTCCATTCTCACTCTCAGAGCTGAGGAACCACAGGCCAGTGACAGAACCCACCCCTGCCTTTGTACCATTATTGCAAAGTAGGACCATACGGCCCCTGACTTGTTGGGTTTACGTGAGATTAACCAAGAGCGGCATGTGTTCAGAGCACGGACTTTGGAGCTTGCAGCCCTACTGAAACCCTGGCTTTGCCACTTAATCACTGTGTAACCTTGACCCAGTCACTTCTCTGGATCTCTGTGAAACGGAGAAAAAAATAGCCCCTACCTACTAGGGTAGGTAGTGTGAGGACTAACCGGGTCATGCCATGTAAATCACAAAGAGCTCTCTTGTCCTCTGTTACTGTAACTGACCACTCTGCAGGCCTCAGAAAACACGGACATGGACTGGGTTCAGAGAAGAGTGGGAATCACAGGTCACCTTGGTATAGGAAGGAACATCTGGATTTATTTATTTCCTTACTGCTTCATTTGTGGTGTTATTATTACATGTATAGTTTTATTAAATAATTGCTCATCTCCAGGGTTTCCACTCACACCGCTGTCTGTGGGAAAGCCACTCTCAGACCAGTTGTATTTGGCAACTGTGTGGATCTTAAAAGGCTGGGTGTGGGTACTCGTTGGATCATGTAAAATCTCTAACCATGGAACCTTGATATTGCAGGGTGAGGAGGGATCCCAAATGAAAACTGAGTTTTACTTTCTTGCCATCTAGGTAGGATGAGGCTCTGAGTTAGATTTAATCTGACTGAAAGGCAATAAAGAAACGCAGCCATTCTCAAGCACCCCCAAAGTCATCATTGTATTTCTACCACAGAAGCATGGAGCAGTGATGGTATCCTCTATCAAACTGCTTTCTATCCCAGTCCCTAGTGAATGTGTCCAAGTTCCTAGAGGGAATATTAGCAGCACTGTGGGAGACTAAAAGTGGAAGACTGGAGGAAGTTGGGAAGGCCTTAGTCCAAGCCCATGAGAGTCGTGCCTTTGGAGAGGAGGCCGGGCTTTGGCAAAGCAGATGGCAGCACAAGAAAATGGCAGGAGCAGAACTAAGTCCAGGTGGAGTGATGTCAGGGCCATCTGATAAACCCTGGACAAGCTGAGGAAGATCTTCCCCAGGTGAGGAGGAGGCAAGTATGTTGGCATGATTGCACTGATAGTCTTTGAGTCAGGAACAAATGTGTCATCCCCCTGTCCCTCTAATCAGTTTGATCCTGGGACAGTGGGTAATAGGTGTACCAGAATTTTTGTCCTCAGTGTAGGCAGCATTAGGGAGACAAGTAGTTAGACAAAACTCCTAAGTTTAAAGAATGAAAATAGAAGGTTCTTTGAGCTCACAAGTTTGAATAAAAGCAAGTTTTCCTCTCGTCTCCCTAACCTGTCTGTCTGGTGAAGGTGGGGAGAAGAGTACCCTATAAAGACAACGTGGTTTGTTTATATGTATGCACTGAATTGAAATGATCTGAGTCAAGAGGGACAGGCCTAGGAAAATATCCCTAAGTCATAATAAGTAAATCTTCAGTACTTCCTCACTTCTGCCATCACAAGATTTCCTCCTGCTGATATCTGCCCATGTTTTGCTCCATACTCCTCATCTCATCACAATCACTAATATTCTCTACTGGAGACTCTTCCAGAATCATGAAGTTATAGAGTATCTCAGTGGGTAAGAACTTTGAGATCACTTGGACTGACGTCCTCATAGGTGAATAAACTAAAACCAAGATATGTTATCCAGGAAGGTGCCCCA
The DNA here is from genome assembly GCA_030848825.1 of Tadarida brasiliensis. Taxonomy (NCBI): domain Eukaryota; kingdom Metazoa; phylum Chordata; class Mammalia; order Chiroptera; family Molossidae; genus Tadarida; species Tadarida brasiliensis. The sequence continues at coordinate 45,929,475 of CM061270.1, forward strand.
AATAACACAGCAATAGAGGTGGAACTGGAAACCAGGTGATTTCTATAATAAAAAGAATATAGAATTAACCACTGAAGAGAACTGGATTAGAGTATTGCTTCCACTAATGAATAACTGCACAGACTTGTACTTTCCATGTTTCATTTTCTCATCTGCAAAATGAGGATACTAATCCTCACAGTGCATGGTTGTGAGAATTTAATGAAATAAAATATTTGAGAACAGCAAGCAGCAAGGCATTGCAGTGAGAATGTGCTGGCAGGTTTGAGGAACAGCACAGAGGCTGTGCAGCTGGAAGAGAGTGGGTAAGGGTGGTAGGGGATGAGGTCATCATGGAGATCACATTATTTGGAGCCTTTGGGTCATGGTAAAGACTCTGGCCTTTGCTCTGAAAGAGATAGGATACTCCAGTGGAGAGTTTTCAGCAGAAAAGTGATGTGATCTGACATGTGTTATAAAGTATCCATCTGACTACTATTGAAGGAATAGACTATAGGAGAGGCAGAGAGGACAGGTAGGAGGATATTGCAATAATTCTTGTAAGAGATAACTATGGCTTGGACCAGAGCATAGCAGTGGAGATGTTGAGAAGTGGATGGATCCCAGAAATATTTTTAAGTGAGAGCTCAGAGGATGTGCTAATGAAATGGATGTGAGGTATAAGAGAGAGGAAGAGTTAAGGATTACTCCAAGATTTTTTGTTTGTTCAACTGAAAGAAGAGCAGATTCTATAGAGGAAAGCATGAATTCAGTTTTGGGGAATGTAATTTTAGAGTACAAGTAGAAATGTTGAATAAAAACTTGTGTATATGAGTCTGGAGTTCATGAGAGAGGACCTGGCTAGAAATATAAAATGTGGTAGTCATTAGGATACAGATGGTATTTAAAACCCTGTCCCTAGATGAGACCACCTAGAAAATGAGTATGGAGAGAGTGGAAGTATGTCACAAGACTAAGCCATGGGACACACGGGGCAAGTGCAGGTCAAAGAAATGAGAAAGACGGGTCAAGGGAGATGAAGAAGGAACAACCAGTGAAATAAGAAGAGGAAGATATTCCTGAAGAAAGTATTTTAATAAGGAGGGACTTTTCAACAATGTCAAATATTACTGATTTAGTTAGATGAGGACTGAGAACCTATCATTGTCTTAGCAACATGGAGACCACTGGAAATCTTAATTCGATAAGAGTAATTTGGATAAAGTAATGGGGAAGGAGGCTTAACTAGAGTGGGTTCATTAGAGAAAGTGGGTGGGGAATTGACTAGCCTGCCTACATATTAAAATACATTACAAACCTTCAGAAATTAAGACAGGTTTTATTTACCCATGAATGAAAAGACAGGCCAATGTACCAGAATAGATTTTTCAGAATTAGATCGAAATATATATGAGAATTCATTATATGATAAAGGTAACATTTCAAGAATAAATGGTGTTGAAATAAACTGTGTACCATATGGAAAAAGATAAACTTGGATCCAACATTATCCTCAAGTTTTTCAATGAACTGCTTTGATGAAGAAAGAAAGTTCTGGAAGAAAACACGGGCAAGTTCCTTTATAAACTTGGAGTGAAGAAAACTTTCCTACCATCAACAAATCATCAAACAACAAGTGTTGGCAAGGGTGTGGAGAAAAGAGGACTCTAGTACACTGCTGGTGGGAATGCAGACTGGTGCAGTCACTATGGAAAACACTATGGTGTTACCTCAAAAAATTAAAAATTGAACTGCTATTTGACCCAGTGATCCCACTTCTAGGAATATACCCTAAGAAGCCTGAAACACCAATCAGAAAGAATATATGTACCCCCATGTTCATAGCAGCACTATTTACAATAACTAAGATCTGGAAACAGCTCAAGTGTCCATCAGTAGACGAATGGATAAAAAAGCTGTGGTACATATACACAATGGAATACTATGCAGCTGTAAGAAAGAAAGATCTCTTACTCTTTGAGACGACATGGAGGGACCTGGAGAGTATTATCCTAAGCAAAACAAGCCAAGCAGAGAAAGACAAATATCACATGATCTCACTTATTTGTGGAATATAATGAACATAACAGTCTGAGGAACAGGGTAGACCCAGAGATGTGGAAGTTGGGTACAGACTGACAATCCTCAGAAGAGGGGGTGGGAGAGGGAAGAGATAAACCACAGAACTTATATGCATGTGCGCATAACCAATAGACATGGACAACAAAGCTGGGGATGGGGTGGGGGGGATGGGGAGGAGGGCATCAGTGGGGAAAAAAGAAGAAACATCTGTAACAAAAATAAATTAATAAACAAAAAAAAGAAAACTTTCCTTCTATGACTCAAATTCCAGAAGCCACACAGAAGGTTAATAAAGTACTCTAAACAAAAGCTTAGAAAGTCAGTACTTCAATAGACAAATGATAAACTGGAAAAGATGTTTGGAATACATATCACAAAGCACTAATACCCTAAGATAATTATAAATGGGAACAAAAATGACAGTAATAAACAAAAAATGGCAAAAGACACAGAGAATTCATAGAAAGAGATATTAGTAACCCTTATTCACATGACACAATACTTACTCATGAAAAGAAAACTATAAATTAAAACTACATTGAAGTATCACTTATCACCTGTGAGAAGGGCAGCCACCCAGAAATGGAATAGTATCCTCTGCTGGTGAAGTTAAAGGATAACAATCATTGCCATGCTTGTGGGTGAAGGGGCACATGGTAAATGTCCATGGAGGCTAACTCAAGAATCGTTATCAAAATTACAAATGCATTGTATTAGCTTTCTGGGACTTCTATTACAAGGAATCACAGACTGGATCACTTAAACCAACAGAATGTTTCCTCATGTCACCAAATTCCATTCCAGAAAAAAGTTCTTAGGCAATAAATAAATAAATAAAATGTTCGCAGCTATGCAAAGAATTAAAACTGGGTGATTACAGAAGGTTAACTGGACATCTAATACATTTAAGGTAGTCAAGAAAAGCTTCTGCGATGAGGTGATATTTAAGATGAGATCTGAATGACAAAAGAATGACCCGGACATGTAAATACCAGACAGAATAAAATGTCTTGGGCATGGGAAAGGCCATGTGGAAAGATCCTAATATGGGAGCTCAATTAGTTTGTTGGAAACACAGAAAGGAGGTGAGTGCAGCTGGAGCATGAGAGCTGAGGTGTGAAGTGAACAGAGGAGATGGGGAGTGGTAAATGGGGGCCAGATCAAGCAGAGCTTTGTAAACCACAAGAAAATGTTTGGTTTTATTCTAAATATGCATGTCATGATATGACCTTATTCGTGTTCAGAATCAGCAGTTTCAGAAACTGTAGAATAAATTATAGAACCAGTAACAGTGACATCAGGGAGACCAGTTAGGAAGTTATTGCAATAATACAGGTGAGAAATTGGTGATGCGGTTATGGAAATTGAGAGAAACATAGATTTAAGATAAGTACTATTCAATATTTTTCACATTTACAGTGGCCAATGCTTTATCCCTAGAAAGGGTCACAGATGACAGGTCAGAGAAAAATTATTCGGGGAGGTGAGTGAATACCCGACTCCAACATTTGAATAGTGTCCCTAATTATATTCACCCCTGTAGCAATGGGCCTTAGAGGTGATCTTAGGCATATCCATTTATAACAAATGGTTCCATTCTACCAAAAGCTTACTGAACTGTCAGTAGGGAATTCACTCCTTGTCTGGAGGGAAGGGGAAAAGGAAGGAGGGAAAGAAGGAGGGGAGGAAGGAAGGGAGGAAGGAAGGAAGGAAGGAAGGAAGGAAGGAAGGAAGGAAGGAAGGAAGGAAGGAAGGAAGGGAGGGAGGGAGGGAGGGAGGGAGGGAGGTAAGGGAGACAAAAAAAAAAAAAAAAAAGGAAGCAAAGAAGGACAGAAAAGTCATTGAAAAGATAATCAGATCCCCATGAGTGGAATACTTTAGGGGAAAGGATACAGTGAATATGTAGCTCAGTTTTCATTTGTTAATTGGAGACCTGTATATTTAACATTCAGCCTGTCCTTCTCAGAGGCAGGATTGAAAAATAAAAAAGAGCATTTCTATTTATCTGGGAAACAATTACACATGAACTTGTCCTCATTTTCTCAGCTTGCATGTGGTGGTCAGCACACCTGCTGTCCTCTGTAAACAATGCAGGCACTAATGATCATGAAAATCACTGCTGTCTTTGAGATCATGGGATGTCCCCATTCATTAATCTTTAAGATGAGGGATAACATTTGCCTTTATATAAGGTAGGGAGAGGGGAAAGGAAAAACCCCAAAGACATGAGGGACATCAACACGCTGTCTATGACATAAATAGTAACTGTCTTAGTCTGGAATGACATTGCAGGAAAGCCCTGGTAATAATGGACTGAAAAGATGACAAAAACCCAGCTTAAAGAATAAAGATACATACAGATCAACTCAGTGGATTCCAGTGGAAGTAATGGCAATCCTCTGGGTAGGGGAATATGCGTTTAAACAATTCCCAGCAGGACAGCCAACTTAGGAACACTGGTCTCATATCCAGCTGCATGATTTCAAAGAGTGGTTTGGGAGGAAATACAGAGATATTTGAACCCAGGGACTAATCTTTACATAATTTAAATGTGCTGTAGACAGCCACACCTGTGCAATTGGCAGTTACTGTTCATAGCTTCATTTTCAGTAATTACAGTAAACTCTAACCTCAGCAAGATGTAGTTGGTATACAGCAATTTTATTTTCTATGCCTTCAGGATGGCTTTGAAAAAGCCTGCATTCGGGCCTCACTTGCTCATGAGTAATAGAAAGAGTGATATTCACACCTTTATAAAAAAAAAAAAGTCTCAAATTGGAGAAAGGATGCCCTCAAACTTAGATGTTTCTCATTTACATATAGAATTTTAGAGACGGTCCTAAGAATGGATCACGGTGGGTTATCATCAACATTTTCTGGAGAGGATATATTTTGATAACATATATTGGAAATACAAGTTAGTCATTAAGCAACATTGTAATGCTGGTGAATTCAGTCTCTATGCACAGAATTTGTTTCGGAAGCACACACCTTCGGAGCGCCCCTTGACTCAAGGTGACCAGAGCTGTAGCACTTCCCCAGTGCTTCACCACGTGACTCTGTAAAATAGAGCATACATTTCAGAATTGCTGACGCCAAGTAGCAAAAATAGGAGCCAACAAAATGTTACTGGAACACGCTGTAATGAGACCAAAGCAGGCAGGCTGAGAGGTATTCTAGAACCAAATTAAAATGGCACTAGTGGAGATAGGTCTACACTGGAGAAATTGAAGCAGAACACTCTTCATTCTCAGTGCAAGAAGCTGCAGTGGGGATGCAGGAGAAAGGGCTGTGCCGGCATCTCATCAGGCAGAATGTCTTTTTCAGTACAGTTATCTTTAGAAAACATAAATCCGCCTGCCTTGCGTCATCTTAAATGATCAAATAACTAGATTAGTCTGTGAATAAGGGTGATTCCTGGGAAAAGAATTCTAGTCTCTTTAATTCAATTCTGGCATGTTAGGGCTACAACTCAGTAAATCCATTTGACCAAGCAAAGGACAGAGTATGGCAAGAGTAAATTTCAAAGGGTCGACCATTATTTAATATCCTTCTCAATCCTCCAGAAGGTCCAGCATAGTGCTGGATACATGGTTCAGAGCTAGCCCTCCACACTGGGTAATTGATCCAATAATTAGGATCTCAAGTTTGAGAAGGCAGATACCATACCTTTTGTATATACACTACTACCATTTTGCACAAAGAATAGGATTTGTCTTGTTGATTGTCTAATCTTTTCGAAGTGATGGAGAAAATAGTAATAATCATATTAAATTTATGTATATCATTCTGTAGTTGTCACATTGTTAATAGCACGAAAAGTTGAGGAAATATTTTTTAGGTGTTCAAAAACTATGATCTGATTCAACAATCAAGTTTCTCATGGCCTTGATAAAAGAATCAATTTCTGGCATGTTCTCCATTATTTTATATTTGTATTTCTCTTTAATGCAAAGAAAATTTCAACCAGTATTCATGTTGCAACAATCCTTATTCATCAGTTGCAACCAAAGTTTGTCTACAGATAAAAAATTTCAACAAATATCTTCTATAAGAAACAACTGGCTTCATAGAATTTAGAATAAAGAGTAATGTTCATATTATTATTATTCATAAAGTGTATGCTATGCATCCTATACATCAATAAATTCATAGTATGTGTGTGTGTGTGTGTGTGTGTGTGTGTGTGTGTGTGTGTGTGTGTGTATGTGTGGAGAACCAGTTTTCAGACACTTACCATGAATCCACTGAGGACTGGGGATAGGGGAGATGGTACAAAACGTAAAATCCCCACAGGCAAAGAAAAGGAGGCCTGAAATGACCACATTTTCATTTTTAAAATGTAGAAGTACAGATGGAAATCTGGGTCACAGGAAATCTAAAAGTGAAAGAATTAACAGATGCTAGTCAAAGCAGGTAGAGTTGACCAGCGTTCTATATTTTTGAGAACTCCTGTAGCCTTTACTTATACTTTTTCTCTCTTCACAGAAACTAGTAACTAAATAACTAATACTTATTAGATAATTACTATATATCAGATGCCATACTAAACACATTGCTTCGAACATCCATTTAATGACCACAATAACCTAAGGAGTCGATGTGGTCACCCCCATTTTCACGTGGAAAACAGGGTTAGTGCGACGAGAGGCAACTTGCTCAAGGAGACAACCTCCTAAGTCTCTCTCCATTGCCCAGACTCAAACTCTGCTGGCAACTGTTTCAGGAGAGTTTTTTTAGACTAGAAAAATTGCTTATCATTTCCACTGGGGAAAAAAAGAAAAAAAGGGCTCCTTCCTTTGAGTCAAATCTTCCGGAATTTAGTCTACCTTTCTAGCCCTTATCCATCACAACTGATTCTTCAACAGCAATTTTTCTGTGCACCTCACCTAATCGTTTACCTATATGTGTTGAGTTTTCTACCTGTCTTTTTTTTTTTCAAGTACCCTTCTTCAAAATAACTTGTCCTCACAGTTCCCAATTCCAAACTCTACCCAGCCTTTAGGACTCAATGTAAATGCAGTCTCCTCTGTGGATTCCTTGATTTTCCTTGCTTGAAAAAAAAAGTCCTCTACTCTACTCACTCGGACCACTTTATCTGTATCTCTTATAGCACTTAACTGCTTTCCACATTGAGTTGGGCAGCTTTCCTAAGCTAGAGTCTAGAAGAACTCTTACCCATTTGGTCCTACCACCGCCACTATCCATTAGCATATCAATGACTTGAGAAGTCCTGCAGTACATAAACATTTTTTTTTTTTTTATCCTCACCCGAGGACATTTTTCCATTTTTTGTTCAGACAGAGTGGAAGGGAGAGAGAGGAAGAGAGAGAGAGAGAGAAACATCAACGTGAAAGGGACACATCGAGTGGCTGCCTCCCGCACGACCAACCAGGGCCGGGGACAAACCGCAACCGAGGTACATGCCCTTAGCGGGAACTGAACCCGGGTCTCTCTGGACCGCAGGCCGACGCTCTAACCGCTGAGCCAAACCGGCCAGGGCCATAAACATTTTTTAACTTTATCTTTTCCAATGTTACCCGCATTTATTTTACTCTGGAACCCATTTCCCCTCAAATACTCACTAATAACCCATGGCTTCAGTGTTCCAAAGAGGGACCACAATTTGGAAAATATTGGAATAGATTATTTCTCCTTGACCACAGACGCAGGGACACATGACTAGATTTTATCTTTGCATCACTCAATGCGACTTATTCATTTCCTTGCAATAAAGAAACTGAGAAAATATTGGTAGAATGAATGAACATGAATAACGACTTATATACTTTAGTAAAGAGGACCTCAGTGACCACAGACAGAATATAAACTCTGGATAACCTTCCACAAAGCTTGTTTTTTGGAAGCTCTCATTTTACAAGTATCCAACTAGATAACATCCCTATGACACAGTTGGGCCAAAGAGCGATCTACGTAGCAACTGACAGAGAATATCACATGACATGTGGCTGGCTCCTTCTCAGTTTACTGCACAAATAGGGGAAAATAACAGCAAAGATTTAGGAAATATCAACATGACCTGTCATTATCCCAGAAGTGTCTCCCACACTGGCTTGCCCGAAGTCTAACATGTTTCTAGAGGTTCTTTGTTTTGGTTTAGGGCTATTCCCTGGGCGAACTTCTGGCAATCTTCCTGGTAGGAGTCTCTCATGTATACCTCATGATTTTATCCTAAAGACAATGGGTACCTTCCTTGAAGAGGCTCCTGGAAAAAAAATTTTTTTAAAGAAGGTCACCATAGGACTAATTTATCAAATGTCACAAATTTCTCATATGTGTATGTGGGTATATGTGTTTGTATGGACCTATGTGTAAAAAGGTTTCCTCTTTTTGAAAGCTTTTATTTTTTCAGCTACTGACACCTATGAAAACATTGAAGAGTTAGAATAAAGTTTGTATTAATAACAAAATCATTTTCCTTTTAACTTGACCCAGAGCTGCCAGGAGGAAAGCACAGTGGAAAAGTTTGAAAACTGCAGACATCGTAAACCCAAGTTCTCTACAGTCCAGAAAAAATGATGGAAAGATGCATCTTCATTACCAATTGCAGACTGCCTGCTATGTCCCCTGAAAAATGATCAAATCTGATGCTTCCTAAAAGCAAGCCACTGATGCATGCTTCTCCCCTGTCCACCCACTTGGGGCTGCATGGCTCCTGTCTGCAGCCCACACAGTCCCCCCCCACCATGATTTATGGTTCAGAAAGAAGAGGAATGGCTGTATGAGTGGCACACTAGAGCAGAAGCAAGTAAAAGAAAGGAGTGAACAGGGAAAAATAAAAAGAAAACAATGATAAAATAATTCAAGACGATTGTGCAAAAGAAAACAGACACTGAATGGGAAAGGGGGAAATACATAATCAAGGTATATGGCCGAAGGAAAAAAATAGAGTGAAAAGAAGAGGAGCTGAAGGAGCCCACCCAAGGGAGAAAAGCAAGAAGGCATGGGTGGGTCCTGGCAGGAATATTAATAACTGGATAAAGAATAGAAAAGAACCAGCTCATGATTTCTTGGCATCTTCTGAAGAGACCCTCAGCAGTGACTCCTTACGTTGTGCTCAGATTTGTGATGTCATCAAACAGCCCGTTTATCTGGCCCAGTTAGAGGCATTTGGAGTGAAGTCATTGGCTGTGGAGCTGACAGCAACTTCTAGAGTAGTAATCTGGGGATAGTGGCTGAGGACGAAAGGGAAGGAACTTTAACTTTATTCTAGAATTGAGATGCCACACCTTCTGGAGTAACAGTGAGGCCTATACCAGCTAAACATTTTAACACAGCCCCTGATAAGTAAGCAGGATTCATCCTATGCCGTGGATGTTGTTCCACTGGGGTCATTTTATTTCCCAGTGATCAGTGAAAGTTTTTCTTGAGTAACAAAGGCAATGAATCCAAGAGTCAGTGGGAATGCACATCTTACTTGACAAAAGGGAATCTGTACAGAAAAGAGATTCTGTGACTGTACTGAAAATGGGAAATTAGGGGAGCAGACATTTACTGAGCACTTCCTAGATGCCAGTCTGTCCCCTTCTGAGTGAGTGAAGCAGGAAATCTGGAGTGGAGCCTGGTCTCTGCATCTTAGAAAACATTCAAGCTGATTCTGGGGTGCTGATCTTCTAAACATTTTTCCAAAAACACTGTTCTAGGGCAGAGTTTCTCAATATTCTTTTATTTTTTTTAATCCTCACCCGAGGATATTTTTCCATTTATCTTCAGATAGAGTGGGAGAGAGAAAGGGAGGAAGAGAGAGAGAAAAACATCAATGTGAAAGACACATGGATTGGTTGCCTCCTGCACAACCCCAACCGGGGCCAGGGACAAACAGCAAACTGAGGTACGTGCCCCTGGCTGGAATCGAACCCGGGACTCTGGTCTGTGGGCCGACACTCCAACTGCTGAGCCAAACTGGCCAGGGCTCAATATTCTTTTCAATTATCACTCAACAAAGAGCCTTTCTGACATTTTCCCCCCCAACTACGCTCCCTCATGAAAATTTAATAGCACACATACACTGTATATCCATTTATGTACTATGGCCCTTTGGGAGACCACAGACTATTTTAATGTCTAATATTTTTTTCACCTTCCAAGAACCAGTATTCTCACCTTGGGGGGCCGCTTAAGATATCACTCATTTTCTAGGGGTTCAGTGACAGATGAAACCCCCAAACACAGCTCAGCTGGGTCCAACAAGTATTCACTGATCACAAATTATGTGCCAGGCACTGTGATAGACCCTGTTGGCACTAGGTATATAAATGACTAAGATTTAGCCCCTACCTGGCACTCACTGGGAAATGGATGTACTAAATAGATAATTCCAACATAACATGATAAGTGGTAGCAGAGAGATGAGCACGGGATGCCCTTACTCCATAGAGGAAGATTGTCAGTCCTGATGGAAGTTGATAGAAGACATCACAGAGGAAAAGGCAAGTGAGTTGATTCATGAGATTGAGAAAAGTTAGTGAAAGAAAAGTAGGTAGTTAAATCTTCATGGAGGATGTGAATTTTGGTCTGATTCTAGAATTATGCCTGGGAGTTGGACAGACAGCCATTTAAAATCAGTCTGCTGGGTATTAGGAGATAGACTGGCAACAAAGAAAGATTTTCCCCCTTACAAATATAATTGGTTTATGTGTATAGTGATTATACAACCTAAAAACACCTTTTTAAAAATATACTTCTTTAAACAGGAGAATGAGGTTGGGGTGTGTGTGTGTGTGTGTGTGTGTGTGTGTGTGTGTGCTAATTCTGCTTAGTACTAGATACCTAGCAAACAATACACAAATAAGAGATTTTAGATGTATTAGTTTATTTTTTGGAACAACATCAGTGAACTGATCCCACACCAACCCCAGGTATATTAAGTCCACAGTGTTTCTGCCCCTTTGTTTTCATCTATCAGTAAACAATCAGGTGGAAAGCAGCAAGGCCACACAGGAAGCAACATTCCTGGAAAAGGCACAGCTGTGCAAAGCTGAGACTCCTCTCTCATTGGCTTTCACAGCTCCCAGGCTGACTAGTTTCACAATTACAAGTTCATTGGTGTGAGGAAGCTCTTATTGGTCCATCTCACCTCAGACAATCAAGGTTGACCTGCAAGATAACACAGCCCCTTAGGTCTGTTTTCCCCACAACGAACAAACTCTACTCATGGTTCACATTCCTATAGTTTGTGAGTGAACATTAAAATTTTGCCCTGCCCTGTAAAGTCGCAAACTTGGAGAATATATTATCTTTGCCTAAATCAATAGTTAAAGAACAATCATTGACTGAGAGCCTGGCAGGTGCCCAGTATGTGCTGTGGGGGGATGTAGAGTATAAGTCATAATACTTAGTAGTCTACTTTCTAGTTGGACAGAAGCACAAAAAGATAACATGAGAAAATGCATGTGGACCAGCATTCACCAAAGTGTTAAGAGACGCTACCTGAATCAAATAAAAGAGGTCCCATGCTTAAGTAAGTTTGAAAACAATGGGTAAGTAAGCAAAGTTCAATAACCTTTTCAAGCTCTTTATGGAGTCTTTAAAATGTGAATGTGAGCTGTTGAGCTGTGAATTCCTAAAAGTAGGATGGCCATATATTAATCAACCTGGGACCCCTTTTAGAGGAAAAAAGAAAACTAATGAATTTATGTCAGATTAATAGACACAAGACAGAACTACTCAGGAATCCTTGAAAAGGCAGCAGGATATCTGTGTTTGCCAAGCTCGTTCCATGTAACTTTTTGTTGTTGTTGTTAAGCTAATCTTCCATAAAAGAAACTTTAAGAACAATGCTTGGGTAATAAGAGAGAGTGTGGTGTAGTGAAAAGGGCATAGTTATCACAGGAAAACAGACTTGGGCTCATAACCCTGCTCTGCCACATGCTAACAGATACTAGAGCAGTGTTCTGGTTCTGAGAGTGTGGTCCTCAGACTAGCAGAGTTAGTATCATCTGGAAACTTGTTAGAAATGTCAATCCTATGGCCTCATTCCAGACCTACTGCATCAGAAACTCTGGGTATAGAGACCAGCAGTCTATGTTTAACAAGCCTCTCAGATAATTCTGAAACAAACATAAATGCAGACACTTTATATATACTCTCAGAGCCTCAGTTTATCCATTTGTGAAATGGTGCCAATAACCTGCCTTATGGATTACCTATGGCTTAAGGTAGGTACTTTAAAATGTTTGATACCTATATTAGTCTATGGGTCCTTTCAGAGTTACAAATGACACACTCAAAATACTAAATTTGAAAAAGTCCAGTGAAAACATAAACATGGCAGAGTTGATGAAGCCCACACCTGAGGCTGGGGTCAATCCTCCACACTGCCCAATACAGGGCAGGTGGAATGGAGGCTAGAGAGATGCCCACCAAGTGCAAGACTCATGTTATAGCACCTACAACTATTTTAACTCTCTGATATATTTCTGTCCCCTTCATCAGACTGTGAGCTCTCAAGGGCAGAGGCCATGTCATCCAAATGTATTTTTGTATGCCCAGTACATGGTAGGTCCTCAATTCATGTTTGAATAAAGTATCACAGAGGTTAGAAAAAACAGTCTCTGAATTGTCTTGACATCAGAAAAGAGAGAGGAGAGAGCTGACTATGAGATAACAACTCCTCTTGCATGTACCAGCCCACAGGATTTGTCACCAGCCCAGAGCAAGTTGTTCCAGTTCCTTGCTTAGATTTCTGTGTCTTTTAAAACAAAGGCATAGTGCATGAGGCTAAAGATGGAGTCTCAGCAGCACAATTTTTCTGGATATAACTATTTCAAGCTTCCTTCTGCTGTGTGCAGAGCTCCGCTGTAGTGTATATATGCCTTATCAGAAACAAACTTTGTTCTGGGTTTGGGAGTTTGATCATTATCATCCTCTAGGCAGGTCAGTGGAAAGATGGGAAATATAAATGGTTCCCTGTGACTCACTGGGTAAATTACCCCTCAATTTACAAATGAGTATATTGATGCTCAGAGAATTCATTAGTTGGTCTAAACTAAAGCAACATTTCACTTGAGGGTACAATGTAATTCAGAAAAGAGTGTGACTCTCCTGGTCTACTTGGGCAGAATGCCTTACCTAATCCCTCTTATCTGCCTACTGAAGGTCTGAACACAGGTAGGGCTGTGATCAACTAAAGAGATTATAAGCATTCCATCTGTATGGTCTGCTTTGTGAAAAATATCCTTTCAGGCTCTAGTTTTGACCCATTGGGTCCCTCAGCAGCTCCAAATATTTCTTCAGTATGTACATTTCTTTCTCTACCTGAAATTCCTTCTCTGATCCAGCCTTCAGTTCTCTTTATTTAATAAGCAATGTCCAGCATATGTTCAAAAAATATTTAGTTCTTCCAGTTCTAGTTCCTGCTTAAACTCTTGTTTGGTTCCATTTGTCTGGCAGACTATCTATTCAACTGACACTTGTTTTGGTTCTCATCCTCTTCTTAGACCAGTTAATTCCCCCCAATATTTTAAGGGTTTTAGCTAGAGACTCCATATAGTGTCCTAGAATCTGCTCCCTAGTTGATTAAGCACTCCCATTTGTCAAAAATCATACTCTCAATGATGCACAAGTCAGTTCATTTTTTGTGGTACCCTCTGCCTCCAGTCAGTGATACCTTCCTGGGAGTATTTACTCAGAGTCTTACATTGCTTAGGATACCATTCCCAGGCTCTAACTTGCACTTACCAATGTTACCAATAATATTAATATTGACAAATCCAACACCCATTTTTCTCTCATTACCTTAAAAAACCTCAATAGCATTTGACACAGTTGACCCCACTTTGTCTCCAAAGAAACACGGGTTGTTTTCCTGTGACACCATGTTTTTCTGGTTTTCTTTCTATTCCATTGTCCTTTGCTAACTCCTTCTCCTCTGTTTCATATCTGAACCCTGGGGCATTCCAGACTCTACCTCTCTCCTCTTCTCCCCCTGTACTCCTCTTTCTCCCTAGGTGGTCATAGAGCTTAGATTTAGGATTTTCGAGTAAGAACAGTTCTAGTGACATTAAGACCTAGAAAGATCTGAGTAGGGATATCACTAAGATTGAATAGATTAAGAAACCAGGAATCCAAGGTTTTGGAACAGTTGCTCACATGGACCTTGAAATCACCCCCCACACCCCCCAAAAGAAACCCACACATGTCAGGTAGCAGAATGAGATAGAAGTTGCAAGCCAGGTTTCAGATCATTTGATGAATCTGAAGGCAAGCCTGGAGATGTGGATAAGAGAGCCTAAGTAAGAAGCAAAAGGGGCCTGGAGGGCTGAGTGTCCTTGGAATCTGAAGAGTGTAACAATCTCACCTCTCAATTACTAATAACCTCAGTCATTAGTGACCTTTCTCCTCTGGACAATTTATTGTAAGTTGCTGATATACTTTTGTGATATTTGATTTTATTTACTTTTCAATAAATGTATTTCTAAAGATAGAGCTTTGTACTGTTCTCTGCCATTGACCATATTGTAAGCCTTGGGCCTGAGCCTAGGAGAGAAGGAATTGGGTCCTATATCATTTCAGCATTGCTCATCCATATAATCTCACACAAATAATAGACTAGCACCTAGCACAGGTCTGGACAAGAAGGGCCCAGGAAGTGTTAATACAGCTTCTGGAAGCAAAATTATCTTTTCTCTCAGTTTTGTAAAATATTTGGGGCCTATAAGGTTCTCTTTACCTTCTTTTCCAAGAAGTTACAATCATCCCATCTGGACAGATCTAGTGCAGCCATAGACTCAAGCTGGTAGAGGGGTCTGAGGGTTTATTGCAAGTCTGGTCTTCAATATCTGCTTCCTGAAAATTTTGTATATAGAATAATTGGGGGTGGGGGTGGGAATGCTCAGATGTTTGTCTCTAAGTTCAGCAACGTGATGAGAACCATTCTATTCTTTTCAGGGGAACAGTTTGTGAAAACTGGGAACATGCTCATCATCCCATGATTGGAGAACCCAGGCCTACCAGCCTTGGCCCTGGACTTTAGTTAATTTTCACAGGTTAGATCAATCCAAGAAATACCTGAAACAGCCTCTCTACCTCTCATCTCCTTCTACCATGTTTTCTTTTGCCAAATCATATTAGATAATTTCTTAGGAACAGTTTCATTCATTTATTCAAAAATATGTAGTGCCCTAGTATCTGCCAGATGTTATGCTAGGTAAGAGACAAAAGAGATGAATACAACTCATGAATATCCTGTCTTTGAGCAGTGCATAAGTGTGAAGTGTGTGTGTGTGTGTGTGTGTGTGTGTGTGTGTGTGTGTGTGTGTGTAGGGGAAACTGAAGTCGGCAGCCTAAGAGGTAGAAGCAGGTATAAAGTTGTTGAACATATAGGGATTTTTTGAAAGTACAGAGAAGGACCCTATCCTTGAGTGGAGTGCAGTGAAAGCTTCCCAGATGACATGATCCTTGGGCTGAGTGTTGTGGAACCTGTAAGGGGTAACCAGAAGACTCTGGGATTCCAAGCAGAGTATGTGCTAAGGCACAGAGGTGAGAGAGCATGAGCATTGTGGGAATTGCCTCAATACGGCATATTTCCCCACTTCCACTTACATTGGAGTGTTCTGGACTTGAACATTATAAATTCAATTTCATTGGAGTCCATTTAGGATTTTTAAAAACGGCCAGGAGCATTTCAGTTAGTGGATTAAGGATAAGGGCTAGAAAAAGCCACTGAAAGAAACATGTTACAAAGGCAATGGAGTTTTTGAGGATTCTGCAATTCATCAGGATTCATATAGAGCTCTTGTAGAGACAACAAAGAGAATCCTCTCTTTTTTCTACTTCTTCCAGCCAAGTTAGAGAAGAAGCAACATTAAATAGTACTTCTATTTTCTCTGGTGATTCTTTTGGTCTACGCATATTTGATAAATGCATAGAGGTAAAGTCACAGCAGCAGCCCATACCGGGCATTTAAAGACATACTCAGTTCAACAAATGTGCTGTGGGCCTTTTCTGTCCCAGGCACAGTTCTAGATACTGTAGATACAAAATCAAACAAGACACGTTGTGAGCCCTCTGAGCAGGATGACTCATCTTTTCAGTTCACAGCAACCATCACAGCCACCATCATTGAAGAGAGCCGCCTAAGATTGTAAACTGGGAAGACATTAGCAGCCCCTTGATCCAAGTCTTATCAGAGGAAGGTATACTCCCTGGGTACTCAGGGCCTTGAAACTTCATAATTAAATAACAGAAGATCAAGCTCACCTAACAATTGTTGTAGACCCAAGTGAATAAACAGAATTGATCCTGAAATTCCCCGACATTTGTACACTTCTGTAGCTGCCTGTAATATTGTACCCCTTATCACTGGAAAATGTGGATGCTGCTTTCTAAGCCTCAGTGACATGAACAAATCTCCCTTCCAGCCCCAGCCCACAACCAGCACTTTTGTGCATTTTAAATTTATGGCTACATTTCTATTAGTTCCCAACAGTATTCACTAGATTAAAGCTGCATCAGAAATTGGATTTTTTTTTCTTTTGCCCCTGTAGACTATAATAAAAAAATAACCCAATAAATCTGGCAAATTAGCAATAAGATCTCAAACTTTGGAGCATGTGTGTAACTATACTGTTGTGGAAGAAATGTAAACCTATTGACAGCTGAACCAATCAGATTACATATTACTATTTACAAGCAGGAAGGATGAAAGACAATTCTTCCACCTAATTTGAACCAAGTTCACCACAAGGAACAACAAAGTCTCAGGGGTGGAGTATATCACTGTTTTATTTCCTATGCAGCTACCATAATCTTATGTGAAATAGAACATTTTGAAAGGTCATTTCTTAAGTTTTTGGGGTTTTTTTTTCCACTCAAAACTTGTAAACCTGGACAGATGTGGGTTTTGAAGCATTTCCCCTCAGACTTGTCAGCTGTGGTATTGGGTGAGATAGGAAGAAATCACCTTGTCCTTGATTGTAATAAAAGAAATATTAATTTCAAGTTCATGAGAAGCCCTTAAAAAAAAGGAAAGTAAGGATGCTATTCATTGAAAAGCTTATGAGCATTCAGACTGTGAGATCTACTTTACCTGAAAGGAGAACTGGAAAGCATGAGGCCACAGAGTGGCTTCTTGTTTGAGGGCTATAATTGAGTCAGTTATGAGTAATCAACATCCCTGTCTTCATCACCCATCTCTCCCTAAAAGAATTTTCTTTCCAGACAGTGGCTCATAACCTCTGTCTACAGGGGCTTTCACAGACTTACAAATCAAAGCAAACAAAACAAAATACTTTGTTCCCTGAATCTTTCACATCAAAATATACCGCCTCAGGTACAGGGGCTGAGTGTGCATGCCCATGTGGCTTTGTTTGGAATCTCACCCTCGCACTCAGCATCCATTCATTGTGTACCACATGCCCCTCAGTTCCAGGCCCTTTGCTGGACCTTTGGTGGTAAAAGGCACAGACACCACTCTGAGCAGGTCACAGGCAGATTTGCGCCAGTGGGAAGAAGCTCTGCTTTCCACCTGCAATGCATTCCTTCATCTTATTTCCATTTTCCAACCCTACATTTTCATAAAAGCTCTATTACAGTCCTACGACCTCTGTGAAACATTCCCTGAAACTCTTTTCCTCCTTGAACACATGTAGTCTGTATTGCCCTTTTAACATTGAATGGTTCCTAGTCTGAATTGTGACATATATTGTATTGTTATTTATAGTATTATTGTTAATTATATAACAGTTAACATGCCCTGTGCATTTGTTTTATGTTCCCAGGCTAGGACATCCTTGAGAGCAATGACATCTTCAACTATGTTTTTGGAATCCTTCACAAAACTTAGGTAGTACTATATGTGTAGTAGGTATTCAATAACTTTTTTAAATAAGGAAGGGAGGAAGGATAGAAGGAGGAGGGAGAAACAGACTAAACATTTGTGAATTCTAATCTACCATATCAAATCCTCATCCATATTAGTAAGTCTCACAATGGCTATACATCTAATGTAAATCATGATGGATGTCAGGTAAGTAAGGAAGAATGTTATGATAGTACTAAATTTGCTGTGTAAACTAGAAAGCTAAGTTTAGTGGCCTTCTGACAGGACTTTTTATTACTTATGTTCGGTTATGTGTAGTGTATCAGACAGAGAGAGAGAGAGAGAGAGAGAGAGGGAGGGAGGGAGGGAGGGAGGGAGGGGGAGAGAGAGAGAGAGAGAGAGAGAGAGAGAGAGAGAGAAACACGTGAATAAGACATATTGAAAATATAATAATGCAATAAAAATAAAAAAAAAGCCTGGCTCTTAGGTATTTAGTCATTCCTAACTCATGCTTTTATTTATGGTTTTAGATTCACAATTTTTTCTGCACTCATCCATTCCTATTCATCTTCTTCTTCCAAGACCTACCACCTCTTAACCAAATAGGCAAAGCTTCTATGAATGATTGGCAGTGGGAAATGTCAGCTGTCAGCAAATTGACACTAGCTAGTGTAAGTACATATGAGATTCTGGCCCAGGATTCCAACTCAGCTGCTGAGCAAGGATCTTGGAAGTTACAGAGACAGCTGTCCTTCACAATAAATGTTAGGGAAAACAATTTGAACCCCTTCCAACTGGTATGCCCTGAGCAAAGAGCAAGGTTGACAGAAATGAATTGGCAATTCTGTTATTATTTGGGTAATCTGATCAATATATACAGCTGACCGAGATCACTGGCTTGCTGAAGGACTTTCAGGCCAAAGGCAGAACTTGAGCCAGGAAGGGGCATTGAAAAACCACTTCCCCAATTCTTCTTCAGGCTCCAGAATTTTGAGGGAAGAGACAATAGAACAGGAATGATGTGCCTTTGGCTAAAGGAGGCCAGTGTGTTCTACACCTTATTGAGGGTATTGGATGGGGAAGTTGTATGCACAGGGTAGAAGGTGAGTAAAAATAAAATCAAATGTAAACTTACACAGTTTCCAAAAAAGAAATAGTTGAAGATCAATACTTATGGGTTTAGGAAATTGGTATTCCCAACTTTCTAACATTCAACTTTATAAGAGTCACAAACATATAAACAACTGCCTAAATAGCTGTGAAAATTTTGAACTTCTGGGCTATTGCAAATGGCAAGATGTAGAATTCTCTGCATAATAGGGTATCCAGCAAAGACCAAGCCTTAACCATCTTATCAGAGCAGGAAAAATCTCCCTTTTTAAAAATGTAAATCGTTTGTGTTTCTGGGGTTCACATTTTGGGCAAGGAGTCTCTTTGTCTAGGAGGGGATGCTTTGCAAAGTTAGTTTTATAACACAGATGTAAGCATTAACCACTTTTCCTAGGGGCAGCAAATTCTTTTTCTGGATCAGGGTATTTCTGCTGGATCTGGATTCTAAAGTGTAGAGAACCCTGGAGAGCTTTAGTCATTGGTGGAAAATGGGGACAGTGTAAGCTTGTTCCTGTCCTGTGGTGAACATCAGGGAGGTAGGCAGGGAACATGTCCACCAAGAAACTCTGAAATACAACTTGTGTGTATGGTCTTTAGGAAGTGCCTCCTTCTGAAATAGTTGGAGAACCTGGCCATACGTCAGAAGAAGTAACTCAGGAGAAAGCCATGTCCCCTGAGTTAGCACCAGACAAAGGTACTAGAAATGTCCACTAGCCTAGAGATTGTGGTACAGAAGGAGCAGGCAAACCTAAAGGAAACCAGACTCAAGAAGGCAGAAGTAATGTGGCAGCCAGGGGCCAGAGGCTGGCTAAGACAGGAAGAGACGCTCGGGCTGATTTGTGAAGGAAGTACGAGTAGGCTCTGGGGAAGAACAATGTGGCAAAAAGACCAGACTTCCTGAATTTAAGCAGGAAGGGAGCTCTCACAGTAATTTGGATATCAATGTAATCGTGTCATTATTTTATAGACTCACACTATTCAGGCCTGGGACATGTGAATTACATCTGTAATTAGTGTATGTGCTGTGGATAAAAATAGGAATGTGCTGTGGATAAAAATAGGAAGGCTGGTTATCACTCCCTCCATCCCAAAAAAAGAGAGTATGAAAGAAATCTGTAAAAGGTGAAGCATTTTCCTGGGTCACATAGAGATAAGAGTTTCACCAATATTCTGTTAAGGAAGGGGAGTTAGTACTGGCATGCAGTGTGCAATAATATAGTTTGCTATGCTGTAAATATGCTTAAGTTATTTAGCTAATGAGATATACTTCACCCCATAGCACAGAATCAGTAGGAAAACCCTTGTTTGTTAACTTATAATGGTTATATTAAACTGACAAATTCCTAAGGTACCTAGAAAATCAACACAAAAAAATGTCTAACTGGAGTCTCTACCTCTCCTTTGCATATTACATACCCTTAAAGAATCTACATCTCTCACAATAAGATATCACCTCATACCCGTCAGAATGGCTATCATCGATAAATCTATAAACAACAAGATTGACAAGCATGTGGAGAAAAAGGAACCCTGTGCACTGTTGGTGGGATTGAAAATTGGTGCAGCCACTATGGAAAACAATATGGAGGTTCCTCAAAAAATTAAAACAAGAACTACCATATGACCCAGAAATTCCACTTTGGGGCATTTATCCTAAGAAATCCAACACTAATTAGAAAAGATATATGTATCCCTATGTTCACTGCAACATTATTTACAATATTCAAGACATGGAAGCAACCTAAGTGTCCATCAATAGATGAATGGATAAAGAAGATGTAGTACATCTATTCAGTGGAATATTAGTCACAAAAACAAGAATGAAATCTTACCATTTGTGACAACACAGATGAACCTAGAGGGTATTATGCTAAGTAAAATAAGTCAGACAGATAAAAACAACTGCCATATTATTTCATTCATATGTGGAATCTATAAAACAAAATAAATGAACAAATGAAACAGAAACAAACTCTAAATACAAAAACAAATTGGTGGTCACCAGATGAGAGGGGATTGAGGGAATGGGTATAAAAGGTACAAGAGAATAAGAAATACAAATTGCCAGTTATTAAAATAATCATGGGGATGTCAAGTACAGCCTATGGAATATAGTCAATAATATTGTAATAACTATATATGGTGTCAGATGGGCACTAGACTTACCAGGATGATCACCTCATAAGCTATATAAATGTCTAATCACTATGTTGTACACCTTTTCATAATCACATACCAATACTTTGGGGGCTTAACAGCCATGTGCACAAATCAAGGGCCAAGTGAAAGTACGGAAATCTGACAAGTCCAAGCCAGATGAGATGCCTATATTAAATCCCTTTCCTTGGCCATCATTGGATACTTTCCCTTATATCACTTTTATATTTTTCAGTGACATTAACTTTTAGAAGTAGGGCAAAATTTGAACTATCTCCTAATTTTGAGAGCGACCAGTAAATGGACAGATGCCCTGAAGGCATCCTCAGAAAAGAAACTTAAAATCAAGAAAATTGCATAAGTCCAAAGAGCTAGTTCAGGCCCATTTTTTTTTTTCTCTGACCAAAGGCAGCAAGGTATAGGATTTGGGGTGAAAGTCAAGTCTTGGGTCTGCTGCTTAATTTATGTGTATGACCACTCAAAAGCAATTTAGTCTCTCTGAGCCTCAACTTCTCCTACTTTAAAATGAAAAGATTTATAGTAACCAGCACATAAGTTAGCTCTGAGTATTTAGTGAAAGAGTGTTTTTGAGAAGCACTTTGTAAACTAGATTTACTACTCATACCAAACTATAATCTTAAAGGGATTTGATTTGGAAAGTCAAAAATAGACACTAGAATAAACCATTGTGTTTTTACAGGTGTGGATGAGACAGGAACAGTGAAATACTTTGTCAGAAGGAAAGAGACTGTGTGGTAGATGAAAGATCAGAGTCTGGAAAAAAAAATCTCTGTGCTGACCCTTCACATCTGTGCTAAGACTAGGGCAGGAAGAGTTTCCAATGCAACCAGATGCTGCCATCAGCACACAAGTAGGTATTTCTCAGTACTTCAGGATCTAACCTGGACCATGACTTGTAACCTGTCAAGGGTCAGAAACACTGGATAGGTGAAGAATTAAGTTCTTGGGAAATCTAGTCAACCAAATGTAAGCTTGAAAAGATAAAAGAAAAAAAAGTCATATAAAAACTCTTTATAGGTGACAGGGCATGGCTGTGGGTGAGATGTTTTATTTTGCTGTACACTGTCTGTAAAGCAATTTCTTCTCTTAGAAAATGATGTTTCTATTGGACTCTGAGCTGTTTGTCATTCTGAGCCCCAAACAAAATATTTTTCATAAGAACATCAGAAATGCCATGCTGGATCAAACCCATGGTCCCTCTAGTCCCGTGTTTTGCCTTTGAAAGTAGCACCAAGAGAGGGTTCAGGAGAGGACACAGATTCTTTATTTTAGGGACTTTAAAAACATTTGGACTGTGGCTCACAGTTAGAAATAGAGGTTGCACTGTAATCCAGTATTCACCCACTCACACACATACAAACACACACACACACACACACACACACACGCAAAAAATTACACCTACACATACTTATGTATATGCTATGCTGTGTATAACTGACACTTTGTATTCCATTTGATTTCTTTTTTATTTTTAACACTAGCCGCAACCCACTTAACTGATTTCATGATCCACTAACAGGATCACAACTTACACCTTGAAACACTTTGCTCTACATGTTGTCAGCCTCAAAGGATCTATTACCCATGAATTTACCCAAAGCCACCTTTTGAGAAAGTGAGTTCCACAAGGGTAAGTACTCACAATATTAAGTGGAACTTATTCTCATTTGTGATTCTATAATGTTAGGTAAGACAAATGTGATCAAATGATCTAGATGAAGGACAGCAGGCTTGGTTTTCCTTCTCGTCCTCAGAGATTCCACCTCTATGGCAGAGAGACTACAAATTGAAGCTTACAGTGGAATAAACCTTGACAATGAAAGGCACTGAGTATTTCTGGAGGGTGAATTGGTTTTTATGACAAGGTCCCTTGGGCACTGATTTATCAACCGTATATTAATTATATCATAGGTTGTATTTCCCAAATACGGTTGCAAAAACATGCTCCATCTCACATGCTTTCCTTAAATGTAATCTAATCACATCCCATTAAAGATGAGTCCATTTCTCTACCCCATCAAATCTAGTTGGACTCTGTATCTGCTTTGACCAATAAAGTATGGAGGAAGTGACCAGTGCCAGCTCCATGGATAGTTCTTATCTAGTCTGGCAAAGTGGCCTTTCTGCCTCTGGGGAGGTAGCATCAGGTGAGAAGTGTAACTACTCAGACATCATCACGTGAGAAGTCCAAACTAGCTGAAGGGGGCCTGGAGGGTGAGATGTCACATGGAGAGAAGATAGAGAGAAGTTGAGGAGAACCATGTATAAAGCAACTATCTCAGAGGAGATCCTCCAACTGTAGGGGCATTTAGTCAAATCTTTACTGAATTCCTGACTCACAAAATGTTGAGTAAAATAATTTTTGTTTTAAGCCTCTAAATTTTATGGTAGAGGTTTGTAATGCAGAGATAGATCAACAAAATAATCACCATATCACGTACATCTGAAGTTCCTCTAGGGACCAACAAAAAAGAATGGACTTTGCGATTTTCTTTTTAATTTAAATTTTTGCTTATTTTCTAATAACAAAATTAATGTGGATAATATAATTGTGTAAATAAAAATATGAAGCATATGTTCAAAAAGACAATATGTAATTTTAATGTAGTTGTTCCTTTTCACCAATATTTGTATTTCACTAGCATCTTTCCATTACTTCCTCTTTTTTTGCCCCCTCCTGGGTGGTTAGTATGTGTTAAGCATTCTGCTGGGCGTTGGGGACCATAAGGTTTAATGAGAAACCACCCTTGACTTTGAGTGAACCAGTAGAAAAGAGACAAGTAAAGGGACTGTTTTGTTATATCAGTGTCAGGAGAGTAGTGCAGGAGGACATCATGAAGGTACATTTAAGCTGGGTCTTTGAGGAAGAGTAGGTCAGGAAGAAAACTTGGACAGGGGAAATATAGAGAGAGCAAAATAATGGAATTCTAAGAAAACAGGTAGAATACTCAAAGGCAAAACGAAATAAAGGTCTGGTGGGCTGGATATGGCTCTAGGAATAAGTGATCAGTGGACAGAATGGAACACTATGGCTTAGCATGGTGGGGGCCATATTATGAAGGGCTTCAGATGCTAAGAAATCTAGACTCAAACCAAGAATTGATAAGGAACTAAGAAAATACATTCGAGTAGAGATGTGTACTGAGCACTTCATGTTGAGGAAGAACTCCAGCAGATGATATACAATGTGAGCATGACCCAAGGTCCCAGTTCCTTCCCCCACAAGCTCTGGACTAGCCCATAACAGATAAAAGCACACACCAGTGGGAATCACTTCCTTTCCTTGTTTCCTTTACTAAAATGGAGGGAGGATGGCCACTTCCTAGGGTCATTGTTGACCAATGAGTGTTATATAATAATAGGAAACAAAGATTTTTCCAGAATAAAAGAAGGAAAACCATTAGCCAAAATTATAGCAACTCAGAGTGGAGAAAGTTTGCACTAGGGACATATATTTCAAACACTATGATAATACACTTTATCCTCAAATTTAAGACCACATTTCTATCATAGCTTACAAAGCAGAAAACGTAAATCAGTAGCAGAGATATAACTTTCTGAGGTACACTTAGGGTTTTTCTTTTCTCTATACACAGGATTCAGCTTCAGAATTTACACTTCTCTAACGTTAGGGAACAAGTTTCAGCAAAGACAGGGGTCAAGATGTTTGATTTTTTTTTTTTTTTTTTTTGTAGCTAATCTTATTATTACTTCAGTGGAGCATCCAAGCAAAGGAAAAAGCAACCAGACCAGATTGCCCATGGCTAGATACTGTAACATAAATGGACATCAGAGCCCAAGGAATCCTGCTGCTGGAAACAAAGAGGCAGGAAAGGATCCTAACCTCTCCGCATGCAAACATCATGAATGACACAGGAAAATAAAATTCCCCTTGGAGGTGTATAATGCTTTATTATGATGGCCCAGTCTCCAGGGCTATTTAAAATTCTGAACTCAGGTTCAGTGAGTTCTGATTCCCTTCTCATCAAAATCGCTATCCCAATTTAACAGCACTTCCCCGAGGGCACAAAACATCATCTCACCATATTTATAGCTAATGCATAATTACTGTATGCAATATTTATCCGGCTATTCATCTGTTTGCATGTCTTCTGTCTAGCTGGTGAAACTGTCAATAGACAAGTTTCTCGGGATCTTGTAGAGAAGTATGTCATTCACTGGATATTTTATCCACTTGGCTTTTCCTTGGGTTCCTTAGAGGAGTCATCCCCTTTTATCAGTCCCTTCTTGAGAAGTATCTCTTGCTCCTTAGTGAGATTTAGGCCCCCATTAGACTTTTATTTCTATCTGATTATTCTCATCATTGATGTATATACCAAGATCCCAAGTTATCTTTTTGATTATTCTGTACCATACTTACTCAGAGCCCTTTGCCTCATATAATCACAGTGCAATTTCAAGCCACTGGAATTGATAAATAGGACGAGTACTTTAAGACCCTTTAAAACACTCCATCAAATTGTATTTATTTCAGCACTCTAAACTGTAAGAGTGCCATCTTCATATACTTCCTAGAGATTCTAATCTGTGTGTATATGGAGAGGAGCCAGGCAAGATTTCTCTAGATTCCACCCCTCTTTCACACTTAGTCAGTTAGAACTTCTAGCTGGTGAGAAGAACTCCAGAATGGAAATCACCCTGTTCTTAGCTCCCCAATTTTTCCATCTCTCAGTGTTGATAAGCCTTAGTACAAGTATTTGCCTCAAGACTGGGGAACTGGGGTGATTGCTGATGCTAACCGGTTAACTCACTACTTAAAAATATGAACAATTTTCTCCAACTATTTTATTTTCCAAAGTTTTGAGCAGGGGACATTTTGCCATCCTAGTTTGAACTAATCCAGCACTAAGCAACAGCAACAAGAGCGGCTGTATTCTCCAGGGCTGTTTGGCCTTGTCCAAAGTATGATTTACCATCTACCGTTGTTTCAGCTTTAACTCTTTATTTCCAACAGATAAGACTTATGGAGTTGGAGAAATAAATTTTATTTTGACATTCGGGCTTTCCTTCACCCATTGTACATTTCCCAGGGAAAATTTTTGACCTTCATTTTTTTCCCCATTGTGCCTAGCAGAATACTGGAAAAATGGCAGATGGATAATCATTAATTTTTCATTAGTCAATCTTAGAAGGTTTGTCATTAGAACTGTTGATTAATTTTTGTCCTTCAACATAATCTTGAATTCTATCTCTCTCTGTCTCTCTATGTATCTACATTTCTATCTTTCCTCTTATTCCTCTTGCTCTTTTATGAGTCTCAGCCTTCTTCACATTCTCCCTACAAATTTAAAACTAAAACCAGGGAGTGGCATCTAAGCATCATAGTTACTGAGGGGCAGAGGGTGGGCATGTGGTAGGAGATACACTGGTCTGGACGGGGGACCCTCTTCTTTTGAGCCAGCCAGTCCTGGGGGCCCTGCTCTCCCTGCTGTGCCTCCTCTGTTGTGGATGCTGGGGAGATGGTCCCCTGCAGTGCGGAGCTTGCCTCCTACTCTTGGCATCTGTCTGTTTTAGCTCTCAGCAACCACCTCTCCCCTGCTCCACCTACTCCCTTCACTATCTGTGAAAAGCACAAAACCCCTCTCTTTCTTCCCTGCTGTTGGCAATCATTTCAGGAACAACTGTTGCCATAGCTGCCCCGAGAAGAGTAGGTGCTAACAGCTGTGTTTGGGCCAGACACCAATTAATAATCCATAGGTTCCTTTGAGAATGTCCTCTTCTACTTAGACTGACCACAACTTCCACTATGGTATCCAAAGGGATAGGGATTGACAAGCCTTTATACCCCCTCCAACCACTCACATCTAGGGTGGAAAAAAGTCCAGTGTACTTGAACTTATTGTAAACTTGATTTGCTAAGTGGTAAGTAGACAGTCCAGAGCATTCTTACTATTAATAGTCTATGTCATGGCCTTATTTATTACTACTGTCTCTCCTAGATTCATTTAACCCATAAATTGTTAATGGTGTTCACGGAAACAAATTGGCAAAATGAACAGTGCACTTGAAGAGAAAGAGAGAGCATGCAGGCGCGTGCGAGAGAACACAAAGGACAGATAGGATCATATCAAAAAATAAAACCAGTTTTCTTTTTAAAATCACACGCATGTCACTGTCATTGTATTTGTGATTTCAAAAGATAGAAATCAGGACTTTTTTTCCAGCACAAAAATCACTCTTGCCCGGCTGGTGTGGCTCAGTGGTTGAATGTTGATCCAGGGACCAAGAGGTCCCGGTTTGATTGTGGTCAGGGCACATGCCCAGGTTGTGGGCTCGATCCCCAGTAGGGAGTGTGCAGGAGGCAGCCCATCAATGTTCTTTCTCATATCGATGTTTCTATCTCTCTCTCTCTCTCTTCCTCTCTCTCTCAAAAATCAATAAAAACATATTTTTTAAAAAAAGAAAATCACTCTTCCTTCAAGGAAGTTGGGCAAGGCTGGCCAAGAGGAAGTAGGGCAGGACCTGCAGGCAAACCTTCTAGACCTGGGCTTTTTGTTTGAGTATCCCTCTTTCCATCTTCTCCACCCTTCCCCCTCTTTTTGCTTCTCTTCCTCTCACTCTGGCATCCAGTGTTCGCACTCTCCCCAGAGAGAAGTTTCCTGACTACTACTTTTAAGTAAAGCTTAAGTGAATGGTCACTGATCAGAAGTGTTCAGAAGGGATGCCTTAATAAAGAAGAAGGAAAAAAAAAAAAAACTCAAGTCTTTGAGCTTGAAGTCTTATTCTTGCAACCATTGATTCTTTCAGCAATTGTACTAATATTTAAGGACTTAATGCACCATCTCTCCTGATATTCCTGCAATTTCCGAAATCTTGAGAGACCAATACTTTAAAAAGTCATTCAAACATCACTGTGCCATGAGTGCTTTATGTCTAAACGTATGCTAAGCCCAAAGGAGATACCAAGAAAATTGCCTTACTATATAAAACCAGTTAGGGAGAGGGGAGGGAAAATCATTCGTTATCCCTTCCAGTATGTCTTCATTGAGCTCCTTCATGTCATGCAAGGGCAAGTTGCTTTGGTGGTAGAAGAGTTGCAGGATACAAAAAAATAAATATAGATAAGATCTAGTCTTATCATTAGAGTGAAGAAAAACATATATAATTATAGTAATAATAGCTAAGATTTATTGGGCACTTTTTTCATATGCCGGACACTGTGCTAAGTGCTTTGCAGGATAAACTCATGTCATACCCACAACAACCTGTGCTTCCTCTCAGACCCACTTAAGTAAGCCATAAATTTGTAGTTGTTTCCATGCGGACAAATTGGCAAAGTGGACCATACACCTAAAAAATACAGAAAGGGAGAGAATGCAGAGGACAAAAAAGATCTTGTGAAAAATACAACCAGTTTCATTTCTAGAATCACACATAATGTATAGTCAATGCATTTATGTTTTTGAAGATAGAAACAAGGACCAGTGTTCCTCCAAAATGTACAGGGCCGGGCAAAAGTAGATTAACAACTGTTCATAAGGAAAGTACAATACTTAATAAATAATGATACAAGAATAAACTCTGTGTTTCGAGTACTCACAAATGTAAACCTACTTTTGCCCTGCCCCGTGCATTCATCACTTCTCCATGGAAGGCGGATGAGGCTGGTCACGGGGAAGCAGGGTGGACCTGCAGGACAACCCACAAAGTCTGAACTTTATACCTTGGGTGTCCCTTGCTTCTATATCTTCTGCATCATCCCCCTTTTTGAGTTCTCTCCATCAGGTAGTTTTAGTCCTCCCATGTTAGAAAGGAGGAAACTGGGACACATAGAGATTATGGAACTTGCCGAAGATGACACAGCAGGTAAATGGCAGAGCTATAATTTGACTCAGGGAGCCTGGCACCAGAATCCATAGTTGTAACTCCCTCCCTTAAAAAGTCACCATTATCCCATGAAATAGAGACTCTTACCATGTGCCACAGGAGCACTGAGACCAGGGCAATGTCTTTTGCCTGTGGAGTTAGGAAGGGTATTATAGAATAAGTGGCGTTTAAACTGAATCTTGAGAGATGTGTAGAAGTTCACCAGGAAGGAAAGAACATTTCATAGAATATCAACAGCATGTGCATCATAAAATAGCATGACATGTTCGGCACGTGGGAGGCATTCTGACGTGAGTACATCTTCAGATGTGCGTGTTTGGAGGCAGGGCCACTGTGACAAGCAGTAAGGCTCGAAAGATTAGCAATGCTGAACTTATAAAGGAACTTTAACTATATTATCCCTCCCACATCTGGTTGGATTTAAATGAATCCTTTAAGGCTCCTTAAGTATCATTTCTTTGAGAAAGTCTTCACTCTTTCCAAGG
The DNA here is from genome assembly GCA_030848825.1 of Tadarida brasiliensis. Classification (NCBI taxonomy): domain Eukaryota; kingdom Metazoa; phylum Chordata; class Mammalia; order Chiroptera; family Molossidae; genus Tadarida; species Tadarida brasiliensis. The sequence continues at coordinate 45,958,941 of CM061270.1, forward strand.
TTTTCCTAGGAGCTCTGTCCTCCAGGAGCATTCCACGCACTCCTGTCTATTAACAGCATATGATGTTCTTAGTTTACTAATCTCTCTCCCCCACTACTCTGGGCTGTCCTTGAGGTCAAAAAACAAATGCTTAAAACATACAGTAGTTCCTTGAACAATGCCTGCCACAAAATGGATGCTCAATAAAACCAATAACTTTTCTATTCCAGAACGTCAGCCCTAGAAGTGTTCCATCTTTCTTCTGCATCCCATTTCCCTTCTATTGAATTATTCTCGTCAATCTAGAAACAGGCTCTTGTTTCTTCCTTATTAAAATAAAATATTTTTGACCCCATGTTGCCCACCTAGCATGTATATTGTTTATTTTACTCAGTTCCATAGCAACATGTCTTAAGAGTTGTCAATTCTTGCTTTCTTGACTTCCTCACTTCCATCCTCTCTTTGACGCATTTCAAACAGGCTCATATCTCTAGCCTATCTCTCCAGCAAAATTGCTCTTGCAATAGTTCCTCATAGTCTTCATCTTGCCAAATTCAAAACTTACTTCTCTGACTTCATCTTCCTTGACTAACCCCTCCTTCTTAAAGCACTCATGATACCACATTCTCCAGAGTGCCCTAAGAGTTGGTCTTGGTCTCCACTGTCCACCTCTGTACACTCCAAAATAATCTCCTGATTTCTTCCTTCAAAACTATTTCTTTCTTGTTCTTCCTCATCTCAGTCAATGACCCCATCAGCTGTATAGTTACTCATTACAAAAACTGACATGCTATTCTTTATACCTTCTTTTGGAGGATATAGGACTCAGTCTACACACACATTCTATTAACAATCTTATTAATTCTATCTCCAAACTATGTCTGGAATCCATCCACTTAGCTCCATTTCCCTGCCCACCACTCTGGTCCATATTGGCACTGTCTATCACATAGACTCTGGGAAGTTCCTCCTGTCTCCCTGTTTCCATGCTTACCTCTTCACGTCCATTTTCTATATAGCAATCAGAGTAACCCTTTTCTTATTTTTAAAACCTCTTTTTTTGTGTGTGTCCTGAAATAAAATACATATCAGAAAGCACATAAAACACAAATGTTCAGCTCAATAATTGTTATAAAGCAAATATCCATGAAACCATCCTCAGTTCAGAAACTAGACTCTTACCAGCACATAAATATTAAACGAGTTCCTTCCAAACCCCAATTATCTCTCTCCCTTCTACAGATAACCTTGTGGACTGGTTTTCTTTCTTTCTTTTTTTAAAATACTGGTTTGTTTGTTTTATCTTTATTGTTGTACATATTACAGATATTCCTCCTTTTTCCCCCATTGACCCCCTCCTTCCCGCTCCCACCTCCCTGCTTTCCCCACACTATTGTCTGTGACCACTGGTTATGTATATATGCATATAAGTTCTTTGGTTTATCTCTTCCCACCCCACCCCATCCCACCTCCCTCTGAGGTTTGTCTGTTCCTGACTTCCGTGTCTCTGGATCTATTTTGATCGTCAGCTTATTTTGTTCATTATATTCCATAAATAAGTGAGTGGTACTTGTCTTTCTCTGACTGGCTTATTTAGCTTAGCATACTACTCTCCAGGTCCCTCTATGTCCTGTTTTCTATTTTCAATACTTCTACTATTTCTCATTTACATTTTTTTATCTGCATATACCTGGTTCTTTCATTCTGTGACAAAAATTGTACTTTAAAAAAATATTTATAAAATTAATTATGGTCTAAAATGATGTTAATTTCCTTGACAGGAAATGTCACTTTGTTTTATCCAGGTACCTGTGCTAACTATAATTAGGAATCACTTTAATACAGTTATAGGGCCTGAGAGTCCTGAGTCACTGAGAGGACTCAAAACTCTGTAGTCAGTATAATAGCTGGTTTACAAGTCTGTCCTTTCACCTAGGGTGCAGGTCTTCAAGAATTTTTCAGGAAAACTCCTATACTTCAGATCCGTTCTGTGAGCCCTTCCAAGCTGTTAAAAGGGATATTTCTCTCCCTAGATGTCTCTTTTGATCAGCAATGCCTCTTGGGCAAAAGTGGGTCTCAAATGCTGGGATCTCCAAGATGCTATTGTAATAATTGCTCACCAACTTATTAGTTCTCTGAGGCCTTCCAGCAGATTGAAAATTAAAAATTGGTCTATGTTTTTTCCTCAGTAGAATGGTTAGTCTGAATTACCTAGTCTACTAGTTCCAAAAGTTGAAATCTAAAAAATAGTTTTCAAATATATGCAATGGGATTTCAACTTGAAGTCCCAAACAATAAATATTAAATACACAATTGAGATGACAGAGACAGATTTTTCAAAGTAGGTTTCAGAGAGCCAGTTAGACCACTGGCTCACAAGGAAGACAAAATGTGTTGAGAGAAATGCAACAGAAGTGTGGATTTTCTAAAGCCCAGAGAAGAGTTTTATGAGACTAGTTTGAGAGTTTGAGGAACACTCTCTGAGGTTGAAGAACAGTGCTGACTAATCTGAAAGACTCCAAAGATGAGAGGCCAGCTAAAGCGTCTCATAGTAACAGAGTAAAACAGTCTATCTAGGAGGTAATTACCCTCAGGGATGGTTAAAGATGCATGAATGCTTAGGACCAGATATGGAACCTATGGTAAAAATATGAGTTTAAGGTCATGTTTAAAGTGATCCTGCATCAAAAGGGTTGTTTCTGGGGGCAATGAAATTCCAACAGAGGTATATGCGAAGTGGACTGCCAGGAAACCAGAAGTTGAAGGACATCAGGAGCAGCCGGTCAAAGAAGAGATAATTGCCAAATGAAAGCAGCTACAGTCAGGGGGCTCAGGCAGGGAGCCTCTGAAGAACCCACAAATGACACAAGAGAGTCACTTTGTACATCTTTGAGGCATCAGGAAGGCAAAGCTGTCTTCTAATAACACTGGTCAAGTGAGTACTTCTGCTCCACTATCCCTCTTCTTCCCATGCACTACAATCCTGAAAAGGTCAGGAGCAGCATCTAGCAAGTAGGAGAACAGGAGAGCGAGCAGAAAGGGTGGCTCTGACGGCATTCTGCTCCTTGAAGGCAGTAAGCCTGGGCTGCAGGTGAAGGGGAGAAGTCTTTCCATTAAGTGAAAATTAAAGTCTTGCTTAATCTATTGGAATGGACATCTTGCTTTTTGCATTCAGTTTATATTTGTGGTTTAAGGCAGCAATAGGGCTTTCTATTACCTGTGAGTCACCGGAAAATTTATGAGTTTCCCTAAGGTGTTTGTTCAAAGGGGACGAAAGGAATTTTCAGTGAATTAATTTTTAAGGGTCAATGGGAGGTAAAAGTAAGTTGAGTTTTTGATGAGACCCCACTTTTCTAAGTAAGAAAAAAAAAATGGCATCAAAGTTTTTAGTAAGACGATTCCAGAAGGGGAAGGTTGTATAGACTAAGCAGAGAAGAGGCTGAGGTCAGGAAGGCCAGCAAAGCTCCTATTACAAATAATCCAATGTGGAACAGTGAGGGAACGGAGGCCTTTCAGGTGCTCAGCATCTGGAGGTAAGAGGTGTTTGTGTCACCCCCAGACCAACTGTGGGGGTGTAAAAACAAAAGTCAAGCCCTAGCCAGACTGGCTCAGTGGTTAGAGCATTGGCCCACGGACCATAGAGACCCGGGTTCTGTTCCCACTAGGGGCACGAGCCTTGGTTGCGGTTTGTCCTCAGCCCTGGTTGGGGTCGTGTGGGTGGCAACCACTCGATGTGCCTCTCTCACATCAATGTTTCTCTCTCTCTCTTCCTCCATCTCTCCCTCCCGCTCTATCTGAAGATATATGCAAAAATGTCCTCGGGTGAGGATTAAAAAAAAAAAGTCAAAAGACTCTCTGTATACATTTTACCTCTCTAGTTTATTATCAGTGTTGTCATCAACTAAATGTTAACCTTGCTAATCTCCACTTACCTCATCTATAAAATGGGGAAAATAATACTTGAAAAATAAATTTGATAAAATACATAATAATAAATGAAGTCACCATTAGTTAAATGAATAAAAATGAGTTATCTAAATGAATGAATGAATGTCCATCTCTGGTGTAAGGCTAGGAGGAAAGGAGAGATAAACTCTGCATCTTGGAAACACAATCCAGATGCTATGTTAGAGCTGAACATCCTCCCCATGTAAACATTTCTTTGTGTGTGTTTTCTTTTAATAATCAAAGTCATGTTTGAATATTAAGTAGATGGCTCTACTGCCTCAAGGACTAGTCTGGAGAATCCACCTGGATTGGCACAAACCCGTTGGGGTGAATGATCCTAATTGCAATTCATTTTAGTTTTTACCAGCAAGCATTCAGTCAGAGCCCGATGCTAAAGGCTGCTGGCGAGTCTTCCCATGACAGCTGAGTTGAAATTAATGCCAAGATGGTGTCAGCTGCTGGCTTGCATTAGATTCTCTTTGACTGAATCAAATATTAAAACAAGGCCACCTGATAGAGTCATCTTGGATTCCTGCAGGAAGGAACTGGAGGTGCTGGAAGCAAAATGAGGTGCAGGTGGGATCGCATAATAAGTTCTGCAATTTACAAGTGTTAATATGAAAAATCAGAGTGTGAACCTTGCTGGAAAGGATCTATAGGCTATTTATCTACTCAAAGTGACCTTGTAATCTATCAGTCATTAAAGTGATGGCAAAGAACATGAATGCCACCCTGTGGCTACCAGCAGAAATTATACCTAATAGGACATAATTTTACATAATTACAGGGTAATGGGAGTGTGATTAAAAGAAATAATGCAGATGCCAGGAGAAAGAGGGACAGCCTGGATAAACAGTTATCAGTGCTAATATATGACTCAGGGAGGCATTACCCAAAATATTAAGGAAAAAACTCCCTCATCCCGCCTCTGAATAATGTAAGCAAAAACATACATTTTTATTATAGACACACAAAGCATTGAACAAAGACATAAATAGATTGCTGGTAATAACAGAGAAGAGAACAGAGAAGGAAAGATATGTCTTTTGGTAACCTTGTCACTCAAGCTTACTAAGTTTATGTAAGACCCTCACATTTACACAAAGATAACTATTCCTACATGCATCTTCTTATACACAAATGTGCATATTCCCATTCGCAACCACATACAAATATCCGTTTCTTCTTCTGTGAGTTTTTTCTGCATGTGACTATTGCAAAACAATTGTTGATTTCACGCAATCACCAGATTTTCATGGAGCCAGGTACTTTCCTGAGTTCTAGAGCTATAAGAGTAAAGGTCCCTGCCCTCACTAAGTTTACGTTCTATGTGAATCAACGGACAAAAAACAAGTTGATAAAAACAAGTAAGTAAATACAAGTAAAAAAAAAATCGGGTGGGGATCAATTTTATGGAGAAAAATTGAACAATGTAAATGGAACAGTGAGTTCTGGAGGATAGAGGAGGGAGAATGAGACATTTGAATGCCTGAAGGATGGAGTGAGGGAGCAAGCCATGAGAATATGGGGCAAGGAAACTTCCAGGCAAAGGAGAGTGCAGTGCAAAGGCTCCAAGGTCAAGTTTGCTCATTGTGTTTGTGGAACAATGAGGATCCCACGTGGCATAGAGTGAGAGGAGGAGAGTTTGTGGGTGAGGAAAGAGAGGTTATGGTGGTGGGAGAGCAACTATACACAGACCTTTGTCAACAGTTTTGACTGTTGTCTTTTACTCAAGAACTTTGTCTTTTACTCAAAATTAGAGCTTTCTGATATGCTCACACTTATGTTTTAGATTTTAAAAATATTTTTATTGATTTTTAGAGAGAGAGAGGGAGAAACATTGATGTGAGAGTGAAACATTGATCAGGTGCCTCCTGCATGCCCCCTACCAGGGATCAAGCCTACAACCTGGGTACATGCCCTGACAGGGAATCGAACCAGCAACCTTTTGATGCACAGGACGACACCCATCCAACTGACACACCAGCCAGGCAGGGCTCTGACCTATGTTTTTAAAGAATCAGTTTGACTTCAGTGTGGAAAAGGGCCTACAGGGATGAAAACAAGGTGGCTATTTCAATAGTCCAGCAGATAAATAATGTTTAATATAAGTATGTTCCCAAAACTATATTCACATATACTAAAAGATTATTCATTGTTTGTCTGAAATTCAAATTTAACTGGGTGTCCATATTTTATTTGGAAATGCTAGTCAAGAAGGCATTTGAATTTTAAGTCGCAAATTCACAGAAGGGTTCTTGATAGGGATATATACATCGGAGTCATCATCATATAGATAGTATTTAAAAACTGAGACTGATTGAAGTCAACTAGGGTTAAGTATAGATAGAAAAGGGACAAGATCTAAGAACATGCTTTGGGGCCACACTCATCAAAAAAAAATGGCACATTGTAGTTGTCAAGCTTCAAGTCAGCCAAGACTTCATTCATTTGTGACCGTGAGCCACAGAATTATCTGCACTGAAACCTCTCAGAAGTAGAGGTCAGTTCCAGAGCTGCACTTCTCCCAGTGTGTCTGTAATAACACTTCTTCCTGTACATTATCCCTTCTAGCACATTTGAACTTCCATAAAAGACATGGGCAAACAGGCTGACTTTTCAGTCTCAAGATATGAAGGGAAGAAATCTCACACACTCCATCCTGAGTCACCAGAGTAACACAGCTCTGAAATTATTTAATTTACTTTCAAATTCCATCTCCAAGGTGATCAAAATCAAAAATCAATGTAAAAAAAAGAAATATTAGGCTAGAGAAGACTAGTGAACTAAAGTTTTTTTACTCCTCACCCAAGGACACGCTTAGGGAGAGGAAAGGGGCGGGGGGAGAGAAACATCGATTGGTTGTTTCCTATACATGCATCCTGACTGGGGATCAAACCCACAGCCCAGGTATGTGCCCTGCCTGTGAATCAAACCAGCAACCTTTTGGTGCACAAGATGATGCTCAACCAATTGAGCTACTCTGGCTGGGCGACTATTTAAGTTTCAATGCATGTATTTCAAACTTTAAGCGAAGAGCATGAAGGTTTGTGTAAAGCTCTATTTTATTTCAGCTTTCTAAATGGAGGAACAGAGGGTCAACCTGCAGATTAATGGGCAGTCAATTTGGAATAAATGAAGCAGACTACCTGATAATATGGCCATAGGAATGCGGAGCTTTATTCCTGTACGTGAACACTAAGAGTGTGTTCACCAGTCTTACATGCTCTGATTGGCACCTCAGTCTCATCTCTCCTCCAAAAGCCATTTGAGTGTCCAGCCTGATTTTTCCCTCTGTCCTTTTTTATAAGCTCACCAGAGTGGTAGAACCACAGGTCATAGAAAAACCTGCCTTGGCTGTTGGACAGATCATGGTTTGTATCTTGGTTCTGTCCTTCTTAATTGTTGGATCTGATGCTTATTAATTAATCTCTCAAACTCTAGATTTCTCCATCTGCAAAATAGAAGTACTAATAGTACCTGGCATGTAAGAATTTTGTAAAGCTTAAGTATGTTAAGAATAGTAATCTTTTATTAGAAAACCTGCCACATAAAAAGTTCTTGATAAATGCTCGCTATCACTTTTATAATCACTAATGCTCCACAGACAATGCCCATGAGTGAAAAATAGTACAATAGTCTTCCTAGCATAACCAGCTAAAACAACTGTCTTTCACATCTATCGCTTCCCAAGCTCCTTGCTTTTCATGTGTGGTGAATTCCCCTTTAACAAATGTCTGACTGTGGAAGACCATGCTGCCCTGACAGAGGTTGCAGATGCAACGCTGGCCTGCGGCCATGACCTCAGGAGTACTCCACTCTTCGTGGCATGGTTTCACGGACATAATAGAAATAGCTACCCCAGTGGGCATTGTAATACTATCCTCTAACATGAATTTTGAGAACTAATTTAGAAAAAGAGATATAATTAATGAAAAGAGCATGTAATATATAAACTTTAAACATGGAGATTACGAATTACAGTTAAAGAAATGATCAAATTCTGTTTTCATCATGAGAATATAGAGAGAACCTGGAGTAAGTGGTCAAGTGGTCTTTGGAGGCAAAGATTCTATAATTCCTAGAGTTTGCACTTCCCTGCTCTTAGTGGATGTCTTCTCAATAGTCAGAAGCTCATTCCTAAAACAAAGTGATTCCCCGGAGACAAGGCTTTGGATCTTCCCAGGACCTCTTCTCTCACTGCTTCTTGTCCTAGGCCACAGCCTGATTCCTGCTCTTCCCATCCTTTCCTCTTTATCCCTAAGAACAGTCTGCACAGCTTTTCCTTCCCCAGAGACACTTGTCCACCTGCACAATGCCAATACAGCATCTCCTCTATATCAAGCCTCTGAGCTGTGTCATCTGATGAATAATCACTCTAGATGGCAGAAAAAGAGGAAAACCTTACTACATAATAATATCGATTAATAAAAAACACATGATGATATTACTTCTTTTTAGGGAAGCAAGATGGATATGATGTGGGCCACATATTAAAAAGCAAACATTTATGCAGAAAAAAACAATTGTTTGAGATACTAGCTGAACTATATGAAATTGCTGGTGTTTGGTCATTTTTTCCCTACAAATATAGCAATCTCATACAGTTCAACCTAATAGAAACATTACATTATTTTATAAAGTGCATATTGCCTCTGGAGGGAAAAAACCACTGGAACACTGAACTACTATTTGGCATCACAAAAAGGCCCTGTAGGCGATCAGTGTGACTCAAAGGAACCCATAAGTTTTCCAAACACCTTTTCAATAGTATTGAGAATGAAGAGACCTGAGCACATACCATATCCCCATTTTGTAGATGGAAATTTTAAAGGACCACTAAAAATAAATTGACCAACCATAATGTAAATCGAAGGCCAACATGTTTCTCATCATTTAGTGTGCAATTCTTGGCACACACACAAAAAACACGACATTTTAGAGAATGAGAACAGAGGAGGGAAAGTGTTCCAGAGAAATAAAAGTTGTGAAAGAAAAGGAAAGGTACCTAAAAGGTCAGAGGACAGTAGAAGGGGCATTGATGTACTAAACACGCACATTAAAGTCAGTAATTACGATCACTGACTAAAAGAAATGTCTCGCTCTAAGTTTAGAAATCACCTAATTCATCTCAGATAGTCTCTCATACCAGATTCAACATATGTTTCTAAGACATCATTCCTCTTTGGCTGTCACTTGTTTTCCCTTCAAAAACAGTTCTTGGTGAGTAGACCTCAGCCCTGTTGCATTGTTTAAAAAAAAAAAAATCCCAAAGACAGCTTCGAAGCAGGAAGAAAAGAAAAATCAATGTGTCACCATGAAAAGAAGGAGCAGGAGGCTTAGTTCAAACGGATGCTCTAAAGAGCCCTATTCTTTCTCATTTATGGAAATGGTCAAGATGCTTATGTCCCACATGTGGGCCCAGTCATTCATCATATTATTTAAACTCATTCAGAATCTGAGGCCTAATGCAATATTCTTCTATGAGATGTTTCAATTTTTAAAACATATGCCCAATCATGATCAAATCAACCCCGTGAAATGGGTAAGAAAAGTAATGTTATTGCTATGAATAGGTAAGAAAGATGGAAATTTGAGGCTAATGAGGAAGTGGAGCCTCATGTATTTGCTGCAGACCTCACAAGCATTGCAAGATCCGTGACTAGACTCTAGGCCTTCTGGTTGTGAGTTTCAAAAATAACATGCTGTGGATCTAGAGAGATCTGAGTGCCGGCTCTACGACCACTGTCCTCTGTATCCATCTGGGTCTGTTCCCTTAGCTGCAAAAAGAGGAATAATGTGTCTATTTCTTGGAGCCACAGGCTACGCTCAATTAATATTGGTACTCTTTCCCCTGCCTCCCAAAGAGGAAGAATGTTACAATAGGGAAAGTGAAGTAAAAAGAGTGGATATTCAAAATAGTAAACCATGAAAAGCAGTGAAGAAAAAGTTTTCTGGGTCAACATGTGAAACAACAAGAAGGTCTTTGGAAGTTTTGGTTCCTCCTAGACAGTGTTTTCCAAATAGCTTAGAACTGTAGTTTCAATCCGCAGCTGACATCCTTAAGGTTGTTTATTTTCTCTGTTCAATGTGAATAATATGCTTTAACCTGGGGATTAAATAGACTTTAAAATCTAATTAAAAAAATGAAGATTACAATGTACTTCCCCTTATCCAAAGGAAACAAAATACAAAAGAAGTTGCCCTAGAGGTTAATGTGAAAAAGAACTTGTTATCTTGATTCTTTCACCCTTTCAAAACATTTCAGCTCAAAACTAAATTGAATATTGGATTAGTTTTAATGACGGATGGTAATTTCTTGAAAAATACAATTTTTTGGTATCCTTATTTACAGAGGAAACCAAAGAAACAAAAACTCTAAGACAGCAGATTGCCTCAACGTATTTTCTTTCATAAGGGTCAGAATGTTGTATGATTTGAGGAAATACAAACTGTTTCTTCATGGACATACACATCTTTGGGGATGGTAAACAGAGTAAGCTAATCAATTTAGTACAAATTAGTTCATCAGGTTGTCACCTCCACTCTAAGCTAGTTGTCACCTTCATTTTAAGTAGGACATTGAGGGAAGGGGACATGGGAACAATGAGGTTTGCTGTGGGAACACTGAATTCAGTGAAAATACTCAATTCTCAGTGCTTTTTGACAGCATGAAAGCCCATTACCTTTTACCTGGATATGACACTGTATTGAAATTTATAAGATATTAACTGCTATTTTTTTAAAATTATTTATAAAACATTTATTTATTCACTTTTTCATTCAATAAATATTTTTAGCACTGACCATTTGCCATACCAAGTGCAAGGGCTTAAGGAGAAAAAACTGACTAATTCATGACTAATGTTCTCAAACAGTTTAAAATGTAGTGATATAAACTTGTTTTAAAATAAGTTTACATTCCCTGAACCACGGATGGTGGAAATGACATTAGGAAGTCACCAACTGAGCATTCAAAATTAATTGTAAGCATGTTGAACTATAAAGCATTAGATGAATGGGTTATGGTACATGTTGGAATATAATGAAATCATTTAAAAACAGGGTTCTTGAGTTCTATTTAGGAACATAAGAAATTTTCACCATATATTAAGTTAAAATTCAAGTTTAAAATACTGCATCAGTTTTACCCCCAAACTTAGTGGCTTAAGATAACAATATAGTACATCTCATAATCTTTTGTTTGGTTAAGGAGTTCTTCCGCTGGATTCTTCTGGCGTCACTGACACAGGAATGCTCTGCAATGCAGCTACTGGCTTACCTGGGGCCTGGCTTATCTGGGACCTGTGGGATGACTGGACTTCTCTCTAAGTGTGGTATTTTATCCTCAAGTAAGCTAGAGCAGTTAGTCACCAAACCTTCTGCTTGCATCATGCTTCCTGGTGTCCCATTGGCCAATGAAAGTCACAGGGCTGATTCCAAAGTCAATGTTGGAGGGACCTATACCAGGACATATGCATACAGAGGAATGACTTATTGGAAGTCATAGTATACAGCAGGTCCTCAAATAATGTTGTATTATAACACTAATGAGGAAAGAAAATCAATTCCCGGCTGGGTCACTGTCTTTGTGGAGTTCGCACGTTCTCTCCACCTCTACATGGTTTCTTTGTGCTCTCTGACTTTCTCCCATATCTCAGAGATGTGCATGTTAGGTGAACTGCTGTGTCTATATTGTCCTGGTCTGAGTGAGTGCGTACGCGTGTGTGTGTGTGTGTGTGTGTGTGTGTGTGTGTGTGTCAGGGGTGTGGTGCCCTGTGATGGAATGGTGTCCTGTCCAGGGTGGTGCTCGCCTTGCACCTGAACTTTAGGACAGGCTCCAGCCTCCCAAGGCCCTGAACTAGAATCAACAGGTTGGAAAATCATGATCTTACTTGTTTTTATTGATCTTTCTTAAATGTACATATAGCTCACATTTATTTCAGTGTTTAATATTAGAAGTATTTGGGGTTTTTATTTAAAATTTGGTAATTTTTTTGTGACCAGACCAGATATGCTGTAGGAACTTAACCCTTCTTCATATTTTTTTTATTTTTGTTACAGATGTTTCTCCTTTTTTCCCCATTGACACCCTCCTCCCCCTCCCCCCACCCTGTCCCCAGCTTTGTTGTCCATGTCCATCACTTATGCATACATGCGCATAAGTTCTGTGGTTTATCTCTTCCCTCCCCCCCCACCCCCTCTTCTGAGGGGTGTCAGTTTATACCCTTCTTCATATTAATTAGACTATGTTAAAGTTGGTTTCACTATGTATCGTTTGCTCAAAGTCGCAGTTTCCAAGAACCTATCAACAATGTTAAGTAAGGAGTTTAAATGTCTGAATGATTCACATTTCACAGCAAAAACACCACTTAGAGACATTGTCTTCCTTCTCTCCTTCATTTTTCTACAAGGAAATTGGCAACCCTGTCATTGCTATTTTTTCAAAACTTTGCTGAACTTCACACATCCATTTAGTTTTGAAGCTTTGAAAATTACATGAGTCATGTGTTACTCATCAAAAAGTACAGTAATATTAGCATGCTTTCAGACAGTGATTTAAACACACACACTGTAGCCAAATCAAGTTACATTCCTGAGGGTCACCTTATTCTTCAAGAACACTCCCATCTCTCAAGCCTTGCTAATGTGCTCTGTCTTCCGATTGTCCCCACCCTCTTCGTGGTCAGTCATTTCCTCCAGGCCCACTTTATCCCAAATGCTTACCTAACTAGCTCAGCCCACACTGATGTCTCCTTTTTGCAGTTCTTTTTTTTTTTTTTTTAATCACCTCATTATGTTCAGCTTTGTACTGTCATTTGATGGCTAATCTTGTTTATGTGCAGGTCCCAATGAGCACAGTGGTTACCCAGATATTTGAAATCTCTCATAAGCTCTGAACATAAAACTTTGATTATTTACATTTCAAATAGGTGAGCCTTCACATTTCAATTAATTGAGCCTTTGGATTTTCAAAGGTAAGGAGCAGTTTCCATTCTATTCCTTGCAGCAGGAGAAAGGGGAATATAAAATGTCTTACTTATGACCACTCAGCACTTCTTCTGAGTTGTGACTCCACTTTTTTGGCAATGAAAGCTCCTTACAAGTGGAAAGTTCTGGTGTTTGAGCAGGTGTGCCCTTGTTTTAGAGATTTGTGAAGGGCATTTGGCAAGAGGGCATTTTAGTAAATGAAGAAGCATCTCTGCTGTGGTAGCTTTTATTCATCATAGATTGAACGATCTCATTTTGAAGACCCCTTCTCCTTCCCCTCTGCCCAATTCCTGAATGTCCTATCATCTGGAAATGAGAGAAGATGGTTTTGGCAGAGATAAGACTTATACATTAATATTTTCTGGAGTGAGAGTGCAGGCAGACAGCTCTTCTTGCATTATGGAGATATAAGGAAATGGGATTGTTTCAAAAGCAATAAAAGTTTCCTTTATAGTCTCCTGTTTTTTATACTAGTTGTTTAAATCTGAATATTTCCTAGCTTTTTCAGATGATAAAATAGGCGGTAAAATGTTTATCTAATAAAATGCATGCTATTAAATAAGCAATTGTGTTTTAGAAAAAGGTGCATCATCACTTTCTTCCACTAGAATCCAAAGTAGGATTTAGGAGTTTTTCTTTCTTTTATTTTATTTTTTTGTAATCTCTGCCATTCCTTCAGGGGCCAGTGTGTATGTCTGTGTCCTGTTACTGCCACAGGAACATGGCGATCTCACCATCATGGTGGAGATTCTCCTTCCTTGACAAACCTCTTTCTGTGGGGTTTGTGTAAGAGAAGACTACTTATCCAAGCCAAAAGGAGTTTTTCAGGTTCCAAGATTGGAGACTGTCTAGCATTTCGAGGTAGGCAAAATTGTCTTCTGTGTTGCAGGCTCAGATATCTGCAAAGGTCCCTCTGGGATTCCCTGGCCAGCCTGTCCTCACAGTTAGCTCTCCTTTCAGCACCAAGGAGAGTATTATTAGTGCATATATAATACAGCAACTACAGAAGTTGCCTCTTGTCTTAATAAAGGCATTTCCAACATTAGAAGCAAAGGGAGTCGTTCTGTCATCCATTTAACTGAAACATGAGAGAGGCTTCATACCCCAACTACATGCTAACTACATGGCCTGAGAGGCGTGGACTTAGTCTGCGAGTCATTTCCCACAAGCTGCTCACTCTATGTATTAATTGTACCCATGCCAGATGGGAGGGGTTGGCAGCACTGGAATCAGATGCTTGGGTTTAAAGCCTTGTTCTACCTCTTTCTAGCTGGGTGATCTTGGACAAGTTGTTTTACTTCTACGTGCTTGATTGTTTTTTAAATCTATAACCAAACCTACCTCATAAGTTTGTTTGAGAGTAAATTAATTAATACATAAAAAGCACTTTGAACAGTGTTTATCACATTGCAAACAGTCAATGAATGGTATCATTATTATAATATTTGTATTCACTTCTTAAACTACTTGAGAATGGCATCCATATCTAATGTCCCTCCTACTATATCTAACTTAAAAGACCTTACTCCCTCCACAACAGTGGATGCTTAGACCAGGCTAAGGAATAAGAATAAACCTCTAAAACTAAACTAAAGATGATTATGAAAATGGAATTAATGCAGCAAAATTTTATAATCATAGAACTGAAAGGAAATCAGAGATTATCTGATCTAATGGTTATCAATGATGGAAATATCAATCAGAATAACAAAGGCAGTTTAAATATGCATTCTGTCACCCCTAACACACATTCTCTCTCTCTCTTTCTTTGTCTCTCTCTCTCTCTCTCTCTCTCTCTCTCTTTCTCTCTCTCTCTCTCTCTCTAACTTTCCCACCTCAATCTTTTACAACATCTACCAAACCCCAACCAGAGATTCAAGATTCCCCAAAAGCCCCAATTATGTATATTTTGAAAAGGGCTATCAGATTATCTGACACATCTTTACCTACTCTTGTCCCACTGAAATCTACATTTCCTGGCTAACACTCTCAGTTTATGAAGGAGAAAAATGAGACCAGCAGAAATGGCTCTGCCAAAGACATGTTGCTAATTATCGTGGACCATTGCTTCTCTGGCTCTTGTTCCCATCCTACTAGCTTAAGGTCTCTAGCTTCTTGTGACATATGCTATCCCCCAGATAAAGTAATTTCTGGTAGTCCTTAGGGGATATCCCCCACATGTGCTCAAAATCTCACTGTCCTATCAGCTACTGCATGGCTTCTCTGTTCTTCCTCTCTCCAGCTCTGTGAATTACTAACTCATGTTCCTGGTACTGCTGGATCCATGGCACCTCCAGGCCCTATGGCATCTTTCAGTTCCCACTGCCACTTCTGCTGAGCACGCTGCTTCCACTCCTACTCGTCACCACTGCCTCTCACTGAGCACTGTACCCCCATGATGCCCTGGGGCCTATCGGGGTCCAAACGTCAACCAAGGTAGTACAACTTGTATTGCAGCCTGCCCCAAAACTGAAGAACAATGCTTTCTTTCAACCTATTACTTATGGCTCCTATTTTTCTTCCCTGTTTCTCACGCTGGAATTGCATCTGAAAATGAATAGGCAAGGAGGACACAAACACAATAGCAAAGTCAGACAACTAAGACTTTGTTTCCACTTTAATTTGGCTTTTAGATTCTTGCATTAGGTCAGGGCCTCTGAAACAGAATCCATAGGTAAAAATTGATTAAATAATTAATTAATTAAACAGAAGCAACAGTTTTTGAGCACTTACTCTGTATTGGGAATGGTGTTAAGCACTTTGCCTACATTAAATCAATTAATATTCACAACCATCCCATGACAAAGGTAATATTGTTAACTCTCATTTATACATGAAATGAAAAGATATGTAGTCACTTGCCCAAAGGCTCACAATGGGTAATGAGCAAAGCAGATACTCTAGTCGATTATGCTGCCTCCAGAATCCAAGTTCCTAACCACTCTACACTACTGCCTAAGGCTAGGCTTCAGAGAGTTTGCAAACTCACTCAAATTCTATATGATAATGTTACATGTATATAAATGTTTCTTTCTGGTGAGAAATCTGAGATGCTCCAAGGGCCAAAAGTGGTCCTAGCTTAATGTTGAGCTTTCCTATGGGACTAAAATCTCTTATGAAAATAGATGCTTGCTACGTCTGCCCCACCCCCAAATCTGCCCAGACATGTCTGAACCTCCCAAGTAGATGCAGCTCAGGCCACTGTTACTAGCTACAAGTAGCAGTGTCAGGACCACGTGTTCAGCTGTGCTGATTCAAACAAGGAGATCATGTGCTTCTTTTTCCTACCTTCATAGACTTGCTACCTGAAGTCTCTGTGGGTGACTGAAGACCATATGAAATCAAGGGTTGAAGCTATGGAAACTGAAAAAAAATCCAATCCATGGGAATGATGAGAACACCAGAAGCCCACTTGGTGGACACCACCTTGATAACGGCCTAGGGCAGGTGCACCGCCCCCACCTGTGTGTGCGGCTTAGCATGCTGCAGCTGTGCAGATTTCCATTGCTGATAAAACTTTGCCTGAGAGGTATTTGCTGATGATTGTCAACAATCAAATGAATTATAGATGATGTTGGTAAACAAAATACTGCTTTGATGAATGATGAGTTGGCTCTATTCTGACATGACTGCTAAGTCATTCAAAGCGCTGATTAAACCCATTACTGTAAAATAATCACCATCCATTACCGTTAATGTCGTGAACTGACATCCTAGTTAAGGCAGCTGATGGTGTCAGCAAAGTGATTTGTTGTACTGCATGTCCATCAACAATAAATCACTTCGATAAATCAATGAACAGTAGCAATAAAACAATATATTTTCATATTTCTTGACATTCAATTACAGAGTGTGTATACTGACTTATTCTTAAACACAAACACCAATGTAGAAGGATTCAGCATTCACCAGCAATGAGCACCGGATTAATTCTATTTCAGCCTAGACTGCAGGAGGTTTGTATAGTGTGTGTGTGTGTGTGTGTGTGTGTGTGCGCGCGCGCCTGCGCTCCTTCTTCAGCTACTTATCATAGTTGCTACTGCCAAGAAAATATATTACACAAGCATAATGATGATACTAAAGATGTTCCTTGTCCTAAACTTAGATAAGAAAAGGCAATAACATATAAAATAAAGAGTAGTGGACCAGGAGGAATTAGGAGACTTGAGGACTATATGTTAAACCACCTGTTTGACCTTGTACAAGTCACTTAACCATCCTGGGATTTAGTTTCTTCATCTCTAAAGCGGGGATAATACCTGTCTACTTCAGAGAGTTCTTATAACAATCAAATGATGAGATAATATATATGAGAATCCTTTGCAAAGTGTGAAACCTTTAAACCTTAGTTTTCATTTCCCCTATCCTGAAGCTACTATTAGCTTTAAAATGTTCTTATCTTATACAAGAGTGGGCAAAAGTAGGTTTATAGTTGTGAGTGCACAAAACAATTTATTCTTATATTATTTATTAATTATTATATATTATTAGTATTATTAACCTGCTTTTGCCCATCTCTATATGTTGAGGGCTCTTTGCAGGTCTACAGGTCTTGTATGCAATTAAACCTTAACAAACTCGATTTTTAATAGAGCAATATTTTATGTACTGAATCTTTCCTTATTCACCGACATGTTATCTAGCACTTAATTTTGTGCCAAACAATGTCCTAGACCTTGAGAGGACAATAGTGAAAAATAAGTTTTCCATTTAATAATGAATACAGAAATCGAATAGAATTTGTGTTAAAAAAAATCATTATATACCCAAAATATATTTTCTTAGCCATTATGGTAGAAATTTTAAAAACTGGATTTTACACTCTGAGTCCTCAACTCAGTTCCACAAATATTTTCAGAAAACCATGTGATATAAGGGGCTGTGCAAGTTAGATCTGTATGATCCCAACCCTCAGTAGGGCCTACTGTTCTAATTGAGAGAAAAAACAAGTATACCAATAACTACAATATAAGACAGAATTTGTGAAGATCAATCATAAAGACAACTACAGAGTTTATTTATGATAAGAAGAAAAAGAAATTATATCTGACTGAGCAAATAAGGAGAAGCACCAAGGCAAGGCTGGCATTTGAGATGGTGCTGGAAGGGTGAATAAAATTTAAGTAAGTAGAGCAATGTGATTAGAATGGAGGAATTGATTATACAAAGAAAGAAGTTCCCAATGGAAAGATAAACAAAGACAAAGGTAAGGATTTGGGTAAGCACAAATTGGTATGGGAATTGGTGAGTTCACCCACTGTGGTTGATGTATTTGTTTAAATAAGCTAGGTTGTGTGGTGGTAACAAGTTAACTCCATCATCCCAATGGCTCAACATAACAACACACCAATACATCAAAGGTTTATTTCTTGCTCACACTGGGTATCCATCAGAGATCAGTGGGGACTCAGATTCTGCTACTTTGTAGCTGCATGATCTGAAATGTTCAGCTTCCCCTGTTGCTTTAGAAGAATAAAGATGCATGGAGAACTCACACCTGTTCTTCTATGCTCTGGCACCGAAGTGACAAGTCTTGTCTGCTAAGAGCCAATTAACCATAACTAGCCATATGGTCCACCTTACTATAAGAAGCTGAAAAATATAAAGTAGATTATTTGGTAGGCATTAGTATCTCTGTCATGGCTGGACTATAAAACATGTACAACTGGGAGTAAAAGATAAAACAGGCAATGTCAGTCACATCCAGTCATTGGTGTCAGGATAAGGAGCTTTGCATTTACTATATTAGAGAACGGGGTGTCCATGGAAAGTGTTTGATCAGGGGAGTGACCTGATTGAGTTTGGTTAAATCTAGCTATTATCCTGAAGGTGGTCTTCTGGATAAACTGTGAGGCTATGGAGAAATCAGTGTGATACCTATATTAGAGAGAAAAAGAGAGTGAGAGAAGAGAGAAAATTAAAGCCTAAACTGGTGTCACAACTATGACAATAGAAAAAAGAGGACATATGAAGGTTAAACCTATTAGATTTGCATTAATTGAATGTGGGACCTGAGGACTGTGGAGGGGGGGAGGGAGGGGAGATCCAGTGGCTTGAATAATGGTGGTGCCATTGTACAGGTGGTCCAGAGGAAAAGCCACTTTGAAGACTCCATAACTTGGGATAAAGGTTATCATTATGAGAATCAGTGTTGAACTGAACTGCAACTATATAGCAGAAGTCAGAGAAGTGAGTCATGTCTAGGGTGCCTTGATATCCATTCAGAATTGTTTAAAACTTCTAATAGGCTACTCTGCTATTTCTTCACCACTGTTACGTCCACATACATCATCACTCAATGATACTCTATGTATCTTAATCATCAGCAAACATAGTAGTTTTTAAGGAATTAATGTCTCAACACCATGAGTAATTATTATTAATAATTCAAAATATAATGTTAAAGTTTTTATTTATAGCACAGTGGAATCAGGATATTTGTATTCTGCCTCATACTAACCAGGTGTCAGACTTCGGGGAAATTTCTTCATGACTCTATATCTCAGTTTCTCATGGGATATATGTTGTTTGCTAAAAGAAATGTCATCATTGCGAGGTCCTTCTTGGTCACTCCACCTAAACTTCAATTGCCACCCTCCTCCCAACATTGCATATGCTTTATTTTTTCTCCTTACCCTCTAATACGCTATATATTTTCCTTTTAATTTTTGTTTATAGTCTATCTCCCCCACTAGAATGAAAGCTCCATGACAACAGATATATTAGTCTACTTTGGTCATAAATACTCAGCATATAGAGGGCTCTCTATAAAAAAGAATATTATTACCATAAAAGGGCTAGTAACGGGTGTTGGCAATAAATTAAATACAGGAGCTGTTGTACTAGGCTTTTTGAACTCAAATAAAGCATATTTCCCTGACCCTAAATATATTTTTACACTATCATTTTAATATATGCATAATATTCCAGTATTTGTCCCTTAAATATACATTGCCATTTCCTGTAACTTTGACTTAGGATTATCTTATTATGGACTAAACTATAATACATATTATTGTACATATAATTTTGCATTATTCTCGCATCATGTACTATTTTCCTTAAAAAGGAATTCTTGGGAAAAGCATATGAACATTTTAACAACTTTTGCAATTAAATTGGTTTTGCCAAATCATCTTCTATAAATTGTCAATTTATATTCCCTTTTAATGGAGATGGCCTTACAGTGATGATTAAGACTATGGCCTCTTAGAAAACCTCTGGGTTCAAATCTCAGTTTAAGAACTCTGGGTAAAGGTACTGGGTAACTTACTGGATCCCTGTAAGTCTTAATATCTATACCTGAAAAATAGATAAAATAATGATATTTATTTCATAGAGTTGTTCTGAAGATTAGATGTAAAAATATACATAAAAATGTAAAATGGAATCTGACACATATGGTATATACATTAAATAAAATTTAACCACCCGGCCAATGTGGCTCAGTGGACTGTCATCCCATAGACTGAGAGGTCCCAGTTTGATTCCCAGTCAGGGCACGTGCCTGGGTTTTGGGCTCGATCTCTGGTGGGGGGTATGCAGGAGGTAGCCGATCAATGTTTCTCTCTCACATGATGTGTCTATCTCTCTCTCCCTTCCTCTCTCTCTAAAAAATCAATAAAAACATATTTTTTAAAAAAAATTTAGCCATTGCTAGTTCAGTATATGAGATTGTCTTTTGCCCATATTCTTATCAACACTGGATATTCTTCTTTTATAATCTCAAAGCCAAAATATGTTTTTATTGGTAATAAAATTAGTATTTATTTGATCAGTAGTGAAGATGAATATTATTTCTTATGTTGTTATTTCATTTTTCCTTTAAGGTTGTCATGTCTTTCTGACCTATAATATCACTTTAATGTTAAGCAAATTAGTCTTTTATCTGTCAGATGTATTATAAATGTTTTTCCAGATTCTGATTTGCCTTTTAATTGGGTCTATGGGTTTATCTGCTTTACCAAATTTAAAGTTTTTATGTTATTAAATCTATCAATATTTTTCCTTAGAAGCCTAGGCAGTTCTCCTTTATCAAGTTTAATATAATTATTCACTTATTTCTTCTAGTCCTCTCAAGCTTCTGTTATTTATGTTTAAAATTTCTGCCCATATGGAATTTATTTTGGTTAAAGCATGTGGTAAGCATCTAGATTTTTTTCAAATGCTAATTCAATTGATAGTGTTGTCTGTTCATAACTTCTATTCTTTGTTTTTATTTTGTTTTTGTTTTTTTTCTGATAAACTAACAGAAACAAAGATACCAGGAATAAAATGTTAATCAGGTTAATTAAATCCAGATTATTATTTTATGCAACAGTCTAATTCATAGAATCTGACTTGACTTCTCTAAACTTGTTAATAAAGTTTAATAATGTGAATGGGCTTTGTAACAACTACTTTCCTGATTGTGTTCACTTTTTTGCTTCTGCCAAACCCGTCTTCAAGCTAAGATTGCTAATAGTCTACCACAGGCACTATAAGTATTACCTTTGCAAAATTTGACATTGAAACTAGTCTCTCTGGAAAAAGTTGCAGAGAGAATTCTTAAATCAATATAAGACTATCCTGTAGACACTTGCTTCAGGGAACTCTTCTTTAAAAATTCAATTTTCCTTCCTAGATCTCTCTCATTATCTCAAATAGTATAGGATGAGCATGCCCCTGTAACTAATAGAAGTCAAAATTTCAGGTGTCAAAATATAATTGATTTTTAATTATTTTTTCTTCCAGCCTATAGAGTCAAATCTTCCCAGAGATTTCTCCAAACTTATTGGTATTAACAATTTATCCAAAATAATCACAGAGCCTCTTTCAGGCTCTGTGATTCTTTGGGCTTAGTTAGCATAAGACTTTCTTCCTATGACAAGGATCTTAAGGAAACAGGATTGCAATGTAGAATTTTATTATTGAGAGTTCTTATTGTTCCACTGGTCTCCCACTCATTCCGCCAACCCTAGGCCTTTCCCAATCAGACTCTTGACTCTTCTGTTGGCTCATAAAAGCAAGCTCTGATGACTAGCTGGCCTTGAAAGCAAAGGCTCGTGGTCTTATTTTCTTAACCCTCCCTCTCTAGAGGTTCTGCTCTTCTTTGACCTCATCTCCTTGATTTTGAACTCTTGATTCTCTATTTAGCATGATCTCTGGGTCTTGTTTCTTCAGCTAGATCCCCTAAAGGAAAGAGACTGGAATGTTCTGTAATTCCCCTAATGGCTAACAGTGTTATGTGCACCATTAGGTGCTCAAAAGATGTCCCAGTGGACTAGCAGCTCCAACCTCCAGCACTGGAGTATAATGGAAGATTAGAATGGAAAACGGGGTTTGCCTATTCGGATTAGAAATAGCTCAAGGTGAAATTCCCAGTGTACCCTTTCTGTCCATATTGTCCTCCATAAGACTTTTTCTTTACCTTCCTCCAGCCTTCCTCATAATTTTATAGATGATGATGGTTGATTTAAAACATTATTGATTTTACTAGAAATATTTACTGGCTAGATTTTACTATAAGGCCTTAAACTCATCATTTTGTAACTTTCCATGTTATTGTAACAATTGATTCAACAAATCAGGTAAGGGAAACATTTGCTTTAACCTCAATATCTTGATGCGAAAATGAGATGTGAAATTTTCAAGTGGCTTCTCTGAGTTCATATATTTAGCAGTTAGAACAGGTGAGACTGAAACACCATTCATTTGGCCTACAGTAAGTGGTCTCCAGAATAGGACCAGTGCTCAGGTTACTGAGCCCCACTAGCCCTCGATTACTATAAGGCCAAATTACAATTAAAACCCATTCCACTTGAAAGTGTATATAAAATCCAAACTAGAAATGTCTCAAATATTGTCATGAGCCATTCTTCTCTGGTGCTTTACTGAAAAAAAAAAAAAAATCCCAGAATTCAAGGCTATGATTTGTCCATCTATTTCATCCCTTATTCTTTCTCCCTCAGAATCAACTATTCCCTTAATTGAGCCAGTCTTTAAACTAGAAAACATGTTCATTTTTCTGTAAGAGGTATTTCAGTTCCTTTTTACTGAATTGGGTATGAGGATTGTGTCTGAAATCAGTTAGGGAGATATAGTGGCAAGTGTAGTATTACTACTACTTGCAAAATGCAATTAAGCCCTGGGATGGTGGCCAAGAGCCCTGGCAGGCAGACATGAAACCAGGGGACGGATTATATTGGAGCCATATTAGTACCATCTAATTGCTGTTTTAACTTTCTCCTTTCAGCCATACTAGTTTTCCTGGCAGGGACTTCATGTTTCCAACACAAGAGCAAGAGCCAAAGCTAATTTATCATCAGATTGAATTTGTTTGTGTTTGAATTAGTCTGAGACCTGGCCATGAGAAATTGTTTCCTTTACACCTCTGATACTGTTCCAGATGTTGCAGCTGCTTGTAGGTTGTTATGCTGCTGATTCAACCCTGGCCCTAGCACTGGGAAATGAGAGCCGATCAACCTTTAGCAGTCCATTCCCAAGTCAGCTGTTAATAGGTTTGTAGGCATTCCAGAGACTGGGGCATTAGAAAAAAGAACTTAGATATTACACTGAGAGAGAAATAGCATTTAGATTCTTTTTTCTGGTAAAGGAGATTGAAATATCAGGATGTAAAATACAGTGGGTTTTTTTGCAGGAGAAAATGCCCTTTTTTCTCAAGTATCTTCTACACTTTCACAGGCAATTCTGTGCTAGTTTTAGGTACCAGAAAGCATCATTCACTTCAGACCTTTTAAAAGCAAATTCCTTTGAGATGGGGAGCACCTCGGCTCTAACAAACATGTCAGTGTGGACAAGGAGGAGAGCCTGTGTCAGCTCGAATGAGGTGAATCTACAAGGGAGAGGTTGTACAGGGTGAGGTGAATCTACAAAGGAGAGGTTGTATATGGTGAGGTAAATCTTATGCTATAGTTTCAACTTCTTTCCAGAGTGGAAAGTGTTAGTTAACATAAAGCATCTTGAGACTTAAATATATTTTGATAAGCCAACATTTCTGAAGAAGCATTGTCTTACCCAGTTCACGAAATGTGTATACCAAAATCTAAAAGCAATAATCAGATAGCCAACTCAAAGAATACCTCCGGTTATGAAATTAACTACTTTAAAATTATCTCACTAAAGATATTTATTTCCTTCACGTTACTCTACAAATGCCTGCTATCTATTTCTGTTACGTATTTGCATCTCTATTTGCAAGATACTAGAGTCACATCGCTATTTTTGTTCTGAGTGGTTGATATAGTAGCCTCAAAAAAATCAGCATTTAGTTATATAAAATAAATAATTTCCGTATATCTATTATTAGCAGAGTGTCTATAGCTAACAATACTGTATTGTATACTTAAATTTTGCTGAGAAGGCAGATCTTATGTTAAGTGTTATAATAAATAATAATAATAATAATAATAGGAAACTTTGGGAGGTGATGAATATGTTTATGGTCTTAATGGTGATCATGGTTTCATGAATGTACACTTATCCCCAAACTCATCAAGTTATAACATTATAATATGTGCAAATTTTCTATGTCATTAATACCTCAATAAAGTGGTTTAATATAAACTCAGCATTCTGCAATTTGCCTGTGTTGCAGAATTGGTAGAAAAAGAGTAACACCAAGTTTAGAGTCCAGCTTTCAAAGAAATTCACATGGAAATACAGATACCATGATATATCCAGCATTAACAACCTGAAACATTTTCTGTGGCTGCAGCAATTCTGTTTCCCCTTTTAACCATTTCACTTCTAAGTCAAAGCAACATAAACAGAATTTGAGATGAGAGAGAAAGCATTGCCTATACTCTTCTATCAACTCCAACCTTTCCTGTCCCAAGCAGCCACACAGGAGCCAACACCATAGACTCTGACATTGTCTTGCAGAGGGGAAAGTGACCAAGAGGAGATCATGGAAAGCAGAATCCTATTTAGAAGTGAAGCACAGAAGGAAATCAAGTTCTCCACTCTGACTCCCAAGTCTGAGCTGCTGGTCTTTCAATAGTCGGTTCTTTCCCAGATATTATCTCTCTTCCCTTCCTTACCTTTAAAACACATTCCTCAATTTTAATGAGTCAGAGTGGCCTGAGATTGCAGCAACCACAGATTTAGTTCCAACCCTTCAGTCCACTTGCAACAAACACTTAGACAAGTAGGTGAGGCACTTAGATGCCATCTCTCCACAAGCTAGAAAACAGGTGTGATCATTTCAGGTAGAGGCACTCTAGGCCATCCCTGCCCTGCTATCTGTGGTGTCTCCACTCAGCACTCCAGTGGGATTGAAGAGCTTCACAAAGATGAAGTTTGGGAATTTTCTATTCCTAGGTTGGTGTTCCATATTAATACAATGAAAAACAGTTTACCTATTGAATTTTGAAAACATGCTACAGGTAGCAGTGCCTGAAATCTCACCATGAGAGCTTTTTCCTTTTGGATGAACAATTACCCACTCTTTCCTTCAAATAAAAAGACACATAATATAGATCAAAACAATCAGTCCTAAACTCCTTCTCCCAGCCATGATAGCTGAATGCCCTATACACCTTAACGCCGCCTCCCCTGAAGATGTCCATATACTAATCCCAAGAACATGAACATGTTACCTTATTTGTCAAAAGGGACTTTGCAATGTGATGAAGTGGAAGATCTTGAGATGAGATGATTTTGACATATCCAGATAGGTCCAGTGTAATCATAAGAGTCCTTTCAAGAGAGAGGTATAAGGGTCAGAGAGAAAGAGATTGGAAGATGCTACACTGCTGACTGGAGATGCTGGATGGACCATACGCCAAGGAAGGCATGCAGCCTGTAAAAACTAGAAGAGGCAAGGAAACAGATTCTCTAGGGACTCCAGAAAGAATACAGCCCTGCCAAAACCTTGATTTTAGGACTTCTGACCTCCAGAACTGTAATATAAATTTTTGCTGTTTTAAGCCACTAAAATGGTGGTATTAGTTATAGCAGCAATAGGAAACTAATACAACCATTCAATTTATACTCTTTAATATGGATCTGTGTTACTTGTGTTGGTCACTCCTTGTCATCATTTCTACGCAGGATGAGTTTATTCAAATTATTCACATCACACATTATCCCATAACCAGACACGCCCGGTGGGCAGGTGGCATTCCAACATGGGGGATTGTGACATGAGGGTAAAAACTCTGGCTCTAGGGCCAGACTGATCTGAGTTTGAACCTCTTCTCTGAAATACTATAGCTCTGTGATCTTCAACATGATACTCTATCACTCTGAAGCTAGCTTCTCCTATATAATGTTATACTAATTTCATAAGATCAATGAGAGCATTAAATAAGATAATTTATATAAAAGAACTTAACAGAAGTTTTAGTACACAGTAGGCATTCAATAAATAGCTAATTTTGTTATTAGAGTAGATGATCCATTGTACTAGAGTGTTCAGCAGAGTCTTTATAGAGGAATTAAGATCCAAGTTGGGCCTTGACAACTTAAGTAGACTTGGGTAGAACCTTACACAGGTGACAGTATCATGTTGGAGATTACAGGCTTTGAGGTAGAGACTGGGGTTTGCTACTTATTAGCCATGTCATCTTAGGCAAGTTACTTCACTTATCTGAGCCACAATTTCTTCAGCTAAAATCTGTATAACAATATTCACCTCATAGGGTTATATATGTGAAGCCTTGGGAAAGTATCAGCTCGGAAGGCAATCAGTGGGGTTAGGAAGGCATAAGGGACAAAGTTGGAGGGATGTTTTAAAAAAGATAAACTGGTAGACAGTCCTTAGTGGCACCAGCAGACTGAGGAGATTAAGTGTCAATAGTAAAGGGTAGACTAGAACCAGATTGTAGGGAGTCCTGCATTCCTGGCTAGGATTTCCTGGACCAAAGGACTGAAAGTAATTTTTATGAAAAGCTATCAAAGATAAGCCACAGAGGGCTTTATGCAACACTATAAATTCCTGCCAGTTTCCCCATAATGCAAATGATAAAGGAGTTTATAGAAATATGTTCATGGGTAATTAATTCTTTAGATCAACATTTTCAAAGTTTCTTAGTATAAATTACATGTATTTTTAGTGTATATTATAACATAGACCATTATAAAACTAAACTATTAATACACAATCCTAGTATATAAATCACTAAATGATTTTTAAATATAGATTTATATTGTATTCCAAATGTAAACATTCATTAGGTAGATATGTACTGAGCAACTATCATTTAAATAGCCAGAGGTAAAATAATGAGTATAGGACTCAGTTGGGTGTTTATAAAGTCTAGTCTCGCAGACATGAATTAAATAATTGTATACATATGCAATATTTCAAATAGAATATATAATCATATAATATGTATGCATATTTTATACATGTTATTAAAATAAAGTATAAAAGGCTATGATAACATATATCAGGACAATCTGATACAGTCTTCTATGGGTTGAATGGTGTCCCCAAAATTTATATGTTGAAGACCTAACCTCCAATGTGATAGCATTTGGAGGGGGGTTCCCATGAGGTTAATTAGGTTTAGATGAGGTCATGAGGGTGGGGCCCTTCTGATGGTATTATTGTTGTTATAATTGTTGTTCTTAGCTATAAGAAGATACCAGAAAGCTTACTCTTAATCCCTCTCTGCTATGTGAGTAAGAAGGGAGCCATCTGCAAGCCAGGAAGAGAGGCCTCACCAGAACTGACAATGCTGGCACACTGATCTCGGACTTCTAGTTTCCAGAACTATAAGAAAATAAATGTCTGTTGTTTAAGTCACATGATCTATGGTATTTTGTTATTTAGCCCAAGCTAACTAATATACAGTCTAGGGAGTTTATATCACTGATATTCGCCCCTCTCTGTCTCTCCTGGGGTAGATACTCTGAAGGTAGGGCAGAATGTGCTCCACTCACAGGCTCTGGAATTAGTTCCTGATTGTTGCAATCTGATTCAAGACCAATTCTTCTCCAGCCTGAAGCAACTGCCTCCTCTGACCTCCTTCACCCACTATTTAATCCTCTCTTGGCTACAAGAATTCTCACCACTTAACTATTTTCCTGTGTACATTGTTAAATGGTAAACATAATATAATCACTGTAATGATTGATATAAGAACCATTTCTTTTCCTGCTCTGTGCATAGCATGTACTGTGGTCAGTATTTACATTTTGACTAGAGTGACTGAGAACACGAGAAGCCTCTTGTTTGAGTTGGAATGTGGGAGAGTAGATGTGGCCTGAAATAACAAATGCTGCTTGAAAGAATCAAGGACTAATGGGGAAACAATAACAATAATAATAATAACTGAAAAAGGAAAAGGAGAAGAGGCTATTGAACAGCTAGGGGGGAAAAACACCTCATTGTGGATTAAACTAGACATTGGCTTTGAAAGTTTACTGAGGCAGTGGTTCCCCAGAGAAAAGGCATTTGCCACTGCTGAGGTGATGCAGCATCTCCAAACCTAAAGAAAAGTAAATGCTTCAGCCAAATGGAAGGCAAAAGTGCTGACTCTACTGATATGGTCCGTTAGTGTTGCCAAGTGCAACGCTTGAGATGTCTACAACAGCCTCCTAAAAGTCTTTCATCACTCTCTTCCTTCTCAAATCCATTCTCCACAAAGTGGCCAAAATGTTCATTATAAACATAAATTGGGTCACCCTCGGCTTAAAACCAATCAGTAACTTCCTTTGTATTTAGAATAAAACCCAAACTCTTTACCATAGTTTACAAGGCAGTCTGATTCCTACTCGCCTCTTCCTTCTCCTATGACTGCCACTCCCACTCCCAATGTATCTGCCATTCAGGCCTTGGTTCTGTTCTTAAACATGGTAATCTCATCCTCCCCTTTGGCCTCTGAAGGCTGGATGCTGAGCCCAAACTCTTCTTTCACTTCTTCGCTTGCCAGCCTCTTTCTTCGGTGTCAGGTTACAAGCATGAATGTCATCTCCTAAGAGAGGCCTTTCAATATGTATTTTGCAAGGAACCCTTTATTTTCCTCTCTAGCACTTTGCAACACATAAATCTCCCCATGAGGGGCAGGGTTTGTCCTTTTGTTCGTCATTACATGAAAAAAGACCCAACCCATTGCCCTGCATATAGCAGGCACTCGAGTATTTGTTGAATGAATACATGAATGAATGAATGGCAGCAGGCCTGTATCCCTGGGGAGAAGGATGTGGAGACCAGACAGTACTTTTAAGAGCAGTCAGATTTTTAAAATTAAAGTTTAAACCCTCCAGGAAATTAAAATCTGCCTCGATTTGGCTAAATACAAAGATCCTCAAAGACGGTGCTTTTCCCTGTTTTCCCTTCTCCCTGGAATCCTTCAGTAGTGGGAGTCTGTATACTACCTCTTGCCTTTTTTAAATGTCTTTTTGTCTTCTTGTTCTACACGATTTTGTTCACTGCTTTATCTCTAGCCTCTAGACCTCTGTCCAGCATCCAGTAGGTGCTTAATGAATATTTGTTGAATGAACAAGAGTAGACATCCTTGAGGACAAGAACCCTACCAACCACCTCTGAGGCATTTTTAAAAATTAAGTAACATGTCAAGGAATGAGTTGACATTAATGGATTCAAGGCACCAATATTTAGAAAAATAAACAAACTAAAATCTTTCTGAAATACAAGATGCATATTTTTGTCTTCTTATATATAGGCCACTGAACACAATTTGACATTTCCTTGATGTTTCAGGGTTATTAATATGAACATCAATTATTGTTTACTTCTGCCTCTGAGGGTATGGTTAAGCCTAACATATGCAGAGAGGAAAGGAGGCAGCCAAGCAGAGCAGCTCCCGCAGCTCCCTTAAGCCATTATGCCAAGTGGCCTGGAGCATGCAAGACAGACATTCTAAGATAACCAAACAAACAACTTCCTTGGGAAAAAGAAACTGATCCAAACATGATCTCTCTAAAGATAGTAACAGGCTTCATTTCTAGTGTCGGATGGCTCTCTCAGTCTCTCTTTCACCATATATACGTGTAAGAAAATAAATTGCCAATTCAATCCCTGGGGCTTCCCACCTCAACTTTCGGAATCACTCTGAGAACCTGCGATGAAAAGAGCACTGCCTTCAGCGTGAGACACAGCCGAGCCCGAATCTCAGCTCTGCCACTCCCAGCCCTGCCAGGGAGAGTGGGCATCAGCTTACACAATGAGCATGTCATCCCTGACACATAATCTAGCACGCAAATAAGTGCCTGATTCATGGAGTTTTCTCATCCTTCCCCAGTGTGCCATCTGCTCCCCTAATGACCTAACCGCCCTGTGGTTCTCACTCTCCTTTGCAACACCTCTGCCATTTAGCAACGGTCCTAAGGAAGGAATTTGATTAATTTACCTAAATATACTGGGTTCTGAAAATTACTTACATGTTTTTCTTTCCAAAGGCATTTGCATTTGGAAAGGGAATAATAAATTCATCCATAGGAGTGACTCTTAAATAATAGAACAGCAGGCATCTAGTCAAACTGGAAGCCGTTCGTCCAGGGTATTGTTTTGCTATTGCTCTTCCTATCTCACCAGGTAGGTAACGCTGTCTCTGCCTTGGTGCAAGACAAAGCCTCGTACCAAATGTTTTAATGTGTACACTGAAACTTGTGTGCAGATAGCTCTGATGGCTGAGATTTATAAAAACTTTCTTCTTCAAATGTAATATGGTTCGGCATAGCCCGTACATTCCCTACCTGGATAATGATGTAACTGCTGTGTCTTTATATAGCGGCATCTCATTCTGACTTATTGGAGGATTTTGACTTTTCACAGAGAGGGTTTTAACGAAACCACTTTAAGCCCTTTTTGAGATTTGAGATGATAAAAGCGTCAGCAGGACTTGTGAGAGATGGCACGGGGTTGCCATATGAACGTCTTTAACAGTGGAAACCTGTCCCTATCCAAAGAGAGCACTTTGCTATTTATCAGGATTTAAGGAAGAGACTGAAGTGCGAGCATGATGTAATTTTGAAAGACCCCATTAAAAGCAGACATCTCCACACCTCCTGGCACCGGGGATCGCTTTATCTGAAAGTGTGCGGGTCTCACGTTTTCCATTTCTGTGGCCATTACGGGATGATTCCAGCATGGGGGTCGACTTGCAGATCCCCAAGTTCTCTTTGCAACTAAAGAAAATCTCTCAGGTCAACCGGTAATAGCTAAGGTGATTCATTTGGTGATTTTACACAATATACAAATAAAAAATAACAACGTATTAATTGGAGTCTCAAGAAATAAATGTATACTCCAGGGTGGAAAAGGAGGTGGGTTAATTTGTTCACCTGTCTGTCACTACTGCTTATAAGTTTGTAAGTATAGTCACTAAAACTAAATAATTAGGCTGTCTATACTACCAAGCCCAATATGTTAAGCACTGAAGCAGAAATCAAGAAATGTACTGTTTCTTTAGGAAAGTAATGTGGTTGACACTTTCAGAAATGGCTACAAATGATCCCCCATCCTGGTTTTCACACGCTCCTTTAATTTCCGCCCTCGTGTGTGTGGGCCTGGGAGAGTGACCTGCTTTGGCCAATAAATAGAATATGGGAAACGTGGTGGGCTGTTCTTTCCAAGGTTAGATTATAAACGTGTTTCTCTCTCTCCCTCCCTCCCTCCCTCCCTCCCTCTCATTTCTCCTCTATCCCTCTTCTCTCCTGCTTTCTGTGATGAAGTCAGACACCATACCATGCTGTGAGCACTCTTACTGAGAAACACCATGGCAAGGAACTGAGGGCAGCTTCCAGGTAACAAGCAGCAAGGAATGTGGGCCTTCAGCTCAACAGCCCCTGAGGAACTGAATCCTGTCAACAACCACATGTTGGAAGCAGGTCCTCCACTGGTTGAGCCCTCAGATGAGCCCAGAACACCTGCCACTACCTTGACTACAGTCTCGAGAGAGACCCTGAGACAGCTGTCTCAGCTAAGCCATACCAGATCCCTGACCTACAGAAACTATGAGCCAATAAGTGTTATTTCAAGCCAGTAGGTCTTGGGGTAATTTGTTATGCTACAACACATAACTAATTCAAGAACATTTAAATAGATAACATACGATGGAGGGGTAGATTATGTGTAGTATTTTCACATAATGTAAAATAACATCGAAGACTATTTGATTACATGAAAACAATATCTATGTAGTTACACATATGACCTCCAAATAAGACTGAGTCAATTTCCTCAGAAAGCCACGAGGTAGAGAAACCAGAACATCAGGCCAACATCTAGAAATTATAAAACACTTTACCAAAAAGTATAGAAAAACTCTGGTTTCACTTTTTTTAAATGTTGTTCTTCATCCGCCAGTGCCCAAGGAGGTAAACAGAAACCACTCTATATAGCCTATGGAGAGAGAGCTTTAATGCAAGAAATTAGTTCGAAAACAGTTGGAAGTTCCCCAGGAGAAAAAGAGGGAGGGTGATATTGACCAGGGATCAAGAAGCTGCTGGTGCCATTGCAGGAACTAAGGGACGACACTTACTTCTAGTGCCACTGAAGGTGCCGAACCAGAGCCGTGACCCTAGGGCTAGCACTGCTGCTGCTTCTGCCTAAGGTGCGCAGAAGCAGAATGGCCCTGAATGCCCTCCTGCCCTCCTGCCTTCCAATATTCCCCGAAAGTCTCCTATGGACAGACCTCCCTTCAGCCCAACTGAAAGGAGGCCTAGGGAAATGAACTCCAGTGAACAATATCTGCCATACAGATTAAAACAGTTTAAACTTTTCTCTTTGAGTGACAGCATATATTTTTCAAGACTAAAATGATCACGAGAGGATACTTGGTACAAATTCCTCGAGTGCTTTACATTCGTTTTACACATTGAGCCCCAGATTACCACGGTATTCATGTGATAATAAGATAACTGGATGAATACATCAACTTCATCACATGTGAAAATAAGGGATGCCGGATTTTTAAATGTCACTCAAACCTGTTATAAGAGTGGGATTTTGACCGAACAATTTAGATAATCTAGTCAAAACAGTTTATTCAAAAATTTCTTATATACAATGTGCAGATTTATATTCTCATCTCATTGAGAAACAGAACTAAAATGTGTCAGTGAGACATGAATGCTTTAGGATCCAAACGCTTTTCTTGATCAATCACAGAATTACTGTGGATCCCAAATATGCAGCCCTTACATCCCTAGCCACCATGGATGATATTCAGTAACTTGACTATTTTACATAAGATTGCATCATGAAGTTACTTACTCTTCAACTTGGTCAAGTTTTTCAGGCACACATGGGCAGGGAGTTGGGTTAGTAACGAACTTTCACCTGATTATTACTCTAGCTTTCAGACTTATCTGAGGTTTTGTTTCTCCTACACACTCACATGTTGCTTTACCTCGCTATCTAGAGAACCTGCTATTTGCCGGCAATGCCCATATTTTCCCTTTAATAGATATTTACTGAAGGCAAAGACGTTCCAAGCACTGTGGTAGGTGCTATCCCACATCTCTTTTTAGTTCCAAAACCAGGAGCTTCACACTCTGCCTAGCCTGAAGCTAGTACTTAGTGAGCAGTTATCAAATCACTGATCAGCTCGGGCAAAAGTACAGATTCAAGAGAACTAAAGGTTTTCCAACCTGCCACCTATTTTTGTAACAGATTTATTCCTATCTGCCTTCAGAATTCCTGGTAACTTGTCTATGGCACGATTACTGCAGAGGAGAGAAAAACCTGAATGTCTTGCTTTAACGGTTGGGTTTATACCGGTAATTGGATTTCTTTCTTCTTGAAGGGACACAATTAGAAAGTCTTGTCACTAGTCCTGTTCTTTAAAAAGCCTACATAACACTCAGCTGCAATTTCCACACTCCTTGCATGAGCCTTTGCTAAGCTGAGATAAGTGGTAGCATTACAGCTGTTTCTGAAGGTGGATATTGAGGAAGTGTGGGTGTTGATAGTTGTATCTGAAAATCTGTACTTAACACAAGTAGTCTATGAAGCTCTGGAGTAAGTAAGGGCCTTTCATATTGTTCTTACCCTGGATTCTTATTTGTTCATCGGAATGAACAATTCAAACTGCCAATGTCAACCGAGCAGGGCCTGAAAAGACAACACACCTGGATCAGTTGGCTCAGGTGCCAGTGAAAGATGGCAGATGGCGGAGTGAGCACAAGTGTTTACCTCTGCTCCCTTTCAAACCTACTGAGATGATGGAAAAGCAATATTTAAAAGATATAATCTCATAAAGCCAAGGAGAGAAGGCAACACTGAAATCTGGCAAGCAGATGAACAAGGGCAAACCGAAAAAATCTATTCTTTTTTTTTTTTATCCTCACCTGAGGACATTTTTGCATTTACCTTCAGATAGAGCTGGAGGGAGAGAGGGAGGAAGAGAGAGAGAGAAACATCGATGCAAGAGAGACACATCAAGTGGCTGCCACCCACATGACCCCAAGCAGGGCGGGAACAAACTGCAACCGAGGTACGTGCCCGTAGCAGGAACTGAACCCAGGACTCTGTTCCGCGGGTCAACGCTCTAACCGCTGAGCCAAACCAGCCAGGGCCAAAAAACCGATTCTTAAATGAAGGAGAGAATGCTGAAAAGCAACTTTAGAACCCACAAAAGGCTTAGAAAGGGGCATCCCTTGTCACCTCTGAGAGTAGGGTGTGTACAGGGCTCCAAATGGGAGAATCAATTCCAAGTGTGTCACAGAGTCATTAGATCCCAAGATCATTTCTCTGATTTAATGAAGGCTTCCATCCTATCAAAAGACTAGAGATTTAGCCTGGCCGGTATGGCTGAGTGGTTGAGTGTCGACCCATGCACCAAGAGGTCACTGGTTCGATTCCCAGTCAGGGCACATGCCCACGTTGTAGGCCCAATCCCCAGTGGGGGGCATGCAGGAGGCAGCCAATCGATGTTCTCTCTCATCGATGTTTCTCTCTCTCTCTCCCTCTCCCTTCCTCTCTCTCTAAAATCAATAAACATAAAAATTTTTTAAAAAGAAGACGACGACTAGAGATTTATTCTCCAGGAAAAAAAAAAAAACAACACAACATCTCTGATTTGGAGCACAGAAAGCACTGGTAGAATAGGAATGTCAAACCAAAATAATAATAATAATAATAATAGAGAAAATATAAAAGCCTACATGTAGAGCTTTCATATGCCCACAACCCACAATAAGCAGGAGCTCTCTCTTTAATTACCAAGTCCTAAGGATGCTACTACTCTTAGATAGGACCAGCTCTAGAGAAAAGGTCTAAGCCACAACATTGGTGATTCCCATAAACTTGAAGAGCAGAAACCAAAACAGAGAAAAGCAACTTTGGGGAGAAAATAATAAAATACAAATATATCATTCACATCCTTGGAGAACTGAGAACACTATGCTATGCAAAAGTAACATTTGGATGAAAAAAAAATCTTTAAATTAAAACTATGACAGCATGCATTTAAAAATATAATAGAGAAGCTAGAAGAAAAGGTTAAATTACCCCCAAAAATGTGCAAAATGACAAGATTTTTAAAAAAATAAGTGAGGTAAAGTGCAGAGAGAGTTAAATCTTCATCTTCCAAAAGGAGAAGTCAATATATAAATAATAAAACTGGAAAATTAAGGAAGAGTCGTATATACATGTTGTATGGAGCTATGGAGGTAACCAAACTGATAAAATAATCAGAAGCAGTTATCTTTGGGAGATGAAAGTGGAAGTGACAAGAGCAAAAGACTGCTATTTTTGGTAACAAGCCTTCTGTAATAACTCTTTAAAATATTTTCATATATAACTTTAATAAAGATAAGCACTTGTTTTTTTTTTTTCTAAACAGCACAGCCTTTGCACCTGGCTTTTAAAATCTTAGCTCCACCACCTATAAGCCTTGGGCTTATCACCTGACTCCTTTAATGCCTCCTTATCTATATTCTGGGGGAAATAATATCTACCTCACAGAGTTGTTGTGAATGTCAAATTTGATAATGTTTGTAAGGAGCTAATCAAATAGCCTAGTAAATTTAAGGGCATAAGTTTTATTATTATTCCCTAAGTTAGCTAAAAGCAAGCTTGTCATTTGTCAAAGGATTCTCTTATTCCATCCTTGAGATAACAGAGATGGAAGAAGTTTTGTACTAAAATTATATTTCTAGAGTTTTCTCTGGCCTCCACAAATGACGTTGGCCATTCATTCTATAAAGTAACTCTTGTAACTATCTCTTCAATATAAGAGGAAGAAGTCTGGGATAGAGAGTTCATGAGAATTATGAAGGAGGAAATGTAGAGATCATTATTCAATGTTAAATAAAAGAGTTATTTTCATGTTATTGCTTAATTAGTGCTATTAAACTAATATATTTCCCACCCACCAATAAATAAAATAGTAACAATATTTTTAATAATCAGAACGGCACTCCAAAAATGTCTGTGCCCTAATTGCTGGAATCTGTGAATATATTATATTATGTGGCAAGGGGCACTTTGCACATGTAATTAAGGTTACTAACCTTAAAGTAGGATAATTTTTCTGGATTACCTAGGTGGCCATACCTAATCACAGGAGCCCTTAAAAGTAGAGAACTTTCCCTGGCTGGAGGCAAAAGAGAATGGTATAATGGGAGGTCAGAGACATTAGAAGCAAGAAAGGACTCAATCTGCCACGACTGGGGATACTTGGAAAGCATGAAAAGGAATTCAGGCAACTTCTAGGAGCAAATTCAAGTCCCTGGCTAACAACCAGCTAAGATACAGGAAGCTCAATTCCATAATTGCAAGAAATTGAATTTAGACAATAATCTGAATGAGCTTGGGAAGAGAGTCTTCCCTAGAGCCACCAGTAAAGAATATGGCCCTGCCAACACCCTGACTTTGGCCTTATTGGACCTCACCTGAAGATCTAGTCATCCCCACCCAGACATATAACCAACTAACTATGGTAGCATAGAAAACTAATGCAATATTCAAACAGGTCATACTTCTATGAAAGTCTCATTGGATTCAGAATGTATAATCTGATCCACTGGATATAGCACATTTTCAGAGATTTTATAGTATAAAAACATTATATTACATCACTTTTGTTTTTTTAAAGGGGCCTTTATGATGCAAATATTAAGTATTTTTATCTTCAAGATATCAGTGAAGCTTGACAGGATCTACATGCTTCTGCATATAAGATGGGTTGTAATGGCTAAATAATCAGCCAGAAAAACATGATGTTTCTCAGTATCAACTGTCTTTTAAGGTGATTTAGTCATTCATTAACTTAACACATAGCTAAAGACACTAATATATACCATAAAGTATAGCTTGGCAATTTTTCTGTCATGGTTGTTAGACCACTTTTTAGCCTTCACTGGAAGGTAGTAAAATACATTATAAGAGACTTCTTAATTCATTGCTAAAAGAAACAGTTAAAGTGCAAAATGAGTAACATAAAGTATTGAATTTCAGTGAATTTAGATCTTATCAAGTATGATATATTATAGTACATTATAAAATGTCCATATTCTGGGAAAGGTGTATGGGTTAGAAACTAGAAAAGAGAACAAAGGAAAATAAGGTATGTTCTAAGCAAGGTCTTGAGGCTTACTGTGAATAAGAGACAATAAAAATTATGAATGGTCATCCTGGATCAGATTAAAATAGTGAAAGGAGGAAATGACAGGACTCTGGGAAGGGGGCTGCAACAGCATCACATTCATTCAGTCTCTTCAAATCCCCCCCAAAAACAGACAAGCGAACTAGGACACCAAAAGTCCAGAGGACAATTCTACTCCAAGATAAGGTAACAGATATCACCAGGAACCCCAAAATTCAAGTAAGCAAGTTCTAATTACTAATGAGAGGTCCTGTATAATAGCACTGGATATGGTAAGTAAAGGGAAGGAAAAGAAACTCCTGACATATGTATTCATGAGCACCTCAAAATAACCTATGGATACTTACTAGCAATCTCAACAGGTTAATACAAGAATACTGTCTAAACTGGAGTAAGTTTTGCAAACTCCAAATCTTGGGTGAATGCCAAGGAACACTAGTAATAAAGTCAAATGATGCTGGAGTGGTCTGGAGCCCAAGGACTCTGAATTAGTCTAACTGAAGCTCCCTTCAAGAAAAAAAAAAAAAAATCTGAGAAGTCACTGAGTGTAGAATTCAAATTAAGGAGAATAGAAAGAGCAGAAAAAAAAAAAAAAAAAAGGAGAACATCTAGATAAAAGTGAAGAAGGGAAAGAGAGTTGATAGACCTTGGAAAGCAAGAGTCCACATTTTGAAAACAACAGAAGAAGGGTTCTAGAGCTCTGATGGAACATTTAACCCTGCCACCCTCCCAGTGAATGTACAGAAGAGTTCACCTCATTTAAAACAACAAAAGAGGATTGTGGGTGAATCCTAAACAAGACCTATACAGGAGGGACAAACAAACAAAGGAAGAAGAAGAATATCCCTGTATAAAAGGAAGATGTGCAAGAACATCACACCTATATAAAAGGGAGGGGAAAAAAAAACAGTAGTCCAATATTTCAAAATGAACTAAAAGATATAAAAAAAATTAAAGATGTTTTGAAAAACAATACATCAGAATTATAAAAATTTTTAGAAATGAGGCTATTATAAAAAGGATAGTTCTTAAAAGAACCTAGAACTAATTAGAAATAAAATATTATTTCAGAAATGAAAACTAAACAAGAAGGACTACAGAGGCAAAAAACATAATGGGTGATACATTAGAAAATAAAGAAAATGGAAAGAAAACTTTTTTCAAACAAAATAAAAATTTTAAAGACAGACATAAAGGATTCATGAGAAAATGATATGGGCTAAGAAAATATAACAATATATGTACAATAGGAGTCCCTTTTTTAAAAAAGCCAACAAAACAGAACATTTATAAAATCTATCATTTAAAAATATTTTCTTGAAGAAATTAATACATATTTGATTGATACACTGTGTACATAGGAAAAATCAAACCAGAAGAACCATTAACAAGTATGCAGTAATAGATTAATCTTGCCCAAAGAAAGTTTTTGCCCTTTCTTAGCTCCTGAGAGGTAACCTGTAAATCCTTGGAATATCCTGCCTCATAAGTATATCTTTGTTCTCCTAGGGGCCTTGGGCAGGCCAGATCATCTATAATAACAATTAAATTTATGGGGGGTATCTTGGGCCATTTGCTATCAGCTTGACCTCTAAAGGAAATGGAAAATAAGGTCAGCCCAAGTGGGATGTCAGCCATGCCTACATGACTGATTTCCAATAAAATCCCTGGACACCAAGGATCTAGTAAACTTTCCTGGTTAACAATATTCTATGTGTATTGCCTCCTGTCACCGCTGGAAGACACAAATACATTCTGCATGACTATTGGGAGAGGACAACGGAAAGTTCATGCCTGGTCTTTCCTGGACCCTTCCCTATGTGCCTCTTTGCTTTGCTGATTTCAATTGGTATCCTTTTGCTGTAATAAACCAAAACTGTGAGTACAATGGCTTTTCTGAGTTTTGTAAATTCTTCCAACGAGTCTTTGAACCTGATGGTGGTCTTGGGGACCTCACAAACTGCATTAAGGAATATGCTAATAAAACTATTAAACTTTGAAGAAAGAGAGAAAAAAAGTTCCTTGAAATTTAAACAAAAATATTTAGTCACTTATAAGGGAAAGAAAAATAGATTGTTACCAGATATTGGAATAGTGTAAAATCAGGAGCAGTTTTTCAGTGCTTAGAAAAATCATCTGCTGAAAAAGTCCCCATACAATAAACACATAAAAGCCTCTGTTGAGAGATAATCTCCTGTGGCTCTATCACATTTCTGAACATCTTGAGAATGAGACACTGATCACCCTACATCCCAGATTATCATTTCAAGGGTGTGTGAATAGCACACCTCCTTGGAAGATAAAGACAGTCTCTCCAGAGCAAAAGGCAGGCATGTTTACTGCTTCCCTGTTATGCAAACCACATGCATTCATCTGGATCTGTCCGCATCACCCTAATGGGATTTGGGGCAAGAGAAACTGTTGCAAATATGTTGATGTTCATGCTCCTTGCTATGATAAAATTCTTCTGCCAGCATCGTGACACTGTGGCAGACTAACTTGTTACCTTGCAAACAGGGTAAAATCTCAGGCTTTCACTGTTCTTGATCATTTGGAAGATTAGATATTCACAGGGACATGGATTTCTTAAAGATGAGATACAGAGGCTCCATGGGCTGGTTTCAAGGATATGAGAAGACTCCCGAGGATCCAGCATTGAATGCCCTTGCCCATGTGGCAGTCAGGGTTAAGAATCACAGGCACAGATATATGAAAGTATATGGTACATACAGGAATAGGGGAGTAGTCTGGTGTGGCAGAAACTAAAGATCGGAGAGAAGATGAAGGAGTGGAGGTAATGAGGCATCAGGGAAGTAAGCAAGGATCAGACTCTACAGACCAGGCTTTGGCCTATGGACCAAATCTGGCCTGCCATCTGTTTTGTATGGTCCATGAGCTAAGAATGGTTTTCCCAGCTTTAACTTGCTGAAAGAAAGAAGAGAAAAATGCTATTTTATGTATCCTTCTTACGAAGGATACCATTACATATAAATTATATAAAGTTCAAATATCAGTATCCACAAATAAGGTTTTATTGCTACATAGCAACACCCATTAGTTTATGTATTATCTATGGCTTTTTTGCATGATAGTCGCAAAGTTAAATAGTTGTGACAGACACTACGTGGCCCACAAAGCCAAATATCTCCTGATTTTTTTTACAGAAGAAAGTTTGTCAACCCTGGTATATGTCCCCATATGCCATGCTTACATAGTTGAACATTTTTCCTATGAACACTTAAATAAAATCAATATTGTAATTTTGACGGCAGCATAGGGGATGAATTAGATGAAGCAGCAGCTCTATACAGATCAATCACTTGGAAATTACTGTAAGGACCAAAACTACAAATAAAAAGGGAATGCCCTTGGAGGAGAGGGTGGAAGAAGTGAAGAGAGGAAGGGCATGTGTTGTGAGACATTTATCATAGAGACCTGACAAAATCTGGCTGGGGAGAAGGAGGGGAAAGAGTGGGGAGGGAAAAAATCGATATTGTTAGTTTGGTTGACTAGAATGACATTATTTGAAGCAGACGAAAGGAGGAGAGAAATTGAGGGTCAGATGAGAAAAATAAAAGCAAATGAGTTTGGCATTGTACATTAAAAATGAGGCATACCTGAAAAACTGCCAGATAACCCTTGCCTCTGAACATCTGTAACATACTCTTATGCCATTTATTACATAGGACATGGTGATGTGTTTTCTATAACACTGATCTTATGATACAGTGCTCCCTCAAGGATACAGCCCACATCTTATTATTTAGTATCTGACATAATATGTTGTATTAATAAGTAATTCACACATATTCTTGAATGAATGGATTAGATTGTAAACTCCTTAAGGGCAAGAATATGTTTTAAACTGCTCAAGAGCCTTTCAGCACCCAAGACATTGTCCAGAACACAGTAAGCACGAATAAGTGGTTTGTGGCAGATGTCAAGGGGACAAACCCTTCCACGTACAGGAGACTGCAGTGACCATCAGACTGTCCCCTTGTCTTTACTTAGTCAGTGTTCTGTAACACCACCTTAGATGGAAAAGTAGTCTGATTAGAAACTTCTCTCTCAGCAGGTGGATGCTATGCAAGCAGAAAACTTACTTGTTTCCTTTCTGTCCTCAGGGGACACAGAGAGACAATGGTTGCTATTTCATAAGACAGGTTATTGGGAAAGTTGACAGTTTAGATGAATGGGTGAGCATTTTGGCAGCGAAAAGAATAAACACAGGGGCATTAGGAGAGCCATCAAGAGGTGCCATCCCCAGAGGCTAAATAAACCCATCTGCCAGTGACACTATTCAAAACCACAGTCCAAACTGCAATTGTTTGGCAAACAGACTCTCACATCATCAGATGAAAAACATAGATAGTGACAGGTAAAATTGGATGAAAGCTACCTTGTTATATGTAGTGTATGCCTGAGGGTCACTTTTGAATGTGTAGATTACCATTTGAAATTAAAATCACTCACCAGTAGTTGTCATAAAAAGAATAAAATAAATAAATAAAGGGATGCTGGTGGAGGCCAGGTGAAAGCAGGACCGCTGCGGAATCCAGAGCAGTGACACCTGTGAGGCAAGTGGTGGAGCCACGCGTGTATCCACGGCCACAAAGAGCAAGGTCTGCCAGCAGGACAGAGAAGGAAAGGTCACAATTCCAAATGACTTTGGTCTCATGATGAATGCCCCCTATTA
This sequence comes from Tadarida brasiliensis, assembly GCA_030848825.1. Lineage (NCBI taxonomy): Eukaryota > Metazoa > Chordata > Mammalia > Chiroptera > Molossidae > Tadarida > Tadarida brasiliensis. The sequence continues at coordinate 46,001,079 of CM061270.1, forward strand.
TGGACCTTTTCTCTTTATTTCTATAACTCACAGCCATGATCTCCTCATTACAAATTAGGGTCCATTCTCAATACATAGTGCTCAATGGTACTGTGGTAGACTGGAAAGGAATAAAAAAATATATTCCCTCCTTTTCCCATTTACTCTACAGACAGCCATAACCAAGCTTCTCATCAGCCTTTCATATCACCATCAATCCTAAATTGTACTCTCTTTAGGATAAAAGGCATTGTGCCTCTAATGACCCCCTTAGATAATAGATTTACCCTAGAACAATAGCATTAATACTTTTTAGAATTATCTCTACATAAGGTGTCATGTGGACGTCTCATCTTATGAAGACAACTGAGCAGACCCAGAGGAAAAATGGCCAGGTGCAGTAACAGGCTCCCTGGGAGACAGAGAGAGAAAACTGACACTGGAAATCAGAGAGCCTCTTCAGCTGAACAACAGTGAACTGTCCAGAAGAGTTGTTGTCGGCGTCTACGACGATGGGATGGGCAGGGAGCAACTCTGCACATCAGTTTGGGCTTTGACAGCCTTTTACCCCAGTTTTGTTCTTGTCAATCATCATGTAGAATTCACCCATTAAAAAATAAATGAATTATTCTTTATATTTTATGAGTAACTTTCAACTGAAGGTTTCAAAGCACCAGCCAAATTTTCACATCTTCTCTAGAGAGCCATAGCATATGAAGTTCTTTTCAAGCTATGATTTTTAATGGTTGTGAACCACTAGAAAAATCGAGTTTGTGGGATGGATCATCCTTAGAAATTGCTCATTGAAAAAGACAAGGTTTATAGAGACTTCCCATGGAGAACTTAGCCATCAATAAACTAGAACATTGTGATTGATCATATACTGTGGCCAAAGATGAGATAAATGTTGAAGGAAATAAAAGAAAAATGAATCCATCTCTGCCTCAAGGAGTATGGTATAGAGGAAAGAGAAAGAAGACACCCAAGTTTTTGAGTTAGGCAGACCTACATTTGACTACTGCCTCTCTTGCTTTCTGTGTGATCTTGGGTAAATGTTTCAACTTCTATAAATGGCTTAACCTCATTTGTAAAAATAAATGTGATACATTATCTAACGGGGTGTTTGTAACAAATGTGGCTGGAACATGGTGGGTGCCATCCAACTTTGATCTCCCACCTCAAACTGGGCAAACAAGACTTAAACGGAATAATAGCAATTTAATAGGGGCAGCTTGATATAATGGATAGAGCAGGAAGGAGTCAGAAGACTTAGCTCCTAAACATGACTCTGCTACTACAAAAATAACTGCTTTTTATAGCAATTTTCAGTTTTTAAACATGTTAATATATATTCCCAGTGAGTGATCTACAGTCAGTAACAGAATGTCACTAAACCTCAGTTATGTCATTGAAATCTTGGTTACAGCCTGGCTGGTCTGGTTCAGTGGATTGAGCATCGTCCCATGGACTGAGAGGTCCCGGTTCAATTCCAGGTCAGGGCACACGCCCAGGTTGCGGGCTCAATTCCCAGTAAGGTGTGCAGGAAGCAGCTGATAGAGATTTCTCTTTCACATTGATGTTCTCTCTCTCCCTCTCTTCCTCTTTCTCTAAAAAATCAATAAAAACATATTTTTAAACAATAAATAAATCTCGGTTACATCATAGGAACATCACCTGTGTTCTGTAAGGGCTCCTCCAACCCTCCAATCTTATGAGTCTAACTATTAAGCTGCATAAAATAAGCAATACTTGACAAAGCAGTACAACGAACACAGAAAGACCCTGGTGAACTTGGGAACCTCAAAAAGTTTGATAGATCATAGAGGTTTGCATGTCTCTTGAAGCATGGATAGGAGGTAAACAGATAAAGGGAAGAAAAGAGGATGGCCCAAGTGAGGGTGACAGCCTGAGCAAAGGCAGGGAGCCGGAACTGAGGAACATGTGCAAGGTAGAGAGAGGTAAATAACCTGAATAAAGCAAACAAGAGTGCTGGAATATAATACACAAGAAGGCCAGAAAGGCTAAGCCAGCAGTTAGGTACACTGCAAAGCCAAAGATCAGATGACCTACAACAGGAAACAGGAGCTATTGAAATTCTTGTGTGACTGAGCCTCTCTCGTGTTGCACTCATGGTTATCACCACAGTGAACAACCAACACCTCTAAAAATTCTTCCAGTCTTTTATCTTCCTAAGTAGATTTCTCCAGGGCTCAAACTTCAACTTATGCCTGTCTTGTAGGAGGCTGAGAGCAGACACTCAACAATGTACAGAAATAGGCCAACAGGCTGAGCCAAATATAATGCGTATAATGCTGCCATCCACATGGTTTGGCACCAGAACGGTATTACAGTCAAAGAATATGGGCCATGCAAACAAAATGCTGTAAAATAATTCAGCTCCATTTTTTCTTTTTTCTCTAATACTTAAAACCATGAAAAAGACTTTAGTGAACAGCAACACTTCTTAAAAGCTCTTTCTCTAGTGCATGAATTGTATATATTGTACCTGCGCTCAGGTTTCTCCTCAAAACCACCCCTCAAAACCTTCTTGTTATCACTCTCTGCGCCCCCCCCCCCCCCGCCAACTTGTTATCCCCTAGTCATAGAATGAATCCAGGGAGAAAGCAGACAGATACTGAATAAACCCACTTAGAATCCTTGACAGCCAGCAAGAGGGAAATTTGTAACCATTCACATATTCATCGTTTTCACAGAAATTTCCAACATCTATATTGAACCAAATGTGTTCAGGTATACTCAGTATTTTGCATCTCATATGGATTATACCAGACATGGTGGGCTCCAAAGAGCCTAACTCCACAGACTTAACAAGATAGGAGAATGTGCATTCTGTTCAGTAGCACATCTCTGGAGCAAGGTCAGCTCTAAAGAGGTCCTCACCCTTGCTTCATCTAGACTGGTGCTGATCCAGGAAAATAGCCAAGAGTAGGATTTGAGTAGAAAGGAAGAGAAGAAGGCCATTGGGCAGCCCAGATATTAATATAAACGGAAAACTCTGAAGTTCTTCAGTGGCATTTTGAGTTTTTGGTTTGTCTACTAATCTCAAGAGAAATAGTCTTCACAGGACACCTAACTTTTCCCAGTTGCTACCAGCTATTCCTGAAATCCCTTTGTTAAGGGTCAGAATACCACTTGCCTCTTCTATTTCTGGTGAAAATGAGAGTAACTATAATCCCAAAGAGCTAAAGGAGCCCTACCTCTGTGGTCTTAGGGCAGAATTCCTGCAACTCTTGCAATAGCCCAGGGGAAACCAAGAACAAAGATTATCTCTCCAGGGCATGCAAGTATATACATTCCAATATCTCTTTCCTTTCTCTCCACTTAGCACACAAGTCCCTTTCTATTAATTGAGGGCAGCCTGAACCCTATTTACATATTCCCACATTAACAAATCCTCATCTACTTTTTATGACAAGCCTGTGCCCATCTACAAACCTCTCCCTAAGTATATGATGAAAAATCAAATTCTTGGGAGCTGTTTCTGCAAATCAGAAAGATGCCCTACATATTTTTTAACTGATCGGTCTAAAAACAGCTTCAGCCCATTTAAACCACTTTTTATAAAATACCATTTGCATCAGGTTTGACAGTCTGCCTGCCACTATTCCACGCCATTGTGATATAAAACAGCTGAGCTACCAATTCTGGGAAAAACTAACTTTCTGTTTGAAATTGCAACTGAACAGTAATGGTCAGAGGACTGGAAGTTGGCCATATCCCACATTTTGAAGCTCAGCCTGGGAAATTTAGGAGAAATTAAATCAATCTGGTGATGGCAAAGAAAACTAATTTTTGTGTGTGTTACGTAAGCAGGGACGGGGGACGCTGTGGCTCTGTGCTATGTGTGGCTTCAGGTGATTTTACCAACACTCCTTAGGAAAGTGTTGCTCTCTTTGCTGGGGAAACTGCTCCTTCCCACTGAATTCTGTGAACCTGGCGGGGCTTCCTATCATAACATCCAGCCTCACTGGCTGTTGGGATGGACTGAGACCAGCAATTTTCATATCTTTCCTCATGGTATCCATAGTGTCTGGTTGATTTGGAGAGAGAGGGGAGCCCTGTCTCTGAATTCATGGACTAGGAAAAGTGTGAGCTGAAGTTTGTCTTTTCTGCCTCAGAGGAAATCATTGCCTAGAGCAGGAGAAAATGAAATCAGAGACAACCAGAACTGAGAGATGGATGTGCAAGGAAAAGATCATGTCAGTGTCAACTCCTTGTTTGTTCTTGATGGTCCCAGAGCTGCCCTTGTTCCCTTAGCTGTACTCTTGTTTCTGTGAACCTATTCAGTTAAGTGGGACAGTGAGACCCTTTTAGTGCAAGCCATTCTGTGTTCAGTTTCTGTTACATAAGTAGAGATCACTGGAAAAACAGAAGTCCGTCATTAGAAGTGGAGCTTACACATATTAGGCCCCAGAATTCAGAACTACTTGATTTCAGGTAGAGTGTGGTTGATAAGATTGCTTTCATCTGGGCTGGGAAAATGGAATTGCTGTTATGTAATCTCACAGCAGAGGGTTAAATGTTCTCCTGTCACCTCTTGGGTCCTGGACCAATCGTACATACCAAGAGAGCCTTTAAGGACTGGAAAGATTCATGTAGGGATACTGGAGGGTGCTGGCTTCCTCTTATGATTATCACGGGGTTCTATTGAAAGAAGATGTCTTATTACCAGCTGACATGACTAAAACTATAAAAGAAACAATGTTTGATATTTTTACAATAAACCTTTCTCATCTTGGTTCTTTTCAAGTCCCTTCTGCTACACATAACTCAGAACCCTAAATCTATGGCAGTTCAATTAAGGAGCACTAGCCATGTGATTTTCCCACAAGAGAAACCACAGAAAGCAAGATACACATTCAGAACTATGCAAATCTGACCTGGCTTCTGCCTGTGGGGAATTCACAGATTCCGGGGAGCATTGTTGTCAACCCAATGGGATCATGGTGGATTATCAGGAACACCAGCCACTGGGTTTCCTTTTATAGGGATTATATTTTCATTCTTTCCTAAAATCAAATCAGGCCAAAGAAAACTATAATGAATTTTGAACACTTGGACAAATGCCAAAGCTACAAAATCACCTTGTGAACAGGATGAAATCTTTTTAACTGTTGAATAAAGTTCCTTGGGGGGTTGGTATTCACATCTCCCTACTACACATTTTTTATTTCTCTGTGCACTTAGAATAAGATTACTGAGATTCAACTCTAATTATTTCTAAGTTTACTGTTTCATTCATTCATTCATTTGTTCATCTGTTTGTTTACCAAGTATTCATTAAACTCGTGCTATGTAGCAAGTGGTGGGTCAGGTAAAACCAGAAGCACAGTAGAGCTGATTACAGATCCTGTTTTGCCACCAAGTGACTGTGATCCTGGGTACATCTTGAAAATGTCCTACATCTCAAGTTCTTTATATGCAGAATGGGATTAAAATCTGTATCTCACAATTACAAGGTAATTCAGGATCATAAATGAAATAAATATATACAGATCTATATGGACACAAATGATCACACAAATAAATGAGGGGGAAAAGAGCAAATCATTAAAATTCCAAAAATAAATGTAGAATGAATTAGGAAAATAAAATTACCACTAGCTAGATAACTGCTGCAGACATGATCCACAGGTAAATGCTAAAAAGAGTAGGTAAAACTTTAAAGAGAAACAGGATATTTGCATAGCCTCAAAATATCTTCCCAAATATTTATTAAATATGGCAATGCAGCCATAGCCAGGGCTTCTGTGGGCACCTCCTCCCAGCGATGTCAAATTGCTAACACATCATCATTGAAGTATTGGGCTCCAGCAGGCCTCTCGTTGTGCCTGTGACTCCACAGCACCCTGGTCTAGCTTCTCCTCTCTCCTTCCAAACAAACAAGTTCCTGCCTCACTTCAGCAGGGCTATCCCAGAGAACTCAGCAGGGGAGGCCAAAGAATTAGCCTAAAATTGGTCCTAGACCAGTAATACTTCTCAGGTGACTGACATAAACCAATTAAAAACTACCCTGCGGGGAAATATCCTCAATTCACATCACATAGGATTTCTACAGAAAAATACCCTCTAAAATGGGCTCAATTTTACAATTAATTATAAATAAATGTGTTAACAATCTATCATGAAAGAGTCAGCAAAAATAGTACAATCAGATCACCTCAAAACTTCAAATAATTGAGATATCTAATTACAAGATTATCTGCCTTAGACTTATAACTCTTTTATCTGCCACTTCTATGGTCTTCAAAGTTGTAAAATATTTTACAACCTTTGATAAGAAAACCTGGAATTGATGTTTGTTGTTTTGAAACCTTGGGAGCTTCCTGGGTAAAATCTGAAACTAGCTCCCATACAAGGAGGGCAAGGAGGGACCAAAGAAAGAGGCAGACCACTGCAGATTGATAGGTGGCAGGTTTAGGAAGCAAAGGAACTTACTTACAAGGCTTGTCTTGGGTGGTTCCAAGATGCTTAGATCTCTGCCCTCAGCCGCCAGAATCTTAAAAGTTTATATAGAGGTCTTAACTGGGTTCAGTCAAGTATATTGTCCATGTGGTCTCAACAGCACATTGCTCTCTCAAAGACTATGTCCTTGAAACAGCTCCTAGTATATGAATGGTGGGTGAAGCATACATGGACAGGGGAGGAGATGAGCAGCCTCTAATTGCCTGGACCCAGCTCAGAGGTCAATCAGTGATCATGTCCTCTGTATCATCTCCTCCAACAATATTTTGAAGAACTCAGTAAATAAATCACAGTTCAGTTTTCTAATATAGTGTTTACTAGCTAGACTAAGGTAACATTTTTTGTTTGCTTTTCTTTACAGGTGTTTTCTAATGATGCTGGCTTTGCCTTGAACATCTGCTGTTGAAGACAAGTCTCAGAGAACATAGATATAGAATTGTGGCTTCTTCTACTGCCTCCATCCTATGAACATATGTTGAGAGGTGTCTCTGGTCACTTTTTCTAGTCTATTGGCTTCTTTCATTACTGTGATAAATAGCCAGATCAATTGTGATGACCTTCTGGTCAGTATTGGCCTCATTCTAATCACCTCAACAAGCTGGACCCAAGACAGAAAGGATGTGATGACTAGTAGTTACCAGTGGAAGTGCTTACCCAAATGTTACTAAAACCCCACAACTCTATGAAATCTTCTTCTAAAGGTAAGAAAGAGGAAGAGGACAAAAAAGATAAACTTCAGAATAGCTATTTGTGGAGAAATAAAATGTGAATTTTGCAACTACCATTGGATGCTCATGGTACACTCCTGGCCAGGCTAAATTCTGATGAAGCAGGGACTCAGCCACACACAAGTAAGTTGTAACAAAGTAAAAACACAGCTTAACCTGGGGAGAGAAAACAACCATTTCTGTTGATGTCCTATAGTATTGGCTGCTGCAACATTATACCACAGTGAGCTCTTAAATCAATAAGAATTGTAAGAGTCATTGCTTAACTCCAGATGTTTCAGCCTACCCCATGATGAGCCTCAGAGGGGTCCACTGAGCAGGAGCTGAGAATGACTGGGATCTGTGAAAGTGAACAGGGCAGCGATCGAAGACACAGAAGAGATAGAGTCACAGCACTGAAGAAAGAAATCTTAAAACACACTGGTTAAAAAATCTAAAAATGTTAGCCATAATATTTTTAAAGGACCTTTATAAATTAATGAAAAAACCTAAATAAAGTAAATTAATTACTCTAAGTTCAGAAGAAATGGGAATGTGAGTCTGGGGAGATAAGCCAGCACTGTAGCTGTTGCATATCCAAGACAAGTTTAGGGATCCATTTGGGCTGGAGTATCCACAGAGGAGAGGGAAGACTGTCTAAGCCTGTGCATGCACAGGACAGTGCACTAGGCCTTGGATCACCCTGCACAGAGCAAGGGCTCAAGAAGGGGTATGTGTGGTGAATCAGAAAAAAAAACCCATTCAGTAGAGGCAAAAAATAAGGATATGTCATGCTCTTTGCTCTGGATTCCCTGAGATCTCTCTGGGTTTGGATCTGAATTTACACTTTTTTTTCCAACTGAAGAAACTACAACCTGAGAATTTGATTTAAAATAAATATGGTTCTGTACTAGTGCCCTTGGATTCCTGAGAAATCAAAGATACATCTCTCAGAAGAAACACACCTCAACATGGGCCTCTTACACTTTTACAGAGAGTGAAAGTCAGTAGAAATACAAATAAAAGAAACCACACAGAGAGACTTCACATTTACAAAATAAAAGAGGAAATAAAAATAAGAGAAATAGCAGACTACCCAAAATGAACAAACTGATCTGATAAAATTCAGATAGAACTTTTAGAATTGAAAAATATGATCACTGGAAAAAATGCAACTGAAGGGTTAAACATTGAAAGAGACACATTTATAGAGGGACTAAGTAACTGGAAGAGAGACACGATGAAACTGAACAGAATGAAGCACAGGCAGAGAGACTGAATGTCGGAAAGAGACCAGGAACGTGGAGAGTGGAGCAGCATGCCTCTAAGTACTGTGGCAGAAGAAAATAAAAGAGAAAATGGGGAGTGGATAATATTCAGAGAGATAATGCCCTAGAGTTTCTCAGAATCTGTGAAAAACATGAACCCTCAGACTCAGGAAGTCGTTAAACCCCAGGAAGAGTAATATTTAAAAATCCACTCTCAGGTACAGTGCAATCATATTACACCAAAGACAAAGAGAAGGTCTTAAGTACAACAATGGGGAAAAGATAGACTATGGACCAAGAGCAATATTTAGATTGACAGCTGAATCTTTGAGAAATCATAATGACTTAGAACTCAGTGGTAGTAGTAAAAGTGAGGAGAAATGGCCAGATTTTGGATTTATTTAAAATAGAGCCTAGGGAATGTGCTGACATTGGATGCAGGGTGTAAGAGTCAAGCAAAACTCTGTGGTTTATAGGTCTGAACAACTAGAAGGATGGGATTGTCTTTTCCCAAAGGGGAGTGATATGGGAGGAGCAGTAACTTGGTTTTAGATATATCAACCTTTAGATGGCAATTAGACATCCAGGAAAGAGATTATATAGGCAGTTGGATATATGAGTTTGGAGTTCAGAGGAGCGGTAAAGATATACATTTGATAGTCATCAGCATATAGAAGATTTTTTAAGCCATGAGACTGGATGAGATCACCAGTGAGTCTAGATAGAAAAGGGAAGAGGCTGGAGGGTTGAGTTTGGGGGTCAACCCAAGATCAGAGTTGGGAAGGTAAGTGGAGCTAACAGTGCTGACTGAGGAGAGGTTAGACGTAAAGAGGAAAACCAGAGTGGTCAGATGCATCTGATGCAGCTGATAGGTGAAGCAGCTTAAGGACTGGATGTAGATGCAAAATCTTCGAGGAACAGCCAATTACATTCAGCAGTGTTTGAAAATGGAATCATATAATGATCAAATTGGATTTATCACAGGGATGCAAGACTAGTATGGCATCAGAAAATCTATTAGGGTATTTATTATAGTAACATAAGAAGAAAATCAAATGATCATATTAAGGATGTGAAAAAGCATGTAAGAAAGTTCAAGATCAATTTATAATAAAAATTTCCAGCAAACTAGTAAAGGACTGAATATCTCTTATTCTGATTAAGAGTGTCCAACAAAAAATCTGTAGGCATGGTCCACTGGATATTCAAATATTGAAGCTAACTTTTACAAATTAAAAATAAGGCAAGGATGCTCACTGTTCAGCATATTCTATTAAGCATTGTACTGAAGGTCATAAAGATCTTAGTAAGTAAGAATAAAAAGTATAATGTAGAAGGATTGGCTGGAAGACACAAAATCTCATTATTCAGGAATTATATAATTGTCTACAATAAAAATCAGAAAAGAATCTACAGACAAAAACTTAGCATTCATAAAAGTTTTAGAATATAATTAGGAAAAGTTTGATATTAAATTAATTGCATTTAAGTTCTCTGAAAACAGAAAATGCAATTTTAAAAAGAGGTTCTGTATATTAAGAGTAGTAATATATGTATTTTACCTAAGAATATAATTAATAAATAATGTGGAAATAATTTGTTCCAAAAATTATAAAACTTGATGTAAGGACATTAAAGAACTAAATAAACAATCTTTGGGGTCAGTGATATACAATGATCTTGGATTGGAAGACTAAACATCATGAACAAATAAAAATTATCCCCAAATTAACTGATAGTTTGAATGCATTTTGATCAAAATCCCAAGAAGTTTTTGAAAGACATTCAACAAGCTGATTCTAAAATCTATATGAAAGACCAAAGGCCAAGCACAGCCAATAAACTTAAGAAAAGGAGGTCTTGCTCTATCAGAGAAAAAAATTTATCATAATGCTGTCATAAATAAAATAATGAGAATGAACTCCTTTATAGATAAATACGGTAGAACAGAAAAGATAACACAGAGCCCTGGTCAGTTTTGGCCCAGTGGCTAGAGCATCTGCCCCTGGGTTTGATTCCCTGTCAAGGGCACATATCTGGGTTGCAGGATCAATCACCGGCCCTGGTCAGGGCGTGTGTGGGAGGCAACCAGTACATGTGTCTCTCTCACATCTATGTTTATCTCTCTCTCTCTCTCTTTCTCTCTCTCCCTCCCTCCCTCCCACTCCGTCTGAAGATAAATGGAAGAATATCCTTGGGTGAGGATTTTTAAATAAAATTGGCAAGTTAGTTAGTTTACCTTTTTTACTTACATAGACACATTTGTGTAATTAAAGTTAAATATGTATGATAAATTTAATTTCACAGGAAAGTTTTCTGTATGGATTACTGTCATTTTAAATGTATACTGAATAGGTCTAGTAAATGGGTGCATTCACCAGTCACTGCAAGTAAACACAAGCACATGGCTGGGGTGTGGCTTAGTGCACCAGGCAGGAGTTAAAACTGCAATAGAAAGTCATGCAACGGAACAACAGAACCGATTACCACGAGCAATGCCCAATTACCATGAGCAATGCAGTGTGATCTTGTGCTAATCATTCGCCAAACATTGTTTAGGAGCCATGACTCTTGTAGACTATGGTTGTAGATATGTAATATTTATTTATGTCAGTGAAATTACTACAGTGTTTTTTCCAACATGTGGCCTATTCACTAAAATTTGTTAAAAATAACAGTGAATTAATAACAAAAAATAACCTGTTAATTTAATTATAAGCAAATCTTGGTTAAAAGCTCTTTTTTTATCCTTACCCATAGAACATTGTTGCATTTATCTTCAGATAGAGTGGGAGGGAGGGAGGGGAGAAGAGAGAGAGAGAACCATCGATGTGAGAGAGACACATCGAGTGGTTGCCACGCACACGACCCCAACCAGGGCCGGGGACAAACTGACCCAAGACTCTCTGGTCCACAAGCCGACGCTCTAATCGCTGAGCCAAACCAGCCAGGGCTTGGTTAAAAGCTTTTAAAAATTAACAGGGTGTTAATTTTCACATATGACATATAGACCAGAAATTTTGTCCTTTAAATCCGAAGTCCAATAAACTGAGGTCTGCAAAATTGAGGGTTTACTGTATTTATCAAATGTCAAGCACTGCACTAAATACTTTATAGTATCCAATATCTTATTTAATTATTACAAAAATAACTGGGTTGGCACTTTTATGGTCTCCTTTGCACACATGAGGAAATAAAGAGAGATATAAGAGATGAAATAATCTGCCCCAAGTCACATCAAGTGGCCAAGACAGGATTAGAACTAAAATCTGATGAATATCAGAGCTGAGTTCTAACAGCTGATGTAAGGAAAGCCTGCAATGGCTCTAGCCAGGGGCTCCAATGTCATTAACCTAGACTCCTGGGCACAATAAACACCTGACATGGATTAAGTAAATTATTTACATACTAATTTGGTGATTTCTCTATACTAGGTGCTGCGTTTGCTTCAAGTCTCTAATTTTCAACATGCTGCTGGGTAGTTATCCTCTTTTTCAGATGAGGAAACTGAGGCCCAGAAAGTTACATTGGAAAGGTCATACATTTGGAAGATGGCAGTGCTGGAATGCAAACTTAAACTGTGGGTGCTTCCTAAATCTTTATAAATGCTAAAGGGATGGTAGGCGGTCATTACCTTCTGTCAGTAGAATGTGCAGCCGGCTACACTGCAGAAGAGATGTTATCCTTCCATTTGTGATCATGAAGGCCTTTACATGTAAATGATGTCATTTACAGGGCCAGGAGTACGTGTGTAAACCACAGCCTTGGGTGGGACATGCCTGAGGAAAACAGGATGAGCTCCTGTTACTTTATTGAGGTGAGGGTGGGAAGGAAACTTCCATCAACAAGATGGCCAGGAATGAAGGTGGGCAATGATGCTCAAGTTGCTGTCCAGTTAATGAAAATCAAGGCAGAGGCAAAGCATTGGGTGTTTTAGGCAGTTTTACTTTTTACAAGTATATTTTGAAGCCTGATGCTATGTATAGTGAATAATTCATGCTCTCTGGGATCACAGAAAGGCTTTGAGATGCTCTAGAAAAAAAGAAGAAGGGGGGAAAAACTGTCCAGAGGGGTTTGTGGGTTTGAGAAGAGAGGAATGTGTGTACTACATGTTAATGTGACTCTAACCAGGTGTCTGGATCAGCAAATCTCTCTGCAGATCACGTGATAAGGAATCAGAGTGGTTTGCTGTGGGAGTTCAGCCAGCTTTGCAAATGGTTTTTAAAAAATCATCACACAGTGAACATTCAGTGTGGTCTGCAAGGCTAAAACAGCCTGCCTTTTTTCTTCTCCTTCATTATCCTGACAGGTTTTTGTCTCCTTTCTCTCCAGGTCAGCTTTACCCACTGGTGTCCACCCCTCTGGCCCCACTTTGAGGGGCAGTAGCTCTGAGATGTCTGAACTAAATCCAAAAAACTTGTGATCCAACAACGGTAGGGGGAAGCTAGAGTTGAGGAAACCCCACTGGACAATCTGATCAGGTTTTCTGTTTGTTCTTTGACTCATAGAGATATTTCAACAAACCTCCAGGCACAAAAGGAAGAGAATAATGATAGAAGAAAATTTACACTAGAAAATCCTCTCACCAGCCATTTCCTTCTGTTATCATTGTAATTAGCTAGTTAAAACTAATGAAGGAAAGAAAGAAAAGGGAGGCCAGACATTATAAGCATGGTCATCTGGGCAGCTTTACCAGGCAGCTACAGCTTCAGGCTCCCCAGGGAATCACCAGTCCATTCCCTGCAGATCACTGGGGGAAGGGATCCAACAAAGGGAGAGATGGGCCCATGACAATGAAGTCAGGGTGATGCGGGAAGGTGCTTGCCTGTCAGTCTAGCCTGGGAACAACGGATTGGCTCGGCAGTGAACCTATCAGAAGCACATGAAATCTTTGAAAGCTAAAATCTCCAAAGAGTTCTCTCTTTCTGGTACTTGTTCACTCTTCTCGTACTCTTGTTCTTGTTCTTTTGTTCTCTTGCACTTGTCCTCTTGTTCTCTCTGACTTCATGTCTCTCACACACCCCTGCACTCACTTGTTCCCTTTCCATAGCCACCTGGCCTTAAGCAGCCATGACTCATGGCCATGCAGACCCCACACACAATGGACTGCAGCTGGGAACACAAGCTAAGCCAGCCAGATGCTGGACTGGACTGCACTTTAATATGGGGCAGAGACTGGGCAGTGGCCTTTATTCTGGCCCTGACAAAGACAAGATTGAACTTCTTCCCTGGGCAGATGGACAGATATGGGACCTTGGAGGAGAATCCCCTTAATTTTCCATCATCAACAAAGCTTTCCATGAAACCTCATCCTCCCATGGGGTCCTCAGGAAATTCTTTTCCTTGCAGCACCCTAAGAACTCCACTTCCACCTATAACACTTCTCACCAGACTGACAGTCTTGGCTGCATCTAGAGATGGTGGTAGTTCCTGACTGCTACCTTGGTAAAACTATTCACTCTGGAGGTTCCTGAGGCTGTTCCAGCCCAGCAGTCCTGAAAGGATGTTGCTCCCATTGACAGCAGTGTTTCCCAGTGCTGCTCCTACGGTGACTTGGGTCTCCTTGACCGGCTCTACCAGCTCTTGAGTCCTTCAGACCAGAGCTGCTTTAAAAATGGTGATCATGAGAATGATGATAATAATGGCAATAATGGCTAACATTTACTAAGCATTTACTACGTGCCAGAGACCATATTCTGAGAAGCCATTATTTCACTTATTCCTCATAATAACACCACGATGATAGTATTATTATTATAACCCTTTTAGCAAATCGGGAAAATAAAGCACAATTCCGTTAAATAACATCCTCAAGTTGATAGTTTTTAAATGCCAGAGCTCATATTTGAACCCAGGTCTCTCTGATTTTGAACTCTATGCTCTTAATCCTATAACAATATCTCACAAATTTGAATGATACACAAATTCCTTTAAAGGGAAAAAAATCTTGTGCACCTCACCTCCAGTATTTACTTGTTACTTTTATTACAATTTTATTAAAGTGCAAAGAAAATAAAACTAGCCATAAACTCCTTCTAAAATTATGAAACCCAAACTAAACATATATATTAAAAATATTTAATAACTAAACTATAAGACCAATAAAATTAGAATTAAAAACACTAATTCATGAGATGAAGGATGTTATTCTGCTAAAACTATATTGTTAGTGTGGGTTTTACTAGGAGAAAAATGAACCTCAGGTCAGGTTCTGTATTTAGCAATGTGGGGGCATGTATTTTGGCTTCAGTAATTCAGATATTGCCGGTTAGCATAAATATGTTATTAATTATTTCAAAGCTTTGCTTGCTGGTTCACAATAAATAGACCTCACATGTTTCCAGATCGCTGCCAACTAACAATCTTCAAGTGTCAATTTTAATTGTCATTTCATAATTGTGTAATGCTGTCTTGTTTACTTGAAAAGAAGGTTATGATTGCAGCATTATTAAAATTTTCATTAAATAACCCTGAGTGCCAGAAGCAGGTCTCGCTTCATGCGTCTGACCAGGCTCACAGTGAATGAGCGGTGACTGTTTGCCTCCTTCAAAGACCGTTCCAGGGAGGTGTCTGCAACATGGGAGTGCCTGCCTGGGGACACACTGTTGTTTGATGAGCATGTAGGCCGTGGGCCCTTTCGCCCTGATAGCTCAGCTCTCCCATTATGTTTCCTCCTGTAATACTTTTATCAGTGTATCACTCCCTAAAGTCATTTGATCTTCCTTTAGTAAAACTAAATTTATAAAAACAAGCACAAATGTCCACATGGAAATTGTGTGGCAGTTCTTAGAATGAGTAATCTTAAAATGATTCAGAATATGCCTGTTGATTTATCAGATTACCATTGAAATACAATGCAAGTTTTTAAATTCTTTTATGAGACATTTGGGCTGTTGAAAATTTGCCCATGGGTTCCAGTTTGAGAAATATGAATCATGGCTGCCGATTTCCCAGCATCCAGTGTATAGGGAGTGCACAGCTCTTTCAAGCATTCTCTATTAAAAAGCCTTGTTCCTAGCATCACCTCTCAAATACATGCAGAGGCTCCATGCTCAGGCTCTTTCTGCTGGACCCTAAACACAGCCCCACATTCCAGTTTCTCTATGTGACCCCCCCCCACCCCAGACATAGAGACTCCTGTTTCCCCCCAGGTAGGTTTATCCATGAGTGGTACTGATGCAAGGAAAGTAATCACCCTGAGTCCTAGATTGATTTGTTTTACCTTATGAGGAAATGAGCTTCTCTTTTTGAATAGATGAGGAAATTGTAGAACAAAGAATTGACTTGGCCAACGTCACTGAGAGAAGGAGTTACAGATCCAGAATGTGAACATAGGATTACTGGCTCCTGGTTCATGCTATTCTTATTAAAACACACTGTGTCACCTAAGTAACAGATCTACCCTGTTAGTAGCAGCAAGGATTCCCACATTATTACTAGGACTGGAGAGGAAGAAGGTGCATAAAAAGAAAGGGAAAATTCAAGCAAAAGCCATTTCCCATATAATACTAGAACCTCCTATTCTACAAACAGCAACAACAACAATGCTGATAGGGACGCAAAATTTTAGATTAACTTCTCTGGCCATTGCCATTTGTTCTATTTGTCATTGGTTTGAGAAGCAACTATTAATGATATTTTTTTAAATCACAGGACTCTAAAATTCATTTATTAATTCAAAAAATATTTATGTAATGAGATACCAATGAAGACAAACTTTAAATGTTTTGATTTTATTTTAATGGAAAAATTGCCATTTGGGAATTGCTATGTAAGTTAGAAATAGACTTTTGTGGTTTGGGAGAAATCGACAGTTCTCAGAGAAAACTGATTTCCCTACAACTGTGAATGCAGATGGTGTAGGCTGAAGTTCGCATATGTTTAGTTGGGTAAATTGGGTCCATTCATCGTAAGCCACACTGGGCCCTTAAAATTTTAGATAAGTATTCTAAAGTAGGATTAATAATTAATGCTCCTTAAATGGCACTATTTAAATTAGAATGCTCCAAACTTGGGAAAATATATTGCTGACTATTTCAACTGCCTTTTCTAGAGTTCCCTTGAACAATGGGTGTTTGTATCTGAGAGGAGATAAGACCCTCTCCAGGCTCAGGGATTAATGCCTGTGGGTCCCAGGAGTGACCACTGCTTATGACACTGCATATTAAGCTTTGGGGTGTTCTTCCATTATCCTACCAGCATTCTGTAAAGGAGCCTGGCCTTAGCTGTGTTTTTGAAGACCTAATGGAGGAGACAGTGCCATCCGTAATAAAGGAAGAGCCAGCAGCCTAGAGAAGTAAATCATAAGGTAACGTGGTGATGTGGCTTTTGGGGACTGGGTTGGAGCTGGGTTGGTGGACAAAGTAACAAGTACCTACCAAAGTTCATTTGAGGAACATGTAAGCATTTATTGGGGACTCCCTGGGAAGATAAACTTGGGAGAAAGATTGACCTTCCTAAATTTGGATCATGAAACACAACTAGGATTTTGCACTCAATTCACGAGCAGAATAAGTGGAATTTTACAGTTGCACTTATCATTTAGATGTGCCAGACACACTACCTGGAAATGGAAATACAAAGGCCAACAAAGCATGGACTCTGCCTTCAAAGTTCTTAAAATCTAGTGGGTGGTCATTTGTGTGTATATGTTGTGAGGATGAGGGGATGGTAGACAAGTTGGGAGGGTTGCCTTTTAACAGTAGGAGGTCAAAGTATGAGTAGTCATTTCCAGGTTTGTAATCTGTTTTAAGAAGCATGCACTTGGTGCCTCAAAATGTTCTTCCTCTGTAATAAGCCACTGGCAAACCTAGAGCAGAGGGCAATGACATAGCAAAAGCCACTTAGTCACAGGCCTCTGGGAGGAAGGGATCACTCCATGGGAACTGTGGTTAATCCCAATCTTTATAACGTAAATGAATGGCTTCAACAAAAGAAATAAATTAACATTTGTTAAAATATCAGAAGAATGCAAATGAACAAATGAATCTCTATGAACTGAATGCCACATAATTAACTTCATCGACTAATAAGGAAGAGGAAGATTGTGCTATGAATTTCAGCCACTGGGGTTTTTCCCATCAACATGGCCAAGTAGCTTTTGCTTCCTCCTTCAGTCCCCTGGGCTGATGGCAGCAGCCAGGATTCCTACAGCAGAGATTGATGGAGAATCACTCCATGAATTTTGTCTCATGAAGAAAGATGACAGTTCACCCAGAGAAATTGAAAAACATGATTTCTGATTGAAGAGGCAAAAACCAAGCAAGTGTCAGATTTAGAAAAAGCCATTTATCTTCCCACCTCTCAACATTGTTCAAGTATTGACAAGTTATTGAAAGCTTTGGGGTGTTCTTCCATTTTAAAGGCTCACCACTTATAACAGTCAGACAGAACTGACTTCTTTTGATGTGGCTTCTGAAACCTTGATCAGCATATTCTCTCTTGTGCTTGAATGAAGTTGTCTCTATGAATGAGGGAAATTAGTTGATCGCTGGGGCTAAGACTGCTTGGTTCCCTTAACTGCAGAAGTTCAATATATACACAATATTATTTTCTCAAGAGTTTCTGTGTCCAGAACACTAGTAATAATAAAACCAACACCACATGAACTACTCCATCTATGGTCACCAATGGTGTCTACATGGTTAAAAAAAGAATGGGCAATTTTCAGTCCTGATTTCTTGACCACTTCTCCTTTTCAATGCTCTCTCCTCCCTTTGCTCCCTCTCTTTTCTGATTTTCCTACAACCTCTTTGACCTCTCCTCAGCTTCTTTCCCAAATTTCTTCCTTCAGCCCATTACAGGATAGTCCCTCTTTCTCTCCTGTCCCTTTTCCTCTGCATTAGTGACACCCATGTTGTTTTGTTGGCATTATTGTTTTAATTTGGACTGATGCCACAATCTCCCTCTTGGTTTTCTTGCCTTTAATCCTGCTTGTTGCCAGTTTCCACATAATTGCCAGATAAATTTTCCAAAGTAAATCTTATCAACCTTTTTTTTTGCTTAAAAGCATTCCAAAGTTCCCAAATGTCCATAAAACACAGACTTCTTGTCCGGGTATAAGATGATTTCACAATCTGGCTCCTGCCTACATCCCACTACACCTCTTAACGGGTATCTTATAATCAGACCATACAGAATTATTTGCAACTCCAAAATATCCATGCCATCTTTCTGGGATGCACTTTCCTACTCTGCCAGGCCAGCCCTACCCAGATAACTTTCTCTGACCATGCTTGTGGCACCACCCAATGTGGGTGAGGTGCCATTCTCTTCTGATCTTTCTTTGTGCCCACTACTTGCCTTCATTATAACATCCTCTCATATTGGTTTGAGTAGGATTCAGGCAGGAAGTCAGATCCATTTTAAATATGGAAATAAAGAATCTATTTTAAGAGTTAGATGACACAAATATGGTTCCTTTTCTTGCTCTCATTTGAGGGGAAATGATATAAAAGGGGAAGTTTGAGGATCAGAAAAGCAGTCACTAGCCAAACTTCTTGCATCAAATGTGTGGGTGGACCAGTGGGAGCTTACAGAGAAATCTAAGAAGCCACCAAAGTGGGACCACAAAGGGAGAGCTGATAAAGAAGTCTCTGGAAACTGCCCCCTCTGGGGAAAAAGTTGCTTCTGCATAGCTGCAGCCTAGGTGGGTCCCTAGCCAAGCACCTGGTGGTGGGCCTGGAGCCACTATTTGAAGGTTAGCTGGGTAAAAGCTGGAGGAAAGAACAAACTGGAACCTACCAGGCACCTCTGCATCTATCAACACCATAGTTGACAATGAAGACCTCCTGAGAGCAATGAATTCTACATCATTTCTGTCAGCCAATCACACATGCAGGTTCTTTTTTTTTTTTTTTTTTTTTTTTTAGAAAAGCAGTCAAGGAAGTTTATCCTGGAAAATATAGCTCTCAGCTTTGGCCAAGTTGATCTAACACAGTCCAGCATACCTTAGCTGTCTATCTCTACTCTAGACTGTGATGTCAGAAGACAAAGAGTATGTCTCATCCATTTTCAGCCATTCCTCATCAACCCTAGGACCTAAGACATAGACGAGACTCAGTAGAGGCCTGGGCAATGAATGAAGGGCATTGATAGAGCTGATATGGTATTTGTGCTCAATCATTCTCAGAACAGATCGTGGGAATGGTATTCATTTTGAGATCAAAATCTCTCATGTGACAAGATTGAATTCCAGTAACTAAATAAATGTAGGAGTCTACTGTGAAAGATAAATTTGATTATCTACATCAACACATTTATTTAAAATTTAAGGAAAATGGAAAATGTTTTCTAAAATCAAATTTGCTTTTTTTTTCCTTTAATATTATCTACATCTTAAGCTTTATTGTGTTTTGTTTTGGTTTGAAGGGTTGTCATTTATTTTTTTTTGTTTTCTGGTAGTGGTTTTTAGGATGCTGAAAGTAATGTATATGAAAGGACTGTAGTATGTAAACAAATTTATCCCGAGGTTAATTATGTTCTTATCATAAAATCAACACAGTAGAACATAAATCTGTTTTTTAAGTCTACTCCAAGAATACCAAAGTTCAATACCTATCTGTCCTTGTCTCAGAGAAGGAAAAAGATGTCTCCATCAACAGAAAGAGAGGGGCAGAGTTATTAAGAATTTTCACATAAATTCTTGTGACTTTATCCTGGTATAGATTGGAATCCCAAATTTTAATTTATTCTTTTGATAAAAACAAACAAACAAAAACACTGAACATTTGAGGTGATGGGGCCATTGGGAGAAAAGAGTCACTGCAGGTTTTATTTGGTCAGTACAGAGATTGCAGTGCATTTTCCTCCTTGTTTTCCCTCCCTGGCTCCTTGCAGGTCAGTATTATGTACAATGACATCATCAGGATAACTTGTTTATCTGGTACTGTATTTTATGGTCTACTGAAGTATTTGGGGGAAAAGTTTTGAAAAAAAAATTAATATGGCCAGGCTTTTATTTGACTTTTACAATCAAAACTCTAGATCAGCAATTCTCAACCTGTGTGCCAGGGCAAACTGCTGTGCCACAAGAACTTTAAAACATGCAATACCTCACTAGTCAGGGCACTGACCTCTCTTCCCTTAGACTGTCAAATAAAAAAATGACAACAGCCAACACAACAATAGCCATCCAGTGTAAATGAATCAAAATTACACCTTTTTTTTTTGTCAGATTGGCAAAAATTATAATATACTTTTTGGTGTGCCACAGAATTTTAATAATTAGTTCATGTGTGCCATGGGATGAAAAAGGTTGAAATTGCTCCTCTAGTTCAGTGACTCCCAAAATAATGAACTCCTCCTGGCTGTCAGCTGCTGTGGGCGGTTGTATTCCCGCATTCCCAGGATAGAGGGCACAGTGTCATGCCAGAGGTGATGAGAAACTGCACATAAAACTGGCACTTTGTTGCAAATGCCTCTTATTAAAGATATTTTATAAAATTTGACAGTAAATCAAACATGGCTATATTGTAAAAATAGAATGTAAAATTTGCATGGATTTATAATATAAAATAAGACACTCCCAAGAAATACTGACTTTACTGGGGATCTCTCTGGAAAACTAACTAACACCGCCCCCCCACCACCACCCATTAAGGGTAGTTTGATAGAAATTGTTGAGGTGTTTGGTCTCAGAGAAAGCATCACTTTTCATTTTTGGCATTAGTGATGAAAATCTCTCATGTTTTAGGGAATCTTTCTGTCATTTTCAGAAAGATTGGAAGCTACTATAAAACCAATACTGTCAACTTAATCCAAGAAGCATTTTTATGTTTCTTTATTACCAGACATAATGCAAAACAACGTGTCATTAGATCAATGATGCTGTCACGAATCAACATCCATTTGTCAGCCCAAAGAGAACAAAGGACTAGAGGTCAGGGACTGAAAAGAGGAGTGGCCCGGGTCAGAAGTCCACTGTCACATGAAAGATGTTCCTGGGTATTTGGCTTCAAGCCATCGCTGTCCTCCCTCCATCCCTTCCCTTTCTTCCCTCCCCAACTCCTTCCCCACACCTCGTCTATTCTTTTGGCACCTCAGACCAGCAATATGTGATATTTTTCAAATTACTGCAACGTCTTTGGTTAGATTACCTGTTAAGAGAAACTTCAGCATTTCTGATTATGGGCCAATTTATGAACTTTAAGCAAAAATGTTAAAAGATCTTCAAGAATAAAGAAGTTCTTAAATTCTTATAAGTTAGAACAGTCCAAATTCACTAACTTGGGCAATAAACAAGAGGTTTCCACATAACAATGTCACTCTGACATGGGAAATCAGAGCTACCTTAGCTCATTATGGGATGAATTTGGATTGGCAGACTAAGTTGCCCAAATGCACACCCCAAAATCAGATAAGAGATAACCTCTGCAGCAGTAGATGACATTCATTTCCATCTGGCTACTCCCTGTCCTGAAGATTTTCTTGTCTTACTTTCATGTTAACTGTATCTGTAGATCCCATACTGGTAGGGTCATCATAAGATTCTGCTGCCCAAGATAGTGCTGGCATAATTACTAACAGAGTCTCATTTACTCATACTTATCCTAGTTTACATGATAAATTAAATGGTTTCTTTTAATACTTACTGTAAAAATTGACATTAAAGCCAAGCTATTTCCAGCTAAGTCAAAGCCACAAAAATTTTTAAAAAAGAAAAAAGAAACATTAATGCAGGTAATTGGGCCACAGTGAGGCTGGAGTGACTCAGCAGGACCATTCAGCAGAAACAAATAAGGGACCACCACCTCCAGGGTCACAAAGGCAACAGGGGGAGGAGCTCCTCTCCCCTGCCTGCCAGTCAACCAGCCTCAGCCTGCTGCTTCCGGTTGGCCCCCTCTCCTGGCTGCCCTAGCTCTCCAAAGCAGTGCTGCACCTAAATAAAGGGGTGCTGGCTTTAGAGCCATGTGATCTCAGGCTGATTCCCTCAATCTCTCTAAGCCCCAGTTTTTCCATTCATAAAATGAGGATAATCAGGGTTGCTCTGTAGCATTGGTATAAGGCTCAGAGATTAGGTAAGTAAAGTATTTAAGCCTGGGGTCTAGTACAAAGTTAGCACAAGATAAATGGAAGCTGTTTTCTTAGCCTAAATCTGAATTCTCAACAGTTTAGTAGATGACTCTCCATTTCTTATAAATGGGTCCCTATTTTTATGTGCCTTGCTCTCATTGATCCTGTGTATCAGCAAATCCCTTGAGAACAATCTCCATTTTATACCTCAGTTTTGCCCACAGCACCTAGTATTCCAGAGTGCAAGGTGCAAAGCAGGCCTTCCATTCATTCCTGATCAATTAATCAAGTGTCTCCCAAGCCAGTGTGCACTCCTGGCCAGGGCCTGCCAGCTCTTCCCCTCGCCCTACAAGCCATCAAGGCATCACCGCACCAGGGCTTCCCAAGGCATCCACAGGGAAGGACACGTCTTGTGAGGCAAAAGCACGAGGCCCTACGTGGAGTCAAAATAAATTAATCTTTGAAAGCTTTGAAATTTCACTGCTTCTCTTCTCTTTAACCATGTTCATAAATAATGGAATGTTGGCATTACTCTTCTTCATTCCAAAGAATAAAAATAGAAAAGAGACTTGGGTTTTCAGTTTCCAGTGCTGTGTTGCTGGCGACTGAAACTCACGCTTTCATTAACAGGTGCCCCACCCTAAGATGCGATTATGTTTTGAATATGTGCGTAAAGTCCATCTGTATACATATTTTACATATTTTGTTTAGCTGAGGTTCTGATTGAGAGGTCTAGTGAGTGTAGGAACCAGATCAGCCAGAAAATTGCCAAATTTACCTAACTCCACTGCTATGGAGGCTTGGCTTAACACCAGTGTTTCCTCAAGCGCTGTGGTATACATAGCCTGTAATGAACTATAATGCAATGCTTTAATTCTTGATTATATCCTGTGAAATAAACAATGTCATGTGCTGCAGTCATGTTGCCGTAACTAAATGTTTAAGCCCCTCAAGGCAAGGGCAATTTCCTAGATTTGGGTGTGCACCAACTCCTAGGGCTAAACCTTTAGGCCCATATCAGGTGTCGGTTTGTAGTAATACTGGCTTTACTACAAGCATTCTTGAGAACACTCATTTGCCTTGAATTTTTATGAAACTTCTCATGATCAATGCAGCCACCACCCCTCTTCCCCCAACCCCTGCCTTCATATCATTGCACCCCAATTCCCAGACGTGTTCCCTTTCCATGTCTGCTTACTTGGAAACCTAGAAATGTTGGGTGTCAAAACATGGGCCCAAAGATCATTTTTGATGACCCAGATGTGATTTGGATTCTCTCTATTTTGGTTTTAAAGAGCTTGAGATTTTCTTTGTGTCTCTATGAGAAGTTAAACTAATGCAAGAATTCCAAAATCCACTTTGTTTGCTCAAAAGCAGCACCTAAATGCCCATCAAGCTTACAAAAACGCTTTCCCTTCACCTATCATTAGTCTTCATAGTAACATTTTCGTTGATATAAATTTGACTGTACATTTCATAAAGCAGTCAAGGACAGCTTGGGGAGGGTACATCATGTTTCTGCCCAGAAGTCAGCCTTGAACTCCTCAAGTCCTGAGTAGGAGAAAGGGTCTAAAAGGGGAGACGGGGTCAGTGAGTGTATGTGTTGCCAATGGCTTGATTGTGATAACTGTCTCCGGCAGGGTCAGTGGCATGCAGTTTTGAACAATCATGTGACCAAGTTGTCCACATACCAGTTCACCACATAAACAAACTGGAAAATTGTCATTAAAAATATTCACTCTTCCAGGGATGAGCAGTCTACTTTTCCCTTTCCCAGGGAAGAGGGTCACATTTATGCCAGTCTCTCCCACCGTATTTTCACACGTGCATCTCATTGCCTTCACAAGAGCCTTGTAAGCTAAGTGTGTAGAGAAGAAGAAACAGTAGTGACAAAGCTATGACCAGAGCCCAGGTCTCCCTACTCCAGCATGCTGCTCCTTCCTTTGCTGGCCTTTGGAATAGGTGATGCAGACCATCAGCTGTGTGGTCCTGGGGGATGCTCCTCTGGACCACCTCCCCATCACTCTGAGTACTGTCACGTGCTCTCCTCAGCCTCCACTGCCAGTGCCCAATAAACTTACCCTCACCAGGTTAAGCACTCATCACTGGCATCTGCCCTGAATGCCAGTGCAGGGTCACCAGGTGGAGGTATTTAGCCCATATATTGCTCATCCCAAGAGGATTCATTATCATTAGGGTCTAAATGGCTGTCCTGTCTCAATACACAAAAGGAGTGCCATGGTCCATCAGACCAGATATGGCTGGTGGAGGAGCTGGTGTGCTATGCTCATATGTAATGCCCACTACATTTACATAATCCCTTCTAGTTCTCACTACAAGCTATATGATAGAACAATAAAATACCAATAAATAAAGTCTAATGTGTAAAAATAAGTATAACAGGAGCTATAATTAGTATTATAAAATGGATAATAATGAGGATTCCAGGATGTTGCTTGAAAGATTTAGTGTTTAAAAATTATCATATTTTACTAAAAATTCACAAGCTAGAGTTTTATGCTCTTGTCATATCACAAGGAATTGTTAGTCCTGCCATAGGTCTCATAGTATACTGCTTTTAGGCCTATAATATTATAGCAAGGCCATATTAGATTCACACAAACAACTGCCATTACAGCATGATAATGTATAAAAAGAGAGAAGGAATTTTTAAAAATAAATATAAGCCTACCAAATATGAATTTATGAATAGAGAATAAATATCTTTGGTCATTTCAAAACAATATAGTTTTAAAAAGTCTAGCCTACATTATTTTTCCTCCTGGGATAGCAACATGCTCAGTTAATAACGGAACAAACTACTAAAGACTGAAAATGAATCTTCAACATTATCACTGTCAGTATCTCTATTAGTTGGCCTAACTTATACTTTAGAAAAACAATAAGAAAAATAGCAAAAAATACCTAGCAATGACAACAATGTCCTCTCTAAACGATTATGTACCTGTGGTAAATGTTGGCAAAAGATGCAATTATTTACACCTGTGTGTGCACACCACTTAGCCATGTGCCATTGCGTTCCTCTCATCAAGAGGCAGTGTCTGTGTCCCCAGACCCTGAATCTGATCTGGACTTGTGACTTGGCGTGACCAACAGATGCCAACAGAAGTTATGGTGTGCCAGTTCTGAGCCTCTTGGAAGGCCAGGGTGCAAACAGCACCAGTCTAGTCTCCTGTAGGATCAGTGTATACATGATGTAGACCTAGCCCATCCCAGCTGAAGCCATCTCGGACAAGCCAGATCCCAACCATAGACACATGAGTGACCTGGGTCAAATCCAGAACTACTCAACTGAGCCCATACCAAACTGCTAACCCTCAGAATCATGAATGAAGCAACTGGTGGTTGCTTTGAGACATGAAGATTTGGGGTTGTTTATTAAGTGTCAAAATCTAACTGACTCAACATATAAGAGAAGAAACAATCATCTTGCAGTCTTTACACCTAGTTTCCTTTTGTCAAAGGAGTCTCTAGTACAAATTTTTCTACCTCGCCTTATTTTACAGTCCTGCTTGTAGGATTTTATTCTCTGTGTCTACTTTCTCTATCATTAGGGGAGCTTTCTGCCCAGCCAGCAAACACATGGGAGTTCTCCCACTGACCCCAGAGACCCTATCTTTACATGACTGCTCTGAAAGAAAAATTGGCTTGGAAATTAATTTTTCACATTTATTTATAAGCTATTTCAAATTTCTGACCTGTAACAAACCTTCCTTAGTGAAGAATGGTATATAGTTACGTGAGACCATCAGAGTCCCTGGGATAAAAGCTGCCTGAAGAAATTGCACTTCATCCTCCAGTGGTGCAAATACATGCTGCTACCTCGTCTTGAGATCTGAGAAACAACCTTTGCCTTATAAAATCTGGAAGCTGAAAGGGACCTTGAATTCCTAAAATACAGATTCCCAAGAGAATTCCTCATCATCACCTGAGGTTTGCATAATTCTACAGTCTGAACAAGGAAGAACTGGGAAATAACCTCAAAAGAAAGCTCTTCATGAAACAGAATAAAGGGAAAAAAAGGTAAGGGAAGCTTGTGACAGGATCAAAAGAATGATGGTCAGGTGGGAGACACACAGGGGTAGAAGCAGGTCTGTATTCCACACAATTTTTCAGGACTGAACACTCAGTAATAAGATGTTTAATTCAGGTTTATCACCAACAATCTCCTGGCAAGCTGTTCGAGCCTCATTTTCCACATCTGATTCCCTTTTATGTTAGAGGAGCGGTTTTCCCTTCTGCAACCAATACCAGCACCAAACATTGCGGCCACAACCGCTCTGCCCAATTCTCTGATTACGGTATGAGTAGCCATCTCTCTTCACTGTCGGAGAGTGCAACTCCAGATAACTGCCTCTGAGAGCATGCCATATATATTTACAGCCTAAACAGTGTCTGTCTGGCCAGACTCTCACAAAGCTCATAGAATCCACAATGGTGTGAAACAACCCACAACGACATTTTAGGCTTCCGCCCTTGAGCTAAAGCAGCCCATGTTGGAGATTATTCTAAAGTGAAGCTCCTGTTAAACTGTAGAACTTTAAAGTTATGTCAGATAAGAAATGGCTGAAGGAATTGGAGATTACCTAGACAATGAGATGATGATTCAAGAGGTACAAATCAGTCTGTGCTAGTCCAGCTCTTACCAACTCCTAAGTGCAGATTAAGACATGTTCAGGAATTTCTCAAGTTGGTTGACATCACATTGGTAGTTTGATATAAAATATGACAGGAGAATTTACACCATGGAAATTAACAAATGTTACAAATAAGAACTTTTTCTGGGAAGCTGTTTGTTAAACATTTATCAGCATATCACAGAAAATAGCTGACTTCATTATTTTAAGGATTATCTTTAGAGAGATTATATCTGGTCATTAGCAATGCTGTGTAAAGCTTTTCAATCCAGTGGCCACAAAGGCAAATGAAAATAAGACAAACTCCTTTGAGTATCACTGACATGGTCCAAAGTGACAGAGAATCTAAGCAAATATTTAATGCATAACATAATTAGAATACATAATAATGACAGAACTAAAATATTGGACAACAACAAATGCATTTTATCTAGCCGTGAGTAGGCTTGAAAATTTTAAGTCCATGCATTTTTCAGGAGGGAATTTAAAATACTGATACAATTAAACATTGTGAGTAAAAGGGTAAGGTAAAAATTAGACAGTTATTATTAAAATTTCTAAGAAGAATATATGATGTCAAAGCAGTGGATGGAATGAAACAGAATAAGAAAACAACACAAAACAACAGCAATAAAGAAAAAAAACACACAAAAATTTAACAAATGAAAGTCAATAAAAGAGAAAAAAGGAGTGTGTAAAATTAGAACAAAATAAAAAGCCAGTTATATGGTAGGAAAAAATGCATATAGATTGATAGATGTAAAATATTGAGGTCATCTGTTAAAAGAGGTTGTACGAATGAATTAAAACACAAAATCCAGGTGATAAGTGGTTACAAAGAGGACGTCTAAAACAAAGACAGAAAATTTGAAAGCACAAAGGTAGAAAAAAGTATAATGAAAAAATATGTATCAAATGAAAATCTGATGTAGATAGATAGATGAATAGATAGATAGCAGATAAAATAGACGTTAATATAAAAGACAATATTATGGGTAGAAAAAAAAAATGACAGGAAGTTTAACTTCCCAGGATTGTCACCCACAGGGAACATTTAAAACTAAGTTAAAAGCATAGATTAAATAAATTCATTTGTGCCAACTTCCAAAAGGCAATGGCAAGTTTCAAGAGTCTGGACAAAAGTCAGAAAGGATATGCAATAGGAGCTGGACTGCCAGCATTTACCAAATCTCCACCGAAAACAGCCCATTCCTTAGGTCCCTCAGACTAGTCAATTACCTCTGGGGATAACCCCCTCAGAAGTGCCTCCCACCTACTGAAATCTGATTGGCCTGGGCTCACTAACCCACCTGCCTGTCTTCTGAACAGCACATTTAGGGTTATTAATTATAGTAAGAAAGAGGACCAATGACTACAATCTGAAAGTTCTAGTGTTATATCAAATGGGCTGGAGGAAGACATCGATGTCAAGTCTGGAACAAGTCCCCGCCTTTCACTGAGTGACACTCTCACTGATGTTTCACATTACAGATTGTGTCTCTTTTGGGAGAAAGTCATCATGTCACTGTGTTGAGAAGAATGGTGACCATACATCTACAGTGAAATAATGTAACCTATTCCAGACATGCATCAAGTTTCTACTTACTATCTTCCTGGGGTCAGGGTGTAGGAAACCCAATTAAGAAGAATAAGGGAGTAGCCTATTTTGCCCCAGAAATCCCTGGGGCACACAGGATTTCTGCTATTCTTCTGGAGCCTGGAGTGACACCCCCACCTCCCGCCAAAAAAAAAAAAAAAAAGAGAGAGAATCTCTTGGGTCATGTGACCCTACCAGCTCTGGAGGCAGATCTCCTAAGGGCGCTGTGTGGAGCCTCTGAAATCAGCAGAGATTTTCCTCTGCAAATGCAGGAAGAAAGCAGGTGGATGGATAAATAAGCATGGCCTTGCTCCTGGTCTCCTTGCTGGCATTCTTGAGCTTGGGCTCAGGATGTCATCATCGGATCTGTCACTGCTCTAACAGGGTTTTCCTCTGCCAAGAGAGCAAGGTGACAGAGATTCCCTCCGACCTCCCCAGGAATGCGATCGAACTGTGAGTACCAGAGGCTGTGGGAACTGTCGTGGCAGGCATTTGTGTGGTGGGTGCTAGTATTATTTTCACATTAGGCTGATAACTGTTGAGCTGAAATATTTCTGTCCTGACCTAAGGCTTGACAAAAACAAACTCCCCCAGCTCACCACTCGTGCCCTGCATCTCTCCAACGGTTTTAGTGAGGGTTGGTCACGGCGTTTGTCAGGGAAGAGCAGTGTGGAAATCTGAATGTCTTTTCAACACATTTGTTCCTGGGTTCCATTCTCTCTTTGGTGGACCCAGAAAAGCAAAACTAAGAAAAGGTTGGAACTTAGAAGACCTAGAATTGGAGGCAGAATGACAGCTTTGATTTAAGTGGTATATACAATGTAAGTCTCCCGAGGACACAGAATTCAAGAATGCAAGGGTCACTGTTGCTTTGGAGGCAGGAGCAAATCATCCCTGGACTGAGCTTCTGCTTCCTGGGAAGAAAGAGGGGTGGAGGACACAGGGGATGGGCGTGAAGGAAGGGAGAAAGAAGAGAAAGAAAGAGGTCACAAGGGAAAGAGAAAGACAGGATAATTTTTTATATAAGTGGGAATATATGGTTCTCAACTTTAGATTTTTACTGAACTATTTTAAAAGGAATTGGAAAATAACTTCAACATCATTTCACTCTATCTTTTTATTTTGCAAATGAGATAGCTGGGGTGTGAAGAGTCAAGAGAATTGTCCAAACTCTCGCAATGAGTTGAGGCAAAGCCAAAACTAGAAATCAGGCCTTCTGACTCACAATCTATTGCCACCTTCCCCCCCCGCCCCGAAATCCCCATCTGACTACATTAGAACAAAATTACTGCTTACCCTGAGCACTGGCAAGTTGTGACTCAGAGACAGCAGATACCCTTAGTGTTTTTAGCCCAGGGATTTTAAACAGAAGCTGCTATTCTAGAAGCCTCTTTCAAACTTGCCCCCCTCCCCCAAAAAAGCTATGGATGACTCTTGCTCTATTACAGAAGGTGGTCACCTCTTCAGTTCACTCAAACATGTTGGTGTTGCATTTCAGAGTTTCACTCAGGGACAACCGGTCGCAGACGTGGCTGGTCCCGCTGCTGCTTTTCCCCTTGATGACCCAAGTCCTCAATCCTGCCCAGAGGCAGCTGCAGCAGCATGGAAAATAGCTGGTCCGCTCCGTGTTTTGGCTACATTGCCTCCGATGAGACAGTTATTCCTGATTATGGGAAAGTCAGTCTGGTTTATTAGGTCATTATAAACACAGGAGATAGCCCGTGTACCTGAGCTCCTGTAAGAAGTCACTTGCTTCCAAGTGACTTTGGACAATTACTTAACCCCCTCTGAGCCTCGGCTTCTCACTTCTAAAGTGGTTTTAATCTAACTTGCTTGGTTGGATTATTGTGAACACTAAAAATTATACCCCCACACACATACCCACATATACATGTCCACCTCTCCTGTCTCTTCTCCACTTCCCATTTTTTCCCGTGGGTCAAGTAGTGCCAACCAGTTTCTAAAGCAGAGAGCCTCTACTGAGCTTTAATTTGCAGATGATGCTCCTCTATCCAAAACTCTCTTCTTCACTAGACTATCTGCTTTCTGATACCTTTTTACAAGGAGAGAATAATAATTTTTTTTAAAAAGAAAACAAAAGAAGAAAATTTAAAAAGATAAAAGGAAAACAATGAGAACAACATTTTAAAAAATTCTGCATAGAAAACAGGAAAGAAAGGAGGGAGGGTGGAAGGAAGAGACAAGAATAAAATTCAGCCCCAAACCTCAGGGAGTATGTGTGTATGAATTATGTGGGAGGAGCAGGGGAAGGATTTTTTAAAATTCATACTAAGCTCGGCCGGTGTGGCTCAGTGGTTGAGCGTCGACCCATGCACCAAGAGGTCACCGGTTCGATTCCCAGTCAGGGCACATGCCCAGGTTGTGGGCCAAATCCCCAGTGGGGGGCATGCAGGAGGTGACCAATGGATGTTCTCTCTCATCAATGTTTCTATCCCTCTCTCCCTTTCCTTTCCTCTCTCTCTAAAATTAATAAAGAAAAAAATTTTTTAAATGCATACTAAAATATAAATGACTAACACATACCTCTGCTCAAGAGCACTTTGCAACTGAGGAAAGAGATTGTAAAAGGTGGGTTGAACAGAACACCAGGAACAAATTTCACACATGGTCAACCCCTTCCAAAGGGGTACATAACAGTGTCCAAAGTTGCTAAACTACAAAGGGGAAGAAAGGGTTTGCCTGTTACTGGCATTTTTTTCCCACCTGAGGAATGAGTATGGTAGTCTGAAAGTTGTAAGGACTAAAGTAATTCTCCCAGATATCTAATCTTGAAAAGATTCTTTTCTCTGCACTCATTAGTAGGGCATGAGTTGAACCACTCTAGAGTTCAGATTTGCAATCTTCTCAGCAAGATGTATTGAGGAAAAGAAGATAAGTGTTGCTTTGGTAGTTAGACAAAAAAAGAAAATTATTTGGGGATATTTTTCATGCCAGTTTGTTAATCACTGAAGAGAAGATAAAATGCCAAGTGAACTAGAACTCAGATGTTATGTTAGAATGAAAGAGAAATTATTTTTGCTTCCTTAACAAGATTGGATCAGGGTTATCTGGAACACTGGTAGACAGAAGATGAAGTGGTTTGTTCAACTAAGTATTTCTAATTCACCTTGCAGTGCTCCACCTTTGGGTATTGACTTTAATGGTGATCACATCAGGTATAGGTGGATGGAACAGCTGGGCTTCCAGGACTGCAATTGCTTAATCCATCAACATGTCAAAACTTCATTGTCAGTCAGGTTCACTGAGGGAAATCCCTCCTAATTTTACCATGTACATTTTTATTCTATCATATTCCATCCACCTTGCAATAGTCTCATTTTATGTACCTGCCAGGGATCATTAAAGATTTCTAATTCCCAACAATTTGCACATGCTGATATCAACTCCAAAAGCACACAGAAGTACCATCAACGAGCAGGTAGATTCATTTACTGAGGGGCCCTTACTGTTACTTGATGCTTTACATATACTACTTCACTAAAACTCCACAAAAGAACTGCAAGTTTGGTATTACTTCTCTATTTTTCAAACGAGGCAAACTGAAGAACAGACAAGTTCAGTAACTTGAGCAGAGTCACCCAGTTGTTCCCAAGGGCAGAGCTGGGATCCACACTTGAGCCTGTTTATATCTCCTCTGCATGTTGTGTACAATGAAAGTCTCCTGACTTCTTTCAGTCTTTCCTCTTAAAAAAAAAAATGGTGTCCTTTCAAATTTGACCAGAAGTCAACCAATTTTTTTTGTAAAGAGTCAGATAATAAACACTTTAGGCTTTACGGGCCATTCAGCCTCCGGTGCAAGCTCTCAGCCCTGCCGTAGTTGTAGGTGAGCTGCCTCAGACAAAATGCAAACGAATTAGCATGGTCATGCTGCAACAAAACTTATAGACACTGAAATTTGAATTCATATAATTTTCACAAATCACAAAGTATCATTCTTACTTTGATTTTTTTTTTCAATCGTGTGAAAAACATTTTTATCTCATGGGCCAGAAAAACAGGAGGCAGGCCAGATGTGGCCCCCAGCCTGATTTAGACCATAGATGAGAGTGGTTAAATATTACTCGCTTAAGTAGGGTATAGACAGCCTGAGACAACGTGGAACAATGGAGTAAGTCCTAAACTAGGTGATCAGGGGGAATTCTAAGGTAATAATCACAGGTGGTTCTGACAAGTCAGAAATGATAGAATCTCAAAGACTTGAGTTCAAACCCAGGCTATGCCCTTGTTTTTTGCTCTTTCAGTTGGGCTCTTGGCTGTGCAATGGAAATTGTAGTGTGGGTCTTGCAGTTGCTATGAGGATTAAGTAAAACAGTGTAAATAAAACACCTAGCACAATGCCTCCCAGGTGGTGGTGGTGGTGGTGGTGGTGGTTGCTGTTGTCGTCTGTAAAATACTAGGAAAAAACCGCTTAGCACAGAGGTCATTCATGATGATGAAATGAGTCAATAGATATAGAAATGCCTTGGAAATTTTATGTGAAGACCTTCATAACTCTGAGATAGTTTATAGTCTCCCACTTACTTAAAAATAACCCTCTCCTTCTCCCAGTGTCTGGAACATTTATTCTGTGTGCATTTTCTTTCTAAAAAAATATATATACACTCCTTTAGGCTTTCAATAGCTTTCAAGAACTCAGCGAGCAGGTTTCATTCTGACCATAGTCAAAGGAATTTTGATGTTTGACTTACTCTAGAAACTCAGCTTCACCTGGAGGCAGTCAATGAATCTAGAAAAGACCCTTTGATCTTGCTTTATTCTTCCTGTAGGTAGAATTTCTAAGGAGAATGTGAGCACCTATTAAAAATCTGAAATTTTAATTCTAACTGACAATACGGATACAGCTATCTTTTTATTGAGCAGGGTTGAATGACCACAATACTAAGAGGAGAAAAGGGTCCATTGATGGTCATTCTTGGCATAGGGAGACCTGTACTGAGATTACATTGTAAACAACTTGTACTGACAACCTCCTCAAAGCAAGTTCCTGTATCTCACTGCAATCTCAAATGACCAGCTCTTACTTCTAATTATCTAAGTATATTTTTCTATTTTTATTTTCTTCCTTTGCCTTATATTCCTTGTTTTGCTGTCTTGGTTTAGATCATCCTTGATATCCTATCACCATAGATCAATGTTCAGTGAAGAGCTTTAAAGTGTGCTTAGTTTAGTCTTTCCTTAGTAGGGCCTTAGTTCTGTGGAATGTATCAGTGTTCTGTGCCTAAAAGGGAAGCTTTTGCTATGCCAACAGATTCAGTGATCTCCAAGAGGGAAAGAGTTTTTGATGCTTGCAAACATGTTTCATTGTGGAATCTTTTTCACTCAGAACATCTTCAAGGATGATTATTCTGCAGAACATACTTTGGGAAAGGCTGATCCACTTGTGGTCTGTTCAACACCTGCCACCAGAACAAATCCCTTGTAAAGTCTGAACTGTAGCCCAGACCTCCTGACTCCCAGTTCGGTGCTCAGTAACAGCTAGAGATGGACTCTTGGCCGGGTGTTCATTGTTTTCTGCCCAAGCAGTAGCTGTGTAAGAACATGCTGTGTTCCCATGAAGGAGGTAGTTCTGAAGTACAGACGATAGCCATGGTGGAACTAGGTGTTACTTGTTCTGAGGTGATAAAGGGATGATAAAACAATGGGTTACAAAACTGCTAAAACTTCTCCTGACAATCTCATTTGTTGGATAGTGATGGTTTAAATCTCCTCAGCATGTAGGTTTCACTTCCTGATGGCCCATCTCTAATCACTTCACAAACTCCCCTCATGCTACTGGCAACGTTTCATGGCCATCCTCTTTTCTGGGGTCCAGAACATCTAAAGCTTTGATTACATGATAA
Organism: Tadarida brasiliensis; assembly: GCA_030848825.1. NCBI lineage: Eukaryota > Metazoa > Chordata > Mammalia > Chiroptera > Molossidae > Tadarida > Tadarida brasiliensis. The sequence goes on from CM061270.1 coordinate 46,035,648, forward strand.
CTTCCTAATTTTGCTCCTTCCTACGAATCTCTCTTCTCCAAACCCGCCTGCACACCATCATCCATCTCTCTCCAGAAAACACCTCTGCCACCATGTTATGATTCCCACGTTCAAAATCCTTCAGTGACTCACCTTGTTTACTTTACCTCTCACCATTCTCCACAGGAGCCCACTACTCAGCAAGGCTGATATATACCTGCTCTCAAGCCCACTTGATGCATTTCCGCCTCCCTATGTCTTTATGTTATGCCTGCTAATTACACTAGCCTGTTTCTTCTTTGCTTCTTGAAATCCAACCTACTTATCATAGTCTTGCTAAAAGGTTGTCTCTTTCATGAAGTCTTCCCTGACCACTCCATCTTTATTTAATCTGAACCCTGGTGCCGTGCATTACACAATCTTGCTTTGCATATAACTTTTTATGTGTGTCTTGATTCCTCAACCTCAATGAAAATTTCCTTTGTACTCCTTAGGGTGCCTAGTTCAATGCAGTGTATGTCTTGGGCCCTCAATTACATGTAGAACAAATAGTACAATAAATAAGGGGGAATTACATCTGTTTATTTGCTCTGCTCCTCAATATTGAAGAAAAGATTCTTATAAAAGATGATTATTGTTTTCCCTGTGGTGCATTACTATAGGATTTGATAGTTTCCTTGCTTTTTTATGTTTGTTTTAAGAAAATGCCTGTATGTCATTTGATAATCCATTAATTTATTTAGAAAGAGAGCTACATAGACTTGAAACAAGGTTTCCTAAGTTAACAAGTTGAATATTCTATATTCTAGGCGTGTCACTCAGTTCTCTTGACTTAAGTAATAGTACCTGCCTCTCTATACTACAAAGAATATTAAAAGGATGAATGAAATTGCCTAAACAAAATCACTTTAAACCAGGCAGAAATGTTCAAAAAAATATAATTTTTTGAGTTAAGGTCAGATTGCAAACCCTGAATGTTAGGTTTCCTGTGCTCCTCAGATGTGCTTTGATTATTATGGTTCTGTCTGGACATCAAAAACAAACACTCCATTGTGCACATTGCCCTGGGTGCCCATATCTGGAGCCTCCTACTGCGTTGTTCAGATATGTCTTTGAAAGAAACAAACAGCACAGTTTTCATGCTAATGCTTGACACAATTGTTTCTCTCAAAACAAAATCCTGCATCTGCTTTTGTGAGAAATTATATGTCTATGTCCAACATTTGGAATTTAATTTGGTTCGCTGCAGAGGAATCAGAAAACTGACTAAAGGAACAGCTATAGAATGCAGTACCTTGAAAAGAAAAGGTAGAAATTGTATTTCAGGGACAGAATGTTTTAAAAGAGAAGATGAACTCTACCCTGAGAATTGGCTAAGAGCTATAATTTACAGAGTCATTATCAGCAATTGAAGAGTAGGGGTTTGATAGCTCAGAACTGCACTTGCTTGGTGATGATAAAATCCCCTTGTTTACCTAAGGTGAATGCTGTCCTTCCTCACCCAAGTCCTCTGCCAAAGAAGCCTAAGCCTCAACACCAGGACATCTTGGCCACAAGTGGGAAATTTGTTCAACTTTTTTACAATGTGTTGGGGTGACATTGGTTAACAAAATTATATAGGTTTCAGGTGAACAATTGTACAATATATCATCTGTATATTGTATGTTTACCACCCCAAGTCAAGTCTCCTTCCATCACCATCTATCCCCCCTTTTCCCTCTTCTACCTTCCCCCACCTCCTTTTCCTCCTGGTAATCATCATACTATTGTCTGTGTCTATGACTTTCATTTTGTTTTTTGCTTAATCCCTTCACTTTTTCACCTAGCCCCCCAACTCCCTCCCCTCTGACAGCTGCCAGTCTGTTCTCTGCATCTATGAGTCTGTTTCTATTTTATTTGTTCATTAGTTTCCGGAGGGGGGGTGGTGTGACATCATATGGTTCTTGTCTTTCTCTGACTGGCTTATTTCACTGAGCATAAGATTATCCTTCTCCAAAGCCACTAATTGGGTTATCTAGTCTCTGTGGATGATTGGACTGTACTTTTTTTTTTTTTTAACTGTTAGACTCTCCAATTTAGCTTTATTTAGACTAGATTCTGGCTTATACATCCTACAAGGTTAGGAAAAAGAGTACATAATTATTTTTAATTGCTTAGGATCTGATTATAATGAGAATTGGATGTTTGTTCTTAATCTGACCTCTCCCCGAAGTATCTCGGAGGATGTTTTGTATCTCTGACCTGAACATGCCTTTACCTTGCTCTGTCATATGGAATATGCCAACTGATCTGAAAATCTTCAAGGGATGTGCAAAAAATATTTGAATAAAACAACCAGACTCTTGCCATCAACTTGAACTCAATTATATTCTCAGTCTTAGGAGTGGCTTGAGTCCACCTCTTTTCATCCCTTCTCCTAGACCTGTTTCAGCAAGGGCCAACACAGCCATCACAGAATCCAGTGTCAGAAATAGCAGAAAATGTACAGCATGAGCCAATTGTGTGTATCTCCTTAATGCCAAACTTGATGAAAACCTGTAAGAAATAGGGACCCAAAAAGTTCAGCTAGTTTCCATGAAACAAAAAGATCAATTCAGGACGTGAGAGAGAAAATCCATCAGTAGATAGATGAAAAGTTGAAGTACAATGATGCTCAGGTTTCCTTCCATTCTAAAATGCTTTGATTTCATAAACATCTGTAGGCACCAAACTTCTCAGAACCAATAGGCTTTTTCTAAGCCTCAGAGTCCAGGAGGTATGTAATTCCTAAACTACTTTGATTTCAGGTGTGGGTCTTGGGAAGGGAAGGGGGCTGGTGATGAGGGTTTCCTTAGCCTTAATAAGCAGTTCTGTTAAGCAAAGGGCTTTTAAACAAAGAGTTTGTTAAGGATCCCAGCTGCTACAATTACTTTGTAACTAAATAAACAAAGACCGATGGGAGGTCATGGAACATTTCATCCAGAATCTTCCTAGAATAAATAAGAAGGGAATAAAAAAGAAAGTTTCCTTATATGAAAAGACCACAGCCTTGAGCACTAGATTTTCAGGAGTGGCCCCAATTTAAAATATTCTGTTTCTTCTAAGAAAGTCTACTGAATCTTCCTTCAGAAGATAGGATCACATCCCTAGAAGATAGGATTGCCTTCACCTGTGCTCTCCTCATCATCTCATGGAAACAGCTTCTGAGTTGGCCTCTGTGCATTTAGTCTTCTTCACTCTCTCCTCCCTACCCTCCTCCCCCTCCCCCATTTCCCCTCCTCCCACCCCTACCGGCTCCTGCTCTGACCTCTTGCTCTGGTTTTATTCCTCTGTGAGCTCCAATGCCCAGATTCAAGACAAAAGTTCAAAATTTGGCATTAAAGTCCTCCACATTTTGGCCTCAAATTAACTCTCCTGTCCTCTCTCATCTCTCATCCTCTCAACCCTTTGCTCTATGCCCTATGGTCTATTCCCCAGTTTCCAAATATATCTTATATTCCCCTACCCAAATACTATTATTTTCTCCAACCTGAAATACATTCTTCTACTCCAATATTGTTCAGTTTTTGAAACCAGAGTAAAGCCGCTCATATTTTATGAACTTTCTTTTAACAGCAAATATTTATTGATTATATTTGTACAAGGCACTATACTGGGCACTTGGGAGAGACGAATCAATAGGAGAGGCACAGTGCCTGTTCTCAGAGTTGCTTAAAAAGAACATCAAACAAATAATGACAATAATATTTTTCCTCACTGTTACCCACAACAATCAAAATCTCCCCTCAGAACCCAGAAGAGTCATTATCAGTACCACTCAATTGACAAGTAATTGCAAGTTGCTTTGTGTATTCTGAAATCATCCAGTATGAGCGTTGAAAGAAATGGATGCCTAGTGAAAGCCAATGAGAACATGCCTGCCTGCTTGATGCCAGAAGAACGATGATGAGAAGACAGGTGTCTGCCTGTTCCATCTAGAGTTGGCCTTATGACCACCTAAGGTTGATTTCAGGAGCTGCGTAGAGTCACTTCCAGAATACCCAATGCTTTAAAAGGTCAGAAAATCCTTTCTCTATGCCAACTTCAAATAAAATATAAAGACAAATGAACATCGCAAATTTATGATAGGGCTTAACTGCCAGATTCCAATTATTTAAGCTTGACTAGAAGTTTTCAAATTATAAAGGTGCATGAGACTGGTGGAAGCACCGAAAGAGAACACTTAAGGCTGTGCCGTTTCTCTGCCAGTCTCATAGTTTTTCCTAAAGCTCCTTGTGTTCATGAATACTCTGATGCGGATATTGCAGAGGGAGGGTAAAGGTGTTCACATGTCAATGGGTTGTGTATGCCGGCTTCCCCCCAGAGCAGCTGAGCACCATCTCTGAAACCTGCTAATCACACTACTACCCTTAACAAAGCCCAGATAGCTCTTCTGAAAAGGACACTCCTTAAAAATGTCTACTTTGGCATAAAGGGGACACTAATAAGAAATTATTGCATGCTCTTGAATTCATCAGCAATTTCCCTTTCTTCTAAATTTCAAACTACTGTATTTTGTATGGCTATGTTTAGAATACAAAAACAATTTGAGTGCAAAAGAATGATCACTTTCCATCACCAGATCACAGCCTGAGCAAATATCAACAGTCAGCCCCGAACCCCTGCCGACTGCCATAGTCCCACCAAAGCTGATTTCTGGTCAGGGCATGAAAGGAAGCTACCTTCATTTAATTGGCATTTGTTTTGTGGGCAAGCAGTGTAACATTTCAGTAAGTAAATATGTTTGGAAGTGGGGGGCAGAAGAAAATTCAATAAAAACACTCTAAAATTAGAAAACAAATTTAAAAGGCAAGGAAAGCAAATAGAAGAATTATGGGAAACAGCAAAGAGGTCTTCTGGAACCCTGCATACAGTAGCAAAATTGCTTATCAGGCCCCTGATTGTGAAAATCGGAGTTCCTTCAATAAGAACATACAGTCTTGGAATGGCATCTCATTCCCCCAAACAAATACTAGAGGAAAGAGAACAAACAGTTATAATAGCTAGATAGGAAAATTACAAAGTAGCTTGAGTAAGATTCTGGAGAAAGAAAAGCGAAAAGAGCAACCGAAGCTATAAATAAAAGAAACAGCTAGGCCACTGAGTTGGGAATCACTCTGTCAGTGTCTAGATCTTCCCTCTTGGGCTGGTCAAATTCCCTGGTAAAGATTCTTCCAAGCTCCTACATGGAGGGTGAAGCCCTAACCATCAGCATTCTGGTGTGTGGGGAAAAGGGCTGGGGGATCTCAGCATCTAGCAGTCACAAGTGGTCCCTGGCACCCTCCAGTCTGGAAACTCCCTATTCTGCTTTCTTAAAAAAAAATAAACCTTTGCTATTTTGCTCAGGCAAGGAGGAGCATGTGGCTGATTGGTCCGAGTGGGACTTCTGTCTGCCTCTTAAACTTTCCACCGATCTTCTTTATTTTGGCCACCTTATCCGATCTCCTCCCCTCCCCTACTTGCAGGACTGCCAGTGCCTCCAATTCCTGAGGAATTCAGGGATCGTGCAGTATAAATCACATTGACTTAGGGTTCCATTCTCTAGAGTCTGCCAAGTCAGCACCTCTCAAACTTTAATGTGCAAGCAAATCAGAGGAATACTTTGGGAAAATGCAGATTTGAATTCAGTAAGTCTGGGGTGCAGCCTGAGAGTCTACATTTCTAACCAGCTCCAGGAGATGCTGGTAGTACTAGTTCCACAACCACACTCATTCATGTTCTTTACAATAGGCAAATGTTGTGCTTGTTCCTCGGTCCTGGTGGCTCTATGCCTCAAAAAAACAAACAAAGAATCCCTTTACTGTCTTCGCAGTGAGGTCTCAAGAGGAAACAGTTATTTAGTTGTGTGTTTACTATGCCATCTCTTCCCAGGAATCCCCATTCATTATTCAACCCACTCAATCTTGCTCTCTTCCCATTGTTCCACTGTAAATTTTCTTGTCACAGGTACCAATGAACTTCTCTTTATTTTCAGTATGTTTTATACTGTGGTTTTATTATTTTTCAAATTAAAAAATCAAAGTTTATAATATAAGAAGAATGCCCACAATTCAGATGCCAGATTCAATGAGCATTTCCTATCCACATACTACATGCTTCTCAGGAGCACTCCACACAGCTGGCCATCCTTCTGTTTAAAACACTTCTCTTTTGATGCCCTCCTTCTGTGACACCACACTAGTTTTCCTCCTCCATCTCACACCAGGTCTTCTCTGCTAAGTTCTCTACTGCTACCCACTCTCTAAATGTTGGAGTTCCCTAGGCTTCAACCGGACCCTCTTTTCTCATGTATCTATGCTCTTTCTATGATCTCATTCAGTCCCCTGGCTTTAAAATACTATATACATTCCAAATGTATGTGCCATGCCTGACCTCTTTATTGAGCCCTGGAAGAGTAAAATCCAACTGAAACATTGACATCTCCACTTGGATCTCTCCGTGGCATCTCAAAAACAAAACCAAACAAAACCAACAAGTAGAAAGTAGTACACTTAACCACCCTCTCCTAAACTCCTCTGAAACTCCTCTTCCAGTCCCCATCATCTATATAAATGCACATATCACCAACCCCTCACCCCCAAATCCAATCCAACACCAAGTGCTGGGGATCTAACCCCTAAAATACAATTCAAACATCTCCACTTCTCTTTATCTTTCCTACCATCACCCTAGCTTAAACCACCATCATCTCTCACCTAAGCTACTGCAATAGTCTCCACCACTTCCATTCCATCTCCACATGAATCCACTCCCCACATGGCAGCTAAAGAGACTTTTAAAAAGTGAATGGCATACGATTACTTAGAATTGCACTTAGAATAAAATATATTCAACCCACATTTCATGACTACCTACTATGGCAGGCACTGTTCTAGGGGCTGGGAATCCAGCAGTAAGCAAAACAGACAAGATTCCTTCCTTTGTGGAGCTTGTGTGCCTTGCCATGGCTACAAGGCATTCCATGACCAGAACCTCTGCCTGTCTTTCCATAGCCACAGTGCACATTATGCACTGCTTGCCCATCACCACTGTGGTCCAGCCACCATGGTCCCCTTTCTGCTCTTCAAATACACCAAGCTCTTTCCCACCTTAGTTAGGTCTTTTTTCTTTCTTTCTTTTTTTTTTTTTCTGTCTAGAATGTTTTTCTCTCTCTTTTTTACATGGACTCTCATCTTTCCATTCTCTACCCAAATGCTAGAGAGGTCTTCCTTGACCACTCTACTACAGCATCATCCTCACTGCTCTAACATATGACCCTTCTCTTCCTTAAACTTACTGTGATTTGAATGTTTTTATGTATTTTCCTATTTATCTCCCCCTGCTAAAAGCTAGACCTAAAGTTTTATGATGGCATAGATTCTAGCATGTACTATAGTTCCTTATATAAGGTAAATGCTCAATACATACAAGATATGAATGAATGAATAAATGAATGAATTAATGAATGGCCCCTTCAAGTAAATAAGAACTAGAAGATTGAATGTAACAAATATCTATTAAGTCCTACTATATCATCAGGCTTTATGCTTCTTACAGTATTTTGTCCAATTGTTTTGCACTATAGCTATTACTCTTCCTATTTCGAGAAATAAGAAAAAAAATGAAATCAAAAGAACTAGCCCACACAATGTCAGAATTTAAATTGAATTTCCTGATATACCTGATTAAAAAATGCTTCATCTTACTTATCAGAGGGATCACTTCATAAGTTATATAAATGTCTAACCACTATGTGTACACATGAAACTAATATAATACTAAAGTAACTGTAATTTTAAAATTAAGAATTTTTTTAATTCCTTGTCTTTTTACTAACTGTGAAAAAAAGAAAGAGGATCTCCCTGTCCTCTGAACCCCTAAAGCAAAAGATCTAAACTCTTCACCTGAGCTTAAATATGCACAATGCTGCAGTCATCATAATACAAAACATATTATCTTGGCCCTCAAATATAGTAGGCTCTCTGAGGACTAGCACTGATTGACTCAGTTTCCCCCAAATTAATAAATTAATAAATTAATCCTCAAAGCTTAAAAGATTTCCCTAATTTCCAAGACTTTGAAGTTGAAACATGTATAAAACCCTCTTGGAGGATAAATAACTTAAGCTCTTGAAGGCTGGTCCTTTAACATTTTTAAAAGTATATTCCTCACAGCCCTAGTTTCATAAGACCCTCTGGAAAAAGTAAATGTTTAAAAGGACTTCCATGATCAAATAGGTTTGGTAAATGCTGCATGTTATACCACTGTTCTAGAGATTCACAATGCGCATAACATATTCAAGGCTCTCCGAGGCATTCCAATTTTATATAACCCATAAGTGTTCCACAGAACACACTAGGACACTGTGATTTAGTGAGATGTAGTTAACCAAAAATATGCTTTCGCAAATGGGTCTCCATATATTTCCACAGGAACTAAAGGGCTGAGGAAGGTATTATGTACAACCCCAAATACGCTGTAGACATATTTTTTAAAATTCTATGTGGGCCAAGACTTCACCTGTGTGAAACTGCTTTGTTCTTCAAATCAGGGAATTTTTTGCTACATGAACTTGAGTGAGCATACATTTCCTCCCTAACCCTACCTGTTTCAGGATTCAGAAATGAGTCCCAGTAAAATGGTTTGTCTAAGGTCATGTGAGTAATTGAAAGTATTGTCTATCATCTATTGCCCAAACCAAAAACTTTACATCCTCAATTTCCAAGCTTTTATGGCAAGTTTGGTGATAAAATATACCTCTCAACTCCAACAAAACATGGGCTATGGCTCCCTGCCCCCAACCATCACTACCACCTCTACCTTTTATCCCTTCACACTCAAGGAAACATCTTCGAGATATTATAAGCATAAGAATTCCACCACTATTTTATATTTACCTTTGCCTGTTTTATTTAAAAAATAGCCTTAGCCCTGGCTGTTGTGGCTCAGTTGGTTGGAGCATTGTCCCATGTACAGAAGAGTCACGAGTTCCATTCCCAGTCAGCACAGACACATACCCAGGTTCTGGGTTTGATCCCTATTGGGGGTGCATATGGGAGGCAACTGATTTGTTTCTCTCACATTGATGTTTCTCTCTCTCTCTCCCTTCCTCTATCTCTAGAATCAATAAAAACGTATCCTCAGGTTGAGGATTAAAATAATTGCTTTATTGAGATATAACACATACCATACAATTCACTCATTTAAAGTTTACATTTCAATGGTTTTCAGCATATTCAAAGATATGTGCAACCATGAACATAGTCCATTTTTTGTTGTTGCTGTTAATCCTCATTCAAGGATATTTTTCCATTGATTTTTAGAGAGAGTGGATGGGAGGGAGGGAAAGAGAGAGAGAGAGAGAGAGAGAAACATCAATGTGAGAAAGACACATCTATTGACTGCCTCCTGCACCACCCAAACCAGGGCCAGAGACTGAACCTGCAACCCAGGCACGTGCCCTTAACCGAGAATTGAACCTGCAACCCTTTGGTCTGTGAGCCAATGCTCTAACCACTGATCCAAACCTACCCGAGCAACATAGTCAATTTTAAAACATTTTCATCACCTCAAAGGAAAACACATACCCTTTAGCTATCACTCCCCTACCTACCCATCCTCTACCCAGACGTACGTAACCACTAATCTACTTTTGTCTCTACAGAATTCTCTACTCTGGAGTTCATATAATGGCATTACATAATATAAGGTCTTTGTGACTAGCTTCTTTCACTTAGCATAATATTTTCAAGATCCATTCAAGTAGTAATAGGTGTCAATACTCCGTTCTTTCTAGGGATGAAAAATACTCCTTTGTATAGAAATACCATATTTTGTTTATCCCTTCGTCTGTTGATGGACATTGAGATTATTCACCTTTTGGCTATTATGAATAATGCTGCTTTAAACATTTGTGTACAAATTTTTCTGTGGACGTATGTTTTCATTTATTTTGGTATATATAAATATATACCTAGGAGAGGAAAAGTTGAGTCATATGATCACTTTATGTTTAATCCTTAGGGCACCACCAAACGGTTTCCCAAAAGTGGCCGAACCATTTTACCTTCCCATGAACAGTACGTGTGGTTGCCTATTTTTCCACATTCTCTTCAACACTTATCTGACCTTCGTATTCTAACCATCCAAATGATATGAAATGGCATCTCATTGTGGTTTTGATTGGCAATTCCCTGATAAGCAATGATGTTCAGCATCTTTTCAAATGCTTATTGGCCATTGACACGTCAATATTTTAATCTTTTCTAAGAACAAGCTTTTGGTTTGTTTGTTTGTTTTCTATTTTTTTCCTACTCTTTACTTTATTAATTTCTTCTGTAATTTTCATTATTTTCTTCCTTCTGCTCACTCTAGGCTTAGTTTGTTCTTCTTTTCCCAATGTCTTAAAATGGAAAGTTAAGTTATTGATTTGAGATTTTTCTTCTTTCTTAATACAGGCATGTACAGCTATACATTCCCCCATAAGTATTGCCTTAGCTGTACCCCATATGTTTTGGTATGTTGTACCTTGATTTTCATTTATCTCAAAGTATTTTTTATTTCTCTTTTTATTTATTTATGACCCATTGGTATGTAGTAGCACACTGTTTAATTCTGACATATTTATGAGTTCCTGATTTTTTTTTCCTGCTATTGATTTCTACTTTCATGCCACTGTGTTTAGAGAACATACTTTGCATCATTTCTTTTTCTCTCCTCTCCTTTTGGCTTTCCCATCATGCACATATTGGTGTGCTTAGTTCTGTCCCAGAGGTCTCTGAGGCTCTCTCCATTTTCTTCATTCTTTTTTTCCTCTGTTCTTTGGCTTGCATAATCTCTATTGATCCATTTTTAATTTTACTAATTCTTTCTTCTGCAAGTTCAAGTCTACTATGGAGATCTCTTGTGATTATTTAAATTTTTCATTTTAGTCATTGTATTCTTCAACTCCAGAATTTCTACCTGGTTTTTAAATATAATTTTTATCTCTTATCAATGCTCTCTATTTGATGCAATATTATCAGCATACTTTTATTTTTTTAAATCACGCTTTCCTTTATGTCTCCAGACATATTTATAATGACTGCTTTGAAATGTTTTTCTGTTAAATCTGACATTTGGCCAGACTCACAGGCAGCTTCTGTTGTCTGCTTTATTTTTTAGAGCATGGGTCAGATTTTACTGTTTTTTGGCATGCCTCAATTTTTTGCTAGAAGCAGTTTAGATAATATAGCATTCTGGGTACTAGTTTCCCCTCATGACTTATTACTGTTATTTGTTTGTCTGTTTTAGTGACTAGCTGGATTATTTTGGTGAAAGCCTCTGATGCTGCTCTCCAGGAGGCACAGCTTTGGATATATCCATAGTCACCCAGGGAGAACAGTACTAGTAAGGCTGTCTTTCGTTCTTTTCCTGACCACACCCACACATTAAACTTCACTACTTATAGGCACCCTATGCTATTATTTTCAACAATCCCTGGAGGGCATAAATCCCCCTACAAATGAACCCAATCAAATTGTAGCTCCATTGAAGAGGTCATTTCTGAGGTTGGTATTTGATATTTGTTCTGACCCCAGGGGGAGCTCCTTCCAGCTGTTTTATTCTCAGAGTTCTTTTCTGCAAACCAGCTGGCTTACATTAGATATTCATTAGATCCACACCTCTACTGTTCTTAAGAGTGCTTTTGGGCTTAAACATCTCCACGCTCTGTTGCAAATAGAGGGAATTCCTTTGGGAAGTGAATATATGTTTATAGTCTGCTTCTCTCCCTGGGCAAGATCTTAGCCAGGCTCTGGAGCCAGGAGTGGATTCACTGGCAAGCTTCTCTCTAAGACCCTCATTCTAGGACCTAAGCACTTGGTGGAGGTTAGGGTAACCACCTGAAATCCTCTCAGCTTGACTCTTCTGTCATGAAACCACCACCTCATATACCCAGGCAAGAGCTATTGGGACCCAGGACTCTCAGCAGGCTACATCCAAGATAGAGCCTCTATGCACACAAGTGTGGCTTAATAAGATGGAGGGAGTCCCCTCTTGCCCAGGGAACTCCACTTGCTCAGGGAATAGCCTCAGCAACAGGCAGCTGGAGGCAGAAGAGATTTAAAGACATAGCAGTGAGGGAAATATTCAAGTCCTACTACTCCTGGGAGGAAAGCCCTCCAGCTGGAACCTGGAAGGAAAGGAATCCCTATGTCCTTAGCTGCAGCCGTCTGGAGTGGAGTCTCCGCTGCTCTGAGGTGGGATGGGAGAGGTAGGCCAAGGTTTTTGTTTAAATTACTAAAGACTTTTGCCTTTTATATGGATTTTCATAGATTTTTTTAAATAGCTCTTTCCTCTTTTGTTTTGCTCTTTGCCCTTAAGGACCATTTTCAGGTGCTTTGAATAGTGTTTGTTTGTTTGGCTTTGTTTTTATAATTTTCACCAGTTTCACTACAGAACAAAGTTTCACTCCTCACAAAGTCATGCTGAAAGTCAATCCCAAGGCCGCATTTTTGGCCAGGCAAAAAAAGGGGGGGGGGGGTGGCTGAAAGCAGCAAAGCAGTCTGGTATTTAGGATTATCGTGTCTGAAGTTCTTGGTGTGCCCTTGAACACAGGAGAACAGTTGGGCAAGCCAGGAAATAAATGTTATTACAATGAAGTTTTCATCCCATTTTTACTTTAACGTTTTTCATGTGCATTATTAGTTTTAAATAATTCAGTACACATGTTCTAAATATCAATCTGGTGACTGGTAATGGCTCTATCACCTACAGAATAAGGCCACTAACTGCTCTTCTTGGCAGGCATAACAGTTTCTTAAACACTGTGATACAGTGAGTAAAACAGGGGGAAATGGAATTACAACTGAAAGGGTGCTTTCCAGGGCTGCTCTGGTTTGTTAGATCAGAGGACAGATTTATTTTCTCCTGAGCAGGAGAGAGACAAAATGACCTTCTCCCCGTGTGTTTACAGCCCTGACCATTTGACGGGAGTAATTTCAGCCACAGAGAGCAGGCAGTTGTACCAAATGGAAATAAGCTAACAGTCATGTCAAAGTCCCGAGTTCAGCATCTTCTCAGAGAAAACATTGAGACCCTAAACAAAGCAGTACATCAGCCTCAAGTTACTGCAGGCAACACACCTTCATCGAACGCTTACTGTGTGCACAGCCATTGCAGGGATAGAAGAACCGAAGATGCAGCCCAGACACACAGACCACTTCCATGCAGCTAAAGAGAACAGACACAGATACACAGACACAGGAAAGGAGAATCAGGAATAAGGCTTTTCAGGTCATCAGGTGCTAACATGACAAGCACAGGACATGCAGAACAAAATCTGAGTACTGCAGAGTCCTTTGATGGGAAAGGTACCTACACTTGAGAATAAACATGGGGCACTTTCTTGAAAAGGTGTGATGTGCTGGATAGAAAGAGATTTAAAGACATGGCAATGAGGGAGAATGCACAGTAACTAAAAAGAAGACCCGGAGAGCTAAACAGCAGCAAATCAAAGAAATCATTTTCTCTCCTAAAGAAAATATTGTTTCTGAATTACCAATTTCATTTTTAGAAATGTGCCAAGTATAGCACTAGGGTGAGAGTGGAAGAAATTATAACATTTCCATTACAAATCTTCAAATTCAAGAAAGTGTATCTAGTGGGGGTGGGGGGATGGGAGGGGATAAAGTTCTCTTTTAGTGGGTTCAGAGAAAATTAGTGAGGTGCAATAAATGGATTTAAACATCTGTATGACAGAATGTAGAACAAATGAAATCCAGCCTTTTTTTGCAGTTAAAAAATCACTTAAGTCACTATAAGTCTTTTCTAATAGAATTCGTTTTTTTATTCATTTATTTGTTTCAACTGCCTGGAGTAGGAGCCAGCTGAGATCATATTGTGCCTAGAAGATCTTTGGATCTAAAGCTACATGTGTATCAAATAAATAATTCCTTCAGAGAAAGTTAAACACTGAGTGAACTTACTCTTTGACACAGTAAGCAAATAGACCGCACTAGATCTAGATAACTTTGCCTAGAAATAACCTAAATTTACCATTTTTGTCTGTTGATCCCTAACGCACCTTGCTGTTCAAAAGGAAGGAGTAAAAATATGAATGAATGGGTATAAAACAATAAACGTCGTGAACATTTTCAAACATCCTGCCTCCCCGTTTATTGCATTTCCCTAACTCTGCCTTCAGGGAGAGCAGTCAGATCAACTCCTGATTTGCCGCCCATCTAACCTTGTTTTTTGCATTACTCTGTTTTCTCCCTTCCAATAATCATTATGGTGTGACACTCCAGGGGAAATCAATTTCTTCTGACTGAACAGAAACGCCTAGTGTACGTCCCTCTAATCACAATTGGGCCTTTGTTTATTTTGCTGTTGTTTGGACCTGGCCACCCTCTTGTTCTCACCTACGTTGAATATTGTCTGCTGCGGCCTCTGGGAAGGTTTGCCAGCCTTCAGGAACTGCCCACTTGAGCAGGGAACAATTAGAACCACTTAGATGTCAGAATTGCATTTTCTAGCAGCTGGCTAGATGTTGTTTTCCTCAAGATTGTTTAAAGAAAAAGTCCTTTAAACCCCTAAAAGGATAGAGTCTTTCTTATTTTCTCTCCACTTAGAAAAAAATGTGAAGCTACAGAAAGCATTCAGATTTGTTAAGACTCTCAAAAGCAAGGATTCCCATGCCTTATTTCTATCTGTCTTGTGTCTGGTGAGTATTATGCATGTCTTAGACCTCAGGAGATATTTGTGAATAAATGAAATGAATGGCTTGCACTAAACTGAACTGATGAGTGAAATTGGATTAGATTGAACTGGATTGAAATGAATTGAACTGAGCTCCTCTGGACTGAGAGTAGCTATCATGAAACCAGAGGGAAGGTCAGAGTGTCACATTCACTAGCTAATCAAGGCCAGAACTTGGAATGATCAGGGAGCCCAGGCCCTCCTGACTGTTGAGGAGGAAACAGAGGTTAAGTGGGTTCCCAAGGACAGATAGCAAAATGGAAGCAGAGCAGAAACTCCAGACATAGGAGCAATATAGACAAATCATTGGGCTTGCATGTATTGAGTACATACCATGTGTCAGGAACAGCTCTAAGTTTTTCGCTGTATCGTCTGACTTATTCCTCACAGCAACCCCTCAGGGCAGGCCCCACTGTTATCCTCACTTTCAGGTAAAGCAATTCAGTAACTTTTCCATGTGGCACATTCAGGATTTGGACCCAGGAAGCAAGACCCCAAGATATTGCTCTTAATCTTTTCAAGACATCATGGGCAGTGGAGGAAGAGAGTTTATAACATAAATAAGAATTTTTTTAAGGGAAATAAATATTAAGGAAATGGAGAAACAGAAGAAAGGATTTGTTTCCCTTTCTCGAGGGCATGACATTATAAACCTGTTCTAGCCTTCTTCACTTAAACATTTTTAAATATCCATATGTCTTGGTTTCCTGAAGTGAGGCCTTGGTAGGGTCTGCCAGACTTTATTGTGCAGAGCCTTATATGTGTGAAGGGGTTACTAATTTCTGGGAATGCCAGAGGGCTTTTTAAAAAATACATAACTCATATTTATCTATCCTTTATATTCTATAACATGGTCCCATAATGTTGAAAATGTTCACTAATGTCTTGGGACTTGAAGGCCCCAGTCAGTGCTGGGCACCATGTTATGACCTTACTTGCAGAATGACCAGAAATCCTGATGGCATTCTCTCTCAGCCCTTTTTACCAAAAGGCCTGTCCTCCTCTGAATGTTTTGCTCCCATCAATGAGGAGTAATTGACTGCCTCCACTGAGCCCTGCACATAGAGGGATTCTAATCATCCTATTCAGATCAGAACTACAAATGATTCTAATTATTGACTATTCTAGTTCTGAAGATCTGAGCTCTTTGGCGTTCTGAGCATATAGAAGTCATTCCATATGTTTTGGGAGGTAATTTAGCAGTCTCTCCTCACTACAAGTCAGCCAGTGATCAGGCTATCTGTGATGGCTATGTAGGCAGGGAGGCGATCAGTGGCTCAGAATCCTCAGGGGTTAATGATGGATTTGACCTATGGTATGAGGGAGAGGCAAGTTGCAGGATAATGCCCAGCTCTGGCATGAGCAACCCAATGGATGGCAGTATCATTTATTTACTGAGCTAGGTGAGGAGCAGATTGGTAGAGGAAGGAAGGTGTAAAGACAAAATTATAGTTTGAGACATAAGTTTGAGATGAGTTTGAAACACATGGGTGAAGGTAAGGACACAGATAAATTATCTGGAAGATTCATATGCTTTAACCACCATCTGGGATGAGGGTGTAAAATTAGGATTGTCATGTCATGCCCTTAATGAATTCAGGCTAGTTTCTAGTAATTTTTAGTTTTGTTTATCTGTTTCTTTCCATTGGTTTGTAAATACTCTGAAACTATCAGTTGCAAAATTTTAGAAAAATGATTCATAGGATTGATGTTAAGTTTTCTGGTCTTAGTTTCTAGAATCTGTTTTCTACCTTTCTGAAAAATATGGGCATTATTTGTTACTCTCCAGTCTTCTGATATGACTCCTGTTCTTCATACTTCTTCAAAGATTAAAGAATTTCTTCTCCATTTACCCAAGTGTTTTCAGGGCCTTGAGATGCCACTCACCTGTATATGGAAGTAGAAGCACAATGGAAGCAGCTAGCTCTTCCTTTCCTTCCTTCTCTTGTATACTGAATTTCATCTCCAATATGACAAAAGAATATTCAACAATTTCCAGAACTATTCTCCCTGATTAAGGAGGTAGATGTCAAATAGGAGCCAGGCACGTCTGGGTTCTCTTGTCATCTGTGAGCGTCATAGTAGCCCCAGGCTGAGCACTCTAGCTTTCCTCTTGTCTGATGTGGAGATGGGAAGTCTTTGTAGGTCTTAGCATTTGTCCCAAGCCCCAATACACTCTAGGATTTAGGCTCCTATCACTCTTTTGTTTTGTCCTTACTCCTAATTTTATGTTCCTCTTTTATTTTTTTTGTACACAGTATAACTTTCTTAATGAATATTTTTCAAGATGTTTTCTCAGCCATTGTTCCATTTGTTCATGTGTATGTATAATATCCATTATAAATACTCATAATTTTATTACTATTACTCTAATAAAATGTTCTGATTCATTGATTCATCCACTCAACAAATATCTATTGAGCATGCATTGTGATAGTTACTGTGAAGCACAGAAAGATGGATCAGAAACAGATCTGAGTTGAGGAAGCTAAGAGACTAGCAGGCGATCAAGTTGTGCACAGATCACAGATGCCACAAGAGATGTGTCTTGTGGAAATTCAGAGGAGGTAGGTGCTAGAAGCAGCATTTGCAGATGATAAGGTGGATCAAAAAAAGAAGGCTTCACGGTGTGGATAGCAGCAGGCCTGCACCCATACCTTGAGTGATTTAGATAAGGGAAGATAAAGAAGTGTGCGTGCGTGTGTGTGTGTGTGTGTGTGTGTGTGTGTGTGGTGGTGGTGGTCCTTGTTGAGAGAGAAGCAGGGTATTCCAGAAGGAAAAAAGACATTATTGAATATCCATTTTTAATTAATAAAAGGAACTTACATGTGTATACTTGTTTCATTTCATATCTCTACTTTTTTATATACTTAGATATTTTAATTATTTTTGCAACCTCAGGACTTTTTTTCACCAGGATCATTATTATCTGATTTTCTCTTTTTCTTTCCTTCCCCCATGTTTGCTCAAACCCTTGGTTCCTCATCCTTTCTATCCCAGCTTGATAGAAGTAGACAATCTTTCCCTCTCAAAGCAGAGATATAGGATAGATGCCTCCCCACAGGGCAGACCTGTGGGCCACCGCTATAGTCCTTACATTCCACCTACTGAGAGGTATGTCCTAGGGCAAGGAGGCCAAACAGCACAGTCAAATGATCCCAGAACTAGGAATGAGAAGACCTGGGTTCTGGTTTCAGTCCCAATAGAACCGCATTATACAACCTAGAATCCCTGGGCCAGAGTTTACTCCTGTACCATGTGACAGAACTAAACATGATGATCCCCAAAGTCACTTCCATCCCCATTAGACAGAAGGAAAAGTTGAGCCCTGGGAATAAGCCAGGACTGAAGTCATTCAACCATTTAATAATTGAAACAGTATCATGTCTAGCTACTGCCCTTTCCAACCTAGCACTTCCAGAAACCCTTTGCAACTTTGTCAATTGTGACTCTACAGATCTCGCATGTGCAATGAAAATTCTGGATTTTTTTGCCAACCTCTTTCTTTTGACTTGTCATGGTTAAGTGGCAACGGGAATAAGTGAAAGGAGTCATTGTCTTTTTATTGACAGTTTGCCCTCTAGACGCTGACCTGGGAGAGGAAGAGCAGAGGTTAACAGAGTTCATTAGCCATCTGCAGTTTCCTAGTTTTTAGGTCTGTTAGCAACTGACATTCCCTCTGCACCACTATGGCTAGTGGCAAGACTGGGGAGTAAGGGCCACTTCAAATGTGTGTGTATGATCATTCCTGACTTTCCGTTTCCTACTCTAATATTTAAAATCAACAGTCCTACAAATTTGAGACAGAAGAATTGCTTTAAAATTCCTCAAGAAATGAATGGTATTTCCTAGGAAAGAAGAAAGCAAAGATTGGTGAGCACCAACTCTTTCACTCATTTGTTCATTCATTTACTAAATACTTATTGATTGCCTACTGTGTGCCAGAGACAGCTCTTTGCACTAGAAATACAGCACAGAACAAAACAGACTGCAGGAAAAGAAGATAAGTTCTTATGGGGCTTATATCCTATAGCAGATGACTAATAATGAACATAAAATATAAATAAGATAAATAATATGCTAGATGGTGATGCATGCTACTAAAAAAATAAATAAATAAAATAGGGAAAGGGAAAGGTCAGAGGTGGTAAACACACTAGCCGGGAAGCCCTTCTGAGAAAGAACCAATTAAGTAAAAAAAGAACCTGGAAGATGGTGAAGGACTGAACCATGGGAACATCTGGGGGAAGAGTGTTGCAGGAAAGGGACTGGTGAGTGCAAGTACTCTGAGGCAGGAATACAACTGCACTCACAAGGAACAGCAAAGAAGTCAGACTGACTGAATGGATGAGTAGAAAGGGCACAGTACACAATAAGGTCAGAGAGTCACAGAGAAGTTTGCAAGTAATGAAGAGGCAGTACCCTTGTAAGGACACTGGGTTCTGTTCAGGGTGAGATGGGAAGCCAAGGGAGGTATGTCCTCTGATTTAAGCTTTAGGAGAGTTATTGTTAAGAAGAGACTGAAGGATGTCAAGAGAGAAGCAGGAAGATTAATTAGGAGACTATCACAATAATCCATTTGAAAGGAGATTATGGCTCATATGAAGGTGATAACAGTGGAGATGATGAGAAGGGGTCAGATTCTGGGCATATTGGGAAGGTAGAGACAGCAAGGTCACTGACAAACTGAATATGGGGCATGAGGGGAAATCATGTCAAACATGGCGAGAGGGTTATAAACCTGAACAACTAGAAAAATGGAGTTACCTTTCCCAGGATGAAGAAGAATGCAGGAGAAATAGGGGTGGGGGTGAGGTAAAATTATGAGACAGATTTAACCTAAGGAAGACAGATCTTTATCTTCCTAAAAATAATTCTATAGTCTAAAGATTGTGATTTGGATATTTAATTACATTCTTGTTTTCTGATGACACCCAGCCTAAACTTCTGCCTAACCTTTGCCATTAAAATGTCAGAGTAAAAATTTACACTTAAAAAAAAAAAAAAAAAAAAAAAACTCAATAGCTTCTAAAGAGTTCCATTATACTTCAGGATTAGCGCTTTTTTAAAAACTGCCTTCTAACCCTGGTTGGGTGGCTTGTTGGTTGGAGCATCGTCCCATGCATGAAAAGGTTTATGGGTTCGATTCCCAGTCAGGGTACATACCTAGCTTACAGGTTTGATCCTTGGTTGGGGTGCATATGGGAGGCACCCAATCAATGTTTCTCTCTTACATCGATGTTTCTTTCTCTCTTCTCTTCTCTCTCTCTCTCTCTCTCTCTCTCTCTCTCTCTCTCTCTCTCTCAAAATCGATAAAAACATATCCTCAGGTGAGGATTAAATTTAAAAAAATACATTCTCCATAAATATAGAAAATAAAATTTATTTTAAAAATGCCTTCTAATAGTTAAACAAGTTCCCTCCAGCTATGAACATAGTCATGTGCCCTGTTCTCTCATGATGATGGACAACAGCTGGTTCTGTTCATTTTATCAGCACTCTTCACCTGTCTTTGCTCTGTCCCCTCCCTTAGCAACATCCCAGTGCTTCTACCCAATCTTCCCTTTCCCCCTTGGCACCTTTCCCCTGGAGAACAACTCTGCATGCAGGTCTCTGATGTCTGAACCTGCTGGGAGGGCATGATTCCTTTCAAAACAGTTTACAGACATAACATGGGAAGATAGATTCCATATAACTCAAGTAAATATGTCACTTGAACTCTTTGTGTTCTGGATGTTTCTTAAATAAAAATGTGGATCAAAGTAATAAGGGAGGGAAGAGGGAAAGATGTAGGGAGGGATGTAGGGAGAGAGGACTACTACAGTTCTTAGAGAAAAGAATTATAGTGGACTGGGCCAATAGACCCCAACATGTCTGCTATATCCTTCATTTTATAAAGGTAGAAGTTGACTTCAGACAGGCGAAGCAACCACTTCTCAGCCTTTTGGCTATGATCAAGTGCAGAGAGGTGAGGCACCCAACCTAGAGACCCAGAGTCAGGGTTTGGCAAAGCCAAGAATCGAACCCAAGACTTTAGATCTCAATCTTCAAAGAAGAGCCTTCTTCACCAGGAGAGTGAAAGTGAGGCAGAGGACTGCAGATTTAATATCGTAGGCAAAGGCGAGCCATTGCAAGCCCTAGAGCAGGAGTGAGAAGTCATGTTTTTGGAGCATTTGCTTGAAGGTAATTGTCCAAGACAAATTAGAAAGGGGAGGAAGTGGTGAAATGGAGACAGAGTGAAGGCCATTTCATTATAGTTCACTCAGTTATGAGGTGAACAAGACTCTTGACCAGAATAAAACTAGAAATGGAGAACAGGGTGGATCCCAGGGAATTTTCCAAGGAAGAAACAATCCAAAGTTTGGGTAATGGAGGTTGAGAATGAGAGACAAGTCAAAGGAGACTCCAACTGCCGTAACCATGGAGGCCCACTCTCTGTTTCACAAGCTTCCAGTAGCCCTGCGATCCACTCCTAGAGGAAGCCAGAGCCACCCCTGCCCCTGCAGGAGGGGACCCACAGCAAGATCAGTAAGCCACCAGCTCATTCTCCTGCCAGCCGAGCACACACCCATGTGGGTCTGCCAGTCTGCTTGCAGTTCTTTCTTTCTGTCTTGAAGGTACAAAGAAAGATGCTCAGAGTGTGCTTTAGGAAAAGCATATTTCACCTCAAAGCTGAGAAAGTAGAAAAGTTCCACTCTCACGCCATCAACGCTAGGATCTGAAAGCACCAAGAAGTGAATAAAAGGAAAGAAGCTACCACAAGGGCTGTTTCTTTAGTTCGGAGCAATTTGCAGCGGCGGGGGTGTGGCCTGGGTGAGCAGGCCTCGGTGGAGGGGAAACACTAAAGGAGATTTGATCGAAGTGCTTTTTATGACAATCTTCCTAAATAAATACATAAATAAATAAATAAATAAATAAATAAATAAATAAATAAACAACTAGAAAGGCATCATGTTCAAGGTTAATAATGTTCTTTTTTTTTTCTTCCTGAAGACACAGATCACAAAAGGATTAGTCAGAGAAGAGAAGCTACCTTTAAGAAAGAAAAAAAAAAATCTGTTGTTAAAAATGAAAGACATGGGGATTCGGATGTGGTGGTCCTCAATCTACCTAAGACAAACTCCAAAGTTGGGGCTTAAGTTGCTATGCACATAGCTCTGCCCCTGAGTTTCTTTAGTTATAGGCACTGAGGTGTTCCACATGAAAACTCGAGGGTAAAGGAAGTTAAGTTATGTAGGAATCTATCAGTGATAGCTGGACCCTCAGCCAGGTATGCAGAAGCCCTCACAGACTATCTGGAATGCCGTAGATAGCCCCAAAGTGGGTAGTCTCCTTCCTGCGCTGCTCTCAACTAGAGCCATGCATGGGGAGCGGGGTTTTTAGAGACATGAGAACAGGCCAGCTTTCTGTTCCTAACAGTTCTTTTAATTCATAGCGATAGCCAACATTTAAAAGCACTTTACAATTTGCAAAGCACTTTGACAGGCATTACCTCACTTGGTTCTTACAATGTGTAAGTGTCTTATTCCTTTTGGACTGCTATAACAGAATACCATAGACCGGTAGCTTATAAACAACAGAAATTTATTTCTCACAGTTCTAGAGTCTGAGCAGTTCAAGATCAAGGTACTGGCAGATTTGGTGTCCGAAGGGAGCCTGCTTTCTGGTTCACAGACAGCGCCTTCTTACTGTCTTCACATTGGAAATAGCGAGAGAGCTCTGTGGGGCCTCTTTTATTAGAGCACTAATCCCATTCATGAGGGATCCATCTTCATGACCTAATCATTTCCCAAAGGCCCCACTTCCAAATACCATCATACTGGGTATTAGGATTTCAACATATAAATTTTGGAGAGACACAAACACTCAGACCATAGCAGTAAGGTAGAGGTTACTATTCTGTTCTGTACTGACGAGAAATCTGAAGGTCAGAGAGTTTAACGATTTGCCCAAATGTACATACTTTATAAATGATAAAAACAGAATCTAAATCATAGGTTGCTGTGAAAACCAAAGGTGGTTCACATAAATCATTCGGCACAGTGTCTGGCACATGGATGTTACTCAATAAATAGTATCACCTACACCCCGACACACAAGAACTTCACCAAAACAACTTGTCAAGTACTTTAGCAAGACTTCCTTCAAAAGACCATGCAAAGTAGAATGACCTGGTCCATTATCACTTGCTGTCTGGAAGTCTTAAAAGGACTTCTCATTCCTGCTAATTAATAAGCCAAGAAGAAAAACCCAAATTCACCAGTTTCCTCTTGGTACATTGCAATGCATTCACTCTCATTTTCTAATACCTGATTAACTAACACTGAGGATAATGTTTTAGACTTAAAATGTGGAAGCAAATGGGAAGGAAACCAAGATTTACTATAGGTCTGCATCTGTGATAAGCCCTTTTAGAATCACCCTGTAAGATGGCTGGCATTACAGCCTCTTAGTACAGAAGTCAGCGAGGCTCAGGAGGCTGTGTAACCTGTCTGTGGTGTGACTGTGTGTCTCTGAGCCAGAAGTGGACCCAGCAAGTGAGTCTGACTCCAATCTCATCCTATTTCAACTATAGCATAGTACCTCTTGATTCCAGAGCTTGCTAGGCTGTCAATGAGTGATACTTAAACCAACGAATCCCAGCTCTTTCAAGAAAATAATGTTACATCACTACATTGATATAACTCAAAGTGCCAAATTTTCCCCTAATGTTAAAGTGTTAGTTAACTACAAAAGTCACCTGTCCAAGGACAGAAACCAGATTTCATCAGTTTCATCCTCGAGGGGCCACAATACATTCCCCGCAAATTTTGATCCACAATGAATTCCACTATCACCTTCACTTAGAAGATGACATTCTGCACCTAGAGCACAAAGTTGCAACCATCTCCTTCTCTGAGGAGCCGCCATGACTGAGGCTGTGTGTCTGCCACTGCCGTGTGCTGTGGTCGCCTTCTCTCATCTCATCCTCGCAGTGACCCTATGAGGTAGAGACTATTGACTATGATTAGCCCCAGCTTGCAGATGGGAAAGCTGAGGGTCAGAGAGTTTGACAGCATGCCAGCTCACACAGCTTGAAGTGTGAAATGGGACGCAAACCTGGAGTCTGGGCTCTTTCCTCTCTTTTTGTACTTCTGTCCACTTGTTAAAATTGCCACTTACCATCGTAACAGCCGCAAAGGGAGTGTGTCCAAGGGTGACATGTGTTATCGGGGGTTTCAGTGATAATCTGTATGTTTGTTTACTATTTGCACAAGAATCCTGGAAAATAATTTAGTGCTAATCAATTTGGTCAAGCAAAACAAAACAAACCAGTGATTTAAAATGTGCCATGGCACAAATGGAATGAAACTGTGCAGGTGTGAGGTAAATTAAATTGATGAGTTGGAAAGGGGGAAGTCAAAGAAAAACTTTAGGTGCATGGAACTTTCTACAGAAGAGAAAGTGATTGAATAACAAAAAGGAAAACGAAAAAAAGAGGGTGCTTCTTGTCTGAATATTTGGCCCAACCCCGTAACATTTGCTTATGGAATAATTGACATAAAAGTGTCCAGAACTGTAGGGAATTTTTATAAGATTTGAGCCCAAACTGATGACAGTGCTGGGAAGCAAGATCTCAGTGTTCCAGAGAATGAGTTTTGCAGTTTCCTCTAGACATTTAAGTTAAAGAGGGAAGGAAGAAAGATTACAGGAAGGTGGGAGAAAGCAAGGTGTGGGATTGTTAACAGGATTGTGTGCTCCCTTGGGGGGTCTGGAAAGAGGATTACTTCCGGCATTTTAAAGATGCCTTCATCTAGAGGCACAAGAACAATGGACAGGGCTGGCTTAAACCAGTTACTAAAGAAGTTTAGGCCTGGGTGTGACTACTCACCATGACCTGCCCAGTTAGGGATGTATGATCAGATCACCCTGTGAGCTTACTTTCAGTTAGATTTATTACAGCACCCCTATTTCACCCACAGAACACTTTCTAATGTATGTAACCGAAATTTCCTCAGAATCCACCAGCAGAGTTGAAACAAAATCACATTTCGGTGACAGTAAATTATAAAGTCTCTGTCTTCTTGCCCCATTCCGTCACTCCCCAAAAATGTCACTTTTCGCCTTGTCCTTAAATGCTCCCCAAGTTCCACTGGCAATTCCTGGGAGCGGACCACATGTGTCAGAAGCTATCTCGTTCTTCTCTGAGCCTCCTCGCCAATGTCCACTGCCCATGAAGCCACTTCACGTGATGCCCCTCCAGTCCCTCTGATGCCATAATGAGAGCCATTGGGGGGTTGAACCACCGTCTCTCATGGTGCAACTGGTACTGCCCTCCCTGGGGGACAAAGTTGTTAGTTGGTCCCATTCAGCCAGCCATTCACCAGATCCCCCTGCACTGGCTTTTTCCCTGACACACCCCGAGCCCACCTTCATCTCTTCATCTCTCTACTTCCCCTGCAGTTCTCATATCCCTTCACTTCTACCTCCACCTGGGGCCCTCCCAAAGGGCACTCAGACACAGTCCATGGCCTTGGGAGGGGTTAGACATCCTCCTGTGCTGACCTTGCCTCCAGGCCCTCCACACACAAATCATGTTCCTCTCCTCACCAATCCATCCAATGAGCATTTTCAAAGAGATGCCCCACAGCTCTTGGCCACATCTACTTATCAGCTAGGCCTAAGCACTTCTAAATCTCTAAGTGTTAACATGATCTGGATCCCGTACATCCATGGGTCACCCTAGTTCAAGCCCAGTGCGCAGCAATATTTGCTAAGTGATAAAATCTGGTGCCACCTCATCTTCCCCTAAGATAATCCCGTAACTCTCCTTTCACTGGGTTCTCTATCCCTTTGCTATACCAGGTGGGCATCACTGTGATGCAAAATAGAGCCCATGGGGGTAAATAAAAATGGTAACATGAGATCAGGCGGAAAAGTTGGGCTAAAATAATTTACTTTCGGGAATGGTCAAGCAAAATAAACAGTGAAGGTGGAGTTAGAGGCACCTGTGGGAAGAAATCTGAGAAACAGGAGTGAGAGGGTTAGAATACTGCCCTGGGAGCGATGCTCAATCTAACTCATTGTTACACGTTTATTGGGATCCTAATGTTACTGAACCTTTTTTTCTTCCTCTTCAGCTGCACTGCTCAATGCTTCCGTAAGACACAGAGGTATCTGGAATAAAACCCTACTCTTCAGAACTATGATTAGTCCTCAGCTCAGGTAAATAGAGCAGCTGCTAGTTTGTATGAGTCAGACTGAATTCCAGAGAGGGGAAAGGTAAAACGATTATCCGTGTATAAACTAATGTTTCTCTGCTTCCTCCTTGTCTTCCATCAATGATTATGATGCCGATCCTCAGGAGGGCCAGAGCAAGCCAGAGCAGATTACAGATGGAGCTGATGTCTCATTCAGTAGAGCGGTCCCCTCGGTGAACCAGTGGCACAGGAGAGAGGCAAAGGCGCGTGTGTGGTGCGTAGTGAGGGAGTTGCTTTGATTTGGAAAGCACATCCCGGAAGCCTCAAAGGATACGCATTAAACATGGAAGCTGCATATTCCATAGCTGCCCTCAGTGATTTTTTAAAAAGTCTGAAACAGAAGTAGATCTCTCCTTTGAACCTTTGTTCTTGGTCTGCGGTAGGGCTGGCAGCCTCCAAACTCTGACCAAGCCGATGATAACATCCTAGCTGAGATGGTTGGACACTTGATAAATTCCAGGCCCTGCTTTACGTGGTGGTAGATGAAGAAGCAAAAGAAGGCCTTCTGCTTTTTCATGTGTTTTTCTTCCTCTCAGAGCGAGCTGAACTGAAAATGCTTCCACCCTTATCAAAGTCTCAGACAGAAATAGAACAGGGAGGGGAATGCTCCCTTGTTTTCTTTTATGGCTTCTAATTAAAGCCAAAAATGCAGATACTGGGGAAGGAGGCTGGAATCTTGAACTGAGATGATTACTCTAAGAAGTATGGTAGCAAAATGTGGGTGTACAAAAAGCCACTGCTGACATCATTGGAGGTTATGAAAATTCTAGCTTTTTCAACTGACATGTATCAAGTACTTAACTGTGTTAGGTACTGCGCTAAGAACTCTGTGTGCATCAAAGTTATCTCGTTTAATCCTCACAGCATCCTTATTAGGAAATATTATTGTTATCCTCATTGTACAGAGAGGAAAAGTGAAGTCCAGAGGACATATGGCTTATAAGGAGCATAGCAAAGACTGAGACCCTGATGCATCTAATGCTACACTCCTACCCTTACCCTCACCCCCTTTCTTCTAGGTAACATGTTCGTCAGAACCTTCGAACTCAGTCTCTGCCCTCCCGCCCATCTCCACATAGCAGCAGAGGGAACTTCTGAAACTCATTTGTTCATTTCACCCCCACCCCCTGCTTAAAACCTCTCAGGGCTCCCTATTTCCTTGGGCACAGAGCCCAAATTCCCCAATATGGCTTAACAAGAGCCTTCCCCATTAGAATTTTGCTCACATACAGACTCAGCTCTTAGAACCTCCTCACCCTTCTGTTCTTCCTATGATGATTTTGCTACAATTCCTAGAAAATGCCAAGTTTCCTCTTATTTGTGGCCTTGGTACAAGATGTTCCCATGCCCAAAAGAGTAGGCATCCCCCTCTGCCCTGACTACCTGTTTTATTCTAATACAAACACATCTACAGGGTTTACCTTGTCTCCAAAGTCTTCGGGGCACCACAGGGCTCAGGGAGCTGTCCTGTTTTCTGGGGCCCTCTAGCTACCCCTGTCTCTGTGTCATTGCACACAGCACACCAAATCAGTTTTCTCACAGCCCTAGATTGAGTCCTTGAGAGCAGCAACTGTTAAGTATTCTCTTTCAGCCCCAGAACCTGACACCATGACTGACATAACCAGCGACTCCATAAATCAGCCAAGTGAGTGAAGAAACCTTGGCAGTAAATGCTGACTCTTACTAATGATGCAATAAGGGAAGATCATGAGAGTGTGGTTTCTTTACCCTTTCGTAACATAATACAACTTGAGATGAGGGGACTGTGTCTCTAGAAGCATATCCTACTGGAATGCATGTGGTGCCCTGGGTTCAAATCCCAGCACCATTACTAACAATTGCCTACAGCCAGCCACCTCCAAGAGAAGCTTTTCCTTGTCATTTTTTCCAACTTCTCAGCAACAGCCCCATGTTTGTTTCCACACTAATACTAAACCCAAATTGCAATTATTGTTCCACTAGATTGCATAGTCTATACATATCAGAACCACACCAACCCTGTTCTCTTTTCCTACAAAGCTAGAATAGTGTCTGGCACATGGAAGGTGCTCAATAAATAGGTGGTGAGTGAATGAATAATCCATCTCTTTGACTTTGGTGTGAGATAACATGTATAAAGCACTGGGTCTAGAGAGGTCCGTGCAGCTGTGATGATCTCTCTCTGCTCTCATCCTTCCAGGTGTTCTGGTTGGATCCTGTGTAGAGTCATGCTGTGGCCGAGTCTCTCTATCTGCCCTCTTCCTATATGCCAGGTTTTCTCCACTGACCACTGTAGTGTTTGAGAGAGTCAGCTGCTGTCTTTGTACTTCCTGTTCCCTGGAACTGGGCTTAAATGGGATCATTCTCTAAGGGCAGGAATGAGGACAAACAAACTTTTCACCCAAGTGACTTAAACTAAATTCTAGTTCTTTGTATTTTAGCATTAAGTAATAACACTTTTTTTGGTATATACCTTTTTACCTTTCAAAGGTAAGGTAACTTGTATCCCCTTGTATCTCATTGTTTTTAATACATTCAAAGACTTGTTCCATCATTGCAACAATATTCAGCTCTGAGCCTGACATGTTCTTCATGCTCCCTCCCCCAACAGTTTCTACTTGTATTTGAATTCAGATTGCCTCAGTCTTCCCAAGGCAAAGTGGGAAACAAACTATCTGAACTTACTTCTTCAATAATATAAACATATTGTGATTGTTGCCATTATCTCTATTATTTTTCAAGATATGTTCCCATGTTTTGCCCCTTTTGAGTATCCTAGTAACCCTATAGGCTTCTTACTCTCATTATTTTTCTTAGTTGTGGCAACTGAGACTCAGAAGCAGCAACTCACTCACCCAAGGTCACACAACTATTAAGTATTGCAGCCAAAATTTGAACGTGGGACTTCAAGTTAATGTGCAGACCTTCTCGTTGATATTTTTTCTCTGAAGTGCTTCCCCAAAGGCAAGACCAAAGTTTATGAACAAAGAAAAATATAGCCTGCTGGTTCTGACACATTATGTTAAAACGATGCATTAAGAGAATATTGTCTTGGTCAAGAATAAATGCATGAGTCCACAGAGGCTCCCCAGGATGCAGAATTGATTGTTCCCTAATCGCCTTTTTTAGCATTTAGATAACACTCAGCCCTGTGATGTGAGACACAGCAGAGCTTCCCTGAGTGCAGGTGGCTATACTGGCGATGGGCTGGTGCTGGGGCTCCAAAGTTGTTCATTCACACAGTGGTCTCTGTGTCACCCTCTGGTAACCACGGAGGGAAGTAAAGAGACAAATTTGCTGGCCAGCAAGTCTGCAGTGAGAGAGGCACAGGAGCATAGCCGTCTTGCTGGTGGGATAGCAGTGTGCTTTGCTCATGTGACCTAGATCTGGAGAATTAGCTTTTGACTGACTCTGCATTTCTCTCTAAGCCTTAATTTTTCCACCTTCTGAATGGGAGTAATAATTTCATTTGAAACAACTCACAGGTCACTTGAGAATGGTGGAAGATAATGGGTATTAAACAACTAAGTCTCTTTGTGTGTGTGTGTGTGTGTGTGTGTGTGTGTGTGTATGTGTGTGTGTGTGTATGTGTGTGTGTGTGTGTGTGTGTTAATCCTCACCCAAGGATATTTTTCCAGTGATTTTTTTTAGATAGAGAGGAAGAGAGACAGCAGGACAGAGAGAGAGAGAGAGAAACACTGACGTGAGAGAGGCACATCGATTGGTTGCTTCCCGTACAACTCCAAGCTGGGCCAGGGATAAAACCTGCAACCCAAGTACATGCCCTTGACTGGGAATTGAACCCTAGACCCTTCAGTCCAAGGGCCAATGCTCTAACCACTGAGCCAAACCAGCCAGGGTACAACTAAATCTCTTTGTATATAATCAATGCAAAGGCAGAATTTGCTGCCAGTAAGTCTGGCATCTCTATTAGAACCTATGTACCTGGGCTCCAAGCCTCCCTCGGTGTGTTCTGGGGTCCTTTTCTGCTGCTCAGTTTTGGTTCAGAAACCACCTCCCACAAAATGTCACTGTCACAATAGGACACCAAAAGCCATGTCTCTAATGGAACAATTCAATTAAAACTAGTTGCTTGGGGGAGGTGGGGGTAGATAAACAAACAAACTCATGTTCTCACAGGCTCTACTTAGTTGTCCTTGAGTAAAAGGGGGAAAAATGCATTTGGGCAAAAGGAAAACAAAAAGGCTTGAATGGTTTTCAATTTAAATCTCCTCTCCTAACCTGCTGAGCTAACATCAGCTCTCTCTCTGTCTGTGTAAATCCACAGCTTCCCACAACATAAGGTGGAGATGTTGCTGGATGAACTGTTTTCATAAATAATCATCCTTTTACATTCCAGCACTGAGGAGACAAGAACTCATAGGAGCTGAGAATGGAGCTTTCTCAGGGCTCAGCCTCCCAGCCCCAGCACCCACCAGATTTGCACAGAGCCATGTAAGGCCATCTGCACAGAGTTTCCCTGCATGTGTTTTGCCAGCGGGATAAGCAATGTGTTAAAGTGGCTTAGCCCTGTCAGGCAGAACTGGCTCTGGGAGCTACCAGCCTCACACATCTGGAGGCACTGGCATCTTTAAGGTCACTGGTGGTTAAGGCTGGTGGTGAAGGGCGCCCTTCACGCAGCATATTCGTTTTCACCTTTCAGGTCATAGCTCCCAGAGCGCTGTCCTGTCTCTGATCCTTCCTGTCGCTCAGACATGGTCTACCAGCTGACCCCTTTCCTTTCTCTTTCACATTTCTGGAGGCTTTCCTTTTTCCCCTCAATTGCTTTCTCCAAGAGGACATTTGGGATTTGTCTCAGGAATAAAAGTGTTCAGGTCTGAATCCCTAATGGTCCATTTTGCATTAATGCATCTTTCAATACACAGCATGACCAGCTTATCTAAATTTCTTATTATAACTTGAAAACCTAACTAAAGCATTGTTCACGACAAAAGCATTGGTACTCTCTCGCATATGCTGACCAAAGATTGAAGATTCCAAAGACAGGAGCTTCTCCATCTACCATTTTGTTATAATTTTTTTTTAATATTCAGAAATATGCAAAAAGTAACAATAACCCCCATGCACCAAAGACTCAGTTTCAACAATGATCAATAAATAGCCAATCTTGTTTCATCTATGTCTACCACCTTCTCAAAAACCCCTCTACTGTATTATTATTTTTTAAATTCAAGACATAATTATTTCATCCATAAATATATTCAAATGTTATTAGAAAAAGGTGACATTACTCTTACCCAATTTCCCCTTCTTATTGCAATATATATACATTATCATGAAGCACCTTGGTCATATCTACTTAAAGTTTTGTGAACAGAGATGTAATGATTAGAATGGGATTTTTCTCTTTGCTGAACTTGAGGACTCCAATTACAAGAAGCTCACACACACAACCAAGACCTTAATCTCGCTTTCCATGAGAAGTGACACTACACAGTGAACAGCACGTGTTAAGAGATTCTAGTTGCTACTCTATCACTTGACTAAATTTTCATTCCTCAGTTTCCTCTTCTATAAATTGGGGGGAACATTGCCCGTCCCCACTTGCTTCACCAAGATATTGGGAGAATCCCATGGGCTGATCCATGTGGAATTATTTTGTAAGGACAATGTACTGTGCCAGGGTAATAAGGAGAAACACACACACGCATCACAGAAGCAGAGCTCAGCAGGAAAGGGCACGGAATGCAGAGACTTCCCTGCCAGCTCTCCAGGTGTGGTTCGGGGAGCCCCTGCGGAAGCTCACACTGGACACTTGCTGAGGAGGCATGGAGTGCACCAGCCGCAGAGCTGGGTCAGAGAGGCCTCCTCATGCATGATCTCAGTCAGTAAACCCGCCATCCTGGGCAATGACTGCTTCCTCCTCCACTGTGCGGGCGTTCAGACACAAAAGCCACCAGAAAAGGATATTTTTCACCTTCTTTTGAGACCTGAACAGAGGAACAAATCACTGCCTCTTTCCCCTCTGACAGGAGAGAAATCGTCTAATAATAATACTTTCCCCAGCCAGCCAGAGAAACGAAGTAACCAGCTGAGCTGCACGTAGATGATTATTCTTGCAGCAAAAACTATGATCGGTCTGCATTCAAAGACCAAAGGCATTTTAAGGGCGAAAACACCTGAGGAGAAGAATGGACAGTGGATTAAAACAAAAATTGCCCTCACCGATTTTCCTCACAGGATCAGCCAAAAAAGAACAGGAGGCAGAACAGATGCTGGGAAGGAATGAAATAATGGCTGGTTACACAATGGCCCTTTGTGTGTGAGAGAAGGTTCTGGGGCTGCCATTCTCGCCTACGTTCAGAACATGGGCTCTCTCATGAGTTCTGATGATTCAGTGGGGACAAGATGGTGACAACTAACTAAGCAGGACAAAGACAAGTCTGGGGAGGGGGGTCTGTCCCCAGCCAAGTTACATGGCCAAAGGCCATACTGAAGCAAGACTCAGGACTACCCCCTGCCTTTTTTTTTTTTTTTTAATTTAAAGAAATTACTGTGTATTCATAATCACTGTGTATTTGCAAGGCTAACTGCAACCTCCCCAAATCACAGTGGTTTACATGACAAAAATTTATATCTCCTTCCAGCAAAGTCCCTGGCTGGGCAGCTCTTTCACTCGATTCCATTGCCAAATTTCCAAACAGGCCCACCAGGGTGCGAGGGGACTGGAAATGATGTCTCTGGCTGGGCAGCTATCTCTAGGCCACAATTCCATATGGTGGGAGGTAGCACAAGAAGCTCGTTGACTCTGACAAACCCTGGTATGGTGGGAAACTGTACAAATTTGTTAGATGTGGGGACGGGAGAATTGACTGACAGGCATTTGTGATCACCTGTTTCATGCAAAGTTCTATAACACCTGTTATAAGAGAAAATAGAACCCTTGATCCTCAAGAGGCTTAAAACCTAATGAGGGTTACACATACACGCAATAACTAAAAACTAAGTAGATGTTAAACCTCTGTCCATTCCATTTTTCTTGGATTGTGTCAGCTAATTTTCTCTTATGGAATATCAATGAATGTCATATACCCACCTAGAAACAAGTGATTTTCTAGACAACTACTCTTCACAGAAAGTTCTATGGGGGGAATTTAACTACATTTTCCCTATTTCCCCTGCCTCTCCCAACTTTCCTAACTGTCCCTTTGGTCCTGGCACATATGTTATAAATATTTATGGAATGAATGTATGAATGACTCTTTAATGTCCCGTATCTAGGTAGGCATCTAAACTTTTGATGCTTTTAACTGTCTCTAGAGCATCCCCTTCATCATCATTCTCACTATCACAGTTCCATTCACCTTCAGGCCACAGCTCACCCCTCCATTCCAGCCCCGTCTCAGTGTTCTCAAAAGCACACCCAAAACTGGCTGTGCAGGTCCATGCGCTCCCTCTATACTATGCCCCACTCTGTTTTGCTTTCATTTCTGAAAGCCCCAATGCTCAGCTTTTACAGGAGAGATTTTTGGCATAGAATTATAGATGGGACATAGTTAACACTTAATGAGCCTCCCCAGCCCTCTTCCTGCTTTATAACTAGATCTCAAGATGCCAACATTCTAAGGTGGGTTTGGTTGACAAGAACAGAGCAAAGCAAGGCCCAAGGGAGACAAAAGATATGTGAGTCCAGCCGGTGTGGCTCAGTGGTTGAGCATCGACCCATGCACCAGGAGGTCGTCAGTTCGATTCCCGGTCAGGACATATGCCCAGCTTGTGGGTCCCATCCCCAGTGGGGGGCATGCAGGAGGCAGCCAATCGATGTTCTCTCTCATTGATGTTTCTATCTCTCTCTCCCTCTCCCTTCCTCTCTCTCTAAAATCAATAAAGGGAAAAAAATTAAATAAAAAAAGATATGTGAGATTTGGAAGGCAAATACACTCAAATATTGATATATATGTACTGATGTGTCCAGGTGAGGAATGTAAACTCAACATACATCTCCATATGCATTTCAAAGCCATGGTGGGAGAAAAGAAAGAGCTCCAACTTTGTAGTCAGAAGTGCTTTCCCTGAAACCCATCTCTGCTGCTAAATAATTGTGTCAACTTGGGAAAGTCACCTAGCCTCTCTCAACCTCAATTTCCTCATCTATAAAATTGTGGATAGTTGTTCTTGCTTTGTGGGATTATTAAGAGAAGCCTGAAACACCAATCAGAAAGAATATATGCACCCCTATGTTCACTGCAACACTATTTACAATAGAGTATTATGCTAAGCAAAGTAAGTGAATCAGAGAAAGACAAGTATCCCATGATCTCACTTATTTGTGGAATATAATGAACAAAATATGCTGATGAACAAAATAGATTCAGAGACATGGAAGTAGGAAACAGACTGAAAAACCTCAAAGGGAAGTAGAGTGGGGACGGGAAGAGATAAACCAAAGAACCTATAAGCATATATGCATAACCGATGGACACAGACAACAGTGTAGTGAAGGCTGGGGGTGGGTGGGAGTGAGGTAGAGGGTGTCAATGGGGGGAAAAGGAGGGACCTCTGTAATGAAAAAATTAATTTTTTTAAGTTTAAAATAAAAAGGGAGAACTACAAAGTAGGTACAGAAAACCCCATATAGTTCTTGCCAGATAGTACCTTACCAATAAAAGATAGTGATTATTAAGAATTTTGTGATTAACCACTGTCAATTAGATTTCATTTGAAAACCTAATGGTTTCTCTTGTTCCATCATAAAGGGATCAATTGTTTTTCAATATGTATTAAGCAGCTATTATTTCCAAGACACCAGATGAATAAAATGTAGTGCCTGTCCTTCTGGGGCTAAATATAAGAGTGAAACAGCCAGATCAGCAAATGACCACAGCTGTAAGGTAAGAGCTGCGAGATGGGTATGTGCACGACTGCATGAGTGTCCAAAAGAACAAAGACTTTGCTGAGCCTCAAAAGGTCAGAGGCCAAAGATGTGTGCCCAGAGGATGTGATACTGGAGATGTATTTTAAGGAAGAGAGGAAATCCCCCTGTGAACTAGGAATAAAGGCCATTTCAAGCCGAGGGAACAGCGTGTGCAAAAAGCAGAGCTAAGAGTAGCCTGACACATACAGAAAACGGCCAGCAGCTTGAGGTGACCAGAATGCAGGCCTGGGAGGTAACGTGGGTACCTGATCACACAGAGCTTGTGCACCACTATCATGCTGAGGAGTTTGAACTTCAATCTATGGGTAACAAGGAGTCCTTGGAAGGCAAGGATGGGGTGGTACTTGCATTTAGAAAGTTTTTTTTTCGATATTGTAGAAAATGAGATAGAGCAATGCTTTCCAACTTTGTCCACATCATGGCACGGGCAGACTAGGATAATAAAGAAATGGCTCATTGTGGCCATGACAGGACTGCTTAAGGTGAGAGGCTGCCTCGGGCCACACACAGCTGTTCAGAGGGCTGGAAGGATTTTCACATATGTCACCTCCAGTGAGAGGTGACGCATGAGTTAGGACGCTCTGGATTAGAGGAGAGGTAAGATCATACAGCAAGAAATGTCTGTGAGAATTAACTGCACTGAGGTTGTCTGGTTGAGTCCTAATGAACAAAATGTGGATAACAGTCAGGGATACTGATTTAGTGTCAAGAATATTGCTCCATGACAATGGGCCCAGGGTTAGATGGAGTTTAATAAAATGCCTCTTTTATGCCATGTATGGAATGAAACCTTATAAAGAGCAGGTCTTTTTTCTTTCTTAATTTCAATCTGTTTCTTTGAGGAAAAGCCCTGAATGGTAGGATCGGCCCTCAGCCAAACTGTAAAATTGGTGGCTTTTAGCCTAGGAGTCTTGTCTTCCTCATCTTCATCCTTCCCTAGGCACCCACATCTCTATCCTCGAGCCAACCACAGGAGCATTTATCTCTCCCGCCCTGTCATCCTGGCTCTCTGGACATCCCTGATGCAGTCACTGACCCAGGTATAAATGTGCCATTGCACATCTTCTCCCTGGAGTGTGTGCACTTCAGATGTCATCTCACTGTTAAACAGGAAGACTTGGATCTTTTTCAAGGTATTTCAGGCCTTGGGGCTCACAAAGAGAGGCGGGCAGGTAGAGAGCCTTACCTTCACACTCTTGAAATCTCTAACAATACCTGTATGGTATTTAATAGTTACCAAATACTGCTTCATTTGGCCTTCCTAATAACTGGGTCAGAAGGCAGAGCAGGTGATCATATGCCCACTTTACAGAGGAGAAAACTGAAGTCTAGAGGGATTAAGTGATTTGTTTAAGTCAATTTTGGGGTAAGGTCTAGCTTTGCTGAATGATGGGAAGGAGGGGTACTCTCAGCTTGCCATGAGCCTCTTCCAAATTGACATTCAACCCCCATTTCCTTCAGAAGATTCCACCAGCCCCACGTAGTGAATCAAGGTCAGTACATCCAGACACACCTCTTCACAGAACTTTGTTTGTCTGCCTGGCGACCTTGAGACCCTCAGCTCCCAGCTGGATGGCAGGGAGCACAACTCACAAAGACAGAGGTGCTTTGTCCCGAAAGACTAAATGTATCCATGTTGAGACTGAGATGTGATACTTGGGGAGTGAGAACCAGCAGGTTGATGAGAGTTAGCTTGCAGAGCTTGATCTTTCTGAGAAAGTAGAAACTTGGACTGTTTTTCTTATTTAAATCTTTTCCATTTATTTATTTTTTCTCAGCTTCCTGACTTTTGAAATTTAATAGCCAACTTCTGTTTTTTAAGCACAAAAGGGAAGGTGTCTGGCCTTCTAATGTATGAAGTGACCTTAAGTAAGCTTTCTTCACGGAACTTAGGAAAGAGGGTATCTAGTCTCAGGAGTAACTGGCGTGGCTGCAAGTGGTGAAGAAAGCTAAGGAGGGGAGTTTACCAACACAACACAACTGAGGCATATAAATACCAACAGCACCTCCCTCCCCTCGCCCCCACTCCTACATATCGAGGCAAAGAGAAGGAAACTACCCCTGCTCTTTCAATGCAGGCTGACTTTTTCCTCTTCAAGACTATGCCTGATATTCAGATAAACCAAATTACCTTGGTGAAAACACACTCAATCTTTATGCTTTGTGTTATGTTTCTTTGAGAAGCACCAGGTGTGACTTGCCCCAATCCTCATCCCCTGCAATTACCCTGTCCAGGATTGATGGCCTGAGCCCTTTTCCCCAAAGTCTTAGTATCTATGAATTTTTCAACTCAAAACAAGTATTTCTTCTCCCTGGATCCACTGAACTTTACTTCTGGAGTCTCCACTGTCAAATGCTTCTCACCCTCCACATGCCCCAAATTTTGGCAGGCTGGTCTCCTCTACTCAATCTTCCTCCCTCCCCCCACCACATACCCAGAGGAGGTTCAGGCATCTTGGGGCCAAGCAGGGCTGACCAGCTAGACTGCCTGAGTGGGGTGACAGCACTCTTCTCTCTCTGCCCTGTTCCTTCCAAAAAGAAAGACCCACCTGAAGCAACCTCAGTCTTCTTCATATTCATGGCATCCTCCAGTCCCTTCTCATGCCATCCCATAGGCCCTTGGGAACACGACATCTCTTTCTGCAAACCATTTTTCCCTTATTAACTTTGCAAATCAACTTACTTCTGTCAAAGTTAGAGCTTGACTAAAATGCAAAGCAAAGACTGAACAAAAACATTTCTCTTTCTTAAACTTTTCCTTTCCTTCTATGGAAAAGAAAAGATGTGATGAGCACAAAAGAGAATGGAAGCAGAATGGCCCTTGGAGCAACTTTTCATGGTGGATTGTTTTGAACTCTGACCAAACAAAGGCACCTGCATGTTTTTGCCCTTTCCATCCTTCAAGAAGAATTCTGGCTCAGGTGGCCTCCTCATGGCACCACCTGTTCCTACTCAATACAAAGCAAGTCTCTGCACTGCAAGAAAATGGCAATGGCTGACCAGAAGGTCAAGGTGTGCCTATTAGTCTGATCAGCCTTCTGGGATACTGGAGAAAAGCAATTGCCAGCTTCAAGGACCACCCCTTTCTCTGAGGGGTCATTGGGCCCAGGGTCAGCATTTTGCAAAGATTAAATCTACTTTAATCTTCCTCCATGTGAGGGTTTGCTACATAATGACCTTTTCTATTGTCAAAAGAAAATTCAGAGAGCTTTACTTGATATTAATATTTTATTAAGCAAGAAACAAACTGTTCACATAGAGGAATAATTCAAGCCTGAGAATGGTATGACTCTCAGAGGGATGACGTTACAGGATGGCTTATAAAGTGAAAATGAGGACGTTGTTTAACCTTTACAATGATTGGTCATTACAATGAGGGTTTCCAGATGGCAGGGGATTGGTTAAAAGTGATTATCTTATATCATTTTAGGAAGATGACTTAAGTTTCACTTATGATTATCAGAAGCACTTAGAAGAAATAACCTAAATTAAGTTTCTCTTACATTCATGAAATATGCTAGACTAAGTTGCACTTATGTGGGTGGCTTAACTGGTTTTGTCTGCTGAAGGGATCATCAAGCCTGGTCTGCATTTTATTTTATTTTACCTCTATTCTCCTCTCTGGCATGATCACTGATACTGTCATCTCCCCCAAACTTTTACAAGCTGAAATCACAATGAAAATGGTGAGTTCTTTCAATGTCTTTTTAGAGGATAAGAAAACCATAGCTCACCTTAGTCATAACAATCCATGGCATTTGGGCTTGGGGAAAACCAATAGGTACTCAGGTCACAGTAAAAGAAAAAAAAATGTAGCTATTGGCATCCTCTATTCACCCTGCTATAAGTTTTGATCTGTCTGTTGTTTCCAAAGTTCATCCAAGGCAAAGTGTGGTGTGGGTTTTCTTATGTCTGATCTGTGACATAAGAAAGAAACCATGACTCTCATGCAAATTATTATTTCATGAAGATCCAGAGTCAGATACACTGGCTTAGAGACTCCTGCTAGCCCCCACTTTCACCTTCACTTAACAAGACAGGATCAGGGCCTCTCTGCTGAAGAGCCAGCCATTGGAGGTAGACCACCAGTTCTGTAGGGATGCCATCTCAGAATGTGCCCTCTGGTCTGAGATGTTAGGTACAACCTGGTGCTACCTGAGGTATTAGGTACCACCCAAGATCAGTGCTGAGGTCCACACCTAATCACAAGTGGCTCCAAGTTTTCCGCTTTGGAAAAGGTGGACAGAAGAGGGTTTTGTGGTCCTACTTGAAGCAGACCTTATTACCCTGTTTTCTAAATCTTTTCTTGTGACCAAGTTGTGAGAGATTTGCCAATCCTGCTTTTTGATGTGAGCCTGTGTTGGTTTAAGATCCTTTAACTTCTATAGAAGAAAGGACCCGACAAATTATTAGAAGAGCCACGCTAACATTTCAGTACTGGTCCTTTCCTAGAAATCCTCGGTGGTTCCCATTTCTTCCCAAGTCAATCCAAACAGGTTTACCTAGAACATCACTTCTCAAGGGGACAATATTGCCCCCAAGGAGGCAAAATTGGTTCTTGGCAGGAAGAGGAAAGGTCGTTTTTACCCCTTTTATGCATAAGAGAGAGGAGAATAGTGTTAAAATGGAGAGCAGGCTTGATGATCCCTCAGGCAGAAAAAAACAGTTAAGCCACGTAAGTGAAACTTAATTTAGCAAATTTCATGAATAAATATACATATAGTACTTAAACAGATTTATAGTGTATCTATGGTATAAAAATTTCATGGAAGTAGCAAGAGGAGAAAACTAGAGGGAAAATATCTGTCACAAAGCCTCCCTAGGAAAGCAATAATGAAAAAAATTTTTATGAAAAATACTAACATGAAATGAAAGCTTTTACAGTCTGAGCCCAACATGCCTTTCCATCCTTCCTCTCCCTACACCTTTATATCAGAGACTGACAACCTGTTTAGGTAGCAGAGATCCTGAAAATCAGGTGGGTGTTTGTGGAAATATTTATATGTTGGAATTAAGTAATACATCTATAATATTCTGTTACATCCAATACAACCTGACAATAAATTATGAGCTATACCACTTCATACATCATCTTCCATTTCAATGTCGATGTAGCCGACTCGTTCAACAACTGACCTCCTATTTGCTGAATAACTGTAAAGATTTTCACCCTATCGAACTTCAGCACCCACTTCCAGAGCACATCCTCATTCTACTGTTTATTACCCAGAACTGGCCCACCACAATGGGCATTTAACCCTACTTTGTCTATTCTATGTTGCACAACTTCCTATCCTGCCAGCTCTCACCACATTTCTTGATTTTTACCTCCTGATCAAACTCCCATTATATGGTCCCTTCATTTCCATCCAGGCTGTCACCTCCCCATTTCCTTTTCCCTCCAACCCCTGGAAAACAGCAATATACTTTTTGTTTCTCTGTATTTACTTACTCTGGGCATTTTATGTAAATATAATCATATAATATGTGGCCTATTGTGTTTGGCTTTTTCATTTAGCATAATGTTTTCAAGATTTATGTATGTAGTATTATCTAACAGCACTTCATTCTTTTTCATTGCCATGTTGTATTTCACTGTGTGGATATATCACATTTTGTTTATCCATTCTTCCATTGATGAACATTTGAGATGTTTCCATTTTGACTATTATGGATCATGCTACTATGAACGTTCATGTACACCTTTTTGTGTAAATATGTTTTCAATTCTCCTGGATGTGTGTGTGTGTGTATGTGTGTATATGTGTGTGTGTGTGTGTGTGTGTGTGTGTGTGTATGGAATTGCTGGATTATATGAGAACTCTGTTTAACTTTTTGAAGACCTGCAAACTCTTTTCCAAAGCACCTACATTATTTTACATTCCCACCAGCAATGTAAAAATGTTCTAATTTCTCTTTATCTTCATCAACACTTGTTACTATCTTTTTATTTTATTTTATTTTTTTATCCTCACCCAAGGACATTTTTTGCTTTATCTTCAGATAAAGTGGGAGGGAGAGATGGGGGAAGAGAGAGAGAGAAACATCGATGTGAGAGAGACACATTGACTGGTTGCCCCCCACACAACCCCAACTGGGGCTGGGGACAAACTGCAACTGTGGTACGTGCCCTTTGCAGGAACCAAACCTGGGACTCTCTGGTCCGCAGGCCGACGCTCTAACCACTGAGCCAAACTGACCAGGGCCTGTCTGTCTTTTTTATAATAGTCATCCTAGTGGGTATAAAGTGGCATTCCATTGGGGTTTTGATGTGCAGTTCACTAATGACTAATGATGTTAAGTATCTTTTCTTATGCTTATTGGCCATGCATGTATCTTCACTGAAGAAATGTCTATTCAAATCCCTTGTCCATTTTTTAAATTGGGTTATTTGTCTTTTTATTGTTGAATTATACAAGTTCTTTATATATTCTATATACAAGACCTTTATCATATATGTGATTTACAAATATTTCCTCCCATACTCTGGGATGTCTTTTCACTTTCTTGATAGTGTCTTTTAAAGCACAAAAATCTTTATTTTTTATGAATTCCAATTTATTCTCTTTTTTTTTCACTTTTGCTTTTGGTATAATATGTAAGAAGGAATTAACTAATGCAAAGTCACAGGGATTTACTTCTATGTGTTCTTCTGAGATTTTTATAGTTTTCACTCTTACATTTAAATATTTGATTCATTTTGAGTTACTTTTTGTATATGTGTGAGGTAGGGATCCAATGTCCTTCTTTTGCATATGGCTATTCAGTTGTCCTAGCCATTTGTTGAAAAGACTATTCTTTCTCCCATTGAAATTCCTCTAAACCCTTGTCAAAAATCAATTGCCCAAAAATGTATTGGCTTAATTCTGGCTTCTCAATTCTCTTCCATTGATCTATATGTCTGTCCTTGTGCCAATGCCTCATGAACTTGCCTACTGTAACTCTGTAGTGAGTTTTGAAATCAAGACGTGCAAGTTCTCTGACTTTGTTCTTTTTCATGATTATTTTGGCTGTTCTGGGTCCCTTGCATTGCTGTATGAATTTTAGGATCAGTTTGTCAATTTCTTCCAAAAAGGGAGGAGGGCGGTACACTGGGATTTTGATAGAGAGAGCATTGAATCTGTAGATTAATTGGGGGAGTATTTCCATCTTAACAGTAATTCAGTCTTTCATTCCATAAAAACAAGATGTCTGTCCATTTATTTAGATTCTCTTTAATTTCATTTAAGAATGTTTTGTAGTTTTCAGAGTAGAAATTTAACATTATTTTTGTTAATTTATTCCTAATTATGTTATCTTTCATGCTATTGTAAACAGAATTGTTTTTCTTCCTTCTATTTTTGAATTGTTTATTACAAGTGTATAGAAATACAATTGATTTTTTTGTGTGTATTTATCTTGTATTCTACAACCTTGATGAACTTGTTAGCGTTAATGTATTTTTTTATGGGTTCCTCAGAATTTTCTGTATTCAATGGGATGTCATTTGTAAAAAGAGATTGTTTTGTTTATTTTACAATCTGGAAGCCTGTTATTTCTTTTTCTTGCCCAGTTGTTCTGGATAGAATCTCCAGTATTGTTAAATTGAAATTTTTATAGTGGATATCTTTGTCTTGTTCCTGATCTTAGTGAAAAACTTTTAGTCTTAACACCATTCAGTATGTTTTTAGCTGTGAGGTGCTCATAGATACCTTTTTTAAGTTAAGGAAAAGTGTTTTTATTTCTAGCTTATTGAGAATTTTTATCATAAAATGGTGTTGAATTTTGTCAACTGCTTTTTCTATACATATTGGGATGATAATAT
Source organism: Tadarida brasiliensis (assembly GCA_030848825.1). Taxonomy (NCBI): domain Eukaryota; kingdom Metazoa; phylum Chordata; class Mammalia; order Chiroptera; family Molossidae; genus Tadarida; species Tadarida brasiliensis. The sequence goes on from CM061270.1 coordinate 46,078,282, forward strand.
CATTTTTGTCCTCTATTCTATTACTATTGTGTAATGCTTTCATTGATATTCACATGTTAAACCAACCATACATTTATGGGATAAATTCCACTTGATCATAGTGTATAATTTTTTTATATGTTGCTGGATTTGGTTTGCTAATATTTTGCTGAGGATTTTTGCATCAGTACTCATCCAGGGTTATTAGTATGCAGTTTTATTTTCTTATGATGGTTCTGTTGATTTTGGTATCAGAGTAATACTTGTCTCATGGAACGGGTTAGAAGCTACTCATTTCTCTTTCTTTTGTGAAGGATTGGTGTGAATTCTTCTTTAAATATTTGGTAAAATTCTCCAGTGAAGCCATTCAGTCCTGGGCTTTGCTTTGTGAAAAGTTTTTTGATTACTAATCCAATATCTTTTTTTATTATCTCTATTCAAATTTTATATTTATTCTTAGTTGATTTTGGTAGTTTGTGTCTTCTTAAGAATTTGGCTATTTCACCCAGGTTATCTAATTTGTTGGCATATAATAGTTTACAACATTCACTTATAATCCCTTTTATTCTGTAAATTAAGTAACAATATTCTATCTTTTATTCCTAACTTTAATAATTTAAGTCTTCTTTTTCCTTAGTCATCCTAGCTAAAGTTTTGTCAATTTTATAAATTTTTTTCAAAAACCCTCTTAGTGATTTTTTTTCTATTGCTTTCCTATTTTTCACTTCACTTATTTCTGCTCTAATACTAATGTCTTTCCATCTGTTCAGTCTGCTAGTTGGCTTATTTTTTAATGTAGGCATTTATAGCTCTAAATTTCCTCTAATCACTGATTTTACAGCATTCCAAAAGGTTTAGTATGTTGTATTTTTGTTTTCATTCATGGAACAACATTTTTAAATATAAAAGAAAAGAAATTTCAATCCAGAGTCCTATGAAAATAGCCTTAAAAAATACATTCTCAAAAAAGGAAAAACCAAGAGAATTTGTTGCTAGCAAAACAACTCTAAAAGAGATCTTGAAGAAAGTTCTTCAGTTTGAAGGAAAATGGTACCAAAGAAAACTTAGAACATTAATAATAAAGGAAAAGCAATAGAAATGATAAAATATCTATAATATCTAGATAAATATAAAAGACTCTTAAGTTCTTTAAATATACATGGCAGTTGAAAGCAAAAATTGTAACTTTATCTAACAAGATTCCTGATGGGATTTTCAATGTATATAAATGAAATGAATATGACAACTATAACATGAAGGAAGAAGGTTAAAAGGACTATGTGGTGGTAAGGATTCTACATTGCTCTTGAAATCATAAAATATTAATTCTAAGTGGAGTCTGAAATTTTAAGAGTGTATATTTTAATACCTATAGCAGCCACTTAATAATTTATATAAAGAGATATAGTCAAATATAATTTGAAAAAAAATTCAAATAATCACAAAGAAGGAAGGAAAGGGGAAACAGAGTTATAAGAAATAGAAGTGACAGCCCAGCTGGTGTGGCTCAATGGATTGAGCATTGTTCCATGGACTGAGAGGTCCCGGTTTGATTCCCAGTCAGGGCACATGCCCAGGTTTCTAGCTCAATCCCCAGTAGGGGGCATGCAGGAGGCAGCTAATTGGTGTTTCTCTCTCACATCAATGTTTCTCTCTCTCTCTCTCCCTCCCTCCCCCTCTCTCTCTAAAACATCAATAAAAACATATTTAAAAAAAAAGAAATAGAAGTGACAAACAGAAAATGAATTAGAAAATGGTAGAACTAAGTTTAAACATATAAATAACTAATGTGTAAACTAAACACACCAATTAAAATAAAGACATTCAACTATATGCTAAAAGAAATCTACTTTAAATATAATATTATGGGAAGGTTGAAAATAAAAGGATGCAAAAAGATATATCATGCAAACACTAATCAAAAGAAAGCTGGAGTCACTACATTAATATTCTACTTCCAAGAAAGGAAATAGTGGACTTCAGAGCAAAGAAAACTATCAGAAATAAAAAGAGACATTACATAAAAAAGTGAAAGGGTCATGAAAACTTAACAATTTTAAATGTGTGATTTGAAAATTATTCAATATTGTTTCAAAATACATGAAGCAAAAATGGACACAACTTAAATGAGAAATGGACCAAACTACAACTATATTTGGAGGCTTCAACATCCATTTCTCAGTAATCAAAAGAACAAGTAGGTAGAACATCAGTAAGAATATAGAAGAATGAACAACATCATCAGCCAACTGTATGTAATCAACATTTCCCAACTTACTTTATGAGGCCTGCATTATTCTGATATCAAAACTAGATATGGATAGTGCAACAGAAGACAGCTATGGACTAATATCCCTAATGAACACAGATTAAAAGATCTTTAATAACATACTAGCAAATCAAATCCAGCAACATATAATAAAGATTATACAGTGACCAAGTGTGCAAGACTGTAAGACTGCTTTAATATTTGAAAATCAAACATTGCTATCCATATACTGTAATTAAAAGACTAAAGAAGAAAAACAATATTATATTAATTAATGTAGAAAACACATTTGAAAATAATCTAATATCCATTCATGGTAAAACACTCAGCACACTTGGAATAGAAGGACTTCCTATTGATAAAAAAAAAAATCAACAAAAATACCTACCCCTAACATCATACTTAATTATGAAAGATGAAAAGCTTTTCTCCTGAGATCAGGAATAAAACAAGAATGTCCTCTCTTACCACTCCCCCTCAACATAGTACTGAAAGCCTACCCAGTACGATATGGCAAGAAAGAGAAAGAAAAAGGCATTCAGATTGGACAAGAAAAAATAAAATTGTCACTATTAACAGACAACATGATTGTCTATATTAAGCAGTCTCAAAAAACAAATGGTCCTAGAACTAATAAGTGACTTTAACAAAGTTGCAGGATGCTAGGTCAACAAGTAAAAACTATTTTTACTTCAAATTAACAATAAACAATGAGAAACCAAAAATAAAATCCAATACTGTTTACAATGGCTCAAAAAAAATTACTTAGACCCACATCCTCTAAATTACAAAATGTTGATTAAAGAAATGAAAGAAAACCTAAATAAATAGTAAGATATACTATGTTGTGTTCATAACTGGAGAATATAATACAGTTAAGATGTCAATTCTCCCCAAATTAATCTGTAGGCTAACAGTAGGATTGCATTGTAGATGCAGAAGCGAGTTCATTCTGAAATGTACATAAAAAGGCAAAGAAATTAAAATAGCCAAAACAATTTTGAAAAAGAGCAAAATCAGAGAATTCACATTCCTAATTTTAAGATTTACTATAAAACTACAGTGATCAAGAAAATGTGGCATTGGCAAAGAGATAGACGTAGATTAATAAAACAGAATAAAGAGTCCAGATATAGATCCACACAATTTTGGCTGATTTTTTATTTTTATTTTATTTTTTGTTCAGACAGAGTGGGAGAGAGAGGGCGGAAGAGAGAGAGAGAGAGAAACATCGATGTGAAAGGGACACATCGAGTGGCTGCCACCCGCACGACCAACCAGGGCCGGGGACAAACTGCAACCAAAGTACATGCCCTTCGCGGGAACCGAACCTGGGTCTCTCTGGACCGCAGGCTAACGCTCCAACCGCTGAGCCAAACCGGCCAGGGCTGGCTGATTTTTTATAAAAGTGTAAAAGCAACTCAATGTGAAAATTATAGTGATTTTTTCTTGTAGGCAAAAAAAAAAAAAGACAGCCTTTTTAAACAAATAGTGTTGGAACATATGCCAAGAGAGAGAAAGAAAACCTTGATCTAAACCTACACCTTATTAAAAAATTAACCCAAACCCAATTTAGATCATAAATGTAAATGTGCAACATGAAACCATAAAATTCTTAGAAAACATTGGAGAAAATATCTATGACCTGAAATTAGGCAGGGTTTTTAGACACAACATTAAAAGCATTATCCATGAAAGAAACAATTGATAAATTAGACTCATAAAAATTAAAAACTTTTGCTATGTGTAAAATACTGTTAAGAGAATGAAAGACGAAATACAAATTGGGAGAAAATATTTTTAAACCACATGTCTAAGAAAGGATATGTATTTAGAATGTATTTAAAACAAACAAACTCTCAGAACCCAACAGAAAGAAAACAACAACAACAAAAGTCAGGATAAAAACTTAAACATACACTTCAACAAAGAAGATATAAGAATCACAGATAAGCACATGAAGAGATGCTCAACATCAGTAGACATTAAGAAATTAATTAAATCTTCGATGTGATAAAACTGTACACATATTAGAACAGCTAAAACCAACAACAAAACAAAACTGATACTACCAAGTGCTGACAAGGATACAGTGCACCTGAACTCACATATATAGCTAGTGAGAATGCAAAATGGTCAAGCTGCTCTAGAAAACAATTTGGCAGTTTCTTATAACCCTCTAATTTCACTACTAGGTATTTATCCTACAAAATTAAAACACATATTTATACAAAATTCTGCCTGTCAGTGTTTATTGTAGCCCTATTCAAATTGCCCCCCCCCCCCAAAAAATGAAAACAACCCTAATGTCCTACAGTGGGTGAATGGGTAAACTGTAGGATAAATATACAATGAATTGCTACTCAGCAATAGGAAGGAACAGACTATTGATCTACACAATAAAATAGATGAATCTCAAGTGAACTGTACTAACTGAAAAAAAGCCAGTCTCAAGGTTATATACTATATGACATCATTTATATAACATTTTGGAATGGCAGAATTATAGCATCAGAATACAGATCAGTGGTTATCAGGGCTTAAAAGTGGGAAGGGTCAGTGAGACTTCAAAGTTGCCGCACAGGGAATTTTATGGTGATGACACTGTTCTGTATCTTATTGTGGTGGAAGGGGTTACATGAATCTATACATGTGTTAAACTCACAGAACTGTGTACACACACACACACACACACACACACACACACACACACTCAATTTTACTGTATGTTAGTTTTAAAAGACACATTTTTATACACTGCAGTGAGAACTGAAAGTGAGATTGTGTGGTAAACAGCCTTGAACAATGGCTGTACATAGTAGGTCTTCTACTAATATTAGTTCATTCCCCCACTCTTTCTTCCTCTTAGCCAAGGCCAACCCCCTTTCCAGTGGTCAGTGTACCTACTAGCTAGAATCTGTGTGTTCTGCACGGTTCAGAACTACAAGTCTGGTGGAGACTATGTAGATCTGCACCCCACCAGCTGTGACTCAGCTCCTCACCACCACGTTTTTGTCTAAAATTAGTGTAAAGACTGTGTTTAAAAGGAACCTTTATTGCTTAGATCAATGGGTGTTTGCAAAATAGGAAATGTCAAAAGTCAAGATATAGGTTTTATTCTTAGAGTAATGTGAAATATATTCCCCATGTTTTGGAAATTGGAGACATGGCCCTCTATAAAATGAAAGGTATCAATACTCTTCTGTCGCGCCTGCTGTTGCTTTGTGACGCACAGTTACTCCAGACATTATCATTTATACATGTCTGCATTTTTAATGGAAAGAGTCCATGTGTTTCTATTGACCACTGCTATTTATTTCTACCAATTAAATTTTATAGACAATTGCTTTGTTTCTATTACAACATGTGAACAATTTATTCAGGATCTGCTCTGGGTTAGCAGTTAGTATCTAGACAGGCATAAGCTTAGCTTAATATTATTATATGTTCTTCTGATGCAAAGCAGAGGTATTTATCTTGATTTCTGGTAAAATCTCTGGCTCTTATTAGAAAAAAAAAATAATGTTAAATAATGTTTTCTTCTCATCATCACAGAGGAAATTAAATTTTTCAGGGATTTTTTCCCCCTCTGTCAAAATACATGTTGCTCTTAAAGATTAGGTATAGATATCATCAGGTTATTGCCTTGAAGACTAAATAACTCATTCTTCAAAATCCCATAATAAGTAACATATCTATTATCTTAGGAGTGAATTTAGATTACAGGGTTGCCTTCTGAACACCGTCCTGTTCTCTGAATCTATTTTAAACAGTTTTATGCATTTGTTCTTGTCTCTAACAGAGTTCATTGGAACATTCAACATTTACATTTTACACAGTCAGTAAATGATAATTATTCAGTGCATATGCTTTCTGATTAAATGTGTGAAACTTCTAAATAGAAAACGGAAATTAGTTTTAAGCATTGTGAAAGACTTAAATGTATCTTTGGTGCGTGGAGCAGTGATCAGGCTTTTCCTTGTGGTGCTCCTGTGGTTTCCTTTACAGTGATTGTCATAGTCAGCCAGAGCCCATAGATCCTAGAAGGAAGTTTATCCCTGGTTAATCCTCCCATATTTTAGCAGAAGCAGCTCTAAACTGACCTTTATGTGACAGTTGCCTTTCATTATTGCATCTTGAACTAAATGTTGTCAATAAAAACCACAGTTAAATCAGGTTGACATTAACTGAGGGGACCAAAAGGACTGCTTTACAGGTATAATATTTTTTCCATTTTATCAGATGCCATCTGAGACCCTGGTGAGTCATTAAAGGGGCATCCTGTTTATTCACTCTGATCAAGAAAGAGTAAGAACAGCCCTCCTTCCATCACCTTTACCCCCCTTTATCTTCTACCTCCCCTACCCCCTTTCCCTCTGGTAATCACCATACTGTTGTCTGTCTATGAGTTGTTGGTTTGGGGTTTTTTTTTGCTTAATCCCTTCACCTGTTCATTTAATATATAAATGACCCTCCATTAATTCTAAGTAACTGCCCCATGACTATACTTGCTTTTTTTCAAACCATTTTTCTTTATTTCCCTGGCTAGAATATAAGCTCATTAGGGTAGACACTTTGTCTTTTTTATCACTATGTCATCATGGCCTAAAACAGTGTCAGACATATACATAGGAACACAATCAATATTTGTCTAAAGAACAAATGGGCATTCTCTGACTCTGACTTTTAATGTCTGCCTTTCATCCTTCACCTTAGACTCCCCTCCCAGGGTTACTTGTCTCATTTCTATTCGATGCTCTTCTTCTCAATACTACTCTTATTCACAGCACTATATACCTTCTGAGGTAGAGTTCTCTCTGCCCTGATCCAGCCTCAACACCCAGAACTTAAGCTCCACTGACCACAGAAGGAGGTCTCCAAGGGAACATGCACATGTCCTATTTCTCTGTGTTGTTATTTCAGTGAACGATAGTAGTGTGTTAATTTGGAGGTTTCCACGCTCCCCGATTAGAAAGAATCCGCCTCATCCATGTACTGAGGGGAGGGAGATCTGGGAAAGGATAGGAGCAGCTTTGTGAAAGCCTCTCCCATCATGCCCTCATGTAGTTGCCAACTCCCAGCTGCTCAGTGATCAGACAGCTTGCTGGTGCTTTGTGCCATCTACACCAGGCATTCTCATTTTCACTACGTTCAGGTTCACCTGGGAAGCTTTCAAAATAAGGATACCTGACCACAACCTGCCCACCAGGCTCAGGCATTTAGAGCACATAAAAACTCCCCCAAATGACTTGAATATGCATCCAGGGCTGAGAACCACTGGGTTCTAAAGGGTTCAATCCCATGCAAACTAGCTTTTCGGTAACAAACATCCCAACTCAAAGTCTTAAGCCACAAGATAGAAGAACAGACCAGCAAGGGATCTGACTGACACGTAGCTTATGCCGTATCTAAGACATCTGCCATCACTCAACCCTAGCCACTTATAATTATGTAGGAATGTAGCCCACTGTTGATAAGAGAGAAGCCATAAATCTGCAATTATAGATGAACTTTCACAGTTTGAAGTGCTGGCAACCAATTCAAATTTCTTTAAAATACTGCGTGGGTTAAACAAAATTTATCTTGAGCTGGATCCCATTCATGGGCCAATAACTGGCAGTTTTTACTTTATACCAACTGCTCTCCCATATCCCAGGAAATCCTGTCTATATTCTTCACCAAGTGTGCATTAAATTCTTAGAAAGCTAGATTCCTTTTTTATCATTCATGTATGTTCCAGGTATTGTTTTAAACAAAACTGATTCATATGCTTGGAATAATTTTAAAGGACCAAAAATTCCTGTGATTTAGAGTATGAGAATTGCAAAGCCTCAGACTTAGAGCTATTGCCAGTATAAACATCATCGCCCATCTACTAACATGTATTAATTCATGAAATATATAAAGCACTGACTAGGCCCTTCGGAATACAGACAAGTGGTATAGTTCCTGCTTTGTACAACCATTCCATGTACTCAGAAGATAGGACATAGACCCGTAGGATTTTAGTACATGTACAACATAAGCCGTTTATTAATGGTGAGAGCCTGGCTGGTTTGAATTTATATGCAGGAAGTAATAGAACATTTCACTGAAAAGGAAGTGAAGGCAGATTATGGAGTGCCTCAGATGGATGACGGATGATTTAAGACTTTTAGAGGCAATGGTGAGCAACAGAAGGGGCTTTGTGTGTTTTTAATTTTGATGGTTTTTGTTTTGCTTTTGTTTTTTCTTTTGCCTTGTCTTGCTTTTGAGTAGGGGAGTGTCAAGGCAAGCAATGTTTGGAGGAGCACTCTGATCATCGTAGATGAGACACACTGGACAGTAGAGACCAGAGGAGGGTGACCTATCAGTAAGTCACAGCCAAGGCTGCAGACATGAGGGAATGGAGGTCTGGCCTGGGTGGTGGCAGAGGAATGGAAAGGAAAGGGTAGGCTCAAGTGATTTTGACCTTTACTAGATAAAAAGAAGGGTTAGCTATTGATAAGTAATCCCCTAAGATGGGTTTCATGCTGTGTTGAGCACTTAACATAAAATTATCTCTTTTGCTTTTAACTGAGTATGACTGAAGTGGGAGAGCACTTGAAGAAGATTCCACTGTATAACCACAATGTAAAATGGATCTTACAGCACCTCAGAGATCATCTGGTCCAACCTCCTCACTTTTCCCAGTCACTTACATACCTTGTAGCAGAGCCAGAGTAGAGCCCAGATTTCTAATGTTTTACCCTAGTGATCATCCCTCTTCACTGTGTTGCTTCTTCATGCTGAGCTCTCATATAAATGGGTTATAAATCAGGTATCAGATTCAGGTAAGAAGACGAACATGAACAGGTGATAAAATGAATGTGAACAGGTGATAAAATGTGGTGTAGAGAGTAATTCCATAACCACTCAGTGCAAACAAGGGAGGGGGAGAGTCAGGAATAAAAGTCTCCACAACCTTGATGTAAAGGTTGTACAAAGGAGGAGATAAAGTCAGTAGTGATATACAGTTAGCAATAGTGCCTACATTGCTTTTATCAGCCCTGCACAGATGTTGAGATAAGGGGACATAAATGGAAATAAAAGGAAAGCACATTCAAAACAGCTATTAGAAAGCCCTGTTCCCTGCGAGATGATAAAAGTGAAGAATCACCACTCTGGAAAGGTTGTTGAGGGGAAATCGTAGAGACTCGGGGCACAGTGAGGTGTCATTGGAGCTGGGCTTGCAGTGGCGCCCGCCTCATGAGCTTCTGTCTTATAAACATAAACTTTCTCTCCTAAATGAAACATCCGGGCATTATAAATTGACACCATAGCTTGTGACAGTGTCTACATAGGACAAGTCACCCAGAAGTTTAGCTGAGTGGATGGGTTAATGAAAACAACATCTGGACAACTGGATCTCCCCCTCCTCTAGCCAGTCCTCTGGTGTCATGTAGACAATCCCTGTGGCAGCGCGCCTGACTTGCCAAAGTCTCTGGCAATCTTAAACTGTGCCAAAAGGTAAAGCCAAATGCCCTCTGTTATAAATTACTCGACAGCCCATGTACTAGAGCTAAACAGTGGAGGAGGAAATAGGAATACAAAGGCTTTCTGTGACTTTCCATTCATTCTTCCTTTATGTTCATAATACTTATTCCCTCACAGATAAAGCATCACAAAGGACGACCTGGGGACGGTTTTTCACCAACTCAGAAATCATAACATCCTGATCGAGATGGATTTATTAGGGTACAACCAGAAAATAACTTCTTTTACTACCACTGCCGAGCAAACCTACTCTGTGGATTCATTTTTCCCCGATGAAATTTTGGGCAGGCATAACTGTTCCAGTCTCATAAATGTAATGAAAGTCCACTGCCGTCTATTATTAAAGGTCCACTCTCAACCTGCTTAAAACTTCCCTGTTGCATTGCTTGGACCTGCTTCAGACTCAGAAACCTACAGCTGGTGAGGAACAGACAGTGTCTTCTCTCTCATTCCACCTCCTTCCCCAGCTGCTGCTATCTCCGGCTCACCTGGGCCAGGCCTAGCAGGGAGAGAGATGGGAGGGAAAGGAACTGGATCTAACGCTGCTGACACAGTGACCCTCTGGCCTTGGGACCCCCTGGGTGTGGCACATGGGCTCCTCGCACTGGAGACCCACCTGTACTTCCCAGGGAGTAATTCCTCCTCCCCCGGCTTCCAGCAGGCTAGACAATACAGGCTCTCTTTTGGGGTCGGTTCACTAGTTAAGCAAGTCCACTTTCCTCCGGATGAGCAGTCCAACTCCCTTCTGCAGGGTCCAGGTTTGGCTCCTGGGAAACCCACACCTTTGTCTTTGTTATTCTTTGAGAGAATAACAGCTCTCTCCCATAGCAGCGGGCCACTTCTCACCCTTAGAGACCAGGCTTGTCACGTTTCTGTCTCTATCATCTCCCAAAATTGCAAGAAATGCATGTCAACCCCTTCAATTTGTTCTCCTAATATCGCCCACATTTGGCTTAAGGTGAAGGACAAGTGCCCCCTCCACACCATGGAAAAGGAGATGCAAAGAACAGTGACCTTTCTGTCCCAAGAAATCCTCAAGGGTGATTTACAATCACCGATGCATTTGTGTACGAAGCCTAAACCTGGGTGAAGGGCTAATGCTAACTGAACTCAGAGTAAAGTATGGAACACCTGCATCGATTTAATTGTTCTAGACAGTTAAGACTCATGCCAAAATGGGGGAAATTTTTTGTTTTTAAGTTTAATTTTAAGTCAAATTATACATAGAAGCCACCTCTCCCTACCTTGGTACCCCTTTCCAGCTCTTCCCTGCCGCACTGGCTTCAAGACCCATGTGTAACAACATGAAAAATGCCGCCAATTAGATGTCCAAATGATTTTGACAGTGGGGTAGTCATATGCTGGGTCATGGTAAATAGCCAAATCAAGTTATTTCAACTTTATTTTTTTTCTGGATGGTTTGCTTATTTAGTTCAACATACCTCTTGGATAGTTTTCCTACACACATTTCCAGGAAGTTACTTAGGGTAAGAGTTTGACCTGGAGAGTGTGAAGAGCAAAAGCTCTGGCCATTTTGAGGTCAGGAAGATGATCAGTTTCTTTTTGCCTATCCTTTGCCAAGCTGTTCTCACTTTAATTTTTAAACTTGCGTGGAAGTCAAACAACACAGAGCCCAGTGTCATTCACACTGGGGCCTTCATAAAAAGGCAGCTTTCTCAGAAAGAATATTGGTTGTTTTCCAGGCTGCCAGAAGCTTTTTATGGGATTTTAAAAACTATTCTCCTTGAAGTCAAAACGAGAAATTATGTTTGGCCAAGGGTGAATGGACTACCCAAGATATGAATTGCTTCTAACAAAGACACATTTCAAGGGATCCTAAAGCTTCCCAATTTCAGGAAAGAAAACAATAAATCCCACCCACCGCATTTATCAGGGAAGAGATGTTAAGTAACTTGCAATAGTAATGAAAAAAAAATTTTTCAGAGCCAGCTTGATAAACTGTGCATTTTTACAGAAATCATTCAGGCACTTCATGCCACCTTACAGAGTGGAGTAGAGGTGCCATCTGACGACAGGGTATGATGACACTTTTAAATAGCTCTCTCTGTTTAAAAAACAAACAAATAAATAAATGATGCTTGGGATATGGCCTGGTGAGAATTTCAATCTTGAGAAATTAATTATGAAAGATTTCAAGCATGAAGTATAGAGAATGATATAATAAACACCCACAAAACACCACTCCGCTCTGCCAAATCATAACATTTGGTCTTAATGATTCAGATCTTTTTTTAAATTAGAAAATACTTCAGATATAGTTGTTTACCACTTTTGCCTCCTGTCACAGAGGTGAACACTCAGCTGATTTTGGTGTTGATCATTCTCAGTATTTTCCTTTTGATAAATATATATATGCATCATTAAACATGTTTTAATATATAGGCTTTGTTATTATTCAGGTATGGCAAGGCCAACAGATCAGAAGACATCTGCTATTGATAGTTTGTTATACTCACTATTGATGTTTGTCAAGAGAAGGGTGTGTGCCACACCAGCAGGGCACATGGGGAAGTTTTAATGTTTAGATTTTTCCCATTTAGAGATTTTTATACAGTACCAAGCAAAGGTCTTTGTTATGTTTTCCACTATGATAATCAATAGTATGCCTTATTGATTAGCCCATGTTTTCTTCCATTGATTTTTAATGCAACCTGATCGTTTGTCATTTGCTTTTTTTTATAATCTATTTCTGTGCTCTTTATTCTCTTCCATTGGTCTATTTCTTAATCCCTGTCAATACCACAGCATTTTAATCACTATAACTTCATAAAAATCATATTGCCTCACATGTAATTTCCCCAATCTTGTTTTACTTCTTCAACATTGTTTTGGCGATTCTTCCATATAAATATTCATCAGCTAGTCAATTCCCATGCACACATACCAAAACAAACAAAAAAGATATTGTACCTTAATATGTTTTAATATTGATAAAAATAGATATTTTCACAATATTGAGGCTTCCTATTTATAATGTGCTGTTTTTGTTTGTTCAGGATTTTTCTTAATGTCTTTTAATTAAATATTTGATTATGCTTCATAAATCCCTGTCTTCTTAGCATCTTATATTGTATAAGTTTTGTGATCATTGTAATTGACATACTTTAAAGTAGTAAACCAATGCAAATTATTTTGTGTACTAATTGTACAGCCAGCTACCCTCCTAGACTTCCTTATTAGTCCTACTAAAATCTCAAATTATTTTAAGACTAAAGTTTCTTTGTTATGTAGACAATCATGCTATCTATAAATAATGACAAGTTTTAAATCAATAATCCTGCTGTATCTTTTTCTTCTCTTACTGTGTAGACAAGGCGTCTAGCACGATATTAAATAAAGAGGTAATGGTAGGCATTCTTGCTTCATTCCTAATTCTAATGAAATGTGTCTAATATTTCACCATTGAGCATAACATTTATTGTAGTGGTTGTTAGATTTAATCTTTTATCAGATCAAGAACATTCCTCCTTTTCCTTGTTTGTCAAAAGGTTTTTGTTATGAATGGGTTTTGGTTTTTATCAAATATATTTCTATGACTCTTAAGAAAATCATGTAGCTTTTCTCTTTTAATTTCTGATATGTGGAAATTTTCCTTAATAGAGTTTTCTGATATTTGCAACCCTTGAATTCTAGAACAAACCCAAACTGGTGATGATGTGTTATCTGTTTACACTCTATTGGACATATATTGTCATTATATTATTTCAGATTTTCCCATTTACATTAATAAGTGAGATTGGCCTAAACCTTTCCATTCTTTTATTGTCCCTGTCTGGTTTTGTTACTGATATTACACCAGCCACATAAAATGGGTTGGAGAACATTCTCTTTTGCTAGTCTCTGGAATAGTTTGTATGTGATTGATATTTTTCTATTATTTTAAGGAGGTAGAATTTACTTTTTAAATCATATGATGCTGACATTGTTTAATGGTAGGTAGCTTTTAAACTACCAACCCAATTTGTATATGTTTATAGATCTATTATGTTTTTCTAGAACTTCTTGAGTCGGTTTTGGTTAAGCACGTATTTCTAGAAAAATTGTCCATGTTGTCTGATTCTTCAAATCTATTATACCAGCAGTTAAGTGCCACTTTTCATGTCTCTCCTTGATTCATTGTTGTTTTTTTCTTGCTTAAAGTGAACATATTATTTTTATTCTGTTAATCTTTCCAAAGAATTAGCTTTTGATTTTGTTTATCCTCTTTATTGTTTCTAATTAATTTATACTCTTAACTTTATTATTTTTGCTGTCCACTTTCTTTAGGCTTCTTCTCTTAGGGCATACTTAAATTTTGCAATGTGCATTAAGTTAATCTGTTAGACTCATTTACTTTATTTCTAAAATAAAAATTCACTAAGGATAAAGTTCCTTTTGCTTTTACCAATGTTCCCTATTTTAAAAAAAATCTGCACATACATTTTATATTAGTTACAGAAAAATCAATAAGGATATAATGAATTATCAGAAAATTTCTGATTAAAACCTTCCACAATATGTAGTTTGCAACTTTAATTAATAAACAGTTCTCTTCAATAAACATTCAAATAATGTTACTTTTCTATAACAATCATTTTTAGTGTTAAATTTATAAGAGACCTTGAAACTACTGTAATAAAATTTTCAATATTACAAGAAAGCTCCTTTACCCATCTTAGCAATAAACTTATGTAGAAACTTAATCTTATATTAGTATAGACTGAACCTTATATTAGTATAGACTGAACTTAAGCTCTTCGTATCAAGTTGCTAAGTTTAGCTGAGTGTTTATCATCTCAAAACATTTCTATCAACAGTTCTTCATTTTACCAATGTTCCTTATTAAACTGCTTTTGGTCCTGGTGGTTTGGCTAAGAGGTTGGAGCCTCGGCCCTTGGACCAAAGAGTCACCAGTTCAATTCCAGTCAAGAGCACTTACCTTACTTCGGTTGTGGTTCAGCCTGGTCCTGGCTGAGGTTGTGCAGGAGGCAACCAGTCGATGTGTCTCTCACATGTCAATGTCTCCCTTTCCCTCTCCCTCCCACTCCCTCCCTCCCTCTCACCCACTCTATCTGAAGATGGATGGAAAAGTATCCTCCAGAGAGGATTAAAAAAAAGGAAACAGCTTTTGAGTTTGCACCTTAAGTTCCAGCCATAAATGGAATAAAGAAATATTGGCTTTATCGTTTTCTGTTTCAAGGACTCCATTGTTCTTCCACTAGTTTCCTATGCTGGAAGCGTAGCTCATTAATTTTCCATCTTTTTTCTTTTATCTGGCATAATAATCTAAAGCTACAAATTTCTCTATAAGGAGCAGTTTAGCTACATCCCATAAGTTTTATATGTTGTATTTTATTTATAATTCACTTCCAAATAATTCCAAACTATTATTGTAATTTCTTCTTGGACCCATATCATTAAAAGGGTGTTAGTTTTGTTTTGCTTTGGTTTAGGCTTTCCAGTTGGGTGTACGTGTGTTGGGCATGGGGGTGAGGTTAATTATCTTTTCTTGCTGACTTAAAAGTAATTTAATTGCATCATTGTCAAAGAAAATGATTTGTTTGACACCAATTTGTTTGTGACCTAGTTCTTGGTCAACTTCTTTTTAGTATTTCTTACTAAATAGGTAAGTTTTCCAACAGTTATGAAAACCCACCTATTCAATAAGGAGCACTAATTTCTTTGTTCACTATTCCTTCTTATTTTTTGTTCTTTCCCACTGAATTAAATTTTCTTATTCTATAAAGGAAATCTTTTGCTAAAACTTTGTTG
Organism: Tadarida brasiliensis; assembly: GCA_030848825.1. Lineage (NCBI taxonomy): Eukaryota > Metazoa > Chordata > Mammalia > Chiroptera > Molossidae > Tadarida > Tadarida brasiliensis. Next base: position 46,093,817 of record CM061270.1, read on the forward strand.
TTAGTGGCTAATTAAACTTGTCTAAATGTGTCTTTACCTTCACATTTGAAAATAATCATTTTGGGATACAGTATTCTAAATTGGCAATTCTTTTCTCTAACAATTTTGAATATATTTTTATAAGTTTTCTAATTATTTTTTTATTTGATGATGATATATCTTTTTTTCTCTGTTTGCATTTAAAATACTTTTTATTTTTTTATTTTTTTATTTATTTTTTTTTTTATGGCTCTACAGTTTTAACAGATATCTGGCAGTGGATTTACCTTTGTTCCTATCCTGGGCTTAGTTGAGATTTCTGAATCTGAGGTTCTATGTCTTCTATAAATTATGGAAAATTTCCAGATTCTATTTCATTGAAAATTTCTTGTCATCCATTTTCCTTCTAAAATGCATATGAGAGCGAAAGAGAAAGAAAAAGCACAGATGAAAGAAATGGTCTTTGCATTCCCTCTTCCATGTTGTATACCAGCTTGCCATCAAAACACAAATCCCTCCACTTCAAAGTCCAGAAAAACTGCCCTCCCCCATACTTTGGCTTCAGTTTGCCCTCTTAATATTCCGGTTTGTATTCACTACTCAGGGTTCCATCTGGTACTCAGTTGCTTTGCTTTGGACCTCTGGGGATTTCTCATACATTTTTGCAAGCTCAGTATGCATTGAAAACAATATTTTTGCCCTGGCCGGTTTTGCTCAGTGGTTAGAGCATAGACTCTTGGACCGAAGGGTTCAATTCCTAGTCAAGGGCATGTACCTGGTCAAGGGCAGGTTTGATCCCCAGCCCTGGCTGGGGTCATGCAGGAGGCAACCAACTGATGTGTCTCTCTCACATTGATGTTTCTCTCTCTCTCTCTCTCTCTCTCTCTCTCTCTCTCTCTCTCTCTCTCCCCCTCCCTCCCTCCCTTCCACTCTCTCTAAAAAATCAATGGAAAAATATCCTTGGGTGAGGATTAACAACAACAAAAATATTTGTTATATATTATATAAGATTTCTAGGTCATTTTTAATGGAAATATCTTCAAGTTATCTAGTATATAGCATGTCAGGAAATGGAAATCAAGACTTTCCATCTTCAGAAAAGATTTAATTATATTAATATTAATTTTAACCACTTAATACAGATAACGGCAATGAAAAATTTTTAAATGTGCCTGCTACTAAGGTTGAGTTAAAAAGGGCTATCTAGTTGACTTGTTTTAAATAGAAGAATCAATTATCTTTGTACATCTCATTAATTAATATTTTACTTTAATACTTTAACTCCCTTAAATTTTTAGACTGAGTAGTTTAAAGCAATTTTACTGTGTGCTTTTACTGTAGGTTGTTTTCATCAGTTTTCTGTCGTGTGATAAGTAGGAACAAAAGAAACTTTTCTGTGTTAATTACAGTTATATAAGCACAGTGAAGGGAAAATGAACTAATTGTGATTCTTTGCAGATGGGCATTCTAGAAGTTGACACTCTTCCAGGTCTGTTATGCCAAATTGAAAATTAGATCACTTTTTATTTAAATGGTTTCTTAGAGACTATGCTTTTAGTATGACCTGATAGTTTTAAGACCCAGGCTCAAATTCACCCACTCTTTCCAATCTTCATTTTATATATTTATGTACCTTGGGATCTTTCTCATTTCAATCCTTGTGTAACATGTATAGTTATTACAGCAACAGTATCCCACAACCGTTTTCTGGTGATGCCAAGGTTTCTGGTTTTGCCTTCCCAATATGTAAACTCTTTGCAAGAACAGCACACAGGATTCTCTCTCATATAGTTTCACCATGGAACTGGTACACGTAGCAGTCAAATTCAGACAAAGTAAAAACAGAATTATTTGCCTGAATAACAACTTTATCCAAAACAGGAATTTCACTATCACCAATAAATGATAGGAGACTGAAGCAATGAAGCTATGTGAAACTATCCAAGTCCGTGGTGTTTAATTATTTAATTCCTGCTCAGGGACTGCTTTGCAGAAGGAAGAATTAAAGTGAAAAGGAAACCAAATTCCTATTAATCAATTACAAATCAAGAGAAAGCCAGAGGGAGGAAATCCAGGGGAATAGTATTCCTGGTGTAGAGATTCCTAAAGGGTCACTTAGAATTCCACCCTCAAGCCTAGAACTCTCAAACTTTCAACAGCCATTCATTTAGCCATTCCAGACATGTTTTTTAAGTACTAGTCATAGACCAGGCACTGTCCTAGGCATTTGGTATATAGCAATAGACAAATCAGGCAATAATTCCTGCCCTCATGGAGCTCATTCTAGTTATGGGTAAGAGATAAATAATACACGAATGCATAAATAGAATGTATGACATGTCAGAAGTGCTATGAAGGAAAATTTAAGCAGGAAATGGGGCCAGGGGCCAAGCTGGGGAGACTGTCGTTGTAACTAGGGTGATTAGAGAAAGTATCATTGAGAATGAGGTATCTGAGCTAACAGCAGGCTGAAGGAGCAAGCCAGGAGGATATCTACAAGAAGAATGTTCCAAGTTAAAAAACAAAAAACTGCAAATGCATAGACATTAGGCAAGAAGGAACCTGGCATGTCCAAGAGAGTACTGTGGCAAGAATGAGATGAGCAAAGAGAATGTTGTCAAAATTGAAGTTAGAGCATCTGTGGAAAGGAAGAGTGGGAAAATTCTGAAGTGTCCTGTAGGCCACTGTATACAATGTGGGTTTTTCCCTGACTAAGCCGAAGAGCCATTGGAAGGATTTTGAGACAGGTGTGAGACAAATATTTCAAGCAGAAGAAGATGGCAAAATCTGAAGACAGCTGAGGTTAAGAGAAGGCTTTTTCTTGATGGAAGAAATGATGGCATGTTTGTATACTGATGGGCAGCATCCAGTAGAGAAGCAAAAACAGGTGAATAAAATTTATGAAAGAAAGGGGAAAATGCTGTAGTGGCTGCCTTGACTAGAAGAGAGGAGAAGAGATCTGATGTGGATTAGAGGAACTGTTCGTAGCCAGGTCCAGGGTCCTGATCACCCATGGCAAAAGGAGGGCAGTTGGGTGCACAAGCACAGGTAGATGGGTTGATAGCTAGGAGCCATGTGCATGCATAAGGAAGTTCTCTTCTATTGGGTTCATTGTCTCTTTGAAAGGTTGGAGCAGAGGAAGAGAAAGGGCTTCTCCCAGGGCACAGTAGGCAGCATGGAGTAGTGGAGACAAGCAAGGTTCATATCCCTTGCTCTGCCATGAGCTGTGTGACCCTGGGCAACTTTTTTAACCTCCATAATCCTCAGTTTCTCTTTACTCTAAATGGGGATACATTTATCACTGCTTTGTGGTGAGGATGAAGAGAGACTGTGCAAAAGCAATTGCAACCGTCACTAAATGGCAAAGACCTAGTACACGTTTGCTGCTAGCTGATTTTAATACATTAGGCACTCAATTACTTCTCGATGGATGGATAGGTTGTGATATTTTATGTCCACTCTCTTTTCAGGAGGTTCGTTCTCACCAAGCTTCGAGTCATCCCAAAAGGAGCATTTTCGGGATTTGGGGACCTGGAGAAAATGTATGTACCTGACAATGCCGGGTGGTGGCCTCGATCGGGCTGTGGGCAGCAGCCGCAGATCACACCTAGTGGGATGCCCTGTGCTTAGATGCCAGGAAAGTCTTCGTTCTTCCTCCCATCTTGTGTCCATGTCTGAGTTCCTAAGCAGTAATGTGGGATCTTTCAGAGTGTGGCACTGAAATGAGCACAAGCAATCCAAGAATCCTCAGTTTTCTTCTATAAGGTGTTGCTTTCAAAGGAATTTTGATAAACAAAAGCCTATTTTCTCTGCTGACATCCATTCTTTTTCAGGGACACTTTCTATAGTTTCTGACTAACTTTTAATGGACAGCAGGGCCTAACCTGTGTGCTTTAGAGCTTCTCTAGTCTTCCTGTCCCAAACCACGCTGACAAGGTAATTGATACATAAGCATTTAAAAGTATTAGGAACGTTTACAGCCCTGAGGGAGATTTCCTTTGAAAAGAGAGAACCCCTTTGTTAATGCAAACATTCACCTCTTATTGGGCTAGTTTAATGCAGGGATTTTCCCAAATAGGATTTTTCTCAAAATGGGTAGCAGCAATACAAAGCAGAACAAATTATCTCATATTTCAGGTAACCCACTCTCCCTTTGAAGGCTCTTGATTCCTCTCCCAGGCCTTTAGAGCCAGGGAAATATGTTCTTCACTGCAGTGGCAGCTAGAATTCAGGATTTAAATGCCAATAAATACAGCAACAGATAAACGGATTACACCGAAGGGAGTGAGAGCAACCCCCAGATCACAGGTGTTTTCTCCTTCATGAAGCCATTCAATCTTGCCTCTTGGTTCTTCCGCTCCTCCCCACCCCTGCACCCATTTCAGAAGAATATTTATTAAGGTCTGAGGAAACCAGAAAGAAACCCATGAATGAAAGAAACACAAAGCAGGTAGTTATTATTAAACCACCTGCTTAGAGGAGGGTGGTCAGAACCCTGGGTTTGAATGTCAATTTTAATTCAAACTTACTCCTGTAACCTTGATTAAATTGCCATATCTTTCAGGGCGTTGGTTTCCTCATCTGGGTGCTGAAGGAGTTGTTCTGAAAGAGGGAGATGGTTTATGTGGTCTCTAACTGATAAGTGCACACATCCTCCAGTTGGATGAGAGCCCAGTTTAAGACCTGCAGTCTTCAGGGTTTAGCTTCTCAAAGACATTCAACACTCACAGGAAGAGAGAGATGGGGCACTCGTCTGAGCAGAGCTCACCAAGGGAAACAGGAAAGCAACAGACTTGGGCAGCTTTTGGCTCAAGGTATGTTCCTGATAGATTAGCTATTGCCTTGCCTGGAATTAACATAGACCACATGATTATTAGATATGCCTCCCCCCCCCCAAACAGCCCTATAATTGCATCAAAATTATTCTAAAAACAGGAATATCCGACATCACAAATAATCCACCTTAATCAAATTCAATCCAGCCATGCGACTGCCCCCTAACTGGGCATTCAGCATCAGACAAGACCTTTCTGTGGTGATCTAAATGGTTGAGCTGAGCTGTTACAGCAGCAATTTCCGAGACAGGGCAGCTGGCTCAGAAACTCCTCAACTTCCTCAGACATGGCTTGTCCATCTCTGCCTCGTGTCTTTATTAATCAGCCTGCACCGACACAGTGAGATGCCAAAAATAAAATTAAAGTGACTATATTTTTTCCAGCACCTTTTATGTCCTAAGGCTTCAAAAACATTTGCTAGTAGAGGGCCTGGCACTGAACTAAACTCTGAACACACTGTCTGTACCCTTCAGTCTTTATGCTCATCTTGATCCATTGTCTCACCTTCTAAATGAGTTCTCATCTCCTTTCCAAAAAAGCCCCTGCATTTTTGTTCTTCCTTTTAACCAGTTTCCTGAACTTAATAAATATTGGCTTTCTTTCCACTATCTCTCTCTCCACAAATCATAAAATTCCTTTCATTTATTTTCGGTGTGTGGCCTACCTTCACCTCTCCTTATGAAAAAGAAGGGGCAAAAGCTTTCTGCGTGAACTCTGTCTCCCCTCCCTGCTGCCTTCCTCTCTCCTCTCATCACTACCACCCTTTTGAAAGAGCAGCTTATAGTCACTGTCTCCCTCTCTCCTTTCAATCACTCCTTAGGCTGCCCACTTGCTATGTGCCCACTGATTATCTAACACTATTATTCTATTAAAGTTCCCAACAATATCATAGCTGGCTGATCTTATGACTTCTACTTTGCCTTCTGAGTAATTAACTTATACGCAGCTTTAGATTTCACTGATCATTCATGCCTTTTTTAATGCTCTTTCCCCTTTTCACGTCACTGATATCACACCCTTCTGCCTGCCTTCCTATCCTCCCAGACCACTCCACAGCCACCTCTCCATCGTATTGTTCCTCCAAACTTCAGATATTCCAGGGCTCCGTTTTGGGCTATTTTTATAGTCACACCTCCAAACCATTATTCATCAAAGGAAGTCATACTCTCATGGCTCCTAAACCTTCGTCTTTAACCCCACCTCTCTTCTGAGGCCACAGTGCTTGTTTGGAAATGGAGAGCCTCCAAAATACCCGCACCTGAGTAGACTGCCAGTGCCTCCAATTCAACATGTGCACATTGTCTCTGTCCTCAGATTTCTCATCTGCCCACACTGCCCAGTGAATAACATCACCATCTGCCCAGACTCCCAAGCAAGAAAATGTGGTCTTCCTGGACTCAGGCCTGGTCTGTCCCTTACACCCAGGTGTTCTCCAGTGCCGTTGACCCCCCTCCCCCGAAACATCTCCCCAGATTGCAGCCCTCCTCTCACCCCTGCTATTAGAACCACAGTCTCATCCACTCACACAGCCTACTGCGCCCGGCCACCAAGCCTGTCCCAGCTTCGGTCTCACCACCACTCCGCGGCCCGACCTGCGTGGCTCAAACTCACTGGCAGAAGAAACTGGAAGGGACTCTTACTGCTAACGATTTTAGTCTTAAGTCTCTGGCACAGAAATCAAAGCCCTCAACCTCCCACCATATGCACTGTACCCCACACTTTCACCAGAGAGGAAAACTTGCCTTTTCCCAAGCATTATCATTACCAGACATCATATTACTTATTTAGTATGTGATGGCTGGTTCCTCGGACAATGCCTGGCACATAGAGGGATAAAAAATAGTAACAGGTTGAATGAATGAATGAACAAACAAACAAAATATACTTTCATACTGGTCTTATGTAGACACTGTCTCTCTGCCTAAAATTCTACTTAAAATTGGAACAGAAATTCTGCTTGCCCTCCAGGCTCCAGGTCAAATGTTTATTCCTTTGTCCAGTCTTTCCAGAACTCACCAGTGTTTCCAAACCATAATCTCATGTTCAGAGTATTAATAGCATAGTTATCGGATTATATTGGAAATTTACAGGTTTTTCCAGATCCCTTGATTGTTCTTTAAGGGCAAGGTCAGAGTGTAACTTAGCTTTGTATTAAAGGACAACAACAAGTCCTGCTGCTTTATCTCCTTGCTGCACCTCTAATCTGTCTGCTTCTCGCCTTCCCGGCTTCCACCAGAATGCTCTCCCCTCGCCCGATCCATTCTCTACGAAGTAAGCAGAGCGATGTTTTCTGAATTCATATCTAATTATGTCACCTTCCACATCTCTCTCTCTCTCTCTCTCTCTCTCACACACACACACACACACACACACACACACTCTCTCTCTCTCTCCATACCTTACCACTACTGTTAACATTAAAAAAAATTTTTTTTTAAAACTGGACCTCTCACATATTCTCCTTTGCTCCATTAGCCCCTTTTTAGTTCATAAAATGCACTATGTTATGCTGCCCACCATGGGCCTTGCTTGGCACACACTGTTCCTTCTGACTGGAGTGTCCTCTCCACTCTCCTTTTCATTTCATCAGTTCCTCCCATCCTTCAGGTTCCCACACCAGGGTCACTTGCCCATGTCACTTGCCCCTCCCTGAACTGTCAATAAGGGGATAATGCATACTATATCCACTCTCATATTACCACCGGGCTCTACGTGCTAACATTTTAGCAATTTTACACTTATTTAAGTGATAATTTAATTAATTTCTAACTCCCCTATTGGACTAGAAGTTCCATGAGCACAAGGACATTTTTGCTTTTACTTGATATTGGACCCATGGTGCCTCACACAGATTAAATACAATAAATAACTGATAAATGCATGAATAAAAAATGAATGAATAAACAAATATAATTAGTTGGAGAGACAAGATATCCAGATATAAAAAGAAAATACTAAATAATGTGAATAATAATGATAAATAATGTAGAAGTCTAGAGGCATATGAACACTGGCTGAGAATCTACTATGATCTAGACATTTACATAATTATAGTTTAAAATATAACCCAGGACAAAAATGTACAATATAATATGTGTAAAATAAGTGATACAAACATTGCATTTGTTAGGATTCTTTCTGCTGTGAGAGGCAAAAGAAAATAAACCTCAAATAGGCTTAAGGGAGAAAAAGGGGAATTTAATGGCTCATTGAACTTGATGGTCAGAGAGGAAGAATGGCTTCAGAAACATCTCTATTCAGGTTCAGTGTCTTCCGGACTTGGCCTCTTTTCTTCCCTGAGGTCTCACTTCCATTATGTTAGTTTCAGCCATCAGCCCCACCCCTAGTGGCAACACAGGCAGCTCCAGTCCTGCCTTCCCATCTTGGGTTCTATTCAGAAGGAAAGAGCTGACCTTTTTCTTGCTCCATGCCCAAAAGTCTTTAGATTTGTATGACTTGGTTAGATCACACAACCGTCCCTGGACCAACCACTGCAGCTAAGGGAATATGATACTCAAACTGGCTGTGGGCTGGGTAAACAGGCTCCGTTCTTAGAGTTCAAAGCATCTACCCCAACCACATGGACTTGGAGTCGGGGAGAGAGATCCACAAAACTGAGGTCATTGCTGGAAGAAGAGTGGAGGCTAGATGCCGGTAATTGGGCAAACAACTAAGGTCTAAAAGAAAATTAGTCCTGTTCTCATCCAGAAAAAAAAGGTCTCTATGGGCAGGGTGGTTGGAGATTTGGTGAATTTGATTCTTCCCTCTTCTTCCTGTTAGAATGATTGAAAGAATCCAATAACTGTGCCCCAGCCCATGCTGGTGATGCTTCTTCTTTCATTAACCCAAATTAACCCACTCCCCTCTACTTGAATTCAAAAGGGAAAGGAGTCTTTTTGATAGAAATGGAGCAGGAGCGGCTCCATTGGAAATGAAATGATCACTGTTCACACCTTAGCTTCAATCTGCCTCACTATCTCAAACCTCCTCTTCTCTGCTTTGGGACTGGCTGGGGGAAAAGGAAATCATTAAACTCTGCGATGTGAAGTGGCTTTGCAAAGTGCACCGTAAACTGTTTACATTGTCTTTAATTACTGCGGAGCCATATGTCAGCTTGGTATAAAGTGTGAAGATTACACTGAATAGGGTGGGGGGACTAGGTGACAATGTGGTGATTTATGGTAACCAGGAAAATTATGTATGGAAATGAGAGCAATTTAAAAACACATCTACCATGCTATTATAACACTGGAGGGGGAAGAAAAGCCAGTGTATAACAAAATGTCTTTGAAAATAGGAGCATGATGAATATGTAAATGAGACCAATCAACATCAGCTGAGATACCGTATATGCAGATGAGACTGCAATGAGCCAAAATGTGAAATATCTCCCCAACCATAAATATGAACCATATAAAATTCATTTGAAATATTCATGATAACATAAGGACAAAAAATATAATCAAGTGATTTACTTGCATATAAAAATGAGAACACTAGTCTGACACTCCAGCCTCCACCCCCAAATCAAGGGGAAAAGAAAAATTAACAGAGGGACTTATAAAGGAAGATTTATAGAATGAGAACGGCTGCAAGCTCACTGAGAAAGTTGAGGATTCTCAGTTGTTGGGCCTCATTCAGCACAGATAAGAGGAAAGGAAATAAATCAGGTAACTAAAGCCATAATGGTGACAGTGCTAGAAAATGTGGGTTCCAATCCACTTTCCCTCCCTGAGCACCTCCTCATTAGATAATGTAGGTAGGTCCCTACCCCGGCCTTCTGTGATTCTGAGAATTAGTGGGCAAAGGAACTTTGAGTCCTACTTATTAAAATAAAGCAAGAAGGAGAGGCTGATGATTCTACAGGCTCTTAGTAAAAAACTGGAGGCCAGTGTTGGGGCAGTTAGACCTCTGAATGGGAAGAGGGGATATGAGTCCCTGGGCATCAAAAGGATAACAAGGTTTGGGGGTTCTCATCTCTGGTTGCACTTTAAAATCCCCTAGATAGCTTTTATTATCATTATTTTTAATGTTTTTATTGATATTTTTAGCAAGAGAGGAAGGGAGAGAGAGATAGAAACATCGATGTGAGAGAGAAACATTGATTGGCCGCCTCCTGCATGCACCCTACTGGGGACCAAGCCTGCAACCCTGGCATGTGCCCTGGCTGGGACTCGAACTGGGACCTCTCAGTCCATGGGAGGACACTCAGTCCCACAGGCCTACCTTTTCCAGGGATTTTTACATTCCGTTTGTCTAGGATGGGGCCAAATATTGATCATTTTTTAAAGCTCCCTTGATGATTCTAACATACATCCACAGTTGAAAGCTACTGAGATGGATGATATTTAAATATGAATTCAATTCATAGGAAGAACATTCATGAACATGTGCAGTGTGTCTATCTGGTGTGGCTAGAGAATAAACAAACAGGAGGGTGGTAAGAGATAAGGTCAGAGAAGAAGCTGGGTGAGGTCATGGAGCACATGGCCATGGGGCAAGTTCTAGTGTCACAGTTTATGATGGAAATTAAACAGGTTATTCTGAACAACCATGTGAGTGATCTGATTTGCATTTTTGCCTTCACATTCCAGTGTGCCAACTCATTTCTGTGTAAATCCCCTGATGAAACTGCCTTTAGTCCAAGGATTTGCAAACTGAGATGCCTGTTTTAAGCTGCAAATTAACTTAGTCAGCAGTTGGGAAATGTAAGATTTCTGCCAATTAAGTTGTCATTATTGACCTAGGTCAAACAAACATGAGTTAGTGTCTAGAAGTGAAAGTCCTTACCTCATTTCCTGTTCTCCATAAATCTGAAAATAAGTAGTTTTGTTGTATTTATTGCTTCACCAAAACACACAAGAAGCTGTTTTCTTGTCACGTTTTGGGTTGATGTGGTTTCAGTGTTTCCATTAAGTCTTCTATTTTCAACTGTTTCTAGGTGGGTCCTTAAAATAAACCCTACAATATCTAATAGCTGCCCAGCTCAGAAAGAGAATAATGTATTAGCTTAGTATTTATATACTTGGGTTTGCTTGTTTGTTTCTGCTTTGATTTCTTTTTGTGTGTTGAGGTGGGGGAGGGGGAGTCTGATAGAGAAAACAGATTCTTGAGATCTAGTGATGTTATGGACGCTCCCAACACTATATTCCTTATAACTCTCTACATCTCAGTCCCTTATTCTTTATCCATATAGATAGTGCAGAGTTTCTTTTGCTGGACGGGATTACAAGGAAGAATATTATAAGAGCCCCACTGTCTTAGTCTGCTTTGGCTGCTATATTAAAATACCAGACTGGGTGGCTTAAATAACAAACATTTATATTTTACAGTTCTGGAGACTAGCAATCCAAGACCAGAATGCCAGCATGGTCAGGTTCTGGTAAGAACTGACAACCTGGTTTGTAGTCAACTGCCTTCTTGCTATATCCCCACATGGCCAAGAGAGAGCTCTGATCTCTTTATCCCCTTGTATGGGCACCAATCCAGACATGACAGCTCTACTCCCATGACCTCATTCTATTACTTCCCAAAGTCTCCACCTCCAAACATCACCACGCTGAGAATTAGAGCGTCAACATATAAACTGGGGCGGGGGGAGGGGAGGGGGGCACAAACATTTAGTCCATAGCACCCACTGTTAACTAGCAAGCTTATAGTAATAAACAATGCTTATATTGTAGATGATCACTTGATTAGGAAAGCATAGATACATCCTCATTTACATGTTCCATCTCTAAGACCCTCCACCCTCTTGGCCACTGGAAGCTCTGCTTAGTATCTTTCATTCAGCAGCTAAGACTCCCAGGGGGCAAGACTTGACATAGGTTACTCAAACAAGGCTTTTCTGGCTTGCCATCAGATACAATCTTCCATTTTCTAATCAACAGCCAAGCAACATCACCTTTTAAGACTTCTGCTTCAGTCATGCTTGCCCTTCTGACCTTTCTTGACAAGGCAAACTGTGGGATAGACCTTCAAATGTTTGTTGGGGTTCACAGATATACTGGAAAATGAACTAGCCTTTTATTCCCTCTCTCTGCCAGTAACTCGATGTTTTTGTCAACTCAGAGAAGATACATTAAGGCAGCATAATACTCAAGTTAAAAATAACCTCATAGCTCTGCCCTGGAGACTCTTGCTAGGTTTTTTTTGTTTTGTTTTGTTTTTAATAGAATGATATTAAAATAAAAATATGCAATCTAAAAGCAAGCTCCAATCGATGCACAAACTATTCATTTTTATTTCCTCATTTAGCCCATGCCCATCACGACCACATCCATCTGGGCCATTTATGACTTAATAAGATGCTTTAAACGGTAAAAGACTCAAATAGAATATAGACCCACTTGCCTGCCCACCCCCAACAAATAAACTACCTGAATCTTACACTTCATGAACCTCTCCTATGGTGCTCAGATCCACCCTTGCCAGCTTGCATGAAAATGAAATGGTCAGAGATGTGTTTTTACAGTTCAGACCATTCCAGAAGTTAAACAGGCAGAGAGGAAAAGTGTAAGAGTGAGGGATAAATGCCAGAGGAGTCTAAATGAATAAAGTGGAAGTTAACCACCCCAGTGGGTCTATGATTCTAAGAGAATCTGGGCATAGAGATAGCAATTGTTGATGCCAAGTGCTTCATAAACATGTAATTTGCACTTGGATGTGAGCGTGCTTTGAAAAGTTACAAGTGCATACGAGCACAAGGTATGAATAATAAAAGAGCACATTTGCTCTGCTTCCCAATCATGTTGTGTCAGCTCAGCCACACTCTGACTACTGCTGTTGCCTTTCCTACTGGAAGGGTAATGGCAGGCAAAGTTCGTGAATTTGTCATCTCTACCTCTTGGGTCCTTTCCCAACCATTCAGAACCTCTTCCCCAAATCAGGCTCTCAACATTTTTAAAATCTTATTCTTCTTTCCCAGTAAAAATAACAGCATCTGAAGAATGTGTTGACATTAAATTCTAAGGAGTTTATGAGTTGGCTCCTCCAATACAATTTGCCTTTTTAAGAATACATGAAGTAGGTAACGACAAATTCAAAGGATTGACTTGTTTATAGGTGGGGTTTTCATCAATGTGGCACATGTGCTTACAGAGATTTTCTTTAATACATAAGATCACATATGGATGGGATTTGCTTGTTTGAACTGCAAAGTCCATGTGAACATGAACTGAAATTTGAGAGATGATGAGCTTCCGTAGTCGCACTGACATGGGTGCCTTTGAGATTCCATCTACTGAGGACAGGCTCCCTCGCCGTCTGACTGACCAGGTGGACAACTCTGGCTGGTGTTTTCTTTCTCTACTGAATGTTAAAGTTGAGGTGTCAGTCTTCATGTATTTATTTTAAATGTGCCCCCTTACACCTTCCTTTATATGGCCTTTCCCACATCTCTTTATATGTACATAAAACTTCTCAGTCCAATCAAGTAAGATACTTAAGATGTGACTTTTCATTTAAGTGAAGCAGACATTTGCTTTGAGGGGGAAAAGATGGTGGCTTAGGACAGCACCAAGTTCCACAACAAAACAAAATCCTACAGAGAGAGAAGTCCCACGTTAACTTCAAGAAACTGAGGCGAAATCAGAGACTGCCTTTGGGGGCTTTTTAAAGGGAGTAGATTTATAGACTTCAGTCAGGTACTCAAGACAAGTGCAGGCTGATGGATGACACCAGCGAATCCATCAAATGATTTACCAGGGTTCACAGAGTAAATGATTGTGACTTCCATCACTCCCTGAACACCTGTGAGGATGAGACTTGTAGGGTTAATGAGCTTCCTCAAGCCAGGGACCCCTCCTTCTCACCAGTGTGTGTGCTGTTGTGTTTGTTCTACTTGCGAGCAACTCCAGGAGAGACCAAGCAAACTCAGAAAAACATAATCCATCAGTCAATAGTTCCACAAATTCTTCTTGAGCCACAAAATATGTGTTAATTATATAAGGGAATGATTTGAGGAAGCTTATGTGCCTAAAACATTATTGCTAGGTGTTCTGGGCAATAAAGATAAAGATACACAGTCCTGCTCCAGAGACTCAAAAAGTATAATTTCCATATTGGTCAACAACAACAATCACAGTTGTCATTTATTGAGTATTTTGCCAGAAACTGAGATAAGCCACTTTACATGTTTTATCTTATTTAATTATCATAATCCTATCATCCCTATTTTACAGTGAGGACATTGAAACCATTTGGGTTATTTGACTTGCCAGGATTTGAACCCAAGCACTCTGACTCCAATGCACACACACAGTAATCTATGATTTTTTAATACATCTGAATGTAACACGTGGGTCTAGATAATATATGCTATAGGGGGTGATAATCTTGCTCTCTAATGGAGAGAATAGGACATACAGAGACACAAATTTACAAAGTTCTTATCCATTTTATTTGTAGTAGTAACAGTAGTATGAATAGCTTTGCACTGGCTTCCTATTTTATGATTTCAAAATGCCTCATATACCTTTTAGCTAACACACCCTTCAGTGGCAGCTGGGGCAGGTGTCTGTGCATATGTCATAGGTGAGAAAATGGAGCTCAGAGAAGTTGGGTAACTGACCTGAGATCACCAGCAAGGAAGTCATGGAGGTGGGATTCCTCCGATGCCGCATCCCGTGCATGTTCCCCAGGTAATGCTTTGCTTTCTGCAATGCCACCTCTCTGTTATTAAAGAGAAAGTATACCTTGAGAGTCTTACAGCTGCATCAGTAAAGGACAGTAACAGAGTGTCCAAGTCAGAAGAAAAAGCAACACATTTCTACCAAGTATATAACCTTCAGGTGCAGGTGTTTTCGTTCCGTGTTTCTCGTATTTCCTGCTCAGTCTTGATGTCTGAAAGTAGATGAATGTCTGATCCAAGCAGTGAAAATCCAAGTGCAAAACTGGCTTTTTACATGCCAAAGAGGAACTGCTCTAAAAGAGTGTGTCTATTACTAAAAATTGGTCTAAGCTATCTTATCAAAACATCACTTTTAATAGAAATTTCCTTTCTAAGTCAAACATATTTATTGGCTTATTTTATTCATGTTTTTGCCTACTTCTCTCTGTCTCCTCTTGGAATTAATATTCTAGTAACATGTAGATTCAGCCAGAACTTCTTAGCCAAGACACAGGATTTCATCTTTGCAAGAGAGAATTTTTCTTTTAGTTAAATGCAATGAGCATTTTATGAGTTCCTGCTAAGTATCTCCTACATCATGGCATCTCAAATCTTAACAAGCATACAAGTGACCTGGGGAGCTAATTAATATGGAGAGTCTGACTAAGGAAGTCTGGGTGGGACCTGAGATTGATTCTGCAATGCTGACCAGCTCCTAGATGAGACCAATGCTGCTGGTCCATGGTCCATAAGGAGTGACAAGATCTAAAAAATACTACTCCTGTGTAAGGAGCTAGATAGTGAAGGAGCCAAGGGAAATGGCTCACAGTCCCTGCTCCAGAGTAGTTGTCAATAAAACACACATGAAACAATTAGATAAAAACACAGAACAAATGCATAAACTTGTGCTTCATTGTTATAACCAAATGATAATGGGAAAGGTGTTCTCACTCTCTTTCTCATTGTCAGATCACATTTAATAGTTAACATAGTGCTCAGTTTTTAGTATAATTAGTCACTATGAAAGTACTGTCTCAGTTCCTGAGAGCCCCTCTGTCAGTGCTCTGGAAACACAGCCAGACATGGAAAATACAATTCACATGCAACTATTTCAAGAGCTAGCCCATTGTATGGTTCATCTGGGCAAATGGAGCCTGAGCACTCCTTCCTGTGGCAAGAATTCTGTATTTCAGGCAAAAGTAGGAGTACAGGCATTTATGCCGTGGCAGTTTGAAGTGGGCAAAGGTCAGAGGGAAAGTGCAGATCAAGGTAGCACACAAAGTTTTGTCCAGATCAAGCACAGCTCAAGTTGTGAGTTAGGTGGGTTGGGAGAAGTGAGATCGAGGAAGGCAGTGGGAATGCTGGAAAGAAACAGAAAGACCTTCTTTGCCCCTTCCTCCTCCAGCCAAGACCCAGAAACATTCCTGGCATGCCCAATGAAGCTCACAGGAAACCTAGAGCAGAATGAAAGCTATGCTGATCTGCATGAGCTCCAGGGGAGGAATGCCACAGAGCCAATCACTGGACTGAGACTGCCATTTAATGCCCTTCCTCCTCAATCCATCCATCAAATTTATAGCAGCAACAAGAGTTCATTACCATGTTCCTGTTTTGCACATTCTTGAACAAGGTTATGCCTCCAATTTTAAGTGCAGTGTACAAAATGAACGAGGGAAGATGGGAGGGCGAGAGGGTTCTTGGAGGGAATGGTAATAAACAGAATAGGTGCTCCTCACCAACTGGAAATGTGACTCTCCCCCACTGCTTACGACTATATAATCAGAAACAACAACATATCACAAACTCTCAGATTCATTTTTATTAAAAGTTCCTTAGCTCCTTTTATTGATCTATCATTCGTCTTTCAGTCTTCCGTATTAGGAGCTGAAAAGAAACGATGGAATTCGGTCCTAACCCCCAAGAAGTTTGTGATGTAGTTATAGAAGAAATAAGAGTAGTTCCTGTGAAACAGAGAACACAAATCAGAACATAAGAAATCTCTAAATGTTGCTGTCCAGACCTCGGGTGCTGAAAGCAGTTCAAACAGGTGGGAAGTTCAATCAATGTGGAGCAGAGAAAGTTTTGTGGTGACTGTAAGATTTTCACAATCAAAGAGGAGAGGGGAAAGTGTTCTGAGTGGCAGGTGTTCATGAAACAGAATCAAAGTCATAGTGGGGATCTGAGATCATCCTAAAGAGGTATGCAAGCTCCCACAGCCCTTGTCCTTCGATCACATTATACACACTGGTCTTCCACTAAGTTCTGAAAGATCAAGAAAGACTAGAAAGAAAAGTTCCATACACTAGGATAACTACCTGAATTCACCAGGATATGGACTCCTTTAATGCCCCACCCATGATTCTATAGGCAAGATGCTAAAAGCTTGTCTATCATTCCTGATAGTGTAATGGCCTGTGTACGATAGGCAGACTCAAATTACATTTAAAAACTGCTTGGTGCCATTGATTTTGGGGAACTGTTGTTAAGGAGATCAGTTCTCTCCATGGGGTAGATGTCCCTTAGACTGGGTTTATGCATAACCAAAGCAAATGGCAGATGTACGTATGTCCACTTACCTCAGCCTAATTACACAGTCAAATCAGGGCACATGTACAATTCACTTCAGGGCCCTAACTGTCCAGTTTTTCTGTTTTCATAGATTGCATTCACTGAGTGAATAATAAACATATACCACAACCACACCGAGTCAGAAGCACAGGTCGAAGTAGTGAACCACACCTGGGGTAGTCTGGTGTAACCAGATCTCTTGGCTCCAGAACGTGCTTTTCCTTCCTGAGGACAGTAAAATTCCTCAATGTTCCCCCAAACCTGGGCAGGGCTGAAGTCATAAAGGGAAATATTCTTCTCCCAAAGAACAATAGTGTTTTCCCGATCTCTAGAGGAAGTCAAGTCAATGCTTAGTTTTCTCCATCATAGAAATATGAGAAGGTGTTGGTATACTTTTTAAAATGCTCTAAGATCTCCTATGTCCCACCTTTTTTCATAAACTGCTATTGATCTCAGGATGAAAAACTAAGCTACATCTGCTCATTGAATTTACAGGTGATACAGCACTACAGCTGGTCTCTGCCTCTTGGCAATGCTCTATTTAAACAATGCAAATGGCAGGATCAGACTGAACTAAATACCACTTCCTCACTCCTTCCTCATTATCTCTGTCTCTTGCGTCCTAACCCGTTCCCGCTCCTGGCTCCTGCCACTGGAGCCTAGGGATGCCAACCTTAGAGATACATTTGGCTCTTTAGAGCTCGATATGTCACATTGAAAGCCATAAAAAAAAAGGGAAACTGCTGTTCCAACATTCACTAATGTATGATTAAAAGCTAAACTATGTCCTTTGAAGGACTTAAAAGATACAGTAACAAACACAGGTGGATTCTGTGCCCATCCTATATAGAGGAAAAAATGTTGATGGCAATGAATTTTTCAGTCCTTAATCAAGGCCATTAGTGAATTTTGACCCCCACCTTTGCCAAATTGCCCCTGCACCCCTGTGAGACTTACTACACTGCTCTGATAATCCTATTTTCATGTTTCAGTGTCTCTCCATTCTTGATCTATCATCCTGTCATTAGCATTTAAAATCTCCTCATTCCCCCACTGACATCAAATCTGGTCTGATTCTCACTCCAAATAATTCTTAAACACAGAGGTAGATGGTCACCTTTAAGCCACAGGTTAACTGCCCCAGAATTAGGCCACTGGACAATGTTTGGGAAGGTCAAGTTTCAAAAGCAGCAGCTCTAGACTCCACAGTATAAAATATGATGTGAAAGAATGTGCACTCGCCTTGCCTATGTCCCTGGAAACATCTCCAAAGGGAATTGCTGTTATATGGTGGGAGGGTGGCTTCAGGTCTCCAGTGTTTTCTTCCTCTTCACTTCTTAAAAGTAAATGTCCCACAGTGAGACAGGAAGGAAGCTCTGAGGCTGAGAGACTCTACCCCCTTCCCTTCAGGCAACAATATCAAGGGGGTAACAAGGAAAGGATCTCAGAAAGACCCTCAGGAAGGACCTCAAAGAAACTCCTCAGACGAGACTCTCTGTCAGTTCTAATAGAGTGCATTACAATGTTTCCCAGCAACCCTATTTTGGATCTTCCTTAGAATGATCTAGAAATATATATATATACTTTAGTCCTCCAGGGCCATCAATCAAAGATAACATGAGGACCAAAATAATTCTCCATGTAGCTTGGAAATCTTAATAAGAGATATGCACATTTCTGGAAAGACAGGGTCTCAGTTCTGCCCACCCTAATCGCAATTTCTGTTCGCTCGTATAACTTAGATTTTCTGCATGGCAGGAGGAGCTCCGTGACATGTCACCCTTAGAAGCTGGACTAAGCAAAAAAGTGTGCTTTCTCTCTTTTCAGAAGCAGCAGAGGCGTGCTCACTGCAGTATGTAAACATTTTATACTGAGTGAATTCCATTTCTATCCATACTCATCACAAATGAGCACCACCAAAATGCTCAAATACATATTCACAGAGGGCCTCTCAAATGCATTGTATGAAAAAATCAGAGATAAGCAGGAGGCACAGATCTGTTTCATTTAATTAGAATTTCAGAGAAGCCCAAAGAAAAAGGTCTGTGTCTCCTTAAATGTTCTGTTTCTGCAGCAGTATAGCTATCTTGCATTGTCAGGTGGCTTGAATTGGACATGATTCCAAAGGCAAAGCCTTTAAACCCTGAATGTTTGACTTGGGTAATATTATCACAGACACACAATGAAAGAAACCATTGAGTTCATTTCTATTCCAAATTTTGTGTGTGTCCACTTTTCCTTTAATCCGGGTGAGAGACTATTTCCCCTATATTAATGCCAGAACCCCGACTTAATGCCATGTTAGGAAATTCTGCATTGCTCTCAGCACATCCCCTAAGTGTGCTCCCTCCTTATTTTGATTCTTTCCTGTTTTATTTTCAAGTCTTTTTTTTTTTTTCATCATCTCTCCCTAGCTCAACCATCCAACTTTGTTTGCTACTATTCATCTTCAAGGAACCTCCATGCAACCTAGATCAGGCTCCTCACGGCCACATATCCATGCTCTCCCCTTTCTGACCTTCTCGTTTCTCCTCGTGCTGTTTCCCTGCTTGCAGCATCACCACGCCTCTCTCCATACACATGCATTTCCTCCTTCAGCCCATATTTACTGAGCACCTACTGTGCACTAGACACTGGAGAGACAACAGTGACCAAAATAGACAGACGTCCTTGCCCTCGTGGAGCTTAGATTCTTGGAGCAGGAGACAGACAATAAACTTTTTTTTTTTTTAAAGATCAGGTAACTTATAGAAAGAGTAAGATGATAAGTTCTGAGTAATAGTGGAGAGAAAAACAGAGCAGGATAACGGGGATCGGGAGTGCCTCTTCCAAGAAGACTCACTCCCCTGGCCTGAGGTATAGCAGTCCATAAGATCCTCAAATTCCATTTTGGTCTTCCCAGGCCATAACATCTCCACGTCCACCTCTGCAGCACTTCTCTGGGCCTATTTCTAAAATAAACCTAACTGCAGTTGAATAGGAAAAACAAAGTAAGCAACAACTCTGTTTTTTAAGCAGCTCCCTGCACCACAGCGCATATTGTTTCTCAAGGCACTGTGTACTGTCTGCCGTCCTTGAACTACATAGAGACTCTCCCAAGCTGTGAAGCCAGGAATACTGCCCCTCATGGAAATGGTTTTGGTTTTCACAATTCAGATAGATAAGAATTTTTATGACTATAAAAGCAATGCATGCTTGCTGTAGAACAACAAACAATGCAGAAAGTTACAAAGAACCATGGTTTTACATAATTCCACAACACGATGTCCACTGTTGACATTTTGGTGAACAGCCTTTCATCTTTTTTTCTCTGACACACATTTTTAAGAAATCAAAATGAGCCCAGCTGGTGTGGTTCAGTGGAATGAGCGTTGTTCCATGGACTGAGAGGTCCCAGTTCGATCCCCAGTGAGAGCACATGTCCGGGTTGCTGGCTCAATCCCCAGTAGGGGGCGTGCAGGAGGCAGCCGATTGGTGTATCTCTCTCACATCAATGTTTCTATCTCTCTCTCTAAAAAATCAATAAAAACATTTTTTTTAAAAGAAATCAAAATGAGATTATATTATGCATGCTCTTTTGTATCCTCATTTTTTCACATAACTGTATGCTGACATAACATTTTAGAGAAAATTGATAGCTATTGAAGTGTTAGAAGACAAGTTCAAGAATCCCTAATTGAAGAAAATAATAAACATAAGGGATCAAATACCAGCTTGGGAAAAAGTAGGAGTCTACAAGGATCATGTCACCTCCAGTTCAAACTGAAAACCTTGCAGAGTGCTGAAAAGAACACTGCAGAGACACTCCTATGCTATGAGGAAGGCACATTTTTTGTTAATCTTGGAAAGAAGATGAGAGAGGAGAGCATCACTTTCCTTTCCTGTCACTCTGTACCCTCCTCTGGGAAGGCTGAGCCTGGGAAGCACTGTAAGACAGAGGCTGTGAATACGTTATTTTTACTGTCTAAGGATGTTGAATGTCATTAGAGGGAAATCAATGTAAAAGACACCAGGTCTCCAGAACCAAAGCCTGGCAACACAAGAAAAAAGAAGACCGTGGGCTCCTTCAAAACAGACCAGAAAGCAGGATGTAAAAGGGCCCCCAGAGGCCCCGCAGCCTGGTTTCTCAGATAAAGAACCTGCTGACTGCAGCAGCACGTAGACTTGTGCTTGCTACAACAGAATGACCTCTGGAAATGCCATTCTGGTCTATGCATGTGTTAAAACTTTGCTTTGGATGCACATTTAGGAAATATACAAGGGCCTTACGGAAATGAACTTGTGATCGATCAGAAGATATTTGGCATCCAGCATATACGCATATATGTAAACATATACACAGGTGATAAAACCTTGAAATGTCACCATTACAATTTCTTTAGTCTCCTTTTCTTCTCTACTCTTCTAGAAGCTATGTGTCCTGTTCATTTAATAGTTACTTTATCATTATTTTAATCCATTTATTGAGTCTTAATTACCTTGACTGCAAATTATTATATCAGCATTTTCCATTCTTTTAAAAAATCTGTCCTTTTTCACACTTTTCTGTTTGTCTTATGAGTTCTATACTTCTTTTATCTCGTTGCACATTTGAAAATACTTATTTTTAAATCTCTTGCAGTCTTATTTTAATCCCCAGTCATTAAGGTATAAATATTCTCTCTGGTGTGGTATTTCCTTGTATGATTTGTAACATTTTCCCTCAGTCCATCTTAGGAGGGATGAAGTGTGATCAGTGAGAGTCCCATGCTCTGGGGTGTAGAAACATCCTAACAGACAGTTTCTCATTTACTGCTGCCTAGCATTTTCATATTCTCCAGTCTGGGGATGATCTTTCTATTAATTTCGTGGCTTGAGAATGGTGTGAATTCTCAACCAACATAATCATGTGTCACCAGCCTGGTGTTATAAGTACTTGCAGGTGACTGTTTCCACCTGGGGCCTAGGCTGCTTCTTTGATGTTTCCCCTAGTCACTAAGGGCACTTTTAGAGCCCCGTTTCACTGTTATGTCGTCTTTCGTAACTCCTGAGTTTATGCAGGTAGCTCAGTCTAGCTCCTCTCAGACAAAGACAAATCTGCAGTTTGGGCTCATCTTCCCAAGTGGGTTTTGAAGCTTCAAAACCCATTAAGCTAATTAGAATTTTTCCTTAGTCCTTTGGCTTCAGTATATACTCATAATTCCACAGATTCTAAATTGGCTAAGTATTTTTTAAATGTTTGATCTAGTTCATCTAGCACTGGCATGTGCCTGAGGCAGAGAGGCCTACATCTCAGGCTTCCCCATCAGCCAGAACTCTCAGCTCACTGCCCCAGTGTCTATGATAGTCCATCACCCTGTCCTGGCTCTCCTTTGAAACCAGGTTGACAGAGGGAGGTAACCACTTATCTTAGTGGAAGATACAATTTAGATTACCTTCTACCTTGACAAACTGGGCTGCCTGATGGTACTGAGCATCTCAAGGAAGAAGAAATGATAGAATGGAGGAAGAAGCTGTAGAAACAAGATGCGGAGGACACCAAAAGCAACTTTCCCCAAGTTCTGGCCCTGGAAATACATAAATATACATACACGTCTATAAATATGTACATTACTGATAAGCAAGGGAAAACGAAAACTAGAAGGCCACTGTCGATGTTGCACGCGGGGCTGTACTCTAAAGGTGTCTCCAGAGCCGCAGGTACTCTTCTGCTAGAGGAGAGAGATTTGGGAATGTTAACCACATGCGAGCAGGTCAGCTTTCCTTAACTACTCAGGATCCTGTGAGGGGCTGAGCAATATTCTGGTAACCCAAGGCCTGATCGCACCAACTTTTGAGAGCTCCTGTCATAACTGGCTTCCTCCCACTCAGTCAATAGGCAGAGAATGGTGGGGGAAGGGGGGAAGAGGAAAAGGTGAGTTAGAGTATCAGGCAGAAAGTTAATCACTCTAAACTCTCCTACTAGATATCAATCATTTGAGCCCTCCAGGCTCTGGGTCTTGTCTCCTTAACACAATACCCCCAGGGAGCATGGCTTTGTGTTTGCTTTCCGTGGTGTTGCATTGTGTCTGAGAGACACCTACAATTTAGCTGCTGGAACAATTACTTCATTTTCATTTTTCTCGTTAGTTGGTAAAGACCTGGAGCTCATTTTTAACCAGACTGTTATGAAATCATGGTAGGTCAAAGATGTTATTTAAGGGTCTCCAGAAATACCCAAAGGCTCCAAAAGTACTTCTACTATCTGTTCCGTTGTATCCGATATTCATAACAACTCTTTTGTTAGAGCTTTGCTCACTATGAATACATAATCCCCACCCCCCTCAATTAGATTTTAATCAGTTGTCAGCCACTGGCACTGGTGTGTTTTTCTTTAAAGCAGAGATCAGTACAAGGAAGGAAGGTGAGGAAGCCACTGAAAAGGACTGAGATGATGCAGGATTAGAGGCCAATTAAGCTCCCCATGATGCCTGGAGCTACACTCAGCTCAACCAGCCCCCCTCCAGGCAAACTTGGTTAGGGACCATCCCATCCCATTTCCTCTCAGATACCTTCCTTCCTTATCTGAGCTGAAAATAGCTCCCCTGTGTTTGCCTCTTCATTAACTCCCCTTTCAGCTACTATTTATCCTCACTTTTAAGTTGGTGATTTTCAGACTTTAGTTTTGTAAAGTATTTGGGAACTAGAAGAAAGAAAAACCAACCTCAACTGAACATCTCTCAGCCTCCATTCCCCAGTTCTCCCTGGCAGGTTATAAACTGTTGCCACTATAAGACACCTCTTTAGGTTATACAAGCAGCAAGCAATAAAAGACTCACACTCAACTCTTGGGAGAGATTTTTCAATCGTTTTCTCATTTCTTCATTGTCTCTGCACCTCCTCAGCTCTCTTTAAATACTATGGGGCTTACTCTGTCACTGACCTTGTCTAATCATATTGATTGTCAGCAATTGCAGTCTAATTGGAAAAGCAAGTTGCTATGGTAATTCCTGTGTCTTATGTCTTACATTTAAAGATACAATAGTCCTAAAAGGAGGGAAATTGCTTGCAGTTGGTGACATAGGAAAACATAATTAGATATACGAATTGTGAAACTAATCTATTACAATGAATTCTGAAATATAAATCAGGATTTTATGTAATAAATTGGTCCCAGAATTTCTACCAGAGGCATATCTGGTCAGAATGTTTTTCTTTTCTTCCAAATATAATATTTATATTTTTAGAAAAGAAAGAAAAGGTATCAAAGGCAAGCAGGAAGGAGGAGGCTATTCATAGCTTAAAATTAGATACAACGATCCGTAAGGTCAGAATGCTGCTTGAGAGAACATCAGCATGGAAGTTGACAGACCCAGGTTCTGCTTCTCTATCTTTAACTTGCTGTGTGACCTTAGGTAAATTACCATACCTTTCTGTGCTTTATCATTTTCAGTGATGAGATAACAGCTTTTGCTTCTTTCATTAATTTAGTCAATCAACAATCACTTATTGAACAGGAAGCCTTGAAAATCAGTCTCAGTGGAGAAGACCAAAGAGCAATTTCCTATTAGAAGCATATTGAAGACAGAAATTATATTCTGTTGAGTATAACTGAAGAAGAGGCCTGAAAAGAAATTTGAGATTTGGTACCAAAAATGCTAAAGCATTTTAACCTGTTCCCTCCAACTCAACAAAATCGAAAGCCTGCTGAGTGTGATGCAATGGATTTGTTCTATTGAGAGTTCAACAGTGGACACAGTTCCAGCCCTCAGGGGATTACAGCTAGAAGGAAGCACAACTAGCATGACTGTTAGTTCAACTATGATAAAATACTCTGATAAAGACACAAGGAGTATGCTAGGGAAGCTCAGAGGAAGGCAAAATGTCTTGATTCTGGAGGGTTAGAGTAGTCTTCCTTGGAGGAAATTTAAAGATTGGGCCTTAAAATTGGAATGGGTTTCCTTCCTGCTCCACTACTCAGGTGTGAGGGCAAAACAAATGTTTACTTTGGTCAATATAAGGCAAAGGACATCAACCCTTGCAGATGCCGTGTGTCCATTCAGCACACAGTTATGGAGTGCCTGCTTGGTGCACACATGACAAATTAGGAATATAATAAAGTCCTTGACCTTATGGGATTTATAGTCACTAGACTCCAGAAAAAAATCAAAACAATGGTACTAAATACCATTGCTTTAGCAATTACTGCTAAGCTTCAGATATTTAACATGTAATTATTTAATATTTAGTCCTCACAAAATTTTACAAGGTCAATACTATTGTCCTCATTTCAAATATGAGGAACCTGAGCCTCAGAGAGATTAAATAACTTTGCCAGTTTCACACAGCTTGTATGGGTCTGCAAGGCTAGCTCTATTGTCTGGCTTAGAACATGGATAGTCCCTTTCCTGGAAGTCAGTTAGCTTTGACAATTGTTTCTACAACTCCAGCAAGGAGACCCATGTAACAGAACTTGAATGGATGAATAAAAATTCACCCTTATCATCAGTAATGAACATTTTAAGCAAGACCAGCTCAGTTATTATTTGCCCAGGTTATCTACAGAGTCTTGTGCCTTTTTTACTTTATCTGAGAAGGGGAAAGGAGGCATGTGTAGGAAAGTAAATCTAGAAGATAGCTACTAAAATCCTTTCCTTCCTTTGCTTACACTCTGAAATTCTCTTTTCAGGGGCATCACAAAACAAAACAACTTTTCCTAAAAGATGTCTTCCTAACAGGATCTTCATGACCTGAAGTTACTTTGGTAAAGGACAAACAAGTATTTCACAATGAAATCTCACACATGCATAGGAGTACAGAAGAGCCCTTTGGAAGCTCCTTAAGTGAGGAAGGAGATATGGGTTCTCTTCTGCCCCACACAGCCAACACCCTAAACCTCAGCAGGAACAACTCCACCATTCTTTGTTTTACTTCTTTCTAAGCATTTGTTTAAACAGGTTTCCAAAGCACAGAAAAGGCCTGAACATACACTGAACTGGATGATGATTCCCAATATCTTGGAAGGCCTTGACTGGCTGAATCAAAGACTCATGTTAGAACAGAACCCACTCTCCTCCTTGGTGCCTAGAATAATTTTTCTGCAGGCAGTGGCAAAGTCTCATAAAACAGGAAGCTCTTTTTAAAAACCTTCTTCCTTTTTTCTGGACCATACAGATCTCTTTGCTGTAAAAACAGGGATATTTTCAGGACCAATGTGAAGCAAAAAAGGGCCTGGAGTAGGGCCTTTGACTACCATTTGAGGTGGGATGGGAGAACGTACTGCTCAGAAATGGATTATGGAGTCAGTGAAAATAAACCCCTGAATTTCTAAATTCAAAGAAACTCAGAAAATGTAGCAAAGTGCAGAATGGATAACAGCTCTGCATGCAGGGTGCTTCTGAGGGCGCTACACTCAAGCGTTCCAAAGAGGAACATAAAACAATCAATGTGTCTCAAATTCAGAAGTAGCCAAATGTGAGTTCCTTGTTGTACCCTCGCTGCAGCCCATAACGGAGGCACTTTTGTGCCAAGAATAAGAGTTAATGAGGTGGAAAATGAAGGGGCATAAAAGATAGAGTAATTATGTATTACAGAGTGAAAACAGAGGCTGGAAGGAGGATGAAAGCCAATTGGGGGAGGGCTGGTCACGTTACGGGTGTGGCAAGATAGCAAAAAGGCACACTAGGTCCCAGAGAGATTGTTAAGGGAGATTTTGGGGACCTCTGGGGTGACTGAAGTAGACAGGAAAGCCCAAAATAACTGCCACCCCCACACACACACACTTGGTGTTTCTTTGGTAAAGAGGCTCAGGATATATTCCAAGGAAGAAATGGACACTAGCTTACAGGGAGCTCAGTAGATCCCTCATTAAGCTGACAAAACCAACACTGTCTTCAGGAGAAAAATAGCTCAGGCCAGGGGTACCTTTTCATCATGTCCAGGGCTCAGGGAGAGTGGCCCTTGCTGGCTACCCTGCTGCTGCTCCTTCATGGGTCTGCCCACAGAGCTGCTCCCAGGGAACAGGTGCAGTGCCTGAAGAAGGATGCTTCACAGAGCCACTGCATTGACCCTACCTTGTCAGAAATGAAAGCTGGCTGTCATGGAGGGCTGCCAGCCATGTGGTTGGCTGGCTTTTAATAACACAATCACAGAAATAATTAAAATCCCTGAGTTCTAGGGCTAGAAGGAATCCACAAGAACATCTGAATCAATAGTGTTGTTTTATAGATGAGGAACAAGGGCCCAGAGAAGGTAACTGATTTGACTCAAGGAGAGTGGTTAATTCGTGGCAGAGTCGAGACTAGAACCTATGTCTCCTGGCTCCAGTGCAGTAATAAAAACAATAGTAAGCAGCATAACCTTTGCATAACACTATGTGCTTTTTCCCCCTCCTGCATGACATGCATTATTCATAGGGTCTTCAATAGCCCTGCCAACTACAGAGGATTGAGTATAAAATGTACTGAGGGACAGAGGGTCATAGCAACATCTCACAGAGGAAAATGGAAGTCACAGAGCTCCAGTGATTTGCTGAAGTGATGAAGGACTTCCTCTTTCCACTCAAGAGACCTCACCTCCTCCTGCAGCTCTACATTGCTGCAGTTTAGAGAGCAGAGGGTTCACATTTCTTAACCTGAACACCTCCCGGGGTCTGTGTACTAATGGATTTAGTAGTCCCCATCGGTAAAATGTTCTTTCTAGCATGCTGGAGTTTTTTGGGGTTTATTGGGTTTTGTTTTTTGTTGTTGTTTTTTTTAATCGAAAAAGTCAGGTAAAAAGCCAAGGGCCCATAGTTCAATAAGGAGTAGGCACCCAGTATGCTCACCATAAGAGGCCAAGCAATTCAATCACAAGTAGTAAATACTGTCCCACTAAGGAAGAGAGGTCTCTGGCTAAATGAGGTCAAATTTAGACTTAGTTTCGAAGGGGATATTTGGTTGGTTGTTTCCTTCCAATTTGGCCAAGCAACACTCCTGTATGACTCCTAATTAATCAGCCAACAAAAATTTTCTCAACACTTATTCTATATGCCCATTTTCCGCAGATGGTAAATGTAAAACTCATACCTGATGGGAGAATCATTTGTTAAGCCAATATGAGATAGCATGCAGGGTGCTAGGCTCTCGGCGTAGGTGTTAGAGTGGATAGATGGCAACAACAAACTCCAAAATTGCAGGGACTTGAAGAACAAGTTTCTTTCTTTCTTATCTAGTACTTCAGGGTAGCGTTCCTCAGCACTTGATTTAGGATCCCAGGGCAACAGCAGTTTCACCATCTTTAATCATGGCTTATGAGGTTTCCCTGGGAACCTCCAGCCATGTCAGATGGAAGGAAGACAGAGCACAGAGGAACATACATAAGGGACTTAGCCTGGCCTGGGGTGGCACACATCACATCTGCCCACATTGCATGGGAGGAATTTGGTCCCCATGAGGCTATACCTAACAGCAAGATTGGTCAGGAAATGTAGTCTAGCTGTGCACCCAAAAATATAAGGGGAAAAACAGAATTTTGTGGACAGCTAGAAATCTCTTCCATGCCATATATCAGTAATTCTCATAAAAACCTATAAGGTAGTTATAATTACCCCCAATGAAATAAATCGTATGGAGATTAGCTGAATTGTCTAAGGTACACAAGTAGGCATTGAAGCTAGAATTTGAATCCAGGTCTGTCTGGCTTTGAGGTCCATTCTGCCACTCACATATGCATATGAACTAAGACAAATACAAGTGAGCAGGACTCTGATCAGACAAGGCCATTCGTGAGATTACCCATGTAGAGCATTTAACATTATTCCTGCTGCACAGCAAATGTCTAATAAAGGTTCATTATCACTATCATCATTATTCCTTCAGCCCTGAGTTATACAGCTCAACCTCATAAGTGTCCCAAACCTATAGACAAGTTACCATTCCTTATGTTTTTAGAGGCCCCTCCAACCTTTCACTTCTCTTTCTTTGGCTTCTGCTGAAGCTGGCAGACCACACTGAAGCCAAGTGACCCAAAGGAATGTCTCTTCCCTTTCTTCTCGACACACAGTGTCCATCCCCTTATGACCTTCCCAACCCCTGTCTTCCATCACTTAGAACTCAATGAATTAATATTTCAACAATTTCTGAGATTAGTACAGAAATTGGCTACCTTTTCTAACTTCTAACTCTAATATCATTCTACTTCCAGAAAATCTCTTTCCCTTTTCCCTCCTGCTCTTTCTCCCTCCTTTACTTTTTATCACCCTCTTTCAATTCCATTTG
Source organism: Tadarida brasiliensis (assembly GCA_030848825.1). Lineage (NCBI taxonomy): Eukaryota > Metazoa > Chordata > Mammalia > Chiroptera > Molossidae > Tadarida > Tadarida brasiliensis. The sequence goes on from CM061270.1 coordinate 46,123,024, forward strand.
CTTTCCCAAACAACAATCCTACTCATGGCTGCCAATCATAAGTATGATATACTTTCCTGTATCCAGGCAGAGATGAGCTCTTCAGCTATCACCTTCTACTCCACCCTTTTCTCCACTAGCCACTCCATTTTTATTTTCTTGCATATTACATACATAACCTTGAATCTACTTCAGATTTTTAAGTTAATCATCAGGACATTTAACTGTTTGAAAAAAGATGATGCATGACCCACACCAAACCTCTCCTGAGTCATCACATGACTGTTTAGAACTTCTGGTCTAACAGAAATTGCAAAGAACCATTATTATGATAACGATGGTGGGAAATGAAGAGACATTTGCAAGAAATACTGGAAAAAGTAATTGATAGGATTTAGGATCAGTTAAACGTTGAAGAGTAGTCAGAGATGACCCAGAATTTAAAGCTTGCATTGGTCCAATGAGCCAAGAGGGATGACAGATGGAGCTGTTGGCAGCATCTGTGATTAGGGAGGGGAGGAGAGTTGGGAGAGGAAAATAATAAGCCTGCCCTAGACTAGCTGAACATGTAGGGTTTGCAGGACATGTAGTAGAATATGACTTAGTCAGTTGCAGATATGGGACTCTGGTCTAACAAGGAAATTGTTCCAATGACATGTGAGGCATCAACAGAGTGGTTCTAACAGAGCAAGCTTGAGGGATACTAAGACAGAGCTTTAGACAATTAGAGTGGGTTGAAAAGAAAAATATAGTATATGGGGGAATTAAAATGTATTGGCCTGGCCAGGTGGTTGTTTGTTGAAGCATCGTTCGGTACACCAAAAGTTTGTGGGTTCGATTCCCAGTCAGGGCACGTACCTAGTTTTTGGGTTCAATTCCTGGTGGGGGTACATATGGGAGGCAACGGATTAATGTTTCTCTCTCACATCAATGTTTCTCTCTCTCCTCCCACCCCTTTCTCTCTAAAATCAATAGAAACATCTCCTCAGGTAAGGGTTAAAAAAATAAATAAAAATAAGAAACTAAAATGCACCGAATCCCCACTGTGTACCCTGTTCTGCGTTGGGCACTTGGCACTTTTCTCCACTTCTATTCTATTGACTGCACTCCCAACCTCTCCTTCATGTTGCTTCTAAATCACAGACTCTTAAAAGCAGGGGCATTGCTTCTTACTGTCCTTCATACTCTATATTTGCAAAGAGAATGTACTAAATAGAGCCTATCCCATGAGTCGCTGCTTGGGACTTTGATCTGTCTGTGGACGGCGAATGTGCATGCTGACTTACAGATTGCCTTGCCAGAACTCAAGTAACATGCGGTGTGGAGGATGGGGGTGGTATTTACTTGTTTTATAGTCATACCGCTCCCCAAAAGATCTCTACTCTATTGGAAGTTAAAACAAGAACAACAGGATTTTCTTCAGTGGAAATAGTTTTCCAAGTCACTGGAAATGTGACCTATCTGATTTCTGCCATCCTTTTGAGGCCCTGTCGATGGTGGGTTCATGTCCCAGATGGACTCCACTTACTAGCTCTGTGTGCCTCTTTTCCCTTTTCTGTAAAGCTAAGGATGGCACTTACCTCATAGGGTTGTTCTGAGGATTAAGCAATTTGACAAATATGAAGCACAAAACATTGCCCAGAACATAAAGAATGTGTAAGAAACGTTAGCTATTCTGACTTGATTTTCAGTCCTTTTCCTCACCTGCTGAGGGAAGCAAGGGAAATAAGTAATAATGTATATTTTGGTATAACATAATATTTTAAATTAGGACAAAACTAAAAATGGACACAATAGTTAGTTATTGATATATTTGAAAGTGAGTGAATTGAATTCAGATGTCTGAATTAGGTGAAGTCATTAAGGATGCTTTTATCTCTGTCTCATTTGGGGGACATCATACTTAGAGTGTCTTTAGCAAAGACTCAACTTACCCAGGAAGCAGGTGGGACATGTCAGGAAAAGAAGGTAACTAAACTACCTGTCGTCATCTGAGGAGGTGAGAGGAGCCCACTGGCAATGTCCTTACCATACTTGATACACATCCCACCCTGTATTGACCCTCTCGTGAAGGGAACAGCATACTTCGTAGGTTCTGACTTCGGTGGTGGAGACATTCATATTGGGGCACCTAGGTGCTCTGCCTAACCTCCTTTGTTGGCCAACAAACCAGATGGCAGGTCTCACTGTGGGTGAGACTCAAAATGGAGTTTGGGATAATGCCATCACCTGGTTTAAGGATTTAAATGATCTGTGGATGGGGTTAAGAGGAGCATTGTTAGGACCTCTGCTAGCACCATTGTCCCCAGCATAGTGGCTGGTTGGCTAGCCCAGTATTTCCACCTGCAAAGCATTTCAGTCCTAAACTCCACAAAGAAAAGGAGGCAGGCTGTCAGGCTGGCACAGGGACATTTGAACTTACCATGTGACAAGCATTGTGATTTCACACACAATCTCATTTAATCACTTTGACAGCCCTGTGAGGTAGTTATTACCTCCATTTTACAAACAAGAAAACTGAAGATCAGAGAGACTCTGTCACTTGCCCACAGTTATACAGCTAGTAAGAAATGGAGGCAGGATTCCAACTCAGATCTTTATTATAAAGTATCTGAATCTGACCCTAAGGGTATACTAAATGAGGGTGGGATTATATATTTGGAGCGTTTTATGAAATTTTCTGGAATTCATTTTCATGGGAATTTTCACCTGCCCTGTTCTGTATTTACTTAAATTATATAGCACATTTCCAGAAGAAATGGGGGAGTAGACATATGGTAGAAATACAGAAAACCACATATTTTAAATATATATATACACACACATATATATCATATATGCATAATATATTACCATATATAACATTTAATATTATACATATACAATTATATATAATATATACTATATATAAGTATATCATTATTTACATATCTGTAGTTATATTCAAATGCAATGTGCCAGCAATTCATTTTATTTTTCCTATAACTCAGATGTAGCCCATAAAATAAAGATAACACTCAGTTAAGGAAAGCCTAAAATACTAGACTCACTAAATTAGAGATAATTGATAAAACTCAAGACCCACTTTATTCATCTTTAGATTGCTAGCACTGAGTATAGTGCCTGAAACACAAATTTGCTTAATCCAAATTTGTTGGACACTTGTTGAATTGCTCTTCACTCTTTTAAATTTCACTCCAAGATTCTGCTAAACAAGAAGCTTCCTTCCGGTGCTAGCACACATTTGATTTGCAAATACTCTGTTTACTGCAAGCTTTCAAGAACACGGCTTTATTGTGCAAGAGTAAAGGTGGAAATCTTTTCCAGTCTTTCAGAAATCATTCATTGATTCAGCAAACACTAGGCTGGGAGCAGGAATAATAAGGTAAAAGGCAATGTTGCTATTCTCCAGGAGCTTTTGCCCAGTGAAGGAGACAAACCAGTATGCAAACCCAATGCAGCGTGTAAGAGCTGTACAATGGGGGGGAGGGGGGTTCGAGACCACAGGGAATGCAGGGAAGAAAACTAGCCAATTAAATTTAGTCTGAGGTCATTAAAAACAAAAGAAATAAATTTGATTCAGTGAATATTAAAAACATTTTAATGCAATCAAATCCCCTAATATGCCCAGTTAGGAAGGGTATATTGGATATATATGATGAGGCAAAAGTAGGTTTACCATTGTTCCTATGGAAAATAACACAATAATAAATAAATAATAATACAAAAATAAACTCTGTTTTGCATACTCACAACTGTAAACCTACTTTTGCCCCATCCTGTATTGGAGAAAAATGCTGTGTGGAGAGTCAGGGAAAGAGGGGAAGAAATGGAGAAGACCAAGTTGGAGAATATCTCCTATATCAGAAAAAAACAACAACAAAGAAGACATTTCTGTATTTGATTTCTTATTACATCCTATTCTCTGTTTCATAGAAGTCATTGAAATTCTAGTGAGACCTTTACTTGCTGTTCACAATTCTTCAGCTCTTCCTTATCCTATAAATCCATAGCAAAACTGCTCTGAATGAAATAGTCCCAGAAATTCCACAAATGAGTATCAGGTGAAATGGTGGACAAATTAATACCACTCTATGATAGGCTGAGATTTAATGCTGGACCTGGCTGAATTCTACATGCTCATCCACTCCCGTAAGTCTTTCCTACCAACACCCAACCCCCTACTGCCCCATCAACTCTACAGGCACACTTCGTTGTACTGTACCTCACTCCATTATGTTTCACAGATGTTGCATTTTTTACAAATTGAAGGCAAGACCCTCCACCAGTGAAAAGATTATGACTCGCTTTATTGCGGTGATTGGGAGCTGAACCCACAATATCTTCAAGGTATGCCTGGACTAGTATGTGAATACCAGTTCATTGACCAGAAGAATGCAAACCTGAAGTAGACTTTGACTGTGGCTCTGAAACTCACTCCAGACAGAATGCCCTGATAACCCCCAGTACCTCATGCAAGCACATCTCCCCTTCCTTCAAAGAAATTTCATGCACAAAAAGGACCTTAAAGTTCACCTTCTCTAACCCCCAATCAAATGCTTTAAGCACCCCTACAGTCACGCCAGTCATCTCCCCTGTTTCTACTCTATGAGTGTTTTGCCAATTCAAGGACCTCATCTGGGATACAGAGAGGTAGCTAAGGGCATCCAGACACTATGAGTGTAGCAGACCAAGTACACGTATGTGCTCCTCGTATGCTGTATTAAATGTATTAGATATAAAAACCACTGGGACAAAAGCCTAACTCACAGACAAGCTAGCCTTGGCCCCTTTTACCAGACTTGGGCATGTTGCCTACAGAAAAGAAGGTGAATGAATACTGGAGACAAACTTCATCTCCTTTGCAGTTTTGCAGATGACATTTCTAGACCCAAAGAGTACTTTTCCTTCATCTACCCATCCATCCACTAAACATTAGTTGAGTACCTGTTACATGCCAACTTACCATTAGATGCTGGAGATACAAAGATAGACAGATAAGATACCATCCATAAACACAAAGTCAGGTTGGGGAATTAAACAATGACCACCCTCCCCCCAAAAAAGCAATGACAAAACAATGTGTTAATTGCTTTTGTTGAGAAATGAAAGAAATCTTGTGAGAATGTAGAGTATAGGAAAACTTCAATGATGAGAGAGTAAGGGAAAGCTTTCCAAGTACTTCACTCCTCTTAAACTGATTTGGACTCCTCATTCATACTTTTTATGTCCACTCATATGTGTGTGTTGGGGAGAAAGGTCTGGTGTGGTGTTATTAATCATTCTTCTAAAGAACCTTGCAATCCAAAGTGTGATCTCAATACCAGCATGATCCCCTTACCTGAGGTATTACAAACTCAGGCTCCACTCAAGATCTTTCCACTGAGAAATTGAATTTTAACAAGACTGCTAGATGATTCATATGTGCATGGACAATTGAGAAAAACTGTCCTAAAAGATGAAAACTTCATCTCTGGAAATAAGGGCAAATGCTGCCCAAAAAGGGCAGCATTCAGTGTCTACCTGTGACAGTTCCCACACTCTTTGGTCTGCAGATCTCGGCAATTTTCAAAGTCATTAAAGACACCAAAGAGATTTGCTTATGTGGTTTGTAGGTACCGATGTTTACCATACTAAAAATTGAAACTAGGGAATTATTTGTTAGTTCATTTAAAAACAACAATAAGTTACTACATGTTAATATAAATAACAGTTTTCATGCAAAATAACCACCTTTTCAAAAATATTCACAAAAAGAGTACCATGGTTTTACATATTTGCAAATATTTTTAACATCTGGCTTAATAGAAGACAGATGCATTCTCATATCTGCTTCTGTGTTGTAGCTGTTGTTATATCACACATCAAGTAGGACTCTGCCATATGCTTATAGGATGAGAGTGAAAATTTCTATTTTAGCATTATTACAAAAATCATTTTACCATACAGACTACTGGACCACACTTTCAGATCTACCCCATCCCTAGAACTCCCCTCTCTCATGAACCTTTACCTCGGACTCGAAGGAAACACCATAACACCTTGAATTGTGCCGATTGCAATGATTTGTCACAACTGCAAAGAAAATTCTTAACAGAATCATTTGAGACAAAGAATGATTTCTTAATTAGTAAGTTCTTTGGATGTAAAGATTCCACATCCTCCCTTCACAGACCCGTTGAGTGATCCTCACAAACTGTGTGTTATCTTAGCCAAGCCAGATCACCTCTGTAAATCTAACTGGAGATAGAATTGTTTGCACTAACTCTAATTTACATAGGTGCACCGAAAATGAAGGGAAGCTATGCATTTAAACAAATGCTTTATTAATGATCAATACTAACCAAATGTAAGGTGTTACTACATTATTTGCCACATCTCTTGCTACACCTTTGCAATGTTGTGACTTTTTGATGACATTTCCTTACTTAGGAAAAATAAAACCTAACTTGTGCCTGCTCTATTTTACTCCTGTTCCAGGTTCTATCTCCAGGTTTCTCTTGCGACTATTCAGTCTCATTGACTCTTGTGCTCCAAGAATCTTATTTATCTAATCAATTGTCTTAGCAGCCTAGGGAAAATTGGCCCTTACTCCTGAAGCAAATTTTGAGACAGAAATCATCTAGTCCAGCAGTTCTCAACCCTTTGTGCACCTTAGAATCACCATTGCTCAGAGAATTAAAGGGAGAAAAAAACAATGCCCGAGTCAAATCCGACCAAATAAATCCAGCTCTCTGGTGTGGACCCAGGCTTTGGAATTTTAAAGGTCCACCAGAAGATTCTAATGTGCAGCCAGAGAAGCTCTGATCTAGTCCAATCCTTCACTTTCCAGACACAGGGAGGAGGGAGAGACAGCCAAGTCGGGAAGGAACCTAACACAGAATCACAAAGATAGAACTAGGATTTGAACACCACCTCTGGCCAGACAATATGACCAAGATTCTTCCATGTTCTCTTAATTCAGTTCTCAAAACGAAACAACAACAAAAAATGGAGTGTTAGTCTTCTTCCTTTAAAAAAAAAAAGTTGTTTTTCAAATAACTTGAAATTATGTTTTATATACAATAAAATATATGTACCCATTTTAAGTTCAAAGTTCAGAGTCAGATAAATATATATACACCCATGTTACTACCTCCCCAACCTTGACACAGAATATTTTCATCACCCCGGAAAGTTTCCCTGCCTCTTCCCTGTCAGCAACCTCCATCTAGGCCTCAGGCAACAATTACCCTGATTTCCATCACTGTAGATTAGTTTTTCCCGTTTTAGAACCTCATATAAATGGAATCATACAGTATGCATTCTTTTATGTCTGCATTCTTTCACTCAGCATAATTTTTTAAAGATTCAATGATGTTGTATCAGCAGTTTGTTCCATTTTATTGACGAGTAGTATTCCATCGCATGAATATTCCATAGTTTACCCATTGGGTTGCTTCCAGTTTTGGGCTATTACAAATAAAGCTGCTATGAGCATTTGTGTAAGTCTTTGGAAGTGCATAAATTTTTATTTCTCTTGAGTAAATATATGAGTGGAAATACTGGGCCCAACCTGGCCTGGGAGGCACGGTGTGTAGAAGAAAGTATTCCAACTCTGCATCAGCCAGGGTTGGTTCTGCATACAGGCGGGGCTATTTATTAACATAGAGAATCAATATGCCAACTTCCCGGGCATGGTCAAAGGATTGGAGAGAAACTGTGTAGAGTGTCTGGTAAATACAAGATAGTAAATGATAACAGAAATAACTAGAGACAGAACTGGGTTGGACTATTCTCAGTCCACTGTTCATCTCCCCCCAACCCTCATCCAGCCAAAGCCCCCCACTCCGCACACCCCCACCCAACCCCTATACCCTCTCCTGTCCTTGAAGGTGAGGCCATAAAATGTGAACTAGCTTCTGAGTTAATTTACACGTGTTTCTTGGCTCATTTGTTCTATTAATTTTTAGTTATCTTTTAAGGAGAAATTCCTGCCTTGGGGGCAATATTAGACTGAGACATTAATTACCACAAGTGGTGACCAACCTACTGGTAACTGTCAGTGAACCTGGAAATAGCTTTCGGAAAATATGACTCCCTTTGCATTTAAACCCCTCTGCTATCTGGTCCTTTCCCCCATGCCTTATTCTCTCCTTGGGCAACTCTTTCACTCCTCCTATAAGTGATCCAATAACGGTCTATTTTTCTAAGTCTCCTACCCCTTTCCTACTCCTCGTCCCTGTACCTCCCAGCACTCCTTCCACCTGCAGGACAGAGGAGCACGATCCATGGCCAATTAAACACACACACACACACACACACACACACACACACACACACACACACCAGTATCTATGTTCAACTGTGAAAATCGTGAAGACTTAAATTTACCAAAAGAATCATAAAATATGCTATCCTAGAATAAAAGGCACTTTTCTCTCACACAGTGTCTCCTCCCTCTGAGGGCTTGTGAGAAATGACTCTACCTTCACTAGTTGACAAGCCCCAGATGTCACCAGCCCCTCTCTCGAGGTGGCTGCTATTCACAGTCACACTTCCCCTCCCCCACAAGGCGGTCTCCTGTCCTGTCCTGCAGGCTGGTCCTTTGATCAAGGGCCTTTTTAGAGCTCTTCAGCTAAATCCCAGGCCAGCAGACAGGCTTCTGCCTCGGCCAATTTGAATGTGTGCCGCCTATGAGATTTCCTGAGACACTCTCAGCTGAGGCGTTGAAATTGCCCTAGAGTCTTCCTCTGGAAGCCTGACAATAGCATGTTTCATCTGTGAGCCACTTTATAAACATTAACTGATTAAACCACCCTCTCCCTTCACAAGCTCCCGGCTTCTGCATAGTGGACTGCATTCTCCACTGCCCTCAAACTACTCCAGGAGAAAAGAAACGGGGGCATGGAGGATCTTTAGCGGGAGGGGGGGGTATTTTAGGCCAATACAACATTAATGCCAGAGACCTTGCAACAGTAACCCCTACTTGGGTAATGGCATGAATGGGGGAGGATTTTTAAGTCCATATTTCTGTAAAAGACACTGAATTAAGGTTCTCGTCTCTCACACCAGGTCAGCCGACAGAAGAACCTGACTCCATGGCCTAGGGCAGGGTCATTGAGTACAGCCCATGGTACTAAATGCAACCTGTCACTTGTTTTTATAAATAAGATTTTATTGGAACACAGTCATGCTCACTTACATGCTATCTATGGCTACTTTTGCCCGAAATATCAGTTGAGTAGTTGTGACTGAAACCAAATGGTCTGCTAAACCAAAAAGTATTTATTATCTAGTCCTGCAGAAAAAGTTAGCCAACCTCCGGTGTAGGAAACTTAATGTTTGCTCTCATCCTATATATTCCCTAAATATCTTTAAGCAAAGTCCCTTTTCCTTTCCAGCCTCAGTTTCCACATCTATAGACTGAAAATCCTCTAAAGTGAGGCGTTGCCTTGGGTTGGTTCTCTCATTGTTCTGTAAGTATTAGCATCTAATATATTTGTTTCATTACAGCTGACTTCATTGAGGGCAGAGAAGTGTTCTGTGAGTCTCATGAACATCCTAAGCACCAGACTCTATGCTAAGCCCTAACTCCATTTATGGAGTGTAACTAAACTGACTTGGATGATACTTCTTTCTTCACAGAGAGATCTCGCAGAATGATGTCTTGGAAGTGATAGAGGCGAATGTGTTCTCCAATCTGCCCAAATTACATGAAATGTAAGCAAGAACTTATGGGGTTTGCTCATGACTGTTCTTGGGAATCACCTTAAAATCTGCTTACGTTCCTGGGAGGCCCTGGCTCTGCTCTGTCCCCAGATCCCTACAATTTCATTTTAAGATGTCAAAGTCAGCCCAAAGGGCACTCTCATAGGCGCCTCTGCCTGGTGGTCCCAGGACCAGTCCAGACCTAGTCTTATCTCACTCCCTCCCTCCCAGAGTTGTTTGCATAGTAAACCTAAGAACCTGGCTCTTTGACTGCTGGCAAGTACCTCCACCTCATCCTCTCATTCAAAGTTATTCCCCAGTCAAAGCCCAGAATTAGTCTCACATAACATAGCTGAAGATGAGCAGTCCTAGTCTGAATACTAGCCTATGCCATATAATCACCAATAAACCTTGGCCAAGATACAAAATCCTTCTGAGACTCAGTTTTCTTATCTATAAAACGGGAATAATATAATTGCATGCCTCATAATATCACTGTGAAGAATACATAATATGATAAGTATAAATTAGATCTAACACATCCACTGGCATGAGTGTGTCACAATGATTCTTGCTTCCTTCACTATTCCAACTTCCTTTTTCTTGTTGACATTCTAGGTTACAACATGTTGATACTCACACAAATCCATTTCTGCTTCATATCAGTCTGTAATTACCATAAATTACTTCATAGAATCATAGACTGTCTAGGTTAGTAAAGGCTTTAGAAACTGCATAGTCCAGAATTTTCCAGAGTAGATTGTGCATCATTAAACACTCAAGAATGTATTGTTTAAAAAAGAGGGAAGCCCAGCTGATGTTGCTCAGTGGATTGAGTGTCATCCCATGGACTGAGAGTTCTCAGTTTGATTCCTAGTTAGGGTACATGCCCGGGTTGCAGGCTCGATCCCCAGTGGGGGGTGTGCAGGAGGCAGCTGATCTATGTTTCTCTCTCACATCGATGTTTCTATCTCTCTCTCCCTTTCTCTCTCTCTAAAAATAAAAATAAAAAACTAAAAAAAATTCAATAAAAACATTTTTTTAAAAAAAAGAGGGGGGAAAATATTCTATGTCAAATAAGATTAGGAAACATTGGTAAAATAACTATAAGAAAACTTCTCAGAACCTGTAATATGAGGATATACCCTTGGAATCTCCAAGAAGAATATTATATTAAGGGATTCTCAACTAATGTCACCGGAAAGGTTTCTTCTGTGGAGCATATATTAACATCTCACAAATTTTCCAAGAAACACAGGTAGGAAAATCAATGAACTGCTCTTATAATTTCACAGATGAGTGATGAAAGGCACAGAGAAATTATGAGGCTTGCCTAGAGCCACCCAGCAAAATCCACAGCAGGATCCAGACTTGAACATAAATCTCTTGACTCTTTCATATCTTTTTTTAAAGTTTTAAGCATTCGCCAAGTATCAGTAGGGAATATACATATATACATATATGGTCTCTAATGTTCAGCATGTAATACACACACAAGACTTTGTTTGGGACATTCTCAGTCTGGCCATTTTGGCAGATTCTCCCTCCCTTTTCCTTCCTTCCACCTACCCTGCTCCCCACCTTTTTTCTTCCTCATTGTCATTAAGCCTCTACAACTGATGCCTTCCCTTCCTCTTCCCATTGCTCTCCTGCTCCATCCTTTCTCCTCTCTCTGCTTGGCTTCTCCTTACCCTCGTGGGAAAAAGAGACATGACCAAGGTCTCAGAATCCACAGGAAATATCAGAAAAATGAGCCAAAGGGCAGCCAGCCCTCTGCACAGGGTCAAGCAGGCGTTCCCCTGTGCCGTTGAATGGGCAGTGGAGCTAATGGGACAGCTCTTTCCTGCATGGAGAGGTGCTCACCCCCATGTAGCATGGGCTGTACTTAAAATGATTAATTACCTAGTACTTGGATCTGGGTAGCTACATGTTACAGCAACATAAAAGCTAATGAAACAAGGAGGAAGTAATTAACACAGAGCATCTCTGCAAATATACATTGATCCAACAAGATGAGGAAGGGGCAGCCTCTCTGTTGGAATCCAAATGTGAACATGCTCACCTCCAAACTATTGATCAGGACAGGGCTCAGGCCAACCTGGAGCAGAAGTCACCACCTCCCAGGAGCTGCTTCAGTCCACAGCATGAAGGGAATCACCGCACACCCGCAGCTACCGTCTGCTGGGATCGCATGGTTAAAACCAGAGGCGGCCACTGTTTGCCCCAATCTTTGTTTTCCTTTGCCTCTTCACTCTCTTGTTCTCCAACCTCCTTTTGCCCCTCAGCCTGTTTCCTTCCCTCCCATCTTCTTTTCACCCTCTTTTGTTGTTTTCCATCCCCTTATCACTTGTCTCCTGACCAGACAAAAGCTCGATTCCCCGTATTAGTCTCATCCCTACCCTCCTAACCTCCTCAGACCCTGGGAGATCCTTGCTGCTTGAAGACTCAGCCATGCTCAGGGTGAAAATGACTCACCCAGCCAGTGCTTTGTTTGCCTCTGATGGACAGACCAGGAGAACTTTGGTGCTGAGTGTTAAACAGGACAGGGTTAATATTTAGTTTCCATAGTTTAGCATGGTAAAAGGCACTGCATTCATGCTAACTTTTATTGAAATGATAGATGCATAGATGGATGGACGACATAAATAATTCTACATAGTATGAAAAATACTGTAGCATTCCTTACTGTTGAGATTATGTTCATGTTTTCTCTTTTACAGTAGAATTGAAAAAGCCAACAACCTGCTGTACATCGACCCTGATGCCTTCCAGAACCTTCCCAACCTTCGATATTTGTAAGAACTCCTGTATTCTGGTGCCCCCTCTATGATCAAATTACGTATTTCTATTTTAGCAAAATGTCCACTTGCTACTCTGGGAAGCAATTGGTTTTTATCAAAGATGTGGGGCAGAAGTAGAGGTGAGGAGACACTTGCTGGTGGATTTCAGTTTAGTTTAATGAGTGAAATTCACTAATATAATTGCATTTTGTTTTCATTTACTAAAACAGACATCACAAGGACTGTCATTTGCTATAATTGGATTGTCACACAGACCTCTTGCAGAACCCAGTCTTAATTCAGTGTTAATGAGATGCAGCCGAAATTTCTGTTAGCGTTTAGCTTGTGACCTTGACCTCAAAGATATCATCTCCTTTGTTCTGCATATATGCATTATTTTCTTTGATAGATTACAGTGTTTTATTTTGTAAATTTTAGTTAATAGTAGACATGGTATTCATCAGCGGAGAGATTCCTAGTGTTTGAGCTCCATCCCCTGAGCCTGCCCCCATCAGCAAAAACACTGCTTCTTCTACTCAAATGGCTTTCAAATGAGCTGAAGGCTTGACAAAGCCTCGGGTTCTATGATGTGGCCCCACAAAATAACACAAGAATTTGGGCTACAAAGAAAACTTTATAGGCCCATTTACTGATCTTAGATAAGAACTTAACCTCTCAAAGCTTGTTTCTTCATCAAGAGAATAGAAATGAATCTGTCATTTATTAACATAACCATAATGTATAACCAACTACTCCCAAAAGACAGAGTTTAAAAGCAACAAGGATTTATCATTTCTCACCTGTGAGTTGATAGGAGGAATGGTTCTGCTGACCGGACTCTTGTTTTCCTGACCTCAGCTCAGCTCCCTCACACATCTGCAGTTAGTTGGCAGGTCAACTAGGGGCTGGATGTTGGATGGTCTCAGTTGAAATGACAGCTCTCCTCCAAGTGGTGCTCATTTCCAGCAGGCTAACATGGGTTTGTCCTCGTGGCAGTCCTAGAATTCCACGAGAGAGAGCTAAAACTTGCAATCCTCTTGAGACTAAAACCCTGAACTAGCACACCATCTCTTCTGGTGCATTTTATTAGCCAAATAAATTCATGGGACCAGCCAAGATTCAAGAGGGGCAGAAACAGACTCTACTTCTTGATGGGAAAAGCTGCAAAGTCACACCACCAGGTGTGTGGATGAAGGGAATGATATGGAATTGAGGCTATCTTTGCAATCAATTTAAAGCACATTAAAAGTTTTGCACAGTGTCTGTCACATAGCAAATGTTCAATAAATATTGGCTACTATTGATATTATGACTCTGTTCCTAAATTTTGATCTACGAGAAATGGAGTTAGTAAGTATACTAAGAAACACAAGGCCATTATGTGCCTTAGATCTCTGAATGGAGACTGACTGAGGGAATAAATGCTTTAACAGAAGAGAGTACATATGACCTTGATCTGAGGAAAAAGCAGATCATCCACTCCTGAGTTCATACCAGTGGGAGGACTGGTTTTACTGGAATGTAACCTGTGCAGTTGCACAGGGCTCCATGCTCGAAAGGACCCCACTCTGAGAACCTCAGACCAGATTTAGTTCTCTGATGTTTTGTCGTGAAGTATTTCAACATTTCTAAATAACAGGCCCTGAATTTTCATTTTGCAATGCACTCCACAAATTATGTAGCCAGTCCTGCTCAGAGGTTAAGGTCATGATCGCGTCTAGTTTCAGACTTGGGAGTCTTGGCTCCCTAAACGGACTTTGCTATACTCTCTGCAGAGGCTAGCCTGGGTTAGGCACCCAGCAGTGGAGGAAATGTGGGTTAACAGACAAGGCATGGGCCTTAGACTCAGAAAATCTAGGGCTTCATCCTGACCCCACCATTGACTCTTAGGGATGTACATGGCTTTCATGAGCCTCAAGTGAGATTTGCATATGAAAATATTTTTACAAAATAGTTTATACTAAAAAGTGCTCAAAAAACATTTTTTTTATTTATTTTATTTTTTTGGTATGTGCCCCTAGTGGGAACCGAACCCAGGACTCTTTGATCCTCAGGCCGACGCTCCAACTGCTGAGCCAAACCAGCCAGGGCTCAAAAAACATTTTAAAATGTACTAAGTTATTTGTAGAATAATTATTCCTGGTCAACCAAAGTCTACCAGTCCCTCCCAGGAAAACTCCTGTAAGTGTTGAATAGAGTAATGGTGGCCACTAAGACCTTTAGCTTTTACCTAGAGTGTTTGGAATGAGTTCAAAATAAGGACTCTGGGACATGCCTGAGCAGTATAGAAAAGAAAAAGAAAAAAAAAATCTATATATGAAGTCAGAAGGACTAGATTCCAGATATTTATTAGCTAGACCACCTATTACCTTCTCTAAGACTCAGTGTCCTTATCTGTCAATTGGGTGGTTGTGAAAACCAAATAAGACTATGCCTGTAAAAACCATTTTGCAAACTGTTTTTCAGTACCCAAACTGTAAAGAACTATACAAATATAAAATGATTAGTGTCCATTAGTTTAGTTTCCTTCATTTCATCTTCTCTCCTCCTTTACTCTCCAACTACCATCCCTCCCTTTCTCCTTCTCTCCCTTTTCTCCTGGAAAAGTCTGAGTGAAATCTGGGGAACCACAGAACCTTCAAAAACAAGAGCAGCTTAGGACATGCAAAGGGGCACCCCAGTTCACAAACTATCACATATACCTAATGAAAAGCACTCCTACAGAGGATAGATCCAAGAAAACCACCCCCTGACACACATATTCCATAGTCCATGACAATAATAGCATGAATAACAATGAGAATGGTGGACGGGGAACAAGTGAATAAAGAGGTGAAGAATCATTGCAGCCCTGGCCAAGTGACTCAGTTGGAGTGTCGTGCCGTGCACCAAAAGGCTGCAGGTTTGGTTCCCAGTCAGGGCACATATCTAGATTGCAGATTCGATCCCTGTTCAGGGTGTGTATGAGAAGGCAACTGATTGATGTTTCTCTCTCACATCAATGTTTCTCTCTCTCCCTCCTTCCCTCCGTCCTTTACTTCCCCTCTCTCTAAAAATATCCTTGGGTGAGGTTTAAAAAGATAAAATTTAAAAAAAGAATCATTGCAAAGTTTGAAATCAAGAGATGCAGAATTTGATCCCAATATGAGCCCACCACTTGTGGCCAGCACCATTCATTCCTGTTAACAAGGACCTTTGGCCTTTTCTCTAGGGGATGAGGGCTGGGGAGGAACTTGGGAGGATGTGGGCGTGGAAGAAGAGGAAACTTTGGCAGAGCATAGGGGATAAAGTGGTGGCTTTGACCCTGGAAGGGGCTGAAATCTGTGTCATCTGCCAACAATTCCAGCCTCTCCTTTGTGTCCTTTTCTCACTTTGAGGCATTGAGTAGTCCCCAATCCCATCTGGCTCCCCATCACATCCAAAGCTGGAAGTGACCAATTCCAGTTCCATCCTTTCTGGAGAGGAGGTTATTGTTCTCAGAGCATTTAAAATGTGCTTTCTAACTGGGAAAAGGAAAGAATTAGTAAGCAGTTTTTAATGAGTTCTGTCATTGTCAAAGGATCTTCCATGACTGCTCTGGAAAAAAAAAAAAAAAAACCCTTACATAATTCTCCAGTGTCCAAAATTCTTTCACACCCACTGCCACATAGATCCCCATCGGGAAGTTGAGACAAAAGGTTGTTTATCTTAAGTCTTTTGACTTATTGCCCAAAGTGGGCCTTCACCACCTGTACCCTCCTCCCCAGGATATGGCACCCAGTGAACCTGAGAATCCAAAGGCACTTCTATTAGCAATATATTTATTCAAGATTCAGAATATGGCCTTTCAAAATATTTTCCCAACTGCAAAGAGGAATTGCCTAAATTCATTACTGGTCATCTAATCTGCAAGCTTATATCCTGGAAACAAAGCCCAGTTAAGCTTTCTTCCACACTTATTTGTGTCTGAGCACAAGTCATAAACAACATCACCATTCAGCAACCAGGCAGAGGTGGATGGCAACGATTTCAGATATTCTTTTGGATGATGAACTACTTGCTTCAAAGAAAAGAAAAAAAAAATACAAAATGGATGAAGAAATCAGAGGGGCCAGTAGGATTGAGTAGTTGTTTATTTCCTTAAGCCAGGATAAATGTTTATCTTCACAGCCACCAAAGCAGGAAATTACAAGGGGTTGGGGTGAGTTTTCATTTGACTTGAGCATCCTAATTGCTGCACACAAACACTCAGAAATGTTTTTCTGAAATTCTCAGTCTTGATTCGATTTGATGCTGATCATGTGAAGGCACAGAATTCAAGACGACTGGAAATCAGTCTTCTTCATCACTGCCTTCATACTTCACTGAGGAACCCAACACGGTGAGGGAAAAAACTCATGAATCAAGAAATGTACTTTGACTAAAAGAATATATACATCAAAGAATTCACCTGGGTGGAATTTTTTTAAGTCAATATTGTATTTGCAGGCAACATGTCTCTCTTTATCATTCTGCCTTTCTGGAGTTGACCTTTTGTGTATGAAAGATTACCTACTGATCTATAAATAAGGTTCACACAATATTCTCTTGCCTTTGCATCCTGTCAATGTAATTCTTAGGCATCTGGATGTTGCTTTTTGCTACTCAATAAACCATAATTTCATCTTAGCAAACCCCTCACACAGATTTGACCCCCATCTAACTGACAACCATCTTCCACTCACATATGGGCTTTTTAGACCTTAGGATGCCTGCTAACTGCAACCACACCATCTGCTTTCTCCAGTTGGAGATAATTCCTGGAGCCTCTTCACTGGGACTCAGCTCAGCAATTCAACCTATTTCTTTCCTGCCCCCAAAATCCTCTCTTTTCTGTATTCTTCTCTTTCATTTGGTTTGTATGGTTAATGAAAGTAGCTTCTCTGACCATAAAAGCATTTGTTGGACATTGCAAGGCAAAGGGATGGAGGGCAGGGACTAGGGACGCAGTTACAGTAACAAGGAAGTATACAGGTTCCAGTCCCACCTGTCTGAGCTCAGGTGTCAGCTCCTGCCCTTGTTAGTTGTGTGGCTTAATTGGATTAACCTCTCTAAGTCTCAGTCTTACTTTCTTTTTTTTTTTTTTTTTACTCTGTCTTGTTTTCCTATGTTGTTATATACTTACTCTTAAAATATGAAAAGGGGGAAAAAAAGATGAAAAAAAAAGGATTTTATTTTAAGGAATTTGTAGGCTTTCGCTCTCAGTGTATTATTTTATTCAATTTCCTTATTTTGAACTGTGATTCTGTGTGTTTGTGTGTTTCTATGTTGCCTCCACTCCTTTGGGACCAAAAAGTAGGTTGTTGCTGAGAGGGTTGATTTTCTCTTGGAGTCAGTAGTTCATTATAGTTTTTTTTTTTTTTTTTTAATTATTTTTTATTAATTTATTTTTGTTACATATGTTTCTCCTTTTTTCCCCATTGACACCCTCCTCCCCATCCCCCACCCCATCCCCAGCTTTGTTGTCCAGGTCCATCAGTTATGCATACTTGCGTATAAGTTCTGTGGTTTATCTCTTCCCTCCCCCCCCACCCCCTCTTCTGAGGGTTGTCAGTCTGTACCCTACTTTCACATCTCTGGGTCTACCCTGTTCTCCATACTGTTATGTTTATTATATTCCACAAATGAGTGAGATCATGTGATATTTTTCTTTCTCTGCTTGGTTTGTTTCGCTTAGGATAATACTTTCTTTTACCCAGAAATAGCATTGTCTGAATATTTGGGTTGTATTAAATGAAGTACTTGGAAGAATGACTGACATTTAGAAAATTATCAATAAATGTTAAGAATTCTTATTAAATTCCTGACCCTGTGATTTATTAGCTGGGGGGGGGGGGCATGTAAGGGACTTCATCTGTACCTTAGTTCTCTCTTCTGCTTAAAAATAATAATAATAATACCTACCTCTTGAGACTGTTGTAAGGATTAATCCAATAACAACAATCATGGTGGTGATGGTGGTGATGGTGATATCTCTTTCCCCTTCTAATCTTTCTAAGGTTTGAAAGGCCTCTTTAACTGTTTCTTTTAGATAGAACCCACTGATTAGCATTCAAACACAGAAATACGTCATTTGTATTTTTCTACAGACAATGACATCCTTCTTACTGAATTCCATAAAGTTCCCTGTAGCAAACAAAAGTACATTATCCTACAGAGTTCTAATGGAGGGCTCCTAACCCCCCTTTAATGCTATTTCCAACACTAGTGGCCCACAATCTCTCTTACCATCTCCATCAAAATAAATGTCAGTTCTTCACACTGCCAGCTGGCCGGCTAATGTTTCTCATGTTTATGTTGATTTACAATTTAATTATTTTTATATTTATCATACTTCATTACATTTGAACCTCACAGCAATCCAAGGAGGAAGCAGCACAGTAAAAGCATATATGTACTTTTTATAGGAGAAGTAAGCTAGCCTTGCCTGTGGTCCCTAGTTGCAGGGCTCTTCTGAAAGGAATGTGCAGTGTTCCTACAGATAGTATTACTCTGAAACATTAGGTATTCAGCAACGTTTGGCTTCCTGTGGTGGCTTGGAAAGGACATATACTAGAGTTCATTTTTAGATGTTATGGCAGCTGCACACATGGTGGAAAGGATTGGTGCCTCCCCGTTTCTCCATCATTTTGGATATGAATTGGCCAATGAATACAAACTCATTTGTTCAGTCAACATTCATTTATTGAGAACATACTACATCCAAGGCTTGTTGTGGCTGTTGAGTGTACAAAAGATGATAAGATAGATGAAACCTCTACCCTTATGGAGCTTGAGGAGACAAACAATGCTAGATAATGTCATGTGGTGATAGTAGTATAATGAAAAATAAAGTAAAGAAAGCCGAGAGTGATGTTTTAGAAAGGGTGGGTTGAGAAAGGATGGAAGGCCTTGTGAGAGATACAGGAGACATCTATAGACGGCTCTTGCTCACTTCAAGGAGCTCAGTCTTCTGGGGGTGGGGAGACTATCAACCATTAACCTCTGAAAATAATAACACCTCTGTAGAGCTGTTTGGCACTGGTAATAGACAAGAGGACTGACCCAATGCCTTGGGCTGGACTCATCAGGGAAATCTTCTTGGGGATAAAGTGAACTTAGCTGCAATTTGAAGGATGAATAAAATTTGAAAAGACAGTAAAAAAGAAGAAATTTCTGGTGAAAAAAAAAAGAGGTGGGTAAAGACAAATAATGTGAAAGTACCATTGTGGAGTAGGCAGAGGATGGGGAGAAACTGAGTCCCAAATAAAAAGTTATGCACTGGGAAGAAAGAAGTATGACTATACTTGGATAGATTGAGTTTGGTAAGACTGGGGAACAAAACATTAAGGCAAGAGAGTTAAGGTCTAACACAGTAGGAAAGAGTAAGCCATAGAGATTCTTGAGCAGAAGACATGATGACTCTGACTTGGACTGTAGACTGACCACTAGCAGAGTAGAGACATACTTGAGGGAGTCCTGCTAAGGGTCAGTTGCCATGATCCAGGGGTACATTAATGGTGGCACCTGGAGAAATAGAAAGGTAATGGGGGACACGTTTCCAAACAACTATAGCCAGTATATGATTTACCTCTATGTCAGACATGTACCCAAGTGACTATAGTGATTTTTGTCCACTCACCTCTAGTAAACCTCAAAGCCTCCCCCCAGTGCCTCCCACACAGAGTCATCCTGCAGACAGCACTCATCAAGAATTCAGTCTGGGCCAGAAGTCATCTTCCACAGGGACTGTGATTACTGGGAAGAAATTATTAGCCATCTCCCTGGCTGTCAGTGTTGTAAGTATCTAAACATGTTGTCATGACTACGAGGATGTTTGGGCACAATGGAAATTATACAATTGCTTCTTTTATCAGTAATCTATCTAGCACAGCCAACTTTGCTTGCCATTATCAACTCTAGGAAAATATGGCCAGATTTGCCTCCTGGAACACTGAAGTTCAGGATGAGATTTTAGCCAGAGCACGTCAGTTCAAGGAGGGCAAGGACCTCCTCTTGTCTGAGGGCCTGATCTGAAAGAAGGTGACATTTTCTGCCAGTAACCTCTCCTCCTTGTTCCTCTAACATGTTCAGCGTGCCTTCTCCTGCAAGCAGCCCAGGTCTGTTCTATCAGCAAGGTAATTATTTGATCCATTAATTCACATCACTATGTTCGGGTCTTGGTATTATTCTTTCCAGGAGAATTTGCATTTTTTAAAAAGAAGCCTGAAAAAGGCAACACTAAACCAAGAAATGATAGCGATAGACTCCCAGGCAAGGGGGCTCTGAGAAGGATAGAAAAGTCCCTACAGGAGCCACTCAAATAGCATATAGGTAACCATCTACTCCACCTGCAGGGTCTCTGAACTATATTTTCACAGGATACACCTTCCTATGAGGTAGGTGTATCCTCATCTCATTAATTTTGAAATAAAATCTGTCTCTGTTCCCTGGCTGGTGTGGCTCAGTGGATTGAGCATTGTCCCATGGACTAAGAGGTCCTGGTTCGATTCCCAGTCAGGGCACATTCCCAGGTTGCAGGCTCGATCCCCAGTAAGGGTGTGCAGGAGGCAGCTGATCAATGCTCTCTTACACTGATGTTTCTATTTCTCTCCTTTCCTCTCTGAAAAAAAAATCAATAAAAACATATTTTTTTTAACAAATCTCTCTCTGTTATCAACAGAAATCAGATATAAAGACAAGTCTAGAGAAGGCTCGGAGAGAAGAATCTCAGATTAGCTGTGTAAAATCACCCTGACTTCTTCCTCATTGCTGGTATCTAGACAATGATGGATGAATCCCTTTAAGTCTCAGTTTCTTCATCTGCAAAATGGAAATAACAGAATATGCTTCAAGAGGTTAGTCAGTTGAAGGAAATGGACTCTACGCTATGATCTCTTCAAGCCCTCAAGTGCTTGGTGTCCAGGTGTAACCTTCACCAGCCTGAGGCTCCCAGCGCCACTGCCTGTCCTGAGTTCAGTATATTTAGACCCAGTGTGAAGGTTCTAGTGCATAAGGAGAAAGTCCCTCTGCAAGACAGGAAGATCCAGCATCTTGTAGATGACTTCATTTCCCAGATCAGGCTCCTCTTCCCCAGGATTTGAGCTGAGTCCCTATGGGTACATTAAACCAGCATTAATTACGCTGAAAAGCTCAACTCCTGGAGCTAACAGAGAGTGACAGAATGAATCCCTGCCACTTCAGTGCCCCACAGAGGAGCACAGCCAGCCTCAGAAGGGCCAGGGAGGCCCCAAAAGTGGAGGTGAGGCTTATGAGGCAGACAGCTCCCAGCAGGCACTGGAGCTGGCCTGGGAAGAGCAAATCACAAGTCCCCGGCAGGGCCCGCCTCAGGCACAGGCAGGAGGAAAGATAGGTTGGTGGGCAGAATCTGAAGGGGCATCAGGGGCATCCCAGGCCCCCATGGAAAATAATCTGCTGCTGCTGCTTCTACCTCTGCAGCCTCCATGCTGGGAGGTTTAAAGGGCATTTTTGTCCTTACAGACCCTTTTAGATGTACAGTTATCCCTGGGAGAGGCCCCCACTAAGACATTAGGACTAACACAGGAACTATCAGCTACATATCTGTAGGGATGAGGGCAGCTCCTGGAGGCAGAGATGGGCCAGGGGAGGCTAGGCAGTGCAGTGGGTAGCAGGAGTAGGCAGGACGATGGGAGGAGGTGGGCGTTAAGTTACCAGATTCTGTGCAACTTCAGGGTGGTGACCAGGTTTTCTTCATCTCTGTATCCCCAGTGCATGGCCCAAGAACGTCTCTCAACTACTCATTTTTTCTTCTAGAGCAGCGGTTCTCAACCTGTGGGTCGCGACCCCTTTGGGGATCGAATGACCCTTTCACGGGGGTCGCCTAAGACCGTCGGAAGACACATATTTCCGATCGCGATTCATAACAGTAGCAAAATTACAGTTATGAAGTAGCAATGAAAATAATTTTATGGGTGGGGGTCACCACAACATGAGGAACTGTATTAAAGGGTCACGGCATTAGGAATGTTGAGAACCACTGTTCTAGAGGATCCTGGCTGTGATCCAGACCTCTCGTGCACCTGTTCTTAAATCACTCCGTAATGCTTGATGAGGGACCCAATATTTTCCTCTCTGTCCTCATTCATCTCATCTGCTTTATCTTTCACATTGGTGTGAGCACAGGCATGTTGTAGCCAAATTCTCCCAAACTCAATTTGCCCCCCTGGGAAGGTGTGTTTTGTCTTCTCCGTGGGCACTGCTGCAGAAGAAATACAGTCCAGGGACACCCCAGCCAGCCAGGTCAGCTGGCTCAGGACTTGGGGGCAATGAAGTAACAGATATCACCACTTGACTCCACTGATCTCTGATCTAGAGCAAAAGCCGTGTCCAATTCATCTCTGAGCCCCCCCCCCCCAGAGCACAGGGTCAGCCACAGGTAAGCCCCCACACAGTCGGCCCTTCATGAAAATGTGGGCCAACGTTTGAACCTTTCTATTTGGGCAGTGGGAGGGGAGCAGCTGCTGTTTTTAGAGAAATATCTTGGGGCGTTGCAGAGTGTGAACACGGCAGTGACAAATGCTCGAAGGAAGAATATTTTCATCTCCAGCAGCTATTACACAAATGTTCTGCTACAGTTTAGTCATGAGCTCACCCACAGCAAACACCCCACAAATAATGTCTAGTTCAAAAGGAGGAGAGTTTGGGATTCAAAGATAGCAGTGCTAGGAAGAGGGAGCAGGATGTATGGGGGACATGTGAGGGAAGAAATTAGTCCCTCTCACAAAGCTCACCCAGCACAGTCTCTCTGGACAAGGGCCAAACCACAGGAGCCACCGGGACACAGATTTACTGGACAAGACACCAAGGAGAAGCTCTTCTCTTTACAGGAGAGACACACACCAGCTTCCAGCCCCGGTCCTGCTTGTAAGAACTTGTAAGCAAGGACCCAGGCTTCTCTGGGCCTTGAGTAAAATGGAGAGAAAAGGAATGACCCCATCTCCTTCAAAAGGATGTAAAGAAGGGACAGGAAGGGAGAAGATGAGACCGAGTGTGGGAGAACTTTGGAAGTTCAAAACAGCAAACAAGTACAAGCCCTGCTAATTGTGTGAGGCATTGCTGGGTGACGCGGGGATGGGGAACAGAATCATAATATAGAAAGTACTTTCACTTTGTATCATACAGTCTTTAAAAAGCCTTGTGAGATATTTATTAATGGCTCTATTTTACAGATGGGAAACTTGAGGTTCGGAGATAATGGAATTGCCCAAACTCACAAAATGGGATTAAGAAATGATCTTGGGGCAGGAGGACAGAGAAAATGGTACTTGTTGAACATGTACTTACTATGTGGCAGACCCTAAACTAGGTATTTCATTCATACAACTCATCTCATCTTCCAGTCTTCCAAAACAGTGAGGCATGTATTTTCCCTGATTCACAAATGAGGGTTTTTTGGAAACTCAGAGATCATGTAGTTGACAGAACTGAGAACTGAAGCCAGGATGTCTGACTCCAGTCCAGTTCATCCTGCCCTCCAGCACACCACAGCTGGAGAGGTATAGGGTGTGGATAAAGCCACCGTAGGTGGACCCAGCGTTGTGAGCACAACACTGACACCTTATTAATGTTTGCCGTTTGGAACCTCTGATCATCTACTCAGGCTAAGTTGAAATGTACCTAAGAAGTAGCTTTCTAAATAATTAATGTTAGAAATGAGTTTGGGGAAGGAAGGGTGTGCAAACTCTTTAAAATATTAACTCTTCTGCGACTCCCCTACGTAATTTAAAACTAACCGCTTGCCACAAATTAGTAGCTTGATTAAAATTATGCTCACATCAGCATCCAGGAAGGTCTCAAAAGATGGCCACTTGGCAATGCTCTGTTAGCAGTGGGTCTAACCCAGAGAGACCTTTAGGTTTTAAAAGTCCTCATTGGCCAATGTTGTATAATGGAAAGAAACCACTAAGAGGCACGGGAAGCAGAATGCCTGAGTTTTTCCTTCCACCTTCTAGCAGACAAGTTAACTGAAACTCTCTAAACCTCAGTTCCCTCACATACAAAATGGAGCTAATAATACCTTCCTCACGAGTTCTGGGAAGGAGTAGGTGGCTTTAATATAAGTAAGACATTTACAATGGTGCCTACCATGGGGGTAAGGTCATTAGTAAGCATTAACTATTATTCATTCTGGTTCAAAGCCTAGAAATTTGGAAATCATAATTCTGTTTATCCTAGAAACTCATTGTAAAGTCAAACGAGATAATATAAAATAACTCTTTTGGTCATACATGCTACACAAATATGAAGCAAGGTTATTTTCCAGACTTTTCTTGTTAGAAGTCTGGGTCAGAACTGTGACTAGGTCCTAGGATTTTTGGTTACTTTCTAAATAGCAGTTCTCTGAGCTATTGCCACTTTAGCCAGCCTCTCACTTGGGCTCAAGTCAGTCACTGGTCACTGGGTCCCCCAAGCAGGAGGTGACAGCCATTCAACTTGCCACATGGTCTTCTTAAAGTCCTTCTCTCAACTCAATCACCAAATTCAGGAGATACTCGACAATAAAGAGTCCAATGTCAATGTGTTTGAGGAAAGCCAGCACACTATTCCCTTCCCTTGGACGTGTACAATGCATAATATCATGGTAAAAGTTCTGAGAATCCTGCAGGAAAGAAATTGCTCAATCTTATTAATCTAGTATTTCCCCAAATTATTTGACATTGTCGTTTTTCATTAGTAAATGAAGCATTTATATCACCTGGAAAGAGTGTGTCTAGAGAGATGCTCAAAATTTCTAAGTTGGAAGATATCTAAGAGGTTACAGAGTTCGAGACACCCCCTCCCCCCCCCACCACCACCTCCAATTCTGTACTCAATTCCGATGTGTGGGTGTTTCCCCTATACTTCCAAGAAATTCTCAGACACCAGCTGGTGTCCTACAATTCAACTCAATTTCGATACTGCCTACCTGGAGATAGCATCAGTTTCCACAGACTAAGGGCTCCATCCTACACAACTGCCCACCCTTCAGACATCAATCACAAGTCCAGGTTCTCACCTGTGCTCCCGACCAAATAGCTATAGATTGGAGGTTCCAGTGACCCCTCCTTGGGTTCAGTTAATTTGCTAGAGAGCTCACGGAACTCAGAGAAACACTTTGCTTACTAGATTTCATAGGTTTATTATAAAAGGATATAACTCAGGGACAGCCAGATGGAAGAGATACACAGGGTAAGATATGGGGAAGGGTTCAGAGCTTCCATGCCCACTCCAAGCACACCACTCTCCCCCAATCTCCACATGTTCACTAACCTGGAAGTGCTGTGCCAGGAAGGGGTACAAGGGCCAAATATATATTTCTTACTATAAATCACAATGTTATAACCCTCATGAAGAAAACCTTCCGCACAGTTCGTTGGACACATTTCGAGAGGCAGGAAACCAAGTGCTTAGTGTTACAATCCATTCCTCTGTTGGGCAACTTCCATAATGAATGGGAGTCAGTCATATGGTAAGAGCACGAACTTTATTAGAGTCAGAAAGGTGTGGATTCAACCTCTCACTCTGCCCTCCTTATGTATAGCTCTGTAAAAGCTTCTGAGCCTCTCTCTGCTGGGCCCCTCCACTCTGATGTGAGGACGGTAATGATACTTGTCTCCTAAGGTAGAGGAGAGGAATAAATAAAATAATCAATGTTAAGTGCTTGGTGTGGTGCCTGGTGCATAGGAAGTGCTCAATAAATGTTGCCCATTATTATTATTAATCCTATACCTACTTTCCAGAGCATCACAGCACAAATCTATTACCATTTCTACCTGGCAGCCCTTCAGAATCTCAGGCTTCTCTTCCCAAGCAAAATATCCAATGTATTGGACAATATAGTCTTGATTTCTCACCCTATCAGCAAAAAAAGGAAAGAATAAAAATTTGAGCATATGTCCCAAAATAATTGTATTTATTTATAAGGCAGATGCACATACAAAATATGCACAAAAATAATATTTTAAAGCATGAAATAAAAATAAATTAGATAGTACGCTTTACATTTATATATTGTCTTATATACCATTTTATATGGCACAAAAAGCCTATTTTGCTCTCGCTAAATATATCATAATAACAATATTTTTTTAAAGCAATGTCATTGAATGTGCTTTATTATGTTTTTAATCCTCAGTTTAACACTGAGAAAGCAATTCACAGGTCATCTCAATACTAGATTTCAATGGCTGTCAAAGCTGAAAACAAAACTTCCCTGAAGTGAGTAGATCCAATGGAAGACAAGCATCTAGCTGCACTCCTTGAGTCGTGCTTAGTGCTCAATTCCTAAACTTTTATGTAAATATGTTTATGAAATTTAGCTTGTATATTTTCTTTCCTGTCAATCAGATGTTCTTACCAATAATCTTTATATAAGGTGTTGCATTTTTATATTTCTCATGAAAGTATTCAAAACCCAATAAAATAACTTAAATGGGTTAGAGTTATATTTCCTCATTTTTAAAATATGCAATATGAAAGTTTTTTAATATTTTTTTATTAATTTATTTTTGTTACAGATATTTCTCCTTTTTTCCCCATTGACACCCTTCTCCCCTTCCCCCCCATCCCGTCCCCAGCTTTGTTGTCCATGTCCATCGGTTATACGTACATGCATATAAGTTCTGTGGTTTATCTCTTCCCTCCCCCACCCACCCCCTCTTCTGAGGGTTGTCAGTCTATACCCTACTTCCACATCTCTGGGTCTACCCTGTTCCTCAGACTGTTATGTTCATTATATTCCACAAATAAGTGAGATCACGTGATATTTGTCTTTCTCTGCTTGGGTTGTTTCACTTAGGATAATACTCTCCAGGTCCCTCCATGTCGTCTCAAAGGATAAGAGATCTTTCTTTCTTACAGCTGCATAATACTCCATTGTGCATACATACCACAGCTTTTTTATCCATTCGTCTACTGATGGACACCTGGGCTGTTTCCAGATCTTAGTGATTGTAAATAGTGCTGCTATGAACATAGGGGTACATATATTCTTTCTGATTGGTGTTTCAGGCTTCTTAGGGTATATTCCTAGAAGTGGGATCAGTGGGTCAAATGGCAATTCAATTTTTAATTTTTTGAGGTGACACCATAGTGTTTTCCATAGTGACTGCACCAGTCTGCATTTTCACCAGCAGTGTACTAGAGTCCCCTTTTCTCCACATCCTCGCCAGCACTTGTTGTTTGATGATTTGTTGATGGAGGCCATTCTGACAGGTGTGAGGTGATACCTCATTGTTGTTTTAATTTGCATCTCTCTGATGATTAGTGATGTTGAGCATTTCTTCATATGTCTCTTGGCCATTTGTATGTCCTGTTTGGAGAGGTGTCTATTTAGGTCCTCTGCCCATTTTTTAATTGGGTTCTTTGTCTTCCTTTTGTTGAGTTGTATGAGCACTCTATATATTTTGGAAATTAACCCCTTATCTGATGTATCATTGGCAGTTATGCTCTCCCATACAGAAGGTTGCCTTTCCATTTGATGGTTGTTTCTTTTGCTGTGCAGAAACTTTTGAGTTTGATGTAGTCCCATGTGTTCATTTTTCCTTTGTTTCTGTTGCCTTAGGTGATGTAACAGTGAAAATTCTGCTGCGTATGATTTCTGAAAATTTGTTGCCTACATTTTCTTCTAGCATTTTTATGGATTCATGAGTCACATTTAAGTTTTTTATCCATTTTGAGTTTATTCTTGTGTATGGTGTAAGTGCAATATGAAAGTTTTCATAAATGATGGCATGCATCATTATCAGCAATAAATTAACCATTTCCATGTGTTTTCTTCCAAATGCTCTCTATGCCATAGATTTATTTCTAATGCTGTTGCATTCCTCCTCACTGATACATCACCTTTTACTTGAAGAGACAAATCAAATATGTCTAATTTGAAAATATCTGCTTTGTAGCACTATTTGACAGCCATCTGTCATCACAGAAAACATCAACAAATTTGGATCACTTGTATTTTTTTTTTAATGTGTAAATCATCTTCAATTTTGTAACTTTTTGTAGTAATTGCCCTTGGGATGGCCAACAAACCTCTAGGTGATTATAAGATCAGGACCCAGAGATTAAACAGTATCAGACAGGCAAAAAGGTTGATCTAGGCAGGTTTAATGGAAGAAACAGGAAGAAATTAGAGCAAGGGGGCAGGAAGAATCTGGGAGATTTAGCTGTGACTTCCAGTGGTTCCAGCAAGACACAAGGAGCACCAGGCAGCAAAAAACAAACCAGCCTGCTTAGGCATCATGGAGGTCCCACAGGGACAATAAAGAACCAGACATAGAAACAGCATTTCAGTACTCAAGAGAACTGGGGAAAAGCAACATATGTTCCTAGGGGAAAAGGAATATCTCAGTTATGGCAAATGGAATACAAGACTGGAGCATGACCAGTAACAGTGCCTAAGTATGGTTCTAAGTTCTCCTGTAAGGTAAGGCATTTCCCTGGATAAAAGATGAAGAAGCTGAATTCTAAAGCTTCAACTAACCCCTTAAGGCCATACATCTTAAAAAGTGGTATAGTCAGGACTTGAACCCAGATCCTCTAGCACCAGAACTGCTAGCTTTGAAGCTGTGCTGTATGAATACAACCAGAGCCCAATTGTTAAACCAGAATATTAGGCCAAAACAGAATCTACAGCCAGGCTTATAGGGCTGAGATCTTCAAAATCCTGCCCTTGGGCTCATTAAATTACCCCTGATTGCTAAGGAGTCTGGTTTCCATGGAGACTGAGCCAAGTTTGAGCTGAATATGAGTTAAATGGGCCCAGTTGTGAAGGTGCGAGACAGAGGAGGCAGAAAACCAGGCTCTCCTACTGTCTCATGTAATTCCTTATACAAAATTATTTTACAGAGAGAGAAACGAAGGCTCTGGAAAGGTAAGTGAACTGCTCAGTATCATTCAGCTCGTGTGAGAGAAGGCATTCAAACCCCGGGTCTCTAATCATAAATTTAAGGCCTTTTGATTATACCACAGCTTCTTACACACACTCCAAGATTGTGTGATTCTACACCTAACCAAATTTAATAATTCTGAAAATACATGATGCAAATTCCCAGTCAACAAGGATCTGTAGTTAATAGAAATCTCAGTTATCATTGAGCTTCATAATGTAAAGAGTCTTTTTGATTAAGCATAGTCCACTCTTCTCCTTCTTATCCATCACTGGATAACTAACTTCTCCCAAAATGTTTAGGAGGAAGGAGTTCATTTTATCTAGGATATAATTAAAAATTTAAAAACAATTTAAAAAATAAAAAGGCATTAGCTGCAAACAAATTTCATATCATGGGAAACCAATTAGAAGGTAGAAAAAGAAGTTCTAGTTCAAATCCTCAGCCTTGGCTTCTAAGAAATGTGCTTTGGCAAAAAAGATAGGCCCCCTAAACTGGACACACAGCTTGCAGCATCCTCTTCCTAAATCAAATTTGCCTAAAGAATCTCAGTGGGCCATCCAGGCTATGACCTGAACTCTGTTTCTGCTTCAGTTCACAAACTAGAAGAGAGCTTGTTTGCACAGTCTCAGAACTGATCATTCCCTCCATGGTGGACTCTGGGTAGAATAAAGATAAAGAATTACATTCTTGGTTAGCATGTGTGATAGAGATGGATATCTTGTCCTTCCTAACTTTTCTCATTCCAGTGGGTATGTAGTAGGTTCTCAGTAACCACCCACTGGTTTGTCCTGACCACTAATATGAAGTCCCACGGTTATGGGATGGTAAAAACATGGGCCACCTCTGCTCAAGTAGTCCTCAAGTCTTCTTACTTCCCCTTTTAGCACCCAAAAGTGGCTTCCAATCACTTGCCCATGAAGTCCACACTTCTCTACCTAGTTTTATAAGTTCTTAAGATACTGCCTCCTCTTTCCCTTTCAGTTCTATCTTCCTCTGTGTCCACCTCCCACATCCCTCCTGTGGTCACTGCTCTAGTCCAGGCCAGTAAGCTCTATACTTTCTTAGAAATGTGGTTTGTTTTACTTCCTACAAGTTCTCTATGACTACTTTAATCCACATTGTTTTCTCCTCTGAACTCTTAAGACATTCACAGCTAGTAACATACAGTTTACTTAGACCAGTCTGAGTATTCCATCTGTACTAGCCTTAGCTCCTCAATTCACCTGCAAGCTTCCAAAGATAGGACATGGTCTTTGGCCACCCTTTCTTGGATGGGATGGAGGTTGAATGAAGAAAGGCATATAGTACAATGCAATACAAGTTGACAGTAAGCACACATACTGTTAATTTTTTAGAAAAAAAATAAAAAACAGTACTCTCAAAGATTAATGAAAGCATTAATGATGTCTAGGAAAATGAGCTTTAGAGTTGTGGGGTCACCTGTTAATGAGGGCAAATGTATTATACCGTTAGGTGGCAGGACATAGTGGGACTGGTTCCCAACAATTGAAGGGACCTCAGTAAGTTCATCCTGACAGGAAAGATGGCCATTTTCAGTAATGTAACTACAAGATTAGGGGCAGTCAGGAATGAAAGGTGTTAACACCAGCTCAGGATGTACAACTGGCTGTTGAGAGGGG
This sequence comes from Tadarida brasiliensis, assembly GCA_030848825.1. Classification (NCBI taxonomy): domain Eukaryota; kingdom Metazoa; phylum Chordata; class Mammalia; order Chiroptera; family Molossidae; genus Tadarida; species Tadarida brasiliensis. The sequence continues at coordinate 46,154,023 of CM061270.1, forward strand.
AGAACTGTGAGCCAGTTACCTTTCTATAGAAGATCCATTTGCAGAACTTAAATTTGCTGACATTTTACCCTCAGGCCTTTACCTATTTTTGAAGATAAACCACAGTTGAGTGAATGAAAATAATTCTGCAGCAAACAGTCATTTGACTAAAGCAAACCCATTGAGACATAGAGCTCCTAGCTGATTACCCACTTCCAGCCTCCATCAGACATGAATTTATTGATCAAAGGGGGAAAATGAATTTAAAATTAAATGTTCATCCGAGCTCCATTTCCTGAGTTATCTTGGGGTTATGGAGAGTCTCAGGTACAGAGTTATCACCAAGAGTCCATCTCATTAGATGGTCACTAGATCTTTTTAAGTGTCTTAAAGTCAGCACTACTGGAATAATTTTAGCCATTTTTGCTGTGTGTTTTCTTTCCTATAAAGACCAAATATTTCAATGTACATATATAGACATTTATAGATATCCCATAAGTATAGTGGCTTTGGAAGCTCATGCTATTAATATTAAATAATATACTTGTACCTTTCTCATTGATAATTATGGATTCTTCCCTCCTTTAATTATATAAAATTCTTAGGTGTGATGAACACAGGTAGTGAATGAGTCCTTGTTTGTGCTCATCTCTTGACAGCATGCAGCACATTGTCTGGCCTGATAAACATTAAGAACATTATATGCGCCAACCCCTGTGCCAATGCTGTTTTCAGGAAAACCATGATCTCTGCCCTCATGTCATTCACAATCTGGTTGAAGAGACAGACACTGAATAAATAAATAAACACAGAATAATATATAGTTCAGAATTTGATGAGTACTAAAAAGGATATAATTATACTGGAAATAAATCAGATTGACAGTCAGGAAGCTATTCTCTGAAGGAACCACATTTGTCACTGAATCTTGAAGTGTAAATTGAGGTTGGCCAAGTGAGGAGTGGGTGGTGAGTCTTCCAGACAGAGCATGTGCAAATGCCAGGGAAGAAATTAGCATATCTGAGGAACTGAGAGAAAGCTGCATATCTAAGGAATTGAGAGAAAGCCACTGGTGCTGAAGTGTACTGAAGGAATGGCATGAGATAAGGGTGCAAGTACAGGTAGTAAGGAGTATAAATTTTACTATGGGAAAGAACTAACAGAAAAGCAGAAATCAAAAGTAATCAGATATACGGTTTTTTAAAGACTGCTCAGTGTGCTGTATGGAGACTGGGTTAGAAAAGAAGACTAAATGCGTGGAAAGAGGGGACTATTGCAGAAATCTAGAGGAAAGATAATGGTGGCCTGTTCTAGAATGGTACAGTAGATATAGACGAAATTGTATGGAATCAAGAAATATTTTGGAAGATGAATCTAAGAGGACTTTGAGATGGGTTAGATTAGGGGAGAAAGGGTGAAGAAGCCAAATTGAATGGTCACAATTCTAATAGTTGATGAATGTGAATGCTATGTATGAGGAGGAATTGAGGAGGAGCAATTTAGTGGAAATGATGGGAGGGAGAAACTTTAAATTGTTATGTCAATGAGACATTCAGAAAGATATATAAAGAAAACTTCAACTAGAGATAGACTAGAGAGGTCAGTAGTCAAGTATGAATCTAGGAGTCGCCACCATATTGATAGTACTTAAAGCCATGAGAAGTGAGATCTTCCCTGCAAGACAATAGGGTAAAAAGGCAAAAGGCTCAGAGTGCATATAGAGGATGGGGGAATCAACAACAACAATTTAAAAGGAGTAACAAAAAGAAGGAATAACAGAAGAATGCAACATGGCAAAAACGAATAGAAGAGAGAGACTGGAAAAGAGTACTGAATTCTCCCAAGAGATCTAAAAAATGAGACTTTAAATTGTTCGTTAGATGTACTGGCTGTAGGTTGGTGAAACTGGGGCATGACAAAAGTAGTTTTGGTGGGGACATATAGAATGAAAACAAGCTGGAGCCGGTTGAAGATGAATGGGTTATAAGAAAACGAAGATAGTATATGCAGACAAAGACAAATCTCTCTTGAAACATTACTATAAAAGAAGGAAGAGAAACAGAGCTGGGCTGCAACTGGAGACAGATTTGGAGTAAAGGGAGATCACAACCATTAGTGAATCTATGTGAAATGTGAAATTCAGTGCAAGTTAGTATCTGTCTTAGCCTTGGTTCTTTAAAATGTGTCTGAGCAAGGACTTACATGCAAGTAGTTAATTTTTTACATCTAAATCCAAGAAAAGAGATTGGATGACTAAGAAGAGAACAAAGAAAAATGGAAAGCCAACTTAGGAATGTATTACCGGCTGATCACCACCAAGAAACTGGGGATCAATCATGCTAGAGCTCCTCTAAGGCATCATTTAGAATGTATCCAGAATTGTTCAGTAGAGGAATGGAAAACAGGAATTTGGCACTCGTCAAGAACTGCCCGATGGAATGCTAACTCCCTTGCACTTCCTGACTTGCGCATGCCTCAGAATGGTTGAGCAGATTCCTACAAGTGTCCCACTCTGAGGTGGCAGAGAAGCCCAGAAGAAAATGAGAGACACCCAGTACAGCTGGGGCCAGTGTCTGCCAAATTAAATGTGTATGCAGCTGGTTACTAGAGTAAAAGATGGTAACAGCTAGAGTAAAGGATGGACCAACAGGATGTGAAACAGGGCACAGAGGTGTCCAATATGTCTACCTTGATATTTACCCACTCCACATCCTTTCCAGAGTAGAGATATGAAATGGCTTGTGTCTAGTTTATGCCAGAGTCGGCATGCTGGTTCTCCTGATTCCTGGCCTCCAAACCTCCTTCTGTTTAAGATTAATTACTGCAAGTAGTAGTGATACCTGACAAGTAAATTAACTAAGGATTTTGATACATTCTTGATGACAGAAGCAAGAAACATTTTAGAAACATCAACCAATTAACTCAATATTTTATGAACACATAATGCATTCCAAATCTGCACACAGTAGTATAGATTGTCAGAAAATATTAAATATGATCCTTGTTTTGATGTTTCATTAAGGGAATGTTGCATAGACACATGAGAAGAGATCTAAAAACAGAAGGCTGACATGATTAAATAACAAACGTGGAGTAGGACTGTGCCAAGCTAGTAGGTATTTAGTTATGGTGATGTTTCTGCTAGGAATGAGGAAAATCTCAGAGGTAATAGGGAGCAACCATGAAAGCTAATTGTTCTGGATGACACTTCAAACTCCAAAAGTTAACAGATGCTATCACTGGGTAGTGAAACTAGGGATGATTTTTACTTTTGTCTGTAGATGTTCCCATATTTTTCATAAGCCCCACAATAAATACATATTACTTTTATACTCAAATAATATTATTTTTTAAAATAACCAAAGGAGGTAGAACAATAAGTATGGGTTTAATTCTGGTCAAGGTCACATACTTTGGTTGTGGTTTGGTCCCCAGCTCTGGTCAGGGTTGTGCAGGAGGCAACCAATCAATGTGTCTCTCACACATCAATGTTTCTCTTTCTCTCTCTCACTCTCTGTCACTTTCTCCCTCCCTCCCACCCACTCTATCTGAAGATGAATGGAAAAATATCCTCAGGTGAGGATTTTTTTTGAAAAAGCACATTAACAGTCCCTTCCCTCAAATAAAAAGTATTGGGAGACCATCTTAAGGGTGGCTGAAGTACATAATCAAAAGAAGAACTGACCAAGGCGGGTTCTATGTGGATAACTGGTAACAAAGAGAAAACAAAACCCATTACAGAGAGCCCACAGGCAGAATTCTCTGATTCTTTAAATACAGAAGCAGAGAACAAGACACCAAAGTCTCCTCTGAAATCATAAGCCACAAAAGACACAATCCTTCACAATGATAAGAGTACCAGTGAAATTTCTTTAGACTGCAAGCAATCACAACCAACTTTGGCTTAGGTAAGCCACACACATAAAGGTAAATGGGAGTAACAAGGTTTTGGAAGGATCCGAGAAACTCAGAAGAGTAAGGGAAGTGCTGAGGCACAGTGTGTCAGACAACTCTCAGGTGCCACTTGAAAACCTTCACCACTGCTGTGGCAGCCAGCTCCACCCAAATTTCAACCAGCTTAATGCAGGTACAACTGAACATCACCTAGCCTGGCCTTGTATACCCCTCTATCCTGGGGATTCTTCTATATCATTCTAAGAGATGCCTAGTAGGAACTCACTGGGCACTCACAAGTGTGCAAGGCAGAAGTAGAGAGTTAAGACCATCGGGACACATTGAACCAACAGGAAATAATAGTCTATGTATAAATGCTTTCCCTTCTCCCCTATGCAGACTGATAGTTCTAAAATCCCTTTGAAAATCTTCTAAACAAAGTTCTTGGCATTAAGGACCAGTCATCAATAGTGGTGGCCAACTCAATAACTCATCCTTGTATTATTTTTCTTCCCTCCCTGTTTTATTCCCCCATTTCCAAACTCTTTGAACTCATACTATCAAATATATACTACCTATGGGCCAATCTTCATCTCAGGCTCTGCTTCCTGGGGAATTCAGGCCAAGACAAGCAGGCCTTAGGAAGGATCCAATGTAGCTCTGGAAATTTCAGCTGTAGAAATTTATGGACTGTCTCTTAAGGGTGATGGCATCAATGGACTCAGCTCTGACCAAACTCCAACCTTTTCCCAGGAGAGAGTCTTATGCATACTCTGGTGTAGAAAGGACATGGATCTCAGGCTCTAATCGCAACAGAATCATTTGGAATGGGGAAGGTGTAGTTTTCCAAAGAATATGAGGAGGTTAGAAACAAAAAATGATTTAGGAAAATTTTGTTATCTAGTTGAAAATTGCTTTTGGATCATATTGACTTCTTAATCTAAAAAAAAAAAAAAGTGCATTGTGGAATACTAGCTCCTTTGTGCCTGAAGTGCATGTTTCTTTTCTCTAAGGAATTAATAGCTTACTAGACCCAGTGAGAGCTTTAAAATAGAAAACGTAAGCATGATTCATGTATATCCTGGGATTTTCTGGTAGGTTTTTCTGATAGCTCAAAATTGATACTTTAAATATGGAAAGCTTGTACTTTAGCAATTGCTAAAATAGCGAGCTTTATTTTTACCTCACTCTCATTTTGTCTCTCTCTAGGTTAATATCCAACACAGGTATTAAGCACTTGCCAACTGTTCACAAGATTCAATCTCTCCAAAAGGTTCTACTGTAAGTTTCTTCTTGAGCGGTTAGCAACACTTTACTCAGGAGCTGTCTTGCCCAACAGCCTCTGGGCCTGTAATATGTATTGTTTAGTCTACAGCTTCCAAATATGTTTCTCTGAGTGAGCAGAGATAGAAAGGCAAACAGCAAGTGGCCTTGGGTTTACCTAAAGACCTCTAATCTCAGTTCGAAGGAAGTCAGCAGACGCCTCAATAAGACAGGTGTCAACAGAGCCAGCCGGTAGCAAATCAGGCAAGTCTCTCCCTTCTTCGCCATCTAGGGCCCTGTATACCTTTCCCCCTGCAGCTCTCTGTCTTCCACCATCCTCTCCTCTTCCCTCCAGAATGCCCATGCTGCCATAGAAATAAAGACACCACCTGACAAACAAATTCACACTCTGTTAGTGACATAATGTATTTGCCTTTTTCTCAAGATACCTGTATTTTGAAAGAGGAAGGGAAAGGCAATGTATAGTGGCACATTTATTTTCACTAGTGAACTTGTAAGAATCTGGACAGACCCAAAAGGATGTGGTAGGCCAGGGACATGAGGAGCTAAGGAAGGAAGGAGGGGGAAGGGAGATTGGGAGGGATGCAGAAAGATAATCTCTCAAAAATTCTCAAATTATTCCAAACAATTTACTACTTCTACATTTATATGTTAAATCAGACCCAACAAAGAATCTTAACAGGAGGATGAGGGACACAAACAGAAAAAGGAGATTTTTCTCCAGCCTTTTGGTTCAGGGGAAAAAAAAAATGATAAAAGTTTTCTGTGACCCAAGGAGAACAGAAGAAATGGAACTAGTTATAAGAAGGAGATTGGGGTGGGAGGAAGACGAAGGCCCAACTAAGGTGAATGGAGAAGTTTGGTTTGCAGATGAAAGGTCAGTTTAAGTGTCTTTGTCATATTTGAGCAGACACCAACTGTGGAGACAAGGGTAATAAATTAGTATGTTAGAACCTTAGCGCAGTGAAATTAGCTAAAAAAAACTTTCAGAGAGAACATACTGCATGTGTATAATTCCATTGTTAATAACTAATATACTAAAGATAAACTAGATGTCATTTATTTCCCAAACTTTGAACTCATCATCCTTCAGAACAATAACTATTCAAACATTCGTTCAGCTAAAGACCACATTATGCCAAGTCTACTAAGTGTGGGAGGTCACATGAGTGGAGCTGACATAAATACCTAATCTGTCTGTACTTTATTCTAGAGACATTCAAGATAATATAAACATCCACGCAGTTGAGAGAAATTCTTTCGTGGGACTGAGTTTTGAAAGTATGATTCTGTAAGTAAAGGAAAAAAAAATATCCAGTGGAATAACATTTGGTTTTTCATTTAATCATCTTCCTCCTAATGGGATACTCCTTTTTCGTTTGGGTAGCTTTGGCATTTCACCATTTAAATTTCTCTCTGGCTCTGTGTTTTTCTCTCATTTCCCATCTTTACATTTCAGAATCACAACATGGAATCGTGTTAATAATTTATGAAGCTGTGGTGTGATTCAAGTATTTAAAATTGCTCTTTGAATGATGGTCTCCTGTGATGCAACATCTGTTCCGAAGGACAGAATAACTCATGCATCAATAAAGCTAGTTATTGCCTGGCAAGGCTTTTGTTGCCCAAAGAAAAAGACAGGAAGGAGGCTGAATCCAGGAAGATATGGATATTCCCTCATAACTATGCGAAGCAACTCCTGTTCAGCCCCATGCTGAGCATAAGATGACTTCTCATTTTCTTGGAACAATCACGTTTTTTTTAATGAGCTTGAGTTACTCCCTCTGACTTCTGGGAAAGTTTTTAATGCACTCTGTGTCATTAATGAACAACCTTCTAATCTTTTGTGCCAGGGGCCTGCATGCCATTTACCCACTCCCCAAGATGGCCACGAAATAGGGCACTAGGGCTACCCAAGTGTTTGTGGGCTCTTTGGAAGTTAGATGAGCAGAATGACTTTTAGGGAACCAGTAACTGCAATTACATCTGTAAGGAAAGCATTTTCTCTATTTCACAAATTGTTGTATTTTTTTAGTGTGTGTGTGTGTGTGTGTGTGTGTGTGTGTGTGTTTAATACGTCAATGTGTACAAAAGGTAAGTTCCAGTGTGGAAAGAATTTTCGTCCTTTTCAAAACAATAATATGATTCAGAGAACCAGCTGGGGAGAGAGGGAGAGGGAGAGGGAGAGGGAGGGAGGGAAGGGGGAAAGAGACAGAGAAATAGTAGAGATGAAGACATATTGAAGAATAAAGCTAAGCACAGTATTTGATATAAATTAATTACAGAAAACAAAGGAAAAGGTTTGAAAGAGACCAGCAGAGGAATTGGATGTGTGAAGGAAAAAAATAAAATCAAAGGCATGTATTCAGAGTACACAGTATTAGGACAAAAATGAAAGGTGAATAATACTTAATCCCTTCACTTAATATGCTCACGATAATTGGAATTTGTGTGTGTGTGCACTGGAATGCGTTGATGGAGGTGTGGCAAGTATGAGAGAATGGGAAAGCAAAAGAAATGAACTAAAATACAGACAAAATGAAATATATGAGAAATAAAAGCAATTATTCTAAGGGCTTGTGATATGCAGGTTGAAGGAAGAGTTAAAATGAGGAAAAGAAGGCTGAGAAGAAGGTTGTCTAGCTGGGCTCTGAAAGACAAGTGGGGTTTCACCAGAGCACTGGCAAGGGGCAAGCATAGGACACAGAATCATCAAGGCCATGAAGGTTTAAAAAAAAAAAAAGATAAAAGGAGCTTTTGGAAACTAGTGAGTACCTGCCCAGTAGATGTAACACAAACACAACAGTAAAGGGATTCCTGGGTCACATCATGGAGGGAGAAGATTAGTTAGTGATCAATGTAACCAGTTATACTTGGGTGTTTGTACATCTTTAAATCATACCGTTGTTCTGTGATTTTCAGCATTTTCTGGTGACCCATTGCAGTCCAGGAAACAGAGTCCTGAGTACACAGGAGCTTCTCCGGGTCAGCTTCTGAACAGTGTTATTTGTAAACCCAGTAAGCCCGACAGGGAAAAGAGCCTTGGCAGCACATCAAAAGCAGGTGGTCAGAGGCTCTTCAGGCTAAGCTCTCCCGACCTTGGATTTCTGCTTTCAGGCTCCCCCCAAGAGCACAGCAATGCAGAGCTGTCAGCCCAAGGTGTCCTTGGCCTCCCCTGCCCAGGCAAACCTGCTCACTGACCTTTGCACAGTCAGGATGGCTGCTCCACATGCAGCCCCCTCCACCCTCGGAGCCTCCTCCCATGCCCACTCATACCACCTCGCCCTGCCACAGCCCACAGTCTCTGTAATTGATTTCTTTTCCTTTCTGGCTTAACCCAGAGCCACCTCCACAAACCTCCAATAACCAGGTCCCTATGGGTCACAGGAGATGTTCAGGTTGTGTGACAGCTTAATTAGATCACTTTTTGATGACAGCCAGGCCCGCTGCTGTGAGTGAGCATGGGTGAGAGGCTTAAGGCCTAGAGAAAGGTGATACAAAATGTTCTCTGTCTTATAAACAGTTGTTCAATCATTGTATAATTCCTGTCCTTCAGGAGGAGAAAGATCTCCATCTGCTTCCCCTCATGCCATCGTCTCTGCACACGAATGATGTGTGCAAAGACCTTGCAGGATCCAAGCTGCTGTGCCTAAGTGTGCCTTTTCAAAATTAAATTGCATTTATTTCTCTGAATAGGTAATACATGCTCATAATGCAAACGTCAACATTTCAAAAGGTTAGGCAGTGATAAATCAGGCTCCCATCCACCCATCCCCAAGCCTTAAGGGTAGCATTTTATTTACGGCACCAACCTGTGCTGTCTGACCTTGCCCCAGTGCTTCCAATTATGAAACCCTGTATTGTTTGCATTTGACATTATTGGTTTTCTAATGGGCCTTTGATTTCAGATGGCTGAGTAAGAATGGGATTGAAGAAATACACAGCTGTGCGTTCAATGGAACCCAACTAGATGAGCTGTAAGTAGCCCTGACTATTCTTCCAGGCCATTGAGAGGGAAATGGCTCTCACAACAGTGATGTTTATGTGGCTGTGTGTTTCCCTTTTTCTTTCCTCAACTCCATCCCCAGGAATCTAAGTGACAACAGTAATTTGGAAGAATTGCCTAATGATGTTTTCCAGGGAGCCTCTGGACCCGTCATTCTGTGAGTAGCTTGCCCCATTACCATGTCCACGAGATCAGTGTGTACTATAAGTCAGAAGTCAACTTTCTCCAATTCATAGAAACTTCAAGGCCAGGCTGGCAATCAAGATCAATTTTTATCTGTGTCATCTGCAAAAATGTATAGGGACAATTTAGGGCTGATCCACGTTCTAACTTTCAATGAGACGACAATAACAACATTTAATGAGCACTTACCAAGTCCCAGGCTGTTCTAAAACCTTAAGATGCCTTTTCTAATGTAGTCCTTATAATAACCTCTGTAGTAGGAGCATTTATTCCCCATTTTAGAGATGGAAAAACTGGCTTCCCTGGAGGGGTAAACTAACTCATCCAAGTTCATGCAAATTAGAGCAGTAATTGAACGCCAAACGGGTCTGACTCAGTACAGACTCTTAACCGCTCTGCTGGATATCTCTTCCCTGGAAGGGAAGCACAGTTCTTCTTTACCCTCGATGTACATAAGTTTCCCTCAAAACAGTGAGATACATACACACATCAATTTTTGACTCCTCTTTGCCTCAGTTCCAGATCTCTTGGGATGCATTCAGTGCCTCATAGGCCTGCATCAGCACCTTTCTTTCTATTGTTACTTCCTTATCTCCATCTCTCCCTCCAAGAGGGACTTTCCCTTATTCTCTACTGATCTGCCCTGCCCTTCCACAAGGGTCATTCTAATTCCCACCTCTTCCTTCAGCCAACAGTGAATTCTTCCTTCTGTGACTCCCATAGCTTTCGTGGCTGCAGGGACCAAAATCTGCAAGAGCTTTGCAAAAATGTGTTTTCCTGGGCTCTAGGCAAGACCTACTACATTTACTGATGAATGTGCTGCAGGAAAAAGAAAGGAACCCAGAAGGAAGGAGTCAGATGCAAGAAGAAATATTTAGCAACAAAACAGATAAACACATGAATAAATCTAGAGGGTTTCTAGATGACCCTTGTGTAGCCTGCCTAATGTCAGTTTGAGCATTTGGGAGTCACCCATCTGCACCTCTTATTTGGCAGTCAATATAAGTTACCATGTGTGGCTACCTCGCTACCTATCAGCTATCAACATCACTTTCAGTTTCACCAAAAAGCTTATATTCTTCTTCTGGCTGGAACCTATGTATCTTCTAGGTTCTCTTCCCTGTCGGGGCTTAGACCCTGTAGGGTAGTGCAGAAACTCCTTAAATGGTTATTATTGATGATAAAGGATGCATTGTGTCCCTGGCCAGTTTGGGTCAGGGGTTAGAGCATCAGCCCATGGACCAAAGGGTCACGGGTTCAATTCCTAGTCAAGGGTACGTACCTCGGTTACAGGTTCGATCCCCCACCCTGGTCAAGGTGGTGTAGGAGGCAAACCAATCAATGTGTCTCTCTCACATTGATGCTCTCTCTCTCTCTCTCCCCCTCCCTTCCTTCCACTTTATCTAAAATTCAATGGGAAAATATCCTCGGGTGAGGATCAACAACAACAATCAAAAAAAGTGGCAGAACCAATAACACCTGTTTCCTAATATTATTGGAGGCTTAACACTATTATATATGTACATAAATGTATATATGTATATATTTATATACTCACTCACTGAACAGATAGATTTTAAGAACCAGCCCTGTGCCACGCCCTATATATAGTGCAGGAAACAAAAGAAAGTTCCTTCTCACAGAAAGCTTATATTCTCATAATGGTAAGTCAGACGGTAACTAAACATATAACTTAATATATCAGGCCATGATGCATGCTGTTAGCACCAAGTAGGGCATGGGCATAACAAATGGAGAGTGCCAGGCAGAGCTCATGTGCCCAAATATACAAAGTACTTAGAGCGTGTGATGCTTAAAGTTTCCTACTCTTAAAGTACTCGGAAGACAAATCAACTTAGAGGAAGTACTCTTGACATCTTTGACCACCAGAGAGCAGCTTGTCAATTTCATGTAGCTCAAAGTCCTAAGGGGCTTGAATGTTCCTAAATAGGCCCCTCTATCTGTCGTGGCAGAACATGACTGTGATGGGCAGGTTTCCATAGGTGACCTGCACCAGGTGCACTATTAAGTCACAGCACCTTGCCCACTGCCTGCTACCGAGAACGTTCAAGTTGGACAGATTCCCAGACAGCTCGTTATCCTGTTGAGGAAACCAGAGCCAGAAATGGGACGTGACCTGCTAAAGGTTGCACTGCTGCTGTAAGCCACAGAGCTTGGACCAGAAACTGGGTCTCCCGCCTCACATGCCACCATCACATGTTGGCTAAAGTACATAAGTATGCCTGATTCAGTAAAGACCGCTGCAATTGGCTGTGAACTAAAATAGAGGAGGAAATAATTATAAATACCAGACTCCCCAACTAAGAACACCAGTAAGTGGCATGCACACACAGCACAGGAGATCTCTTGTGGTTGCATAAGCAGGTCCCGGGCTGAGGCACAGCACTCACAACATGTCCTATCAGAGGGTCTAATGGAGAACACAAATCTGAGCCCACCAGCTGCCCTGCCACACAGGCAGGCAAGAAGAGGATGTCACCATCACAAGCAGCTCTGCAGGGTCCTCAATTTACAGGCTCATTTTTCACCCCTTTTACCACAGTAACATACCTGGCCAGGAAAAAAGTAAATAAAATTTACAGAAAGTCCAAAGGAATTATGAAGTGCTTGCCATGACCTAAAAGGGTAGAGAGTGATAATACATTCCTCCATCTTTTCATCTCAGTGCATGAGGATGTATGTGCCAGATCCTGGCCAAGAACCCAGACTATAGTAATTGATAGTCTCCTTCTCCTCCCTTTAGAGGGAAGAAGGCTGATCACCTTTACATCCAGCCTCCCTTTCTGAGGCTTTTAGATTAGTCCACAGATGTCTTTCCAGCCTCTCTGCTTGCTGACCTGGGATTCTATGGCCTATCCCATCTTCTACTTCTGCAACCTGATGTGCTGACCCAAGCTAAACCCTGGCCTGGGAGCTGCTTGTGAAGGTATGTGCAGAAGACCAGCCCACTCCAAGTGCTGTGGGTTAATGGGTAGGAGAAGGAGTATGCACAGACAGCCCAGCCCACAGTGATGCTGCCCAGGCTAGTGCTATGACTATGCCTTGGGTCAGATTCCCCTCCCCACAGAGGAGACTGTGACATGGATATTTGCATGCAGGGGATTTACTGGGAAGTGCCTGGTGTAAGAAGATTCGGGCTAAGAGGGAACTTGACTGCAATGCATTTGCAATAGAGGCCTCAGCTGATCCCACGGGGAGCTCTGGAGTTAAGATGGCCCTTCAGAGTTGTACTGAATTAAGGCAAGGGGCCAGGCCTCTTCATCAGTAGTCACTGGGTGTAGGCTGTCCCTGGGTAGGAGCCAAATTTTGGGCAAGCCAATCAAGGGCAATTCCCAGTGTAGAGCTCAGCTATGAGCCACCTCAGCAGTGACATGTTTCTCAACTGCCCCTACATAGTGGTTCTAAAATTGATTATACATCAAACTCACCTGGCATGCTTGTAAAAGCCACGATAGCTCATCCCTACACTCAGAGGTTTTTCTTTTAAATTTTTTTTCTTTATTGACTTTAGAGAGAGAGGAATGGAAAGGGAGAGAGAGATAGAAACATTGATAAGAGAGAACATCAATTGGCCACCTCCTTTATGCCCCCCACTAGGGATTTGGCCCACCTGGGCATGTGCCCTGACCGGGAATCGAACCAGTGACCTTCTGGTGCATGGGTCAATGCTCAACCACTGAGACACACCGGCCAGGCCACACCCAGAGTTTTTGATTCAGCAAGTCGGGGTGGGCCTGAGAAACTGCAGCTCTCGTAGCTTCCCAGCTGACGTTGCTGGTCCAGAAAGCACCCTGAGAATCACTGCCTGAGCACCACGCTGGGATTTGAGAAGCTGCGCCCTGTTCTCTAGAATAGCTCCTTCATGAACTAACTGTGAATCTTCCTCCCCAACAGTAGGAATAGGCAAGGAGCCCTAAGGGGGTTATGGGGAGGGCACCCAAACCAATGATAACTCCTTTCCTGAAGGCAAAAATTTTAGCTGAGTGTAAAACAGGGATCCTCAGAACACCTGAGGGTGCAGGGGCGAGATGTTCCATTGCAAAGAGAAATAGATTCAGAGGAAGCCAGGGGCACACAGACGAGCTCCATCGAGTTTCAGAGGAGCAGCCTAGCATCCTGATTTCCCCCAGTGAGTCTAGACCTTGAACGCCAGTGGCTATCTGAGTTTTCACCTGATGTTCTGAACTCACTCAAGTTTGGTTTTGTTGTGTGTGTGTGTGTGTTTTAAGCAATGAAGCAATTGCTGTTTCTTTAGGAAACAGTTTCCTGTGGGAAAAATTTAATGCAGTGCCGTTGCAAGCTGGAGCCAGTACAATCATATTCTGATAGTTTATCAAATTGATTTGGCTATAGTTCAGATTCATTTGATAGTTGAGATTCAAACACTGAGTTATTTGTATAAGAAAGATTCTCTTCCATTACCAGTGTACCCACAGTCCTACAGACAGTAAATTGCCTTTTTATTCCACCTGGGATCATGAAAGAGAGGTCTTCTAACCATCTGTCAGTGCAGTCTACACCACAAATGTGCTGGTACTTATGGAAATGATTGACCTATAATAACATCTTTGCTGGGAAAAACAGAAATTGTTCAAATCAAATTTGCGGCACTGGCTGTAACACACTTTATTAAATGGGGCACCGAGCGCAGTTTAACTCCTGCCTCTCCCGACTCGGCATCTTATTACTGACGGCAGTCTTCCTGTCCGCATCGCGTCTCAAAATCAAGAGTTCTAACAATATTGAAACAGTTTAGGATTACTAAATCTCTTCAGCACCAGCCATCATCCATGAAGTCTCCCATTGGTAAATCTCAGGATTTAAATTCTCAAAACCAGTCACTGCCAGAATGCAGCATGTGCTGAAATGTTAACCAAAGTGACATCTTAAGTCTGCAGTTGTTAAACCAGCCAGAAAGACAAGGATTAAGAACACTGGCCCGTGACTATCCCTGTCCCCTTGCCCAGCCCACCAGCCCTAGGAATGTCAGTAATAAAGCAAACATCCTCAACTATTCATTGAGCATATTGGGTCTTACATGTTATAGCTTTAGTAGATGTTGACTGAGTACCTACTATGTGTCTGATACAATGCCAGGTGTAAGGGATAGACAGACTTAAAAACAAGCAGTACCTGCCCTAAAGTATCTCATTCCTGTAGAACAAATGTTACCACCCAGCACAATGAGCTCTGCAGAAATTATCACAGGAAGTTATAGTAACAGAGAAGGTGCCCAATAAATCTTTGTCATGTGATACAGTGACTTTTAAGGATGAAGTGATAGTGTGTGGGGAAGAGAGCTCGTAGCTTATGCCTCAATTTCTGCAGCAGCCTTCATCTCCTCCCTCCCTTCCCTCCTTTCTCCTTCCAACTCATTTAGCAAGTAGTCATGAGCACCTATTATGAGCCGGGCTCAAGGTTCTCAAAATTAATCTTACAAAATCATAGCTTTCATCCGGCCGGTGTGGCTCAGTGGTTGAGCGTAGACTCATGCACCAAGAGGTCTCTGGTTCAATTCCCAGTCAGGACACATGCCCAGGTTGTGGGCCAAATCCCCAGTGGAGGCATGCAGGAGGCGGCCAGTCGATGTCCTCTCTCATTGATGTTTCTATCTCTCTCTCCCTCTCCCTTCTTCTCTCTCTAAACTCAATAAAGGAGAAAAAAAAAAAAAAAACAGAAGTCATTCTTCTGGTAATATGTATTTTAAACTCTGCTGCCTGGATTTCAAGGCTCAAATCCTATCCTGTGGTTCCCTTTAGTTCTCAAAAGATGGTTGCTCAGAATAATCCTCTGAAAACCTCTCACCACCATGCTCTGTATTCTAGGCCTCTCTCCAAGCCTACCTTTAGCCTATAGTCATAATAACCTACTTCCATGAAGATGTGAATAACGGATAATGTCTTGCTCTGTTACTCCCCAGGATATTTGCATCATAAGAGTGGAAAGTGCTTTTACAAGATAATTAAAATCTAACACTAGATTTCCAGGCCATGTGAAAGGATCAGAGCCAGGGAATGGACCTGTGTGTGTCTGTCTTTGTGTCTGTGTGTCTGTGTTTGTGTTTTAGGGGAACCAAGAGCAAATGTAAGAATAGTATGTTTGTCAACCCACGCAGAATAGTATCCACTTACTCATCTTTGTCACTGCTGACATAATTTCTACGGATTTTTCTTAATCCATGGAGAAATGAGAGAGACATTTTTCTGCCAGTCTGCAATGAGGAAGTCTTGAAAGTTTCCATGTTTGCGAACATCAACAAGTATCCTGTAAGCTTGAAGTAAACACCTCTACCAACACTTTTAGTTCCCTACCACCCAGGAACCACTTTGACTAAAGACTTTTGCTTTATCAAACTCTAAGTAGCTCTGCATCTTTTTCTACCAACCATGCCCTCCTTTCAAAACCTACCAGGGGAAGATCTGGGTGCCAGGACACCGACAAGGGTCCTCAAAGCCATGTGGTGCAAAGGACAGCAGCTCACACATTTTGTAGCTGTTTAAAGGAAGAAGCAGATACACAAGCTGACTCCAGAACACTGAGCAGACAGAAAGGCACCAAAGCTTCCATAGCAGACTTCCCAATCAAACACCAAGGCACTGGATTAAATTCACGTCAAACCACCCAGCACATTATCCTGCTCATTCTCTAATACGCGTCTGTCTCCTTGTAAACTTAGCACAAGGATGCTCCTTTCCTTAGTGCCTTAGACGCTGTCACTCACACATAACTGCCTGCTGCAGAAACACCGTTTTGCTGAGCTCCCTTTAAATCCAGACTTCCTCTCTGTCTACATTGCATACTTCTGCTTTTAGAATTGCTCTCCTGTAAGACTTGATGCTGAGGCATCTCTGCTAATCAGACAAGTATCTACTGAGTAGATTTCATGAGCCCAGCCATGTGCCAGATATCTTACTATTCCTTGATCTTAGAGCATCTGAGATCTGGCTGAGGAGACAAAACAAATATACATGGAAAGTCAAACAATAAGAAACAATAGAAGAGATAACACAAAGTACAAGATTCTTTGTAATTGCTAGAGGTTAGAAGACATCACAGTTGGCTGGGGTGATCTATCTATCCCCTTCCCCAATCCTTCAGTGTCACTCCCCAGCCTATCTTCAAACAAAGCACAGTTTCCTGGGGGCTTACAACAACGTGAAGGGCACTGTACAGAATTCAAGGAGCCCTCTGCCCTCAAGAAGAGATAAAATGCAAATACAAAGAGCTAGTTTATAAAGCAAAAGATAGTAAGTGGTGAGGGAGGCAGAAAGCATACAGATGTAATGCTATTGTGCTCTTCATGGCTTTCAAGGAAAAATACTTCTCAATTGTTAAAAATGATAGAGATGATGGAATCACAGAGACGTCGATGGGAGTGTTTTGCTTCTTCATGGCTGCATAAAAACTACCCTAAACTTAGTAGTTTAAAACATTCCATTTTGCTCACAATTTTGTGTTTCAGAAATCTAGTTGGCTTGTCTCTCTGACCCACGTGATGTTAGCTCAGGTGGTTGGGTCTGGGGGATCTACTTCCTAATTGTCCCCTCACTCATGTATTCAGTGCATCTGTGCTCCTTGGTCTGCCCCCCCACAACCACCCCACCACACACATGGTATCTCATCCTCTACACATGGCTTAGACGTTTCCTAGCATGTCTGTCTCAGGGTATTTAGCATTCTTTCATGGCAACTTAGGGCTCTATAAGACCAATATAGAAGCTATCAGTGCTCTTAAAGGCAAGGGCAGAACTGGTATAGAAACACTTTCATCATACTCTGTTAGAGTCCAAAGACATTACAGTTCAGCTTGGATTCAAGGGAAGGACAAATAAAGCCTCTCCGGGAAGAATGTAAAGAATTTGCAGTCATCTTTAATCCGCCACAGAGTAGATGAGATAATAGGATGATCATGCATGGAAAATGTGTTTATTTTTGGAAATCTTCCATTCATGTGATTTTTTTATATTATAAATCTATAGGAAGAAGGCATAACTAAGTAAAAATAGTCTTTTGTTTTGTATTGCTTGCTTTTATGAAAAGTGTTCATGGCAGGTAATGATTGCCCTGGTTTAAACTATTCCTGAAGAACTTTCGTTTTTGTTTTTACTGATTTTAGAGAGAGGGGAAAGCAGAGAGAAACATAGATGTGAGAGAGATACATTGATCAGTTGCCTCCCAACCAAACCCACAACCTTTTGATGCACAGAATAATACTACAACTAACTGAGCCACACTGGCCAGGGCCTGAAGAACATTTTTTGTTGTTGTTGTTAATCCTCACCTGAGTATATTATTTCCATTGATTTTTTTGGAGAGAGTAGGAGGAAGAGGGGAGGGGGGGGAGGGAGAGAGAGAGAGAGAGAGATTGGTTGTCTCCAGCACACACCCCAACTAGGGCTAGGGATCGAACCTGCATGATCTTTCTGTGAACGGGCTGATGGTCTAACCAGTGAGCAACACCAGCCAGGGCTAAAAAACATTTTTTTTTTTTTTTGCTTTCATCTCATTTCTTAGAGGGAGTCTTGAATGGTTTTAGACAAAATATGTAGTCTTTGTACCCTTCCATATTTGAAGGGGAAAAGAGACCAAATGCCAGATAAAACAAGAACTTGGTCACAAAGACCAGAGTGAGTATCAACAGCAGAACTGGCCAGAGGAATGATTGTCTGAAGAGAGAAACTAGAGGGATTTCCTAGGGCAGAGAAGAAAGGTGGGAAGCTCTGGAACAAAGGGAAGTGTAAGTGGAGAGCAGGCCAGGAGAGCTGGATCTGTCAGCAGCAGAGAGTGAAGACTCATCACAGGGACAAAGGTTCGTGGATCAGACTCTCATCTCCAGCTCTGAAGAATTATAATACATAGGATAGATCTAGGAAAGAAACCTTGGAACCCCAGAACTTCACCCCATGGTGATAGCAATGAATGGTGTGAGAAATAGTTAAATTCCATATGTGTGTGGAAGGTAAAGCCAAGATATTTGCTAAGGGCTGGCATATGGGGTAAGAGAGAAAGAGAGGAGTCAAGAATGACTTCAAATTTTTGACTGAACAACTGGAAAGGCTGTAGGTGGAGCAGGTGTTCAGGAAACATCAGGAGCTCAGTTTCTCATATCCAGAGCTTGACTTGCCTATTACACATCCAAGTAGATATTATAAGAAGGCAATTGAACATAAGAGTCAAGTTAAAGAGAGACAAGCAACCTAGAGGTAAAAATCAGGGGGCCATCAGAAGAAGAAACTGCCAAAGTGTTAGAAGACAAAATATTATCAGATATAACTAGAGCCACCAGGAAGGTATAAAAATTCTAAATTTGTATAGACATAAAAAATTGTCATTAAAAACATATAAAACAAAAACTGACAAAACTAAAAGTAGTATTATACAAGTCCAAAATTATGGTTGGAGATTTTAACGCACTTCTCTCAGCAGTGACAGAACAGGACAGTGGAAAAAAATTTAAAAAAATCAGCGGGCATGCAGAAGTATTTGAACAATAGTATTGACATATTTGAACAACAGTATTGACAAATTTGATCTACTTGGCATCTAATAAGGAAGGGACTAAGTGAAATACATATAGGTATTACATAAAGGCAATCATTAGCTCTGAAAATGTAAATTTGCTTAAATATCAAGCAGGGCATTAGTAGTCCAGATATTAGCAATTGTGGATAACGAATACTAATGCTAGGACTTGAGGGGCAAATGCGGATGAGGTTTCAGTAGCATAAGAACTGGGGCAACTGGTGGAAGTTGGATCCTCAGCAGATCTGTCCAATGACAGCTGGAGTCACAGAGGAGCTGTTGCCTGAGGCAGAGGAGGGATGAAAAATGTCCTAACTTGACTCTTCCTCCCACCCTCGAATTCCCCATCAGCACCATTTGCAAGCTGATTGGCAAGGTGGTGCCTGGGAAATGGAACCTGAAGAGGCTATCCCTCCTGCAATACAGAACAGAGCACAGGGAAGGGCTCAGAATGGGTGTGAAAGAAAACAGACAAATGACTGGCATATCATACACAGTGCTTTGTACTTCATCTGAAGGGCAACAGGGAATCATTGAAGAGTTGTAAGCAGGAAGTCACCATCTGATTGGCATTTTTGAAATATCACTTATCTGCAGCATAAAAATCGCAGTGAAGAGAGATGGATGGTTGTGATGGTTAAATTTATGGGTCAACTTCACTGAGCTGTGGAATGCCCACAGAGCTGGTGAACCATTATTTCTGGGTATTTCTGTGAGGGTGTTTCCAAAATAGATTAGCATTTGAATCAGTAGCATGAGTAAAGAGGATCCACCCTCCCCATTGTGGATGGGCAACATCCAATCATTTGAGGACCTAAATTGAACAAAAAGGAAGAGGAAAGGCAAATTTGTTTGCTTTCTTCTTGACCTGGGACATCTGTCTTCTCCTAGCCTCAGACATCAGAGCTCCTGGTACGCCAACCTTCAGACTCTGGGACTCAGTAGCCTCCCTGGTTCTTAGGCCTTCGGACTCAGACTGAATTATACCACCAGCTTTCCTGGTTCCCCAGCTAGCAGGTGGCATATCGTAGGACTTCTCAGCCTCCATAATCGTGTGAGCCAATTCCCATAATAAATTTCCTCTTATATCTCTATAGATCCAATTGGTTCTGTTTCTCTAGAGAACCCTGACTAACACAATGATCATGAGAATAAGTTATAAGACTTGCCTTTGTCTAGGCAGAGATTACAGTGACCTAGATTAAATTGTGGTAGAGGAGTGGACTGGTTTGAAACAGATGTAAAAGTTAGGCTTGTGAGGACAAAAATTAATTTCAAGTGAGAGGAGAAGTCAAGGATGACTCCCAGGTTTCTATCTTGAACAACAGGGGACAATGGAGGGATGGGGAAAACAAAAGGAGGAATACATTTATAAGGAAGATGATAAATTCAGCTTTGATACTTGCAAGTTCTCAAAATGGTGGGGTCTGATGGACAGCTGATTATCTGAGCCTGGGTATCAGAAATAGGATCTGAACTGGGATATACATTTAGAAGTCATCAGCATATACCTGGTATCTGAAACCAAGGAAGTGGGTAAGATCACCTGGGAAGATTGCACAGTGTCAGAGAAACTCCAATATTTAAAGGCTAGATAAAAGAGAAAGAAAACAAAATTACAAAAGAAGTCAAAGAAGATCTCAGAAGAAATTAAAGAGAACGCAATGCCAAAAAAGAGTGTCTCAGAAAGGAGTGTTTTAGAAGGAAAAATATAATTGAGAAATCAAGAAGGTTAGAACTAAGATATGACTTTAGTGAGTATTGTTTCTCTAGGGGTTGGGAAGAAGCTGGGTCAGATTGAGAAATAAGGAAATAGCGATATCAAGTATGGACAACTTAGTATAAAAAGTTTGATTGGGAAAGGGAAGTGACAAATAGGGCAGCAGTTAGGGGTGGGTTTCATTGGACAATAGGAAGGATTATACATTTTTTAGCAAGAGAATGAATGACACAAGGTTTTGAGAATGTCATTTTTACCAGGCTATGAGAATATATGGGGTACTAATATATACTCAGACCCCCAAGTTTCATTGCTCTGAGTGCCCACTGCTGCGACTTACAGGAAATGTAGACATTAGAAGATTCTCCTTCCCCAAGTATATCCAAGGGTGATGAAATGAGTCCTTTCTGGTCACTGCTTGCTAACCACCCCCCTTAGAAGCACTTGTTCATGGCCAACTTGCTGGCCCCAACAGGTCTAAGCTGGTGCCACTTAAATCTCCTTGCTCCCACCAGCTGGTCTTGGTTGTTTTGAGGGTTTCAGCTGCCAACAGTGCTGCCAGAAGAGCGCCCTTGTCATTGGTGTTGCTGCCAGAAAGGATGGGACTTCAGTGCCCTCCAGGGACAGGGACCAAGTTAAATTGTCCATTTGTGCTGGCTTCCATGTAGACATCTGCTGGTTCACCCAGGAGACACTCTCCTACAAAGCAAAAACAACTCTGTGTGTGTGTGTGTGTGTGTGTGTGTGTGTGTGTGTGTGTGTGTGTGTGTGAAGGAGAGAGAGTGATTGATTGATTTATGGATAATAGCTGCCAGTCATGTGCTGTCTTTTGGCAAGGAAATTCTCTATGTATTTTAACTCATTTAATTCTCACAACAACTCTCTAAGGTAGGTATGATTATTATCATTTCCATTTCATAGCTGAGAAAATTGAGACATGGAGAAGTGGTATAATTTGAGCAATGTCACAAATCTGAGAGGTAGAGGGGCAGGGGACGTATTCAGGCAAGTCTGGCTGTGGACGCCATGCTCCTCACTACTGCTCTGTACCACTGTTTGACTTTGTGCTGAGGGTGCCTCCACTAACCACTAGACTCCACTTCCCCTTATTACATGTTCTCTTCTCACTCCTTTCTGAAATTTGGCTACAGATTCCACCCCAGCTCATCAAAACTATTTTCATAACTGTTTCTATAGTGGGGAGGAAATGGTCTGTCTCTCTCTCCTATACAAATCAGTGGGTATCTATTCTATAGACTGTAGAAGGGGAGACAGCTACATTTAAGCCCCAGATCAGCCAGGATGTGTGTATATCCAAGATTCAAAGTGGCCTATCATCTAAGTCCTCCTATCACGAACACAAGGGCCAGGGCTCCTACTAAACAAAATTTCCTGTTAGCTGAAAATTGATCTGCCCAAGGTGTGTTGAATGAATTGGAGTCTCCCTCTTCACCCATGTAAGGGGATCACTACTGTGTCTGCTGTTTTGCCTGCTAATGGAGCAGAAAATTTTAGGCCCATGGTAATCAGGTTATGTCTACATTTTCTCCTTTTAGAGATATTTCAAGAACCAGGATCCATTCCCTGCCTAGCTATGGCTTAGAAAATCTTAAGAAGCTGCGGGCCAAGTCGACTTACAACTTAAAAAAGCTTCCCAGTCTGGACAAGTTTGTTGCACTCATGGAGGCCAGCCTCACCTACCCCAGCCACTGCTGCGCCTTTGCAAACTGGAGACAGCAAATGTGAGTCTTCTCATGACCATCCCTTGAACCCTGCTTGGGATTTCTCCAATGCAGAAGTGGCCCACAACCTCTACCTACCTGTGGCATTAAGAGAATCCCCTGGCAGAGAGATCTTCCTGATGGAAGTCCTTGGATATAGTTTAGATCAAAGCTTCAGTGTTGTGGAGGGTTTCTAATTTTCTTGAAAATGGGCTCATGGGAGAAGGCTACCCACAGGGTAGACCACCTACCAAATATTAAATGAGATAACATGAAAAACACCAAGCATAGTGCCTAACTCATAGCTGATTACTAAATTAATATTTCTTCCCTTTTTCCTCTGTACCAATATGGATTTATCCTTTAAGTCCCAAACTCTGCACCCCATAAGTGTTCCAAGGACCATCAAAGTCAACTTTGGCATAAACACCATACCAGAGACTGAGGCGCACATCCATAACACATCCCAGCCACTCTAAATCTCTCTAACCCATCTTTGGATTTTAGCACTTCACCGGAGGAACAAAGTTTGGGACATCTGTTCACTGTGGCTTTCAAGATTGGTCAGATTAAAGAAGGTTATCCAAACAGAGCCACATCCCAGTAGATAACTGGATAAAGTGTGAGGTCATCATTTCCAGGATCTGGAGAGAATAAAGAGGGAGTGTTTTGGAGGTTGCACACATTCCAGACATCCAAAGTATCCACTGGAGACAGAATTATTGGGTATCAGGGGTTCTCAAAGCTTTCACCACCCCAATTGACACAATCCACACCATGCAGAGCCCTTAATCACACGATGCCTTGTCACCACTCCTGCGCAGCAGCCCCGCTCTAATACAGCTTTCTGGTGCTATTATGTCACTGTTTAACGCAGTCTCCTCTATGATTCAACCTTTCCCATACATGGACGTGCTCATGTAGACATATCCCCTGCTCCAGAGCAAAATAAAACAATGAAATAAAACATACCCTAAAATGGTTTTAAAGTAACTAAGAGTTCACCCTCAGACCCATTTGAAAGATTTTCAGAAAAGGGACTATTTTCAGAATGTGCATGCATCACTGGGAAACTACCCAGAGCTGGACACTCCTCACCCATTAGCTCAAGGGCCAGGGAATTTCTTCCTAATAACTAAAATCCTTAAGAGCTTGGGCTGAGGCAGAAGACTTGCCTCTTTTATATTCTACATAACAGTTATTCCAGCCAAGGCAAGAAATATACCAATTCACTGCCAAAACCCTGGAACTGAAACCCCTCAGGAGAAATCTCAAAGGATATTAAGATCACTGTAAGAGCTGAACATGGTATGCTGTCTGGGCCCCCGCCAACACACCACAGGAAAATACAGTATCTTACTGTGTTGCTCTGACTCCTCTGGCCTTGCCACCCCCGACCAGAAATCTTACTTTGTCCCATGACTCGAAGCCTTCCTGATCCCTCTAGGCCACCCAGCTCTCACCCTCTTTGGTCCCTATGGTAACTTACCATCAGGGCCCATCTGGTGCAGCAAAGGAGAGGCCTATGCCTCTTCTAAGAAGATATGCCAAAATGAAGTAAAATTTTAGTGGGTGTTTAGTCTTTAATTTAACAAATTTACACATGCACACACACACATACACACACACACACACAACAAAATAGTTATGCTATTCAGAAGATAATCACAGGACTTTTTAAATGGTGTCATTTCACTGTGTACCATACTAGGCGTGGTTTGGTAATGAGATTCAAGTTTAATGTTGGATGATGAAATTTTTCTTCCAGTCCTCATTTGGAAATGCCCAAAGTGTACATGCTAGGCCCTTGTGAGTGTGAGGCTTTGGCCAGTGGCCCTCCTGGCCTCTCACGGAGAGACTGCGTTAGCCACACCCCTTACTTATCATTAAACCAGTCAGTTCCTGTTGTAGCGCTGTACTCAGCTTGCACTGCTATTTTGTTCATTTTATTATTTAATTTTTCTTGTATCTGGGCCTTTTCTTCACAACTAGATTTTAAACTGATGCACCATGACAGATGCATCTAAGTACCCACACAGTGCCTAGACTCAACAGGAACTCCCTAAGTAGCCACCATCATCTGTCTTCTACTGTGACATTTGCCGAGTGCTGCCTGCAGGCACTGTAATACCTTGCATCTTTATCTCCTTTAATTCTCACAAAGGCAATAGTGTTTTTATTCCCTTCTCACAGAGACAGAGACTGAGGCTCAGAGACAGTAAGTAACTTGACCAACACCAAACAGAGTCAGATCCGAATCCTCTAGTTTCTCTGTCTCCAAAGCTCAGGCTCTAGGCCACCCTACCATGCATTTCCCAAGTATCTGTTCATTGATTTATCAGGGTCCAAGAGTACCACTTTCTTAACTGACCCTAAACTGAATTCCCAACTCTTTGTGGTTCTTAGTATTTGCAAAGGTACTGCAGAGGCCAGACTTCATGTCCCTCGTTTCCATCTTTGTTTCTATTCTTTTCTCGGAGACATGCATTATTTACCTTTTCTGCACTCATGTTGTTGGGTCGCTTCTGTTTTGGGAAAAGAAAGCATCAATATTTAAAATATATGGGTAGTGGTATCAACAGTAAGAATCTTCATCAAATCCAACATCAGCCCCGGGAAGTGGAGGCTGACACTGGATGGTTTCAATGCACGAGCTGCAGTCTACAGGCCCCAGGTCACTTACACTCTGTTCCTCAACTGTGCTGTTGCTAATCCAGGGACAGGGTTTGGGAATCAGAGTTTGGATAAGGACCACAGAGTAGTCTCGTCCCCTCTATGCCCACCTCTGAGCTTGCCTCACCTTTCTTGTAAGATCTCTGACTCAACTAAAAGATTTTCTGTGCATTTTCAGTTCCATGCATGTTAACCGTTTAGCCCATGGAGTATAACCCATGATTGATGTGAGAAGCCCTGCCACTCTCTAAAACAAAAGATGGCACATTCTCCAACAAAAAAAAAGAGAGTCCCTTGGGACAAGAGAACCTGACTTCCTGGCAATTGAACTCACTTCTCAGAGGGGGAACAGGGAGGAAATGGTTCTGCCTAGCAACCCTTCTCATGGAGGTTAATGGGGAGCAGTTCAGTCCATGCAGGTTGGGACACTGGCCGCCCTCATCCTTGAGTATCAAATGGTATCTTTACCTCTGCCCCTCCCTCAGCCACTCTCTCCTTTGTGTGAGGGGCCTTTGAAGAGTTTAATACTCACTTCCCACTCACATAGGAGACTACGCTATGGTTTGAGAGAAGTGCAATCATTTGCTGTGAGCTTGCCCCCCAGAGAGGGAGGGAGTTAGGGGTATGTGTGAGAGAGAGATTTTTTTTCCATACCAAACAAGGCCCAGTGTGAAATATCCCCATTCCTTTGAAGCCTTTGCTTCAAAACAAAACTATTACCCTCTCTGTCTCTACCTGCGTGATTCACCCTGTCTGGGTGAAATATTTATGATCTGGCTGTCTTTCAAATCCCTTCTGAAAGTGCCCCTATTCTGTCGACAAGGCCTCTTGTACATTTGGGTGTAAAAGGAAAACTAAGACAGAAAAGTTAGCCCAAGAAGAGCCAGCTCCCCAGGAGATGACTTACAGTCTTGGAATAGACCAGGCACCCTGGCAGCCCCCATTTGCTCTTGTGGGCATTCACCAGGGAACTGTTTAACATGAGAGTGCCAGGTTTCCTCTGTGGACAAGTGCATGCCTGAAGCCCACAGTGGCCTGGAGAGCGAGATGATAAAGAATAGGACCCTCAACAGACTGACATTTGCCAGAAAAGGGGGTGGGGGAGGGGAGCGATGAACACAGAACTTGTACGCACGTACTCATAACCAATGGACATGGACAACAAAACTGGGGACGGGGCAGGGAGGGAGGGGGAGGAGGGTGTCAATGGGGAAAAAAAGGAAAAACATCTGTAACAAAAGTAAATTAATAAAAAATAAAAAAATAAAAAAAAAAGAATAGGACCCTCACATTTCAAGCAAATTAGCAGAACTCCCAGTAGCCTAAGTACCAGAGTCAAGACTGGGCTGGCTGGGAACTAACTGCAGAATGATCCTCCAATTTATGTAGATAAAAGCAGCAAGTAAGTTCTCATTTGAGTCAGAAAACTGTCAAGATCTTCCAGTGACCTGAGTACAGAGTATAGGAATGGGGATAGATCTTACTTGGGTACAGTAAAAGGTAGCTGAATGGAGATGGGGGAGGGAAAGGGTGGAATTGATATCAGTTCTGTAAATTATTTGCACTTAACAGAAAAGTCTTAGCTAGTCCCAGACGCCTTCCTCCCCACATTGAGGTTGTGGCCAGATGGTTTCCCCAGTGGGCCATCCAACTCTAGGAATATATGCACGAGTTATTCTGTTCATTTACGGTAAGCAGCATTAACCCTTGATCTTAGCCTCAAGGGCATACAAACTGGTAGAAGGGGTGGGGAGTGAGGAATCTTGGGAAGAAACCCTATCATCTCTACCCTGTGCAAAGACAGTGATGTATTTGTTATTCCGGATCCAGGATGTTAATTCTATTCCTTTTTGTACTTTTCTAGATCTGTGTTTCATCCAATTTGCAACAAATCTATTTTAAGGCAAGACGTTGATGATATGACTCAGGCTAGGGGTCAGAGAGTCTCTTTGGCAGAAGACGATGGGTCCAGTTACGCCAAAGGACTGGACATGATGTACAGTGAATTCGACTATGGCTTATGCAATGAAATGGTTGATGTGACTTGCTCTCCTAAGCCAGATGCATTCAATCCATGTGAAGATATCATGGGGTATGATATACTCAGAATCTTGATATGGTTTATTAGCATCCTGGCCATCGCTGGGAACATCATAGTGCTGGTGATTCTGATTACCAGCCAGTATAAACTCACAGTCCCTCGGTTCCTTATGTGCAACCTGGCCTTTGCCGATCTCTGCATTGGAATATACCTGCTGCTCATAGCATCTGTTGATATCCACACCAAAAGCCAATACCACAACTATGCCATTGACTGGCAAACTGGAGCAGGCTGTGATGCTGCTGGCTTTTTCACTGTCTTTGCCAGTGAGCTCTCAGTCTACACTCTAACAGCCATCACTCTGGAGAGATGGCATACCATCACCCATGCCATGCAGCTAGAATGCAGGGTGCAGCTCCACCATGCTGCCGGTGTCATGCTGGTAGGCTGGATCTTTGCTTTTGCAGTCGCCCTCTTTCCCATCTTTGGCATTAGCAGCTACATGAAGGTGAGCATCTGCCTGCCCATGGATATTGACAGCCCCGTGTCACAGCTATATGTTATGTCCCTCCTTGTGCTCAATGTCCTGGCCTTTGTGGTTATCTGTGGCTGCTACACTCACATCTACCTCACAGTGAGGAACCCCAACATCGTGTCCTCCTCTAGTGATACCAAAATCGCCAAGCGCATGGCTGTGCTCATCTTCACGGACTTCCTCTGCATGGCACCCATCTCCTTCTTTGCCATCTCTGCCTCCCTCAAGGTGCCCCTCATCACGGTGTCCAAGTCAAAGATCCTCCTGGTCCTGTTCTACCCCATCAACTCCTGTGCAAACCCCTTCCTCTATGCCATCTTCACCAAGAACTTCCGCAGGGATTTCTTCATTCTGCTGAGCAAGTTTGGCTGCTATGAAATGCAAGCCCAGATTTATAGGACAGAAACCTCATCCAGTGCCCACAACTCCCATCCAAGGAATGGCCACTGCCCTCCAGTTTCCAGGGTTACCAATGGCTCCAATTACACACTTGTTCCTCTAAGCCATTTAGTCCAGAAATAAAACAATGTATAAATATAACCAAGTGTTGAATGATAATTAAGTCTTGCCTTTGAAAACCATGCCACGACATAGCTGACAGAGTGCTCCTACATACTTCATCTAACTTAATTTTCCTTGCTTTCCTATAAGGTAAATTGGTCAGGAACTGTTAACTCCATATGATATATTAGGAAGCTGAAGTATTAATAACAACATTAATAATTAAAATAATACAATACTACAAAATCACATTTCTTTTACGCTTCATAATGTTCATAGTGTTTTTGTTCAGATCACTTCAAATGATCCCTATAAAAAGGCCTATTAAATAAGCAGAACAGGGGTTATTCTTGGAGTGTTTTAGATGAGGAAATCAAGACTCAAAGGGTTAAGTGACTTGTTCAAAATTGCTTGGCTTGTAAAAAGTAGAGCCAGGATTAGGTGTTCTCACAACCAGAAAACTTCCAAGAGAAGCAGTGCAATAGTCATTCATTCATTCATTCATTCATTCATTCATTCATTCATTCATTCTTTCAACGAATGTTTATTGAGAACCTACATAATGGCTTTGTAATGTATCAATATGGATAGGCTGAACTACATTTCCAGGATTCCCTTCCTTATGTTTCCTATTAGGGTGGCCACAGGGAGGATTCTTGGAAAAGCAGGAGAGGAGCAAGAAAACCGCAGACATTTGTCATTCACACAGTTTATTGCTGATCTGCTGATTCAGCTCATTGCCATGGGCCTGCAACTGCTCCACCTGCTCCTGGATCCTCCTTCAAGTTCTCTGACTCCTGGGCCAGGTATCTGTGTTTAGCTCCATGATGAAGAACCCCATATTCTGCAGAATACTTTTATCACCAAGGTCAGAGACAATAAGAATGAAAATGGGGCTCAGTTTGACCTTGTAAAGTTTCATATCATGCTTATAACTTCCAGAATGCTCATGGTCTTCCCTTTGTGGCTGCCTGCCCCGTGGACTTCAATCTCCAGCATCAGATGTAGAGACGACATCCTTATAGAGACTGCTCAATCAATGTCCACAAGTATAACCCAATTCACTGTAACACCTATATACCTATGTGCATGCATGACTGGTTGTGCGTCTTTAGTTGAACCCTAACTGGTAGAATATGCAACCTACTATATGGCATGCATATGGATTATAATGTTGAGAACATAGCAGGTTTGGAATCAGAGCTGAGATTTTATTCTGACTCCATGATAAGCCAGGATGCCATCTCTCTAGGCTGTTTCTTCTTCTGTAAACTGGAGTTGGTTATAATACCTAACTATTGGGCTCATTGGAAGAATTAAATAATAAAGTGGGTTCAAAGTGCCCAGTGCTGTAATTGGCTTAGTGAATGTTAGTTTACTTTTCTCCTCCCCGTCTAATGCCTGGACTAGTGTCTAGTTCTGATCCTTGATCTAGAACTCATTCCATTACACCATATTGTTCGTGATAACTATATTTCCCATATTGATTTTCATAAGTTACCTCATCTGGATACTAACACCAGCCACAAATCCTCACTAAGCACTGTGCCATGACCAGCCCACAAAGCTCAGAGTCCCTCTCTACATGCCAAAGCCAATCAATCCTTCCACCTCTTGCCCTATAGCAAACATTTCAAAAGCTGGTCCCAAATGCATTAACAAGGAAGTCCTTATATGGCTAGAATCAAAAGAAATCATCTCTGCCTGTGCAGCCTGGAACCATCTTGACATATTGTAAGCATCAAGTGAAAAACAGAATAATTATCCTTAGAAATAGTCTAGAGCCGTGCTGTTCAATACCTGTGGCTATTAAGCACTTGAACTATGGCTAGCCTGACTTGAGACATATAGGTGTAAAAGATACACTGGATTCCTATTTCAAATAAATATACACAAACACACAATATATCAGTAATTTTGACATGAATTACATGTTGGAACAACACTATTTTTGGACATATTGAGGTAAATATAATACATTTAAAATTAATTTCTCCTATTTCTTTTCCTATATTTTAATGTGGCTGTTAGAACATTTAAAATTACATATATGGCCCAGCCGGTGTGGCTCAGCGGCTGAGCATCAACCCATGCACCAAGAGGTCGCTGGTTCTATTCCCAGTCAGGGCACATGCCCAGGTTGTGGGCACGATCCCCAGGGGGCGGGCATGCAGGAGGCGGCCAGTCGATGTTCTCTCTCATCGATGTTTCTATCTCTCTCACCCACTCCTTTCCTCTCTCTCTAAAACCAATAAAAGAAAAATATTTTTTTTTAATTTTATTAAAAAAAAATTACATATATGATCCTGTGTGTGGCTAGTGTTATATTTCTATTGTAGAGCACTGGTCTGGAGCTCTATGAAAATAAAGGGCTTTCATTTCGCACTTTCCTCCCTGCCCCACACCTGTTAGCTGCACTGTTGGGCTGTCCCAGCTCCATCTGCCATCATTTTTCTTCCTTGTTTCTGGCCAGAGGAAATGTACTTATGAATTTTGACTCAAAAGTAAGTAATAGCTCAATTAAACATAGGATGTAGTATTAATTACTTCACAACATAGCTGTTGATGGCACATGGGTTTAACAGACAATGGCTCTGAGTGGCAAGAGCCGTTCAAAGATAAGGACACACCAAGAGAAGCTCAGGAGACTTTGGTCCATCGCTGTCACCACAACACTTCCTGGTAAGAGAGGAAGACTTCTCTCAAGTAAGCAAACACAGTTATAGGTAGCTAAATTCAGTGTTTCTAAACCCTTTGTACAAGTCTTAAGGGAAAAACACTTCCTATATTTCCCGTATTTGAACAAACAATTGGAGTCCAGTGTATCAATCCCTGTCCCCCCTCAGAGGTGATTATACAGGTAACACAGCTAGGTGGCACCTCCCAGAGTGGTGCTTCACACCAGTGTGGTGACCCAGATGAACAAAACAAAAACAAAAACCAAAGATACACAACCAAAAGGAATTTTGAAATATTATCCCAAATTGTTGTTTTTCTGAAACTTTTATTTCAGATCTCAAACACCACCAAGAAGGCCAATATCTCCCAACATTTCTTAAAGTATTCATGTCTCCAGAAGTGATATTCAAAGTATTGAGAACTGGTACAGCCCAGGTACTGGTCTCTCGAAGTGAACACTGGCTGTGGACAATCTATTGGCCATCCTGGTGCAAACTGGGTGAATGCCAGCCCTGCCTGGTTTCCTCCCACCCGCCGCCCTCAGCCTGGATCTGGTCACATGTCTCTTTCCTCAAACTTTCACCCACCTCCTTCAGTCCTGTCCTGGCCAGCCTCTCACATCGCCTTCCACCCCTCACCCTTTCCTCCACTGAATCCCAAGAGTCAGTTAATGACGTAGGCTACTCTTTGGAGGGGCCAAAGCAAAGAGACCGAATGAGTAAATCCAAAAGCTTTAGGGAGCAATGAACAAATAATTTTTATTTTGCCGTATACAATACCAGTAACAATGAGGTGGGGACTATGGCACTGGTCATTGTATCATTGTATTTCCCTACAGGGCTCCATGTATTCAACATGGGGAACCCTGCAGGCCTTGTTTCTGGAAGGAAGGCATGAGGGAGGAATAAAACAAGAGGAAAGGCCCTTCTGCACCTGTGTCACCAGGAGGTGACAGATCTTTCCAGAAGTGACACTCTGCCTTATTTAGGCCAGCATTATACAGCATTCATTAGAAGGTCAAAAACAAATCATTGAAACTGATTTTCTTTTTATTCTAGTGGGATGGCCACAAGCTTTGGGCTCATAAAGTATTCTATTAGGAAAGTTTATAAAGACAGGCAAGAAATAAACTTTCAGCATCTGAATAATAAGGGGCATTGGAGAAAGAAGATAAATATATAGGATGTTTTGTCTGTTTCATATATTAAAGAAACTAAGAGAACAAAATAAAGCCAAGCATGAGACTGTGCCTGCTGATTCTCATCAAACGCTTTCAACTTCAGGAAGCAGAAGCTCCAACTAAAAATGCCTGAAACAATGAGGCCAGTTACATGAGATGCTCCAGACTTTCACGGGAAGCTTAGTGCTCTAGATCCAGAACCTCTCCACGTTTTGCCCTGCCAGCCTTGGAGAGTTCAGCCATAATTCCTTCGTGATGGTAGCAAGGTTGCTATAGCAATTCCAGATGCCACATGTAGGCATGACCAAATCCAGAAACAAAGAAGGAAGGTCTTGCCTTCCATGCATCTGTCTTTTCAAAGGGAAGAAAATTTCTTCCCAAAGACCCTCAGCAAAAATTCCTTCCTACCCATTATCCAAGATTACTGCCCCGTCTGCAAGAGAGGAGGCAAACCGAACCCCTGACATATTTTGCCTCTACAGGTGAAGGATGTCTCTGCCAGCCAGGAAGGGGGAAGGGGGAGCTGCAGTGGGAGAAGTGCTGGGTAGGCAATCCCATCCTCCAACCTGAGTAAACCCAAATCCTCTCCCATGGGATGAAGCCCTGGGGTTCAAGGTCAAGGGGTGCACATGGCACCTTCACACCTCACAGTTTATGTCCTCAGCCCTCACTCCTCTCCCCCTCTACTACACACTGCAGTCCAGCTCCTCCTCCCCATGTTGGTCTGTCCTACTTCTCCCCAGGTCAGTCTGCTTTATTCCTCCCTAGAATACACTCTAAAATTGCTTAGATCTGAAAACAACCACTGGAATCAGACACTGCCCAAGAAATGCCCTGTTTGAGGCAAAATGTAAAAAAGGAACAGGCAAAATAAAAAAGTCACAAATAAAAGAAATGCCCCAAGACAAAAAGAGGGGCGATATGAGGAGAAGAGAGAGAGAGAGAGAAGAGCAAGGCAATTAGAGAAAGGAGCAATGTGAACGGGAGCCAGGCCCCAAGTGTGTCTCTCTGGGCTACTACTTGCCCATCTTGGTCAGAAAACCCTTTCGACTTCTTACAAAGATTTCAACTCAAAACACTGAATGGGCTCCGTCTTAGACACAAGAAGAAAGGTCCACTGTTCATACCATGATGTTCTAGACTTCCCAGGACTCCACATATCATGGTCTGGGTCCCTGGGATCTAGGTTAAAGGATGAGTAATGGAAAAATACTTGTGAAGGTCTTCAAAGCCTCCTCACTTCAGACATCAGACTTTGTAAGGACCTTTCACGAAGACCCAAAGTCTTCACAACCTTCTGATCTCTCCAATAGCATTACCCACAGCCCGAGCATTCTGTTCTGGGATAGATAGGCCTCAAAATGTACTAAATTCCAAAGTTTGTCCTCTACCTGTGTTCTCTTGCTTCCTTTTCTTCTGTTTTCTTTACAACACAGAATCTTGAGACATTTCTTATTAAACAAACACACAGGGAGAAAATATCATAAAAGTCATCTTATTTTTAGTGATAGTTTCCACATAATAAGATGCAAGAGCACTTTCAGCTCTGCATTTAGAGAATTTCCAGGCAATTTTCCCCCCACGTATCATTAGCTAGGGTCATTTAAACTTCCAGGTATTAATGATTTGCATAAAAATGAGGTTTGGGTACAGAAGGTTTTTAGTTGTCTCATAAATAGCAGAAGCTGCACTGCAGGGGTCCTGTCTCTGAAAAATAAATCTACCAAAGAGCTATATGTTCCTGATTTCCATAAAGTAGTGAGTCGGGGAGGAAGAAAAGTACACCAATTAGGGTGTACTGCCTCTGTCTGTAAAGTGATGGGAACACTGCACAGGCCATATCCTGCAGAAATCCTGACAAAATTCTCCCCTCCATCTAGTCCAAGTACAGCCTGAGCCTCTCCCAGCCCAGGTGTCCCCATACCCAATAAGCCAAGGTAGTGCTCCCTCAGGAAGCGGCCCAGGAAGACTTCCATCCACACTGAGCTGACCCACCTGGGGCTGTGGGCCAGTCAGTCTGCTGTGGTAAGCCCTCCTTCCCAGGGTGTCTGGACTGCTTCAGGTGGCTTATCTTCTATGTATTTCAGTGAATAGTTTTATATCAAAATCCAAGAGCCAACTTCCTTGTGGGAGGGAGTCTAATCAAAAGACATAATGCTTAGCATTTGGAATTGTGAAAATATTTGGTGTTGGGATAAATTATGTCACTGGTGACCACTTATCGAAATCAGAAACTAACGGTAAAGAAGCCCACACAGCTCTGTTTTCTGTTCATTCACTCATTCGCTCATTCATTCGATAAATATTTATTGAGTGCCTACTCTAAGCCAAGCACGATTCCAGTCACTGGGAACACAGTGGTAAATAATCAGGCAATTCTGCCCTCATGCAGTTTACATTCTAGTAGCGGTTACAGAGGACACATGAGCTAAATAAGTCAAACGTATTATTAAATGCTGGACAGTAACACATGCTAATGACAGAACACAAATCAGGGAAGCGATATGAACTGTCAAGGGATGACTAAAGGCCTCCCTGAAAAGGTGACTCTGACTACAGACAGGAAGGAAGTGGACAGTGAGACACGTGGATATTGAGAGAAGGGTGTCCAGGCAGAGGGAACAGCAAGCAGCAAAGCCTTCAGGTAGGCTAAGTTTGTTGTGTTCTAGGAAAATAAGGTCAGTGTGGCTGGAGCAGAGAAAGGGGGATAAGAGAAAATAGTAAGGGACAAGGACAAAAACAAAAAAATACAGGGAGCCAGATCGTTTTGATTTCTTTATTTCTAAAAAGATGAAGGCGAAGTGGTAGAAGAATATCTGAAAATTTACACTAAGCGTGAATCGAGCTGATGTGTACAGATCTCCTGGCCTAGTACTGAACACCAGGAGTTCTTGAATTCTAGTCACTTTTCATTTCCTTTAACAGCTGTTCCATCGCCTCCTCCTCCTCCATCCTCATCCTTCTGGTTTCCCCAGCCCCCTTTCATCCTCCACATCATCTCCCCACCCTCCCCATCGCAAAGCTGCTCTCCTACAGAGCTGTCACTTTGCAAGGGATATGATAAATGATTCACACCACAGTGATAATAATCTCTTAAATTTCAATGGGCTTTACACATTCTGGAAGACTCTGACTTGCACTGGCTCATTACATCCTTAAAATGTTCCTGTGAGGTAGAAGGATTCTCTTGTTATAAAGGAAGGAATCACATTTAGAGGTTTAGTGACCTATCTAGGGTCATGCAGTTAACAGAAGGCACAGCAAGATTAGAGTTTAGGTCGCCTACTGTCCCCTTCCTAGAGGCACCTAACAGTGAGCTTCTGGAGACACCAGTGTTAGCATGAACAAAGGGCAGTGGCCCACATCAGACACCTGGGGCAGCAGGACTGGCCCGCAGCTGAAAGGGACTGTGCTCTCACCCAGCGAGTGCTCGTGGGTCCCAGTGAAGCCACGATAGTGCAATGTCAATCAAATGAAAATAGACAATGGAGTCACAGGGCACAGCACAGCACTCAGGTGAGCAGGATTTGTACGAATTCCCTGCAGCACCCTCTCTCCTCCTGACTCTAAACACAGGGCCACCCTGACTGGCCTGCATCTGAGCTCAGTAAAAGCCGGGGGGAGGGGGTAGTTCATGGAGTGCACTCTAACCCAGGAGAGCCCTAACTCAAGGGCGAAACTTGGCCGTGGGCCGAGGCAGTTAAGAAGGAGTTTGAATACTCTAAGGTATTGCCTCAAGAAGGGCATAACCTTTAAGTGCATTTTTGTTCATCCCTATAAGAGCCCATTAGTATGAAAAGTGGCCTGAGCCCTTTTCTCTGCCATAATCATTCATCTCACAAATGAAACAATATGAGGACAGAAGTGCCCGTAGACCCTGCTCAAGACATCACTGTAGAGGGCCCCACTCTGGCCATGCCCCACCCACAGCTAAGGAGTCCAGCCCACAAGGCCCAGGGGACATGACCACCCAAGCCCGCACTGAACATGCTGATACCTGTGGTCCCAAAATCTCCTGCCAGAATACTCAGGGTCTGCCATTTCCTCCCTACAGAGAGCCACACCCCCACTGTGCACACCCCCAGGCCTGAGGATTACTGTTTGCAGGGTGTTGATGGAGCCCAGAGGTGCATCATTCCTCAGCATCCTTCTCATCACACCTTTGGGAACAGTTCTCCAAGGGCTGTTGAATCGAAAAGACCTAAAATTCATCCTTTTCCTTCACAGCTCACAGTACTGTCAGCTTCATTTGGAACACATCCATGTTGACCCTGCTTTGCCCTTCGAGAAGTCCACCATATTTATTAAAACCCCTGACATAAGGGTATTTATTAAAATCTCTGTCTCCATCTCCTTCCCCAGTTCTGCACCTTCCTGGTGACTTCAGGTCCCCCAGCCCAGACCTCAGCTTCACAATTCTTTGACTTACTCATTCCCAGTGCCTTACACCTTCATGGACTTTGGTAACATGTGGCCATAATCCTGATCTTATCATTTTCAGAAATAGTCCCCATCCCTCAGAAGTTTTCCCCTTCAAAACTCTGTTCCCATGTTCCCTCACTATTCTACTACCTTTCTCAATCGAAACTTTTCTCCTGGAACCTGTCTGTCTTTCAGGCTGTGGTGCCTTTGCACTTGCCGTGCTCGCTACCTAGAGACCCTCCCTACATCTGCCTGCCTAATGAGCCACCACGTCTACAAAAACTCAGCTCAAACATCACCTTTTCATTCAACATACATTAATTAAGCACCTACTCGAGAGCAAGTACTGCGCTAGGCAGCAGGATTACAAAAATGAGTAAAATGTCTTTCTTTCCCTACAGAGACTAACTTAGGAAACAGACAAGGGAACATAAAATTCCATCTGTGTGGGAATTCATCTTGCCTTACAAGAAATGCTAAAGGCATTCTTCAAGAGGAAATTTTTAAAATGCTAATTAACATCGTAAAAACATGTGAATGTATGTGTGTAAAACTCACTGGTAATGGTAAATACATAGCTAAAGTCAGATTCTCTAGTATTGTAAATGGTGGTGCGTAGTTTACTTAAAATTAGTTTAAAAGTTAAAAAACAAATGTATTAAAAATAACTACAAATATGTGGTGACAGAAGATGATTTGACTTTGGGTGTTGGGCACACAATGCAATATACAGATCATGATCATAGAAATGTAAGCTTGAAACCTATATGATCTAATTAACCAATAAAAAATAAAAATAAATAACTACAATAATTTTTATTGGATACACAATATAAAACTATGTAAATTGTAACATCAATAACCGAAAGTGTAAGGGGGAGAGAAGTATAATGTTTCTAAATGCTAAGGAAGTTAGGTTGTTATCAGCTTAAAATTAGAAGGTACAAAAATAAGATATTTTATGTGAGCCTCATGGTAACCAGAAAGGAAAAACCTGCAGTAGATACACAACACACTATGACAAAGTAGTCAAAGCTTACCACTGCAAGTCATCAAGTTGCAAAGGAAGACGGCAAGACAAGAAGCAAGGAACAAGGTCTCTACAAAACAGTCAGGAAACAGTGGACAAAATGGCCATAGTAAGTCCTTACTATCAATAATTACTTTAAACATAAATAAAGTTAATTATCCAATCAAAATATGTTGAATGGATTAAGAGAGAGAGAGAGAGAGAGAGAGAGAGAGAGAGAAATCCAACAATATGCTGTTTGTAAGAGACTCACATTAACTTTGAGGACACACATAGACTAAGAGTAAACGGATGGAAAAAAGATATTTCAAGTAAATGGCAACCCAAAGAAAGAAGTAACTATACTCACAGAGACAAAATACACTAAGCTGAAAATGGTCAAAACAGACAAAGAAGGGCATTTTATAATGATAAAGGGGTCAATCCATCAAGGAGATATAACAATTGTAAATATTTGTGCATTCAACAGCGTAGCACCTAAATATATAAAGCAAAAGCTAACAGAATATTCTTAATACATATGTGTATCTGACAAAAGATTCATATCCAGAGTACATAAAGAACTCCTATAAATGAACGATAAAAAGATAAACTCCAACAAATAAAAGGATGACAAATGCATCTACCATATGCCCCAGTATCTCCTAGGTATTTCTACAAGAGATTTTTTTTTAATGTAACACAAGAGGCTCTCTCTGCTCCTCTAATTTGTCAGACAGCCGCGTCTTCTTGCGCAGTGCCAGCCTCAGCCCTGAGACACGATGGTGAAGGTCGGAATGAACGGATTTGGCCGTATTGGGCGCCTGGTCACCAGGGCTGCTTTTAACTCTGGCAAAGTAGATATTGTCGCCATCAATGACCCCTTCATTGACCTCAACTACATGGTCTACATGTTCCAGTATGATTCTACTCATGGCAAGTTCAAAGGCACAGTCAAGGCTGAGAACAGGAAGCTTGTCATCAATGGAAAGTCCATCTCCATCTTTCAGGAGCGAGATCCCGCCAACATCAAATGGGGTGATGCTGGTGCTGAGTATGTTGTGGAGTCCACCGGTGTCTTCACTACCATGGAGAAGGCTGGGGCTCACTTGAAGGGTGGAGCCAAGAGGATCATCATCTCTGCCCCTTCTGAGGATGCCCCCATGTTTGTGATGGGCGTGAACCATGATAAGTATGACAACTCCCTCAAGATTGTCAGCAATGCCTCCTGCACCACCAACTGCTTGGCCCCCCTGGCCAAGGTCATCCATGACAACTTTGGCATCGTGGAAGGACTCATGACCACAGTCCATGCCATCACTGCCACCCAGAAGACCGTGGATGGCCCCTCTGGGAAGCTGTGGCATGATGGCCGAGAGGCTGCCCAGAACATCATCCCTGCTTCCACTGGCACTGCCAAGGCTATGGGCAAGGTCATCCCTGAGCTGAATGGGAAGCTAACTGGCATGGCCTTCCGTGTCCCCACCCCCAATGTGTCTGTTGTGGATCTGACCTGCCACCTGGAGAAAGCTGCCAAATACGATGACATCAAGAAGGTAGTGAAGCAGGCATCAGAGGGCCTCCTCAAGGGCATCCTGGGCTATACTGAGGACCAGGTTGTCTCCTGCGACTTTAACAGTGACACCCACTCCTCCATCTTCGATGCTGGGGCTGGCATTGCCCTCAACGACCACTTTGTCAAGCTTGTTTCCTGGTATGACAATGAATTCGGCTACAGCAACAGGGTGGTGGACCTTGTGGTCCACACGGCCTCTAAGGAGTAACAGCCCCTTGGACCACCAACCCCAGCGAGAAGGAGAAAGGCCTTCAACTACTGGGGAGTCCTTGCCCCAAACTGATCCCTCAACACACTGAGATCTCCTGACCTCCAGTTTCCATCCCAGACCCCCTGAAGAAGGGGAGGGGCTTAGGGAGCCCTACTTTGTCATGTACCATCAATAAAGTTCACTGTACCCAACCAAAAAAATAAATTAAAATAAATAAATTAAAAATAAAAATAAATATAATACAAGAAGATATATACATAGCAACCTTATTCATGAAAACCAAAAACATTTCCAAATGCAAATGTACATCAACAGGTGAATGAATAAATAAATTTTGGTACATTTAAACAATGGAATATTACTCAGCCATAGAGATAAATAAACTATTGATACATACCACACACTGATGAATCTCAAAAATATTACATGAAGTGAATGAAGCAAGACACAAAAGACTAAATATGGTATGACTCCATTTATATAAAGTTCAAGAATAGGTAAAATGAATGTGTGGTGATAGCAGTTCAAAAGTGATTGTCTTAGGATAAGGTTTTGACTGAAAGGGGTACTTTGCATAGTCTATGTTTTGTGTGGTGGTTACACAGATGTAAACAATTATCAAAGCTATCAAACTGAACACTTAAGATCTGTGCATTTTATTGCATATATTATACCTCAATATGTTTGACAATCCACAAAAGAAGTCTGTCTGTATTCCTTTAGTAATGATTAGACAATATAGTAGATGAGGAAAAGAGAACCCTCACTATAGTACTGTATATAAGAGTAAATATTTTTAAAAGCTCAAGATTTTCACAAAGAAAATTATAGAACTTATAGACCTAAATGAAATGGAATATGTTCGACAATGTGAACTTTCAGTATTGTCCAGATATCACTCCCCTCCAAATGAGTGTATAAATTCAATGCCATTTCAATTAAATTCCCAACTTTAATTCACAGGTAGGGATTTATAAAACTTTAGAAATCAATCTGGCTATATTCAGTCAAGTGAAGATGCACATATCATAAAACTTAGACTTTCCACTTCTTGAAATATGTTCCAAGAAAAGAAACTTACTCTTATGCACAAAAAGACAGAAGAATTACTATTGAACCATTCTTGAGGAAGCCGATAAATATGTAAGTTGCTTTCAATTATTTCTATTGCTTTCAATTATTTCAATTATTTCTATTTATAGTTGGAGAAATGGTCCATATGAGGTTGACTTTTTGGAATTTAATGATAAATCCTGTGGCCTAATATCATGGCCAATTTTTTTTAAGTCATCATTTTTACTCAAAATAATGTGCATTCTGTGTGTTATTTACCTTTCTTCCTGGAAATAACTGCCTCCTCCCAGATTCATTTCACTTTTAGCTGGAATATATCCTTCAGCAGTTCTTTCAAAGTGAATCCTTGGTAATAAATACTATGACATATTGTATGCCCCAAAATATCTATATTTCAACCTCACATTTAAATAACAGTTTTGCTCATTATAAAATTCTAGTTTTACTGTCTTTTCTTCAACACTTTGAAAATATCGATTCACTGCTTTCCCATATAAAGTATAGCTGTTGATTACACATAAGTATATAAAGTACATAAGTATAATCATATAAAGTATGATTATAATCTGATTTTCTTGTTGCTCTAGGTAATATGCTTATCATCTTTGAAGTTTTTTTTAGAATTTTCTCTTTTTCTTTGATATCCTTTAATGTCACTGGAACATCTCTGTATGAGGTCACCTCTCCTACTCAACACTCGTGTCTTTCCAGGTAAAGGTCCTTTCTTCTGTGATTCTGTTGAGGAAAATTTAATTTCTACTTCAGTCCTCCACATCTCTCGACTTGCCATCTTGTCATCCTTTTCCCATGCCTTCTGAGAAAATTCCTGTTCCAAGATTTCAATCTGATACGTTCTTTTGCTGGCTCCAGTCTCATTTTCAGCCCATCCACTGAGTTCTTTATTTCAACAATTGTATTGAGGTGCCTGATATTTCCAGTTGGTTTCTCTTTCTATTTGTTTCTCCTTGCTTTGTTTTCCCAATACTCTCCTTTATTTTTAATGATAATAACTACATTTATTTGTTAAAATCATTGTTCATTCTGTTTCCTCTGGTTTAGCTTATTAATTTTGTAAATTTCTTTATAGAACTTTTAC
Organism: Tadarida brasiliensis; assembly: GCA_030848825.1. Classification (NCBI taxonomy): domain Eukaryota; kingdom Metazoa; phylum Chordata; class Mammalia; order Chiroptera; family Molossidae; genus Tadarida; species Tadarida brasiliensis. The sequence goes on from CM061270.1 coordinate 46,195,350, forward strand.
TTCTCACATGTCTCAATCTTTTTCCTTTTAAGCTCATCTTTTATTCCCTTAGGACTGCCAATTGGTTTGCAAAGAATATCTGCCTGGGAGAGATGTAAAAACATAGGCTTTGCTTATTCTCCAGGTGAGTTAAAGAAGGATGGTCTTCAAGGTGGACAGTCTCAAAGGTCGCAGTCTGAATTCAACCATCCCCTGATCATCACCACCAATACCACGCATTCTCCTGACCTTTAGGTAACATCTCATCACCTCATCTCCAGGCATGTTCTCATGAGCATAGACAGCCTCTGGCACAATGCCTAGCCCACTGGATGCATATAGGGGAAGGCTCAGGGGGCATGCAGGTGTTGTGGCGTCTGGCTTCTCACGCTGGCTCTGGAGCTGCCCTCACACTGCCTTGGCGCTGCCACTTCAGCCTGGTACTGCTGCTTGACTGCCGCACCACAGAGTAATGTGGGAAGACAAAGGGCACACTAGAAATCTCTCTGCCAGCCAACCCCTTGGATGTCCCTGGCCTTCTTCCTCTCCAGTCCATCATTTCTCCCACCCTGGCAGCCAAACACATTTATCTCCCTAGGGTCCTCAAAGTTTTTGCCTTAGTTAGTGAAAATGGTTGAGATCCAGCAATCTTTTTTTTCCTGTGACATCTCTATTGTTAGTTCCAGAGAAGAAAGACAGCACCATTCAAAGACAGAGCCAAGGGACTCCAGGTATGTTAAGGCTGTACCATAAAAACTTCGTTAAGAGAAATTTTTTAAAATGCACTGTGAGACAAGGGTATTTATGACTGAGTGTAGAGCTAGATTATATGCCAACTCCCAGCTCAGGCTGCAGAGTTTTTTCTGACCATCCCCAAAACAAAGAGAGAATTTTAGAACTGATTTAATTTAATCAAAGCTCTCCAGGAGCACTAGAGAGAGAATGTCTGGCTACTTTCAACAGTTGCTCAAAGGCAGTAACTCCCGAGAGGACAGAATAGACAATCACAGAAATATATCCCATAGGACACAGTACCTGCCCTCAACTAATTCACCTTTTCTTTTCATGCAGTTTTTCAAACTTCCATAGCTCTCTATCTGTTCTTTCCCTCTCTGATAGCAAATCTTTGTCTAATTTTATTTGTTCTGTTCCAATGAAAAAATATAGACAATGGCTAGGATAAAGAGTCTTTAGTGGGTTCTCATATGAGAAGGGCTACAATCTGGTTCCTTCTGGGTAAACACTAATTGCTGTGAGATTGAGCAGACACTCTCCATGGCTCAGTTATAGAAATCCTGGATTACAGAGGACAGAACCAGCTTCCCTTCTCTACCACAGGCAGCTCAGCATTTGCAGAGTCTCTTACAGAAAACTGAGCAAAGCAGCCATGACTTGAGCCTCCCGGAAATTTGCCTGCTAGTATCAATTTAAAACCCAAATAACTTCTGGATAAATGTCTAAAGTGTTCCTCATACAAGGCCCTGTGAGGAAGCACGAAATAAAAAGGCTGTCGTTGTTATATTAATGATGAGATTGGAAATAAATCTTTAAATATATTGAATATCACAAGACTTCCCCCAAGCCCCTCAACTGTAAAGCAGGGACATAAGACCATCATCATCACAGGTTATACGGATTCAAGATAATTGAGAATGGCCCTGCTTGGTGTGGCTCAGTTTGTTAGAACACTGTCCTGCACACCAGAGGGTTGCAGGTTCGATTCCTGGTCAGTGCACATGCCTAGGTTGCGAGTTCCAACCCCAGTCAAAGCACATACAGGACTGATGTATCTCTCTCACATTGATGTTCCTCTCTGCCTCCCTCTCTAACAAAATAATAATAAAACTTTGAAATAAAAGATAACTGAGAACATCTTGACCAATCAATAATAATAATTGCGAGGAAAAAAGGAGCATTTTTTATTTCTCCTCCTTTCTACGGTTCTGGACCTAAGCAGACCCATATGCAGATACACACATACATACCACAATACCATTGTAGAACTCTTCCCCTTTCAGCCTTTCCCTCTATCCCCTTCCCTATGGCCAGCCTGTGGCAAAAACTCATACCCATATTTCTCCCAATGAGAGAAGCATCTACAAACCCTCCATCCACCTGACCAAATTACAAAGTTAAAAAGTAGACAATGACCAACCAAGATTCTTTACTCCCTTTCTTTATTCTCCTTTCAGAGATGCTAAAGCTCAACCTCTTTTGTCCTTCACTGCTAAAACAGGAGAAGGTCTTGGGGAAACCTGGCCCAGTCTCTGACAAGTTAGGTATCATCACCTCTCATTTCACAGATGAAGCAACTGAAGTCCCTAGAGGTAAATGACTTGCCAAAATTGCCACAAAGCAAATGGCAACAATTGAACTACAATGAAGGTTTTATACTTCTTAAAACAGTATTTTCATTTCCCACATTTTCAGGTTTTAGCCAGATGCTCAAGTATTCACAATTCATCATAGTCTGTGCAAAGAGTTGAGAGGACACTAGTATTCCTCAATTTCTATTACTTCAAACCTCATCAACCATTTTATTTCACAACATCAAAAAAGCTTCTCTATTTCATTGTGATGGGTTTCAACCACCTGTAATTGACTCTGCCACCCTTTGTTAATGGGCAATTCACCAGGCCAATGCAAGGTCACCATCTAGTGGTGAAAGCCACTAACTGCTGGCTACACAGCACATCTTAACAGACTAGGTACCCACTTTGCCCCATTCTTACACCCACCTCCCACTCCAACAGTAACTTTCAACAAACTTCCAGAAACAGCTTAAAAAGGAAATAAGGAATTTTCCGTTATATAAAACATAAAGTGATTTTAAAATTATTTTGAGATGTAGGCATTTACTAAGTTGATACACTTAGACTCATATATAGGTAATGATCTACCTACCAGCAAGATTGCTCTTAGCAGCCTAGAGCTTGACATGCAAGGAGACATCAAGAAAATACTACATATGAACCACATGGCCAATAATTGTTGATAACCACAGCTTGGGGTCAGTGCTAGAGTCGACTTCCCTACAGGAGTTCTACAATCTCAGCAACTTACTGAGAATCTAGCAAGTACTGAGAATCAAGAAAAGCAAAACAGCTACTTTTTTAAATATGCAAATTCTGATTCTACTCTCAAACAAGTAGTTATTGAACATCTACTATAGGCTTAAATAAGAATAGGAGGTGTGTTAGATAAGTACTAAAAAATCCTCTAGCAATCTTGCTTTTGCCTACAACTCTATTCCACTGAATCTGCTATCTTAGTAATAGTCTAATAGCTGTGTATGGTGTCAGATGGGTACGAGATTTATCAGTATGATCACTTAGTAAGTTATATAATGTCTAATCACTGGGGTGTACACATGAAACTAATATAATATTGTATATCAACTGTAAATAAAAATTTTTTTTAAGATTTAAATTTTTAAAAAAGAATCTGCTATCTTCGTATTAATAAAACAAACATGTTTTAAATGCCAAATGCTATCTTTTTTATCTAGTCCTAAACATTACGAGCTTCTCTGCAGACTTTACACCACTGACCAAGTGCCCTTCCTAAGACTCTTTCCTATCTTTATGCCTAGTTCTCTGACCGTACCTCCAGCATTTAGTCCCCCTGTGCCTCTTGAGGGATGTATTCCCCAGAGATCTAGCTTGGGGCTCCTTCTCTTTCCATTCTTTTCACTTTATCTTGACAATCTATCACATTTGTGGCTTCAACCATTACATCTACATCTCCTTCCCTGACTTTTCTTCTAAGCTCTAGCTCCACATTTTCAACTGCCTATTGGGTATCTCTCAAGATGGGAATTTCAAAATCAACATGCCTAAATCAGAGATCAGCAACTCCCCTCCAAACTCAACTGCTCTTTGTTCACCATTTCAACCCATGGGGCTCCACACTTTGTCGCTACTTTAACTCTTTCCTGTCCCAAAGTGCTCTCATCTAATCATTCCCAGGGGCAGTCAACCCTGCATCTGCATTATCTCTCACCATCCCTTTCTCCTCTTTCCCCAAGGCCATTACTCTGATTCAGGTCCTCATTCATTCCTCTGACCACATTGTTCAAATATTATTTCAAATACTATTCATTCTATGTATATTTTTTGAAAACCTAATGTGTACCAGGCATTTATTAGGTACTAGGAATATAGCAGGGACCAAATGAGACAGCAGCCTTGCTCTGATGGGGTTTATATCTTATTGCAGGGAGAGAGAAAACAAACAAATAGGAAGAAAGAGGAAAGGCATAAAGAAAAAACATTCTCATCCTTGCCTCCTTGATTCAACAAAACAAGATCTCTACTATCATCTCAAATCTTTCGTTTTTGTTATTCTTCTCTGCCCATTTTGAGTAACCTGGAATGAAACAAAAAAATTCGAAGTTGTACATAGTTGATGGGGAAAAAAAGTAGAAAGGCAAAAGTCAACACTGTTCCCTAAACCTCAAACTCTTTCTTAACTTTAAAATTATTTTCATAAATTAAGAAATACATTCTAAACTTCTGAGGGTAGAGTTAATTAGGCAAAAACTCGTACATGTGCCTTACCATAGCAAAAGCTGTGAAACAACCAGTTTTTGTTACCAGGAGACAAATGAGTGGGTATGCCTGTTTTGATCATTCAGTTGGAAACCTAAAACTCTAAACTATGCTTATTGTCCTTACTGGAAGGTATTAGCCCATCAAACTGATACTTATTGAGCCTAAGAAGCAATCAACAAGACTTGAGTTTGTTTATATTCTCAGTATTAATTGCTGATTCTTACGTTATACTTGAGTGATTCATTCTCTCTTTCATTGAACCAACATTATTTATAGCATGCCTACTATGTGCCACATGGGTCTGGTTTCTGGGGTAGAGAAATATGAGATAATTACCCTCAAGAAATTTGCAGACTTGCATGACAAGGATTTGTGACAGTGAGAGATGAGAGTTATAACAAAAACTCACATAAAGTTCTATGGGAAGAATGGTGAGGAGTCAAGCAGAGCTTCACCGGAGACACTTAGGCTGGCTGGTCTTGAGGGATGTGTGTTTCTCAGTCAAGGTGAAGATACTGCAGACAGAAAGAAAGATATGCTCAGGGGCACGACCCAACAGTTCATTAACCACTGGGCAACTGGCAATACAGGACGTGGAGTCCCAACATTAGATAACAAGGGGGGAGGGACGTAAATCAGTTATCAAACTGGAACAGAAATATCTATAGTGTCATACTGGTGCAAAACTGAGATACTGGCCAGTTTCCAGTGTTAGCTTGTTTCACAGGTACTCAGATGACCATGTGATATGAATAGACAAACACATGAATCTACTCCAGAAACATAAATCGCTGGTAACTTTTCAGCCACTGACTCTGCCTTAAATCATTTCATAATTCCTCCAAGATCTTACATTAACATACTATCAGTGTGCTCAGTTTTCCCAAGGCAACCATGAATTCATTAAAAGAAATGTTAGCGCTGCCCACTGGTTTGTGTTACATAGTGTTTGGCTGTTTATGCTGTTACCACAGCAACAGGTAGATAGTTAAAATTGGCAAGAACATGAGTACTGCTAACATATTGCTTTATGAAGTGTTTCCTGGTAGTATTTCCACTGGAAGAGTTAAAGATAATATAATGGGCCACTGTCTCTGAGGAGGAATCAAAACAGAAGAAAGAGTAAGATAAGGGGCTGGGTTCCAAACGGTTTCATGGACTACATCGTGTGGCAAGGAATTAATAACTCTTACTGGAAAAATCTGAGGCAAAGAGCAGGTAACCAATGTTAATAATGTCCATGTGAACTTGGCATCCCAAAGAAGGAGCCGGGTACTCGGGTTTTTCAGCCTGAGTGACAGTGGATCACTTTTTCACCTAGAGGCTCAGGGACCTTCCATGAAACATACACTGAGGAAATGCTGAGTTAGATAATAATATAGTTTTTTAAAACTATCTTAAGAGCCTTAAATGAATATTACTAAGTGAAAGAAGCCAATTTGAAAAGACTTCATACTGTTTGATTCCAACCATATGACATTCTGGAAAAGGCAAAGCCATGGGGACAGTTTTAAAAAAAGATCAGTGGTTTCCAGGGACCGGAGAGCAGTGAATAGGCAGAGAGAGCACAGAGGATTTTCAGAGCAGTGAAACTATTCTGTAATGGGGGGTGCGTGTGATTGCACGTTTGTCCTAACGCATGGAATGCGCCGCACAAAGAGCGAACCATAAGGTAAACTCTGGACTTAGGGTGATGATGAAGTGTCAGCACAGGTTCGCTGACAGTAACAAGTGTACCCCTCTGGTGGGGATGTCAGTGGTATGGGAGGCTGTGCCTGTGTGGAGTCACAGGGCATATGGAAAATGTTCTGCACTTTCTGTTCAATTTTGCTGTGATGCAGTTGCTCTAAAAACCTGCTCTGAAAAATAGTCCTTTTAAAACCTATATTGTATTCTATATAGGAAAACTACAAAATCTGAGTAACAGATGCTCACTGAGCTGCCACCCCCAAGGTCCCATCTCTACTGAAAAGTGCCCCAGGTGAACAATTGTTGACTGAGTCCTGTGCTAGTCACTGTCATGGAAACAGGAGAAGCAGAAATCTTGGTCCCCAAGAGTTTGAATCTGATTGGGAAAAAGGGAAAAATTAGCTCTAGCTATGAAACAATTAGAAAAACATAGCCAGCTAATATTTCTTGAGTACACCTCCTGTGCCAGGCAGAATGGTAGGAGGCTCAGGTATTCAGTAATGAATTGTGGTCCTCTTCATGGCGCTGACAGTCCAAATGGAGAGAAAAGCAGTAAATCAGCCAAACACAAATGAGAAGGCATGTTATGTAGCCTAACATAGCGGCTTTAACTTGTAATCTGCTGTAGAAGGCTTTTCTGAGGAAGTGACGTTTGAGCTTACACATACCAGCCCGTTGAAGTCAGGGGAACAGTGTTGTAGGCAGAGGAACAGTATGTGTAAAATCCCTGAGGTTTGGAACAGCTCTCGGTTCCTGGAACCGAAAGACACATCACAAGGAGTGTGTATGAGAGGAGAATGGAGAACTGGGCAGGGTCAGAATGCGGTGCCTTGAGGGCAGGTGAAGGAGTTTATCTTTTATTCCACGGAAATGGGGGCCTTCGCAGGGTTCTAGGCAGAGAAGTGTCCAAATCTGCTTAATGTTTTCACAGTATAGGAAGCTAGAAATCACTCAAGTTTGCTGATTCAGTCGCTGATTTGGTCTCTTGTGAAATAGAAGTCCAGAGAAAAAAGAGAACCACCTGGGTTGAGGCTTAGGTGTGATTTTGGACAAAAACTCCAGCTGGTTGGCCAGGGTGGGGGCTGGGAAGGGGGCATTTATTAGGAGGCTTATCGCACAGGTGCAAGCTCAGGTCAGTAGGTCAGTGTCTATGTGGTGGGGGAGGGGTGTAGGTGTCCCATTCACAGAGCTTGGTTTGAGCCAGCAGGAGAGACAGGTGTAGTGAAAGGGAAGGGCAAACTGAAAGTCACAGGGGCATCGTGTCTGTGCCCACGTCTCTGCTAGCGTAACACAGTTTTCTCTGAGAGATGTAACAGTCACCAACTGAAGCTTAGCCAGGAGATAATTAAGTCAGTTAAAAGCAAAATGGTCCCAAGTGAATGGAACTCGGACAAGGGGAAGAAAGTGGCGATTTGGTATAGGCCTCCCTTTCTCTGCATCTTTTACTTGCCAATGCTTAACTAGGCAATAGGAGGCTCGGTTATAGACCTTGCTGTCGCAATCTGGCTGTGTGGCCTTGAGTAAGTCACTTCACCTCTCTGAATCCTTTTCTCCATCACGTCATTACTCTAGTGAGAGATGAACTGCATGCTCATAAAGGTCCTCTTTCATTCTCACTTTGATTCTGGGATTCTCTTCACTGGAAGAAAGTCCGTCCTGGAGACCTCTCACAGACGTGGGGCATAGAGTCGGGAGGGGGGAGGCGCAGGAGAGGGGAAGAGGAAGGGTTCTGCACTTTAACAGCTGCTGCGTTCACACCAGCCTTGTTGCTGGCCTGTGTCGCTCCCTGGTGACAAGCACTGGGCTTGTTAAAGAACCACCCAGGGGCCGTGAGAATCCAGAAGCAGAAGCATTCTGCCACACGCTCCATGCAGCCTGTTTCGTTTTTCATCCTCCAAGCAAGTCCGTGATGTGCAATCCACCTCACACTGCCAAGGTGGGGAGAGCCACTGACATTTCCAAGTGTGAGTTCAGAACACCTGCTTCCCAGGAGTCACTGATGATAATCAAATACTGTCAGATAAGATTGCCTTTAAAAATATCCAAGTTTGGCTTTTATAGATTTAAAAATATCCTAGTTTATTAAATTATTTTTGAAATAGGTTTACATTTTGACACAATGTTCTCACACATTAAGAAAGAGTCTAAGAGGGGGGTTATCAAAATAAGATTTCTTTATATTGACAATTGTTGAAACTGGGTGATGGGTACATGGGGATTCAATATTCTATTCTTTTTAGTTTATGTCTGTTTTAAATTTTGCCTATCAAAGTTTTAAAAATAAAGTAAATTTGAAAACTCTAAAACATACCCATATTGGATTTTCCAAATATATCTGTAAGTCCCATGAACAGAACTAGATGGTTAAATAGATCGAGGATTGGCAAACTATGGCCTGTGGGCCAAATATGGCCTATTTCCTATTTTTATAAACCATGTTTTATTGGAACATAGACATGCTTGGTTTTTTATGTATTGCCTATGGGTGCTTTTGCCAAATTGAGTAATTGCAAGAGACCATTTGACCTTTACAGAAAAAGTTTACCGATCTCCGATGCACAGATTCTAGTTTCAGCTACCTTTGGCTGGTGTGTCCCATGGACTATGAAGACCTAATTCTAACCCTCATCTCTCATATTGAACCATGACACCGAATGTCCACCAGGAACAGAAAAGCTAGGCAGGGTTGTCCAGTGGAACTTTCTGTGATGATGGAAAGGTCCTATATCTGCACTGACCCATCCATACAGCAGCCACTAGTCTTGTATTACTCTTGAGCACGTAAAATGTGGCTAGGAAGACTGAGGAACTGAATTCCTAATTTTATTTGTTTTAATTTAGATAGCCACAGAAGGCTAGTAACTATCATAATAGACAGTATAGAGCTAGGATTTTGATACCTTAGCCAGTGGAGGTGCTGATAAATGTTTAATAACAAGGCAGGTACATGCACACATACAAACACACACAGACACCTTGATCTTGGATTTTGCCAAGTTCACCAATTGCTGTGGTGTAAATACTCTCACTATGGTAGATTACAAACTACCAAATGGAGAACTGAGAAGAGAAGCACAGGACTGGTTCTCATGGGCCAAGTCCTGCCACCTCCAGCACACTGGTGGCTGCCAGTCCTCAGTTTTTGGAGCTAAAGTACATGAGGTAGCAAAGAAGTCCAGAAAAGCCCGAGTTGAACAGATACAGGATTCGTTTGTGGCTCTGAATCAAGACAAGGAAAGAGAACAGAACACAGAGAGGACAACCAAAGAAGCAAGTGAACCCTAAAAGGGCAATGCAGGGGAAAAAGGTAAATTACTACAAAATAGTGTCCTTCCAAATTAGCCTCGTCTTCTTTGAGGAACATCGGTGTCGAGCAAGATCCCTTTCCCTGGGAAATAGGTCTGGGACTATAGGTGCTCAAGAACAAGAGCACTGTACCCACTTCTCAAACCTAGAATTCTTGAAGATTCAAAAGAAGTTTAGTGTTATCAATAGAAATCATCCCAGCAGCAATCTGCTTCCAACCTACTGCCATGACAAGGACCAGACTGCAGAGGGTGAGTGGCAGGGACAGACTTACAAGCAAGCAGGCCTGCTCAAAGTGATTTGCCACCAACTCAGAACTGAAGCAGAGACCTAGGCTGGCAAGGCCTGGACTCCCATTGCTCTTACTCCAAACTCAGAGACTTTTATTCTTTTATTCTGCACTTTCACCGAAAGAGCCACCCACTCACCTTAGGCACTGCTTTAAGGAGGAGGAAAAGTGGGAAGAAAAACTAAGCTGTTGGCCACAGGACACCATGAGAGCTGGAGAGCAGAGAGGAGGAAAAGTAGGATGAGCTTGCTGGAAGTGGAAAAGGTGAAGAGGAAAATCAGGGGGTGTGGAATAGCGGAATTAAGAAGCCAAAACTACACTAGATGCAGGCAATTCTTCTACAGTATTACTGAAGGAGACACTGAAGAATCAAGGTACCAGAAAAGGGTGAGAAGGGAAGAAAATCAGGGTAGCATTCAATATATAATGACTGAGCATGATCACCAAGCTAGGTGCTGTGGAGACAAGGTAACTAGTGTCCAGACCCTGAGTCCCAGGTGCATACTCATTAGGAAGAGAGAGCGCTGTAAACAGGAAATTACAATATGGCATGATGGCTTTGATAGGGAAGGAAAGTTCTGGAAGAAGGGCATCTAACCCAGGGAAGTATTCCTAGAAGAAATGTCATTACCAAGACCAAAACCTAAAGAATGAGTGAACAAGAGCTAACCAGGAGAAGGTAGGGGAAGAATGTTCCAGACAGCCAGAATGGCATAGTAAAAGCCTAGAGCCTAAGTATTCCTAGTCCACTGGTGTGTGGCCATAAATCCCTGTTCGTCTGGGATGCCCTGGTTTGTTCTTGTTATCTAGGAGTAATTATCAATAACTCATTATCAACAGTCACACTCAAAAAGTGTCCCCATTTTAGATAAACTACGCAGTTTCTCCATCCTCTGGCAGAACGTGGAAGAAAAACTTGAAGAGGCAAAGAGTGGCCACCTCCCTCTAGGCCCTACACCCCACCCCCCTGCTTTCTACTGCCAAAGGAATCTCTGCTGAGTCCCCAGGGCCAAGCAATGGTGCGAGTGTGTTCTGGAAGGGTAGTCCGGCAGAATGATGAGTGGCAAGCTAAACTAAGAGCAGGTCCTGCCAGCCCTGGAAACAAACAGGAAAAGTACAACTGAAGGGAAAGGCAAGTGTTTCTGAAAGCCTGAACCTAGTAGAGCAGCTAAGCCCTCCATTCTCCCAGAAAGTGCTATAAAAGTGCCTCCAGGCAAAGCCAGCGAGAAACCCGACTACTGTTGACTGTTAGCACCAGTTGTTGACCCTTCGTATAAATTATTTGGGGCAAATTTACAGGGGAACTTAATTTTAGAAAATGGGCAAAGAGAGTCAGATCTAGACTTCCTCCCCCAACAAACACAGTGCAGGTGGAGAGGCCAGAAGGGAGCTGAAGTTGCTAAGATGTTCTGTCACCATCACAACAGAAGAGAACACAACCTCTACTACTGGGCAGACAATCACGTGAGAGCTCTTGAAAACCTGAGGCCTTTCGTGCATTGGAGATGATGGAACAATAACGAAAGAAAGACAATTATTTATCGCCTGAAAATAAGTGTTAGTTCTCAAACAACATTTATACATCTCAATGCCCGGGTGACATTTTTCAGTGACCACCATAGTGCTTAGGAATAGAAATTCTGTCATCCTGTTCAAGGTGACTGAGATCTGGCCTTTCTCCCAGGTCTCAGGCGGGTAGAGCCAACCTGAGAGACTGCGACAGGACATGTGAGGTACCCAGAATTGTCCTCGGTTGTTGGTTCCAGCTAATGCTGTCTTTCAGCAAGACGGGGAGCCAGGGAATCTTGCCTATAGCACCTTTGCTTTCTTTCTGAACCCTCTCCTCTCCCATCCCAGGTTCCCGATGCCTATTTCTTCTTTTATTCCAGTTCCATGGAGCACCTAAGCTACTCCCAGGATAACTGGGAAACTGACCAATGTTACTAATGGCTGCTTCTATCACTTGTCATCATTCCACTAGACTCTATGGTCTTGACCTGTCACACCTTCACGTGCATCCACATTTCCATTCAGGGTCCCGGAGAGATTTTGGCAGTCAGGTGGTGTCCTTCACAGATAAACCTTAATTAGCCAAAATACACAAGGAGGGAGACCTGCTCACCCCAGCTAATCTGATTCTCTAGTAGACAGAGGATTCCAGCCCGGTGCCAGAATTGCAGTGGGCTGTGGTACAACGAGGAAATGTGAGGAAGACTACCATCGCCTATTGTTTGTGCCTAAAAGCAGTGGGCTCTTAGAATATTCAAAAGCTCACAAATAGTTTAGAAATCGTCTAGTCCAGCCCATTCATTTTGCAGATAAAGAAACTGAGGCCTAGAAAGATTATTACCCAAATTTATATATTTCTTTTTATCCTCACCCGAGGACATTTTTGCATTTATCTTCAGATAGAGCAGGAGGGAGAGAGGGAGGATGAGAGAGAGAGAAACATCGATGTGAGAGAGACACATCGAGTGGTTGCCACCCACACGGTCCAGGTGGGGACAAACTGCAACCGAGGTACGTGCCCTTAGCAGGAACCGAACCCAGGACTCCGGTCTTAGGGCCAATGCTCTAACTGCTGAGCCAAACCAGCCAGGGCACCAAATTTACATATTTCGTCATAACAAAAGGGTATTTGCTATAATAGGCAGAGATGGTACCACCTCGAGCTGCTTCTGATGACCAGCAGGGTCACTTCTTGCCTCTGATGCAATTATTTGTCAAAAGTCTAACACGTGGTCCCCAGGATGCAGTCAAGAAGGGACGCATAGAGGCTGGCACTCAGATGGAGAGGTGACCTAAGGATATGGGGTCATTCACTCCAGCATCTCGTAAAATTTTTTCTATTTGGATCAAGGCTATATTTTCTTGAGGGCTGGAAAACTTGCAAGAGAAAATTCTTGGCCTGGTCACTTATTCTTTGTTAGTCCAAGAAAAGAACAAAATTATTCTTCTTATCCACAGCAAGTAAGGTGTGGCCAATAAAAATCAGCAGTTATATGGACTTCAAGCAACAACAAACATTCAGAATTTGCTGGTACACTGCACTATCAACTAGGGTCTCTACTAAAAATGAGAGGAAAATGGGAAATTAGGAATAGAACACTAAAAGGAAAAACAGTCGGGTTGTTTTCTAGATTTTACTGAGACTTCACACCTATAACTCCCAAGTTGGAACCAGGCTCACTTTTCTAGTTAAAAAATACCTGTTTATACCATAATGCCCTGTGGACATATCATCCCAAGTGTCACTATGGTCAATAGCAAGTTTGTTGGTGTAAAACCTATAAAACCATGACTGACCCAGAGGACTCCTCAGAGAAAGGTCATACTTAAAGAGGTGTAGTCCAATAAACCAAAATGTATTTTCAAAATAACTGTGCTTGTGTTTATCAAATATTGTGAATGGGGATATATCTCGTGAAGTTTCTTTCCTCACACTGCAGTTCACAGAGTACCTGCCTCCTTATCCCAACCTTTCAAAAGTCTCTTCCCCCAGCTCCCTCCAAAGCCTCTGGTTTGCCTCATCACTTTACCCTCCACTCAACCACATCACAGAAGTCTATAAAATCTTCACAGCATGGGCAGAACACTGTTTCCAAAAAGAGAGAGAAAAAAATGGAACAAGCAAAGCCAGACCTGCCCCCACCCCTCCCCTTAGCAGAATGGACACAGGAAAGGCTGCAGTCTTGTTTGTGAATACATTTGACCCATGGTGAGATCTGGGTCTTTTTGCTGAATATTTAAAACAAGCTATTAAAGGATACTTTTTAAAAAGATAACAGCATGACGCTGATACATATATAAGATGAACCTGTATGAAAAATATGATTTAACTTATTAATTAATGAGAAAACCAGTAAGATGTTACAAGTTCAAAGGAGAAATGAGAGCAGACACAGACAGGCAATCAGGAATGCTGGAAAGACGCAAGGTTAGACAATGAGAGATGCACACTGTAAGATCAGATAACCCCGAAGGGGGCACTATACAATACCTAGTAATCCATGGAAGGGACCTTGTGTTCTCCTCCCACCCCCGCCATTTAAAAGTTGTGCAGCCTGGCCCAGCCGGTGTGGCTCAGTGGTTGAGCATCAACCCATGCACCAAGAGGTCTCTGGTTCGATTCCTAGTCAGGGCACATGCCCAGGTTGTGGGCCTGATCCCCAGTGGGGAGAAAGCAGAAGGTGGCCAATCGATGTTCTCCCTCAACGATGTTTCTCTCCTTCTCTCTCTCTCTCTCTCTCTCTCTCTCTCCCCCCCCTTCCTCTCCCTCTTAAATCAATAAAGAAAAAGAAAAAAGAAAAATTAAAAAAATAAAATATAAGTTGTGCAGCCTGGCCGGTGTGGCTCAGTGATTGAGAATCGACCCATGCACCAAGAGGTCACTGGTTTGATTCCCAGTCAGGGCACATGCTCAGGTTGTAGGCCCGATCCCCAGTGGGGGGCATGCAGGAGGTGGTCAGTCAATGTTCTCTCTCATTGATGTTTCTCTCTCTCTCTCCCTCTCCCCTCCTCTCTCTCTAAAATCAATAAAGAAAGAAATGTTTTTTTAAATAAAAGTTGTTCAATTTTTCCTGACAAGGTCTAGCACTTCTGTATTGACAAGGACCCTACCAAAGGCTTCTTTGTGCGAGCATTTGCCTGATTTCTGTGCCAAAATGGCCAATCCGGATGTGGAAAGGCTGTCACTCATCTTGGCAGAATTCACTGGCACCCTAAATACCCTGCAGTCCCACCATGCTATCCAAAAAAGCAGGGAAGAATCCCACTCCCTGAACTTTATATTTTGCTACGTAAGTCCCCAAGGAAGGATGTCTTTTACCACTAACAATACATGGTGAACTTGGTGACATAACTCACCCAGTCTTCATTTTTAGACCTGTCTTCCTAACATCCAGGTATCCTTCCATGGAGACTGGAGCAGGGAATGGCCTGAGAGTTCACTGCTATCTACATTCAAAATCAGCACTCCATTTCAACTGAAGACTTCGACCCTGACTGACAGGATGCAATTCATTCCTCTCTCTCTCTCTCTCTCTCTCTCTCTCTCTCTCTCTCTCTCTGTGTCTGTCTCTCTCTCTCTCTCTCTCACACACACACACACACACACACACACACAGTTATTTCCAGATGCTCCCTGATACCCTTTGCAAATATATTATAGGCATACCTCAGGGATATTGTGAGTTCAGTTCCAGACCAACACAATAAAGCAAGTATCACAATAAAGTGAGCTGTAATCCTTTTGCTGCTGGTGGAGGGTCTTGCCTTCAATTTATAAAAAATGAAACATCTTTGAAGAGCAATAAAGCTATGTGCAATAAAGCGAGGTATGCCTGTATTGGCAAGTACAACTCAGCAATCCCTGGGACTCATCTCAGTCCTAAGGTTAGAACAGTTTCACCTCAAGCTAACAGCACTTCTACTTAGAAGAGTCTTCCTAGAGAGGTGGTACCACTCTGTAGAGAGCTCAATCTTCGTCCTCGGGAAGACCAGGATTCTGTCCCAGATCTGTTACTAAAATCAGATTAATAACATCAACCTTTCAGGGTCATTATGAGGATAAAAATGAAATAGTATATGTAAAACACTCAGCAAAGGTATCTGTTATTTTTATGCATATTATCCTGTTGCTCACTCTAGGGACTAGCAGCTGCCCTGGCTTTGCTCCCATCAATATCAGTTATCAGTTGCATTCTGCATTTCATCTCCATAAATGGCCTCTCATCTCCCTCCCAGGTGGTTCATGTGTTCCCTAACTCCCCCTCCCGGCTCAGTGTCTCCACGTCACTTGCTGATGAATGTGCACACAGGCCTGACGCGCTTGCCCGCTGCACTGCACACCTGCGCTGCTGCTAGCCCTCAGCAGTTCCACATCTGTAAAAAGAAAAGTTGCCTCATCCCTTTCACCCAAGGCCCATGGCATCCACTCCCCTGAGCCATTGAAACTGCCTGGGTTTTCAATGCAAGTTTGTCAAAATCCTCATCAAGGGTTCATATGCAATTCCATTATCAAGAGGCTTCTCTAGAAATGACAATGGTAATGAAAAATATTGACTAGAGCAGCAAAGCTCAATTTTTCAGCAGTCAAAATTATCTTTTCATTAAATCGAGGCTCCAGAGAGCAAAAGAATGATAATTAAACAGATTTAAGATGAAAAATTACAGATAACATCTTCCTGTTCAAAGCAATCAGAAGCAGAGACACTCGGAGAAGGAAGCATGATACGCAGAAATCTGGGAGAGCTGCCTCCGTGGGGCATTTAAACTGTGATCCCTTCCCACAGCGGCCTCCTCCTCACCACTCCTCTGAGGCAACCTCTGAATCAGTGTAGAGCAGCCTGAGACCTCCAGGAGAGATGCAGGAAGCTCAACAGCAACAGAAGAGAGCCCAGGGAAGAAGCTCCAGAAGGCAACATCCAGACTTGCACAGATCACTCATTGCTCTGCTCAAGACTCACCAGGGGTTGGCTGTCGCCTCCTGTATTAAGCCTTAACTGCTTTGCTGGACACCCAAGGTCCTCTCCAGGCTAGCCTAGGCCTGCTTTCTCCATCTGTGCTCCAAAGCTTTCCAACACCACCCTCCCTGCTGGTTAATCCATTCATTCCCCACACCATGCCCCTTCCACGACCTCACCTTTGTGTTCACGCTGAGCCCACAATCATCTTTTTCAACCCTCACTGATACCTTGCTTCTCCAAACTTCTTAATGCACTGATGTCTTTGAGATCTGTTACTACCCTCTCCTTAATGAGACCGAGCATTCACCAAAAGGAGGCATGGGAACATTTACATTTCTCAATACCATACCCACAGCCCCTCCCACAAGGCTGGAATTATAAGTGTTTGATAAACATCACTGAGCAGTTAACTCTCATCTGGGTAAACAGACTTGAATATAAATGAATATATTTTATGGCAAAAGTAAAGGAAAAACAAAGAAAAATAAATAATGTCTGATAAATACTGACTAGGAACTATACTGTGCTTCTCACATAATCTCATGAATTCCTTGCAGCCCTGGCCAGGTAGCTCAGTTGGTTAGAGCGTCATCCCTATATGCCAAGGTTGCGAGTTTGATCCCCAGTCAGGGCACATACGAGAGTCAACCAATGAATGTATAAACAAGTGGGAAAACAAATCAATGTTTGTCTCCACCACTACCTCCCCCCCCCGCCTCCTCTCTCTAAAAAAAGAAAGAAAAAAAAATCAATAAATGAATTGCTTGCAGTAAGCCTATGAAATTGTGCTACCTCATTTTACAGATTAAAAAAATTTCAGGACAATTTGTAAATGACAGCTCAGAATTCAAACCCGACTCCAAAGCATGTGCTCATTCCAAGGAACTTCAGCACTGCCATCGCTGTCACCATAGCCATGCTCATCTGGGGTGGTCTTGAGCCATTTAGCTACAGAGAGACCTTTAACTGACACTCTGTATCTTCGCAGAGACAGGCCTGAGGGTGAACAATAGAAAACATGAATTTATCCATGACAAGGCACAAACCTTCACATATTCCTTGGCCCCTTTCTAGAAGGATCCATCAAGCAGGCAAAGAGCACCAGTTCCAACAGTTCCTCTCCCCCACACATTGATTCTCCTTCCTTTGACTGATACACTGACTGGGCAATGGTGCAGATTTGGGTCATCTAAATACACAAATAACCAAAAGGTAGTAGGACGAAAGGATAATTCCTTGCTTTACTACATCCTAGTTGTGTGTCCCTGAGTAAGTTTCTCTACTTCCCTGAGCCTCGTGAGTAACTTAAGGTCTGTTGAGTTTCCACAAAATGGTGTGACATTAAGTGTTATATAAATGTTGAAAATTAAGATCCTAATGCTCACATTGAAGAGTAGATTCAATCTTACCTCTTTTGGAGAAGAAACTTAACCAAATAAAGTGATTTTTGAAAAACAATAATTTCAAAAGGATAATTTTAAAAAGATATGTCTTTTGCACATATATAAACTAAACATGTGTCACATATTTTATTTAAATCATTAAGTAATAAGGGAAGTAGTACAATGATACAATCAATTCAAAGGAGAATAGACACAGGGACACTGAAATGCATTTACAAATAGATGTGGTCAATATCCACATGGTAGTAATCATTTGCATTTTATGGGACACATTTTATTTACATTCTACAGATAGGAATCATTTGTGTTAGAATTCTACAACTTCCAGATTAAATAACATATCAAAGATAATGGGAGGAGACCACCTCAGAATCAGATAATCCAGATAAGTATGCTAGACAAGACGTAGAATTCCATAGGGCACCCAGTGATTTTTATTGCCATTGTAAAGTCTTTTATAATTTTTCCTTACATGATTAACAGATATCCTATATTTCCAAGATCCTACCCCTATGGGAGAAGCAAGTAAACAGTGACAGAGTCAACAATAAAGGGGAAAAAAATTCATCTGAAGAGTCAGAGCCCCATAAACTAGGCCTTGCTTCCCTGACCCTACTGGACATCCCTGTTCAGTGAGCTTACCTCACATGCCCTGAGAGCTGACCTTGGGTGACTGCTCTTGAGCATCGTTCCATACCTCAACCCATCATTTTCTCTGAAGGAGGCATTCAGGAATGGTTTAGTGTTAGGTCCCAAATGCTAATGCCAGGCCACCAACTTCTGGAGCTTGGGGCATGTAGAGATTTAGATAAACCTTGCTTACATTTTCCTCTTGTGTCCTTCTCTGCAGAGGATACATTGACACAGAGACCTAAAGACATTATCCTACTTTCTGGAGCACCAACAATATGTCCAGATTCCCTGAGAGCCAAATAAGTAAGAAATCTCACCATCTGCTTTCAAGTCAGGATTTTCCACAGTTTTCCTCCCTGAGTGCATTGCTTTTTTAAATTCCCAAAATAATCAATTCTGACAAGAAAGATTCAGATATGCTTTTCAAATTATAAAAACACACACAACACACACAAATTTCCTGACAACCTGATAAGAGGAGAAAGTGAATTACCAGCTTGTTATTTTTAAACTTACTCATTTTCTTCAAGCAAGCCTACTTGTTCTGCAGGGAGCCTCTGAGCCCTGTTACAGCACACAGTACAGAACTTTACAAAGCCCTGTCCTCACCATGGCAACATAGAGCCCCCTCTGTAGTGAACCTGAACTACACTCAGGCCACATTTGGGGGATGGGAGGGCATGTAAGGATGTTTCCAGGTAGATGCAAACACTGCTACCCACATGCAGATGAGACATTTTTCCCTTGTCCTTCATTACATGCACAGGGCTACTATCCCAGAACGGGTTCCCAACTGAATTCAATGTCTACTCAAAATGTATTCAGAGCACACAGATTCTGGTACCAGTGGGTTCCACAACAATATTTAAGCCCCTACTGCAGCCATTTCCTACATTTGTCTATTCATTTCCCCTGCTGCCCTGTGGATACCAGAACCCACCTGCTGTCAGACTGATCTCCTGTCTCTTCGGATTATTCAACAGCTTAATGAGAATTTTTAGAACACTTACTCTCTGCCAGGTCCTATGCTTAGAGCTCGAGTTTGGTGAGGAGCAAAACAGACATTGTCCCAGATCTATGTGAAGCTCAGAATTTGCTGGGATACGTGGACCTCGCAGTGACGGAGACACGGTCACTTCAGTGTGGAATTTCAGCCTGTAACAGGGGGCCTCATCTGGTCCCGGCATTGAAGAGGGCTTCTGTGGTGGGTTAATCTCTTGAACAATCAAAGTACTTCCCTCCATAACCCACAGTTTCTGTTGGTGAGTCCCCTATCCAGTCAGAGGCATTCAATCATCTAAAAAAGGAATTGAATTTTCATAGCAAGAAGACACAGACATAGTCCACTCCTGGTCTTGGAGTTTCAAAATAAGCCTAGACTTAAGTATCAATAGCAAAACCTTGAAGGAGTCAGAGTATCAGATTATTCTGTGACAATTCTACAAAATGAAAACAAAGAGTCAGTTTATACGTTTACGTGGCCCCCAGGGCTGAGCTGTGAGGGAGAAAGCGGGCATGCTTGTGGATGTCCGAGAAAAGCAGTTGTCAGCAGAGGCTGGGTAGTGGACTCCCTGTCATGGCTGGTATCGGGATGTAGTTACTTCTCTTAATAATGACCACCCCCCATGGCCAGGCTGGATGGCACACCTGGACAGAAGCCAGACAGCTAGACGCCATGATCAGGGATGAGTCAAAAAGCAATCACAGTAACAGATACTGCATGGCTCGAAACAAAGGACTTGACGTTCTCCCAAGTGCCTTGACAACTTGCAAGTACCCCTACAAATCAGGTACAGCCCCATGGAGACCCAAAGGTGAGGGAAATATCTGAGGTGAATATGTTTAATTCTGGAATTACAGAGAAAATCGTGAAAGTGATTGGATTTAATGGATTAAAAAAATTGCAGCTTTTCCTGCCATTAGACAAAATAAGGCTTTAGAGTAAGATAGTTACTATGTAAAAAAAAATAACTTTCATTTGTTACACACCTGAGTTTTGTGGTTTAAACATTCGACGCCTGCTGTATTTCCTGCTACAGTGACAATTTATGACCTATCTGATAACTAGGTATTTGCCAGGAGAGTCAAACCTTTCAAGAGGGAACAGCACATATGATGCCAAGGCCTTGAATCAATATGGGATTTGACTAACAAGGAATTTAAGGTCATTGTGCCTAGGACTAGGTAGAAACATGACACGTGACAAGACAAGGCTCAAGTGATTGGATTTCATCCTCAGAGCAAGCAGGGGGGAGGCACTAAACAAGATCATTACACCATCAGATTTTGTTTTCACAAGATCATTCTCAGCTGCCTCCACCCCTCCCCACCCACCTCCTCATACACACTCCTCTGGTAGAAGTCTCTCCCATTCCACTGTCCTATGTTCCAGAACAGCTGCCTCTCTTCCAGCTGGTAGGCTTTTTTCCCCATCCCTACAGAGCTTTCCCTGCCCCTGGTCTTTACAACATCCCAGTGAGGTTATTTTTTGACAGAGGAAGATGACAGTGCCAAGTGCCATTATGGTCAGGAACGAAAGAATGACTTAATCATGCCCTGTTCATTACCCCATTCTCTCCCAGCAAAGTGCTAGGAAGGTATTCACAAAGAACAAGTGCAGTACCATTTTATGCCTAGCTGCACAAGCACGCCTTACACAGGGGTATAGCTCTGATTAAAGGCTAAGTTGGATCAAGTTTCAAGGTCAAAGTGGCATCTCCTATGAACTCCCTCCCTCCCAATTCTAAATATAGCAAAGAGGCTCAGCCATGTCAGTTGGGAATCAGAGAAATAGCTGAGCCCATAAAAGAAAAGATTGGGTTTCGGCTTATTTAGGCATAGTGACCCTCCCACCCCTACTTTTAGGCTTATAATCAAAGACCTTAGCTCTGACCTATCACCTTAGCAAAGGGGGTTCTGCTTGAAGGTTCAAACCTGACAAGAAGTATCCACTGTACCCCCTTCATTGCAATATTTTGGGTTATATCTTAATTCACTGTATTTATTGCCAAGTCTAATATCAATCACAATCATTGCTGTCACCCTTGGGGTAAGAGCCAGAAAATTCTCAGGGCGGTCTGTGCAAAGGACTACTGTGAAATCAAATGAGAAGAACGGCTCATAGGTAGGTATGTACCTGTTAAAACTCCCTTGGTGCATCGCCTCACCCAGGGAAACCCCAAAAGCACCGAAGGAGCAGGCTCCAAGTCAGGCAGGAAGAAAAGCCATGAAGGATACCTTTTTTTTTGGGGGGGGGGCAGGGCAGTGGGGCTTTCCAGGGCCTCTCAGAATCCCATCCCCCAGATTCATGTCTCTTCATGTTTCTCAAAAGGCCAGATCTGGGATGATTTTTAAGAAAAGTTGACTCAAGGAGAAAAAAAATTACAAAATATTTTCTCTAGTATGTGCTACCAATTAAACATGATCAAAGTCTAAACTTCATTTCCCAGTTTTTTTCCCAAAATACTTGCTCAAACACGGATATGCAGTCTGTCTTTACCATTTGACAGGAAAAAGATAAAGATACAACTTCTTTTTTCTGGAGGCAAACACTTAAGGCATGATTGTTATATCTTATTAGATTTTTTAAAAATGAAGACTACTCATGTAATAATGTAAATGCCAGCTGCAGTGGGGGGAACAGAGCAGAGGAGGAGAGAAAGTGATCTGGCCACAGGAGTGGTGGGCCCCCTCCTTCTGAGTCAGCCATGCCAGGCACATTCCCAGTCCCTGCCAGACACCAATCTTTCCCGTCTCCTTTGGGGCAACCTGGAAATGAAGATTTGAACATGATGGCAAAGAATCTACATTTTCTTCTTATTTTCCTGAAAAATGATATAAAATTATCCAAAAGTAGCAAGAATAAAGAGAAACAAAAAGACAAAACTGGAAGACCTCAGATCCCCACTCTCACCATCACCACACCAAAAGCAAGAACTTCAAATAATAGTTGTAATTGCAGAAGAGGCGATGTAAAAATGAGCAGGGAGAAAGAAAGAAAAAAGATTCTGGAGAGGAAGACTCAGTTACAGCATCCAAAAAGTGTAAGACAACATACATTTCTTAAATATGAGGGGCCCACACCGTGATATAAATGTTAGTTTGTATAGGAAGGACAGGGATGTGCACACTGGGGGTGCACCCGTGAGATCCTGAAAACAGGAAAGGCTGGGATCATTGAGGAAGCACATGCCGTGGTTTCAGTCTGTGTCTGTGGCATCCGAGGAGATGAGAGCCATGCATTACTAACAAATAAACAATAAATAAAAAGCAGAAGAGCTGTCTTCATTGGGTGAAAAGAAGTCAAGTCTAAGTGAACTCACACATAGAACCTGGACCATAAGGAAAATTTCAACTAATCTAGATAGCCTTGGCACCTCCCCTATACATTTAGTGGGCCAAGAATAACGTGCCTCTTTTAAAGGTGGGTAATAAAAAAGCATAGGATCTACATAAAGATAATACCAAGTTAAAAAAAAAAAAAGTCAGGAAGGTCAAGAAAAGCAAATGGCAATGAGGAACACAGAAGAGTGTTGCCATGGAGAAAATGAAAATTTTAAATACCTAATAAGAAATTCCCTCTATTGAACATGAGTATATAAAGCAGAGATGCAAGAGCCCAGGGAATAGATAACATAAGAAAGAGATTAAATATGGGCTGGCGGCATTCTGGAATGAAGTAGAAGAAGGAAAAGTAAAACAATCACAGAAATAAAGGCAAAATCAGAATGAGTAAAGGGGAAAATAAACACAGTGAACACAATTGGAGACATAAGGAAGAGAAAATTTAAAAAGGGAAAAAGTTAAGTGGAAGTTTAAAAGGACTTGAGGGAAGATGATTGACATGGAAGACAGTTCAAGGATAGCCAGAGTAAGCATAATTAGAATGCCAAGAAAGAAACTTAAATAACGGGAAAAATAAAAATCGAGAGACTGTATTTACAGACAATACACAGACATATATAAAATACAACTATGGTCCACACTCTGCAGCAACCAGCCCAGGAAATTAAACAACACCTTATAGCAATTAGTAATCCAAAATGTCCATGATTGAATCAATACCTACCATCTTCCTTAATTTTTTGCCTCTGTTTCCATTTTCATAGCAATGTTCAGTCATAGGAAAAAGAGGGGCACACCTATGAAATCCTTAAAAAATAAAATAAACTGGGACTCAGGATTTCTATATCCAGCAAAACTATGATTTAAGTTAAAAAAAAAAACAAAACAGGATCATTTGCCTAAGCCCTTCTTGAGAATTTACTAGAAGTCAAACTTCATCCAACCAAGAGACTACTAAAAAAAATTATGGCAAAGGAACTGGTGGAGTGCAGTCTTCTCTGCTTAAATGGATTACACACTAGGACTAAAACAAATGTGAGTACGAGGTAAGAGAACAAAATATTAATGTCCTATGTCCTGCCAATGTGGCATTAAAACAAAAATTGACAGAGGAAGGAGAAAATAAGGTGGAAATAGGGTAGATACAATGATCCTGCTGAGGATAAAGGATGTCTTTTAAGTTTTAAAAAAAAAAATCAAATGACAGAGACCAAATTATATAGAACAGTACAAAGGCAAACCGTAAAAAAGATAATATAATTGTAGCATCAGGAGGTAGAACAGGACACAAAGAGGAAAAGATAACACACCAATTCTATACATTGGCTATGAAAGGAAATTAACAGATACTATATAAAGACATGCAGGATGGGGGCATTCTGTATTTGTCATATCAATAAATGTGAAAGAGCTAAACTCACCTCTTTAAAGAAAAATATATTCAAATTGGATCACAACACATAGTTCTATGCCAAATACAGATTATCAGAAAAGGTGAAAATGATAGAATGGGCAAAAATATTTTAGGCAAATGTATGTGAAAAGAAAAAAATAATAATCTAAATATTATACAAAGTTGGATTCAGGCTAAAAGTAATGCCAAAGGGTGCAAATCTCAAAGAAGATAAAATAGAGTGTACATCTTAGTTCGTTAGGGGATTCAAAGAGAAGTAGAGAAAAGCACTTCAGTCTTAGGAAACTGTCATCGCAGTCCATGACGAACAAGGGAATGAAAAATATTTTTAAATAAAAGGCTGTGAAAGGCAACATAATCAAGTAGAGCTGACTTATTTTATATAATATAAATTTCTATTTCCTTTATATTAACAATGTATTTTCTTTTCAAGTGCTTATGGAAGACACATAAAATTGATCAGGTCACAAAGATAAGGTTAATAAATTCCCCAAAGTAGTAGTATAAACAATATTTTCTGATCCCAATGCAATATATGAAAAATTAATAACAAAACAGAATAACAAAAAAATATTCTTAAACAATTCTTGGTCCAAGGAGAAAATCCAAACTGAAATTGTAGGCTATATAGACAATGATAAAAACACTACATACCAGAACCAATAAGAAAAGCTAATAGTGTTCAAAGAAATAATCATTGTCTTAAATACTTTTATTTAGAAAAAAAAAAAAGATTAAAATAAATGAAATCAGCTTCCAACTCAAGAAATTAATAAAATCAAGTAAACCAAAGAAAACTGGAGAATAAATAAAGATGAAAGAAAAAAAAACAGGAATAAGAAAATAGAGGTCAACATACAGTGGCACAAGGCTGACTAAAAGTTCCCATCCAGATGAGATAAGAAGCACCTACAAATCAATCAGTAGAAACACAGCCCCATATAAAAATAGGTAAGGAATTTAAACAGTCACTTAACAAAAAAGATATCCAAATGGCTAATAAATACATGAAAACTTGCTTACCCTCATAAACCTTTAGGAAAAGTAAAAAACATGAGATTTCATTCCCACCAAAATAACTAAAATTAAACATTAACAATTCCAAGTGTTGGTAAGAATGAGGATCAATAAGAATACTAATATTCTTAAGGTACAAGTATAAACTTGTACAACCACTTGGAAAAATGGTAATATTTTTTCAACAATGAAACTCTTAAATATATATCTATAGAAATTAATATATATACTTATATACATATATATTTATATACCAAAAGAATGTATAATAATCTTCATAGCAGTATAATTCTAAAATTTTTTACTCTTTATTGAAATTTTAGAGAGAGAGGAAGGGAGAGGAAGAGAGAGATAGAAACATCGATGAAAGAGAACATCAATTGGCCACCTCCTGCGTGCCCCCCACTGGGGATTGGGCCCACACCCTGGGCATGTGCCCTGACCAGGAATCGAACCAGTGACCTCTTGGTGCGTGGGTCGATGCTCAACCACGGAGCCACGCCAGCCAGGCCATAGCAGTATAATTCATAATAACCCAAATAACCCATCGACAAAGGACAGATACATTTTGTATATTCATACAATAGAATATCATGAAGCAATAAAAATTCATAAACTCTTGCTACATGTAACAACATATATGAATCTCACAATTGAATATCTCAGAGAAGCCACACACAAAAGCAAACATACTCCATTTACATAAAATACTAAAAACAAGCAAAACTAATTTATGGTATTAGGAGTCCGACTGGTAGTTGCTGTGAGTAATTTAGAGGGGGCAGTGAATGGAGGACTATAAAAGTAGTTCCTGAGTGCTGGTTACTTGGGTGTCCACTTATTTTAAATAATTTGAGCTACAAGCTTTTGATGTGTGCATTTTCATCACGGTTATACTTCAGTTTTAAAAGTCTATTTGAAATGCAAAAACTCCAACAGTCAAAAGTGTTTTTATCTTTGCATTCATTTCTATTGTGTTAAGCCACTGGAATTGTGGAGTTTGTTACAACAACTAAAACTGTCCTAATACAGAAGCTTTGCAGTTGTCAACATTCATTGTATAGATAAGGGAACTGTGGTCTGGAAAATTAAGGGACTTACCCAGTGTCACAGAACTAGTTAGTGAAAAGCTCTGGTTTGTTAAGTTACAAATCCAGGTGGTCATTTTTTTTTTTAAATCATTCCGTCTCGCTGTCTCAACTCACTCAAGACTTTCGTCCCACGTGGCTCCCAGTAAATAAACCATCATAGGAAGGGCATCCAATCACTCAGCAGACGGTTTCGTATGATAGCATCTACCCTGGAACTGCTCCTGAAATTACCCAAATGTCTTTCTGTAAACCTTGGTCATCAAGTTTGGTGCAATACACTTTGAAAAATAATACTTTTCCCAAAATGAAAATTTCATTAGCTAATCACAGGTATTTGATTACCCAAAATTAAATGTGTATATTTTGGATTTTTTTTTCACCTATTAGCATCAAGATGGACTGGATTATTGTGATTAAGCCAAATGATGTCCTATAATGACTCTAAAAAGGTGTTATGAAAGGAAAACTTATTTAAAATAAACATGTCAGGATAAAAAATTTTTTAAAAAGCCATCCAAAAACACAAAATTCATAATCTTAAGAATGCTTAGAGGACCTGATAGCATTTGGGGGTGCCTTTTTCCCAGCAAAAATCTCAGGCAGACCTAGGCAGCTGTCCTGGATTTTTGGTTTAAGTGAGACACCCACTGGAGGCTGAGAGAGTGGCAGGAAGGAACCCCACCCACCCACCCTCTTTCCCAGTGAGGGCTGGTGTTCTGGGATATGGGAGTTAAATGCAGAGCCCTCCTGGTGAGAGCTGCCCTGGTCTTACCACTAGAAAAACTCAGCAGAAACCGTTCTGTATTATAATGTAGCCAGACTTCCCAGTCTCTCTCTCTCTCTCTCTTTTTATAAATCATCCTGTTTCCCTGTACCTTGCTGTATGGAACAGACTGTCATCCTCCTAAAATTAGTATCTTGAAGCCCTAACCCCTATTGTAACTATATCTGGAGATATGCCATTTTTTTTCTTTATTTATATTAGGGGAAGGGAGAGGGAGAGATAGAAACATCAATGAGAGGGAACATCGACTGGCCGCCTCCCGCATGCCCCTCACCAGGGATCAGGCCCACAACTGGGGCATGTGCCCTGACCGGGAATCAAACTGGCAAACTCTTAGTGCATGGGTCAATGCTCAACCACTGAGCCACACTGGCCAGGCGAGATATGCCATTTTTAACCTTAATTATTTCCCTAAAGGTCCTAAGGATGAGGCCCTAATCCAATAGAACTAGTGACTTTCTTTTTTTCTTTTAATCCTCACCCAAGGACATTTTTCCATTTTTTGTTCAGATGGAATGGGAGGGAGAGAGAGGAAGAGAGAGAGAGAGAAACATCGATGTGAAAGGAACACATCGAGTGGCTGCCTCCCACACGATCCAACCAGGGCCAGGGACAAACTGCAACCGAGGTATGTGCCCCTACCAGGAACCGAACCCAGGACTCTCTGGTCCGCAGGCCGACGCTCTAACCACTGAGCAAAACTGGCCAGGGCTAGAACTAGTGACTTTCTAAGAAGAGGAAGAGCCACCAGAGATCTCTCTCTCCCTCCTTATGCACAGAGGAAAAGCCATGTGAGGACAGAGAGAAAGTGGCTATCGCCACAGGCCAGGAAGAGAGCCCTCACTAGACACTGAATCAGCTGGTACCTTGATCGTGGACTTCAAGCCACCAGAACTGTAAGAAAACAAATGTCTGTTGTTAAGTCACCCAGCCTGTGGTATTTTGTTAAAGTAGCCTAAACAGACTAATACACTTGTCAACCTGGACGACTGTGTTGTTGCCAGCTTATCTCCAGGCACAGTCCTCCCTTCGGGGCATTTGCATTTTCAGAGAGAGCACTTAGAGACCCAAAGTCTTCAGTATCCAAGATCTTAGTCCCTGATGGTGAAATTCCAGACATCGTGACAGCCTTGCAGGGAGCTGTGTGTCAGAAATTGACTGGCAAGTTAGACAAGGACAGATCAGAGAAACTTAAATGTCCAGCTAAAATGTGTGGAATTTATTTTAGAGACAAGGACGAGTCACTGAAAGTTTTTGAGAAGGAGGTATCATGACCGAAACTTTACTTCAGGGAGATAACTCTGCCAGCAAAGCAAACACTTTTTATTATTACTATTAATTCCCATGATTTTTATGATAACTAGGATTTATTGAATACCTACTCTTTGCCAAGCACTCTGTATGCACTCTCTAATCAGGTGCAGGAAATTGTGAGAAAAGACTTTGAAATGGGCCAAAGAGGTTACTGGGTATCTTCGATGGAAAACTAGGTATGATCTGAGTCATGATTTTTTGAGCTCTTCTACAACTCTGTAAGATGTAGGAAACTGATAACAAATCATTTTTTCCATTGAAATGCAAATGAAAATGCCCAGGGGAATGCAATTTATCATTGCCTTGTGGATAAATTCAGTTTGCACCTGTCTTTAAATTCATTGCAGCATTATTGCCTGTATCATCTGTGGTTCTTTGAATTCTCCTTAAGCCCATGGTATTATCTTACTGGTTCCCTTGTTAACTAATAAGTTACATAAAATCTTTGACACATATTCATTGTATATTGGTATGTCATGATTTTACCTTTTAATAATTCTCACAACTCTATGAAATTAGTCCTATTATTACCTCCAGCTTATAAAGAAACTGAAGCTTCACCCAGCTGGTGTGACTCAGTGGATTGAGCGTAGTCCCATGGACTGAGAGGTCCCGGTTCGATTCTCGATCAGGGCACATGCCCAGGTTGCAGGCTCGATCCCCAGTAGGGGGCGTGCAGGAGGCAGCCAATCAATGTTTCTCTCACATTGATGTTTCTATCTCTCCCTTCCTCTCTCTCTAAAAATTAATTAAAAAAAAAACATTTTTAAAAAAAAGAAAGAAACTGAGGCTTCAGGAAAAGTAACTTGTCAAGGTCACAGTGACCTTGAAACTAGGATAGGATGGAAGACTACTTGCCTTTTCTGACCCCCCCCCCCAATTGCCACCTTTCTACCTTATCCCTGGAGCTTGTCTCTGAAGTTCTCCCCATCACCTCTCAGCTGAGTGAGAAGTCCCCTGCTGTATCATATTAAATCTGTCCCCAATATTTCTTCCATCATCTGAGCCATCTGACCAAGTAATCACTGTAAACCAGTAATGGAAAAGTAATAGCCAGAACTGATGTTCTATAACTGAGATTTAGGCAGACAGAGTCTCCATCGTTTCTGCCTAGTCTTCTGTCAGCCACTACCATTTGGGCATATGTAGGTGGGGAATGGCTGTGGGACGGGGGACGGACAACACGGGTGACCATTTACTCTGATAATAAAGAGAATAACACCGTCCACCACTTAAACAGAGGCTCCACTTCTCTGCTTCTGATTGAAGTATGAAAGGTGTTGTTCATGATGGTGAATCCAACCCCTCACTTTCACAAACCCCCAGTATATGGATTAGTGGAAGAAGTATTGGCAGCCTTCCCAAGTGAAACCATAAGATGACAATAATTCCTTAAAAGTATATAATATTATATTTTTCAAGCCCTTTTATATCTATTATTATGATATAGCTTTGGGAAACATATAATAATTTATATTATCTCCATTCTACAGAGAAGAAATTAAGTTCTATACAGATGAGGTGACTTGCCTAAAATCAACCAGTAAGATATTGCAAAACTTGGGATCTTTCCTTAATCCAGATCAGATCTCTCTTTATGTCCCAACCTTCCCCCCCCCATCTCATCTTTTCTCCCCCCTTACACACATGTACATGTGATCACACATACGCAATAGTGACCTTGGGCCATATCAGCAGGTCAGTACACATAGCCTCTCAGCTGTCCCCTCTACGCCCCACACTCTCACCCTCACCCCCAAGCCCACTGCTCCCATGGTGTGCTCTGCGTCCCTCAGGAACGCATCTGTCACACCACAATGTGATTGCCTCTTTACTCCGTCACCTACTAAACTGTGAGCTCTATAACTGCAGAAGCGTGGACACTGAAGATGAGCTATAAATGCCCCAAGAACAGCGGCAACCTTATGTCAGACCAAGTCTTCCCTGGAAGTCTCAAATGTAAACCCATAGCTGGGCTCAGGCACAGCTTTCAGTGAAGCTGGGCAGCAAATCTCCTGAACTTCCAACAAGCCATGTTTTCTATAAGAAACAAAAATGTCCCCCCTCAGGGCCAGCAGTTCCCCAGGCCCAAATATATTCCCAAAGAGAAAATTAAGCTCTTTTGGACACTGCTTTCCAGACTGCAGCCCCCCAGAGAGTATCAGTTACGCCTCAGGTAAGTCAAGGGATAAATATTTTGCTCTTGGCTGGGTCACTAGTGAAATAGAGTGAGTTGGGCCTCCAGCCTCGGCTGGGAGGGAGCATAAATTTGACCTGAATTATTTTTCCTTCCTGAGATCTGTCTTCTTCTGACTATCCAAATGCCCCCAGTCTTCAATAAAAATAGCTAATATTTATTTAACTCTTACTAGGTGCTATGCACTGTTTAACACTTACGATGTACCGACTCATTTAATCCTCACAACAATCCTATGAGGTAGGTACTATTATTATCCCAATTTTACAAATGAGGAAACTGAGGCACAGAAAGACTAAGTAACCTACTAAGGTCACACAGCCTGTAATTTATCTGTCTTGAGGACAAATTCAGGCCTCACCAGTTCAGGGACCATGTCCTCCAAGAAGCCTACCTGACCACCCCAGCCCAAGTACAAATCCTGAAGTTCTCTAGCAATTATTTTTAGTACTGTTTATTTGATAATTAATTTCCCATCTACTGTTCTTATATGAAAGTCAAGACCAAAAGATGCTGTCCCCTCCCTTTCCCTCAGTCCCAAGTGGGGTTTTCACCAAGCATAGCATTTTGTCTTCACAAAGAGAATGGCAGGGGTGACAGGTCAAGGGAAGAAAGGCCTGGGATATGCAAAAGGAGAGCTAGATCATTAATTGACTAAGACAACACAAGTTACTCCACAGGAGAGCCTGGGTATAAGCCTAAGGGAAATCTCCACAAGATCAATCAGCAAGTTATCTGAGCTCTGAGAGGAGAACCTGTGTCTTCATCTCCATTTTATAAACGCTTCATAATTAATAATGTGAAGATGACAATCTATTCTATTTAGCCAATTATTTTGCAGAAATCAGTAGTCTGTCAGAGGATATCCTTTTGGGCATAGACTGTTTAATCATCTTCATTATCATCATTATCATCATGATAGATAACACTTAGTGAATTCTTATGTGCAAGGCACTGTTCATGAATTATCACATCTCATCCTCTTTCTATCCTTGGAAAACCTCTTAGTAACTATCAGATGGCACAAGGCACTGGCTCTTCACCTTGAATCAAGCCAGTGCCTGTCCTCAGCTGGTTTTATTTTAAGCAGCCCAAGAGCAGACCTACAGAGTAGAACAACAAAATTTCTGCCATGTGCATTATTAAAAAACAGGTTGTCTACGTGAATGGTGGTGTGATTTACAATGGCCTAAGAAGTGGGTTCGAATTCTCCCTCAGCTATTCACTAGCTGTGTGACAACAAGCAAGTTACCTTTTCTCTCTGAGCCTGTTTCCCTAGAGATACCATGGAATTAGAATATTTCATCAAGCTGGGATAATTAAAAGATGCAGTGGCTGAGGGTTCCTAACACAAGAAGCCCCAGGAGAGGGGGCTTGTTGACCAACTTATAGAGAAATCTAAAATTCTTCCCTGATTAAATAGAAATAAGGTACATCTTTTAACATTTTCTTAATATCCCTCATCATGATATTGATCATTATATCATATCATATTAGAGATGTGAGACTTTGCGTCTACACTGAGCGACCTCCAGCTGGTGGTTCTGCTGTCTTCCTCCTTTTTTCAGGGACTTCTCAAAGCGTCAGCTTCAAGCAGTGCTCCCCCCACCTTCCATCTCCATTCCTCTCCGTCCTGGCTTGGCCACATCAGCAACTTCAATTTTCACAAGACGATAACTCGAAATTGATTCTGGCCAGGAGATGCCCTGCTGTCCCTCCTACAGAGTGATAGTCACAGGCTTTGTGCCAACCTCCTCCCCTTTGTCCCCAGCGGTCTTTGGATCTGACTTCCATATTTGTGGATGTTTTTCAGATTGTTGAAGCGCTCCTCCAAAATTTAGGGAACACCTGAAGTGGTAGTTACTAGAGACATGCATAACTGACAACCATTTTC
The DNA here is from genome assembly GCA_030848825.1 of Tadarida brasiliensis. Classification (NCBI taxonomy): domain Eukaryota; kingdom Metazoa; phylum Chordata; class Mammalia; order Chiroptera; family Molossidae; genus Tadarida; species Tadarida brasiliensis. Next base: position 46,227,724 of record CM061270.1, read on the forward strand.
CATTGGGATTGTGCTAGTAACTCAGTCATCAAGCCTTAGGGGGGCTGGGTAGAAAGGAGGAGGAGATAGAGACAGCTTTCTGATGCTTCCTTTCTTTCCTTATGTTCCCAAATATTTGGTGTGGGCTCATGCAGCTAAAACAGCATAGCGCTGGAATCTGTAGCCGTTCTCTTTCGATGACAGACGAGTCCTGGCTGAAATCCAAAGCAGAGAGGTCTTTTTAACAGTCCTCTCATGAAGTGTTTCCCCTTCCTCTTTGCCTGTGCAAATGAACCCACACTTGCAGGCCCAGCTGAAATCCTGTCTCTATGTGGAGCCTTCCCTGATTAGCCCAGTGCCCCCTGAGCAGTCCTGCTCTGAACACTAGCTCTTACTCCAACTCACAGCTACCATCTGGCCCCTTGAGATCACCTTGGCAAGGCTGCCTGCTACTCGTATTTAATTCTTCGGCTGGGACCTTTTCTCATTCTAACCTCCCTCTGACCACATATAGAGCTTACACTACCTGAATATTTTACTTTAATCTTCTTGGGCAATGAATTTGTAGAAATGTCTGTCCCACCCCCATCTATTGTCAAGTAATTAAAACGTAGGGCTTTCTGGCTCAGTCTGTATGGAGAGGCATACCTGGGTGGCTGCACTCCCCGGCTCTGGTGGCGTACACACCCCCTGGAGACCATAGGCCAAAGGGGAAGCTGCTGGCAGGTGAAAAGCTCTTGTCTCCGACTGGCCTGCTGTCTCCAGGGTGGAATTATTAAGCTGGTTTGGGTGCACAACGAACTCTGAGTCAGAATAAAACTGCAGGCTCACAGAGTGTGAAGAGCTAATAAATCCTTAGTGAATACGGCTTTCTAAATTGAGTCTCCTTTCTGAGGCAATCCGTGAGCACTCTGGCTTTTCTACTGAAGCAGCGAACTGCAGCTGTAAATATTAACAAGATGGTAGATGGGGATAAGGGTGTGGGGGCAGAGAAATTGGGAGTCAAACATAGTTCCTAAACAGGATTGCCCCGTTTAGCAGAGTTCCTTCTCCCTGCCTCTTGCTCACTAATCCAGGCTGCTTTTAGGGAAATGCAATTCCAAAAGAGACAGAACAACCTGCACTCCAGTAGAAAGGACAGTATCTCATTGTGCTAAAACCACACGAGCATGGATATTATTCATTCTGTGGTTGATTGACAAGTTAAGGTTCTGCCCCATGTTTATTCACCAAAACAAACCAACAAAAACACAAAATAGCAACAACCACAGGCACACATTCATGCACACGCACAAAACACTCCACAGGTGACTTGGGTAGTGGGAGAATCTGGTCTCCAAAGCCCCTCCAGTCCCCACCACAAACACACACCACTTGACAATAGTTTTTGGAGGAGCATTAATGGAGAAGACTCACCACCTGGAGGGTCAAGAGGGGGAACCAATGACTCTAATCTCCCCAGTATTCTTTCAAACCCCTTGAGCTCTGTGGGGTATAATTTGTGGGCTACCCAGAAATCCTCTGGCTCCTAAAACTTCTCTCCTTCATCTTTCTCATTGGCCTCCTCCACTGTAGAAATCTCATCATTCCTTGGTCATAGCCACATGTTAAAATTAAAATATTGTTTGAAAGGTCAGACATTTTATGTTTGTCATTCACACCTTATTGTGCATTATTATATTTCTTAAACTCGCAATTTATGCTTCTTTTTGATAAACAGACATTTTACGCATGCTTTTAGTATTTAACATTATCACAATTAATTTTGTTGCTGTTGTTACCCCTCACTTAGGATACTTTTTCCATTGGTTTCTAGATAGAGAGGGAGGGAAAGAGAGAGAAACATGGATGTGAGAGAGACACAGCAATCAGCTGCCTCCCACACGACCCCAGTCTGGGTGGGGATCAAACCTACAACCCATGTACTTGCCCTTGACTGGGAATCGAACGCAGGACCCTTCGGTTCATGGGCCAACACTTTAACTGCTGTGTCAAACTGGCCAGCGCTAACATTATCAATTTAAGTATCAAGACTAAAACATAACATAGTGATTATAATATTGAATATACGTTTAAAAAAGGCACTTGCTCTCCAGAAATCCCCATCCTTCCATCTCAGAGGGCTCACAGCCACCACTCCCCATCATTTTGGTTGAGTCCCATCTTAAAAACTGGTTGAGAGCATAGTTTAGAACACACACAAAGTAAAACTGTTTTGTATTTGTTGGTCAGAGGGCAGGGGGAAATGGGAGTGAATTTGCTAAAAATTGTAGCAAAATAATGGGGTATCCTCTGGGAACAGCCATCTCAGGCCAAGGAAACACAGTAGGCGTGTTGGGACCTTGTGGTTTAATTTTCTAACTACTGCTACAGAACAGTCATTTTTTCCCAAAAGGACAGAGGGTGATATGTTTAGATTTGGGGCTGTACAATCCTGCCTCATAAAATAGCATCCCATTTCTTATCATAATTCATTCTTCATCTACAAAGGGGTTTCAGAAAACCTGCTGGGGATCAGAGCGGGCGGGAGGCCGCTTTGAAACCACAGTCCAGCACCTCTTAACAAGCTGCGTGACCCTGGGCATCTTCCACACCTTCTCCAGGCCTATTTTCTCATCCGTAAAAATGGGATAAAAATAGACACCCTGAACCCTCCGCTGTGAAGCTTGAACCACCGCTAGAAAAAGTGTCGAGCGCGGTGCACTGCGCACACAGAGGTTTTGGTGTCATTTCCAGCTATATGTATAAGGGACCACAGAAGCTTTACCTGCAGGTTCCTGCATTCCAGGAGAAACAAAACAATGAAAGTTTAAGAACCCCAAAAGATAAACCATAAAGTGAGCAGGATTTTCCCCCAGGAGTATTGATAATGATGTAGTCCTGCTGCCGCCTGCTTGGAGTATGGCAGATGGGCTAGCATCAGCCAGCAGACAGTAGCCCTTCATCTTTGCTGTCTAGGGATTCTAGGAGAGAATTACCCCGAAGATCGTGGGGTAACCTAAGCCCCACCTCATCCAGGTCAACCTCCAAGGGAAGGGGTTGTGGGAAAATCCAAAGGTGCTGGGTAACTGAAGAGGAAAGAGAGAATGGGAAAGCCAGTTTCACAGTCCTGCCCCAGCCGTTCTCTCCTCCAGTTGCCACTGCCCCACCCCCACCCACACACCAGACACACAATTAATTTGAGTCACACAAAGCCAGTCCTGTGACACTCCAGGCTAGGAACTGACAGGCTGTGTTATCTGCACCCAGCTATTAGCTGGCACTACAGAAAGGCTTCCTGCTATCTCTGCCATCTTCCCTTATCAACAGCCCCAGGCAGCAGCTACAGCAACCCCAGTGGGAGGCCTCCAGCCAGGCTGCAGATGAGCTTGGGCCTGCTGGAACTTTCCTGTTCCTTAAAGGTAGTCTCTCACCCAAGCAGCTTAGGGCTTCTGGAGCAGGGTCTCCTCCTTACTGGGGGCGACTGGGGACATGCAGAGAAAAGAGGCGGCAGTTCATCACTTGATGCCCCTGGGTTGAGAAGAGGAGCCTGATCCTAAACTTTCCAAGAGGTCCTGTCTGTTGGAGGAAACCTATTATTCCAATCTGACAGGGCAAGTGTGGTCCTGAGGCTGCTTCCCAGACTAGCAGCGAAACGCAGCCTCTCTCCTCACTCCCTGGTTGCCAGCCACTGCAAAGAGCGCCTTCCTCCTCCCTCCAGTGAGAAGATTCCACAGTGATCCCACCCCTGGCCCATGGCTGTCATTTCTGGCCCCATAACAGACATTATCTTATTTAAGGCAAAGTAGGCATTTTTGTATTATTATTATAAAACCTTTCAACATAGATGTAATTATATATATTTTACATTTTGGAAAAGTGAAGGTTATGGATGTTAATTAACATGCTCAAAATCACAAGTTATGTAAGCGATAATTGAAGATTTTAACCAAGTTTGCCTGCCTGCAAAGTTGGCGCTCTTTATTACAACAGCAAACTATCCTCTAATACCAGATAAGAATGTGGATGACCAGGGCTCCCAAATCCAAGACAATTCGTTCATACTCATTTCTCTCCCAACCCCCAGGGAAGGCTCTTTGAATTGACAACCACTCCAAGCTTCAGTGTCACCAAGTCAGGTTTCCTAGGGTTCGGGGAAGTCGGTCTGTCAGCCCCTGGAACACATATAAATGACCAGCCAAAGTGCTCCCCTTCCGTACTACACAGCCATTGTTAGGAAACAGCACCCAGCCTAGGGCCCTAGCTCACAGCCTACCTTGCACTCAGGGTGGTCGCACATCTACTCTTGCCGCTGGAATGTGAACAGAAGCAATGTCCACCGAGCTTTTCAGAAGAAAATGCACCCTCCTCTCTGTTTCTTTCCCCTTCTTATGGTCAAAAATAGAGGACGCCAAGATGTGCTGGTGATTCTCAACCTTAGCTGTACATTAGAATCATCTGAGGCTTTATAAGGAAACCCCAGCGTGAGGGCCACACCAGAAACCAATTTAATCACAATCTCAGGGTGGGAACCAAGTACAGTGTCAGTTTTTAAAGTTCCAAGGTGATTCTAGTGATCATCCCTAAGGGGATGGTGAAGCCAGGAGGTAAAAGAAACCTGGGTCTCTGAACACTGCAAGGAGAAAACCCACCCACTGACAGTAAACACACACATTTGACTGTTAATGAGTGAGAAATAAACTTCTTGCATTTTTAGCTACTGATACCTTGGGGTTTTATTTCTTACAGCAGTCAGTATTACTTTAACTAATATAGCCCATTAGGAATCCAGATTTAATGAAAGGTTATTATTTTTTATTCTAAGGGAAGCTCAAGATGTTCTTCTTGCTACGATCTACTTTGCCGTGGGATGTGGCTCAGTCCATGATGTTAGGAAACTAAAAGGCACCTGTTTCTATCCAGAGGCCCTCTGATCAAGCCAAACTATGCTAAACAGCAAACATGCAGCAGTAGTCACATTCCTACAGCACAAACAGTGCTTCAAATACCTTCTCATTCATTATCTGGTTTTATTGTTACAAGAGCTCTAAGGGGAGGACATCCTCCTAAGTTATGTGATGATACCATTTACAGATGGAGAAATGTGATCCAGAAAGGGAAATGGACTTGCCTAAAACTTACATAGCCAATGAGTGGCACAGCCAAGTCTAGAGCTCAATTTTCTAATTTTTCTACCATACCCAGAAATTCTGACCTGTTCTTTCGAGTCCCCAAGACAGAAGACAGGAAATAATTTGCCGCAGAGAGGGTCAAACTTTGAGTTTACCTTAAAGACTTGTATGATGGCATTAGAACCTGGGAGGAGGGATCAAGTATGAATCGTATGAGAAGCCCCATGCCCAGAAACAGGACAAGACTATAAGCTCCAGTGTAAGGGGGCACAGTCTACCTAGTTAGCAAGACTGAAATCCCATTCCTGGAACATCCTCCTCCTTTTGAGGGCAAGCATTGTTGTTTTCCAAAGACTTCTGCTAAAGCCCTAGGTTCCTCCTGGTATTGCGTCCCTGCCAGCGCAGGGTACTGAGTTTCAGAATCTTCCCTCAAACTCCAGTAGGAGGGAGCTTGTTAAAAAACAAAAACTCATTTCAGTTTCACAAGTTTGCCAAGGTTTAGATGTACAGCTTACCCTGTTAGCCCACAATACGGTGTTTAGTGAAGAGTATGTGGCAAGTAGAAAGGGACCCAAAGTTGCAGAAAAAGAAACCTGGAGGTCATAGTCATGTCTCTGGTGATGTCAAAGATGTCACTGTGGCCCACACCCAACTAGGCTTAAATAGCAGTGGGACCCTAATGAAGTTCATTTTCTTGACCAATGTAATTTGTTCACACTGCGTACTAGACTGTGTCCTGGCTCTCCATACAGGTCACTGGGACCAAGAAAAAATGCATTGGGTGATGGCCTCAAAGTCTTACTCTAAATCATCTCCATCTCTCAAGCCCCTAGTGAAATGATTCAGAGATGACTTTGAAGGCAGCTGGCATAGGGCCACTATATTGCACAACTATGATGGCACCAATCCCATCAGAGTCTACATGAATGCACCTCCTAGAGTGGTTCAGTGCACAGCCTGCAGAGCAAACATTTCCAGCCTCTCCCCTGCCTGCTCTTCCTTTGGGCAGGAAACTGTACCTCACCCAGCTGAATATAATTTTGCTCTAATAGACAGGAATTGGCTGACTTGGAGAGGTATCAGGTGGAGACACTAAATAAAAATTAGGCAGCATCTCAAAAGAAAAGAGAGCTGTCCCCTTCATTCACCCAGGCACTTGGTAACACTCTTAGGTATCTCATATTAAAATTGAGTTACAGAACTTCCGGTCAAGATGGCGGCCTAGTTAAACGCGGTATCCCGTCCTCTCACAACCACATCAAAGTTACAACTAAACTACAGAACAACCATCATTCAAAACCGCCTGAAATCAAGCTGAAAGGAAGTCCTACAACTACGAAATTAAAGAAGAAGCTGCGAGACTGGTAGGAGGGGCAGAGGCGGAACAGGCTGGTCCCACACCTGCATGTGACAGATAAAAATCAGGAGGACACCTCGGTTGGGAAGGTCCTCCCTGAGGACTGAGGGGTCCCTGTCCCACACCAGGCACCCAGCTCAGGGTTCCAGTGCCAGGAAGAGAAATCTCCATAACCTCTGGCTGGAAAAACCAGCAGGAACTGAAGCTAAGGCTGCTGGAGCCCCCGGCAGCTCCTCTTAAAGGGCCCGCGCACGAACTTACTCAGACTCGCTCCCTCGGGGCTCCAGTGTGCGGGAGGGAGCCTGAAAGGTGCCAGAGTCAAATGGGGAAGAACTGAGCTGTTTGGCATTGGAGCAAGGGCTGGAGAGGCAGCTTTTTTGTTCCTTTGGTGAGCCCTTCCCTGGGCTGGCAGATGCCCCCATATCTGAGACTCCAGCAACCTGGCTCACACTGTTTGCCCCACCCTGGTGATTCCCTGAGGCCCCGCCCCACCCAACTTTCAGGCCCACCCAAGCTGTTGCCAGTTGCTTGACCATAGGATTGGCCTGTCTTGGATCCTGCTTCAGCTTTTCCTAAATTCTTTCTAACAAGCATCATCTGGTCTCAGCTAGCCCCATACCTCTCGCTAAGTAATACATAGAAACAAACACAGGGAGGCAGCCAAAATGAGGAGACAAAGAAACGGGTCCCAAATGAAAGAACAGAACAAAACTCCAGGAAAAGAACTAAGTGAAATGGAGTTAAGCAACCTAACAGATGCTGAGTTCAAAACACTGCTTATAAGGATGCTCAATGGACTTAGTGAGAACTAAGTGAACTAGTGAGAACCTCAGTGAACTTAGTGAGGGCCTCAAGAGCATAAAAAAGGACCAGTCAGAAATGATGGAATCACAGTCAGAAATGAAAGAGGCACTAACTGAAATAAAGAATAGTTTACACAGATTCAATAGTAGAGTAGGTAAATCCAAGAAGCAAACCATCGATTTGGAATATAAGGAAGCAAAAAACACCCAATCAGAACAGCAAAACAAAAAAAGAATCCAAAAAAATGAGGATAGTGTAAGGAGCCTCTGGGACAACTTCAAGCATGCCAACATTCGCATCTTGGGGGTGCCAGAAGGAGAAGAAAGAGAACAAGAAATCGAAAACCTATTTGAAACAATAATGGCAGAAAACTTCCCTAACTTGGTGAAGGAAACAGACATACAAGTCCAAGAAGCACAGAGAGTGCCAAACAAGATGAACCCCAAGAGGCCCACACCAAGACATATCATCATCAAAATGCAAAAGGTTCAAGACAAAGAGAGAATCTTAAAAGCAGCAAGAGAAAAGCAGTTAGTTACCTACAAGGGAGTTCCCATCAGAATGTCAGTTGATTTCTCAAAAGAAACTTTGCAGGCCAGAAGGGAGTGGCAAGAAATATTCAGAGTGATGAAAAGAAAGAACCTACAACCAAGAGTACTCTATCCTGCAAAGCTGTCATTTAGAATCGATGGCCATATAGTTTCCCAGACAAGGAAAAGCTAAAGGAGTTCATCACCACCAAACCATTATTATATGAAATGTTGAACGGTCTTCTTAAAGAAAAAGATAAAAAAATATGAACAAACAAAATGGCAATAAATACATATCTATCAACAATTGAATCTACAAACAAAATGAACAAGCAGAACAGAAACATTCTCATAGATACAGAGAACTTTTGTTGGGTACCAGATGGGTGGGGGCTGGGGGGAGGGGTGAAAAGGTGAAGGGATTAAGAAGTACAAATTGGTTGTTAGACTGACAAACCTCAAAGGGAAGGGGGGTTGGGGGGTGGGAAGAAACAAACCAAAGAATTTATATGTATATATGCATAACCAATGGACACAGACAACAGTGTGGGGAAAAGCAGGAGGGGGGCAGGCATGGGGAGGAGGGGGACAATAGGAGAAAAATGAGGAACATCTGTAATACATTCAACAATAAAGATAAGTTAAAAAAAATAAAAATAAAATTGAGTTACTTGCTAGTCTGTCCTATTCCAGCATCTGGCACAGAGTCTGGCACATAGCAGGTGCTCCATACCCATTTGTCAACAGATGATGGATGGATGAATGGATGCATTTGTTTACAAATTTATTGAATGTCTGTTCTATACCAAGCACTGTTCTAGGAATTGGGGTGCAGCAGTAAATAAAACAGGCACAAATCCCATCCCTGCCCCATGGAGCTTAGACATTCTAGGAATGAGAAAGAGAAACCTGGAGGTCATATCATGACTATGTGAGTGAAGAAATGAGTAAAAGCACTAAATAAATTTAGGCCTTAGGGGCAATGTTTGTATGATAATGGTTGACCGTTACTGAAGGAACCCTCATAATCTAGAAGGTGGTATGATGAACTGTTTAAGAGCATGACTACAAAATCATACCCTCAGAGTCACATTCAACTCTGCCACTTGCTAACTATGTGACCTTGGTCAAGTTACTTAGCCATTTCTGAGTCTCAGCTTCCTCAGCTACTAAATGAGATAATACAGTTGTTGTAAGCATTAAATAATGTAATTCCCACAGAGATCACCTAAACTGTTTCCTGATACACATTAAGCATCCGCATATTGTTACTATAACAATAGTAACTATTGTTACTATTTCATAAACCATCACATCAGCCCTATGACGTAGGTACCATCAACATTTTGCTAATGCAGAAACAGAAGCTTAGACAAGTAAAAGGAAATATCTAAGGTCACACAGATGGGAGCTGACAAAGCCAGATTCAAATCCAGCTGTTCAATTCCACAGTCTATGCTGTTAACCACTATGACTTGTGCAGAGACCAGGCTTGCCAGAGTAGGCATCACAGAAAGCCTGGAGGGACTCTGGGAAGAGCCTCTACCCAAAATATCGTCCTATAAACCAACCACAGTGCCTATTAGCATTTCAAGGTAAAGCATCTTACTCCAAGCTTCTTCTATAAAGACAACCCCTTACTCCCCCAACTAATCACAGGTGGCCAGCTGCAAAAGGATCACCAGAGAATGGAATTCTGGGGTTACTGGTGTTGTTCTAAGCTTTGTTTTGTTGGTGGGGAAGGTTGGACTGACAACCAAGGCATCATCTGGGAAAATCATGCTTGGGCAGGACCTTCACTGAGCTGGTAACATGAGGGCTTGAGAGGGCGAAGTGGTTACAGAAGGGAAAATTACCACAAGAGTACCAGGTTGTGGGGTGTCACATTTTTGTATGATCTGGAGCAGAAGGGAAAGGGGGCAGACAGGGTGAGAAGTTGGTGCTACTGGGACACGTATGTGGGCAGACTTAGTGCAAACATGGCCCTTACAGAACTTCCTCTCATGAATGGTTTCTTAAAATGACTTGTAAGGAGGGAAGAGGTGAGTTTTCCATCCTACTGTAGGCACAGAGAATCTTGACCTTCCCTTGGTGTGATGGGACAGGGACCAAAAGCACAGATAACATGGAGACTGAGCTGGCCCAGCCCTCATCCCCACCAAAGAGAGGACATAGATCACCCTGAACTCCTAAGAAGGCTGAGCTAGAGTCAGGTCAGTGATTTAACTCCAGCAGAGAGGAGAAAAAGAGAAGAGGAGGGAGACAGAGGAAAAAAGAAGAAAAGGATAGAGAAAGATCTCCCACTATCCCAGACCAAAGTAACAGGCTGGGCTCAGTTTTCTCCTCCTGTTCCTTTGGATGTCTTCTTCCTATACATTTCCATATTATCCTTTCCAGGGTCTGGAATAAAACCTATCCACAAACAACTCATCTCACGCACCAACCTGATCTTCTCGCAGATCAACCCCCCACCCATATTAAAGATATCAATCACTATATTTTCCAATAACAAGGAGATGATAAAATTCTAGACCTGAGGGACAAAGAAGGAAGGATGGAATTGCTGAGGGACAGAAGAAAGAGGGGAGTGCCTACAGCTCACTGCTAAGGTTTATGAAACATTTTCAGAGCTGACATTTGATCTCTGAAGGCTCTGATATCCCTCTTCAGCATTATTTCCCCATGGTCAGCAGAAGTAAGGGGGGAAAAGTCTAAATATCAATTTCAGGATTTAAGGATGCTTACCAATTTTGCTCCAAATAAAATTTCAGTTTAATAGCAACTGGGTGTTAAGATTTATCAGTGGGTGCTAGAAAGTCTCGGTTGCTTAGCCTACCCTAGAAAAGCCATTCCATAAATGTTGGAGAGATCTTGGGTTGGTGAATAGGGTAGCTAAGTAGATGGAAGGATGTATGGATGGAGATGGACATGGATGAGTGGTTGGGTGGGTGGATAAATGGGTGGATCTCTATAGTACATATAAAGATTCATCCTTTGCTTGAAGAAAGAAGTATTTTAAACAGTGGTCATTGAGAGTTGGCATACAGCATTGGAAACGGTACCATAACTAATTTAGCTGTCTGTGTCACTGAAGCATATTTAGACTAACCCATCAGCCCCATGTAAGAACTTCATCGTTTCTCATCAAGTCACATTTTTCAGTCATTTTTTAAAATCTTCTTTGCACTCCCTTCCTCGGGTATCTAATTTTCTCCCACCCCCGATTCTGATCTCCATCTTGATCTCCCATCCTTTCCCTAGCTAGCTGCCTGCTCTGTGTGTTCACCTGGATGCCCGGGCACTTCAATCTCAGCATGCCTCAGTCCAGCTCCCTTATCTAACTTCTCTATTTTTAAAGACTTACTATTTCCATTCTTCAAAGTTTTAACAATAAACTTAAAATCAGTTTTTATTTCCTTCCCTTCATATGTGATCAATCACCATGTCATTTTATCACACTATTACAAAGGCCTTTTGAAAATGCTCCCAGCCTCTGATTTCTCCTCTCTACAATCAGTGCCATGCACATATTTATGCATTCATTTATTCATTAATGCTACTCAACGTATTCATGCCTCCATAATGCTCAGTGCTGAGCTCTGCACTAGGGATACAAAGATGAATAAAACACAGCTGCTGACCTGAAGTATTTCAAACTCTCAGTAAATACTTCATAAAACAATACATTGACTATATCTGTCCCCTCTTCAAAACTTTGGGCAGCTACTTATTATCTGGGATCCATAATCATTGCCCAAAACATGTCTTAGCCTTGGCCTTGGAGACTGGTTTTCAGTGTAAATTCAATTCAATGCTTATAGAATAATTACTATGAGTTGTAACCAGCTGTATTGGAGCCTAGGTCCATGCCCTCCCTATACCTTCTCCTCTCAGAATTATGATGCCAAGACTTGGGGCTCTAAGGAATAGCAGAATTGGCTAAAATTAAAATATTGGTGATAAATCAGTTGGTCACCTGGAGCTAAGAATGCTGATGCTGAGAGAGCAGAAAAAAATAAATAAATGAAAAGAACAATCATAATAGTAAAAATACTCTCCTGGAATATAAGCGATCAAGTTAGCAGTCCTGGCACTTCTTAACCACACTGGGCACAGTCCTCAAAATATCAGAATGAACCCTAGAATCACACCAGACAACAGATTTTAAAGCTAAAATTGCTTTATAAGCATAAGACCTTATAAATGTGATTTTATTTGGATGGCTTGAGGAAAGAAATGAAAACAATTTGGGAAGAAGGTATTGACTTCATGAGGTGCCTGCCCTTATGTGCCGGAAGGAAGAAAGGAAGGGTGGGCTGGAACAAATTCCACCCCATGTACTGACAAACTGCTCTGTTTTTACATGTGCCTGGAAAAGTTGGGAGGATCAGAGGAAATGTGTATATTTACAAGCTAGGCAAAGAGAAAAATGCCACCATAAAACTGAGGGGGAGGGATAATGTAATAAAACAATACAGAGTGTCCTATAACCACGGAAACAATAACAACGCTAAAACAGAAATAGCTTATTAAGTTAAAACAACAGTAAATCTGTCAGAACAGCCCATAGAAACTCTCATCTTATGATAGTAAAAAGCCTCTTCCAGGCCTAGTGTCTTATACTTTCATTAAACAACAATTTTATAAGCTAAATTATAGTCAATTCTTGTTCAATTCCCAGAATGAAATCTAGTTAAACTCTTAATTTGGGAGATATATCTTTGGCAAGTGACAGATCCTTAATGGACAATTCCCAAAGCCTGATAACTTGGGAATGCAGGGAACCAAGGCATAGAAGGGCTGGATTTCGGACCCCACCCAGATGTGGCCAATGGTGATTACACAGAGGAGACTGTCCAGGCTATGCTCTTACCATTTCCCCAGGCACCTTCTGCCCAAGGAAGAGGGGAACAAGGAAGCTGATGTTTTCCTCCTCCAGGTTCATATCTCAGGGGAAGTTGAAGTTCAAACCAGCCAGCTCTATTACCTCTATTCCCTCGAGAGCTAGGTCATAAATCCCTGTAGCTCCCCATGCCTGTCCAGCACCGTAGCTACCGGGCAGCATGTAACTGAGACTCCCTGTAAGTCCCTGCTAGTTAGGCCTTGGTTCTGAACCTCTTGGTTCAGTGCCAGAACTACTAACTTAGAGTTGAACTTCTTGACTTCCTGTATTTCAGGAGAGTATTTTTACTATTATTATACCTTACCTGACAGCCTGGATTTTTTTTTACTGGTATCTGGTGCACAAGCATTTTTGTGGCAGTGTCTCAGGAAAGCATTTTTGTTTTCACCCACACATCCAGTTTTATAAGCTGAATTATTTCCACTACTGAGAACCACCAAGGATGAGTTTAAGTACTTAATATAGCCATGTTATTTTTCACACAGCTTAGCACCCCACACAACCACCACCAACCCCTGTTTCACTGTCCACACCCTGGCCCCACTTTCTCCTCCCCAGCCTCCCATTTCACCCACACAGAAACCAAATGTTCTCTCCCAGCCCCACCTCCACACCCCCAATGCAGGCCTGGCTCAAGCTTTCCACTCTGCCTGAAATGACCTTGCCTTTAGAGCAAACTTCTCCCATCCTTCACGGCTCTGGTCAAATCTCACCTCCTCCTTGGAGCTCTCCCAGGCTCCTTCGTGTTCACAGTAACCTCTCTCACCTTTGATAGCCCAAGGCACCTTGCTAATCCCATTACAGCATATACCCTTGTCTACCTACTGTAACTGGGCGAATTACTGAGAAAGTTACTGGTGTGAATATTATTTTCTTCTCATCTACCTCAGGACAAAGGAGCCAACATTGCATTTCTTCCAAGATTGAAGTTGAAATGTACACACACATACTACATGCGCACACAGACGTACATACACAGAATTTATATTTCAGACCCAGCTGGGGTTGCTGAAGAGGAGGCCTGGATATGAATGCTGAGCGGGGAGAGAGACGCCACCAGCTTGAGGAATGTTCTTTCCTTTGAGACAGGACTAAGGGGAGATGCCAATGGCCTCATTAAGAGGCAGCACCCTGGGTGGGTGGGGCTGGACCACTGGGGGCTGTTGCATGACAGGCTGCAGTCACGGGGGGAGGTACAAGAAGGGCATCTCTGTGACTTCCCCCAGTGCGTCAGGACTGGGAGGCGGAGGGACAGGATCACTCTGTACAGCGCCGCTGTGTAGGCAAGGGGCCAATGTGAAAATGGAAACACCATGACCCAAGGATCTAGCCCCTTCCTGGTTTGGGGTACCATGTAAGCCCATGATTCATCAATGACCTCACAGAGAGGGAACCCCAATAGTGACTGAGAGACTCCACTTCCCACCCAACAGGCAGATGGAGACTCAGAGCAGATTAAATTTGACCTAGAACAGTAAAGGCTTATGGCATGATTAAATTAAAAATTCATTCCTACTACATTTGTGTTAAGTCACTCATGGGCACACTTACCTTCCCCACTGGATTGGGAAGCCCTGGAATCAGGGGTTCTTTCCTCCCTTATCCCCTCCCCCCCCCCACCACCATCAAGCTTTCCTAGTCTAAATTATTGAAAGCATTCCCTGAGGTGGCAAAGTAAAAACTGAAGGAAATGATGCCATTTCACCGGCAGTTTGCAATCCACCACTGTAAAAGGCGAGTGGCTAGGTCATCTTCCCATAAATCCCCAATTCTGCTGGAAAAGCAGACAGAGTCAGCTGGGGAGCCGGGCTACTGCTTTGTTTTTGCAACTTTTTCCATTGCAGTGCCCTTTATATATACAGCCCGGGTGGAATGCATCATAAAATGTGACATTTTATCACAGCAGTTTGTAAATTTTACAGAAGCAGGCTCCCTGTAAATCACCCAGCTTATTCCCTCACTGACTTTATTACAGCAAATCTAGTCATGGATAAACTGTATGCCAGTTTACTTGAAATTTATCTTTTTTATTCAAGCTGAACTGAGTCCTTTTAATATTCTTCTCTCTTCTAATGATAAGGCATAATGATAACCTTATTTTCTATTCAGACAGCTTTAAGGACTCCCCTTTCTCTGGGAATGAAATTCCTAGTTAGGGCCTCTTTTCTCCCAGAGCCATTTACAATTTGTTTGTTGTGTCAAAATGTGGGAACCTGCCTGCACCAAGTCTTGTACGTCCCTGGAACCTGCACTTGTTTGTATTCCTCCGTTTCCTACAGCATGTCTGCTTCCTCGGGCCCAGGACTTTTCCAAGCCCTCCCTCTGCCCACCCGCCCACTCCCCAGAGTCCTGTCCTCCTGACACAATGTTAAATTAATTCAACAAGGAGGCCATTAGAAGACGTGGCTCTAGGGCCAATGGTGGCCTCGTAAGCAAACCAAAATCTAAGTGTAGAACAACTGATCACAAACAGCCAACCAGACTTTAAACGAAGCCAGTCCAATAACTTCCTTCCTTTGCTCCCGCACTTTCTCTAGATAAAGTCTTTCCCATGGCTCCTGTCAGCACAGAGCTCCTAACCACTTCCAGTTTGGCACTGCCCAATTCTAATTAAATTTTGCTCAAATAAACTCTTAAAATGTTTAATAGGGCTCAGCTGTTCTTTTAACAATGGCTACATGGAATTGTTCATCCACCCACCCTCCTATGCTGCCCAGTTCATGAGGCTATACAGCACTTGAAATGTGACTGGTCCAAGCGGGGATGTGTAGGATGTAGAAAATACACCCAGACCTCAACCAATATCATAAAAGAATAAAATCTCTTATTAATATTTTTTTATTGAGTACATGTTGAAATAATAATACTTTGGATGTACTGGGTTAAATAAGACATAGTGAAATTAATTTCACCTGTTTCTTTTTACTTTTTTTTTTTTTTAATCCTTGCCCCATGATACCTTTCCATTTATCTTCAGGTAGTAGGAGGGAGAGAGAGGGAGAAACATCGATGGGAGAGAAACACACCAATTGGTTGCCTCCTGCACGACCCCAAACAGGACCCCAACTGAAACCAAGGTACGTGCCCTTGACTTGAATCAAACCCACGACTCTTTGGTCCACAGGCTGACGCTCCAACCACTGAGCCAAACCACCCCAGGCTCTTTTTACTTTTTCACATGGGGCTACTAGAAAACTTAAAATGGCATTTGTAGCTTGTATCCTATTACTCTGCACTGTGCTGCCCTGGGCACATTCTAGCCCCTTGCTAGATGAAGTCCCACCCGCTCCATCTGGCCTTTCTCATCACAATGTTCTCTTCCTGCTTTGGCTTCTATTTCACTTAGAGATGTCATCATTTAACCAATGATTGTTAATTTTCTCATCGCAAGCCCACGGGTTTGTCTATATAGACCCTGAGGTTCATGAGAGCAGGGAGGGTATTTTTTCAGTGACTTCAATTCCCCTCAGTGCCTTTAATAGGTGTTGTGCACAGTAAGGTACTCAGAATAGATAAATGAATAGATTAAGAACAAACAGACAATTCTTGAACCTGGCTGGCACAGGGCCAGGACCTAGCAGTCAGGAACATAGCTCTTTACTAGATTACAATTTTCTTGAAATGAAGGTCCCTGTCCTAATTATTTTCATATCCTCTAGAGAGCCTAACTACAGAACCTAACTGCACACAAAGAAGTGTTTGAGTAAATGTGTATTGAGTTGACTGAATTCATATTTGCACCAGGGGAACCCAACCCAAGGTAAAGGGTTTTTATCAGGCCAAAGAACCAAGGGCAGACCCAGACTGGGCTCCCAGGATAGCGGCCACAGCCACAGATTAACTCCTTAACTAATATTACAATTGCCTGCTCTCTTCTTTAGACCATTACATACACCTCTACCCCAAACTATCTTTACAACCTGCCTCATTCAAGAATCTACAATGGCTCCCTGAGGCCACAAAACAGTGAATTCTTTAATGTGTCGATGAAACACGCCACCCTCATCTTACACTTCCTGGTAGTTCCTTCCAGTTGGTGTCCTGCCTGTTGTACAAATAGTCCAGGATCTGTGTGCAAGATGATCTCTCTTCCCATATCAGTCTCCCCCTTAACTGTCTCTGCCCATTTGACATCTACCTATGCCTAGAAACTCAGTTAAAACTGCACCAGCTTCTTCATGAAGCCTTCCTAACTCCTTCAGCCCATTCTCATCTCCCCATCCCTGAGCACCTAGGATCCTGTCTAGAATCCCTCTTGAGTTCAGTGTACTGACATTGTGTTTCTGCAGCCAGATGGAAAGCCACTCGTCTGCAGGAATCGTAGCTCATAAACTCTTGCAGAGTGCTAAACACATCGTAATGCTGAGTGAATTTAGGCCAAATTGAATTAAGCCAGTTAAAACATTACTCCTCTGAAAATGGTACCATCTAGCGTCTCCACGGGACTGGCGAGGAAGGAGACGTGCCCCAGAAGTGGCGGGAACAGCAGCAGCGGCTGTCCTACAGCGCCCTCAAGGGGAAGAACTCTGCCTTGTGCCTGAAGAGGAAACAAGGAGCCACACCTCAGAGGACCTCAGTGAAGGCAATTCTGAGACTATAAGAGCCTTCTCTAGAGCCACAGCAACCCCAAATGAGTCTTAGGAACTTAAAACTATAAGGAGCCAAATGAATTACTGGACCCAACCCCTCATTTTTAAAAAAATATGTTTTTATTGATTTCAGAGAGAGGAAGGGAGAAGGAGAGAGATATCCATGTGAGAAACATCAATCGGTTGCTTCCTGCACGCCCCCTACTGGGGATCGCACTGGCAACCCAGGCATGTGCCCTGACCAGGAATCAAACCCACGACCTCCTGGTGCATGGGATGACGCTCAACCAGCTGAGCCACACAGGCCGGGCACCAACCCCTCATTTTATAGATGTGAAAACTGAGGCCTAAGATAGCGAAATCGATCTGCTGGGGGCCCAGGAATTCATGGTGACAGGGTTCAGCCTTGACTGCCAGCCTGGTACGAGGGTTTTTCCCTTCTACACACAGGTTCCTGGAGGCTGGTCAAAGAACCAGCTGTATCAGTACCACCCAGGAATCTTTTACAAAATGACAGAATTTGGGGTCTTCACCTACTGAGATTCAGAATCACTGCATCTGGGTGAGGCTGGGAATCAGTATTTTTCTAAAGTACTCCAAGGGACTCTGACACATCGCTAGGTCTGAGAGTCACTGAGTTCACTTGTCCTTGCTGGAGCTTTCATGGGATTGATGGTCCAAGGAGTCCTGTGCTTTTAGGGAGCCCCTGCTATATGGTGTACCAGAAGATGAGTGTTGAAACAACCCCTGCCCATCACTCACTGAACTCCACCCCCAACACCACACAGCAAGAAGGTGGTCAGGAGAAGGTAGGGCTGGGGGAGGGTGACAGGAGGTTACAGGAGAGGCAGCACCTCTGCCCAGCCCCAGGTTATTTCCTGATATCCACCACCTACCTATATATGCCATTTGGTTAAAAGCCAAACACCTCAATCAGGAGAGCAACAAGTAAATATTGGGAAAAGTCTTTAAATGCTATTAGGTTCTGGAAATTACAGAGGATTACACGGTCTGGATAATTCAGAGAAAATTGCAGAGCAGACAAAGAACCCTGTGAGCTTTCCAACAGGCCTCCATTTATTAGGTGTCTTGTCTTCCAAGGGGCTCTCTTCAGCTGGAGTCAAGCTGACAACATGCCTCCAACTGCCTGCTCCATAGCGAACCTCAGTTGAAAATATTACATGGTTACTCAGGGTCTGAGGCCTGCCTAAGGTATTCTTTCCACTTCTCAGTCAACAGACCTGAAACACCTCAACTTTGGTATGTTGAACAGAATCAGAATTTTGAATGATGGAAAATAAATGTAAATTCTGGCTCTTTTGCTAATTATCAGAAATATGTATCCTCTCTAATCTCAGTTTTCTCAGTTATAAAATGGAAAAGAGAAGCCCTGGCCGATTTGGCTCAGTGGTTAGAGCATCGGCCTGCAGACCAATGAGTCGTGGGTTCAATTCCAGTCAATGGTGCATACCTTGGTTGTGGTTCGTCCCAGCCCTGGTGGGGGTCGTGCCGGAGGCAACCAGTCGAAGTGTCTCTCACATCGATGTTTCTCTCTCTCTCCCTCTGTCTCCTTCTCTCTCCCTCCCTCCCACTCTATCTGAAGATAAATAGAAAAATATCCTCAGGTGAGGATTAAAATAAAATAAAATGGAAAAGAGAAAAATCCTGTCTCTAATATAATATGCTCAGAAAACATCAGTCCCTTTTCTGGATTCTTTTTCTAGGTAAATAGCATTTGCAGAGATTCACATGTTTGCACACACATGCCCTGATACTAAAAATCATCTAGACCCATGCTACTTAAAGTGTGATCCATGGGCCAGCAGCATCAGTATAAGCTTGTTAGAAATACAGATTCTCAAGGCCCTTCTCTGAAATGCTGATTGGAGCTGGAAGCAAGATGTAGTTGAAGAGGTTCAGAGCATGTTTTAATGCTGAATTGGGGGGTGAGAATAAAATACACAACCTTGACTTTCCCAGCAACCTGTTTTAGTCTACAGGGACTGTGAGGGACTAAGGTACTAGGTTAACCAGGTCACAGATCAGTGTGATACAATCTATTCCCAACTGCAACTTGAACTTAAAATAAGTGAGCCCTGGGCTTCAGGGCAGTGGGGGTGGGGTGAGGCGAGGGTGATAGTCTCCTTGCAAGGAAATCAGGTCACACTCTTCCTTCTACATAGAATGGATATTGGATTTTAGTATTAGCTCAAGCAGAAAGATGTACTTGTCCTACAACTGGAATGAACTGGTGCCTGATTGATGATGTGCTCTTGATGAACTAGTTCTTGAAATAGGAAAAGAGTTCATACAGATAGAAAGCAGATGAGGGAGGGCACTTCAAAAGCAGGGAAAGGCATGAACAAAGGCCATAAAGAGAGGCTATGTAGGAAGGAAAAGCCAGCAATGAAAAGACCAGTTACATCCAAGCAGAGGATTAGAGATGGGGAACTGTAGAAAGGGAACAACAGATAGAAAAGGGCCTTGAATGCCAAGGTAAGGAGTTTAGATTTTATCCTATACTTCATGGGGGTTCTCAAATATTTATATGCTTTTGGATTGTGATTCATTTGTTTATGGTAAAGATATTGCCCACGTATATGTTGAAAGATAATTTCCCAGAAGTCTGGTGTTTATGCACATCTCAAATTATTTCTTCAAAGATATTTGAATGGCAAACAACCTTGTAAACTAGAGATAGTGTATTCCTCCAGGTCAGGAGGAGGCATTGTCTCTTGACCAACAGAGTAAAGCTTAAAGACCCTTCCTGAGACATATCAGAGTAGTAAAAATGAAGACTTCTCCTTCCCAACCTGGAGAAGATTTGTTTACTTTCCAGAGAAAAAGAAAGGTCAGTCTCTCTCTCTGAAGTGAGTGATGGGCAGTTGCCAAAGGCCCTATGTAAGATCAGAGCTTCCTTATTGTGGGGTTCCTATCCTGTAATGCACCCTACCATATGTGCAATTGCCATCTGGCTCTCACCATATCACCATGTGAAGACTGGAGCTTGGGGGACTGATGCTAAGAAGTTGCAGTGTTTTCTATGCGTAATGAAGTGTCTTTGTCTCCAACCCAGAGGTCATTTGTTTTCTTAGTCTACATAATATATACACACACATGACATTATGGCATGACAACTTGTTAGCGTGCTCGTAGAGCAAAATCTCAGACCCTTCACAGTTGCCAGCTTAATACTATAGTGGGCTTAAAACAATTAAATGGAAAACACAATGCTGTTGACCCAGGGCAGACAAAATAATGTGATGTCACTGTTCATCAAAACCAGGTGATAAAAGAATATAATTCGATGCTCTTCCATAGGCAGTGGCTAAACTTCCTGGCCATTGTTCTTATCTGGGAAATATTTTTAAGTGTGAATTAGAAGTTTTAGCATGACATGGAACAGTAGAAATGGGAATGAAGGTAACTAGAGTTTCAGGAATGCAGGCCATTTAGAAATGCAGTCTGAACTTCAATAATTGCAGGTGGAGACACTAAAGTCTAGCATTCAATAAAAAAATTGTAAGGCAATTTATTATGGGATACAAACTGCAGTGAACACTGACAAGAAATTAAAAGCCAAAGTGTTGAAAGAAGAGAAGCTGAATGAAAACTAGAAATGTCTAGAATTTTTTCCATTTTTTAGTAAGGAGATATAAGGTAATAAAATAGTCACACTATGTTGTGATTGTAGTTCAGCCTACAAATTATGCTTAAGACCTCTGTAAATTATATATCCATTCCACAGAGTAAGTTCAGTCACCCAAAATGAATCCTTTTGTCATCTTTATCAAATCCTAGTGGAAAAACCCATTCCACCAGTTGTGAGAAAAAGTTCCTGAAGCAAATCAACAAACCCAACCATCTCAGTTAAGAGTTAGCAAGTGCCAACCAGTAAAAACTAGAGACATAGAAAAGCATATCCCAACTTATGCTCTAAGAACATAACCAGAGAACTTATGGACCATAGTTCTGGTTCTACCACCCAGCCTGCTCTAACCAAAGGCACAAACCACCTCCTTTTATAGGATTAAAAAACACTTGACACCCAATGTCTCCCCCACCGCCCTAACAACCTCTCCCCCCTCTATTTCATCTCAAGTCCCCAGATACCATGCCCACACTGCATACGGAAGAGACAATTCATACTATAGTTCATCCTCATCCCAAATTTTCATAATTCACCCAAGAAAGCTTTGTATTAGTTCACTTAATGCAACACTTGCCTCCTCCTGTCTTTCAGGAAAGAGCTACTGAGAAGTATCAACATCCAGGTCTCCTCTAGGGGAAATGTCAATGTGAGAAAGGGTCTGCCATCCTCCCAGAGATTTATCAACAAGGGAAGATGGTGTCCCCAACTCCATCCAGTCCTCAAGGACAACACTAGTGTGACTGGAAAGGGCAGTTCATTGGAAGTCAAAAGAATTGCATTCTAAAAATAACTCTGTTACTAGCTAACTTTGAAATAGGCAAACCACTTGACCTCTCTGGGCCTTGGTTTCATCTGCAAAATGAGGGTGTTTTATCAAAGACTCCTACCAACTTTAAAGAGCTATACCTGTATGAGAAAGAGGAGAGTAGTGACCTCAATAAAGAAAATAAAAACACAAAGCTGGGGACAGGGTGGGGGGATAGGGAGGAGGGTGTCAATGGGGAAAAAAGGAGAAACATCTGTAACAAAAATAAATTAATTAAAAAAAAAAGAAAAGAAAAACAAAAGATCTCCCTTACCCACAAATAATCATAGAAATTAAAGCCTAACACAAGGAGATCTGCTTTATGTTTTCTTCGCCCTTTCCATACTCTGTCCATTTGACCCCGCAATAAGTGAACTAAAAAGAACACTTTTTAAGTACATATCCTAGATGAGGAATCAGAAAAATCATAGTGCTGGTCAGTGACAGGACGGGCACCAAAGTTGCGTATGCTAACTCCTAGCCTAGGACATTTGTCTACTTCTTAGCGGCTGCCCTCAAGTTCTAAATTTGAAGCCATATCATTTGTTTATATTATTTTTTAATTGAATGTATTGGGGTGACATTGGTTAACAAAATTATATAGATTTCAGGTGTATACTTCTATAATACATCATCTGTATATTGTATTGTATGTTCACCAACCCCTAAAGTGATATCATTTGGTTTCAGTGCATCTCAAATGTGAGTCACTGTTTAGGGATTTCAACCCACCAATATGGCACTTTGCTCAGGTCTTAGCCCATTCATACAGTGACAAGACGTGCTGTTCTTTAGAATGAAAAAGGAGCGAAAGGCTCCCATTGAAACTTTCTGGGTGTTCTCTGCAGGAGTATTCTTTCAAGTCCATTTTTAAACACTAGGGATCTCAAAAATATGAAACATTTCCATCATCTTGGAAGTTCTATAATAAATTTTCCAAAGGAAAAATGTATTATGTATCTAAATATTTGGTTGCAAATAAAATGCATACAAAATACCTGGAAAAGTAATCAATCTCTAATTCCAAAGACTGAAGATATAACAACTCCAGTGTTTTCTGGGCAGTGCCATTCGGATTTCCTTTTCCAGAATTCAGTCACTGTCTCCAAACTCATCACCTCCTATTTGGTGTGATCTGAAATGAAAGTGACATTTCTTTTCCTTTCATTTTTTCAAACCCCCTAATTGATTTTTGAGTCATAAGCTATATTTTAAAAATAAAAAGTATGAAGAAAATTTATTTTAATTGTCAACCCCTCCCCCCCAAAAGATGTTTGGTTTGAAAATAAAATACAAAGTTATTACTGAACAGAAAAAAGCATTGTTAATAATTTGCAGGAATAGATAACACCCATTCACCCGTGGGGTAAAGTGAAAGTCTTAAACAATCTGTGTGTAGATTTGGGACAACTTTGGACAAAGCAGAACCAAGACTAAAGTGCTGCTGCATTTTCAAGTCTCTAATTACAAGATGCAGTTACTTAACTACGTATTGTTACTACCTGATTACATAAATCGGCATTAATTTTGTAATTGTGCTTAATTATACTAATTAAGCCAATAATCAGCCCACAAAAGAAACACAGAGAATTTTGTATGAAGAAAATCCTTAGTAACCTGGACTATACTTAGCAAAAAAAAAAATAGCCTTTAAAAGCAAAAGCTTTTTGGTGAGCACACAATACAATATACAGGTGATGTATTATAGAAGTGTATACCTGAAACATATCTAATTTTGTTAACCAGTGTCACCCCAGTAAATCCAATATAAATAAATGAATAAATAAATAAATAAATGCAAAGCTGTGTCTCACACTTGTCCCAGCCACAACCACCCAGCCTGTAAGTACTGTCCCAAAGTATGACTCTGCACAGATCCACTTCCAGTGAAGACTCAATCACAAGGTGAGAGAAACAGTAACTTAAAGCAATGGAAGGAAACTTTGAGATTTACCCCAACTCTCTGTCTTCACAATAGGGGGAAATGAGCCCCAGAGAGGCTACCCAACTTGTCCAAAATTACACAACTAGTAAATGGCAGAAATGGACTTGGAACACAGTTTTCCAAATTCCCAATTCAATGTCCTCTCCCTTCACCGAGTCTTCATGCCAGAAGCCAAGATGCTTCAGGTTTTAGATTCTGAAGTCTCTGAAACCAGGGCAATTGAAGATACTAATCTGAACACAGCAGGTCCAAGATCTTGCTTTCTCTGTTTTAACTCAGAGTCATCCATCTGGGACAGGGTTTGACAACTCAGATTCTAAATAGCAGTGCATTAATTAAATATTTTTATTTCCCTCACATAACATAAATCCAGAGGTGACAGATGAGAGCTCCAGAAAGGTTATCTAGACCCAGGCACTTCTAGTTTCTGCTCTGCCAATCTTAGGTATGAACCTAGTCCTCAGTCTCGCAGAATGGCTGCATGATTTCCATCCATGATGTCTGCATCCCAGGCAACAGGGGGAAGTAAAAGGGAAAGCAAGATGTGGTAGTGCTTATATTAAGGAAGTAGAGTTTTCCCAGAAACCTTCAGCTTGCTTATCATGAGCCAGAACAGTGTTACACAGATACCACTAGCTGCATGCTCGGCTGGGAAATGAGGTTCTTACACGGAGTACATGCCGCAGAACACAAACTGAGGTTCTATTAGTGAGAAAGAAACAGTGTATGAAGATTGGTAGGAAACCAGCAGTCTGCCACATTCAGGCAGTGTCCTTAGGTGTATTAAACAAAGAGAGGAAACAAAGATAAAGAGAGGCCAGCCTGGTATAATAGAAAGGAAACTATGTTGGAATCGGGACGCTGGGCCTCAGTTTCTTCACCTAAAAAAAGAAGAGGGTTGGACAAGAGCAGTGATGTCCAAACTTTTGTGAGCAATAGAATTCATCTTCCAAAGGGACTCTTGTATAGACCCCTGACTATAAAACAGATCAACAAAGAGCTGCTTCTCTCTCAGTGAAAATGAGTGGGAAGCAGGGCAGGCGACTGTGGTGGACACTGCCACGTGCTACCCAAATCCCCCTTTAAGAAAGGACTTGTTGCTACAGCTCCTGAGACTGAGGACCACAGACAGCCTGTAGCTGCCATCCCTTTAGGGACTGCCTCGCCACAGAAAGCCCCTTCAATCAAGATCACACTCCCTCCCCTGGGCAGCCCACATTCAATGATAGCCCAGCCATCTTGGCCCAATTCAGAACTACTATGAAAGACCTTCTAGCTCCAGACTCCTGCACAATGGACAGGCACTTTTGCTGAGCTGCATCACAGCCCACTCCTGGTTTCCATACCCTCACCCAGGTATTGCCCAATGGTGCTCTGTCATAAACATCCTCCACCTGAAACTCTGTCTCTGGGTTGTCTTCCTGAGAAACCCAACCTGCTACAAAGAGGTCAACAGCCTGTCCTTCAGTCTCCCCCAGTAACTCCTGCCTAGGCTAAACCCTAGTGCTCCACTGGTTCTTCACTTAAGTCAGTCTCCTTGGCTCATATTTAATGAACTCTAAAAATCGTCCTTATGATTGCTAAGGAAAATGCTTGCCAAGTAGCCCGTTCTTCTTCTCCCTTAGGTCCAGGCAAAGAGCTAGCCTGAGAAAGCTTTCCCACTGACCTCCCTGGGGCTTTCAGGGAAAAAAAAAAAAAAAAAGCTTGGCCTGTGGCTCCAAAATGACAGGCTGACTCCTGCCATCCACTTCCAGCAGCTTGCAGGAGCCATCATTTCACATGGCTATCTATTGCTTGTGAGCACCGCCCCACTGTGGACTTTTGACAGACAGACTCAGTAAAAGAACATTCATCTCTTTTCATTGCAGCCCCCCACATGGCTTTATCTATTTAAAAGCACTCACCTATACAGATAGTGAAATGCCTCTGGCAATAGGTAAAATGTTATAAACCATTTCCTTCATCTCTGTCTCCTCACATACTTGATGTTCTTGGAAAGAGACTCTTCCAGGGCTCTAGGCAATTGAAGGAGTTGAGGCAGGTAATCCTCCTGACACATGCTGCCAGGGAGACTGTCGTGGGATAGCCAGAGCTGCTTCTAGCACAGACAGATTTGGAAACCAAGGCGTTCATCTGCATTTCTTCTGAGCAAGAATGTGGACAGGTTTAAGGGAAGCTGAGATAGAGGAAGCAGGCCGTGAGCCCTATGGCTAGAAATAAGAAGCTGGCGGGTTTGTCAGCTGGTACTGGGCATGTTCAATGCAACCTCCTGCCTCCCACCCCCACCCCAAAGCTCTATAACAGGACAGGAGGGACTCCTTCTTGCTGACACATAGATGGGATTTCAGGGACCAAAGGCTCACGAGGTACCTCTCTGCCTGAGGCTGAACACTCAAGCTATCTCTTGCTCACTACAGCCTCTAGTTAACTTCCTCTGGTTTTATGCATATTCTCAATGTCAAATCTGGATTACTTCCTGAGAAATGTAACCAGAGAGCACCCCCTCCACGTTAATTCTGAATTCTTCCAGGCATTCAGTTTCTTAGCATGATGCCAGGGGGAATACTCTCTCTCCAGCTTACTTTCTTTTCCTTTCTCCCCTGGGTACATCTAAAATACTGGACAAGCTTTAATCCCACAAAAGCATACAAAGACAATTAGCGGAAAATAACATTACACATATTTCCAACACTGAAGATTATGCTGCAAAGACACATGGGAATTCCTGGGATCTGTCAGCGTAGAAAAGCCATTCCTCTCACATCTGAAACAGGCAGAAGCATGCTGCCTTGTGAGTTAGGGCTTTCTTTTAGAAGCGATGTCTGCCAGGGCTAACTCATCTCTTGCAACATGGGCCTTTCTCGGCCATGGCTAGCACCTTCTGGTAAATCTGAGCCATAACCCCACACTGATCTGTTTAGCTGCTTATCTCTGTTCATTGCTTTCATCATTGAACGAGTCCTGTTTCTGCCGAGTGGGTGAAATAAATGTAATCCCCTGCATGGGAGTGCCCGCTCTTTTCGCTGTTCTTCCTTTCTCTTGTCGGAGCCCAGTATCCACTGGAACCACCAACGTGCACACTTCTCCAGTCTCCATGTCACTCGATCAAAGCTGTCGGTCCCTAGGCATTCCAGGCAACACTGCCCATCCTGTAGTCTCTGCTCAAGGAAAGAACAGAAAAGCATGTTTTGTCTCACAAGTGCATTTGCCACCCATTCCCTGGCCATAGTTTATGTGAACTCCTGAACCAAAGACAACCAAATAGCAGGCTGTCAGCAGCCTGTACATTTTCTGTCTCTGAAATTTAAACTAAGAAACATGGAAAAGACGGCTGAATCTTTAGTAGGAGCCAAAACTGAAAAGATGCCTTAATGTAGAAATAGGGCCCAAGCATGCTGAAGCCATGAGCAAGCCACATAGTTATGAGGGAGAAGAAAATAGGAGTAAAAAATAGAGGACCTGGTGAAAAAAACAAGATGGAACAGTCATATAGAGGGAGGCAAAGATGTTGTATAGACGGAAAAGCAACCATGCAGCCCATAACGGTAGGGAGCCTGATCCCCAGACCCTGGAATCCTTTCCTTTCCTGGTGAGGTCCAGGTGTCTGTAACCTTATCCTTTTTCTTCTTCATTGTGGCTATGCTCCTATAGCCTGAAGAGCCTTACTACACACACACACACACACACACACACACACACACACACACACACTCCTATATAAGTCGTAGATTTTGGTCTTCTAACACCCATATGCCCACATTGGAATACACATACACACTCCTGATTTGAGAGACATGTGCATCGTGCCAGGTCCTGTTCCAGGAACATAATTATATCAGCTTTAGTGCCTGGATGAATCCAGTTGTAATACGTAACCTAGCACAACACCTTCTTGGTCAAGTACATAAAGCATAGAGACATTTTAAAGAATTTAAAATTATAAGTAAAATTTTAAAAATGAATGAGCTCATGTGCAACTTAAGATGTGTGCTATTTATGGAATGCATGCTTTATGTCAATAAACAAATATTTTTTTAAAAAGAGATGCCTACAACTCTTAGAAATATCATAATAACACCTAATATTTGTCTCACATTTTAAACTTTCCTAGGTAATTTCACATTCAGTATGCTAACAATTCTTTTTTTTAAATTTTATTCTTTTTTCTTGAATTTATCAGGGTGACAATGGTTAATAAAATTATATAGGTTTCAGGTGCACAATTCTATAATATATCATCCGTATACTGTATTGTGTGTTCACCACCCCAAATCAAGTCTTCCATCGCCATTTGTCCCCCCTTTACCCTTTCTACCCTCCTCTCACCCCCCTTCCCTCTGGTAATCACCATACTGTTGTCTGTGTTTATGAGTTTGGTGGGTTTTGTGGGGTTTTTTTGCTTACTTCCTTCACCCTTTTCACTCAGCCCACAACCCACTTCCCCTCTGACAGCTGTCAGTCTATTCTCTATCTATGAGTCTGTTTCTATTTTAGCTAATAATTCTTGACATTGGTTGAGTTACCAATGTGAGTTTTGATTTTAGAACAGAGAAATGGCAACTTGCTTGGTATGTTGGTGGCAGATTCTGTTAGAACATTTGTCTCTACCAATTTCTAATCTGGCAACAGCATTATAATTATTCTGTCCTGGAGAATCCTAATATTAATGCAATTCAACAATGCAGAGAGTAACAAATGCATTAAATCATCCATTCTTGTGACACATTTCCTAGTGATGGGACAGATGTCCTGACATCCAGCTTACTGATTTATGTTTAGTATATGATGAATTGCAGATTTTAAAGGGGTATGGGCAGAACCACCTCTCACCTACTTAATTCATGGCTTTGTGGTTCCTGCTATAAATATCCCCTGGTACTGGACACCTCAGATGACCAACAACTCTGGCAGCTCCATAGGAAGTTCCTACCTTCTGCTGTTACCACTGGAACCGCTGTTCTCAGTAGCACTATGATTCTGCGGTGTGCTTCAGATATGATTGACAACCCGTGGTACAGACAACTGGGGTCATACATACATTGAGTTCCCCAGACAGATTCCTGGTCATCACATAATTTTTTTAAAATAAGAAATAAATCATTGTCAAGAAAAAGAGAAGAGATTCTAGATGCTGCTGGTTTTATTTTTAGAACTTTATTTGAAAATAGTGTTGATTTTGAACTGGGTTTCCAAAAGTTGGGCATCAATATAAAGACCACGATGCATTTTCCACCATGGCTCTGTGTCAAAACAAGGCCTAAAATAATAGCACTGTTTGAATTTAGATCAAGTGTGTGTTTCCCACAGAAGTCCCCCACCCAGTTTCATTTGACCCTTTTCAAGGACTTTGAAATTAAGACAAGTACCATCCCAGTTCAAAGAGGAGAAAACCGAGGACCAAGAGATTCAATGTCTTGTTCAGTCACTCAGCTGGCTAGTGACAGACAGGAACAAGATCCCAGACAGCAGCACTCCCACTGAATAAGAATGTGGTGTTGGCCTTTTCCAACCACATAACAAAGTATCTCTAAAACTAGTGACAGAGAACCTTAACAATAATAATAACGCAGAACTAAAACCGGAGGCTAACCTGGATCAGCACCCTCAGCCAGCAGCAGCAACATAGCCCTTCACAGAAGAGTCTGACCTTCTGGAACCGTCTTCAGCCAAGTGCACAGAAACCAGATGCTGCCTACCGTGTACTTGGAGAGAGTCAGCTGAGCCTCCTTAAACATTTCTTCTGCTCCACTCACGAGAAAAAAAAAATGGTTAAACTCTGAGGCCCTGCGGAGACATTAGCTTAGTATCTTGGAAACTTGCTATTCACATCCTCATTAGATAAAAACATTGCAAAGGCTTATAGGGTTTGGGGGAAAAACATTGCAGCAATAATGACACAGAGGAACATTAGCATTTCCAGTTGTTCATTCGGTCCACAGTCAGGAACAGCAGAAGCCAGTATCAATTTATAGAAATGGGTTTTAATTCCTGAATGGCAATCCTGCTACTTAGAGTCAAGATAAATGAACTCAGTGTGTGCACCCAGACAAGAACTGTATGCTTCACGTGCATGCATCTGAGGGACTGAAATTATGGCTTTCCCTCTCATCTCCTGGCTAATGCTCATGATGCAGTCAGAGTCAACAAGTCCGAGTTTAGCCAACAGTTGTCAATGGCACATGGACATTCTTCAGAACACATTGTCTTAACACCACTTCAGATATAAGTAAATAAAATCCAGTTTCTAGATTTTATGCAATGATCATGTGGGGTCCAGAGACCTGTTTCAGAATCAGCTGGTATGGTTATTAAAATTTCAGGCTATTGGGCCCTAGCCCAGAAATACTGAATCAGAATCACTGGGGATGAGTCCCAGGAAAGTGCAATTTTAACAGGCATCCAGGGGATTCTTATGTATCTAAGAGACAGCTGGGAAAATATTGAGAAAGCTAGAACCAGGGTGAGAGACAGGGAGATGCAGAGCTGAGAGGAAGACCAACAGAGAGGTCCCAGTCATTATCCCAGTACAACTTCCCCTGCAGGTTTAAGGTCAGCCCTGCAAGGCCTGTACCCACAAGGGCCAGACTTACTGATTCTATAGGAGCCCCTTTATCACTGTCAAGTGGAGCCCAGGCAGGGTCTGGCTCCCCCAACACCTGGCCTCTGAACTGAGGATAACCATTTTTAGACCCTGCACACCTCCATGAGCATCAGGCCGCACCTGAACTCTTGGGGTTGGCCTGACTGTCTATCAAGCCAGCAGTCCAGGTCCCACTTCAACCTCAGCTTTCCCACCAGGAGCTCTGACCATCTGCCTGAACCCATGCCCGGCTCTCTTCTGACAGAACTCCACTTTTGGATTCCTCTGTACCATCCTTTGTCATCAGCCCAAGAGACCATGGGAGAGACATCAGTGATTGTGTGGGGGTGTTGTCACTATATGGATGCTATGACCATTATCTAGTCAGATCCTACAAAGGAAGACCCCTCCATTTGTGAAAGGAGTGGGAGCTCACCTCCAGGCTAAGTCCTTCTTGGCTTTAATCAGCTGGGGATATGATGGACTGGCTCTTAAACTAGGAGCCTGAACCCTCAGGGAAACTGCAAATGAAGTGTGAGGTGGTTGTGATGTATCTTGGAGAAAGGTATTAATCGTCACCTCCAAGTGAAGAGAAACAAGGATCTGATAATGAGGAGCTTACCCTCCAAAGTTGTGCCAATCCTCCCCTCCTTTTCTATTACCCAGCCCCCTGTACCCACACACCTACACACACACACACACACACACACACACACACACACGCACAGCTAGAGTGTAGGTTATCAGAAAGGATCACAAGACAGGGCCTGAAAACCTTGAGTGTGCATGACTAGAGGCAGGATCATAAATCTGACGTATGTAAACCATCCCTATTTGTCCCCTAGTATTTAGCCGTGCTTGAAAGGGCCATCTGCTTCACTAAGAGAATCAGATACCATATTTTTATTCTCTTGGGAAAGATACCTTCCCATAGAATGTCTGCTTGGGTCATGTATAAGTCAAACTTCGAAGTTGAGTTATGAGTACATCCATGCTTGGGACAGGTAATTTAAAGTCAGGGAATGGAGAAGAAGAGGACATACTCCTGAGGATAGCAAGGTGGTGCCAGCAATCACTGAATTATAAGAACCCAAAACGAAAGGTGAAACACACCAGGCAGGACTTGAGCTTCTTGCTTCAACTACCTCTCCATCACCTTCAGAAAGTTGGTTATTTTTTTTTCTGCTTAATAAAAGGGAATAAGGAATGAGGCAGCAGGTAGAGGGGGAAAGTGTGTACCAGTATAAGTTCAATAGTTTTGTTAAGTAAATGAGGAAAATTCCCTTATATTCATTAGAAAAGAGAGAAGTTCGTTGAGAGTGAATGTGTCAGGTGTTTTTTTTATTTGTTTGTTTTTGTTTTTTGAACCTTTGCATACATCATCTCCTGCAATATACACAATAAACTCTGGGAGGTTGGTGGTATTATACTGATTCACAGATAAGAATATCGAGCCTCACAAAGATTTAAGCAAAAAATAAGCCTAAGCTTAAACACCTAGAAAGTGGCAAAATCTAAATTCAATCCCAGGTCTGTCTGAACGCATGTTGTATGGCTTCTACCATGCACATGCTTAACCCAGGAATCAACCAGAATCACTGCTTCCCAGCAGTGCTGATGCCACTGCTGGGCCCGTAAATCAGCCTATTCTGACAGACAGCAGCCACGGTGGATGAGTGATGGTCAAAATGCCTTGGAGCCCCTGGCCAGTGGTGCCGACTTCTACTGCCTTGCAACTTTCCTGGTCCCATCCTGTGTTTGTGGCACATTATACTAATTCACTCACAGTCCCCACTGAACATGCCATCATGTTCAGAAACTAGGAATAGGCAATTTATGATACATAAGATGGTTTCACCCAAAACAGCTTGAATTTCCTCCATGAATTCGAACCCATATATGTGACCATATTCTCTGACTTTTCTAAAACCATG
The DNA here is from genome assembly GCA_030848825.1 of Tadarida brasiliensis. NCBI lineage: Eukaryota > Metazoa > Chordata > Mammalia > Chiroptera > Molossidae > Tadarida > Tadarida brasiliensis. Next base: position 46,259,913 of record CM061270.1, read on the forward strand.
AATAATAGAAATTTGCTGTCACAAAGCCTGAGTGCTAAGTTGGCTGACTGTATGTTTAAAAAGAGAGCTCTTGGTGTGCAGCTGGGTTTTCTCTGGCAGCATGCTTTCCTAGAGTCAGTGGAGAACAAATGGAAGTAAAGAGGTGAAGATGCGTTTGACCCAACCGAACTCCCGACAGCACACTCCAAAGTGAAGCACTCATCTACCAGAGAATCTACAATTCACCTTTCTTTCCTTCAAACCTGGAGAGTGGTTTCTTGCTTTGACTATAAAAAGGTGTGTTTGACTATGTTACATTGCTGCCCATTTGCGGGAACCATCTAGATGCCCCATTAACCCATATGCTAAGCAATCAATGCACTCACTATGTGGGAGACAAGAGATGCATTTCTACACTGAGGCCATAATGCACAGACTCTTCCAGGCTGAGATCCTTTGTTTTCAGCAAATTACCAAGACACTGGGGACTCAATGCTCACATGAGGCTCCATGACAACTGAGATCTTCATGTGCTATTTGCCATGACTTGCGCTGCTTACCACATGTGGGTGAGAGTGCATCACATTGTAGGCTTGATAGTTAGGTCATCTTAGGTGTGGTGTCTTTGAAAATGAATATAGAGGAAAGCAGGTGTGTCCACGGTGCTCACTAAGTGAACTACCCTAGATATGTCACTCATGAGACCGCCTGTCTCAGCTTCCCCTCCAGCCAAAGCTGCCTGACCCCAGCCCCTGCTCCAGGGGGTGCTAAGGCAGACATTGCACAGAGATGACCACTGGTTACATTAGAGACCAAAGGGCAGCACATTCACATTCTTTTCAGTGGCCTTGGTGTAAGGTGACATAAGACTGCCCAACCAGGGACAGTGGTTATTAGCTGTTTCAAATAGATAAACATTTTCATGAATTTGAATTGGAAATACATAGAGTATTGGTCATTGTAGTAGCACAGGAGTATACCCCAGCAAGTATATGGGTCCTATTTATGAGACGACAACAGAGTCCACGAAATCTGGATGTGAGCAACTTGGAGCCTCACTGGAGCCTTTCAGTTCTTAAGCCATCTTGATTTCCATAAGGACCAACAGTGTGACTGCCCTAATTTTTGGAGAGATTCATATTTTCCTTATTCTCCTATGTATCCTTGCATTAAACATCCCCTTTACCAGAGGTAAATCAAAAGACTTTGGAAAAAGCAGCACACTATGTCTCCCTATTGGGAGATTCAAAAGTTTAACAGTATATTAAAGGCTCTGATAAGTCCTGCAAAACACACACATACACACACACACACGCACGCACACACACACCTTTTTACCTTTAATTCAACATTCCCCAAATACATTTATTTAGAAACCACCCCCCTTTCTTTCTCAGAATAACTATTAGTATCTTGGGAAACCAATAGAAATCCCTCCTAAAATAATGGATACTTTCACAGATAACACCAGCCTGACAGTTGAAGGTAGAGACAGGTTCTAAAGAAAGCTTCCAGGGAAAGGTAGGAATGGAAAGGACTCTTTGGACTGGAGAGCTCTGGATAGGCCAAGCATAGCAGAAAAAGGGAAGAGCATGGACAGAGCATAGGAAGAGCATGGACATGTAAAAAAAGAGCACCACCAGTGGACAGGAGCAGTGGGAGAGTGAGGGTCAACCTCAGGTGCAAGTTGAGTAAGAGAGGTGTAGCCAAGCCCCGCCATTAGTGTTACCATTATGTCCTCATTTCATCAAATAATAGTCTTTTAATACATCTATGACAGCCCTTGATTTGTTTTAATCTATATCCATGTCCCTGTTATTGTTTTAAATTCGCTGGGGATAATTTTAAACTAATCTTCTAATCTTTTTGCAAGAGCCCTCATCAATAACAACTGAAAGAATGATTAAAATCACCCTCTGTGTAGAACAAACTAAGTCAAAATTACTGTGGGGAGTAAATTACTCTAACAGAGATATAATGTCAATGCCATCATTTATAAAAGAATTGTTGCCAAATGCTATTGCAATTCAAAAGTATGCTCAGGATGTAGCCCAGTCTTTGCCAAAGTATCTAGGGAGAAAAAAAGATACTTGAGGGCTGGATTTTGGTCTTCACTAGGCCACTTGTGTTGTAGGAAAGATGAAGGAACTGAAGTCCTGTACAGGTGAGGGAAGCCCTAACTATCCTCTGAACCCAGCTCTCTTCTGTAAATCCATCACCCTCCCACCTCAGCTCATCCGCTGTCCCTGAAATGATTTTCCTTAAAGAGCATTTATTCCTTAGAAAAGAGGGCTAACGCTGAGATGTGAGAACGGCACAGTGAATACAGGCATCTGCGGCCTCCATCAGTGGACAGAGATTGTACTCAGGCTAGGGATGGCTTCCCACGGTGGGGCTGCAAGCATCTTTCCCAGTTTCTGAGCCCCAGATAGAGTAGATGGTGGTCAGCAGCCAGCAAGGCAACACCTGTCTATAGTAGCAGAGCAGTGTAGAGAATAAATACCAGAAGGGACCTTAGAAATAATATATTTCATTCCTCTGAATTTGAAAAATGGTAAACTGAGGCCTAGAGATAATCAGCCATTTGCCCAAGGTCACACAAGCTAATTAAGGCCAGAGACAGAGTTTTGCTTAGAGCTGAGATTTCTCACCCACATTGCTCAAAATCCAAGTTTGATTGCCAGGTTTGGTTTCACTTCCAATTTTGGTCCCAAGTTGTCATTTTAAATGAAAGCACCCTCCCTGTCGTAGCAAAGGCCCACTGGATAATCAATTTGACATCTCTCAGTGAGACCAAGGTTCTCAACCTGGCAGGGCTTGACAGGCTGGCCAGAGTGACCGACTGTGGCAGCCAGTGACAGAAGCTGTTAATCTGAGCAAAGAGGGGCAGATAACAAGCAGTTCCAACTAAGGAGGCTCCTGCTGGGGGCTGAGCTCCTGCTGAGAATCTATATGCTGGTGAAAAAGAGCCCTGAACAAGAGGGCAATGACTCATAGGAGCTCAGTCTTCTTAGAGCCCTTAGCAAGAAGGGCATTCCTTCATTTGTTCGTTCATTCATTCATTCATTCATTCATTCATTCAGTGTTGAGTACCAGAGACTGTGTTGGGGGCTGGTAAACCCAAGGAGGAATCTGGGCAGGAGGGAAGCGGAGAGGAGGGAGGCTTTATTCCAGCTACAAAGCCAGAAACCAATTCAAATCAAGGAGTAGTCTAGAGGCAGGAGTACTAACACAGAGACCACCAGCTCAGCCATCCTCTGTGCTAGAAACTCCCCACCAAGCAGGAGAAGATAATGGAGCAACTAATGATCAACAGATCACTAAGGGCTTCCTCTTCCCAGTCCTCCCCTACTGGCTTGCCTGTCCCAAAGACCTAAGAGGTTACAGACAAGACCCAGCAAAGGCATGAGTTGTTCCCTTAGCACTTGCCAAGCATTCAATCTTGGCTGGTGTTAAATAAGCCCCTAAAACAAGACCATTTCCTCCCATGAAGGAGACAAAAACACAAACTTGAAATGCAAAAGGTATGTCAGGACACTGATTAGAGAAAATATTATTTAATAATATAAGGTAGTCACTGCACTCTAGGAGCTTAAAGTCTACAGGGTGGATAGGTGGATGAGTGGAGAGACCGTAGACAGGGACCTGAACAAAGCCAGCAATATGAGGCACTAGATAGCCAGTGAGCAGTGCAGGCCAGTGGGTTAAAGGGATTTGGGTAAGAAGAGAGCCCTTTGTGCTGTCTCAGTTCCTCCCCATCTCAGCTCTTTCCTGCACTTGGAACACTTTCCCATCTCTACTAACATGCATGACAATTCACATTTCTATGGCACTTTACAGTTTACTGAGTACTGTATAAACAGCATCTCATAGGACCCTCGCAAAAGCCCTGTGCATGGGCTAAGAGCTCATTGTACCCCATTTGACCTTGAGAAATCAATGCACAGAAAGGTTAAAGGATGGGCCAATGATGTACAAGTGGCTAGTGAAGGACACAGCTCAGGTTCAAAAGGCGGCTTTACCTGAACCCCACTCATTCTTCCGGGTGCATTCCAGTTTCTCCTCCCCTGAAAGCAGTTCCCCAGTCGCACCACAGAACATGATTACCCCCATGCCTTGCATAGTCTTAGTCAACAAAAACAAGGCTTCAAGATTTCCAATAATCAAGATTTTTAAGATTGCTTAACATTTATTGAGTTCCTTCTGTATGCCAGGCACTATACCAGCTATATCCGTCTACAATTCTGTGAGACCTAGTTTTGTTGTTCTTTGTTTTTAAATCCCTGTTGTACGTGTAAGACAGCTGAGGCTTACACAAGGAAAGGTGTGTTTATGGTCAAGCAGCTGTAGCAGACCAAGCATTCTAACCCACGTGTTCCAGCTTATAATCTTTACCTCGCAGTTTCCTCAAAAATGCTGTTAGCCAGACTTTCATTTATCGACTATTCCAATGAACTGAGTTGTTCTGGTATTATGGTGGGATGTACGGGTTGGATGCGAGGAGGATGCCTCATTTCTGCCCTCTGCTGGCTCATCATCTCAAGCAGGACCCCTACCTCCCGCACTCCCCTTCACAATGGCTGTCAGTGCCTATATAGGCATGTGTGCACATGAGCACGCACACACACACACACACACACGCACATACATCACACACACACATACACAATCATATGAGGAGGAAACAGGTTCTCAAATCAAAACCTTCTGGAGTCCTTTGGGACTCCCTGCTGCATCAGAATGAAGGAGAAAACCTTACAACATGTTTTTCAATGTGAGGAACTTACGTTCAAACATACACACTCCATGGTGTGCATATACCATATGATCAAAGGCAAGACACCTTTGATCAAATACAAGCTAAGAAAAAGAAAGACATGGTGGCTTATTAAATAAAGGTGGATCGTTTTAAAATTATGAGCTTGTCACAAGAGAATCTTGTGTATGTAACTAATTTTTTTTTTCTGGCCTTCTGATTTACCAAAATATAAAAAGTAACCATTAAAAAAAAATGCGAACCTGAGACATCAGACTTGCCTGCAAAGAATAAATTAATGCTAAAGGATTCTTAAGACACATCCAGATAAGGAAGTATGTAGCCATAGAGTCAGAAAGACATGGGTTCCAATTCCAGCTCTGCCACTTACCAGGAGTGCGACCTTGGGATGTTAACCTTTGAGTCTGTTTCTTCATCTTCACTGTGGGAATGGAATGCCATGAGATTGTTGTGGGGACTAAAGGACAAAGTATGTACAATGCCTGTTATACTGCAAGTACTTGATGTCGGTCTCTCCCAATTGATGAGTCCCTAAATAACACACCTAAGACTTTCACTCCCAAACTTAGCACGACTATAAAGGGGCTTTTGAGATATCAGAGTTGGTGAATCCATCGTGCCTGAGCAGCCTTCCATTTTGCCTCAGAAATCACACCCAGCAAGTAACCACCTGCAATCCAACCCATTCTGTTTCTGGAAGTTTCTGCCCTGGTCAGATAAGACAAGGGCTTTGCTCTGCCAGTTTCACCTAGCACCTGGCATTCCCAGGAGAACAGGAGAGCCTGCAATGTCTTTAACTTGGAGCAGAAAGCTAAGGCAGCTGATACAGGCTTGACCTCACAGAGACTGATAGCTGATGCCCAGGAACAACTCTGACCACATTCACATACGCAGGTTAATACATGCATGAAAAGCACTTTTCATCATTTGTTTTGTTTTGTTTTTTCTCACCACAAGCTTATATCAAGCATATGTTACAGATGAAAAAATGAAAAATCATAGAGCTTATTTAAATTACCCAAGTGCAAGTAAATCATAAGTAGAAATGAAACTTGAACCCAGGTCAGAGTGATGACAACACCTTTTAAGGCCCTGCCTATACATTTTCCTAGCCTTTAACTGAACCTGCCCCGCAGTGCCAGCCACGGATGGCCCACAGTCCCACTGGGCTTTCATGCTGACTGATAGGAGCTGTGGGTCCTGATAGAATCTGAGTGGGACAAAGTGACCAGATCACTATAACCATTCCCACTACTGCGAAAACAACCCAAAGAATAATCTTGCTTATGTTATCTCCCAAGGTCTTAGCAGGAAACAATTCTACTCAGATATTTCAAATGCAGATAATTTCACGAAAGGGCTGCCCTCAGAGGATGGGCAAGGTTAGGGAACCAACAAAGGGTGCTGAGCTCTCAGAGACTAACAACAGGAGGAAGCCATTCCCACTCTGAGGCCTGAAGGGGCAAAGGGGGAAGTAGTGTGATTATAGCCCAGTGAAGAAAGGGCCACCAGCAGGAGCTGTAGTCACCCACGGACACAGCCATGTCCAGACCCTTGGTGCCTAGCAGGGAGGGAGCTGGTAAGAAATCCCCAACTTCTCTCTCTCCCACACTTCCAGCTCCTGCTGGTGCTCCTGCTGGCCAGACCCAATCCAAAGCCAGCCAGCAAGAGAGCCGGAGTCAGGCAGCCCATGATCAGCCTCCTGGGGCACAGAACAGAGCAGGGAAGGGAGTAAACTGGTCTGGACTAGGGATGGGGGGAGTGGAGAATAATTCAGATGAAGATACAAATTTGATTTTACTGGGATGTTTATGCACATTGTAAAGGAATTCTTTACTTTTCAAGAAGAATTTCTGTAAATACATTTCCTAACAATAACATGGTTTAAGGTGTTAGCTGTGTGCCAGGCACCGTCCTGGGTGCTTTACAGAAGTCGTGGGTATGGCTCTCAGTTCCGACTCAAAGGTACAAAAAGTATTACACCTTTTTATTTTCTACAAACTAATTTAATTTTTTTTTCTTATCCAACAGAAAACATTACCTCAGTCATCCTTTGGGCTTTGCCAACCCAAGAGACCAATGTACTAGGTGCCAAAGTACTGGGCCCCCTGGCCTGGGTCCCCTGTGCACACAGGCTGCCTTGGAAACGTCCACGTCCCAGCTGGCAAGGCCTTTCAGATGCAGTGGCTCACTCCCTCTTTGGAGGCACACCACCTGGGCCCCAGACCCCTCTGCCAAGGCAGGGAACCCGACTAGAGCCTCACACACCTGCAGCCATATTCTCGTGGGTCATGCAAGGAAGTAGAACCTGAGTTCCTGCTGTCCATGCAGGAGACATGCAGACACTCAAGGAATCGGGGGGGAACTCCTTTCAGTCTGAGGAAGGAAAGCCACCCTTCCTCTTGCTTTTTCTAACCACTTTGTTTCTTCCACAATTCCTCTTCCCTCTTCTACCTCCTCTGGAGCCTCTATATTCTCTGATAGGCTTCTGTTCATAAAAGCAAAAGCTGGAGTCTGCAGGCTGCTCCGCCTTCCTATCCCACTGCCTCGATCCGCACGGACATTGCTCCGTGCTCCAATGGGTGGGAAACGGGACAGAAGGAGGAACCTAGGCAGGAAAAGACATAAACTAAAAGCTCAGAATATGATCAAGCTGCACATATATTTCTTTACACTTTAAGACAACATATGCTCCATTTTTACCAATGGGGTTCAGAGCAGTTCAATTGTCTGCCCAAGGCTACATAGCAGACAAGGATACTGGAAATCCTGACCCATCTGCCTCCAAAGCCTACCCTCCTTACTAGCCCAGAGATGGCAAACAGATTTTACCTCATGGGCCCACTCTGACTGGCTGCCTAGAAGCTGTGTTGAGAAGGATTCTGAAGCCATAACTAGCTCATTGGGAACACTGCCATTGACAGCCAATGACCTCTGTGAGTACAGCAGGCCTATGTATTTTGTATACATTTACTAGAAATTAAGCCATTTCTTAAATACAATTTAGTGAAATTAAAAAAAAGTTGTTTGCATTGTAAAAATTCACTTTGCACAAAACTGAAGGAGCACATCTGTCCTTGTGCAATGTATTAATGGAGAATCCATTAGGAAGATCTCCCCAAGTCAAGAATCAATACTCTTTTCATCTTTATTTTAATTTTATGCTTCTTTTATTCAAACGATAGAAGAATGCAGCCCTTGTGCCTTTCTGATGTACCTTCCTCTAGGAGCAACCCTAGAAATTAACTTGTACAACCTGCTACCTCGCTTCCTCCTCACTTACCATCCCCACCCCCAATGGACCCCTTGCCCCAAGGAAGGCAAGTCAGCAAAGCATGGGTTATTTTTATTACATTTTTTTTCTTATATTCCCCTTTTAGTAACTCAATGTCCTTTCTTTGAGCACTGTCAGTTTGTTTTTGTTTTTTTGTTGATTTATGTGGAACTGGGGATCTTTGTCAGTTTAATTAAGATAAAATTACACTGCTGTATATGCTTGTCAACTTAATTTTCAGGATTTGTCTTGTTTTACATTGGAAACTTTGGGGACAATTTGTTCTGTCTTTAATCAACACATGAAGGTTTTGTCTTCTTTTTTCTTGTTTTTAAATTTGTTGCTCGTTTGCTTCCAAGTCAATGTGGACAAAAATGCTTCACATATTCCCTTGTTTCATAACCTGTACCATCATGTTTATATTCACTCTGCTTTGAAGAAAAAGACAAACGGCTTGTGTTTTTATTAGAGGAAGCAGATTGAACATAATATAGGCAAGTTCAAAGAGTACTGAACAAAGAGTCAAATGATCTGGTTCTAGTGCTGGTGCCCCAATTTTATGGGTGGCCTTGGACAGTCACTCGTCTCTTTTCTGTAAAGTGAGTGTAACTGAACTTTACAGAATAGGTGTGACACATGCTCACTTTGTAACTGATGCATCCTGTGTTCTTTGGTTGCAAACAACAGAAAATTATTATGGCTAATATAAATTAAAAATTGAAAGGAGCCTGAGATTATTTACAAAATTTCAGAAAGAACTGAACTGTCAGGCCCTAGGGAAAACACAAAACAAAGAAGTGCTAGAAATCCCAACCACAAAACCGGCAGACCTTCGATTAAGGGTGTTACCATGGAGTAACTCCCTTCTGACAGCCTTCCATCCTTTTGTAACTTGGCTCAAGTTTAGAAATTACAGGAGAGAGACTACAATCGGCTCAACTTATTCCTGGAGCCAGGGCATGGGACACTATCTGGAGGCCCAGCCTGGAACAGTATCAGGGGTATAGCAACTGTTACCAGAAGGGATGGGAAGGGGTCAGGAAAGCATAATAGGCAGGTAAAAATAAGTTGCTACCTTGGTCCACTGCTTGGCAGCTGCCCAGGACATACACACACACACACACACACACACACACACACACACACACACACACACATATTCTCTCGCTCCAGAACTCCTGGAAAATTCCATGATGACCATATCTCTGTGGTCTGCACTTACAGATTAAATGATAAACAATCCCAACTAAGCTGAGAGGAAGAGAGAAAATGAAAGAAACACTTTTTTTGGTATTATATAATAGCAAGAAGATGCAAGTAGAGGCTGTAACTTCATCTCCCCAGCTGCCCATAAAACCACAGCTGGAGTTTATGGCTCACCACCAGCTCTAATATCCACTTCATGTTCCTCTGACCTTTTGCTGGAACCTCTGATGGAACCAGCTGAGGTGCTGTCATGACAGGAGGAGTGATTCTTCTAAGGGATCTGAGCCCTTGATGGTCTTTTCTACAGAGGGATACAGCAATTGCACATTAACCTTGACCGCTTGGCATGGCATAACAAGGGCTTCCTTACATTATACCCAATTTCTCTATGTAATAGCCACCTGGTTTATTCTTGATTATCAAGGTGAATCACCCCTGTCAACTCTATTACCACCTGTCCCTATTTCCAAATAGTGTAAGGAGCCTAACATGGTCTAGTGTCAATCTTGACTTTAATTCAATGGACCCGCCCCTGCTCCTGATGAAAAAAATCTTGCATTTGGTTACCAATACCTCTAAACCAACAGAAGCCAGATTCCCAAGAATAGGGACGAAATCTCAGAAAGCAATTTACTAGATAAAATCATTAGCTCCTCACCACCTCACTGGATGAACAACAATGAAGGATGAGAATTAGGCAGCTAAGAGTAACAAAACCTCTAATAGCAATGTCTTAAGCAAGACAAGAGTATATTTCTCTCCTGTAAAAGTCCAAGTAGTTGGCCCAGGGCTAGTAGGACAATCCATGGCTGTAATCCAAAAGACTCCTGATGGCTCAATAGATTGATCTGGGTCAAGCAAACGTGTCTGAATTCTAACCAGTAAGAAGGAGAAAGGAGAAGAGGAGAAAATCCCCTCCTGGGAATAACACTAGTCACTCACACCTTATATGCCAGCATTTAGCCACATGGTCCCACTGAGCTACAGGGAGCTTGAAAATAGAATCCTATTCTGGGAATCCATGGGCCCTACAAAAAATAAATAAATAAATCAGGAGTACTATTTCTCTTGAAGAAAGGGAGAAAGGATATTAGAGGACAACCAGTGGTCTCTGCCACTGAAAATGCATGTAAATTACCACTTTTCTCCCATAGGAAAAGGATGGTGGCAGGGGGTGGTGTCCTAGAGCAGTTAGAAGATCCAGGTTCTCCAAATGCCCCAGGTCTTCTTGGAAGTCCTCGTGTCACTTGTCTAGATTTCACTTTTTCCCAAATGATGTTTTAGATGTTCTAACTAGCCAGGGCCCTGGTGAAGATATAAATCCAACTAATATTATAATCCAGAAACTGTAAATCTACCTCTGTTTCATTTTCAACAGTCCCAACCCTGTAGAGTTAACAAACAATAAAAAATTCTTTCATCATGACCACATGAAAGCTTACGATTTCATTCCCTGCTTTGTGGTGAGAACTGAGGTATGAGCTTATCAGAAGAGTTGTCAGAGGAATCCACCCTGGTCCCAGACCTGACATTTACCATTCCTGTTGGATGAGTCTATGACAGCAGCTATCTTACCACTTCCCCTCAGAGCTTCATCCTCAAAGAGCATGTGGTTCCAAGAGAACAGTGTTGACAACTTGAGTACCCTTTTTTTTTTATCACCTTAATAGTATGAGTTATAGTTCCCACCCTAAAATAAAAAGGAGAAGTCTCACTCCCTTTTGCCCCATCTTGCCCCAATAACCAATTCCAAGTGGCCCATATGTCTTTTGCTTGCAACTCTCTTGATGGTACTAATTTTGGCATCAGTTAAGGTATTGTAAACTTAAGGTATTGTAAAGGAATGTTGGGAGGTAATATCCTTTAAGGTCCATGCTGCTAACCTCTACGATGCTCTATCCTCCTTATATCATCATTTTCTAACCTCCAAATTGCCCCCTCATTCACTGAAGAATTGAACAATGGTGGGCCTTCTGAAATTAATGCGAAAGTTTGTATTTGTTAAATATGTATTTCTCTTGAGAGAGAGCCTATACTTTTTATTTTATTTTCAAGGGACCCCATAATGTTCACCAAAGAGAGTTAAGAATAATTTCCCTAAATATTAAAATTGCTCTTAGTGTTTTTCACCTGTGACATCATAAATTCTGACATCTTACTCTCAGTTCACAGCCTCTCATCTTTCCAGCTGCTTTCCTTAGCTATTCCTCTGATGATTGGGTCTCCATCATCTCTTCAAAGTTTTACTTTAATTCTGTTCCAACTTGAATTCCATGATCCACCCTTTCAACAACTCTTCATTTGTCAAGTCATTCAATCAATGTTTATTGAGCATTTACAATTTGTTAGGCACACAAAGGCAAACAAGACAAAAATGTTCCTACCCTAATACAGAGTGTATTCTAGCTTTGAAGATGTAAGAAGGAGTCAGTGAGTCAAGGAATTCAGGTGGCCTATAGAAGCTGGAAAAGGAAAGGAAATGCATTCTTCCCTAGAGCTTCCAAAGAAACTCAGCCCTACCAAAACCTTGATTTTGGACTTCTAATATAGAGTGGACAGAAAAGGCCTTTCTAAGGAAATGACATTTAAAATAGACCAAGTAGCCCTGGCCGGTTTGGCTCAGCAGTTAGAGCTTCAGCCCACTGCCCAAAGGGTCATGGGCTCTATTCCTGGTCAAGGGCACATACCTGGGTTGTAGGTTTAAAACCTAGCCCTGGTTAGGGTCGTGTGGAAGGCAGCCAATTGGGGGGTCTCTTACATCAATGATTCTCTCTCTCTCTCTCTCTCTCTCTCTCTCTCTCTCTCTCTCTCTCTCTCTCTCTCTCTCCCTTCCTCCCTTATACTATCTAAAAAAAAGCAATGGAAAAATATCCTCAGGTGAGGATTAACCAAAAAAAAAAACCAGTAAATGCCATGCAATAAATGGAGGAAAAGTGTTCCAGGCAGAGGGAAGAGTGTACGCAAAAACCTTGACCTGGGAGAGAGCTTGGTGTGTTTGTAAAAATGGAAGTCAACCTATGAGGCTAAAGTTTAGGGACAAAGGGAAAGTTGCATACAATATGCTTTAGAAAGCCAGGCAAGTTTCTGTAGCTCGATCACGAAGAGCATATTTAAAAATTTGGATTTTGTTCTAGGTATATTCTAGAGTGAAGTACAAAGTGAGGTCATCAGCTAGAAGTGAGGATAGATGAGAGTTTGAGAAAAGGGGTGCTTTGGAAGAGTCCTCTCAGGGAGTAGAAAAGCAAATCTACCAATGAAACACAGTAGGATCACCAGACAGAGAGGAATGTTCACTTAAGGTTCATGGTCACATGTTTTAAATAAAACTAGTCAGCTAGGGTTGTGTTTTCTCCGGAGACATTCAACTAACATTTATTGAGCTTCTTTCAGTATGCCAGGGACTGTCATAGCACTTAAGTTAACTCTTTTAATCCTAACAACCCTAAAGGTAGATGCCTTGTTATTATTATCTCTAAGTTACAGAGGAGTGATTATAAAGATAAACATGGGATCTAGGCAGGCCAAAAAAGGATGAATGGGAAGCCACAGGCTTGACTGAGAGTGAAAAGTTGGCTGGGAGAATCAATAGAATGAAGGTTTCAGTGAGGTTGAAAATGGAAAAATGGACACACTTCATTAAGTAAGCTGGAAGGATAGGAGATAACACTTGGGGAGTAAGATGTTTGAATTGAGATTTCATATGTGATGGCAGTTTCTGGAGCTGCCAGAGTCCAATGTGTGACCATGAGATTTTGTGGTTGGGGAGGAGACAAGAAAATGATCATTAAAGATGAGTAGGTTGCCTGGCTGGTGTGGCTCAGTGGTTGAGCATTGACCCATGCACCAAGAGGTTGCCAGTTCAATTCCTGGTCAGGGGACATGCCCAGGTTGTGGGCCCAATCCCCAGGGGGGGCATGCAGAAGGCAGCCAATTGATGTTCTCTTTCAATGTTTCTGTCTCTCTCTCCCTCTCCCTTCCTCTCTCTCTAAAAAATACAATCAATAAAGAAAAAATATTAAAGAGGAATAGGTTTATGTACTCAAGTCTCAATATTTGGGTAGTTCATCCATGTAGATAATGAAGTCACCAGTAATTATACCAAGAATCAGAACTATGAGCCGGGTGGTAAAGCTAACGAACACAGGAAGTAAAGAAGTCAGTCCATGGAGAGGGTATAGAACTGGGCAACTAAATCCCCAAACACAGCATTTTTTGCAATGGTGTAAGAAATGAATGGACCGAAATCAAGAAGAATACTAACCTATATCCTGCCTTGAGGTGTGTGAGATATGTGGAACCAAACTGTATCCACTTGAGAGATACCTTCAGGGGCAGGTTTTAGTTACGCAGGGGTCCTCAAGCTTGGATACACATGAGAATCACCTGGGGAGTATTTAAAAATCCCAATGCTCAGGCCATATCCCTGGAGCAATTAAATCAGAATCTCTCAGAAATGGGTCCTAGGCATCAGAACCTTTTAAGATCCCCAGGCAAGACCAATATTAAGCTAAGGTTGATTCCGGTAAGTTAAGGCAGGAAGATGAAAGAAGAAATGTTTTAAGTAGAGATTGAGGATATAGGGCAGGGGTCAGCAAACTTTATGTAAGGGTCCAGAGAGTAAATATTTCAAGCTTTGCAGGCCATAGGTCTGTGTCACAATTACTGAACTCTGCCATTGAAGCATGAAAGCAGTCGTGGATAATATAAAAACAAATGAGTGTTGTTGGGCCCCAATAAAACTTTATTTATAGGCACTGAAATTTGAATTTCACATAATTTTCATAAAGGAACAATTTTTTTTTAATTTTTCAACCATTTAAAAATGTCAAAACCGTTCATATCTTATGAGCCACGCAAACACTGGCAGCAAACTGGATTTGGTCTATGAGCCATAGTTTGCCTTCCCCCAATATATAGTGATAGAGGTTCACAGGGTCCCATGTCCCTCATCCTTGCAACACATCTCTTGGACCAATTACTGACCTGAGATAACTCTAAGCATCTTATACCTAGGCTATGGAGCATTGCTGAGAAAAATAACACACCAGTGTAGCCTCTTAATCTGTCTCCCACCTCAACCCCATCATGCTCCGATCAATTCTCCATAACAGCACAATGATTTTTCTAAAACAAAAATCTGATCATGTCATTTCTCTGTTAAAAACCTTCCAAGGGTTCCCAGAGTCCCTCAGGTTGCTCCAAACTTCTCAACGTGTCTACCAACAGCTGGCTTCCTGATCTGGCTTTCTGCACAACCTGCTTCTTGTGTTCCAGTCATTTTTCCAATTTCCAGTTTCTTTTTTTTCTTCCTCTTGCTCACTGTTCTATCTGCCTAGGATACTCCTTCTCCACCTCAAAGCCTGCTTCCTCCCTTAGGTTCCATCCCCGGTGTCATTCTCAGCATGTCTGTGTTCAGTGCCGCTCCCACATGCTTCCTTAGCACCCAGCCCTTACTCCCATCCAGACGTTATTACGCTGCTTGGAACCACTCATGTCACCTGCAATAAGCACCACTCGATGAATAAATCACCTCTGGTCTTTACTTCCCACTGTTCCTGAAAAGTTTACCATCTGAGAGTTTTGCCCCTTCCACTGGATGAAAACACTGGCAGGCCCTCTGATAGTTTCCATACATCTTAGAAAACTACATTTAATTTGGTCATTTTAAGTGTTAAAATACAGATTTGATTAAGAAAATAGAATTTCCACTCCAGTGTATTAATCCACACCTCTATCTTCATTCCATTTCTCCACCAGCTAAAAACCTGTGATAGGCAGGCCTCCGGCTTTAGAAAGGAGCATGTGACGGGCTTCATTTCCCTTTCCCTCTCTGGAGAAGGAATATCAAGAAGGGACAAGGGGCCCTGGCTGATTTGGCTCAGCAGTTGGAGCGTCGGCCTGCGGACCAGAGAGTCCTGGGTTCGGTTCCCGCTAGGGGCATGTACCAAAAAAAAAAAAGAAGGGACAAGGGGAGAGGACTCAGAGGGCTCTTCCTTGACTAGCTGGGTCTCATATTGGCAGCTTGCTCTTGCTCAGCTAATATTTAAATTTGATTCTTTCTTTGTGTTTTCAGGGTTCTCTGGAGGTTCCCCAGCTGGGTTCCTCTGACTTGCATCTCCAATGATGGAGGCATGTCATTGGTTCCTCTACTGTTTCTTCTGCCTCTACCTGAGGTTTTCTGGCTGTCCCCACCACCTAGACACTCTCTTCATCCTCAATGTCTCCTTGCCTTGAAGTCTACTTGAACAGAAGCCAAAATAGCTCCAGGCAAGTTTCCTCTCCTGCATGACTAATATCTGGTCCACATTCCTTTTGCCATGACAAATTCTGAGAGTACAGGCCAATCTCAATTGGCCCATCCTTGTTCTGTGCCTGTCTTGTCCTATAGATTTCTAGGACAAGGGTCAAACCCAACTCCACGGTGCCCACTAACTGCAGGGAGCATCTATTAAGCTCTTTAGATGGTCTTACTGAAGTCCCTCTCTCTCTAGATTTAAGGTGATAAGATATAATTAGTTAAGATAACATTAGCTACCTTTACAAATAAATTCACACAATAGGATTTATAATTAGGGGTTGAAGGGTGAGGTAGGAGCATCTGCTCCATAAAATCATTCAAGGTTCCAAGATAATGGAGGCTCTGCCATCCTTAATACATTGCTTTCAGCCCGGCTGATGTGGCTCAGTGGATTGAATATCATCTGATGGACTGAGAGGTCCTGGTTCGATTCCCGGTCAGGGCACATAGCCGGGTAGCAAGCTTGATCCCCAGTGGGTGTGCAGGAGGCAGCCAATCAATGGTTCTCGCCCACATCAATGTTTCTATCTCTCTCTCCCTTTCTCTCTCTCTAAAATATCAATAATAATAATAATAATAATAATAATAATAATAATAATAAAATACATTGCTTTCCAGGCTGCTCTGAGTATCTACGTCTTGTTAGCAAATGAGGGAAGAGGTTGAGGCTTGTGCAGGGAGATTTTTATAGGCCAGATTTGAGAAGCATTCCTACTTCCACCCATACTCCACTGACCAGAACTATGTCATATGGCCACACCTGACTGCAAGAGAAACTGGGACATGTGGACTAGCTTGAGCAAGGGGAAAGGAGTTTGGGGTGTGACTAGCCAGTCTCCGCCACAAGGGGGAAGAACACATTGTTTTCTATATGGAGCAGGGAGTGGTGATTTAGGAAGACCACTGGACTCAGAATCAGGACACCCATTTCAGTCCCACTCTAACTACCTGCCAAGTCTTAGGCAAGCCAGTGCACCTCTCTCTGAGCCTTGGTTTAGTCATCTGTAAAATGTGGAACTGGACTAGAGGAGCCCTAGGCCTGAGTTCTTTCATACAGTGGGTCACAGAGCAGATAGAGCAGAGCCACAGATCTAAGGGCAGCCATGCCATGGGTGAGGTGAGAGGGAAGATATTCCAGTCACACATACAGAGAAAGTACCCTCAATAGCATCATTTTTCAAATCTGAAAGCCAGGGGTCCTCTAAGAAGGCAACACATATGGAAGCTAGGATGAGATGGGAAAGTCTAAAATATGTCTACCTCCACTCTTTCTCACCACCTTCATTACTACCAACTTCATCTAACTTACCTTCTCTCTCACCTGGATTATTGTACTGGCTTCCTAACTGGTCTCCACCTAAGCAGCCTCTTTAAAAGTTTCCAGCTGTGGGATTGCTATTGCATTACTCCAAATGATACTTATTTCAATTCAATTCAATTCAAAAAGCAATTATAGAACACAGCATTCTTACTTCTCACATCACTCAAGCTTTGGATGTGAGAAATACTCCCCCACATCTTGATCTGTGCCTGCCCCACTCCTCCAGCTCACCACCCAAATCATTTTATCTCCTCCACGAAATAACATCCGGCAAAACTTAACTTCCCCTGCTCTCAAATCCTACCCTCACATTTGTCATCCATTGATGCGCTCCTGTATAAGAACCGGGTTATTTGTGTACACCTTATCCTCTCTACTAAACTGTAAGTTCCCTGAGGGAATCGGTCATAGATTACACTATTTGCATTTGCACCCTGCTAGGTAGGTGTTTAATTAATTATTAAATGAATGAATGAACCACAGCTTTTTTATCCACTCATCTACTGATGGACACTTGGGTTGTTTCCAGATCTTAGCTATTGTAAATAGTGCTGCTATGAACATAGGGGTACATATATTCTTTCTGATTGGTGTTTCAGGTTTCTTAGGGTATATTCCTAGAAGTGGGATCACTGGGTCAAATGGCAGTTCAATTTTTAACTTTCTGAGGTAACACCATATTGTTTTCCACAGTGGCTGCACCAGTCTACATTCCCACCAGCAGTGTACTAGAGTCCCCTTTTCTCCACACCCTCGCCAACACTTGTTGTTTGATGATTTGTTGATGGCGGCCATTCTGACAGGTGTGAGGTGATACCTCATAAATGCAGCTGTAAGAAGAAAGATCTCTTATCCTTTGAGATGGCATGGAAGGACCTGGAGAGTAGTATGCTAAGCAAAACAAGCCAAGTAGAGAAAGACAAATATCACATGATCTCACTTATTTGTGGAATATAATAAACTAAACAAACTGATGAACAAAATTGACCCAGAGACATAGAGGTGGAGTACAGACTGACAAGACTCAGAGGAGGGAGGTTTGGGGGGCAGAAATAAACCACAGAACTTATATGCATGTATGCATGACAATGGACATGAACAACAGGGCTGGGGATGGGGCGGGGGGATGGGGAGGAGGGTGTCAATGGGGGAAAAAGGAGAAACATCTGTAACAAAAACAAATTAATAAAAAATTAAAAAATAAATTAATTTTTAAAAAATGAATGAATGAATGACTAATGACTGTGGAGAATTGTTAACAGGCGGAAGCAAGGCAGTCCTGTTGGAAACAGCAGCAAGCCTGGTTTCCACTTGGCAAGTGTGTTGTGTTCTGATTGTTTTTCTGAGAGTCTAATGTGGTTGCACTGAACAGTCTGTAGGAAGAACTGTAGGTGTGAATCTTCAGCCAAGATAATGATTGCACCGGGGTCTGATTCAATTCAGTCTTGCCCAGGGGCAGTATTAGGAAGAGAGTTAAATGAGAGATCATATTCTGTCAAATCCTGGGAAATGGCTGGGCTTCTGCCAAATGAGAAAGTACAGCTGGTCAGTAATTTTTCTCTCTTTCTCTCTGTTAAATGTGAAGCTGTGTGCTCTGAAACAAAACAGAGCAGGGAGATGAGAAGTTATTTGAAGAATTCAATCAATGTGGATAATTGTTCTGCTAAATTCAGACAAAATCAACCGTTTCCCCCTCAGAAGGATAAAATGATGAGCTAGTTATACGAATCCATGTTTCAGCCTCCACTTCCCTTTAGCCTGTCGGAGTCAATGGTTGTAAGTGGGGTGGCAGCCAGTTAGCTCAGTTGGGCAGAGCCTAGAGGTTACATCATGTCAGCCATGAGCCAGGTGCTCCTGGGGGCCCATTAGCTATGCTTCCTTCACAGGTCCAGATTGTGCCTCCAACCACAGATGCACAGCATGCCACGGGCGCAAACGGCTCCAGGTAAGGTGGAGGATCAGCACCAACCCATCCTCTTTACTAAAGAAGCAGCTGAGATTCAGATGCACATCCTACCAGCACCAGTAGCACTGTTTTAACAGCACAAGGCACAGTGACTTGCCCACAGTAGGCTGTCATGAGTCTCCATCCAATCGTGTTCACCACAATCACTCAGAAAAATAACAGCTATCAATTACCGAGCTTCTCCTCTGGACCATGCACAGGGTAGGTATTTCATGCATATTGTTTCCCATCTACACACCAATTCTGGGAAGTAAAAATTAACCCATTTTCTGATGGGGAAACTGAGGCTCCAAGTGGTCCAAGGTCACACAGCCAGTGTATGGTGGAGCCAAAATGCCAGCTGATGTCCAAGTCCAGAGCCTTGGGTTTCCCACTGGAACAGGCTGCCTGCTCTTTGCCGACCTCGCCCATGCTATTCTTGGGTCATGGCAATGACAGCTGTGCTGCAGACTGCAGTACTCTTTTACATACTTTATCTCATTTACTCCTTAGAGAAGCCTGGTGAGGTAGATAAAGCAGATAAAACCCCACTTTACAGATCGGAAAAGTTAGGATTGTGTGACGAGTGAGAACTCTGTTCTAGTTCTTTCTCTAGATTCCGAGCTTACCCATGGTTAGATGATGTGGAAACTGAGACATAAGAGTAAAAATTACTTTTATTTCAAGAGGAATATGTCATAGTTCCCTATTTGAAAACCTCCCATGGTTTTCTATGACTATAGGATTAAATCTAACCACATTATTGCATCACGGAAGGCCCTTCTGACCTGTTACCCTGCCCCCTCGTCTTTTCAGCCCCCTGCCTGCCTCTCCACGCTCACACTGCCATCTCAAGCCAAAGCAAACTGCTCTCCTTGCTCTGAAGATGTCTCCATGACCCACATACAAGTCCTTGTTCGTGCTAGTCCCTCACACTTCCAGACTCGGCTCCTCCCCAGCCTCCCCGAGAAAGTGGCTATTCCCCATTAGCCTGGGCATG
Source organism: Tadarida brasiliensis (assembly GCA_030848825.1). Classification (NCBI taxonomy): domain Eukaryota; kingdom Metazoa; phylum Chordata; class Mammalia; order Chiroptera; family Molossidae; genus Tadarida; species Tadarida brasiliensis. The sequence goes on from CM061270.1 coordinate 46,279,713, forward strand.
GCACCAGCTTCATCACCACCAAATGAGATGGCCACATGTCGTGCCCCAAGTGAATGTCCCCCTCTATTCATGAGACTGCCCCACTGGTAGTGACTACCTCATCGGCTCATGGACAGGGAAAGCAGAAGTCCTCATGAAGGACCACAAAGCCCTGCACACTCTGGCCACACACTGCATGGCTGAGCTTAAGGGCACTACTCTCCTCCCCTCTCATCATTCACACTGCCCTTCCCGCTCTTCTCCAATGTCCAGGCAAGTTCTCACCTCAGAGCCTTGGTTTTTGCTCTTCCCTTAGAGCATCTTCCTCCCCAGCAATCACTGGTGAGTAAGGCTTTTGTAAGCTCCCTATTAAATTGCTACCCCTATTCCTACTTTAGTAGTCTCTATTCCCCTTACATATGTTTTCTTTAAAGCACTTCTCAACATCTGACAGACTATACATTAAAATGTTTTTTAAATGTTTCTGTTTTTGTAATGAATACATCTTTCTAGCCCTAACTCCTCCCATCCACATCCCAGTCCCTAACACAATGCCTGGCTGTGGAGTTATCTGGTCCCCTCTGCTGCCTAGAAAATCCTAAAGGCTTAGCCAAGCCCATTTTGTTTCCACAGCCACGACAAAGCCAGAGAATCAAAGGCAAATCACAATCCTGGGAGAGCTGTGGGTTAGGGCAGGCCAATTGTGTCTAGGCAGTCTCTCAAAGCAAGTGGGTTCTGGAACAACCACTATCAGGAGCAAGAGTACAGGAGCAAGGGAGCAGAGAGCCAGGGAAGAGGAAAGAAAGCCAGGGACAACAAATCAAAAGAAGCCAGGAAGAGGGCAGTGGGCTTTCACAGAGATGGTGGGCTTTGATATGTGCCTGGTGATGAATTCCATGGGCAGACCAGAGTTGAAAGAGCTGATAAATGTTTGCTGAATAAATGAGTAATCAATGGAAATGCTGGGAAACAGTCTCAAGCTTCTGATGGCTGGTGCCTTGCTGGCTCCTCCATTGAACAACCTTCCCATGTGGGAGCTGTGATTCACATCCCCAGGGGTGCAGGGGCCACACCAGCACCAACCTCCAATTAGCATGAGCCAGTGCAGAGGACTGCAAGAGCTCAAAGCAAACTATTCATCTTTTGTCCTGGGAACTAAGGCCAACATGCCCAGCGGATTCCTTTGGTGGAACTGTTCCATTTGATAAATGAAGTACAGGCTTTGAGTTCATGGTCTGCAGTCCTGGCTCCAGCATGAGGCCAGGTATCCTTTGTGGTTCCACGAAGCAATTACAAAGCAGAGCCTAAGACAAACTACTATTCCACCTGGAGAGAGCAAGCAAGAACACTGGGCAGTGCTGGGGATGCCAGCCAAGCACAGGAAAATGAGACAATGGAAAACACATTTTAAATTGGCGTCATCTACTTTAGAGAGTTACAATCTCGGGTATATTTTGACTCTAGAAGTCGGGAAAGGGTTGGGGGTGCACACATCGGTGCAGCTGGATGCTCTCTACTACTGCATGTTGTATTGGAAAAATGGGGAAGGAGGGAAGGAACAGAGCCAAGAAGCAGCCATTTGTTCCTTTCAAGCCTTTTCATGCCAACCCTTCCATTCTACCATGAATGACTGTTTCCTTAGAGTAGAGCCAGAACTGGACTAGAGTGCCAGGGCTTTAAAAATGCTGCCTCTATTATTATTTTTTTTAAGATAATTTGTATTAGATGAGTACTATATGGACTCAAATATTGAAACAATACAAATATAGACATTAATATCACACTGACATAGACATCGACTAGCATAGACATAGATACAGATACAGTTATAAATATGGATATATAGTATAAAATGGAACATTGTCCCTTACTCTTGCCCCACCCCCACACCTCCAAACACATTCCTCTTTCCATAGGTAACCAGTGGTGACAATTAAGGGTTTCCTTTAAGTTATTTCTGTATGCATTTGCAATCATATATAATCATATACATGTTTATTTTTATATTTTATTTTTTGCTTTAATGGGATCATTGTACATGTTTTTCATGCCTTTCGTCACTTAACAAGATGCAACAGTGATCTTCCCATGTCTGTCCTTGGAGATATTTTTAATTTTTAATTGCTACTTGGTTGCTCATAGTGTGGGGGCACCATATTATATTTAATCTCTTCTTTTAAAGAGATGTCTGCTGCTATTCTTTGAGTAATGTCAATTTTTCACTACTATAAAACAATATGGCACTAAACATCTATGTCTTTGTAGACATGAACAAAGATTTCTTTTAAATTTCTAGAATTATAAATATGAGTCAACCATGAGCACAATTTAAATTTTGAAAGATATTAAGAAATCAGCCCCCTAAAAGTCTTTATCATAGCCCACTCCAACCATCAGTGTATGAGAGCTCCATTTCCTCCCATCCTTGCCCACAAGGAATATAACAATCTTTTAAATATTTATCAGCCTGATAAATAAGAAATAACTCTTTTTATTCTCGTGACTACTAGTGGGGCTGATCATCTTTTGATATGTTTATTGCCCATTTGAATATCTTATTCTGTGAATTGTCTGCTGCTATTCTTGGTCCACTTTCTGGTTAGATCCTTTGTCTACTTTTGAGTAATTTGAAAAAGCAGAAATGCTTTCCTCTGTACCTTCTTCCCTATATCAATTAGAACTTTGTTTTTGCAATGACTTTTTTCTCCTTGATAAGTCTGTTTCATCTGCCCAACTTAACTATAAGTTTCTCATGAGTGAATATGTTATTACTACCATGTTATTTCTATTTCTATAATTGCAAAGAGCATTTATTGGCTGCTGACTGTGTATATGTCATACACGGCCCCATGTCTCCTGGCAAAGACACAGGCTGTGCTGGCAGAGTGAACAGAGCCCTGGACTCAGTCAGGAGGCCTGGACTCCAGCCTCATCTCTGCCCTGACGAGCTGGAGATTTGGTCAAATCTAGTAATCTCTCTAATGTCAGTGTCCTCACTCAGTCCCCTCCACCAACTGGCCGAGTTGGATTGTGAGGTATCTACTTTATACAAATACAAGTTTCTATCATAGGTCCAGTTGCCTAGAAAAGCACCCAGCACAATTTTGCTTCATATCAGTGTCTATCACACCTGCCTCAACCCTCAAACTCTGTGTTTTGTCACCACAGCTAAACTCCACATAATTGTTTGCAGGCTGTTCTTACGGCCCCTAATAAATTTGAGAGAAATTTGAGAGCAGTAACTATGCCTTATAGCAATATGAAAAGAGATTCTTTCATGGTTCATAGAGAGGAACGTCCACTTTGGCTATTGTTTCATGCCCAACATATAACATTTATAAATCTACAAAATAATTAATATTCCTTTAAATATTAAGAAATCAATAGTCCTCAAAATTTACAATGTAGTTATGCAAATAATAAATCAATGCCTATGATCTAACAAATTAGATTTTCCTAAACATTTAAACATTGAATACATTTTTGCTCAAATTCTCCTAAATATTTAATTACAATCACAAATCTAGTGTTATAATCTCATAAATGCCTTAAACATTTTATTTTTTAAATTTATTTACTGATGTTATTAGGGTGACATTGGTTAATAAAATTATATAAATTTCAGGTGAACAATTTTATAATACATCATCTGTGTATTATACTGTATGTCCACCACCCCAAGTCAAGTCTCCTTCCATCACTGTTTATCTCCCCTTTACCCTCTTCTACCTCCCCACAACCCCCTTTCTCTCTGGTAAATCACCATACTGTTATCTGTGTCTATATGTTATTTTATTTATTTATTTTTGCTTAATCCCTTCACCTTTTTCACCCAGCCTCCCAACCCTTCTTCCCTCTGACAGCTGTCAGTTTGTTTTCTGTATCTGTGAGTCTGTTCCTATTTTGTTTGTTAGTTATTTTGTTCAGTAGATTCCACATATAAGTGAAATCATATGGTATCTGTCTTTCTCTAACTGGATTATTTCACTTAGAGTAATACTCTCTAGGTTCATCCATGCTGTCACAGGGGTAAGAGTCCCTTCTTTTTTTACGGCCAAGTAGTATTCCATTGTGTAAATGTACCACAGCTTTTTTACCTATTCGTCGACTGATGGACACTTGGGCTGCTTCCAAATCTTGGCTATTATAAATAACACTGCAATTAACATAGAGGTGCATATATTCTTTCAAATTAGTGTTTTGGGTTTCTTTGGATATATTTCCAGAAGTGGAATTGCTGGGTCATAAGAGAGTTCCATTTTTAATTTTTTGAGGTAACTCCATACTGCTTTCCACCAATCTGCATTCCCACCAACAGTGCATGAGGATTCCCTTTTCACCATATCCTCACCAGTACTTGTTGTTTGTTGATTTATTGATGATAGCCATTCTGACAAGTGTAAAGTAATATCTCACTGTGGTTTTAATTTGCATTAACATTTTTTCATAAGTCTATTGGCCATCTGTATGTCTTATTTGGAGAAGTATCTATTCAGATCCTTTGCCCATATTTTAATTGGAATGGTTTTTTGTTTGTTTTTGGTGTTGAGTTGTATAAGTTCTTTATAAATTTTGGATATTAACCCCTTATCAGATGTATCATTGACGAATATGTTCTCCCATGCATTGGGTTGTCTTTTCATTTTGTTTAAGGTTTCCTTTGCTGTGCAAAGACTTTTTAGTTTGATGCAGTTCAATTTGTTTATTTTTCTTTTGATTCCCTTGCCCGAGGAGATATATCAGAAAAAATATTTTTACGAGAGATGTTTAAGATTTTATTGCCTATGTTTTCCTCTAGGATTTTTATGGTTTTAAGAATAATATTTGTCTTTAATCCATTTTGAGTTTATTCTTTTTTTTTTTTTTTTATCTCACACGAGGACATTTTTCCATTTTTTGTTCAGATAGAGCGGAATGGGGAGAGAGAGAGAGAGAGAGAGAGAGAGAGAGAGAGAGAAACATCGACGTGAAAGGGACACATTGAGTGGCTGCCTCCCAACCAGGGCCGGGGACAAATTGCAACCGAGGTAGGTGCCCCTAGCAGGAACCGAACCCTGGTCTCTCTGGACCGCAGGCCGACGCTCTAACCGCTGAACCAAACCGGTCAGGGTGAGTTTATTCTTTTGTGTGGTATGAAAAAGTGGTCTCGTTTCTTTTTTCTTTTTTTTTTTTTTTTTGCAAGTACCTGTCCAATTTTCCCAACACCATTTATTGAATAGACTATCTTTACTCCATTGTATGTTCTTGTCTCCTTTGTCAAATATTAATTGACCATAAAGGTGTAAGTTTATTTCTAGGCTCTCTATTCTGTTCCAATTATCTATATGTCTGTTTTTATGCCAGTATCATGCTGTTTTGATTACGATAGCCTTGTAGTATAGTTTGATATCAGGTAGCATGATTCCTCCAACTTGTTCTTCTTTCTCAAGATTGCTATGGTTATTCGGGGTCTTTGTGGTTTCCTATCAATTTTGGGGATATTTGTTCTAGTTCTGTGAAATACAACTTTGTTATCTTGATAGGAATTGCATTGAATCTATAGATTGCTTTGGGTAGTATAGACACTTTAATGATGTTAATTCTTCCATGAACACAGTATATGCTTCCACTTATTTGTATCTTCAATTTCTTTCTTCGGTGTGTTATAATTTTCTGAGTATAGGTCTTTTACATCCTTGGTTAAATTTACTTCTAGATGGTTTTATTTGTTTTGTTTTTTGAAGCAATTGGAAATGAGATTGTTTCCCTTCCTGATGGTTTATTATTAGTGTATAGATATTCAATTGATTTCTGTATATTTCTTTTGTATCCTGCTACTTTACTTAATTCATTGATCAGTTCTAGTAGTTTTTGGTGGAATCTTTAGGGTTCTCTATATACAGTATCATGTCATCTGCAAATAATGACAGTTTCATTTCTTCCTTTCTAATTTGGATGCCTTTTATTTCTTCTTGTCTGATTGCTGTGGCTAAGACTTCCAGTACTATGATGAATAAGAATGGTGAAAGTGACATCCCTGTCTGGTTCCTGATCTTAAGGGAAACACTTGTAGATTTTGCCCATTGAGTATAATGTTCACTCTGGGTTTGTCATATATGACCTTTATTATGTTGAGGTTTGTTCCCTCTATTCCCACTTTGCTGAAAGTTTATATCATAAATTGGTGCTAGATTTTATCAAATGCTTTTTCTGCATCTATTGAAATGATCATGTGGTTTTTAGCCTTCATTTTGTTTATGTGGTATATCACGTTTATTGATTTCAGAATACTGTATCAACCTTGCATCCCCAGAATAAATCCCACTTAATCATGTTGTATGATCTTTCAAATGTATTGCTGGATCTGACTTGCTAGTATTTTGTTCAGGATTTTAGTGTCTGTGTTCATCAGGGATATTTCTTTGCAGTGCCTTCATCTGGTTTTGGAATTAGAATAATGCTGACCTCATAAAATGAGCTTGGGAATCTTCCCTCCTCTTGAATTTTTTGGAATAGTTTGAGAAGGATAGGTGTTAGCTGTTCTTTGAAAGTTTGGTAAAATTCACCTGGGAAGCCATCCCATCCAGGACTTTTATTTGTTGGGCATTTTTAAATCATTGCTTCAGTTTCACTAGTTGTAATCTGTCTATTCAGATTTTCTGATTCTTTCTGATTTGGTTTTGCTTTTTTTTTTAATCCTCACCCAAGGATATTTTTCCTTTTTTTTTTTTTATATAGAGTGGAGGGGAGGGAGGGAGAGAAGAAAACATCGATATGAGAGAAACACATCAATTGGTTGTCTCCTGCATGATCCCATCCTAGGCCAAGGATCAAACCTGCAACCCAGGTACATGCCCTTGACCAGGAATTGAGCCTGTGACCCTTCGGTCTGTGGGCCAACACTCTAACTGCTGAACCAAACTGGTCAGGGCCTGAGTCAGTTTTGGAAGATTGTATGTTTCTATGAATTTATCCATTTCTTCCAGATTGTCCAATTTGTTGGCATATAGGTGTTCATAATATTTTCTCACAACCCTTTGTATTTCTTTGGTGTCAGTTGTTGCTTCTCTTCCTTCATTTTTGGTTTTATTTTTGGGGGGGGTCCTCTTTTTTTCTTGATGAGTCTGGTTAAAGGTTTGTCAATCTTGTTTATCTTTTCAAAAAAACAGCTCTTGGTTTCACTGATCTTTTGTATTGTTTTTTCAGACTCTATTTTGTTTATTTCTGCTCTGATCTTTATTATTTCTTTCCTTATACTCATTTTGGGCTTTGTTGTTCTTTTCCAAGTTTCTTTAAGTGTAAAGTTAGATTGTTTACTTGAGATGTTTCTTGTTTCTTGAGATAGGCCTGTAATGCTATGAATTTCCCTTGTAGGACCACTTTTGTTGTGTCCTATAGATTTTGTGTTGTTGTTTTCTCATTTTCATTTGTTTCAAGATATCTTTTGATGTCTTCCTTGATCTCATTGTTAACCCATTCATTGTTTAGTAACATGTTACTTAGTCTCCATGTCTTTATGTGTTTTTCAGTTTCTTTCCTATAATTGATTTCTAGTGTCGTATCACTATGGTCAGAGAAGATGCTTGATATGATTTCAATCTTCTTAACTTTATTGAGACTTGTTTTGTATCCAAATATGTAGTCTATCCTAGAAAATGTTTCATGTGCACTTGAAAAGAATGTATATTCTGCTGCTTTGGGGTGAAATGCTCTGAAGATATCTATTAAATCCACTTGATCTAGTGTGTCATTTAACACCACAATTTTCTTGTTGATTTTCTGTCTGGAAGATCTATCCATTGATGTCAATGGGGTGTTAAAAATCCCCTACTATGGTTGTATTACTGTCAATCTCTCCCTTTACGTCCACCAAGATTTGCTTTACATATTTACAATCTTGTTGGATTGCTCCCTTTATCATTATATAGTGTCCTTCTTTGTCTTTTATTAAAGCCTTTATTTTAAAATCTATTTTGTCAGATATAAGTATTGCTACCCCAGCATTTTTTTTTCCTTTCAATTTTCATGAAATATCTTTTTCCATGCCTTTACTTTTAGTCTGTGTGTATCTTTTTATTTTGAGGCAGATTTCTTTTAGACAGCATATATATGGATCTTTTTTTCTTATCCATTCAGCTACCCTCTGTCTTTTGATTGGAGCATTTAAGCTACTTATATTTAAAGTGATTATTGATAGGTATGTATTTATTGCCATTTTATTCTTTTAATTATGTTCCTCTTTCTTCTTCTTCTCCTTCTTCTCCTTCTTCTCCTTCTTCTCCTTCTTCTCCTTCTTCTCCTTCTTCTCCTTCTTCTCCTTCTTCTCCTTCCCCTCCTCCTCCTCCTCCTCCTCCTCCTCCTCCTCCTCCTCCTCCTCCTCCTCCTCCTCCTCCTCCTCCTCCTCCTTCTTCTTCTTCTTCTTCTTCTTCTTCTTCTTTTTCCAGGCCCTTTAACATTTCTTGTAATAGTGGTTTGGTGGTAACAGACTCTTTAGCTTTTTCTTGTCAGGAAAGCTCTTTATTTCTTATTCAATTTTAAATGATAGCCTTACAGGGTAGAATAATCTTGGTTGTATGTCCTTGCTTTTCATCACTTTGAATATTCCATGCCAATCCCTTCTGGTCTGCAAAGTTGCTGCTGAGAAATCAGCTGACAGTCTCATTGGAGCTCCATTGTAGGTAACTAACTGTCTTTCTCTTGCTGCTTTAAAGATTCTCTCTTTGTCTTTAACCTTTGCCATTTTAGTTATGAGGTGTCTTTGTGTGGGCCTTTTTGGGTTTATCTTGTTTGGACCCTTTAAGAGGAATTGCCTCAGCCTCCCTCAGCCTCAGTTCCTGCTGGTTTTTATAGACAGAAGTTATAGGGACTTCTCTTCCTGGCACTGGAACCCTGAGCTGGGTGCCTGGTGTGGGACAGGGACCTCTTGCTCCTTAGGAAGGACCTTCACAGCCGAGGTATCCCTCCTGATTTTTATCCTCCACATGTGGGTGTGGGACCAGCCTGTCCACACCTCTGCCCCTCCTACTAGTCTCAGTGTGGCTTCTTCTTCAATTTCATAGTTGTAGGACTTCCATTCAGCTCGATTTCAGGTGGTTCTGAAGGATGGCTGTTCTGTAGTTTAGTTGTAATTTTGATGTGGTTGTGGGAGGAGGTGAGTACTGCATTTACTTATTCTGGAAGTCCTGCTTAAACATTTTAGAAGTAGACAAAATCATTGCAAAATACCACCAGCATTATAGAATTTATTATTATTCTGAAGCCACTTTTAGTGCTAATAACATTAATTTAAATTTTATCTTCCTAGGTTTGCACTAAGCAATGATATCAAATCCACTCACCTTTCCCCTCCAAAAAAAAATAGATAGATAGATAGATAGATAGATAGATAGATAGATAGATAGATAGATAGATATCTCAGAGTAGTCGATTAAGTTTGCAAGTTCTGTTATTGATCCTTTGGAGCTGTTTTTTTGTTTGTTTGTTTGTGTTGTTTTTTTTGAGGGGGGTGTTGTTTTGTTGTTTTTGTTTTGTTTTGCTTTGTTTTTTGTTTTTTGTCCAACATGGGATCTGGTTAAGCTATTTTAGAAATTAAACTTCCTTTATTATGTCAATAAGATTCTAAGATCACACTTTTCACACAGATTTTAGTCTCTCCCCTTCAAATAATGTACTGCACTCTAAGTTTCACTTGGTCAGCCTGAACCTTTGTCCTATCATTACACAATAGTGACCTGGCTTGTTGGCATTATTAGAAAAGCTTATGTTCCTAATTACTATATTATTATAATTAATAAGGCCATCCAAGGGTTCTGTTTCCTAGGAGATATGAAATTGAGTCTGTGCAATTACCTCTCCTCCTAAAGACATCTGGACAATTGAAAATCTTGCCCACACACTGTTAACCTCTTTCTCAACTTAGTTACTGTGGGTTATCTCTGTACCAATTAAATCTTCCTATGTCATTTTTGTGTGAGAAAATGACTACTGATTAGTTATTTCTGGTCTTAGTAATTTCTACTATTTTTCCCCAGACTATTTGGGAATGCATTTTTAACATCTCTAAGATTCTGTAACAACAGATATACACTTAATAGAAGAAACAAAATACCCATATATATTAACATCCCCCTGATTTTTTGATGCTCAACTTGTTACAACTTAATTCGTTAGCCTGATTCCTTTGTCCTTTCAGTTCCACCTGACACCTTTGAAATTACTTTTTTGCCCCAGCAACCACAGAAGAATCTCAAATTTTCCTGTTCTAACACATGGAATCATTTTCCCCGCAGGAAACTTTGGCTCCGACTGGGGGCCAATACGTGGGAAGCTAGGAGTGTATATGAATGTCAGCAGTGGCCAAAAGGGCCATTTCTGCTGCTGGGCCACTTACAAAGTTGGTAGAGCTAAAAAAAAAAAAAAAAAAAAAAAAAAAAAAGGTATTCCTTTCTGAGATCATGAGTTCAAAATGATTTTTCTAATTTAGCACATAATACTGATACACCATACTTTTCTTATAGACGACTTTCTACCACTTTGATAATTCAAACCTCTGTCCAAGGAAAGCCTAGTAAGATATTTATTCCACAAATGCTTGTCTAGCCATATTAAATTGAGAGATGTTCTGCATAGAGGTATGAGTTTCCGTTATCCCATTATCCCTGATGTAAGGGTGATGACTAGTCTAAGCGCCTTTCATCACATGCCTCCTTACCCCTAACCTCACACCATCTATTCTTCACAGTTCACAAACAGAATAGAATAATTCCATTAAAAAACTAACCTTCTGCTGGGGTGTAGAAAAAGCATCAGAATCAGTTCTAATCTTTAGAAAAGTTGTGGCACAACCCATGTTCATCGTCACTGTCTACAAGTCAAGTGACCCTCCTTCTTTCTTTCTTTTCCCTCATACTAGGCAACCTCAACTCCGAGACATGACGGTATTGCCAGAACCCCATGGTTAGAAATTTCCCTTCCCTTCCTTTTCTCTCATCCAAATATATCTATTTTTTGTCCCATTTCTTTAAGCAAGTACAGAGTTAATTGATTTACCTCCGCAGAATAGTTATGGCTAATGAAGGATTAAGTTATTATTCATCCTGGGAATCTTAAGCACCCTACTAGAAAATGGGGTGAGGGGACTTCTCGCCCTTCAATCCCATTAGAATGAGCTACCAACTTGGTTTTTATGTAAAGCTAGCACTGGGAAGTTGACCCTTAAACGAAAGCCAAGGGAATGATCCAAAATAGTCAAATATAAAGATGGTAAGAGCCCTGGCCAGTTTGGCTCAGTGGTTAGAGCTTTGGCCCACAGACCAATGAGTCATGGGTTCGATTCTGGTGAAGGGCATGTACCTCCGTTGAAGTTCATCCCTGGCCCTGGTCGGGGTCGTGCAGGAGGCAGCCAATTAATGTGTCTCTCTCATGTCGATGTTTCTCTCTCTCTCTCTCTCCCTCCCTCCCCCTCCCACTCTATCTGAAGGATTAAAAAAAATTAAGATGGTAAGAGAAGAGTGGCAGAAAATAAGATTGGAGTGATAAACCAACCTTTTCCTCACAACCTATGGTGACAGTTTTATGCAATGCACCCAAATTTTAACTTTATCCCCTCAGAATGGGAATTCTGTTCAAAGTTTTTTAGTAGCTATTATAATCAGAATTGGCCCTGGCCGGTTTGGCTCAGCGGTTAGAGCGTTGGCCTTCAGATCAGAGGGTCCTGGGTTTGGTTCCCGCTAGGGGCGCATACCTCGGTTGCAGTTTGCCCCCAGCCCCAATTGGGGTCGTGTGGGTGGCAACCACTCGATGTGGCTCTCTCACATTGATGTTTCTCTCTCTGTCTTCCTCTCTCTCTCTGAAGATAAATGCAAACGTTTATAAAAATAAATAAATAAAAATATATAATCAGATTTGTTCTTCAGATATATTACTTTGGGAGCTGTGTGGAGAATGAGTTGGGGGTGGCGCTCTGCATGGCAGTAGTCTAACTTAGAAGCAATGAGAGCTGAACTAGTGGCGGAGGTGAAGAGTGCTGGAATTCACAATATATCTAAGGGGGAGAAGCTATCGGATTTTGGGATGAATTGAATGTGGAGGTACAGAAGAGTGAGACAAGTCTAGGATGTTTCCCAGTTCTCTGATGAGGGTATCTTCAGGGATAGTGGCCCCATTCACCACATCAGGGATACATAAGGACATACAGATTTAAGACGAAAATACATATTCAGAACTGGAGCTCTTGAGTGATACAACCTACAGCCTTGTGGCACAGAACTGAAATTTAGAGATGTGGATTTTAGAGTCACCCACAGGACTAGACAACTAGGGTGGAGATGAGGTGGCCTAAGGAGGAGAATGGACCAAAGAAATTTCAAAGCAGGCCAAGATCAGAGGCCTGAGGGCCACACACAGAAATGAACCCCAAATAGAAAGGCAAGAAATTACTCTGTGGACAATTGACAAGAATGTTCTCCTCTGTAGAGAAAATATAACTCCGTATTTACTGTTATAATAATTAATTAATTCACTGATACTCTAACTCATCTTTACTAAGTAGAGTGTAAGGCAACTTATAAAATATAAGACAATTTGATAAAGAAAAAAGCAGATAAAGGGAACAGAGCAAAGAAGAACACAGGGGTAGAATAATATTTGAAATTATAAGCAAAATGAAGACACCCTCAAAAATGGGTATCAGAATGTCATATACAAAAGTTAAATGTCCCAAGTTTACTCCAAAATATCATGGCAGCCAAAGCTAAAAAGGAAACATTATTGATTATAAGAATCACTATGAACATAAAATTTTTCATGTACCATTTGTTTAGGAGAAAGGTAGATTTTCCAAGTATTTAAGTCTGAAAAAAAAAATCTCCTGTGGGTCCTCATAAATGGGTATGGTGTAATATAGTTGGCAACACCCTCAAGAAGCACAAGAAGCAATTTTCACATGGCTTCGTTTTATGGCATCCTCATGGCTTCACCCAAAGTTCAGCTCAGTAAAAACAGTTTACAATACAGCAAAAAAGAGTGGTCTAAGTACACAGTTCTTTGAAAGTCTGGCTTGATCTAGGGGTAAATTTTGAGCTTCTGGAGAAATGTGAGCCTTCTAACAATCCTCTAAGAGTTTTATTCCTTACAACTAAGCTTTTGATAAGAACTAACACAGAGTAAAGGTCATGGTCTCTGGCAGGAACCTGGGATACAGATATCTTGGGGAAGCTCTGTATCCTTTAACAATCTACTGATGGGGAACATTCTCTTCATATGTCTCTTTCATAAGAAGCATTCTCTTATGAGAACTAAAGAGCCTAGAAAGGATTGCACCCTTCCCTCCCCCACCAAGGGAGCACCAGCTAGACAGAACCAAGATCCTTCCTCAGCAAATGTATCTGCAGATTGTCCTGCTGCAGCAAAGTGAATGGCTGATAAATCCTCAGCATTCAGGCTGGCCATGTGTTGTTGAAGTCAGGAATTCTAATAACATTGCATTCAGTGTAGATACTTGTTTTTGTGCACACGGGACCCCAAATATAGAGGCGCAGCAAAGAAAATGAGGTTAATAGAAGTAGGAAGAAACCATCAAGGAAGTAAATAGGTCAATTTAATACCAAAAAATGATGGCAAGGGGAAAAAGGAATTATTTCTTTTGTCACTGAAAACTATAGAATAGAAAACCTTACCATAATTCAGCTCAGAATCACAATGACTGCATTCCCCCTAACCTTTGCAGGCTACACACATATTCTGTTCTTCTCCAAGAAGAATCCTAGCACAGCAGGTATTGGCTGTAGGCCCCTTGTAGGACAGGGGCCTACAGCCAGACTGGGACCAGACATGAAGCCCTGGAAAGCCTATTGGCCAGTGGTCTAAGCTGTATCCTTCGGTACAGTTTTATCAATAAAAAAGCATAAGAACTTCATCTTTCTGACTCAGAATGGGATGAGATTAGAAGAGTGTTATTTAATGGCCCCTGAAAACCCCACTGCAGGGTGGAGATAACAAAAGTGAAGAATGAGCTGATGGAGTGCAAGTTTATTCCTAGTAGGCTGTGACAGACAACCTGAAATGGTTACAGCAGCAGAAGCCTCAGACCAAGAAGAGAGTGGCTTAAATTAGCTAATGAGCTGCTGACTGCTCTGGCACAAGTTAGAGAAAGGGATATATGCATATGCCATTTCTTATTTTTGTTACAATCTTGGTAATGAGGGCAAGGTGTCAGGTGTCTTCATTCTTCAAACTGTAATTCAAGGTGATTGAACTGTGAGCTCTGTTACTGCTCAGCAATGGTCTTACTCTTCAGAATCTTCTCTGCCCGCTTTAGCTACTATACCCAATCTTGGACAGGAAATTCTGGAGTCCCTCAGAAAACTCAATGCATTGATGGGTAGGGTCAAAGGAAGCAAAGTATAAATCCGTCCTGTCATTTCTAAGTATAAATAGGTCCAAGAAGCCTTATTGGGAGCCTTGTTACTTGCTTCTGAAGTACAGGTTGCGTCTCAGTGTCCACTTGACTCTCAAGGAAAATAACCTGATCACATTACTACATGTAACAATGCTAGAAAATAATTAAAATCCCTCACCAGCACCAATAACCTACACACAACTCCATGTCGAAGACTTCAAAGCAATTAACCTTCCTTAGAAAAAATATTCTGTGTCTTTTCCTTTTCTTATAGAAAACAGTGGTTAAATTCACCCACAAGCTGTTCAGGTCTTGAATCCTGCAATGAATGCTCTAGTCAGAAGGAGCTTAGAGAGCTATATTAGTCTCTGGTTGAAAGCAACAAAAATGGACTTTGGATAACTTAAGTAAAAAGAATATTCTGGAAAACTATGGCTGCTGACAATATTAAAGAACCAAGCTTAAAAAGGACAGGTATGAAGAGGCTCCAGAAGGTTTTTCTGCCAATTGAGCCCTGGCCCCACAACTGGAAGGATGAATTTCAAGAGTTCCACTATCCTAGTTTACTCTACTCAAGATTGGAAGTCCTACAAGAGAGACAAACCAGTATGGCAAGCGTAGGTCCTATCCTGCCTCTTACTATTCCTAGGTTGTAAGAGGAAGTCATGGGAACTGAGCCAGGAGGGTCTCCATCAACTTCCATAATTGGACAGAGGATCCTGAGACTTACCTACTTACCACAACTGCACACGAAACAGCAAAGTAAATTCCCCCCCCCCCCCAAAAAAAACAAAGTTCTATTAGGAAGGCATGATGTAGGCATTAAAAAACATCCTTATCAGAAATGTTCAACTCAATTCTCTTCCTTTGCAGTTAAGGAAGTTAAGATCTAGAAAGGTTAAATAATTTCTAAAGATCAAAGAGCAAGTTTGAGGTCACGGTGGAACAGGAAGTAAGACAACTGCTACCCAAAGTATGGTCCATGGATCCACAGTACCACATCACCTGAGAAATGCAGATTTTCAGGCACCACCTCAGAACTACTGAGTCAGAATCTGCATTTTAACAGCTTCTTGGGGTGATTCACATGCACAGTAAAGTTTGAGGAGTGCTGCTCTATCTTTATATGTCTCAACCTTTGTGTCACCCAGTGGGAGTTGAACCCAGGTATTCCTCACCTGAACTTGGTCTATGATGATCTTTTCTCAATTCATAGGGGAAAAAAAATTGACATAAGCATTTCTTCATCATTTTCTAGCCTCTGGGGCTGATTCCCATGTGCTAATTAGCACACCCAGACAGAGGGCAGCTTATGTGGTCCCAGAAGCTTAACAGTAGGGTGTACATTTAACCAGATTCCAACACAGTGGTAGGAGAAATCCTTAAACTCAAGACTTTATGAAGGCATTGCTGAGAATGAGTAGTCCCAACTGTAAAATAAGGACCAAAATCCTATAATGATATGAATTGCTCCATGGTACTTGTGCGTAAGAAATATCACATTTCTTTATTGTTCTAAATCAAATTAAATCTTGTTCAGTCCCAGCTGGTGAGCAGGAAATCTAGCTGCAGTTATTCAGGAGACCCCCTCCTTTCCTTGTTTGAATCAGAACCAGGAAGCTTATGTAGTTTTACAAGAATCAAGAAAGGGCCCTTCGTCCTCAATTGGCCATGGCCACTGACATTACCATCAGCCCCTCTACTCCAGGCCACTGCTCTGGAGGGTTTCAGGCATGCCTGCTATCTGCAGACCTCTCTGTGTGTCTGCAGGCCGGAGGAGTCTTCCTCCCTCTCCTCCCCACTGAGGTATCGCGCTTCATTTTGTATTGGTGGAAGTGTGCTTTTGATAGTGAGATTTTATTGTATACATATAATATAGGCTAGCAACATGCTCCTTGTTTCCCTACCTGGGTAAAATATATCAACATTTTGTGGTGTTCCATAAAGAGCATGATGTAAAAGCACCAGCTTGTCCAGGCACCCTATCACCTAGCCTAGTTTGAGGGGCACTGCTCTCGGCAATACATGTATGTATCCGCCGTTGGGCTATATAACTCAAGCACTCTCACAGTTGTTACTACTCTACAACTCTTAGTCTTAAACCTATAACACGTCACTCACCCAATTTCTTATTACCTCTTCCTTACTGCATTGTTTCTCTACTGGAAAACATAATGAGAGTGTGGTAAAGCCTTCATGGCTCAGATTACTTGGGGAACATGGAAAATGAGGCTTTCCTCAATTCATAACTTGCATTATTAAGATTGTATAGATTCACATACAGAAGCCAGTTCCAGCTGTGTGTGTGTGTGTGTGTGTGTGTGTGTGTGTGTGTGTGTTTTGAGGGGGTAAAAAGGATGGTATAGATGTATATTGTATGTGTGATTTTAAGTATGAGTCATTGGCCCCTTAAATTCCTTTCATATTATCAGATGCCTGGACTATCTTTACTAGAAAATGAAGTTTTCATACCATAATTAGAAATAAAACTTTAACTGTAACTAATCCTGGAATAAAGAATAGAGAGGCTGCCATTCAGACTTAGGTCTAAATAATTTGTAGTAGCGATTTTACTGAGTGCATATTCGGGTTCGGAAAGGAGATACCTGAAACATATAATGTCAGAGCAAAGGGAGCCATGAGAGGAGAGCAGAGTACTCCAAGGAGGAAGTCATTATCTTCACAGTTTTATCGAGTTCTTATACTAAGTGTCCATCCCTTTGCTGCATCCCCAAATGCCCTTAAATAGTATACATGGCCAGTTTTCTTCATTCCTTCTAGGTTAGAAATTTCAGCCAGGGGCCACTCTGGTAACAACTCCAGTAAACTTGCTTGAGATTGGGAGGCCTTCCAGAGTCATCAGGTTCTGACTGACACCCATGTTCTATAGCAACGAGCATGGAAGAGGGAAACTGCCCGTCTGGACTCCTGAATATGCCTAATTATATTCTTTTCCCAATCAAAACCACATATGCTGAGTTCTACACAATTCTAAGAGTTATATGGCAGGGCCTTATCTTCAAGGAGCTTTTAGTTTATGTGAGGAAATAGAGCATGTGCACAGAAAGAAAACAAATACGCACTGGTCTCCAGTAAGTACCAAATCAACAAAAGAGACAACAATGTCAGTGTAGTTCAAGTGAGAGAGGAAGGGGTGGGGGTTTTCACCATTAGCCACAGCGATTTAGGAAGGCTTTATGAAGGACTGGAAATTTCAACTTGACCTTGAGCAATGATCCTTAATTTAAGTCAGTGTTCTCTTCAGGGATACATGAATGGAGCTGTAGGAGTCTATGAACCCTTTGGATGTGCATTTTTCTGGGATGAAGTTTCATGGCCTTCACCGGATTCTCAAAGGGGTAACTAAAAATGTTACAAGCCATTACCTTTCAAAAAAAATTGTGTAGGTAATGAGGAAGAAAAACAGTATCCTAAATAGAGGAACAAGTAAACAAAGGAATGGTGGGAGAGTGAACAAACCAGTGAAGAGGAAAATGAGCAATACCAGTCTGGTGGTAGTAGCAGTCCCATGCTCATCTAAGGCGATGCCAAGAAATGGAGCTGGAAAAGCCGGTTAGAACTGAGTAGTAAAGGTCTTTGGCCATCAGGATTATTCTGTGGGCAGTACTCAGGTGAATGACACAGTGACATGGCTTGAGGATGATTTATCTGACCCATTGAGGCAGGATGAGGTGGAAGATGGTGAGCCTGAAGTGAAAGAGAGATAGTCCTGTGATGAAGATCAAGAAAATGAGTTGAGCTGACTGCTGTAGCCATGGAATGAATGAGAGAAAATATGGGGGTGTTGAGAGAGGAATAGATCAAATTTAGTAACTTTGAGATATGGAAGGAGAGAGAAAAGAACGAAGGATGACTCAAAGCCTCAACCCAGAATGCCAGAAAGAATGACAACGCATTCACAGAAATAAAGAACAATGGATAGAAAGCTCGTTTCCAAAAGAATAGTAAAGACTTGGCTTTCTAACATGTAGAGTCTGAGGAGCTGTCCCAGTTAGCAGTTGAGAACCTCTTTATCAAAGGCACCAAATTTTTACACACCCAAATATAAGATGGGTGCTGTCTCCAATCTGGTTCTTCCAGCCCAGTGCCCTCTGTCCTCGACACCTGATTTAGTCTGACTACTTGGGAGGCTGCATGTTAACTTGAGGCTGTATCACTTTTGTTTTTTTATTAGCAATCTTTCCTAAAGCATTTTCTCCAAATGACGTTATCACAGTGCGATTAGGAGACATGCAAGGACATAAACATTCCAATAAGATAAAAGCAGCCCTGCTTTCCCAGTACTCTCGGAGCACTTCAACTTCATTAGGCTCCATGTTGTTTCATTAGCGTCAATGCCATTTAAATTTTTATGTTCATTTCAAGGCTATTTGTTTTGACAAAGGATTTTAAGAAAACACAGTTTGAACTTTCTGGGTTTTATTTAACTTTATAACCATCTAATTTACTCCCCAATAAAGGAATAACTAAGCATTCCTGTTATGTTACTAAAAAACCTCTATGCATAATTTTGAAATACAATGCAAGACTTTGCAATGAGGAAATTCATGCCAAGAAAATGCTGACACAAGCTATCCAGTGTTTGGTGCTGAGATTTAAGGACTGGACTCTCTCTCTACAACAACACACACATACATCCTATAGGACCCAAAGACACCTCCTCAATTTTATACTGTTATTTTTTAAACAAATGTGTCTCTGATCCTACCTCATATAGGATACATGAAGCTCAGCAGGGAGTTTCCACAGCCTAGGAATGCCAACGGACAGAAGGTAACAATGAGTGACAAGGGATGGGGTGATGTAGCTGGAGAGAAGCAGGAATGTATGGATTTTTCAGAATTGTATCTCATTTCTCTCTAAGATGACACTCTAATTGATTCAGACATATCTTCTCACTTCCTCACTTATAAAGCAAGCCACTGCTCAACACTTCATTTTGTAGGATATTCTCCCTAACCCCACTCCCACCCCGTGGGCAGGATTTCCCTCTTATCTATCTAACTGCAGCTGATCTTTCAATACCCACCTTAAATCCTGCCTTCTGCCTGAACATCTTTCTGTTTATTTCAGACCTCTGGATCATTGTCTTCTCTCAAGTACACAACAAACAAATGCTTTTGAGCACCTGCTAATTGTACATATGAGTGTTCATTGTACTTAGTTCTTGTCCCCCTCCCCCCGCAATTGTGGGAGTATATTTGTATCTTCACTCTAATACATATGATGATTTCATTTCTTTTCTATTTCTTATAGTGCCAAACCAATTCCTGAGCAGAGTATCAATTAATGCTCATATGATAAAATGTGTCTGGTGTGTTCTAAAGAATAAAATAAGAAAAAATAACCCTTAGGCAAATCCAGAACTAGCTGTCATTTCAGGACACTGAGAAAGAAAATTTAGATAATGAAAAATATATATGGTTTGGGTTGGTTTTTAAGCAGAAGAAACAAGAGAATGAGATCAATGTAACGTGTTTCTAATAGAATAAGCTGAGGAATGTGTTTGGTTGGCTTTGTGAAGCGTGAGAAGAGAGTAGAACTAATTTCCACTTGGCTCTCACAAAGAGTTACTAGCGGGCTGCACAGCTCACGCTGTCCTTGGACGTGGGCAGCAACTTGTTCACCTCATCTATGATAACAGCCAAATGGGCCTGGAATTCACAGACTCTAAAACTCATGTCCAGTAAACTTCCCCGGAGGTCACCCTCTAAACCCAAAGCTTGAACACCCTGGGTGTTCAAGCATCATAAGCAAAAGAAAAAGATATTTTGAATAAGAAGATAGTTTGAAACAGCAGAGCTGTGTGTTGGTATAGCCTCCTATTTAGTTTTGTCCTAATTATAAAGTCAGTGCCACTACACGCTTTGCTCAGTGCAGACAAGGGTCCCTTTTTCTTCTGCTTCATGGCTCCCAAGCAGCTCATATTATCCTATAGGAAGCAATGAATCCTTATCCAACTGAACTGCTAGCTTTTCACACTAACATCCGGAAAATTTTGTGGGCCTCTTAACTATTGCATTTCCATACCAAGCACGTTTTCTGTTTAAATCTTTTATTTACAGTACTTTTGTTTACATCCAAACCAACAGAATATACTCTGAGGTAGGGATTTTAGCAGATGAATAAAATTTGTAACATTTATAACTTTCATAGCATGGCTTTTTATAACTCAGGAGGGAAAGCAGAGAAATTAAAAATATGGTCTATGGACTCAGAAGAAAGAAAAAAAAGAAAAGCCTTAATTAAAGTGGCCACTGAAGAAACATCTCCTCAAACACATTATTAATCCTTCTCCCAAAACAGAGAGACAAAGGCTTGAGCATGCTCTTTAAATTAGAGGAATTTCCATTAAGTGATTGCAGAAAAGTTTATCTTTGGTTTCAGTTCTAAGAAGCCACAGAAATTTCAATGATTAATCTTAGACAATGAGGAAAAGGTTAACAGCACATACTCCTGTGGGAACCTAAAATTATAGAGTCCTGGGTCAAATATCAACTTTGTCAGGTGTTACATGAAAGGGACCCCATTTAGCCAGATGGTCTGTGTGACAACTGGAAAGTTTCAAAGCCTCTCTGAGCTTCATCTGTACAATGAAGATAAAAATACCAACCTCACAGTACTGTTTTGAAGATTAGACAAGATCATATGTAACTCCCCATACAGTCGCTGGCTATCTGGAATACTCGACAAATGTAGGATTTTCCTCCTTATATCTTCATACCCCTCCTCCGATCCTATGTGCCCAAACTGCTCAGAAATCAGGGGCTCCATTCATATCCATCTTAAAATAGCATTTATTAAAAGCATTCTTGAACTTTTCACATCAGCTTCTCCATCTACAAAATGGAAATATTACCTACCCTTCCTGCCTCACAAGAGTGCTGTGACATCTTTGAAAATTACGTAGAATTGAAAAGAGTGTCAGTGAGAAGGGGCAGAGCTCTAGGCTGACTTTCAGAAGACTGGATTTTAGTCATGTGACCTTAGGCAAGCCTCTCAGCTTCACGGCCCTCCTTTTCCTTACATTAAACATATAGGTAATGGTGTTTGCATTACCTATGTCTTAAGGTTGTAGTAAGCCCTCCTTTTCCATTACATATCTTGATCCTTACACCAGTGAAACCAGAAAAGGTTTGGCTCTTGGTCACCCAGCTATTATTTAAACCTAGATTTCACACAGTGCCTGAAGTCCCAAAGTCTTGTCTTCTCCTATACCAGGATGTTGACATTGAGGGGTAGCATTATTTCAGAGGGTAAGTTCTTTGAAGGCAGGGACTATGCCTTTCTTCTTAAGAGTTGCATTTCTACTTTTGTAAGAATCTAGATTGTACCTTACACAATCCAATGCCAATATGTGTTTATCAAATTGGTTTTAATGTCTTGTTGTATATGAACATTTTCATGCAGATTATCAATGAATACTCATACAATTAAATACATGGAGGCAGTGTAATGTGTTGGTAAAAGCATAGACTTTAAAACCAGAGCAGCTAAGTTCAAATCATAGTTCTGTTTCTTGCTGCCCTGGCCAGTTTGGCTCAGCGGTTAGAGTGTCAGCCCACGGACCAGAGAGTCCCGGGTTCAGTTCCTGCTAAGGACACGTACCTCAGTTGCAGTTCATCCCTGGCCCCGGTTGGGGTCATGTGGGTGGCAGCCACTTGATGTGTCTCTCTCACATCGATGTTTCTCTCTCTCTCTCTTCCTCCCTCTCTCCCTGCCATTCTATCTGAAGATAAAGGCCAAAAATAAATAAATAATAATAATAATAATAATAGTTCTGCTCCTTGCTATCTGTGTGTCTCTGGGAAAGAGACTACATCTTTCCAAGCACTGGTTTCTTCATCTATCACATGGGAAAAACTAGACCTCCTCATAAGGTAGCACAGAAGTTAAATGAGATACTGAATTCATGTCAAGAACACATTTTATATCTTTAGAGTCTGTGCAAGCAGGGGTAAGAAGCAGAGGGCACCACATAGAAGGTAAGAACAAAGTGGAGTTTTAGCAATCAGAGAGCTAAGTCCAAAATAACTGAGTGAAATAGTAGGAAAAGCTTATAAGGTGTCAGGGAGGGAATAAAGTTAAACTTCACACTTTTACCTGTGTTCAACCCTATTTCCAGGGTTCTGGTTTAAAGAGATGAGCTGAAGGGTCAGGTGTTTACAAAAAAAAAGAAGGCAATATTCCGTCGAGATAGAGTATCACTCCAAAACTTGCAGGTTTGCTTTCCTCTTCTTTCCTGCCCTTCCCCCAACAATCTTCCAATTCCTCACGCTCACCACTCCAGGCTTATTTATAACTCTTTAACTAACATGCTTGCTCTCTTTAACCAGTACATACACACACAATCACATGTAGCCTCGCACATACTCAAAGAAACACAAGCATGCACACATATACATGCATCCTTTACTCCTGACCCCTAGCCTCTATTCAAGGATCCCTCAACTAAGCAGCAGGAATTGATAGTATTAATGCTGGTAAAATACAATACATAGGATTTCTAGTTAAACTTGACAGATTAAACATATGCATTTTTCTCCTCTTCTCCTCAAATCCCATTAAAATGTTGGCAATGCTTAAATTGTAGAAGCTAGAAAGTAGTTGGGCAGTGGCAAATGACTTAGCAGATCATAAAAGCTGAACCTAAACACAAAAAGCCTTGGGGTCACCGGGGACCTCTGAAGACTCCTCCTCCAGGACAGAATAAAAGAGATGCCTGTACAACAGAGAACGGGGTGAGTCACTGAGCTAAAATGCAAGGAGATGTGCCCATTACACCTCAGTAAATCTGTTAAATTGGGGAGGGAGCAAAACAGAAAAAAAAAAAACCTACAAAAAAGGAGGATTAAAATAAAATTAGCATCCTAAATGGTAAGAAAACACCTCACCCCCAGTTCCTGGAACTCTGGCAGCCAAGCTTATACCTCCAGGCAGAAAATACAGAGCATTGCTCTGCAGAAACTGACCAGCCCAAGAAGAAAGAACTACAATGGGGACAGTTAGGAGTTGTCCAATGAAATAGCTAAGTCCCCACGTGATTACTCATCACTGTACAACCCCCCTTCCCTCATGCACATCTTCCAATCATCTTTTTAGCACTTTCCTCGTAAATAAAATGGAAAACCATGTCAGAGAGACCTTCAAAATAAAAGACAGAGGTCAAAACAAACAAAAGAAAAGAGACAATGCAGGGAGCAGAAGAAAATTTCAAACACACTCAAAAAATACTATCTCGGCCCAGCCGGTGTGGCTAAGTGGTTGAGCATCAACCCATGCACCAAGAGATCGCCGATTCTATTCCCAGTCAGGACACATGCCCAGGTTGTGGGCCTGATCCTCAGTGGGGGGCATGCAGGAAGCCTTGATGTTTCTATCCCTCTCTCACTCTCCTTCCTTCTCTCTCTAATATCAATAAAGAAAAAAAAATGTTTTTAATACTATCTCGAACATACTGATACGGGTATTCCTACCGTGCCTAGAAAAAATATGGACAGCAATGAAAACATGAAATCAAAAGAGAGATTTATCTTCTATTTCCTTCATGTTTGTGTGTTTATGTATGTGTGTGTTAAAGATTATGTGTATTCTATTGTTTTTGTCTAGGAGTATTCTTTTGTCTAGGAGTAAGTACCTGTACTTAACTGATAATCAACTTAATAAGAAGATCATTCAAACTTTTTTAAAAAGTCCAAATAAGGCATTCATGAACAAAGAACAAAATGTCATATAATGTAAAGATAGAATTTTAAAAATTCAATAGATTAGAAGACAAATTGAAGTAATGTCTCCAAAAATAAAACAAAAAGAGAGATAAAACGTATATTTATATAGGGCAGAAAAGAAAAACTAGAGAAGAAATCCAGAAGGTCCAACATCATCACATTTACTTAAGTTCCAAAAATCAAGCACAGATCAAAAGAAAAAAAACGATCAAAGATATAATATAAATAATTTCCTGAAACTTAACTACAGGAGTCTCTAGATTAAAAAAAAACCTATCCCAGACATTTTCTACTAGAAGTTCATGAATAAGCAATCCCAGAACTGTATGTTCTATGCCATAGCATAACTATGTTTGGTTATGTTTAGAGGGGATAAAATTGGTCTTTCCAAAGTAAACTGAGCCCATGCAAATTTTTCACTCTTCGGTGGTTATCTCTCCTATTCCTAACCTTATTCCTAGGCTAGAAATTATAACATTGTTAGATCTTAAAGGGCCTTTAAAGAGCATCTAACTCATCATCCTCTTTATATATTATACATAAAGAAAGTCAAGTCTAGAGAAGAGTAGTAATTTTTCCAGGATTCCACAGACAGAAAGAAAGAAAGACAATATCCCTTCTGTGTATTCACACAAGAGGAACTGCTGCCTCAAAGCTTGGATTCCATCTGTCCTTAGCCTGATTGTACTCAGTCGCAATTTAGTTAGCTCTGGCCTCCAGCCACCTTCTCTGAAGGACTTACTCAAGTTCACACTCTCCAGGAGCACCTCAAAAGTATGCTGCTGAGAGCCAAGGTGATTCATGAATCACTTACTACCTTCCTAATTCAATGCTCCTAAGGGGCTCTCACGTAACATCCTCTTTACAACTAGCAAAAATAGTTTACCTTTTAAAAGTCAGCTCAAAGGAGAATAATAGCCCCTTCTCCCAAAGCCTGAGGTCATCACTGAAGGGCAGCATTAGGGTGAGTTAAGTGGAAGTCAACTTGGGTAGGAGACTTCCACAGAGCAAATCTCAGGCCTCTGAATCTATAGCTTGACCTCCAGTGAGGTATGAAATTCCACCCTCAAAGTTTGACCTCTAGGTTTAAGACTCTTGGCCATATGAAAATGCAAATACCCCTGTCAACTGTTCCAACATTATAGAGCATCAAGAAATGGAGACTCAGAGTGCATGGGTGGTGGGAAGGGAAGGAAGAGCCAAGTGCTAGATGGCCTGTTTTGAGGAAGGTGAGGATGAGAAGAATAAAAGGGGAAACAAGTTTCTCCAAAAACTGACAGGGCAAAAGACAAAGCAGGGAGCCCCAGGAAAGAGGTTTGCTCCACTCACCTTTTACTGATCAGTTTGTCCTCTCTTGTTGAGTATTCAGTTTGTTAGAGGCTGATCCTGTGAGGCCATTCATCTCCACTTGCAAAAAATAGAAGCCCAAATAGCTCCACTGGGAGAGGAGATGTGGAATAATTTCACAATCATCTTCACCTTCACCAACTCAAAACTCCCACATCTCTGACCTAAATACCTAAATACCTAAAGGGTGTGAGATACTTCCTTCTCCTAGAAAAATAATGTCATTATTTCCAAAATGTTAAGCTTTAAGATGCACCAGAGGAAACAGAAGAAAAATAGCTTCCCATCTTCACCCAACTTTGTTTTAGGAGAAATAAGATGGGTTTCATTTTTTATCATAACTATTTTTTGTTTTATTTTCTTCTTTCTGTTATCCTTTTATTTTCTATTCCTTGATTACTACAATGAGTGAGACAACTGCACAATCTGAAGACACAGCTTTCACAAGACTGCTCTCACTTCAGATACCAGTCACAAGTTTGGAGGTCCCCAGGGCCACCCTCAAGTCACACCAGCTGAGTCCAAATTCAAGGATTTCCACAACCAGTCTCAGGTTTGATAATTTGCTAGAATGACTCACAGAACTCTCAGGAAAGTGCTATACTTATGGTTATGGTTTTACTATAACAAAAGAATACAAATTAGAACCAGGTAAAGGAAGAGAAGCATAGAGTGAGGTCTGGGGAAGTTCCTTACTCAAAGCTGTCGGCATCCTCAGAGGTGGGTTACCCTTCCAATATTGATATGTAGCAATTCACACAGAATATTGCCAACCAGTGAAGCTCACCAAGCTTCAGTGTCCACAGTTCTTATTGAGGATTCATTACATAGGCAAGATTGATTGAATCACTGCCCTCTTGGTTGAACTCAATTTCCAGCCACTCTCCCCTCCCTGGAGGTCAGGCTGAAGTTACCTGTCTCAAAGCCCCATCCTCTAATCACATTTGGTCCTTTTGGTGTGGCCAAAATCCCCTACTGAGTCATCCTGTTAGCACAAACTATCTTAGGGCTGACCATGAGTCAACTCATTAACATAAACTATCAGGTCAGGTGTGGTCTGAGGGACCCCATGAATGGCAAAGATTCTCCCATCATTCTGGAAATTCCAAGGTTTTAGAGGTTACCTTTAGAGCAATAGGGACAAAGACCTGACCTCTCTTTGGGTAAATTTAATTCTTGACAACCTAATTGCCAAAAAAGAGGAAAAAATAAGTCTCTAGATTGTGTTGAAAAAGTACAAGTCATGCCCAGCCAGTGTGGCTCAGTGGTTGAGCGTCAGTCAACCTATGCACCAAGAGGTCTCCAGTTCAATTCCCGGTCAGGGCACCAATCCCCAGTGGGGGGCATGCAGGAGGCGGCCAATCGATATTCTCCTTCATCAGTGCTTCTATCTCCCTCTCCCTTTCTTTCTCCCTAAAATCAATAAAGAAAAAAATATTTAAAAGATAAAAAGTACAAGTCACTGGTAGCAGATGGAAAGCTTAATTGCATAGCACAGCTTAGAATTTTAATAAATGTCAAATATCCATTGAAAAAAATGAATGGTTCCTTTTAGGGGTGGGGGGACTGGTTCAGCTGACTGTATACTGGGATTTTTTTTAAAGAGTCAAACCTAATCCTTCGGCATTGACCTCCCAGATTAGTTGAAAGGGATGCAGGTGGCAGAAGAAAGGAGCATATGTAATTATCTTGAAACCAAATGGTTGGTCTCAACTAAAAACTGATAAATGTATCCTAAAATACTCAAGGAGTCTCTCTTTTTTTCTGGCAAAAAAAAAAATAGTAGTAAAATAGGACAAATCAAATTGTGTGCCTCTTGTGTTGACACCAAGGAGAGGTTCCAAATGTGGCCTGCCAGGTCTTGGGACCTGCAGGTCCACAGCCGCACCCTGTGCCTGGGCCCTCACGCACAGCCTCTCCTCCACAGTCCTTTCCCTGTCTCAAGATCCCACCTAAGGATATGGAAATTCTTGTCATGACAGACGCTCAGATTAGCCTTGGAATGTTTTTGTGAGTAACTGCGGCAGCACCGAGAAGCACTGCTGCAGTGATTGCAAAGAGCATATTATTTTTTGTTTGTTTGTTTTTAAAGAAAACTAATGATCCCCTAAACCTGCTTTCCTAGACACATTTCCCTTCCTTGAGTTTTTTGAAATTTCAGCTCACCTAAATTTATATGATGTTCCTAGCACTCTGCAAAGAATAGTATGAAATCACATAGGAAAACAAGATATGGTTCCCACCCTCAGGGAGTTTCTAATCCAACTCAAGAAATAACACTAACATATATAAATCCTATATTTTAAAAAAGTAGATGACATAATGAGTACCTTAGGAATTTAAGGTGTAGAAAAATCTGGAGAGAGGCTTCTCAAAGGATGTGAAATTTAAGTTAGGCTTTGAAAAATTGTAAGAATCTTAGCCCATGGGAGTGGGGGAAGACATTCTAGAAAGAAGAAATAATATACAAGAGAGGCAAGAAAATTGTTTGATTATCTGAGAATGTATTTTGGGGTATAGCCTGATAGAGAAATATAAGGTATTGTCCCTGCCCCTGAGAACATTAAAGTGTATAGTTTTTGAAAAAAAATATTCAGATTAGAGACAGAGAAAAGAGATTTGTAACTAGTTGTCTTATTGCTAAAATGGACCTGCAAATGCTTATGTGTCAGAAAAACAATGAGCAAATATTTAAATCAGTATCTGAATAGGACTATATCCTGTCATGATATTATGAAGGAAAATTATTTCTTAGGGAAACTATATTTTTTAATTATATGTTAGATCAGAAGATAGTTTATTGTGACCCCAAGTGCCTGCTGTGAAATACAATACTGGGTGAAATACAAACACAGAAACAGGTATTCACAAGGCATATGACATCACTGGAAAAACAACTTACAGCTTAATTTTGTTCTTCAATGCTCTAGCCACATTGAGTACAGACCAAAAACTAATATTGTTTTGATGTCACAAGTCTGAGATGGATGGAGAGTATAGTGGGTGGCAGAATTGGCATCCAAAATAAAATATAAGAATATATGATGGTCACAACATAACCATACATATTTCAACAGAAAGAATCCCAATTTTCAAGTGGAAGAAGTAGAAGATATAACTTGATAACTGACAGTAAAAACTAGGAGTCACACATATTAATGTGACTACCCCCAAAGAGAGAAAAAGCAAATTTGGCTGCATTCATATCAAGTCAGTAAGTATCTAGAGGCACAGAGGGGATTGTCTCATCTATCCTGTAAAAGTAGCATTACCTAGTGTCACCACACACTTTAAAGAGGGCTATAGAGATCCAGAGGTAAGTATAAGAGTAATCCATGAGACTCAGCCTGAAAAGGATCTGTTCGAGGGTGGGGGGAAGAGGGACTGAAGGGCTGCACCATGCTGTGACATTTGATTGGTTCCCTACTGTGCAGTTCCCAAACTTTCCAAACCAAAAATCAGGACTCATTACATGACAAAGAGTATTTGTGCCACTTCCCGGTGTAGGAAGCAACCTAAGTCATGTGGTTTAAAACTGAAAGTTGAGCACTGGCTGGCGTGGTTCAGTGGTTAGAGCATCGGTCAGCGTAACAAAGGCTGTTGAGTTTGATTCCCTGTCAAGGGCACGTACCTGAGTTGCAGGTTTGGTCCCTGGTCCCGGTTGGGGTGCCTGCGGGAGGCAACCAATCTATGTGTCTCTCTCACATGGATGCTTTTCTCTCTCTTTCTCTCTCTCTCTCTCTCTCTATCTCTATCTCTATCTCTATCTCTATCTCTATCTCTATCTCTATCTCTATCTCTATCTCCCCTCTACCCCATTCTACTCTCTCTAAAAATCAATGGAAAAAATATCCTTGGGTGAGGATTAACAAAACAAAAAAATAATTGAAAGTTCAAAAATTTTCAGAAACTTGTGATGTTTTATAAAGGCGGTAAATATTTGAAAACAGATATTATGTTCTAGAAAAACTGTAGCTTATGGTTACAGATACAATTACAATGAATGAGTACAAATTCTAAGATGATAAATTCCGGCACAGTATGAGAGCAAATATTTTAATAGAAAGAGTTATCCAAAGACCAAATGTTCCAATTCAGGAAGTAGAGATTTTTATAATAAATATATATTGTGAACCTGTTGTATAACAAGCATTACCCTGCCCTTAAGTCATCCAAGGTCTAGAGTAGAAGTCAAGCAAGGGAATAGGCAGTGATAATACTCATGGTAAAGAATTGTATAATAGAGATAAGAAAAATGTAGGATGAAAGCCTGGGGAGTGGAAGGTAGGGGAGAACAACACTTAATTGAGTTTAACCTTAAGGCTTGGTTGCAAAATAAAAAATCTGTTAGATTGTGGTCACCCAAAAATCAGAGATGCAAGTAGAGAAGGCAATGCCATAATGTAGGAAAGGTATGTCAATAACCAGAGCTAGGGCAGAGGTAGTGGGATGGGGGTAAAGAGTAGTGGATAGAGTTAAGAATCATTAAGGAAGTAGAATAAGTAGGAGTTGGATTGGGGGAAGAGGAAGAAAGGTATCAATTATAGCTAGGTTTTCTTGAAAGATGTTAGTACCATTCCCCAGTTCGGAGAATAAACAACAAGCAGTTTCGCTGAAGATGAGTTCAGTCCTGGACTGGATGAAATCAAGAGTAGGTCTAAAAAACAACCACATGCAGATGTTAAACAGGCAGCTAGATATGTGTCTAGAGTTCAAATCAAGAGTTCAAAAGCAAATTTGAGAATATCTCGTCTTACTCCATTAGGGCTGCTATAATAAGCAGGGTGGTTTGAGAAAACAAATATTTATTTCTTATAGATCTAGAGAATGGGAACTCCAAAATCAAGGTGCCCAGAAGACTCAGTGTCTAGTGAGAGCTCACTTTCAGGTTTGCAGATGGCCGTCTTTTATTATGACCTCACATGGCCTTTCCTTGGTGCATACACATGGAGAGAGAGAGAAGGGGGCATCTCATGTCTCTTTCTCTTTTTATTAGGGCATTAATCCCAACACAACAGCCCACTCTCTGACCCAATCTAACCCTAGTGACCCCCCAAATATCTTACCTCTAAATGCTATCACATTGGGGATTAGGATTTTAACATATGAATTTGGGAGGGACATAAACATTCAGTTCACTGTATATCTCACAAAAAGTATATAAAAAACACAGATCAATGAAAACTAAGAAATCTAAGAAGTCCAACATCCCAAACTAGGAGTTCTGAATAGAGAAAACAGAGAAAGTAAAGGGGAAGAAATTGTCAAAGGAAAACATACAAGAAAATAAAATATGAACTATAGAAGAAAATGAGTTTCCAGATTGAAAAGAACAAAGGCCCAATATAATTGAAGAAAAATATTTATATCAAAGACATAACTGCAAAACTTTAGAATCCAAAGGATAAAGAAAAGCTCCTAAGGAAAGAACAAATGACATATGAAGAATTGAGAAGAAGAATGGCATAAGACTTCTCAACAGCAACATTGTAAACTAGAGATAGTAAGGTATATCTTCAAAATAATCAGAGAAAAGAATGACCAACTTATAATTCAATACTTAGCCAAACTATGAAACAAGAGTAAAAATAGAGATATTTCCTTATATACAAGGTCTCAAAAAATATACGTCTTATGAACGCTCTCTCAAGAAACTTCTAAAGGATAAATTCCTGAAAAACAAAAAAGTTACTGCAAAACAAGAAAGAGGAAAATGTGGGAGCCGTATAACTGGGGAC
The DNA here is from genome assembly GCA_030848825.1 of Tadarida brasiliensis. Classification (NCBI taxonomy): domain Eukaryota; kingdom Metazoa; phylum Chordata; class Mammalia; order Chiroptera; family Molossidae; genus Tadarida; species Tadarida brasiliensis. The sequence continues at coordinate 46,310,903 of CM061270.1, forward strand.
TCAGGGACTAAGACAGGTAAATAGCATCCTCAAAATGATAGGCAAGTAAGTCTTATAGTGATAGCTGAGTAGCCATTTTAGAGAGCAACCAGTTTGGATTAAAATGAAAGATAAAAGGCTCTGAGAGGGAGGTTTCCATAAGAAAACAGAACTGGTAGATCTTATGGCAGGTTTATGGTGTGGAAAAATGGATTGAGAGTCAATTTACAGAGATAATGGGGGATATAGAAAAAGATTAGCAGAAGATTTGAAGAAAGCTGAGTAAAAATTTTTTAAAAAGAAGTTGAGCAAAACCAAAGTTTGAACAAGAAAGGAAAGACATTCATAACATAGTTTTGGCTCAAAAAATAACCATATTAACATAGTTATTAATTATGAAAATAATGAATACGGATGATAACAAATTGTGATAAATTATATTGGAAAGATACATGAAGATGAACTATATATGAGTGATAGATGTTTTATCAGGTATCTATTTCTGTGTAGTAAACTGCCCCAAAACTTAGTGAGTTAAAACAACTAAAATTTTATTTGCTTATAAGTCTGTAGATTAGTGATTTGAACTGGGCTCAAACAGGCAGTTCTTCGCTCATTTGATTACTGTCATCTGGGCATGACATCTCAATGAATACAAGCTATCTAGAATAGCCTCACACTCATGTTTGGGGATTGGTAGGTCTAGGAGCCTCAGCTAGGACTCATCATCTATATTTCATATGGCCTGTCACCCACAAGTAGGTTAGATAGGGCTTGTTTACATTAGAGCTCCAGGACAGTGTTCTGAGAGAGTGAGAGCAAAGGTACAAGCCTAGGTCTATAACTCTCACAATATTATTGTGGGTCAAAACAAGTCATATGGCCAGCCCAGATTCAAAGGGTAGAGAAACAGATCCTACCCCCCTTTGTTTTTATCCTCACATGAAGATGTTTTTCTATTGGTTTTTAGATAGACTGGGAGGGAGGGAGGAAGGGAGAGAGAGAGAGAAATATCAATTGGTTGCCTCCCACATGACCCCAACCGGGTCCAGGGATCAAACCAGCAATGGTAACAAAGATACATGCCCTTGACTGGGAAGCAAACCAGTGACTCTTTGGTCTTTGGGCCAATGCTCTAACCACTGAGCCAAGCCAGCCAGGGCCAGACCCTACCTTTTGATAGAAGGAGCTACAAGACACATTGCAAGGGGATGAGAGAATTTGTTGTGGCTGTATTTTCCAACCATCCTCTATAACAGTATATAAGAATCAAGTCTTTATCTTCTATAGTGTGAAATCAAAATAATGTCTAATGTGGAAAAATCAGTAAATCAGTATGTAATTTGTAAATATGGTAAATGAACAAAAGCTGAAGAGTTTAAATAGGTTGTCTTTGAAGAAGGGATCAGGGGTGGAGAGAAGTAGGAGAGGCAACTGCTAAGGAAGGTATCAGAGCAGGCAATTGAAGCTTACCTCTAACTGGACATTTTAAAAACAGTTTGTGTACATCCTTGTTAAGATGTCACAGACTGGAATGGATGACTCTTTTCCATTCTTGAAAGCCTTACAAAATCATACATGCCTTAAAAATTCCAACTCAATAAAATATGTCAACTGACAGGAGCATTCACCAATGGCTTGCCATTTATGCATTTATCAATCAATCTGCTTGGTGAACAAGTTAGAGAAAAGAGTATTTTTATATAGATTATATGGTCAAATACTGGTGACTGTTTTAATTGCAAACATGACTACATTTTTGCTGTTGTTTTCCTAAAGGGTAGAATATAAATACTTCCTCATCTTCTCAAGAGCAAACTCTCTTGTCATCATGAAAAAAAGGGCCAGTTTTAAAAGATTTGGACTCTGTTTCTGGGATCATTGGAGTCTATTGTGAATGAACAGCAGGAGAATCGGGTTGGGGCTGAGGAGGTGGAACAAGAGAAGCAGAGAGGAGTGTCTTTGAGAATAATTAAAACAGAGATGATTTCCCCCAAACTAAATAAAGGTCAAAAATTCAGTGAATTTTGCTCACTCCTCACCATCACCTATGCCCCCATCCAGGATGGTACATAACCCCCAGGAGGTATGACCCTCAACACTGTACAAGCAACAGAGGAAAGGCCCTCATACCTGTGTTGAGATTCGAGAGATAAAAACCGAGTGTGCTGGAGACCTAGATCTGAACTAGAGATGAGTCCCTTGTTACCTAGGTTGAAATACTGGGCCAGAGTAAAATAATCTCAGTAAAATTTGATGTGCTTTGTAAAATGTGATGCTACTGATGTGAGGAAACACAGGTGACTTTGGCATCTATGAAACTGGACTTTTTTATTCTACTAAAATAGCAATTCTAGGCACCGGTTTGATATGAAAGAGTTGACAAAAATTCCTTTAAATTGTGATACCCTTCCCCAGTGACATGAACCATATCATTTTATAAATAAAGACTAGTAAGGAAACACCAGAAAAACACTGCAATTATTCTTATTTTTTCAACCCCTTAAACACAGATGCCTTCACCTATTTACATTGCAGCAAATGTAACTATGGATAGTGTGAAACATAAGAAATAACTATTTAGTTGTCATTTGTCCAGCCTTTCTCTGTAGACACTGACCTATACCTCAAATGACCTTATATCTCCTGGTTTCCCCTATCCAGAAATCCTAGGGATGCCCTTGCCCTGTGACCCAAGCAGGGTCTGATCCCAGATCACTCTAGCAGGACTCAAGTTCTCAGAATCTGTGTGTTTCCATGACAACCAGTCACCATTATAGAGTCTGCCTCTTTGGGAGGCATTTTACAGCTTCTTTCTGGAGGAAAGGAAAAAGGGAAAGGAGAGGACGGGAGGAGAGAGAGGAGCAGGTGTGGAAAGTAAGGGAAAGAGGAAGTAAGAGAGGAGGAAGCATGCACTAGGAAGGAGCTGAAAACTCATTAAATATGAAACAAACACACCAAACAGCCTAAAAATTATATACACATATTCACAATCAGAAAGCCGCTGAGGAACCTTTCTGCTATGATTATTTTTTTCTTTCTCTATTTCTCTCCTTTTCATCCTGAATTTCCCAGCACCCTGGCTTCCCTCAATATGTTTTTATCTATATGAATGTCCCTCTTAGAATTTCAATCAATCAGTACTGTCAAGTTTTCTTCCTTCCCTTGTTAACATTTAATATATAAAAATGAGCAGGGGATCGCCTACAACTGTATGAAATCACTAATCACTACACTACAGTGCTCAAATGGCCATCCCCCCCAACCCCGGTGTATGGAAAATTGCTTTTTACTCTGGCCGAATGTGTGAAGGGCACATCCAGAGCCTTACTATGAAAGGGAGCACAGGTATTCGTCATACCACAATCTCACCAGCAATTTTAGAAAACTCATGAGACTGAAGTGGATCTTCAAGATGCTGCAGAAACAACATCACACACACACACACACACACACACACACACACACACACACACACACTTTGTTCTCTGAGCACTTTCCCCTTTGCCACTTAACAACACCCACTCTCCCTCCTTTCTGACTGATTGAAAGTGACACAGCATTGCTCCAAAGTTCTTTAGTTCTTCTTTTCCACTTACAAGCAATTACTTAAAAAACTGTATAAAAATTACAATAAGCTATTGTTCAATCCTTAAACTTCTGTTACATCTCCTCTGAGGCGAGGTAGGAGAAGAGGAGAATGGGAAGCCACACTGGCATTCTCCTCAGAAAAATCTGTGCTAATCAGCGTGAGGTGAGAAATAGGCACCTCACTTTTCATAACAGTTAATATTCTTTTCAATTGTGTCCCTTTAATACACAAAGACACAGTGAGATATTTTTCAGCCTACTTATGTTTGGTTTTTATATAGAAATCCAAGGACATCTGATTTGATGATAAAAGCAAACAATTAAGGACCAAATGAACGGCTTACATGTTCTGCTCTGCCCCTCGGCTCCTCTCAGTCATGCCAAGTGCTGAAAGGAATGTGACTGGGGAAGACAGAGTGCTGTGTGAACCCCACCCCCACCCCAACCTGCACACAGCAGACTGAATACTACAGGGAGAGGGTGCAGGGTGGCAGGAGTACAGGAAAAGGAGGAAGGCAAGTCCTTGGAGAGTCTGAGGAGGGTGGGAAATGAAAGGGTAGGGAGAGAAGATGGGAGTGAGCTAGTAAAGGTGCATAGAGAAAAGAAAAAGAACAGACTTTTTTAAAAGGGGGAAAGCAGAGAGGAGAAAGGGAAGGGGCAAAGAACAAAGAAGCAAATACTATTATAGTATATAGAAACAGAAAGAGATGATCCTGGGAGAAATGGTAGTACTGGACCGATGACATTAAATCTCTGACACATCTAGGCATTTCAGCAGGACCCTGCTCTCATCTAAAATGGCATGCCTTCAGGTTCCTTTGAATACTTAAGCCAGCGGCCCTGGGCATGATCTGATTAATAAGTTGTGGCAGGACCTCATTGCGTCTTAAGGATTTAGGATCTTCCTTTCACTTCCCGCGTGTGGTTATGGATCTTTTATCTGCTTTATCTGTGGAGCCTAATGAATTCCTGTTAAGTCTTTATAGCAGTTGTCCCTTCCACTTAAATCTTCCCCCTGATCCTATTTACCGGAGTTTACAGTTCAGAGTGTCATGTGCTAAATTGTTTGTGTTTCCACAAGCATCACTAAATGCTGACTCTGGAAAGTGGTTAAGTTGCCAGAAGGAGAATCTGAGGGTAAGGAGTAAATGGAGTCTGATGGAGAGGTAACACTTCCTTTCTTCTTCCACCTGCTCTGTCCGCTCCGGGGCGGGGGGGTGGGGGGGGGCCTCAGCATGCACCCAGGGGGCTTCCTCGGACCTGCACTTCCCTAAGATTTAAAGGAAACTGACTGGTAGTCAAGAGGCCTAAATGTGCCCCAACCTTGCCATGACTAACCAGGTGAGCTTGGAGAAAATCCTTTCGCTTTCTGAGCTGCAGCGTTCTCGTCTGTAATTGGGATTGGAATACCTCCCTCCTCTACACCAGAGTAGGAGAGGAACTTGGTATAATTGGGGAATGATAAAAAGGGTGGTGTGATTGCTACAGAAGATGATACTAAGGTACTGAAGATAAAGACAAACAGGTAAGCTGGAGCCAGGTAAGAGATGCCTTGAATCTCTCTGTGCTGCTCAGTTCCTCACCTGTAAAGTGGGGAGAAAACATGACAGTTCTCTTCATAGGCAGGTTGAAAAGCTGCTTTAGCTCTTTGGGTTAAAAAGTGCTAAGAAATCTGGAAGGATTGTGCCGCTGCTGTGATGATCCATATCCTCCCTGCAACCCCAGTCCTTCAGTGTCTTTCCTCCTGAATTCCCCTAGCCCTGCACAAGGTCCTATCTCTGTTATGGCTAAAGTGGCCCCAAGGAAATATCTGGCTCCTCACAGTGCCTCTCACCACAGAGTATTCTGACTCATTTTATCATGAGGTCCAGGATCCTTCAAGAATGATGCCAAATGCACCTCTGTCAGACAGGTTTGCTACAGAAACAGGCCTGTTCAGACAAAACAGCAGCTTCTGGGAAGACTGGCGCTTGGCCAGTGGCCTTCCCCAAGCCTCTCTCGCTCTGTCCTTGCCGTCAGAGACGATGACCTCGATGCTGGTGACCACTTTTAGGCATTCCAGTGATAGTGAAATTTCCGACTGGAAAGATACCCTTACAATGTGGGCTGTAATACACTACTAAAATAATTCAACTATCCTACCAGATCTGTGTGTGTAGCTTCAAATCCTCTAGGTAAATTTCAGGAGCATAGGACCCCTTATATTTTGTTGCTTAATTTTTAACTGTTAAAATGAACAGTTTCTGGAATACACAGAGACACACAAAACATCCATTGATATGGAATAAAGGAATGAATGGCTGAGCTAGTTACCTAGAATAAAATACAAATACCACAAAGAGCAGTAACTCATTAAACATTCCTATTAGTATTTAATGCCTTGTTGTGAAAGGAACTTTTAAAGGTGGGAAAAAATGGAAGGAAATAAACAACAATTACTGTGTACACTATAGGGTTAGTGCCGTGCTGACATGTTATACATATATTTATGTAGGATTAATATGTTTAATCCTCACAATTACCCATAAGATCGTTAACATAATGCCTATTTTACTTTTGCAATATTGAGAGTTTATGACTTGCCTAGGGTCACAAAGTTGGTAGAAATGGGAAAATAAGAGGGTACTAGAGGAGCAAGGAAACACTGAATACAAAAAACTGGGCTGCCCCCATCTTACACCACTCAAAAAAATTAACTCCAAACAAATTAAAGACTTAAATGTAAGACCTGAAATCATTCAACTCCTCCAAGAAAACATAGTGAAAAGCTCCTTGATATTGGTCTCAGTGATGATTTTTTTAATATGACACCAAAAGCACAAGAAACAAAAGCAAAAATGAACAGGTGGGCTACATAAAATTAAAAAGGTTCTGCACAGCAAAGAAACAATCAACAAAATGAAAAGGCAACCTGCTGAATGGGAGAAGATATTTGCAAATCATATATCTGATAAGGGACAAATATCCAAAATATATAAGAAACTCAGAGCAAAGAAAATAATAATCCAATTAAAATGGGCAGAGGAACTGAATAGACATTTTTCCAAAGAAGATATACAAATGACCAACAAGTACATGAAAAGGTGCTCAATATCACTAGTCATCAGGGACACGCAAATCAAAACCACCATGAGATATCACCTCACACCTGTTAGGCTGGCTATTAATAAAAGGCAAGAGATAAGTGCTGACAAGGGTGTAAAAAAAGGGGGGGGGGCTTTTGCACTTTAGGTAGGACTGTAAATTAGTACAGCTGTTACAGAAAAACAGTATGGGGGTTCCTCAAAAATTAAAAATAGAACTGTCATATGATCCAGCAATAACCATTTCTGGATATATGTCCAAAGGAAACAAAATAACTATCTTGAAGTGATATCTGCACCCCTGTGTTCACTGCAGCTTTATTTATAACAGCCAAGACATTGAAACAACCTAAGTGTCTGTCAACAAATGGAATGGATAAAGAAAATCCATAGTCATAGAATATTACTCATCCATAAAAAAATAATAATAAGGAAATCCTACCATTGCGACAACATGGATGGATCTTGAGGGCTTTATGCTGAGTGAAATAAATCAGACAGAGAAAGACAAATACTGTATGATCTCACTCATAGATGGAATCTAAGAAAAACTGAACTCATAAACACAAGGAGTTGACTTGTGGTTGCTAGGGGCTGAGGAAAGGGATTTTAGGATGCTGGAGTCACCTGAACACTTTCACAGGCAGAAGGGAGGCAGGAGAAAGGAGCTGAAGGCATAAGAAATAGATTCACCAGACAATGAACTTAAGGGGAGAGCTACCTTTCAACACGTAACATAGAATGGAATTTGCAAACATTTCATTTTCTGGAGAAAACATTTCTAAAAGCAAGGTATGCCAGCACCCAAAGGTTTGATGTCTTGGCAGATGACTGAAGGGCAGCATGGACAAATATTAGGCAACACTCTTCCGTCAAGAGTCCTAGTGTCCTAGTGGCCAGGGTCTGCTGTCTAACATGCGAGTTGGTGCTGAGTGTTTGATCTCATGTAAAAGCACAAGCCGATAAACAGTGACTGATGGTGAGCTGACTCAAAGGAGCCTTCACTGAGGCAGTTCTGTCAGAATTCATGAAGTTCCATGTGCCTGTCAGAGAAGGTGCAAAAGTTACCGAATGAAACTACCAATAGCTGAGTGAGAAAAATGAGAAGTTTTTACTGAAGCACAAGTCTTGGAAATCTGCACTCCCTGTTCTTGGTTAGAGGGACAAAGACAAAAAATACACACGTTCCTGATCCAATATCACCAATAACTTAATTGCTTTCATCTTATTGTGGGACCACAGATTGCCGTCTTAAATATTTGAGGCTACAACTTTCATTAATTTAAACCCAGTGTTTTCATTTGGACATTTATTTTTAATCAGTCTCTACAAATGAGCCTGATTACCTTGAATATTAATAATAATAATCAACTTGCTAGTGACTTATTTTCCCTCAAATTGCAGGATTAAGCACAGCCATTTAGTCATACTCATTAGCATTTTTTCCACTGGAGAAACTAAATCAACTGCAAATGTAAGAGCTCATTTTTCCATGCACATCCACACAAACTTGTCAATAAATTTTCTATTCTTTTTTTGTTTTTTCCACTTTATCTCCAGGCTAGGGTACTTACTGTACTCTCCAAAATGCATCAGATCCTATGTCAGATAATCATCAGAGGAGAGTGAAGAGCTGGAGAATTTATACCATTATAACCATCATTAATTATAGCATCTGCTGCCGTTGGACACTCGTGGGCCAGGTACAGTTTACAAACTCCCTACACATCGTAGATAAAACTTAAGAGGTAGGTAGGTACTTGTAGTATTTCTATTTGGCACATAAGGAAACTGAGACTTAGGTTCACCACGCAGCAAATGGCAGAGGTCTTGTCTCTCTGACTCTAAAGCTGGTGCTCTTTTTTAAAAATATGTTTTTATTGATTTTTTTAGAGAGAGAGGAAGGGAGAGATAGAAACATCGATGTGAGAAACATCAATCGGCTGCCTCCTGCACGCCCCCTACTGGGGATCGAGCCTGCAAACCAGGCATGTGCCCTGACCAGGAATCGAACCGGGACCTCTCAGCCCATGGATCTGAAGTTCAATCCACTGAACCACACCAGCTGGGCAAAGCTGGTGCTCTCAGTCCCTGGACTGTCCCACTCACTCACAAGGCCCTCACATTATGTCACATGATCCCTGGCTGTCAGCCCTTCAGAAAGGAATTGTCCAAAGCAAAGAGGTGCCTTGAGTTAAATTAAGTCAAGAATGTGGATGCCATTGTAAATCCATTCACAGTCATGTTGAGCACCAGGTGGAAGGACCAACTCCTCGAATCCAGAAAGCTCTGACTGTCAAAACAACCTGAGGCCTTGGAAGAAGTCACCTCCACCTGTCCAGTCCTTGACTGAGCCACAAACCAGCCTAGCTCCCGGAAGATAGCAGCAGGAAGTGTTCATGGGTTGGGAAAGCCCCCGTGCCTGGGAAGGTATTGAGAGAAGTCCACTATTATTCTACCTGATTGGGCCACATATGTTGAAAGCCTAGCAGGGGTGATCAGTTCCACATGAGTGGTATGAAACCTCTAAAACAACATTGCCTCAGGGTCTGCCTTTTCTTACCTCATCATGTGCCCCCCCCCCTCCAGTCTGCTTATTCTCCCTTCCATTCTGGTCCTTGCCCAAGACACAGTTATGTACACCTGCCTGTGAATCCTATGCATGTGCAGCCATGAACCTCGGGCCATTTATGATTTCCCAATTCCAATACATTTGGCCATGTACCATATCGAGCCCTGCTAGCTCTACTCCTGCTCCTTTGGACAGATAATATTCTGTCTCATTGTCCCCAGTCTTAGTCCCTTCAGGCTGCTATAAGAAAAATACCACAGATTGCACATCTTAAACAACAAACATTTATTTCTCACAGTTTGGGGGCTGGAACATCCAAGATCAAGGTGCTACAGATTCAGTGTCTGATGAGGGCCTGCTTCCTGGTTCACAGACAGCCATCTCCTTGTGTCCTCACATGAATGAAAAGAGATAAGAGGGCTCTCTGGGTCTCTTTTTATAAAGGCACTAATTCTATTTGTGAAGGCTCCACCTTCATGACCTAGTCACCTCCCAAAGCCCCACCTCCTAATACCATCACACTGGGACTAGGATTTCAACATATGTATTTTGGGGGACATTCAGTCCATTATACCCCCAAAGGATATATATCTCTCAGATCCCAGTTTCTCCTGCAGATAAATTCTAAGGCTGGGTTTAGCAAGATATTTATACACAGTCACGTTTAGGTTGAACCTAATTCAAAAGGAAAACCCCCAAAGCAACAGAAGACAGCAGCCAGCTTTCCTAGTTTCTCATGGTCTTAATTAAAAGCAAAGGGGAATTGCAAAGTTGGCTTAACATTAAAAAATCAAGCACTGTAATATACCATATTAATATAATAAAGTATAAAAGCCACCTCAATAGACAGAAAAAGTATTTGGCAAAAATCCAATATCTTTTCATGACAAAATAATCTCAAAACTTATTACAAAGTAATCAAGACAGCATGGGACTGGCATAAGGATAAATATATAGATCAATGGAATAGAACCAAGAGTCCAGGAATAAACTATCATATTTATGGTCAAATGATTTTAGATAAGCAAGCCAAGGCAATTCAGTGAAGAAAGAATAGTCTTTCAAGAAATAGTGCTGGGACAACTGGATGTCCAAGTGGAACTCTACCTCACACCATCCACAAAAAACATTTCAAAATTGATCATAAACCTAAATGTAGGATCTAAAATTGTGAACTTTCAGAATAGAATGTAGCAATAAATCTTCATGACCTTGGGTTATGCAGTGGATTCTTAGATATGACACCAAAACAAAAGCAACAAAAGAAAATATAGATAAATTGAACTGCATCAAATGATCATCACAAGAGTGAAAAGACAACCCAGAGAACAGGAGAAAATATTTGCAAGCTGACAACATACTTGCATCCAGAACACTTACAGCTCACCAATAAAGAGACAAATAACCCAATTTTTAAATGGACAAAGAATTTGAATAGACATTTCTCCAAAGAAGATATACAAATGGCCAATGAGCACATAAAAGTATGCTCTACATCATCAATTAGTGATGAAATGCAAACCAAAATCACAATGAGATGCCACTTCTCATGCCCTAGGATGACTATAATCAAAAACAGAGACAATAACAAGGGTTTGGTGAGGATGTGAAGAAATAGGAACCCTCAGACACTACTGGTGGCAGTGTAAAATGGTGCAAACATGATGCAAAACAGTTGGTAATGCCTCAAAAGATTAAGTATAGAATAACCGAGAAATTCTACTCCTAAACATATACCCAAGAGAAATAAAAACTTGTACACAAAAATAACAGCATTATTCATAACAGTAAAAAAGTGGACAACCCAAATGTCCATTGAATGATAAATGAATAAACAAATGTGGTATATCCATTCAACATAATATAATTTGTCAATAAAAAAGAATATAGTACTGATACACACTATGACCAGAGGAAACTTGAAAACATTACGCTAAGAGAAAGAAGCTGGATGCAATAAAACCACATTTTCCACTTACATGCAATGTCCAGAATAAGCAAATCCATAGGAACAAGAAGCAGGTTAGTGCCTGGGGTTGATTCAAGACAGTGGGGACAAAGAGTGAAAATAAAGAGTGACTATTACTGTGTATGGTGTATGGTGCTTGGTGTATGGTGTTTCTTCTGGGGTTTGTCGAAAATGTTCTAAAATTAGAAAGGATGCAAAAGTGATGATGGAAACCCTAGAAAAGTGATTGATGACATGGTAAACTTTAGGTTTCTCCACCAGGTTTAAGACTAGAAACCAGACAGCATATGCAAAAAGAAGTCTACCATTTTACATTTAAGTCCCACATAATTTATATGGATCTACCCCACATAGTCATATGCTTTTCAAAATTGACAGGATAGCAAACAAACTTGAGTCCATCAGGAATCTAATCTTCTTCGTCAGTAGTTTGGCGTGGGATTTGTTCACATCAAAACCTATTTATCATTTCCTCATTAATAACTCACCCCTTCGTCCTTGTATATTTTATCCTCTGTGCCTGCACAAATGTCAAATAAGTTGATAAAGGAAAAAGGTGAAAACTTTTCTTGTTCTCTCAATACCCTTGGAAACACCCATCTGAATGTGCCTGAAGAGCTGGTGACAGAGCCACCAGAGTGTACTCACCCTGAGAGCGACGGTGTGCTGGAGCAGGCTCGTGCCACCTCTCCAGAGCCAATCATGCTCCTCTCCTCCCTACCCTGTGTTCACATTGGTAGTTGGAAATCAGCCATATGGGAGATTTTAGAATGGCATCCCTCTTCTTGGCTTGGGCCATTGCCTTTCGAGGACCTGACAGCTGGGGATCTTGTGTACTAATGTGAGCACTTTAAGAGTGAATGGGGCAGTCCAGTGATTAAAAATGCACCCACTTCTAGGCACTCGAGTCCTGGCTCTGCCATTTCACTTTAACTCTTTTCAAGAGAGCTGGTGTACCAGTACAGCACTGGCAGCTTCTAGGAAGGCCTCTCATTCTAATGGCATCATGACCCACAACTTGATTTAAGGACCATGAGTCAGAGCCTAAGGGAGGGGCCAATTTGAAGATAGAATGGTGTTAGCCTCAGCAGATTGAGTCCTGGAGAAAGCAGGGCTATATTAAGAACAGGTGAAACCTGAAACTGATGCTTCATAAAGATCAATGAGCCACAAGGATCAAGAGCCCAGGACAGCCCTGGGATTCCTTCACTGGTATGCATCTAACTGGAATGGGGGGACTTGTGGAACACTCTGCAGAATCAAGTGGACCCCATCCAAGCTGCATTTGTACCAGCCCACATTTAAAATAAATGAAAGTAAAAAGGAGATAGCCATTTGCAGACTTGTGAATCGGTTTGCACATACACATTATTTATTAGCATGAACAACCTGCTTCTAGGGTCTATTGATTCATTTTTATTCTCTGGGACCCATGCAGCCTCTCCTCCAAAGCCCAGGAGACTCTTAAACCCTTAAGTCAGGTCATTGATTCCTTTATTTTTTAATAATTATGTTTATAAAGACATAATTCACATACCATACAATTTGCCCTTTCAAAGTATATAATTTGAAGGGTTTTCATACATTTACAGAGTTAGTTCTACAACCATCACCACTATTTAATTTTAGAACATTTTCATCACCCCAAAAAGAAACCCTGTACACACTGGCAATCACTCCTCATTCCTCCCTTCCCCAGCCCCTGGCAACCACTAATCTACTTCCTGTCTCTATGGATTTGCCTATTTTGAACATTTCATGTATATAGAACAATTCAACATATGACCTTTTGTAACTTGCTTCTCTCAGCACAGTGTTTTCAAGGTTCATCCATGCTGTAGCTTGTTTCATTTTTATTGCCAAATAGTATTCCACTATAGCAGTGATTTTCAACTGGTATGCCACAAGAATTTTTAAAACATGCAATACCTGACTATTTAGTCAGGGGCACTGACCTCTTTTCCCTTAGATTGTCAAGTGAAAAAATGACAACAGTCAACACAATAATAGCCATCTGCTATAAATGAATCAAAATTGTACTTTTTTTTTTGGTCAGATTGGCAAAAAATATATTTTTTGGTATACCACAGAATTTTAATAACTAGTTTATGTGTACCATGATGTGGAAAAGGTTTAAAATTGCTGCATAATATAGATATACCACATTCTGTTCATCCATTCATGAGTTTCTGGAGATCTGGGTTGACACATTTTAGCTATTATGAATAATGCGGTTGTGAACATTTATGTTCAAGTTGGTATCCAACTCTTTAGGCATCTGAATCTCTCTCCTGACTATGCTCCTGGCCAGGTGAACAGACCTGCAATAACAGGTCTCTCTTAGGAACACCAAGCACTCCTTACTCCACTCTGTACTTTTTCGAGTAGACAGATTCACATTCCTTGCTATTCTCCCAGCCTCCAAGCTCTTTCCAACTCTAGTTCTCCAAACATTTTGACACCAGGTTTACTTTTCTTGGCATTGAGCTTCATGGTATCTATTTCATGCTCAAGAGCCTTTGCTAAAGCCTTGCCATTCAAGATGTTGCATCTTCATCCTGCCCAACCAGCTTCACCCCCTTGTATATTTTGTCCTGGCATCTGACTGAACACCCCTGTTTCTTCACATCACTCGTTCCTACCTTCATCCAATGTCTGTCTAACAGGAGTCGCTTTGCACATCTCTGCCATCTTATGTCCACCTCTTCATTCATCCAGCAGACATTACTGAATTCCTATTAAGTGCCTGGGCACAGTGATAGGCATTGGAAACATCAAGAAATGAATTGAAAAAGATCCCTGGCCTTGAGGAGCTCATATTCCAGATCTGAGTGAGTAGGGGGAAGTAGGATTGGAGAGGGTAAACAGACATGTTAACAGACAATAAAGAAGCAATGGAGATACGCAGAAATGTCCTATTTGTCCAGTCCTACCAGTGATTCATCTAGCTTTTGCAGAGCCTCTTTCTCACTCCAGATGAAGTTTTTGATAAAATAGTTTTGGTCCAGGGTTTTCATAACTAAAAGTATGAGAACTCCTTTTTTTGCACATAGATTACTAGAAAAGGGTAAGCATGTCCATTTGCTCCAAGCAGTGACTGAGTCTCTCAGATTGCCCTGGACAGCCACATCTGCACCCTGCCAGGATTATCAAAATTGCCATGACAATGACCCAAGGGCTCTTCCTTGGATAAACCCTGTAAACACTCAGCTGATTTCAGCCAGACCCAACCGCATGCCCTTGAGGTTTGCATGTTGTTAAAAAATAATAAAAGAAGAAAAAAAATGGTTGGGGGTGGGTAGGAATTGGGTAAAGGAAGGACAGAGAACCTGAAGCAAGGGAGAAGAGGCCAGTGAGGCTGCTCAACCTTGGAACGATACTTAGCTAAGTATGGAAAGAACTCACTTGACAACCTGGCTTCATCTTCCTTTACAAAGGCAGAGGTAGAGCTGCTCGCAGCTCCAGGTCAAATTGCAAATATGTCAAGGTCTCAGAACTTTTCCTCACTACTGACCACAGGAGGGTGGCCCTGTGAAGAAGGAGGGAACATAGAGAGTTTAATTCCCCATGGATTCTTATTTAGACCCTACATCTAGAGCTTAGCCTCTGGTAGATTTTGATGTTGTTACATTTAGACTTCAGAGTCCTGGCTTCTACTTTCTCAACACTCCCACTCCCACCCTGGGCCTTGATTCAAAATGAAGATCAATTCCCCTCATCATACATATAGACATACTGAGGCCCAGAAAATATATCACTCAGGGATATTGAAATGCCATTGTCAAAACGAGGTTGAGTTAGATGACCCCTAATTCTATTCCAATGCAAAGCCTCTATAATTCTAAGACTGGTCCAAAGAAACCCAGCTATTTGGAGCTTGGACCAGAACAAAGATCTATTCACTGCCAGTCCCTGCCAGTCCAGAAGCCACTGGAGGATGAACCCTCATTCATCTTGCTGAGGCATCCACCACCAATTTGGATTTTTCATCTCATATCTTAAACATCTGATAAGCACGATTATCTTGGGTGGAGGGGTAAAGAAGGAATAAAGCAAAAAGATATGCAGAACTCCCTTTATGCAACTGATACTGTCCTTAAAATCTGAAAATACAACCAGATTTTGCAAACCAAATTCCACTTTTAAATCAAAGGCAACTGCCCTGTAAGTGGATTTTACTGTGAATTCTTATAAAGGGGACATGTTCATGTAGGATATTTAGATGTTTGTGTTTGGTTTTCATTAAAGCTCTATCTATATTCTTATGGTCATTTTACAGACAGTAAAACCAAGCTCCAAAAGGAAGTTATATGTCATCTAAGAACAGCGTGGGACAAACTCAGCACTATTGTGACTCTCAAATCCTTTCCCTACCCACCCAGTCTCACAGCCTGGATCTCTCTGAAACTTCATCTGGTGTCTTCACCTTCCCTACATCAGAGCCCAGAGCTCCAAGTTGTCCATAACTTGAGATTTTTAAGCAAGGCTCTCAAACAGCCTTGTGCTGGATACTGGCATGGAAGAAGAGGATGGTGTCCCTAACACACAAAGCCACTCTGAGTTCCCCTTATCCCCTAGCAATTCCCTGCCTTCTGGGTCTATTGCTGAAAGAGAACATAAGCTCCTCTGACACTGACCTGGACAAGTGCTGTGCATTTGGGAAGATGGAGAAAAAGGATAAGCAGAAAACATCTTTAAGCACATTATCAGTCTGCTTGATTTCGGCAGGCTGCTCCATTTGGCCTGACCCTGATCTTTGGAGGAGGGACCCTTAAGACCAGAGGCTGGCAAAGCATGGGCTCCCTGGGAAGTAGTGAGCTGCAGGAACAAACTGTTCCTTTCCTCAGAACAAGCAACCCTGCAAACTCACCCTTACTGGAACAAAAAGCATTAAATAATTTTTCTTCCTCCCATTTTCCTTTAATATTACAGTCACTGGACTCTTACTGCTTATTGACTAGACCACTCATTTGCCAATTAAGCACAAGTAAAGCTCTTAAATTATTGTTCAATGCTGATGATTAGCTCCTGTAAGAGTACCTAACTTCCTCCTAGCTAGCTGAGTCATCTCTCTCCAACTAGACTGTATGCTCGTGGAAGACTCAGGCAGAACCCTAGATGTCTTTGCTTTGCCCACAAAGAGTCTTGCTAATTTTGGGGATGGAACTGACACTCAATGCACTCATTAAGCTATGGATGAGGGTTTTAGGGGCTTATAAACATTATGAATCTAAATCAACAAACTGAGACATGCAAAAAAATCTACTTCTTTATTTTCATTAAATCAAATTAATTTCCATTTTGAGTTCTCATCTTCCTAGACTTGCAAGAATTTCCATCTCAGGCATTACTGGGGTATCCTTTCTCCTCGGGGTCTCCCCCAGAATTCAGTTGGCTTCCACAGTGCTCAGAAAATCAGAGTCATGGTCACTGCTGACATCCTCATTGTCCTAGCCAATGGTGAACCCTTAAAGCCTGGTGTCTCTCTGCTTCCATACCCAACCTGAAGAGAAGGAAATTTTGTCATTAGGAGCCTAATGTCAGGCTCTCTAGGTTCATTATTCACCCTACCAGGAAATCTTGTCACCGGTTTGAGTAAGGGGGTCTCACATTGCTAAGCTCAAGTCTCTGCCAGGCTTCCCCACTGCCTCCTCCCCAGTCCTGGTGTCTCATTAAGAGTCTGAGGCAAATCGCAATCCCACTCCTCTTGCTGCTGTCCAAGGCATTCATCCATCTCTTAAATGGCATCACCAAGACTAGTCAGGACAATCTCTCATTCAGAACATAATTAGGAGTCAATGTGCTTACTAAAAAAAGTACAAAGCAGTCCTGTCCACTTTTGGCGAATAGAACAAAGAACAGAAAAGACCACATGTGGAGCCCTGGCCTGTATGGCTCGGTTGGTTGGAGTGTCCTCCCATACATCAAGGGGTAGCAGGTTCGGTTCCCAGTTCCAGCACCTGCCGGGTTTCTGTTTTGATCCCCAGCCAGGGCATGTGTGGGAGGCAACCAATCTCAGTTTCTCTCTCTCCCATACCCCCTCTCTCTGAAATCCAATTTTAAACAAAAAGGTCCACATGTGGAAAGAAAAGTAGAGAGACTTTGTATATGATTTGGGTTCTTTGGTTGTAAGCAATTGAAACTGACTCTAAAAAATATAGACAAAATAATAATAATAATTTATTAGGACAACAAAACATTGGGTTATGTCCTAGAACTAGAAGGAAAATATAAACAAGCAGTCCTTAAGAAAGACAGGAAAAAAGCAGTTCCAAGAATTTCAGTCAGAATCTCACAGATGAAAGAAGAATGACTCAGCTCTGGCCACCTCTGTCAACAGGTCATTCACTAAAGACTGAACTCCCAGGAGAGAGTCTAATGGGCCTAACCCAGGTCATGTGCTCGCCACCTCTTGGGTAAGAGAGTTGAAGACCAAGGAGCACTTAGGTCAATTGGTTCACAAAACACCTTGAAGAGGGGACAGAGAGTTCCCCTAAAAGCAAAGTAGTGCTGCTTCCTAAGGACGAGCATACTGGGTAAAATGACTGGTAGGCAAAATGACTAGTGCCATCACACAAAAGAGAGCACTTTCAGGTGAAAAGTTGCCAGGGCCAGAGCACTGTGTATGGAGGAAAGCAAAATATCCTCGCCAATATCAATGACAGCTGATACTTAAAATGAACTTGGAATACTTGCAGATGCAAGAGCTGGTCAAAGAAAAATAATACAAGACTTATATACGAAAATGATCACCCCAGAGCAGACTGCATGGGAATAGAAAAGAACAGGCCATCTCCTATAGGGTCAGGATATTTGGAAACACTTAGAGAAGAAAACTATATCACAGACCAAAAAGTAGACTGCTTTCTTAGGGGTAAAGATTTTATCAATTTTTCTGGAAGGAGCAACTTGTGTTTTATTCAAGAATCTCACTCCAAAAAACATATTTCATTGATGCATAAAGGTATATCTAAGCTAGCTATATATTAAGATACACATAATTCTCATAATTATATGTGAGTTCAATTATTGTCAACTAATTTTTTATGGTTTTTCAAAAAGTCCCTAATTAAAGAATCCATCATGTAATCATTAAATATTGATACCTTGACTGGGTATCATTCTGGGGAAGAATCGCAGACGTGTGCAGAAGGTAGAGAAAGCTTTGGGGAAGAGACCTTCATGAAACACATAGGTGACACCACATGGCGCACCCCTCCCCCAGCCCAAAGAAACCTAAGTGAGTCCTCATTGCAGGCTGACCATTGTAAGCAGATTCACAGGGACTTCAATCATGCCAATACTCCAATTAGAACCTCGCTAGTATCAGAATGTAATGAAAGTCTATACACAGAGATCAGGCTGCCAGATTTTCTCCCAACCCTGCCCACCCTCCACCATCTAAGCCGTGCCCAAAATCCTGACCCACAGAAACTTTGTAATAACAAATGTTTGTTGTTCTAGGCTGCCTAGTTTGTGGTAATTTGTTACACAGCACTAGGTAATTAAAACAGAGAGCAATAAAAGTATATTATTTAGAAATGAAGCAAATGCTATGGCTGTGAATGGGGGAGGAATATGAGAAAGTATTATATTTTTCCATATTTGGTGTTTAAAACCATTTGGATAATTTTAGCAGGAACATTCCTTTGATGCAAAAACATTTTCAAGTAAAAACTTAGACATAGTATAGGACCCTTGAGGTGGGTGTGATTACTTGAGATCGTCTGAAACGGGGAGAGCTAGGCACAGCAGAGTCTGAGGGGAAGGCGAAAGTTGGGGCTGAGAAAGACCAGGTGCTGATACACCGTGCAGAGGGTCAGAAGCAGCATCCTAAGCTCCACAAAGAGCAGGGAAGAACTGGAAACCAAACCCTTGATGAAACTGGCGAGAAGGCGGATTATGATACTTACAGCTGAGAACCATGTAACTGCTCAGAAAACCAACTGGTATCTATGGCTTGCTTTACAGGGTACCAGGAACATGGTACAAGGTGTGTTGAGCTGACCTGGGGTGCAGGATTAGAACAGAAAGTAAATTTTGGTTTTCTTCTCCTCAAAGGAATATGTTTACTTGAACTTACAATGTAAATATTACTTAGTATTCTAACTTTTTTATTTAACATACCCAACTCATCTGTCTCTTAATTAGTCCATTTATTTCTAATTACTGCAATATTTCATTGATTAAGTGAATCAATTTCTTTAAATCATTGTAATATTGCTGAATATTCATGTTATTTCAAGTTTGTCCTACTAACATTATTATAATGAACATCTTCATTCTCATGGCATTTTTCTTTGGAAAATTCTCAGTTCTAGAATCCCTGAATTGAGGGTATACACATATGTCTGGATCTGGATAGGAATTACCATATTGCTTTCCAAAAGGCTTAAATCATCTTAAATGCATGAATGTCTTTGTTTTACAATTATTTCTCTACCATTTGGTGTTTACTTTAAATTACTTTTGTTTCAGCTAATTTAGTAGAAGTAAAGTCATATATCCGGTTTTCTTTAATTTTCATCTCTTAATTTCAAGGTAGAATAAAGTTTTCCTTTCTGTTTGCCTACCATTGGTCTCGTTTCTTGAGTGGATAGTCTAGTCCCTTGATTTAACTGCATTCCTGACTTCTCTCATGGCTCCTCCCATTCCTCCTCCTCCCTAACACAGGTAGCCCACCCACGATGCTGGCCTGAGCCCACTTCTCTTCAGATACCCTCTCTCTGATTTCATCTATCACTCTGGAGCAGTGTTTCTCAGAGGGTGGACTGGGTTCCTTTTCCAAAAAAGTCACCTGAGACACTTTTAAAATGCATATTTCCTTTCCTGAGCCAAAATACAGAAATAGAATCTTCCGGTGAGCCCCCTGAATCTACCTCTTAAGTAACTTCCCAAAAGTGATTCTAGGAGATGACAACCGTTAGAGTAGGTCCCCAAATTTGTCCCTCCCATTTCAGTGTTTCGCTTGCTCTGCACCAGTGCAGACCAGCTGCCTCCTGGATCTCTCCAGGCAGCTGTCACTCCAAACTCCACACACCCACGATAGCACCCCCATCTTCCAGCACACCCCGTCTCTCCCAGGCACCCTCAGCACTGCTGCAAATCAGCTCCCGCTGCCTTCCCTTCTGCTGGAAGCAGGAGTCCCATTCTCTCAGTCTGTCGGCCCCACACTGCACAATTCAGTACTGATGCCTGTTTCCAAACTATTCTTTGAAGGAGATTCCCCTTTTGATAAAGGCCTTGCGGCCTCTAGGGTGATGACTAGCCTTTCTGTTTGTCTACATGTGACATGATGTCCAGAAAGCATAGTCCAATGTGACAGGTATTATCAGCACCATCAGGTAGACATGAGGCTCTCTGTGCATCTCTAATGGAGCCATATGCAAGCAAGAGGGTCTATCAGAGGGACTGAGAGCCCGACACCAAGCCTGACCCAGGGACAGGATGAGAGCACAGGGTGAGAGAAGAGGCCACCACCACCACACAGAGCAATCAGGAGGAAAACAGGATTTCTTCATTCTCTAGACCCTAATCTCTGTGTTCTAAATGCATCTGCTGGCAAGTCATATGTTTGCTTCTGCACAGTTCTGAGGGGAGGAGGCTTCCTGAAAACTCCTCCCTCCATCTATCGAGGTACACCCACCTCCTAAACTCCATGTACCCTGGGTCTTCACACCACCTTGGGGCCCTCCAAAATTATTCTGAAAACAAATAATTCAGATGAAGATATAATCAAATCAGTGTGCTCCCACTCTGTGCTGTATTTTCATTTTTAAAAAGGAGACTGGGGAGGGCAATGCTCACCCTGAAAGGATATATTGATAACATTGGGATTTCTAGACCTTGACTGTCCACATCAAAGGCTAGAGGGAGAGGAAGAGGCATCCAGGCAACCTTCCCGATCACCAGCAAGTCCACAGATTATAGGTTCTATCCACGCCAAGGTCAGCTCTGGCTTCCAGTTTAGTGGAGGGGCTCTTTGCCGCAAAAGCCAGTTTTCTCAGCCTGTATTCCCAAATTGCTATTCCCAAAGTATGTCCCAAAGAAACACCAGTCCCCTGTATACACTATGGTCCTCTTGGAGATTCTGAATGCAGATTAAAAGTTTAGAGAAACTGTCTCGTAAAGAATTTTGCTTACCTTTAACCCAATTTTCCCTAAATTTCTTGAGCTTTGACACCTTTTCCCTAACTACTGCCAATTAGCATGGTAGGCAAGGCAACCAGTAGCCTGTGGTACACACTTTAATTCCATATCAGTTGTTGGTTTTTTTTTTTTCAAATCCTGTTTCTTTTTTTATTTATTTCATATCAGTGAGTTTTCTCGTTTTTGATTTCTAAACCAAGTTTGCAGTTTACTAGGAGCCTTTCTCTAAAATAGAAAGAATGCTTGGGGAATTATTTAGGAAAATGCAGCTTCTCTAAAAAGAAGAAGAATGTGTTTCTGCGACACTGCCTCTTTTTTCACTCATTCACATTCATTCGTTCGTTCATTCACTCACTGGACCAGTTTATTCCCAGAAGCACAGTGATAAATGCTACCAATCCAAGGGAAACGGTGAGTCCTTTGACAGAGATGAGAATAGAAAAGTCTTATTTCTTTTCTAGCTGAGAAGGGAAGGGGGAAGTAGGCAGGTCAAATAAAGCTCACAGCAAGGCTGATAGTAGAGGTTAGGAAATTTGGTTGCAAGTGAGAGAGACCCAACTCTGATTAGCTTAAGAAAAAGAGAGGATGTATTGGCTCATTACTTGGGAAGTCCAAGGAAGGTGCTGGCCTCAGATATCTGTCTCTCATCTGTTTTTCTCTCTGTAGTTTTAATGACTGCCAGAGCAGGTAGGTTTTTTTCCATGAGACAAGGAGGACAGCAGCCCCCAATTCATTTATATCCTTCCAGCAACAGGACCAAAATGGCAAGGCCCCTTCCCTAGCTCTCTCTGGCAGTCTTGGAGAAGGATTTTCATGGCCCCTACCATCCTTAATCCTGCATTCCCAGACCCATCCCTACAGCTAGGTGCCTATCAGCCTGCAGCTTCAAGTGAGTTCCTCCCAAGACCCACAGGGACCCCAGGGCAGAGTTGGAGATGGCACAGTTATCACATCTGTCATTTCACACCATGTAGACAGTGAAATAGAAGATGAAATTTCCAAGCAAGCCACAGGGAGGTTGCATGAAATTTCACAGTGTAACTTTCAGGGGTCATCTTTTTTGTTTTCTCTTTTTTTGTTGTTTATTTTGTTCCAGATGGGAAAGTGAACAGCTCACAGGCTAACTGTATTTTTCTTTCCTTACACATTTTTTTTCTTCCTCTGCCCTACTTTCCTCCAGAGGGAAAGGTAAAACCACTGCTTTTAGGAGGAAAGAAATTTCAGTTATGGTACTAACAGGGTATGTATTTAAGAATCAGAAAATCTTACCTAAACTACTTGTGGTTTTTTCATTGCTTTGCTGACTTCTCCAACTCCAATGTCTTAGTGTGGCATCAAGGGCTATTGCGTTTTGATCTAGAGAGGCATAGGAAAATAGGATCTATGATCTTTTGAAACTGCTCATTCTCCCCTCACCCCCAAAAATTAAAATAAGTAAACTGATTGCTACTTCAGAGTAAAAAATCCTCAGTATTACAACCCATTGAACAATTTTACACACATACACATGTATTATTTGTATTCATATGCTAACACATACTAGATTTCTTTAACAATGGGTCAAAATTCTTAGACTTCATTCAGAGTCCATAATAAAGAGTCTTCAGCTTTGTCTTCTTAAGGCAAATCGAATTCTAGAATTTTAATGTTTCACATATTGTGCTCTGGGAACTCCATGCATCAAAGTTGCATGGTTGCTTGTAAAACACAGTCCTGGGCCCTGCTCCATATCAACTGAATTAGAATCTTTTTGGGGAGAGTGTCTCAGGAATCTTTGTTTCTAAATCTTCCAGAATTATATTTCTATACCTTAAAATATGAGAAAACCTGTTATAGAATTTTAAAGATTTTTATTAGGATTTCTGAGTTGTGTCAGATATTTTTATATTTCTAAGGTAGAATAAACTTCTTGTGAATTCCATAAACTTTAGTTTGTCTGTAAAAATATAATTAGCAATCCTTGTGGATTGTGCTCTTTTGAAGTTCTGTGACAAATGTAACTATAAGTATAATTGTATGACACAGAAGTTCTTCAGATTTAAAAACATTCACTCTAAATAAGGTACGTATTAATGAGTAGGATAGGTAAATTCCATTGTAATAAACTTTTGTGTTATAACAAACAATGTGATTTTGTTATAATAGGTACATCGCAAGAACCAATGTGATAATTAAGATACAACAGAAATGAATCAGAGTTATAAAAACTTTATGAAAACTCATTATAGTTATGAGTTTTCTTTCAAATCAACAACTTCACCTTTTTATAAAGGACTTTATTTCCAATCCAACCCAGCAATAAGAAGCCAATATACACAATCCAGCTCCTTCCACCAGCAGTACAACTGGTGCTGCCCGCAAAGGCCTTGCCTTTTAGAGCTAGAAGACCCTTAAGGATTGTGAATTCCAACCCCTCCTCCTACAGGCAAGGAAATAAAAAACCAAGTCATATGGTTGATGACAGAAAAGAAAGGAAAACCCGGGTGTCCTGACTGCCCTGTTCTTCTCTTATAGAAGCTTAAGTAGCCCTCAAAGATACCCAAGCACAGAATCAAATGGTTCTTCAGGGGTGGGTGTGAGCAACCATTCTTTTTATATAACAGATAAACTGTGGAGTAAACAGAAAAGGCCATATGAAACGTAAGACTTGAAATAAATGCCATTCATCCACCTTGAAGTATTCATTTCTTTTCTCCTGCAATTCAAGATATATGGTGGAAATGTTTGAAAAACCCAGAGTTACCCCAACTTCCCTAACCAAAATCTAACAAAGCTAAAAGAGAGGAAATGTGACCCCAAAATATCAGGGGTAATTACTTGATACCTACCCAGAAAGACCCAGAGTGGTTGAAAATAAATCATGCAAGGTTGTTAAGTTCATCTCAGATGATTTATTGAGCTCTCGGTCTGTGCATAGGTTTCATTTATTCATTCTGTTATTCAATAATATATACTAAGCACCTACTAGGAGCTAGAAGATGTGCCATGCCCTAGCAATACGAAGATGAATGGACAGGAGGAAGCAAAATTAAAGCCATAATTACAGTGTGTTATATTACTGGCTATAGAATCAGGAGCTATGGCCACAACTACTCAGGTAAGTTGAATCAGAGAAGGCTTTACAGTGGAAATGGCAGTGGGTTGAGTCATGAAGGACAACTAGGAGTTTATCACATAGAATATGGAAAAGGAAGAGAAAATCACTCCAGGTCAGGGAACAGCAAATGCAGAGGTATGAAAGGGTGAGGAACAGTCAGGTAAGCAGTTGGAGACAGAGATCTAGAAATGAAGACAATCATATAGATATAAGCTTTATTTTTCACGCCATCTAGCACAATGCTGTCATCTAGCAAAGCCAAATGATTCTTTAATTTTTTTTTTTTTATCCTCATCCGAGGACATTTTTGCATTTATCTTCAGATAGAGTAGGAGGGAGAGAGGGGGGAAGAGAGAGAAAGAAACATTGATGTGAAAGAGACACACTGAGTGGTTGCCACCCACACGACCCCAACCAGGCTGGGGACAAACTGCAACAGAGGTACGTGCCCTTAGCGGGAACCGAACTCGGGGCTCTCTGGTCTGCTGGCCCACGCTCTAACTGCTCAGCCAAACCGGCCAGGGCTGATTTTTAAATTTTTTTTTTTTAAATCTACCTTCCTTGGGCAAGAGACTCCAAGAGTCTAGAGACGGGTGACTGAGCCAGTCTGTCCATGAGAGGTGGCTTCAAAACAGGAAAAAAAAAAAAAAAAAAAAGGGATCTGTTTTTACTTCCTATCTGTACAGTCTTGGATACCTTCCCAGCTCTCAAAGTCCACCTCTTTCAGAAAGACTTCTAGGATTTCCAGAGTCCAAATAGAGTCGTTGGAAGGAAGGCAGGAAAGGTGTTTTAATGATTAAATTTAATAGGGGGAATTATGGATCCCCAGGTTTACCATAAAATTTTGTCTCCTTTCCAAGTCCTTGGTATGCAGATCATATAGTAATTTTTTGCGTGGGTGATAGTTATGAGTTCAAACAGGTTTCTGCTACTTACACGCTCTGGACTTCGAGGAAGTCATGTAACCTCTCAACAAAATGTTTCTGGTTGTAACACCTGCTAGCTTACTGTGAAGCTTAGACATGATGAGAGGGAAAGCACCTGTCACAGATCCAGCCTATACTGGGCCTCCCATTGGAGTAACTGTTATGTATTATTAGAGCAGTTTCATTCATTCAACAAATCTTTACCATGTAGAAGCCAGAAGGAATACAAAAATAAATCGAAACTGGATTTTGCTTCTAGTACCTCACAATCTAGAGCAGAGATTAGAACAGATTCAAATCGCTATAGTATAAGGAGGAAAGCAGTTACTACCAAGAGAACGCAGACAGTTTTGGGGAAGTTGGGAGGACAGAGGTTACGTTAGTGCGGAGGGAGGTGGTGGGGAAGAAGGAGAAAGGATTTGGGGCTGAGAATGAAGGAAAGGAGAAGCTTCTCAGCTGGGCACTTTCACCCCTTTGGATGTGGGTATGGCAAGTATCCGAGTATGGGTCTGCCCCCTCCCAGATGAAACAAGAGAGGTTAGGGGAAGTAACACACTCCCTCAACTTCACACTCCAAGTTACAGGGAGCCAGGACGGGAATTCAGAACTCCCCACCCTTTATCCAAAGCAGGCACCATTACCACACTCTACCCCCTAGAACCAGGGCTATTTGCAGGTGTAGCGGACAGGACAGTCCAGGGAAAGCAGCAGTAAGGACGTGATGGGGGTCATTGAACACTGTCCCACGTCGGGGCAGAGCAGAAGCTCGGCGGTGGGGGCGCTGTAGCGGGGAGGGGCGGGCAGGCTCCGGAGGAGGTGGGAAGACCGGCCAAGAGGCGGGGAGAGGGGCGCGGGCGGCACTCCAGGGCTGTCAGGGGCGCGCCCAGCCGCAGGAGCCCGCACTCAGGCTCTCCGGCCATGGGGCAGCCGACCCCGGCACAGTGGCCGCTGCTGGCGCTGCTGGCGCTGCTGTTGCTGCTGCCGCCGGCGCTGCCGCGGGCGCTGAGCGGGGCGCACTGCCCGGAGCCCTGCAGCTGCCCGCCCGACGGCGCCCTGCGCTGCCCTGGCCCGCTGGCCGGCCTCACCCGACTGTGAGTACGCGGCGCCCCCGCCTGGGACCCTCGCCTTCTCCCCGCCACCTTGCCTCCCTATTCTTTAACTTCTTTTACCTGATACCTTGGAGAAAGACCATTAGCCCTATCAAACCCACCGCCTTGTAGGATGATGAGAAGCCAAAGCTTGGGGTCTGTCTTTACCAGCCTGTGCCGCACCTTGGATTTGGGCCCCACCTGCTGGCGCACCCTCCAGCCCTGGCGCCCCGGGTCCCCTCTTTCTCCATGGATGGGGCTGTAGGCAGGGGGTGTGGAACTGCCCAAAGCTACAGGGGAAGGCCTCGCTCCCTACGCTGCTGGAAGGGGACAGGGCGTGATGCTGTTCAATCAGCAGCTATCTCTGCCCCCAAATCTTAGCACGGTCTTTGAGCCTTGGGCCTGCCCGGTTGGTGAAACTTACTGTGCCCCTGGTATCCTGTGGTCCTCTAGGAATGATGTGTTCAGGCCCTATGGCCAGGGGTGACCTGGTCACTCAACCCAGACTGCTGGGGAGCCACCTCCCCCAACCAGGGCCCACCTACACCTTAGTGAGCATGCAAGCCACCGCTCCACCCCTGTCCCAGATGGACTGGCATTTCAACCAAGGCCTAATCAGCCAAAGGCCCTGTGTGCCACCTTGGGCAGGCCACCATTGGCTCCACACTCACAGGGGTGGTTAAGGAAATTGTATACATCAGCAAGCAGGTGGAAAGTTGTTTGCTGAAATAATAGGGTGAAGAGAAGGGGGCCTTTAGTGCTAGTGTATCAGAGTGTCCCCAGGTCTCCTTTCTTCAGTTTAGAAAAAGGTACTACACATAATATGATTCTATTTATATAAAATGTCCAGATACACAGGAAGTAGATTAGAAGCTGTCAGGCTGAAGTAAAGGCCAGATGACTGCTAATGGGTGTGGCTTCCTGGAGTGACAAAAATTATCCAAAATTAGTCTGGCCAGTGTGGCTCAGTGGATTGAGCTTCAGTCCCATGGACTGAGAGGTACCGGTTTTGATTCCTAGTTAGGGTACATGCCCGGGTTGCAGGTGTTTCTCTCTCACATTGATGTTTCTATCTCTCCCTCTCGCTCTAAAAAAAAATCAATTAAAACACTTAAAAAATTATCTAAAATTAGATTGTGGTGGTGGTTGCACAACTCCATGAATATACTAAAAGTGATTGCATTGTACACCATAAATGGGTGAATTTTATAGTATATGAATTACATTTTGATAAAGTTGTTAGAAGTGAAAAGGAAAGAAAAATAGTACTATAAAAGTATCCAAAAGACACCAGGCTAGTGGAAGTCTTGATGATGTTTTAACAATTAGAGGTGATGGAATTCCATGCTATGGGAGGAGATTCCCCTCCCCCAATTCCTTGGACCCTAGCAGTCTGTCAGAGGCCCACTTCACTGAGGGGCATCCCCTCCCTCCTGAGGGGCTGGACTTCTCCCCTGGAGGAGTTAGTGGCCTTCAGGGAATATTTGTGGTTGACAGACACAGTTTAAAGGTTGAGGGGTTTATATTAATTAGTTTCCATTAATTATCTTGTCAGCTCAATTCCCTGAAAGTGAGGATCATGCTGATAGAATTTATTTCAATCAATCAACAAATCTATGGAAGCTGCCTTCAAAGTCCCAGCGCTTGTCCTTCTCTGACAAGCCTCTCATCCTGCTCTTATGAATGATTGTGCCACTGACAGCCTTCCTGATGTGCCCTGGTACTCATCACACAGCTTACAAGACACTGAGATCCAAAGAGATAGAGTAACCTACCCAAGGTCCCGCAGCTATTGAGGAGTAGCAAAGACACTTCATCTATTAATTATCTTTTTATGTTTGCTTTCTTAGTGAGAAAATTACATATATATATATATATATATATATATATATATATATATATATATTTCCCAGTTTCTCCAAGTTGGCACTGTGTGGGAGGCAGGGTAGGTGGACCAAGTCCCAGCTTCTTTCAGATTCAGCTTTTCACTGAGATCTCTCAACAATTCCTCTGGCCACATCCACCATGGCTTCAGGAGCATATCCCTTCCCTGGAGAAGACTGAAGTGAAAAGAACAAACAAAACAAAAATCACCCTGGCTGGTGTGCTCAGTGGTTAGAGCATCAGCCCGAGCACAGAAGGTTGGTTGGAGGTTCGATTCCCAGTCAAGAGCATGTACCTGGGTTGGGTGTGTGGGGGAGGCAACCAATGGATGTGTCTCTCTCACATAAGCCTCTCTCTCTCCCTCTCTCTCTCTCTCTCTTTCTCTCTCTCTCTCTCTCTCTCAATGGAAAAAATATCCCTAGGTGATGATTAACAACAAAAATCCTCTTGTTGCCCACAGCACAGTTTAGAGAAGCCAAGAACCCCTCAAAAAGATTTTAAGGGTTGACTAGGTTTAGAGGTGGAGTGTGAGACAAGGTAAGTGCTGCTAGCACATTAAAGCTGACTAGTCTTGCTCCCAAAAGGAGTTAGTTGTCCAGGCGCTGAAGCCCTCTGCCATCCCTGTAGGATTCTAGAGAACCCTTGCCTTCCTCCCTTCACACGCACTATCTTGGCGTCCACACCAGGAGCATCTTCTCCTAGACATTAGGTCAACATGCATGCTGCCCCTCACAAGGTGGGACTTCCTGAGGATCAGACAATCAAGAGATGACCTCATTCTTCAGTTGAAACCCCTTTGGACATGGAGCCCATAAAGGCCCAAACAGGAACTTCTTCAGCAGGATGTGGTCACAACAGCAATATGACAAAAGAGATGCCTAAGAAGGAATAGGAGGGTAGATACTTTAAGGCAATGTTCCTCCAACTGTGGTCCCAGAGCAGAAGCAGGAGCATCACCTTGGAAATATTAGACAAGCACACTCTTTGGCCCCAGCCCTACTCTGCTGAACCAGAAACCCCGAGGGTGTGGTCCAGCAGTCTGTGTTTTAACAAAGTCCCCAGGTGATTCTGATGCATGCTGAAGTTTGAGAACCAATTGCAAAAGGCAGCTGTGATCAAATTAAAACCCCAAACTCTGAAACATACGAAAAATAAGCTGGATTGAGAAAAATGTTTTGTTTTTGTTTCCTTTAAAGAGGAATGGAGAAGGACAGACACTGACAGTAAGGGATGGGGAGGAATAATACTTGATGGGGTGGGATCTCAGTGCAGGTGGGAGGAGAGCATAAGTCTCGGGTACTAGGGGAAGGGTTAATCTTAGAAAGAATAGAGAGTCTTCTGAGTCTTGGGGCAAGAAGGCGTTGGGTAAAGGTATAATTCAACATTGAGGCAAAGGACAGGAAAAGTATACAAGTTCATGTTAAAATCCTCTTTCCTGCCCTGGCTGGTTTGGCTCAGCAGTTAGAGCATCGGACCATGGACCACTGAGTTGAGAGTTCAATTCCGGTCAAGGGGACGCAGTTCGTCCTCGGCCCTGGTCGGGGTCGTGCAGGACGCAACCAGTTGATGTGTCACTCTCACATCAATGTTTCTCTCTCTCCCCCTCCCTTCCACTCTATCTGAGATAAATGGAAAAATATCCTCCGGTAAGGATTAAAAAAGAAATCCTCTTTCCTTAATGATGAATGAATGGAATGGTAAACGGTAATTATTAGATAGACAAATGCTATGAATAACAAGTTATCAGGAGTTTTTAAAAAAAAGAGAACTGAAATTATAAGATAAGGCTTCCAGAAGAAGAGGGATGTGGTCTCACCCTGTTATCCACAGGACTTGACTCAGCAGAGGGAAAGAGCACTCCTGCTTCTGAGGGTGGGAGAAGGCGAGTACCACAGAGCACCTTAGAATTCATCATCAGCCCCTCAGCAGGTGCTAGTTTATGTTTTAACCATTTCAGACCTTGGTAGTCCTGTCTTTTAAGACCTCCAACTAAAGTTCACTATTTGGTTTAAAACGGGGGGGGGGGGGCAGGGGAGCTGTGGACTGTAATTGCTTATCATTGACAAGCCCACTGCTTGCAAATTTTGAAAATGGCATTGTTCAATTCTTCATATCTCTCCGTTCCTTCCATGTTTTATGAAAACTTAGGTATTTAAAATCCAAAATGTGATTTAAAAAAAAAAAAAAGC
Source organism: Tadarida brasiliensis (assembly GCA_030848825.1). Lineage (NCBI taxonomy): Eukaryota > Metazoa > Chordata > Mammalia > Chiroptera > Molossidae > Tadarida > Tadarida brasiliensis. The sequence goes on from CM061270.1 coordinate 46,341,430, forward strand.
CTCCCACATTTTCCCTTGTTTTAATTGGGGAATAGAAAAAATGATTTTAAAAATTTTCTTTCCTTATTAGTTCCAGACAACTGGAAGGGAGAGGGGGAAAAAATCTCACCTTGCCTATGGTTATATAAAGATCTTTGTCTCTATGACAACAGAAAGGTTGATCTGCTTGATATAGAAACAGCTTCTGAAAAATCTGTTTGTAAGAAAATGCTAATAATAATTATGGCAATTTATTTTTTGTATGTTGTCTCTACTGCACAGAGATTAAACTTTTAGACTTTATTATAAGACATGATCCAGAGACTTGGAAAGATAAAATGTGCTGTGTCCATTAGTCCAGTGTCACAGGAGGATGTTAGCACCCTGACATCTTTCCTGGATGTCTGTCTCCTTCCTCCTGCAGTGGAAATCAGGGTCCAGAACACCGTGTTGTAGAGGGATGTGCAGAAGGAGGGTATGGTCCCTGACCTCGAGGAGCCCACAGTCTACGTGGAAACACACCCAAGAGACTGATATACATGGGGAAAGAGGCAACAAGGCTCTAAGGAAATCAGAGAATAGACCAATCACTGTGGCCTGAAATCTCCAAAGGCTTCACGAGCCAAGGGTCATGAGGCTGAACCTTGAGAGAGAAAAGGGAAGAGTCCAGGTGGAAGAACCACAGGTTATAGTAGACTAGAGAAGCATAGAATAAGGTTGAATGGATTTTTTTCCCTCTAATTATGCCTCTCCCAGGCTCCTTGGGGGAATTTGTTTTTTAAAGCAAAGATATGAAGTCATCAAAAACATTTTATTTAATTATCCAGAGGGTTGTGCAAAAAGAAAAAAATTCCAATATGCAGTTTTTGACTAATAAACATTCAAAGTCATTCTTGGACAGTTAATTAAAAGACATTAAGTAAAAATCATGATTTGAAGTCATTTCCCCATGAAGCATTCCTCCAATGTTCCCTCCCCCCTTCCCCCACACACAAACACACCTACTTGCTTCAATACCTTGCACTTATGTACATGTTTGCATGTATTCCACCACAGTGCAAGCATTAATTCACCGTGTGCCTCTTCTGCTACAGCAGGGTTTCTCAACCTAACACAACTGACACTTGGAGTCAGATAATCATTTGTTGGTGACTGTTTTGTACACTGTAGGGTGCTTAGCAGCAACTCTGACCTCTACCCACTAGGTGCCAGTAGCGCTGCCCTCCCAAATTGTGACAACCAGAAATGTCTCTGGATACCTGACAAATGGTCCCTGAGGGTAAAATCTGCCGCTCTTGTGTTTGAATCATTGTGCTAAAGTGAGAACCAATTGAAGAGGCCTTATTCAACTCAAGATTCCCAGAATTTCTCAGGCGGTATGATTAAAGTGTTTACTGAGCTACATGTATGATGATCAAACTGAGTAGATAGCTGAATGAGAACAATGAACCTATGCAAAAAGGAAACACACGTTAATTGGCATGTACCATATCTAAATGTCATTTTAAAATTCTCCATCCTAGAGAATGGGGAGGCCAGGGGTGCTATGGCTACTGGAGGGAGTTCTCCGTGTTATGTCAACATCCAGGTCCCAGACATTGCAGACCCAAGTCTGTCCTTGGAATGGGCCATAGTAGACATATCAGCTTCAGAGAAGCAAGACTGGAAGCTTACCTATATCAATGTACCCATCCAGACTTTTAATTTTTATTGTCTATTTGTTTTAACTCACTCATTAGGAAAACAAATCAATCTCCAACCTAGGATCCATTAAAACAAAACAAAACAACTATCAAGGCAGCCTGAATTGAGACCAGTGGGTTTCCAGTCCAGGACACCAGGTAGGAGCACACAGGACAGAGGGAAGCCTAACAAATTCTTGTAAGTAGGACAGTTTGTCCTACCCTCAGCTTCCCTAAAGCTGGCCAGACCAAAAACACTCAGAATTCAGAAAGTTCGTGTCCCACCTGCCTAGCCCACAACAAGCAAAGGCCCCAGGTAGCAGTTGATCTTGCACCTCGGTTCTGACTCAGCTCCCCGAGCTATACCTTCAAGGCAATTCTTAAACACGGCTGTGCCTATAAACAGGCTCCTTGGGGGAAGCTTTGCAAGAACCAGATTTTATTAGCTTAAAAATCATCCTTTTGGGGAAAGTGAATGATGGCCCCTAGTGAGACACTAAAAAGCAAACAATAGAGTTCCCCAAATCTCAGTGGAAGTGGAGAGCCAAAAGGTTAACATACAGACCTTTCTGGCACTGGATCCAGCTCCCCCCTTGGAGAGCAATAATTCTTTGGGTTTTCTCTTGCCTTATTCTTTTTTTTTTTTATTTCAAAAGCGGTGTCAGATTAACTCAAGGCTCAAGTTCTGCTCCTTTACCCACTTCTATCTTCTTCCAAAGCCCTTCAATCGAGCCTCTTTTCATGTCTTAAAATGAGGCCTGAAAGCTTTCTTTCCAAAACATAGTCTCCCAGAGCAGCTGCACCAGACAGTGTCTTGGCCGTGTGTAACTCTGATCTTACACAAGGAACGTTAAAGCCAGTTGAGTCAAGGTGGTGGGGAGAGGCCCTGCTGCTCACATCCAGGCCTCAGAGGGCTGGCTCCATGGGAGCATATGTATTCTGTTCTGGCAATTCCCTGGGTGTGCGAAAAATCACATTTAATGCAGATTTTAGCAAGTCTCCCACCAGCTATGTTTTTTTAAGATGGGAATTAAAATAATTCCTCCTACCAGGCAGGTGGTCTCTCTGACTTGGTGGGCAGCTTCGAGCAGCTTCTCTACATGGTCCTCATTTACTCCCAGCTTCTGCCTCACTGGGAGATGAAACCCCCTCCCCGCTGGCAAACCATTCACAGCTGCTCTGCGTGGCCCTGAGCCACAGCTCTGGAATGCCACCTGAACCAAATTCAGAATCATCCTTGACTCTGATGAAGTGGGGTGACTCCTGAGTCCCTAATTCTACCTCATGAGCAACAGCAGATAGCATTTCTGAGCCCACGGGGATGAGGATGCTCTGTTATGACAGAGTCCAACACAGCCCCCAAATGATCTGAATTGATCAACAGGACAAAGACCAGGCAGACCTGAGTTCTAGCACCAGGTCTCTTGGCCCTAATTTGCTACTGATAAAACCTCTGTGCTGTCTGTAAAAGGGTGTGATGATTGCTGGCCCTGAGTGGGTATGACTGTGGTGCCGACAAACCAGACAGCAGAGCCAAAAGTACTGGGAAGTAAAGGTTTCACATAACTACAAAGTATTATTGTAACAATCTGATGATGCAGAGAAGACTGCATTTACTGTTCAACCTCATAGCCCATATATGAGGTTGGACAGTAAATATCTATCTTCCAAGGGGCAAGCCTGGTGGACTAGTTTTGTTCCTGGTAGGTGTTAATTAGAGAAAATGACCCACTAGGTCTTCTCAACCTTGAAGGTGAATTAGTTAGAATCCCGAAATAGCAGAGCTCATTATTGCCTGGAGTCTGATATGCTGGTCTTTTCAGCCCAGGCTGAGCTGCCTCTCAAATAGGCCACCTAACACCTGATTATAGGCTGCTTTCTATCATTCAGTTGGGTCACTCCTGTCTGCCCAGCGAAAGCATCTGAGTCCTTTCTGCATCATTTCTTTTCCCCATTCCTGTTCCCCATCCCTAAGCCTCAGGCTGGAAACATAGAAAACTTTCAGGTCAGACTCACTGACCACTCAGGAACTAAATACTGAAATGGACACATCAACATGCAGGGTCCAACGACAGTCCTCAGACTGTAGCAGAAAGAGTACTACAGTTTTCAGATGACTACAGGGAACAACAGAAGGTGATAAAAGCCAGATAAAGGTTATAAACAAAGTCTGATAGGAGCTCAGGGAAGGAAACCTTCCCTGAGAGCCAGAGTAACAAAGAAACCTTGGTGGAGGCAGCAGTTCTCAACCTGTGGGTCGCGACCCCTTTGGGGGTTGAACGACCCTTTCACAGGGGTCACCCAAGACATAACAGTAGCAAAACTACAGTTATGAAGTAGCAACGAAAATAATTTTATGGTTGGGGGTCACCACAACATGAGGAACTGTATTAAAGGGTCGTGGCATTAGGAAGGTTGAGAACCGCTGGGTGGAGGTATCATTTGAGCTTTATTTTTTAAGCCTCACTCTCCATAGGGGCAGCGGGGTTAATGCTGTTATCCCATAAGGTCAGTCCTGGCCTTTCACACCAGTTCAGTAAAGCCACTGGGAAATCACTCTTCCCCGTCTTCTGCTCTCTCACTGACCACAGCCTGTGCCCTGTCTATGTTATGGGACATCAGTGGACAGGGGACCACTCCCACTGCAAACCATGGACAGGGCTCTGATTAAGGCTTTTCTCACTTGTAAGCACCAGAACTTAATCATAAGGGATGAACTTACCAGAAGAATAAGGAGGTAGAAGATGTGAGCAAGATCCAGAGAGAATCTGGCATTTTAGCAGTAAGAGGTCAGGGAACTTCTTTCTAGATTCCACTTTTACAAGGAGTCAGCTCCAAAGACTCCTGTCCTTCCGTTACAGTGTTAAATTCCCAAGAGAGAGAATCTGATGGCCTGCCCCCTGCCCAGCCCCAAGGCAGGAGCATATGAGCCCAGTCACTGAGGTGCTTCTACCCTGATGCAACCAGCAATGAGATGCTTGCAGAGAAGGGCAGTTTTGAGCCGGGCAACCACACAAGTTGGTATCTGCCGGAAAGCACGCGTGCCAGTAATTTCAGGCACTTCAAACCCATCCTCAGATTAATTAAACTATGTGGTATCTCAGTTGCAACCACCTTTTACAGGAGCACTAAAAATTAAAACAAAATAACATGAAGACGTTTTTAAGTGTCTGGAAACAGAAGCTTGTAATTAAAGCGCTTCCTGGAGCATATCCGCAGTGCCACTGCCCTGACAACATAATACTCTCCCTGCTCTAAAAAATATCTTTGAGAAATCATTACAGATGATGCAGACATTCCCCCAGGAAGAATTCAACATGTAGTTTTATTTACCAGAGTTATTCTTGTCATGTTATATTACCGCTAGGAGAATTCTAGTTTAGGGGGTAAAGTCTGGATTATTTTGCTTTGTGTCTTCAGAAAACTTTAAATGGGTTTTGAGTGAGAGCTTAGATGTATTTACCATTTTCCTCTGAGAATTTATATTTTTAATTTAGTTGTAGCACAAATGACTTGGAAAATCCATTATCCAGGACTCTTCTTGAACATCTTGTTTCACATTATAATTCATAAGCACCTAGCAGCTTCTGGGATGCTCTGGACAGACTGCCTTAAAAGGTGGCCACTCAAACCTCACTTTCCAATGGGAGAGCTCCGACTGAATTTTTTTTTTTTAATCCTCACCCGAGGATTTTTTTTTTTCCATTGATTTTTAGAGATAGTGGGAGGGAAGGAAGGAGGTCGGGGGAGAGAGAGACAAAGATCGATGTGAGAGACACATCAATTTATTGCCTCCCCATGTGCCCCAACCAAGATCGAGGATCAAACCAGCAACCCAGATACATGCCCTTGACCGGGAATCTAACCCTCGACCGTTTGGGCTGAGGGCTGGTGCTCTAACCGCTGAGCCACACCGGCCAGGGCCTGACTGAATTTTTTAAATTAATGAGCAAATGTGAACTCTGCAGAGTGGCTCCCTAGAGTTGAAATATTTAATGGAAAGTTTTCCTTTATTATTTCTTTAAAAGCTATCAGGTGAAGCCTATAAGAGATACCTGAACCCAAATAAAGGTGCCACCTGGGAGTGTTCACCCTTCCTCTCAGTTGTCCTATGTATAATCAGCAGGTAGTTGAGTGTCAGGGACAAGTCCCAGTTTTATAAACTTAAGGATGACCCATGACAAATAGAAGAGTACATTCCAAAGTCCCAAACCCACCCCACCCCACCCCCGACAAGGAAGTAGAGTTATCATTAGGCATATATGGGGTAGCGTGAGTTTTTCACAGTAAGCAGCTATGAATTAAAAGTACTTATTGAGCCCTTATCTTGTGCTTGATGCTGTAGCAGTATTCTATAGACATCTTCTTACTTAATCTAGAAAATCTCTAGGTGAGTTAGCATCATCATCATTCATAGATGTGGAATGAAGTGATGATTTGAACCCAGACAGCCTGGCTGCAGAGACTATGCTCTCCACTATCCCAGTATGCTGCTTCCAGAGAGAAAGCACATGCACTTGGTGGTGAAGACACGTTCCTTCAAGTACGTAGCAGCTGAGAGAAACCTGGAGCCAAGGGTAGAATCTGACCAGCAGAGAAGTGCGGATGTGCCACATGGTGGAGACGGTGTGAATGAAGGCAGGGAAGTGGGGCAAGGTCAGGAAACACAATAGTCCGATCTGTGTAGGGAGGCACTGTCCAGCAGATTATAATGTGAGTCACGTGTGTAACTTTTATTTTCTAGTAACCACATTTTTAAAACTTTTAAAAGGTGAAATTCGTTTTAATAAAATATTTTATTTAATCTGATATGTACGAAATTTTATCATTTCAACATGTAATCAATATAAAGCTATTGAGATACTTCACACTCTTTTTCTTGCCAAGTCTTCAACATCTGGTGTGTATTTTACACTTGCAGTGCATCTCAGTTTGGACTGGCCACGTTTCCAGAGCTCAGTGGCCACGTGGCTCGTGGCCGTGGTGCTGACAGCGCTGGTTCCATGTACTAGTGATATGAGGGGAATGCTGAGTGACAGGGCTGACAAGTGAAGTTCGAGCCCTTATTTGGAGGGCCGTGAACGCAAGGCTGAGACATCTGTAGATAACTGAGGTAAGAGTGATACAGAGGAGTTATAAGGAAGATTAATCTAGACTGGGCAGGGGAAACCCAGGTCAGGGTGAGAGGAGTCTAGCATAGTCAAGGTGGAGAGAAGAAAGGCCGAGAAGAATGGCAATGGAGAAGGAATAAAGGGGCTGGAAGCAAGAGATATGTGAAGGCAGAATCCATCAGCGACTGGGTGTCCAGTGTGGAACAGAAGACATGTTCATATAGGGCACCTGGTACATTTCAAATAACAGTGCAGTGTCAAAACCAACAACCACCACAAACTGTGTAGTTACGAAGTGCTGAGGAGAACCGGAGAACCGAGGAGAGGAAGAAAAACCGTGAAGCTTCGTGGAGGAAGAGGAATTTGCGCTGTGTCTTCGATGTTGAAGGCTGTGAGAGCACATGCCCTCGAGAAGCTGGTGGCTCCATCAGAAGGCTAGGTTTTCACAGGAGAATCAGAGGATCGTGCAGCAGGGTGCATGAAGAAACCCCCAAAGGAAGAGCACTGATGTGATTTGATTAGTGAGGGACATAGCACTGGGCCAGGAATGAAGTGACCTGTTCTAGTCCAGACCTGCCGCTGAACTGCCACGTGGTTTCAGGGAAGTCATTTCACTTGTCCTGACTTAAGGTTCTTCATCTGCAAAGTGAGAGGTTGGACCAAACCACCTGCAAGTGGCCTTTTCACTCTGATTCCTTGAGCCTAATACCATATGTGCTTAAAGAAGTACTCAAACAATAGTTAAAACTACCTGGATGTATTTTTAACACATGTTCCAAAATGTTCCGATGTGAAAGTTAACATATTGGATGTCCATCTATACTGACTTCATATTTCAGTTAACATTGAAGTCTCAGCTTCCTCAAGCTAAATGCTAAAGACAAGAGGCCAATAAATAAACACATACCCAGTAATGAAGTTACCAAATAGATCAATGTGTTTGAAATCGCAAAGATGTAAAATCATTTGGAAAGAAAAAAGCCATTTTATTTCATTCCAAGGTGAAAGCACGTTTGTTGTAATTACTGAGCAGCTTTGAAAAGAACACAGAAATTCTTAAGTCTCTGTTAAATGTAGAACAAGAACTAATGTAGTAAATACAAAAACATTAACAATTTTTTGAATTTTTTTTCTTTTATTGATATATTAGAGAGACAGAGGAAGGGAGAGGGAGAGAGAGATAGAAACATCGACGAGAGAGAACATCAATTGGCTGCCTCCTGCACGCCCCCCACTGGGGATTGGGCCCACAACCTGGGTATGTGCCCTGACCGGGAATCGAACTGGCGACCTCTTGGTGCATGGGTCAATGCTCAACCACTGAGCCACACTGGCCGGGCCATTTTTTTGAATTTAAATAAAGTAATGCTTCTCCCTCCCATTTCAATGAGTTCATTAGACAAGAAAGCTTTCACCATCTCAGATTTCTCTTTTTTCCCCTCCTTTTGATTTTGTAGTGTTTTAAAATTCAGGATGTGTAGCTCCAGCAATAAACTAATCATCTGTAAAAGATGGATGGATGTTTGTAGCTTTCCTAAATCGATAATATAGATGGCTTTTCTAAACAATTAGAGGGAAGTGAATAAAAATATTTCACTTCTGTCATGCTGGGCAGAAGTGAGGCAGGATAGTAAGAAGCTAGGAAAATTCCTTGGCAAGTGGAATGGGGAAACTGAGACAGATAGCACAGACAGATAGCTGATTCAAACAGGCCTCATCCAGCACTCTGACTTACCTGCCTCCTTCTCCCATGCACGACCACTCCCTTAAGCATTAAGTGCTCTGGACAATGAGGTTCTGATCAGCATCAAATAATCTTAGAAATGAAACCTCAGGTCTGTTGACTACATAAACAGAGTTTTGGTCAAGATAGAGATAACATCTACGCCTCAACTGTGTTTCAGCTCCAGGCCCAGAAAAGCAGCAAAAGCAGGCCCAGTGATGCCATGGCTGGCATCAGGACCAGATGCAATAACCAATGACCCCCACCCTACGGCCAACCAACAAGTAGAGACCCCAACCCTGACCCCATATTCTCATTCTGAATGAATCAGCATGTTAAAGGACACACCTGAAAGCTGATGAATATTCTATTGAGATCCTCCCCTAAGACCTCCCTTAAAATTCCCAACTTTAGAAAACAGATAAAAACCCTTAAGACAAGGGACCCAGTGTGTGCTCTCTCTCTCTAGAGCATGCCCATGCTTTCTTTCTTCATGCATGTATCTTTTGCTTTCTTTCTCCTAAGGGTCCGAATGAAACTTGTAACCAAGGGAGCAGTGGGCAGTGGCAGCTCGTTGTGGACTAACCCCCTACACCTGTCTCCAAGGGCCCTTCTTTTGCCTCTGTAACTTGTTTCCTGAGTCCATGCAGCCCAGCTTGTTCACTTCTACCTGGAGCTCTGAAGGTGGGATAGCCTTTCTGAGTAGTCCAACCTTGAGGCAAAGGGGCCATGCTTTTATTCTGTGCATTGATCAGTCACTGGATGTGGGCTGCCCAGGAAAGAAGATGTGATCTCAGATGAAGTGGTGACCTGGGGCTGAGGATAATTCCAGGAGAGCAACTCAGCTGAGAACTTTAGCTGCCCAGTCTCCCATGTGCTGGGGAAATGAATGTTTCAGTCCTAAAGGGTGATTTGGCAGCTCACCACAGCATATGCTATAGGAAACCCAACTGCACTGGGTAGACCCTACACTCCCCACCTGTGCCAGGGGCCTAGTTTGAAAGTCAGAACTTAGCAGTGAAAGATACCAGGTTGATCCTAACCAGATAGCAACTAGGAACTATTTTGGGTCAGCAGTGTCCTCTACAGAGCAGAGATATAGAGATCAGGATCTGGGGTTTTTTTAAGAAGAAGGCAGGGCAGGGGCTCCATTCCTAGGTGAACTCTGGGGAGACCAGGCAGGCAACAGGATAGGAATCAAGACAAAAACAAGCGCCAGCATAGTGTGGGGGGAGCAGGTATAATCCAAGACACCGCAGGCACACTCCCACCCTCCAAATACTGTTGGGCTCAGTGTAGACAGTGCAGAGAGACACAGTGCTTCACCATAGTCATAACCAACTACAAGCTCCCAAAAGTAGGGTGAGTGCTTTATTCCAGTCCTAAGGAATAGAGACTGCCTCTACTTCAACTATTACTGGAAGGGTTCAGGAACTTGCAGGCAGGATTCTGGAGTAGATGGAGGTTCCAGAAATGATGAAACTAAGGCAAACTTTGTCATCCAGTCTAAGTCTGTGTTTCAACATCAGTGTGAAAGGCACTTGGGCAAGGAGGATTTGGCCATAATCCAGGTGTCACCTATGTTACATCATCCATTCATTTAAAAATCAAAGTTTAAAACTGCAGAAAGGACTGTGAAACTGCAACAAATGTAAACAGCTACATAGTTTCATGGCCATATTTTTCCACAGCCATCTCACTTTTCAAGAGGCAGAGAGAACTCCCCAAGTTCAAACTCACATTTTCCCACTAACTGGCTCTCTACCACCCATCTGAGATGCACAGTTTGGGAGCATCACTCTCTTTGTCTGAGACAGAAAATACTCTGTTCCTCCTTTATTTTTCTTTGCTTTATATAGAACTTCCATGCCTTTTTTTTTTTTTTTTTTTTTACTGTGGACAGCAAAGTCATTGAACTGTCCTTACCTTTGGCCTTTTTATCCCCAGTTCTCCTTGGTTTCTGCTCTATAGCTAATGTCGTAGCTAGACCTTTCCACAAGAGTTCCTGAAGTACCCAAAATTCTTAGAATACATGTAGGCCTAACTTCAAAAACAAAGAAAGGAATAAAAGTAGGAAGGAGGGAGGGAAAGGAATGAGGGAAGAACTCAATACATCAAAATAAAACTTTTTTCTTTTCCATTTGTGTCATAGGTACAGAGGGTTAAGTTGACCATATTTCTGCATTCAAATAACACTATCATTGGTCCATTCAAAGTCCCTCTCTGTTTTTAGTTATTTCTCTTATCCCCATCTCCTGCTTCCTTTCGACTCACCATGGATGGGTCAACCATCCTAATGTATATTTATATGTTTTCTTTTAAAGTGCCTATGTTTGATACACAAGTATTTTAATTCTTCAAGTAGTTACATATATAATTATCTATATATAATTAATTTCTTACTTTTTTCCTCTCAGCACCATGATTCTAAGATCGATGCATACTGCTCTGTGTGGCTTTGCCAGCGGTTCTCAACCTGTGGGTCACGTCCCCTTTGGGGGTCAAACAACCCTTTCACAGGGGTCGCCCAAGACGTAACAGTAGCAAAATTACAGTTATGAAGTAGCAACAAAAATAATTTTATGGTTGGGGGTCACCACAACATGAGGAACTGTGTTAAAGGGTCGTGGCATTAGGAAGGTTGAGAACCACTGGTTAGACTATTGCTTCTAACTGCTGACCAATCAGTTAGATGTACATTGTCCACATTTTACCATTCCCTCACTCAGCAGTGGACGCCCAGGTTCCTTCTAACCCACCCACTGCCACAATGCTGTGAAGAAAATCCTTGTACAGTTGCCTTTAGGCATCGGTGTGAGAGTTTCTCTGGGATGTATGCGGGAGTAGAATAGCAGGGTAATTGAGACAATCACATTGATAAAAGTTTCCGGCTTTGTGGAAAGAATCATAGAAGCATCCATCAAAGAATGGAGTGCCTTGCCCTGGCCGGTTTGGCTTAGTGGTTAGAGCGTGGGCCCTCAGACCAAAGAGTCACAGGTTTGATTCCGGTCAAGGGCACGTACCTCAGTTTTGGTTTGTCCCTGGCCCTGGTTGGGGTCGTGTGGGAGGCAACCAGTCGATGTGTCCCTCGCACATCAATGTTTCTCTCTCTTTCCCTCCCTCCCACTCTATCTGAATATAAATAGAAAAATATCCTCAGATGAGGATTAAAAAAAAAAATGGAGCGTCTTAAAGGAAGTACATTTAAATGGTTATGAACAAATCATGGGCCACGTGAACAAACAAGTTTAAATACAGGAGACAGACACTTGAATGCTTAGGAACTGCTGCCAATTGAAGATGCATCAGAAATAAAGACATAACATCTCTAAAATAAAAATATAACTCAGTGAAAAAAAGAGTTTTTGATTCACAGAAACACATTCTCCACATGGCTTCAAGAGAATACATCTGTTGTGCAAAGTTCTGTGCCCCTTCCTCACCCAACCTCTCTGCCCATTCTCTGGCCCCCGGGCCTCTATCTAACCCCAGCCACATCCACAAAGCTACCTGCTGTTTGCTCAGTGGCTCTTTTATGGTGGGAACTCAATCACTCTGCATTTCCGGCTCTGTGGCATCAACATCAACTTCAAACTTTCATCTTGCACCAGGGCTTTTCCATAGTCATTGGGGACGGCAAGTGCGTGATCTACTGCTTCTCACTTCTGCCTGAACTTTGCTCCTCATCCTTCATCCCTACATCAATCAAAAGCTCAAACGACCGCCTTGGTCAAATCTGAGCCAAACTGCTCTCCTGAGAGCCACACTGTGCCCCCTTTTGGAGGAGAGGCTGCCTGCTGAGAGGCTCCAGCCTCTGGGTTCCATTTGCATATAAATGGCTCTGAAGGGTTCAGTTGAAGCTTTTATGTAAACACTCTCCAAAATATGCTCTGCACTGCATTATCCCCAGCAATAAAGATTCTGGAATCAGAATTTGGCTGTCAGTTTTATTGATGTTGCATGGGGTACAGTAGAATACAGCTTTCTCTTCTGGAAATTTATTGACTTGGCAGTGCAGAGAGCAATAAAACTGTGTTTTTAATCAGTAAGCCAAGCGGACATGATTCCAGAAGAAATATAGGAAGCAAACATGCCATCGTAAGAAGATTTCTCCCCCACTGTCCCTGTTCTTCTTGGATGCCCTGTTAAATAAGTTTGGGTATTGAACGATGTGCTTGAGGGGACTGTCTTCAGGAATAGATTCAGAGGACCAAATTTGGATTACTTCCTCAAGGTTGTACCATCTCTGAGAGACTGCTGAGTAAAAGCATTTTTCTGAAATAAAATTTATTTGCATCATCCCCTAGAGAGGAACTGTTGGTGAGATGCTTTGCAGGAGGAATGCTGAGAGTGTGACATGCCTCCTCTCAAGAGAAGCAAGGTTACAAGGCCTGTCTGTCCACCATGCTCACTGAGAGAGAGTGGGTTACCTGGGTTTATATGCAAAAGAAATGAAATCACTATCTCAGAGTGACATCTGCACTTCCGTGTTCACTAGTGCATTATTTATAACAGCCGACATAAGGAAACAACCTAAATGTCCTTTGACAGATGAATGGATAGAAAATATGTGAGAGAGACATAGGTATGGGTATGTGTGTACACACACACACACACACACACACACACGCACACACACACACTAGAATAGTTTTCAGCCATAAAAAAAGGACATATGCCATTTGTGACAGTGTGGAATGAACCTGGAGGGCATTATGCTAAGTGAAATAGGCTGGACAGAGAAAGACAAATATTGTATGGTATCATTTATATGTGGACTCTAAAAAAAATTTTTTTAAGCTGATTTCATCGAAACAGGGAATAGAATGGTTGCCAGGGCCCGGGCAGAGATGATAATGGAGAGTTGGGTCAAAGGGTATAAACTATCAATTATAAGAACTAAGTTCTGAGGATCTAATGGACAGTATGGTAACTATGGTTAATAACAATGTACAGTACATTTGAAAATTGCTGAGAATAAATCTTAAGTTTTCTCACCACAGGCAAAAAAAAAAAAAAAAGGTTAACTATGTATGACGATGGGCATGTTAATTATCTTTGTCTTGGTAGTCACTTCACAATGTATGTGTATATCAAGTCATCACACTGTACACCTTAAATATATGCAACTATGTCAATTATTTCTCAATAAAGCTGGGAAAGAAAAGAAACGGAGCGAGTGGGTTAGGAATCACTTGCTTTGGCCCAATATTGCCAGTGGAGGGAACATTTGGACTCAATCTGCTTAGTCATGTTCAAATTGCTTCATCTCTTTGTGATCCAGTTTCTTCTGCTATCAAAGGGGAATGCCCACCTCACTCCATTGTTGAGTGGGTATAACAAGGTTAGAGGTGGGCATGCAGCAATCACACAGCACCTTACACCAGCAGCAAGTCTCTTCTGGAACTATAAGACATCTCACTGACTCAAATCTGCTCATCGCGGAGGTATTCTTTCCTTGCAGCGAAGACAGCCTCTGCTGCATAGACACATGAAAAGCAAGGCAGCATCTCCCACCTCTCTTCTCATATTCATGATATTCGTGCCCCACTTGAAATGTCCTGCTCCACTCCCCTTCTCTCTGCCAGTCCTCGGGCTAAAACCTGGCATCATTGTAGGTGCTTGATAAATGTTGGTTGAACATTCATCCCTGCCTGGCAGATACTTTCTTCTGAGTTATCTTAACTCCAGCTTCCTACATCACTCATACATCATCCTGTTCTAGTTTTTGCTGTTGCTGAGTAATCACTCTATTCTAAACTCTTATGTAATGTATAATTTTTATCTCAATTCAAGAACACTTAGATTGCTCCTCTGGATATAAGTGAGTGCCTGAAGGAAATGTTCTATAGATGTTCCCCCAAAATGGCCTGAGATGCCCATGTGATTTAACCATATTAGCAAGTGATCTCGGGGTAATATTGAAATAGGCTGCCTGGAGAAGGTGCAGCATGTTCTTAATGAAACTTCCCTTCTCCTGTCTGCCTGATTTTCCTTTGTATTTTCCCCATTCGTTTCTCCACTCTACTCAAGAAAGCTTGTTTTCCATCCTCACAATCAAGCCTTTAGGGCCACTCTAGAACTATGTATTAACTATTTACTTGGTGCCAAGCCCTGTCCTTTACATGGGTTATCTTGATTAATCATCATAACAACCCTGTAAAATTAGAATTATTATTTCAACTTTATAGAGGAAGAAACTGAATCAGAGGGCTTAAATAACAGGTTCAGGGTCACATAGCCAGGCAGTGAGAGAGAGGGGATTTGAACCTGGCTTTGTCTGATCCCAAAGTTCAGGATCTTAACCAAAAAATTACACACTGTTTGATACAGACCAAAAATGAGTCATGATACATCTCTTTATGGATATAAGTTAAAATTCTCAACTAAATTCAGTGGTTGAGAATTCTGTAGTCTCTCTCTCTCTCTCTCTCTCTCTCTCTCTCTCTCTCTCTCTCATACACACACACACACACACACACACACACACACACACATTTTATTCATGAACTTAAAAGGCACCCAATCTTAAATCTTAAACCCTTGGCTTTCCTTTTTTCTTTTCTAGATCACTCACCTATCTCCCTATCAAAGTAATTCCATCTCAAGCTTTCAGAGGACTTAATGAGGTCGTAAAAATGTAAGTAAGATATTGCATATCAAAAGACATTCATAATTGGAATAATTTTTTTTAAGAGAAAGCATAGTTGAAAGGGGATAATTTTTCTAGGAGAGAAATTGTATTTGGGAAACCCTAGTACTTTTATCTTTTTAATACAAATAATACCTAGGGACCTTTGAAGAAAGGTATGATTTTTAAGAGTCATTAAAATCTAGATAATTAACCTTGCTTTAATGAACTGAATGCATTTTGATAAGTGATGATAAACTTCTCAAGTAGAAAAGATGATAGATTCCAATCATAAAACTTCTCCTGCTAGAGCAGCTATTCCCTTGTGTCACATTTTTAGATAACACCCACATAGAAGAAAATGTGTTGGAAATTTATTGTGCATGAGAAGATAATCTTTGTATCTAAAATATAATAAGCGTACGACAAAAATGCATTATTTATATCCTTATTGGTCAAAGGCATTTATCAAAGTGTAGAGCAGCCTGATAAGGCAGTGTGAGCCTACATTTGTGTCAGATGTAACTTCAATCCTTTGCCCTGGGTCTCAGCTTCTGTGGCCCAAGACCCCATACATGGAGAGAGAACTTTCTCAGTGCTCCAGGGTTCCAGCATCCTCCTTAATGTTAGACTAAGTCAGAGGACCTAAGGGACCTTTTAGTCCCCAGAGAACATCTCTGATCTTAAGGATCCACTGGGCTTTCAAAGCAGTCCCAGCTCCTTGAGGAACCTCTGACTGCTCTTTAGGGTATTAGCAAGCAACGAGCATAGTAAAAGTAATTCCTTAAGTATTAGTGCATATTATAGGAAATTCACTGCAGGTCATGTAAATGTCAGTTTGCTTGAACCTAACTCTTACTCTTCTGCTCAAGTTTGCTGAGTTTTGAGAACTTTGAATGCATCAAGACCTCCTGGTGAGAAAAGCAGCCACAGTTAAATAAGAAAACCATTAGGTAGGAAATAAAATGAATCAGCCCAGGAATGATCCATTACTGTGTTGTTCATAAAAGACATTAACTGCCTTAGGCTCAGCCTTTCTGTGGGCTGAAGTTCTTGTCAAGTCTGAAGCCTTCAGTGAATGTTAACCTTAAATAACATGCAAATGTACAATTTGTGAATCTGAGACTTTTTTCTCAGCTGGCAGCAAATGGTAGCTTATGTTGGGATTTTAGAATAACGTTGACATTACCTACATGTTTGGGGGTGGTGTATGGCAAAACTGTTTCCTTCACTTTTGTGTCTTTTTTAAAAGATTCAATTCATTCATTAATCCATCCATTCATTCATTCCCAATGTGCCAGGCATTATGATACCACCAGGGTTCAGAAGTGAATGGGACATACTCCTTATCCTCAATTTACTAACAGAGTGAGAAAAACAGTCAAAGAAATAGACAGTCACAACACAAGAAAGGCACTGTGTGCAGGCGTTGACCACCTTGCAATTGCCTCAGAACAGGATTTGGGGACAAGGGAAAGAATTATGAAACAATGAATTCAACCCAAATTAAAACCTCCCTAGAATGATGGAATTGGGAACCCAGATAACCCAATCCTGGTCCTGAAACCTTCCTATAAACGGTAGGTGCCTCTAATGCAGCCACTATGGAAAACAGTATGGAGAATCCTTAAAAAATTAAAAATGGAACTGCTTCATGATCCGCCAATTCCACTCCTGGGTATATATCTAAAGATTCCTGAAGCACTAATTCGAAAGAATATATGCACCCGTATGTTCGTTGTAGCATTATTTACAATAGACAAGATCTGGAAGCAGCCCAAGTAAGTGCCCACCAATAGAGCAGTGGATAAAAAAAGCTGTGGTACTTATATATACAATGGAATATTATTTGGCCATAAAAAAAAAAAAAAGAATGAAATCTTACCATTTGCAACAGCATGGGTGGACTTAGAGGGTATTATGCTAAGTGAAATAAGTCAGTCAGAGAAAGACAAATACCACATGATTTCACTTATATGTGGAACCCAAAGAACTAACTAAATGAACAAACAAAATTGAAACAGACTCATAGATGCAGGGAAGACTGACAGTTGCCAGAGGGGAAGGAGTTGGGGACTGGGTGAAAAAAGTGAAGGGATTAAGAAGTACAAGTGGTAGCCACAAAATAGTCACAGGAATGTAAAGTACAGCACAGGGAATATAATCGATAATATTATAATAACTATGTATGGTTCCAGGTCAGGACGAACACTTTGTAAAGTATATGATTGTGTAACCAATATGCTGTACACCTGAAACTAATACAAAATAATACTGAATGTGAACTAATTGAAAAAAATTTTTTAAGAAATGATATGGGCATAAATAAAAGGTAGATGGGGGAAAAACACTAGGTGCCTCTCCCCTTAGAAACTCAATTGTCAGACTGTAAAACCAGGGAATCTGCCTAGATTTTCTCAACGGGCCTGTTCACTTCTAATAGTCTGTGGTGCCGCGTCATAATAAACAAGAAAAAAAAAACCTATTGTGATAAAACAGGAATTACTGAAATTTGCATTTTAACGGCACCTGGGTTGCAGAAGCCTGTCAGTGCTCCTGAAGGGAGATGTAGGCACTTTATGATGTGAGGGCAGCTTAAGGTGTCCCTGTTCTTTTTTAAAAGGACACCCCAGTTGTTAGGTCACATGCACAGCTGCTTGTGATGTAGACACAGTCATTTATTTCATGTTTCTTCTTTTTTTCCCTCTCTCCCCTAGTGAAATTTCTCAGAGTGATTCCCTGGAAAAGATAGAAGCTAATGCCTTTGACAACCTCCTCAATTTGTCTGAAATGTAAGCATCAGCTAACAGATCGTTTTCTGCTGTACACTATTACTCTCACTGGCTGGAGCCCACTCGGTTTTTGTATTCAAGCATCCACTGCTAGGAAGCCAAGAGGAAAAGACTACAGCAATTACTAGGTCTGGGCAGGCACTAATTTCTCTCACTGCAGTGGCCTGAAGGTTGCCATGGTGACAACTGCTTCTCCCCAAGAGCTGCATAAACTCTGAAACATCACAACACAAAACTGGAAATTAAAATTGACATTGTGGAGTCCTGCCAAGTAGCTCTTACCTTAGAGAAGGGAGGGTATGGAGGACATGGGGTGGTGGGAAAATTTGGAAAGGAGCTTAGACATCATGAGTTAGGCCATTGGGAACTGTTGGGCATGCTCATTCATTCAGTGAATCCCTAGCATGTCAAAGCCCTGCGTTGGGCACGTGTTTGTTGGGTTTGTTGTTATTGCGATGACTTAAAATTGATTCTTAAAAATTATCCTTTCCAAATTATCATTTTCCTCCAATTTACAAAAAGGATGGGAGAAGACTGGCTTAATTCAGTTTTCAGATGATGGACTTGTGTCGCAAAGATGTCACACAGCAAGTTAGCTGGGACTATAAACCGGGCCATGTGACTCTGAAACTGGGCCTCTTACTGCTGCCTTGTTTGGCCCAACCCTGAACTTCTACAAACTTCACCTGCTTAGGAGTTTCGAAAGTTAGGGAAGAGGAAAGATGTTAGGAACAGTTTTTAAGCACTTGTGCTTGGCATTTATTTCCTCTAGGTTGTGCTATTTAATGCTCGCCCTGTAGAGTGGAGTAATCATCCCTTTTGTTTGAGGGAAGGAACGGAGGCTCAGAGAGGGCAGTAACGGACCAATGTAGCACCTCAGACAATGGCAGGGCTGGGATTCAACCGCAGCCTGTCTTTCTTCAAAGCTTGTGCACTTTCCACTATACCAGAAGGCCTCCCTATGAATGGTGCAATTAGCAATTATCTAAAGAGAATAATTAATTGATAAGTATGAGAGTACCTGCCATGTGTCCAACCAAGGGCCAAATGCTGCTGGAATACAGAGGAGGTGGGAATACAAATCTTCCACAGGAGATGACAGTGTGGCTAGGGAAGTGAGAATAACTCACCAAACAGTTATGGGAAATCCAAAAGAATGAGTATTTAAGTACTCAAGGTATAGTCTAGACTTGTCTGTGAGGTAGAATTCTGTGGGGGGCTCATTACAATTACAGATGAAGTCCTATCCCAGACCTAGAAATCTGCAGTTTTGACAGACTTCCCAAGTAATGTTGATTCAGCACAGCTTACACTGAGAACCACAAGAGCAGCTTAAGATAAATAAAGCGTCTCATGATGCAAAGCAACATTTATCAACAGAAAAAAAAATAAAGTGCTCTAAAGGAAAGTTTATGGACTTTTCCTAAGGAAGGCCCGAGATTAGGATGTTAGCTCTGCACAGGTTCCCTTTGCTTTGTTCACAGCTGTATCCCCAGCACCTAAACAGTGCCTGGCACATGTAGGAGCTCAATCAATGTTTGCTCAATGAATGAATGGATGGATACATGGTCTCAGGCCAAGACCCAAAAGATCCTTAAGAGGTCAAAGTCCCTTCCATCTTCACCCACACAATGCCTTGTATGGCCCATGATTGCTTAATTCAGTTGTAAAAATAATTACAACAAAATGTCACTCACATTTAAATAATCAAAAGGACATAAACGATGGAGATAGGCACCAACGGAGGGTAAATATGGTAAAGTGGAAAGAGCTCTAGACCTGGAGTCAGAAAAAACTCGGTTCACCTTCAAGTTCTGCTACTTCTCAGACAAATCAATTTCCTGATTTCACCAACTATGAAAATAATTGTTAACATTGGTTGAAGCCTTATTGTGAACCAAACATACACATTTATTCCTTTAAAACTTCCCTATGCTGTAAGTGATATATCCAAGGCCATACAATTAGTAACACCCGGATGTAAAACCAACCTGACTCCAGTGTCCATCCACCAAACCAATACATTCTATTCTCTCTATACAAGAGTAATTGTTTCCTCAGATGATTGTTGAATGGGTTAAGAAATACAAAGGCATTTGCTGGCCTTTTATTGAATTCAAAGACAGGACCCAGCAGCTGAGGCCTCTTCTCAAAGGGTCAAAACTACTAGTGTAACTAGGGACAAGGACAGTAGCACCACTATGATTATTATGGCTGTACTTTTATACTTTGCAAAGCCCTGCCTCATACATTATCGCTATGTATTCTATTACTACCTATCAATCTCTGAAGTAGGAAGAATGGGTATTATTATTTCAATATTACAGAGGGAACACTAGCTCAGGGAAGTTAGGAGACTGGACATCACCACGCAACAAATTGTCCACAGAATGAGCATAAACTCCCCCAAATCCAAGCCCTTCGACTCTTCCCTGCTGTTCCCTAGACTGGGTGATCATCTGGATAATTGGTCAGTGTGGCTGCCAGCCCAATATGAAGAGAATCAGTTTACCTACAAGGGAGAGCAGCTAATTTGCTTGTCTCTCCTGGGAGTGGAATCTCCCATCACCCCCAGGGTGCAGGCTCCATGGTGGGGCAGGACCTACTTGACTGGAAGTCTTGGAGATTGATGCTGCCTAGGAGAAAGGAGGGTGGAGGGAGGTGGAATAGGGGGTGGGGGGAAGAGACTCCCAGCTGTGATGCACCTGCCTTGGCAGAATATTGAGAGCAGAGCTTCCTGGAAATACCCATGGCTCTCACCATGCTGTTTCCATCCCCAGGGTCTCCGGAGCTCCTCTCAAACACTTGATTTTGTTGATGCTGTTTCCAGCCGGCATCCTCTGGTGACCACGGTCTCATGCATTCCAAACAATACACATCGAGTAAACTGCTGCCTGTTTTCCCTTCTCTCTTTACAGCCTGATCCAGAACACCAAACACCTGGCATCCATCGAGCCTGGAGCATTCACAAATCTCCCCCGGTTAAAATACCTGTGAGGAATTTTCCTTTTTAAACAACTGGGGGGGGGGGGGGGAGATGGGCATCTGATAAAAAGCAAAACAATTCTAAGGTTGGAAAGAATGTTTTTACCCATATACTTAGCATTATTTGCATGTCCATCTTCAGCCTTCTGTTTAATCAGCATTTCTTGTCAGCCACCATGCTGGGCACTTTCAAATACCTATAAGTGGTTCTCAACATTGTCTTGGTCCCGAACACCTGAGAAGACTATCACCTCTTTGCAGTGATTTTCAAAGCTGGTAGTAGGAATGGGGGGTCATGACCCTTTAAAGGGGGTACATCTTAGGTGAGGTGGTGATGTGGCCAGAGGATAGGTGAAAGTGGGAAAGGCAATTCTGAGTCGAACCCTATCCCTGGTTGACAATGACTGATCTCCTTTATCTTGTTCGTTCGTTCATTCAGTCATTGAGTGAAAACCTTTTAAGTATTGCCTTCAGGTAGGCACTGTGGCATATAAACTAAACCATTATTTTCTATTTCCCATTAAGTCTGATTAGGTCCACTAGTTAGAAACATCGGCTGAGTACCACCCTAGCCTTGCAGATTCATTGCCTTGCCAGCAAAACCGAAATTCCTGAAATTTGATATGATCCATAAATGTATCACTATGGATCTTCTCACATACCAAATAATCCCTTATTCACACAGAAAAATTGAAATCCCTCTAACATTGATGTCCTCTCTCTCTTCTTCCTGATAAATTAAATTTCATGAAATCTTCAGAGGATACAAAGTCTACAATGCCCACTACCTCAAAAAGTAAAACTAAAAATGAAGGAGAGAGGAGGGACATCTCTCTGGTGTTCAATGTCATCTGTGCAGTCTTGCTCTGGGGCCCTGACAGGAGCTGCTGCTGGCATTACGGTAGCTCCTTTGGGTGGTCCAGTGCTGGAGGATGCCTAACCCAGGCGTTCTGCTTTTCCAAACCTTCAAGGGGTCTATACGACACATAAGTATCTCAGCATTAACCATTTTGGAAAAACATAAGAAAATCCCAGAACCGTATTTGATGACTGCAGCCCCTTGTTGTCTAAGAATCACTACCTTTGTTCAATGGCATTTTTACCACCCCTTTAAAAAAAGTGATATTCCCTCAACCCCAGTGCACACTGCAGTCCAAGCCCACACTGTTACCAGCAGCCACGGACAGAGCGAGGATTCCGTGAGGTCTGGGGTCTGGGTAAGGAGGAGAATTGGAAAGAGCCAAGAGAGAAAGCCGGCTTCCTTTCATTGTCACCAGGGTGCCAGGCAGTTCATATCAGTTGTCCAGAGTCTGTGACTGGGGAATTTGATACTCGGTTGAGTGAAGTCCAGATGCCTAGACTCCTCTAGAGGAATCCTGTTCTTGTGTAATAAAATACCCTTCCATTTAACCTACCACGGAAGCCTCTCTCTTCTTTGAAGTTTGAGTAAAAGGTGGAGTGGGGGAAGAAGAGCCTTGAGTGGCTCAAATAAACAAAGGAATGTTTATGAGTTCAGTGCGATACAAGGGGGACCTTCCTGAATCACAGGATAGCTAAATAAAGGTAGATTTGTAGCAATGAGGGATATGTTTTGCTCACATAGAGATTAATCTTTCTAAAGTGTTTGAGTTAAAACATGTTCTACAGTAGAGGGATGCTTTCTAAAACTATCAAGAGCATGGTATAAACTAATTACCAACAGGAAATTGGAATTCAATAATAAGAGAATGCAATTGATGCAACAGGAAAAAGATGGGCTGGAAAATAAAGTTAAATGAAAAAGACCTGAAAGTTTGGTCGCAGCCCCAAGATCTCTAAACAGGAATCATTAGAGCAACTTCTCCCACAGTATTAGGGGCTTTTAAATTCTCACAGTCTTCAACATCTGAAAGTCTGACTCAATATCTTTAATGTGAAAACAGTATCTGCAAAATGCCTTTCTAACTGTTTTTACCTTTATGCCTCAACAAACCCTCTCACTCACTTTCTGCCCACATCCCCACCTTGCCCCAAATCACAGGAGCATCTGTAACACTGGCCTTCAACAGCTGCCAGATGTTACGAAGATCTTCTCCTCTGAATTTAATTTCATTCTGTAAGTACCAGGCTGACTGCTATGCATAACAGTTTCCTATTTGCAGCTAAAATTTGGAAAGTAAATATTTCTCATTTCATTCCTCAAGGGAAATTTGTGATAATTTACACATAACCACCATACCAGGAAATGCTTTCCAAGGGATGAATAACGAATCCATAACACTGTGAGTAACTCCCAGATTCACATTCTGCCATATAGCCTCCTGCTATTCTCATTTCTAGCTTAAGGTGATCTCTTTCTTGTCTCTTACCATGCCCCTCACTCGCTGGTGACATTCTTTTTTACCTAAAATGCCAAAGGTGAGAGGAGTTGTGTGGGATCGAAGCTGAGTCATATGTTCGTTCACATGACAGCCAACCAACCTATTCAGTTTAAAATTAATCAAATGGGCCCTGAGGATTCACAGTGACTGAATTTCCAGCTGATGAAATTGTTCACTACATCAGTGGGATGCTTTGAAGCTGAAAAGAGACAGCCTGGAGGGGAGTGTCTGCTCAGGTTAAAAGAGAGCACAGAAATTTCAAGTTTCATCTGAGAAGAGTTCGGAAGGATATTCTCCAAGTAGGTAGGGTAGTTGATCAATGGACCCTGCACACATGCTCTCTCTCTCTCTCTCTCTCTGTCTCTGATTTTTCACTGCTCCCTTGGGTGACTCTGTTTCTGAAGCAACACCATCCATGCCTATTCCCTAAATCCCTTAATGTTAAATTTTAAAATAATGTCGTCTTATTTGATCATCACCCATCAAGTGACCAGGCTCAAAGGCCCCATTCCTTATATGCTCTTTCCTAAGGCCTTGCAAGTCAAAGTATGGCCCATGGGCCACCACCTACAGTATCTTCTGAGAGCTGGTTAGAAATGCAAACTCTAAGGTCCCTCCCAAACCTGCTGACTCAGAATCTGAATTTTCACAAGATCCCAAGTGACTCACATGTACATTGAAGTTCTAGCGGGCATTGCACTAAGATAACACAGGTCATTCTCTTCACTGTATACCTGCTGATTCCTTCCCTCTGGGATCCCTGCCATCTGAACATGGGGTACCTTCCTTTGACCCACCATTCAGAAGCAGCATCCTGGACACCATGTCTAATTTATATCCAATGCCCAGTGACCCATATTCAATTCTGCTCCACACATCCATATCCCTCTCTCTCTTTCTGCTATGGTTATAATCTATAGCAGGATCATAATGAGGCAATAAGTGAGCTCACCCTCAAAGAAAGAGAGAGCAGGGACTGGATGACCCTAAAATTAAGTAGTTGTGAAGCAAGAGAAGAGATAATCTCAGGGGATTCTCTTTTATATTAATGGATTCTAAAAATTAGTATAATGGTACACTGCATTTGTATAGTACTTTTACTATGTAGGCATAATCCATAATCCAACATATATAACTATGTTACAAAGTTGTGGCCACTGTAGCCCCAGCTCAGTGGTGCGATCAAAAGAATACAGAGCAACAATAATAAAAATTTCAAAATAAGAAAAATTCTTTACTTGCAACTCTTGAACATGGGGAAGGAGAATAGATCCTGAAAAAACGTGTCTATAGTCTTTCTACTCCTCCACTTCTCTCAAACACCATGGCTCTTCTAGCTGTTTATAAAGTGTTTCTGACTCACTGTTACATGTAGACCTGGAACTACTCACCCATCATACCCCCTGTCAGAAACAGGGTGTTTACAGGGCAAACACTGAGTGGAGGGGTACTGCATGAGTTAGGAATGGGGGGGGGGGTCTTCCCATGTCTTTATTGAGAACACAAAAGATATATAGGATCCATGTGCTTGAGTAGCTCATAATCTGAATGGGGAAGAACATGAAATAATAAAAGAATAATACAAGCCAATATCTATTCACTGTGAGAGTGTGGTATACAGAAACGAGAAGTCTTGGAGAAGTCCTCTCAGGCTAGAGAAATCAGAGGAGGCTGCAAGGTAGAGCTGAGACTTGATTTAGACCTCGTGGAATCAGCAACATCTGTAATATTTATATAGCACTTATTAAATGCCTGCATTGTGTTTGAGTACTTAAAAAAAAAAAACATTTAAGTCTCATAGCAACTGTTTGAGGTAGGGACTATCACCTTCATTTTTAGATGAAGAAACCAAGGCAGTGAGAGATTAAATAATTTACCCAAGGTCAAGATTTAGACCCAAACAATCTGTCTCAGAGTCATGGGCCTCATCACTATGTTGTACACATACCGAGAATAGGGGAGCGAGTAATCCAAGTGAGGGCACAGCATGAGCAAAAGCATGGCTGTGGGAGGAGGAAAACAGGATGAGGCATACTCACTGGAAGTAAATATCCTGCTTAAGGGATAGAAAATATGTTTAGATCTGTGTGTTTACATAAAAAGGAATGGAGGGGACATTGGATTGCAGAGGGTCTTGAATGCTAGAATAAGGGGTTAGAGACTTAGAATTAACTAAATAAAAGTAGGAAGAAGAAATCACTCAAATAAGTAGCCTTTATTCAAAGATCATGAATAACCAAGACTCCCTTTGATTTCGACCTAAATCTAACAATAATCAGGAACCAATAGGTACTCCTCTCATGTAAATGTACAGTGATAGGAGTGGAGTGGAATAGGAATGAAAGGGCAGAATACTTGGAGGAAGATCAAGAAGAAAATAACAACCCACGGGGTTCTACAAGCTCATGAGACTGGGCCACCCCACCAAAGTCACAGAACGACCCCAAATTCCTTTTCACGCATCATATTTCAACATGTGTACACAAGAGCTACATGGTATTTTTACTTTGGGACTATTAGTTTATGTTAGTAATGATTTTAAGACTAACAGCACCTACCAGCAGGGCGTAACTGCCCCGCCTCTGAAGTTAATGAGGATTGCTGATCCTCTCTCCCAGAGAGCCCATGGGGGCATTGTGCTCATCCCCTCCTCACCCTCAACCCTGCGTCTACAAAGGGAGAGACTGGTCATTTGCTTGGCGCTTGTTCTCAGCTGGATGGGCTCTTCTGTAAGTGGAGGATCATGGGGAGCACCCCCCTGGAAAAGGGGTATTATACTTAAAGAGGAAAGCCTGATTTTCTCAGTTATAAAGTTCAGCTCCCTAATTAGAAAATAATGAAAGCAAGCCTTCTCTCTTCATGAGTAGTAGTTTTGGAGATTTTGATTTTCGTGGAGCCTTTCCTGCCTCCCTCCACCCAAAGCTGTACCAACTGTGAGCTCACTTAATGAAAACAAAACCCTTCACTTGATTCTGGAGTGGGGCTAATGCTAAAACTATGCATTACACTCTTATGTTCCTTTATAGCCATTGGCTTTTCATTAAAGCTCCTCAAGAGGCCACCTTGAACTGTGCCCCCTAGGTAAGCAGGATTTGGCTTCACCACCTTTCAAATATTCTAGGTCACGCCCGGCCAGGGTGGCTCACTGCGTGAGCGTCGACCCATGCACCAAGAGGTCACCAGTTCGATTCCTGGTCAGGGCACATGCCCAAGTTGTGGGCCAAGTCCCCAGAGAGGGGCATGCAGGAGGTGGCCAATCGATGTTCTCTCTCATCGGTGTTTCTAACTCTCTCTCTTTCTCCCTTCCCCTCTCTCTAAAATCAATAAAGAAAAAAATTAAAATATTCTAAATCACTGGTCATACCAGTCTCAAAAAGGTGACAACCTTGATTCACGTCTGAACTCCACAAAGAGAAGGAAAGGTCACAGCAACTAATTCTCTAAGACCCTTCAGAGAAAAGATGCCTGGCAAACAATGACAAGATTTCAGGTTGCACCTGTGACAAGCCACAGCAGAGAGACTGCTTGGCATTGAAATAGAAGCCTGGGTTCTAGTCCTGGCTCTGCATGTAACCAGCCTTAATCAAGTCATGCCACCTCGACGTACCTCTGTCTCTGTCTGTCCAATGGGATTATTACTACCTCCTTGTATAAAGTCAGTCTCATTGTATTGTCTACACTGCACCGTCACAATTAAAAGCTAATGTTCAGCAAGCCGGTTGTTTTAGATCACCCTGAAAACACTGTCGCATCATTTCATTTTAAGTAGTTCTATTTTGAAAATTTTAACAGATAACTGGAGTCACTCTCCATGTCTCCCCACTGGCAAATGGCAAGTACAGTGCTATGAACTCCCTATATACCTTGCCTAGATTCACCAACTATTAACAGCTTGCTGCGTCTACTCCATTTCTATATATGTAACTATATACAACACGTTTCCCTTTGGCCAAACCATCCAAAGAATTTTATAGACATCATGACACCTCATACCTAAATACTTCAGCCTGCATCTCTCCAAAACAGGGAAATTCTATATAACTACCTAAGAAAATCAACATGAATTTAATGGCATTATCCAACCTACAGTCCATATTCAAATGAAAATGTCTTTTATAGATTTGATTTTATTTTAACTCAGAATCTAATTAAAGTTTATGCTTATGCTGTTATGTCCCTAGTTCTCCCAACCTCACCTCCCACTCCACCCCACCCCCAAGAACTGCCACCCCTGCCTTCCTCTGTTCTGTATGACACTGAGTCCTTGAGGGGCCCAGGTCAATTGTCTGCATTCATCTGACTGTATTGTCATGACTACATTTGGGTCAACGTTTCTGGAGACACTGTGTCTCTCCCACTGCATGAGATCAGGAGGCACATCATGTCCCACCGTCCCACCCCTTCGCTATCTGGTTAAGGTAGTGACCGACAGACCTCTTCCTCGTAAGGGTGCGTATTTCCCTTTGTCATTAATCAGTAAATCATGGTGGGATAATTTGAGTTTGGGTGACTAGCCCGTGGCCAACAACCTTTCATCCAGTGGTTTCAGCATCTGTTGGTTATTCAGTCATTACATAGGGAGTTAACAAAATGGTAATTTTAAAATCCATCATTCCCATACATTTATTAGCCAGTGCTCTTCTGTAAAAAAGAGGTTTCCTCTTTTTCTCTCTTTTCTTCTCTCTCTCGCTCTCTTTTTCACTCTCTCTCTCTTTTTAACTACCACTATGGAGTGTGGACTTTTTAAAAATTTTACTCAATATATTATAACCCATTGTAGTCCTCATTTTTGGATGCCCGTCACGTTTTTATTATTACATATGATGAAGTCATGCACATTGACATGAACTTGGCTGAGGTGGGAGGAATCATAAGAACTCCTTGGCTGCTGAAAGGCAGGAGGCAAGACCAATCCGAGAGAGGGGTCCCGTGCCGTCGAGGCTGCAGCTGCACAGGAATGGGGGAGTTCTGATGAACATTCAAAACTAGGGTCAGGGCAGCAGATAGTAGTGACCAGTGGCAATTATCCATATGACCACTGCCAGGGCATCCAGCAGATAAATGTCTTTATGTAAGGGGAATTAGTCAAATATAACAGGACTTCAGCAAAGTACCACATGGAAAAGACAGTAGTGAACTTAGGCTCCCTCTTCTTTGAGATGGTGTTTATTTGTTTGATAAAAATGTGCTTATAGATATACCACCACAGGGCACATGTTCTAAAATAATATGCTTTGCCCTTCAACAATGAGGTCACTTTTTGAGACCCCGAGGGTCTGTAAACATAAATCGAGGTTTCTTCTTTGAAATATCCAAAACTAGGTGAGTACATGATCCAAGAGGGAACTATGGTAGAACATTAATGTAACCCCAGAAATGCTTTTACAACCCCAGGAATATTTGGAGTTTGTTATAGGCAGCATTCAGAATTAAAGTGTCATCTGTGGTTAAATTCTAAAGCCTGAATCTTATTTTGAATAAAAAGGTACCATTCTCTCTGTTTGAATCACAATTACTGACATTTGAATAGAGAACCTAGACAATGCTTTAAAGTAAGGTGCAACTATTATAATAGAGGAGAAGAGGAGAAAAATTCATTTCTGAGCCTGTGACAGCATCCTCAAGGCAAAGGAAGCCCTTCTCATTTAATTCTGACACCACGATGTTTTGGAAAAAAAGTTATCTGAAGTGACTCTCCAGATGTTTTAAAGGGCACAAAGCATTGTGCAGGCCTGACAACAGGAGGTCTCCCACTTGCATTTGTAATTTCTCCAGAGTGAGGAAGCCAGTCCTTTAATCAAAACAATGCAGTGCATTCTATTGTACAAGTCTGGTAAGAACAGAGACGCAGAGCGGCAGCTGAAAGGAAACCACGAGCCGCGTTCTTTGCAAAACTGGCACAAGCAGGACCCAGACTATAAAAAAAAAAAAAAAGACACGAAAAATGTCCAAATGCAATAATGCCAATGATGCCAACACAGACCAAAGGTAGCTGAGGACTTTTAGAGAGTGCCTGCACTGGGGGCAGCCCAGGCCCCTGAACCCACCTGCTCCACCCAAGAACAGAAAGGCCCTTACCCCAGTGGTGTTCATTTAAACAGGTGGCTGCATTTCATGAAAATTCTGTCCAGAGCATGGAAAGGGAGACCATTTCCCTCGGTTCTGGTCAGAGAGCTGGAAGCCACTGCCAAATATATGAATAATAGGAGCAACATATTAAGTATTTATGTGTTCCAGAACCTATTTCTAAATGTTTAATATGTTTACTGTTTTAATCCTCACAATAGCCTTTGAGATCAATACTACTATTATCACACCTATTTTCAGATTAGGAAATTGAGACACAGAGAGGTTAAGTAACTTGCCCAAAGTAATTCAGCTCATAAGTAGCAGATTGGAACTCAAGCCCAGGCAGCTGGGCTCAGAGCTTACAGACTTAACTGAGGTGACACTTAGAGCATTGTGCATCCCACAAAAAAGTGCAAAATCCCAATATGTATCAAAACTAGGATCATCAGGGCGGCCCCTAGCAGTGATGGGGAATGGCATCCAGACGGCTGCTGGCAGCTTTGCTTTGCCAAAATCAAAGTAGGGGCTACTTCTTCTTGATCCACGACACATGTAGCTTCATCACTTACAAGGCAGAGAAAGCAGTAAGGGGACTAGACTCTGGACTCAGTTCTGACCAACAGACCACCTGGCGTGCACTATGGAAATGATGAGAACTGCATCATCCTGGGACATACCCTAGGGCAAGGGGTCCCAAAGTGGCGTGCCCGAGGCTCACCGGGAGAGCTTGCTGTAAAAGTGCATGCTTCCGGATGCTGCTACCAGAGTCTGACTCCACAGGGGACTCTGGTTCAGTGGATGGAGGAGAATGCTTTGACCAACACTGGCCTAGACTCTAAGAAATCCAGGTTCAGAGAGGTTCACAGAAAAGACTGGTAGGATTCCTTCATCTAATGGAGATTGCTATAAATAACAAGATGCTGCAAAATGAGAAGATACTGCCAAAGAATAATATTCTAAGTGTAAAATGAAAGAAAAAAAAATCCAGTGGGACTGAGTGCTAAGGAGGCAAGAAGGTTGTTTGTAATTATACAAGACAACAAGTATAAACCAAGTACCTGTCCCCTCAGATTCTACAATACAAATGGAGAAGGAAAATTATTGAAAAAATAGCATCCAATAATCGACTACAGAATATGGTTCAGAGCTAGCACGTGAAGCTTTGCACTCAAAAGACTCCAGAAGGACGCACATGAGAGCAGGGGAAGCAGGGAGGGCTCTGTGGTCGGACACGGCTACTGCTCCACCCAGCCTGCTGACCGAGCCTCTGCTGGGTGACAGGCATTACGAGAGGCCTGAGGGTTTATGGAATGAATTAGATGTGCTCCCCTGCTCTCTTTGAACTCAATCTAATAAGGAGACTTTACAAATTATTTCATGACCTCTGTATATTCTGAATTTCAGTGTTCAAATATCATACTTCAACATGAGCCCCACTTCTACTTATTTATATGCTAGTTGGTCTCAGGTGTGCTGGGTTGATGGAAAGAAACCACACACACACACATAAAACATACATACATATTACACACATACATACTACACACATACACATACACCAAGACAAAATTGCTTGTTTTATCTAACAAAGGCTAGGAAAACTTTCAGAGAACAGCTGCCTGGAGCAAGAGCAGAGGAGAATGTGTCTAAACCATTTCTCATGTCCCATCCCCCAGCCTGTTCCTGACATGGCCAGCAACCCCGTACAAGGAAGCTAGGATCCGGCCAGACACAGGACTTTAATTTTATATTTTACCACAGCCCTTTCTCACTTGAGTCTTACATCATTGCTCATGAAGACCTCACCAATATTTCTACTTAACACTGTGGCTTTCAAACTCGTTTGACTATAATTTGTAGTAAGAAATTCATCTTCCATAGACCCACTTGTGTATCCAATTCACTTAACATATACTTACTGCAAACATCCCAGGTGCCAGCCACTGTTTTAGACGTAGAGAATTCTGCAATGAACAGAACCGTTTACATTCTGCTGGGGGAAGCAGACAATGAGCCATGCAATATAATCGTGGGTCAGACGGTGATAAAGCAACAGAGGAAAAACAAATCAGAGGAGGGGGATAGGGAATGCTGAGATGCTCGGGGAGAGGAGGATGTGAATCAAACAGCCCTGCAGGAAGAGGGAGAGGGGGTCATCTCGGGGGGAAAAGTAAAAACAACCAGGAAACTGATGTGCTAGAAGTAGCCACAGACAAAATGTGTTCTGGTCCCATTTTTGCCTCCTGTGGGCTTTAGACAAGTCACTTTCCTCTCTGATCCTATTTCCTTCTTTGCAAAATGAAGGGGTGCCACTTGATTTTCTCCGAGTTCCTTTCTGGCTCCAGCATTTCCCAGCATCTGTGTTCTAAAAAGCCTCTGATGTCATATTCTGAATATATATATATGTGTGTGTGTGTGTGTGTGTGTGTGTGCTCTCACGCATGTGTGTGTGTACTTATATGTACATAATATACAAAAATTATGGAACAAAATTTCATAAACAGTACTACCCTAATTGTATGCAATACACTAATATTTTCCATTCTGTTCTAATTACTTCTATTTTATTTTTTTTAAATGTTGATTGCACCCAACTAAATTGATTTCATTATCACTAATGGGCCTTAAAAAACCGAAATCTTCTTGGTTGTGGAGCCAGATATGGCATCCCCAAAACCGCATGCTCATCCAAGAGAAAGAATACTCACTCAGCGTGGGAGCCGTCCTCTGCCCTCAGCTTTCCGTTACCCAGGAAGCCCTCACGCCCCCACGGGCCTGCACAACTGAGGCAAGACCGGAGCGTCAATCAGGCAGCTCCGGCCTCAGCTCCCAGTTCTGGCTGCTTTCCTTGACCCGTAAGCAAGCAACACAACAACACTGAGGCTTAGGTTTCTCAGCAGGATAATGGGAATAATGATGAAGATTAAATCATAAAATATATGTAGAGCCCGGCCGGTATGGCTCAGTGGTTGAGCATCGACCCATGCACCAAGAGGTCACTGGTTCGATGCCCAGGTTGTGGGCCGAATCCCCAGTGGAGGGCATGCAGGAGGCAGCCAGTCGATGTTCTCTCCCATCAATGTTTCTATCTCTCTCTCCTTCTCCCTTCCTCTCTCTCTAAAATCAATAGAGAAAAAAAAACTTTTTTTAAAGATATGTGTAGAATGGCTGGTTAAGTATCTGATACCTAATAAACACTTAAGATTGGTGGTGGTGGTGGAGGTAGTGACGGAGGTGGAGGCAAACGGGAGCAGAAAGAACCGCTTCGATTTACCAGGACCTTAGGATCTAAAATCTTAGCGACACAGAGCTAGACATTGTGATGCCAGTCATTATCTCAGTAACAACTGTCGCAGGAGGAAGAATGTGTGATTCCAAACTGTTGTGTTTTTTTTTTATCCTAAACCCTCTCTCTCTTCTCTTCAGCAAACTATATGGAAATGGATTTGAAGAAATACAAAGCCATGCGTTCAACGGGACGACGCTGATTTCCCTGTAAGTATGCCTATTTCCCCAGCTCATGAATAAAAATGAAATATTACTCTGGCTACCAGATCACATTCAATTTTCAGCAACTAACTCAGGACAAAATAAACTTTCAAGTGGCTAGTCCTCGGTGTTTCACGCATGTTACTAGGCAACTGGCTGGCTGGAAACCCCAGAGCACCCTGATTTCAAAGATAGATGCAGCGTGGATACATTGAAGTTGACAGCTTGCTGAAATATTCAACACCCTGCTTTAGGTTCCTCCATCTCACAGCCCCCTCTCCAGCCCCTTCGCACAGGTTGAGGGTGTGTTAGAGGCAGCATGACTTCAGCAAAGGAATCCTTCCCACTGGCCCCACTGCAGAGAAATCTGGTGACACCATTTACCAGCTAATCAGCCACAGCAGACCCACTCAGAGCCCCATCTCCCTACTGCTGGGGGGGGGGGGCAGGGAATAGGTTGATCATTTTCCACAGGGTGAGAGGTGAGGGAGCCTTGAATTTTCACCACACCCTACTCAAGTCCCCAGGGTTAACAACTTTTAAATCAAGGGGAGCGTCCCAACCAACTGGTTCCTTCATTGTTCTCAACCTCTTTCTTTGTACAGCTCCTTTTCTATAAGAATGGCTCATTCACAAAGCCTGTGGGGCAAAGGCTGTTTGAACCCTAACAGGTACAACATGACGTATGATCACACTACAGCTGTGTACAATAAAAACTAAGAGCACATGAAAACCTCAACTAAAATCAAAATTAAGGAAAATAGACAAAAAGGCTTTTATAATAAATAGAGCATATGAACGATGGTTTACACCACTACTTCTCAAACTTGAAAACACATAAGAATAACATGGAGATTGTTAACACACAGATTCCCAAGCCCCATCCCCAGAGACTTTGATTCGATGGGTCTAGGATAGAGACTCAGAATTTGCAGTTTTAACAAGCTCCCAGGAGATGCTGATGCTGCCAGTCTGAAGTGGAGGAGTATACATCTATATAATATACCATTTATTTTGACTATAGATATTAACCAAAGACTCTCCTATATTGACGCCATGCTATATAGCTTGATGGCTAGGAGAACAGACCTAAGAGTCACTGACTGGGACTTTATCTCCAATCCCACTATTTAGCAGCTTCCTTGGAGACGTTACTTAACCTATCTAAGCCACAGTGTTCTCATTCATGAAATGGAGCTACTAATAGGCTTGTTTTGAGGATTCCCCCCTCCAAAAATTAAAGGTCTATTTTGTATCCTCAGCACTTTAATACAGTGCCTAGCACAGAGTGAGTACTCATTTATTAATTATTTATTACATTACATAGTTAATTAATTATGAATGAATAAATGATAATTAAATAAGATTATATTTTTATGCTTTCAGCATAGGTCTGGCACATACTAAGTGCTCAAGAAACAGTAGCTTTTTAAAAGTTAGCCTTGCTATCATGGAATAAATTTCCCATCACTTTTTTGTTGACTTGAATTTAATGAAGGGTTCACTCTAGCCAATCAAATCTGTTTCTGCCAAATTTAAATCAGAGGCATATCCTCTCTAGGCACAGTACTCTCAGATGCCTCGTTCCATTATTCACTCAGCCAGTGTTCACCAAGCATCAGCTGTGTGGAAAGGAACATGCTATATTTTGAGGGGAAATGAGCATGAATAAGCCCTGGTGTTTGCCCTGCAGGAGCTTACAGCCCAGGAAGAAGCGTCTCCAAATGGTATGAAAACTGTACACTCAGTAGTAACTGAAACAGAAGACAGGGAGAAGGAAACCAGAGAAGACCTCCTGAGAGAGGCAGACTTTGAGCTGGGCCTAACTCAGACAGGCAGAGACAGGAAAATGCATTCTAGGCAGAGGACACCATAAAAAATGGCCCAGAGGAGGAAGCATGAGATGTGTTCATAGACCACCAAATAGAACCTTTTAGAAAGTTCTAGTTGTAGGTGAGGGATATAGCAGGAAGTGTCTTAGATGCCAGAGTCAAGACTTTGGACTTTCTTCTGTAGAAAGTTCTGGGGTGGGAAGCATGAGAAGGGTGCTTAGAGAGGGGCCTCCATTAGCAGGGAGGACAGAGGGCTAGAAAGGGCAGGTCAGAGCTAGAGACACAGACGTCAGTGTTATCTGAAGACAGGGGATAGCTGAAGTCCTTCATGACTGTGGTCACCTGAACAAGGGGGGAAAAATAGAAGACTGAATATAAAATTGGGGGGAAATAAGACATGAGGAAGAGAAGCCAAAGCCAACGCAAACAGGTGGAAGGACAACGAGTGGAGTACACCCTTGGAGGCCAAGGAAAATAGGACTTCAGAAGGGAGGGCCTCAGTCAGCAGTGTCTCAGCTGCTTCAGAGATGTCAAAATGGGTGTGGACTTGGAAAAGTACAACTAGTCAAGATTCTGTGTCCCTCATACTTCTCTGTTGGGAGAAAGAGGAAACCAAGAACACAAATCAATTTCATTCATTTATTCATTCAATAAACATTAAGCATCCCCAATATATTAGGCACTTTGTGAAGTGCTGGGTCGCAATGGTAGAGTAGAAGCAGTCCCTGTCCTCCCGAAGTTCCTGTTCTAGCATAAGGGACAGACAAAAAGGGAGTAAATTAATTTCCTGCAGGTAGTGATATATACCATGAATAGCCTATCACTGAGATCTGCGAGAGTACAGAGGGGCGACTAACTTTAGGCTAGGTGATAGCCTCACTAAGAATATGACATTGAGGCTGAGCCTACAAGATGGCAAGGAGTTCACCATGGCAATAGCGAGGAGAAGTGTGTTACAGACAGAAGCAGCATGTGCAAAGGTCCTGAGTTGGGAAAGAAAAGTTTATAAGCTCCAGGAATTGCGAGGAGGCCAGTGTGGCTGGAGGGTCATCGGCAAGGGGAAGACTGCTGTGTGATGAACCTGGAGGTGGAGCAGGAGCGAATCACGCAGAATTGAGAAGCCATGAAAAGAAGTTGGAATTATCTTCTAAGGACAAGAAGACCCATTGAAGGATTTAAGCACAGCAGGAGGACTTTTCAAAACTGTCACGCAAAATTTTCAAACTCCACATTCAGCCCACTGTCTGACACCTTCCTCGTCAATAGGCCTGTCCAGAGTTGTTCAGAACAATGACACCAAAGCTCTGCGAAGTTCTCAAACACACTACTCACTGAGGCAGGACAGGGTGGGGAGGAGCCGCACCAGGTTGTTCTCAGACCCCACCAGGGCTCCGTGCATCAGTCCCCGGCATCCCCAGGGCACCCCGGGTAGGGAAGCTCTGGGTTGAGTTTGGGGGTTCTCCCACTCTGCTTTAAAACGTCATCCTGCCTGTGCTCCTCACACCAGGAGGACCATGTCAGCTGGGAGAGTTCCCAAAAGCACCCCCCAGAAAAATGTGGTAGACGAATGTGATTTATTTTTGACCAAGTCACATAATGCAGTTATCAGTATACAGAAAGATCTGAGTTTTAATAAAACATGCAAAATGCTGTCATGAAATTTGAAAAATTAATTGGACCTGGCTGACATGAGGATTATTTGCTCACAGAGCTCAGTTTCAACGATTTGTAACCGTAACGGAACATAATTAAAACAAACCAAATCAGGAAGAAGAGCCATGGAGGCCCGCGAAGGAAAATTTCTTTTGATTTAGATTTTAAACAGCAATTGACTCTGACAACCTCATCTTTCTGAAAGTGTAAATACACCCAGGGGATGGGACAAAGTGAGACTGACAGGTGCATTCTGATGAAAGGGCCGAGGGACTGATTCCGAGGAGAACGCTTAGTAGAAGCACGTGGAACGCAGCTCCCCAGGGAGGGGTGCAGGGGCTCTTGCATGTTTCAGTGGCAGGCGTGATCTGGAGACATGCAGAAGGATGCTGGAGAAGATGGAACACTGAGATGTGCCAGGTGATTCCCTGGGCATCCTGCAGGGCAGGGGGCCTGGGTGTTGGTGCATCTGTTCTGCCCTGTAGCACTGTAACATGATGCAGAAGAATCGTGCTCCCATGCTCGAGATAGCCACACCAACAGTGGGTGTCTACTGTGCCCACTGCCCAGGCATTCCAGAATGCTCTTTGAGTCACCATCCTTCTCTTACTTATAAGAACAAAGTGCTGAAAAGAAGGCTAGCATGTCTGAGCCCAGCTCCTTTCCCAGCTCCCTTGTCCACCCAGAGAAGGGCCTGTGCTTGGAGACACCAACAGCAGGGCCAACAGGAGACTGCTCTGCAGGGCCAGCCTGAGCTGTTCCTGAGCAGTTCACTCTGAGCTGCTTTGAGTGAAAGGGACAGAAGCCCTCATCTGCCACAGGCTTCGGAGCAGTCCCTGAACCCTTTTGTTTCCATAACACACACACCTGGTGATGATCGTGCACACAACATAGACTGGGGGGCCCACAGGTCATGGGACACTTTTCTACACAGCGGTACTTCCTCCTCTTTCTCACCCACTTAGAAATGCATACGTATTTGGGGGGAAAGTGCAATTAACATGATGAAAGGGGTAACATTGCATGCACCCTACTTTTTCTTTTTAAGTAAAGTATTTGCGAACCTCAGTATATCACTAGTGAATTCTGAGGCCCCCAAGGTCAGGACAGCTGAGAGCCTTGACGCAGGGCAGGCTGCATTCCACCCTTCAGCCTTGAACACTGGAGCCGTGTTTTCCCCTCGCCCAGCTGTCGGACAGGAATATTCCATAACCCCAGGCCAGGAGGGGCGAGTCCTTTCAGTTGTACAAGGGTACCATGGAGTAGAGGACACCGCAGAGGAAAGATGGGGCCCAACACGCTCACAATTTCACAGTTTCGCCAAGCACTAGCATGTCTTTTGTCCACTTTATCTACAGTCCTGCCTTGCACCCTCGAACCCTGAGCACCATGCACAGGCTGGTCCAAACATGAGTGTACACAGCTATGACTCGTTACACAGGAGGTGCAAACCCCACTAAGGACACTGTCCTTCCCTACAGGGAGCTAAAGGAAAACGAACACCTGAAGAAGATGCACAACGGAGCCTTGCGGGGGGCCACAGGGCCTAGCATCTTGTAAGTACAGAGTTGCTACCTCCCCTCCCTGTCCAGGGCACCCGAACAGGCCTGCTTGGGCTGTGCAGCCGTCACCCCCAGCCTGGTTTGCGGGCATCGGCCTCTGCATGTGAAAGGGCTGCCATGACAACGCACCAAAACTGCGGGCCTACACAGCAGAAATGTACTTTCTCTCAGTTCTGGGGCTAGAAGTCCAAAATCAAGGTGTCATCAGGCTGGTTTCTTCTGAGGGCTGTGAGGGAAGGACCTGTCCCAGGCCTGTCTTCTTACTGCTCATTCTTCCTCTGACTGTGGCAGCATAATGCCAGCCTCTACATGGCACTCTGTGTCTGTGCGTCTCATTTTCCCTTTACTTATAAGGACACCAATCATACTGGACTAGGGCCCATCCTAATGAGCTTATTTTAACTTACCTCTATAAAGACCCTATTTCCAAATAAGGTCACATTCTGAGGGACTGGGGGTTAGGACTTCAATGTATGAATCTGGGGAGACACCATTCAACCCATAACACTAAATAAGGAGGGCCGCCTCGTATGCCGGCAGAGGGTGGCTGCCCAGCTGGCACCACTCATGGCGATCCGAGGCCAGAGAGCTGACTTGCCCTGGCACCTGCTGACCAGGGCTGACTTTCTGTGCGTCAGGCTCTCTGAGGGTGCAAGGGGCGGAGCCAAGTTCCCTTAGTGACGGGAGTGTAGTGTAGGTCATGTGGGAAAATTACAGGAACAGGACACTGTCAGCCGTCTCCCGACAAAGCCTTGGGAAGCCTGAAGCTTCCTCAAGGAAACAACTGCAGCAGTGGTCAGGCCTCGGGGACAAATGCAACAGGTCGGACACGGCAGCTCTAACGCAGGGTGACCTCATCACCCCCTCCACAGAGGCTGGCCCCCTTACTCCCTGCTCTAATATGCCGTCACCCGTGCATCCAACAAGCATGGGCTGAACATGCCCTGTTTGCCCGGCGCCTTGCTGGAGAGACTGGTGAGAGAAACAGCTCTGGTCCTGGCCCTTAAAAGGATTACAGTCCATAGGGCAAATAACAGTGAAAAGGCAGAACCCTAACAGAAGGGAGAAAAGTACTAGAAAGATAGTGAGCAGAAGCACAGGGGAAGACAGACAGGATCAAATAAGTAAATAAAATATGCAGTGTGCCAGATGGTGTTGGTTGTGGAGAAAATACAGTTGGTGGAGGGAAGGAGTGCTAGGGAAGGGAAGTTACCATTTTAAAGAGGATGGTCGGGAAAGAATATCCTACAATTGTCATTTAAGCAAACACCTGAAAGAAGTAAGAGAAGGAGTTTAGTGGATTTCAGCAGCAAGAGCATTCCAGGCAGAAGGAACAGCGAAAGAAAGGCCCTGAGGCAGGAACTTGCCTTGTGTATTTGAATAACAGAAAGGAGGCTAGTGTGGCAGAGTGAGCAAAGGGAACAGTCCTTGAACGTAAGAACAGAGAGGTGGCAGAGAACTAGGTCATGAAGGGCCCTGTGAGCATTACAAGGACTTTGCCCATTCTCTGAGTGAAATGAAGAGGCTTTCGAGTTTTAAGCAGGGCAAGAAATGAACTTACCCAATTACTCTTTACATCCTAGCTCCTGCCAGTATCAACTCATGATTCTGTCTACTTTCTCTCTCCCACCATTATAAACCCCAAACTCTATCTACTTCTTAGCTCTGCCACCATCAACGCTTGACCATCTACCCCCTAACTCCTTGCCTCTGTCTACTTCCTACCCCCTCGACTATCAACCCCTGACTGGACTAGTGCCTAGCTCCCATCACCATCAACTCCTGACTTCATCTACTTTCCAGCTCCTGTCTCCATCCATTCTGACTCTGTTTTCTTCCTAACTTCTGCCACTGTCAATCCTAACTCTACTCTCCACTCAACCTCCTGGCTTCCTTTTACTCATGGCTTCTGCCTACTACTTTCTCTGCTGTCTCTCAGCTTCTGCCATCCTACCCTAGGTTGGTTAAATACCCCCCAGTCTAGCACATCCTGCAGACAGAGCTCTTACAGAAGCTGGCCACCTACCTGGCCACTGGACAGCTGGAGAGAGTTGCCTCTGGGTCAGGCATCGGACATGACAGAGTGAGTCTGGCACGGGGCACCCTGCATGACAGTCTGCTTTGAAGAGCTGCGTGGTCCGCCTGCTCAGAAATGACTGTGAGCACTGCAGGCACCTGGACTTCTCCAGAACAGTGGGACCAGATCTACATCTCTTACTTCCCAAGCAGCTATTCTCATGACACCCTGTGGATGTCAGTGGTGTCTATAAGAATTCCTTCTACCCACACCCCCAAAATAGTTCCCCCACCTGTCGGTCAGTGAGATTGAAAACCTATGATCAGAGATTCACTCCCTTGCAATGAGACCTTACCACCTCTAAAATCCTAATTTAAAATATATCCCCCCAACACACACACACACACACACACACACACACACCACCACCACCACCACCACCACCACCACCACCACCACCACCAGGCCTGCAGAGAGTCATGTGCTCAATCCCTAACATATCTGAGATAATAACTATAAAGCAGAATGAGAACACTGGTTACCTAAACCAATTAGGACATAAAAGCAGCATAAGTCCTCAGCCCCTGGGGCAGATCTCCTGCCTAGGTTGTTCCACCGAGGGCCCACTCTGGTCATCATTCCCTGCTGCTCAGTTCATCTGCCTATCCATGACCTATCGATCCCCTCCATGTACTGGGCACGAAGCATCAGGGCAGGTTGCCAGGTGGGTGGGTGGGGGTGCTGTGCCACTGGGAGAGTTTCATGGGGTATCAGCAGCAACCACTTAGAAAATGGGCAGAATATTTAGATTTCCACGAACTGCTCTTCCTCCTCACATTTAACTTGTTTGGGGTTTTCTTAGACATTGCCTCAAGTCTAGAAAAACCATGGAGTTCAGGCCTTGTCTACTCAACCTGAGCTTTGCACACAGTTCCGGCTGCATGGCCGAGCTGGCTTGCTTTGGACCGGTGAATCCAGTTTGCCTTTAGAGAACGCACATCCTGCTTCCCAGGTAGATGATGGCTAACACCGCACAGCAGCTCTTAACAGCGTAACCAGCCTGTGCTTCAGAAAAACCTACCCAGCAGGGCTTGATCGATGAAGGACCAAGGCATCTGAAGCCCTGTTTCCCCTGGGGTAGAGCACAAAAGCTGATGTCACTGCGTGTACCTGCTGTCTCATAAAGCAGGTAGTTATTTCACTTCTGCTAAGTGGAGAGAGGTAGAGGGAGGGAGGGGAGAGAGGGAGAAACGCTAATAAGGTACGGCAGGTACAGAGAGTTATACTCAACCTTGAAAAGAATAATGGGGTGCATATAAGAAAAAAAAAACAGCATAGCTCTTTTGAATTCAGATGTTAATGAGAGTAACTGAAATGGAAAATTAGGGGAAAGGCAAGATGGAGAAAAGATTCCTCAGAACCTAGAATGATGCTATTGTTCAGAGGAGGTTTCATCTCTGAGTCTAATGTATAAAATAAATAAATAAAAAGCCTGTCTCCCTTTTATTTTCTCAGGGATATTTCTTCCACCAAACTGCAGGCCCTGCCTGGCTATGGGCTGGAGTCCATTCAGACGCTGATTGCCACAGCATCCTATTCTCTAAAAAAATTGCCATCGAGAGAGAAATTTACCAATCTCCTGGATGCCATACTGACTTACCCCAGCCACTGCTGTGCTTTTAGAAACTTGCCAACAAAAGAGTAAGTAAAAAACAATAGGCAAAGCCTGCCAAGCTGGGGCAGCAACTCAGATATCAGAACAGTCAACTGGTTGACGGTTCCCTGCCCTTTCACTCCCTGCCTTCGGTGCCGTTTTCAGGTAGACGAGGAGAAAATGAGCCATCCTGGTTCCTCCTGAAAACCCATTCCAAGCAGTCGATTCACCTTGCAGTTAGAAGACCTCTGTAGCCTACTCTGAGCTAATTGAATTACAGACTTAAATTATTAGGCTATAACAGCACCTGCAAAATGGTTACAAAACTGGCATTTCGAAGATCGATTCGGTCTAATCCTTATCAGAGAGAATAATTCCTAAAGAGCTGGGGGAAATGGCCTCGAGGGGGTAAATGTTACCTAATGTCTTAATCTTTAATAAAGAATAGACAGGAAAGGAACTACGAAGGTTTTGGGTTTAAGCGATGTCTCTTGCACCAGCAGATCACTTCTGTTTCAGAACAGAATCCTAGCTCCCCAAGGATCAGCAAAGGGAACAAAAAGGGCACAAGCTCCTGGCTAGTCTGTGTCCAGTGAGGGGAATCGCACCGATTCGATTGACCCACTTCAATCCAGAATGGACTGGCAGGGTGCGCAGGATTTCATTCTTCCCTTAAAGCATTGTTTCCCAGACTTTTATTTTTTTACTGAGGTGCATAGTAAGAAATGCCTT
Source organism: Tadarida brasiliensis (assembly GCA_030848825.1). Classification (NCBI taxonomy): domain Eukaryota; kingdom Metazoa; phylum Chordata; class Mammalia; order Chiroptera; family Molossidae; genus Tadarida; species Tadarida brasiliensis. Next base: position 46,383,701 of record CM061270.1, read on the forward strand.
TTTTACATTGCAACCCAGTAACTGAAGTAAAACAAAGCAATACTTACCTTTTTACACGTGACACGCTCTGATATTTTCTTGTCTATTTTAGTCTCTTATTCCATGGTTGGTTGTGTGTTGGGGCGGGGGGGGGGGGGGGAGGGACCTGGGAGTGCAGAGGAACAGTGTCTAAGTGACAGCAGGGCTTATGCAAGGCTTTCTAAGGAAGGACTTCTGCTGAGCCTTGAAGAACAGGTAGGAGTTGGCTAGACAGGTGTAGAGAAAAGCATGCCAAAAAGACAAAATAGTTTCTGTGAAGGCACAAAGGCAAGAGACAGTAGGATGAAAGTCATTCAGAAAAAGTGGGAGTGCTGGGAACGTGCAGAAAGGTGAGTGAGGAGAGGGAACGAGGGAGAGGTGGGCCATGAGAGGCTCTGAGTGCCAGGCCAAGTTGTTAGAGGATGGGGAAACCACTGAAGAATTTAAAGCAGAATTACTCTGAGTTCCTTTTGTAAAACACCCCTCTGGCAGCAGGATGGAGGGTGGATTGGAAGTGAGCAATGCTGGGAGACACCAACGAGAAGAACAGCACAGACAGTGGTTTATGATAAAGCCGATTCTGGATACCACTTTCGTGACAGTCACATCCCTTCTGAAATTACTGGCGTGCAAAAACTTCAGTTCAGGGGCTTTTCATTCCAGTAGATGAAAGAGACTCCCTCTAGGTACAGAAAAGGAGGGATGTATTATGCAATTGTGGGCCAGTATCAAAGTGTAGTGGGAACGTAGTCACACAGGGGTTGTCTTGATTGGGACTGACTGACTCCTTCTGTATCCCTAAAGCTTGAAACTGTGGATGCTAGTGAGGACGCAGAGCCTGAAGCCGGGCCAGGGGGTGTTTGTGCAACCTCTGAGTGGCCCTCTGCCCTGCAGCTGCTAAGTCTGCACAATACTCACAGCTGCCTGGGCAGAGGGCCCCAGGACCTCCTTGGTATCTATGATTAAAATTTCAAAAATGATAGAGTAGACAGAACTCAGTGCTATTATCTGAAGGACAAGAACAACCACATTTCATGTTAACTGTAGACTGGTTCACACAGAATCTCTTAGTGTCAGATTAGAGCCAGTGTGTGTGTGTCTCTCTCTCTCTCTCTCTCTCTCTCTCTCTCACACACACACACACACACACACACACACACACACACGCACACGCACACACGTAATTTGATCCAAATTGCAGGATGTATAACCTTCACCCCAAATAACAAGCTGATTAATTTTTTAAAGTGAGTCCAGTAGGTCAAATAGTTCTGATATATTCTCCACTTTCCTGCTTCTATACAAAGTCACTCCTGAAAGGAATTGTCTTGTTAATATTGGGGAAGAATAGTATATAGAAATGTCCAGTTCGGATTGCCTCATTTCTCCTTCCTCCTTAGGAAAGGTTGAGGTTCTCACAGCCTACTCTTTCTTCTATTTATTCATCATCTTTTTCTTTGTTTCCCCCCTTTGGTTTCATTTTAGGAATATAAGTATAGGCCTTCTGTTAATTCTTTGCCATCCCCTCCATCCCCCACTCTCCCCCCAACCCTTTTAATCCCCCACACACCCCCACTCCCACCCCCATCTATTGGTTAAGCTGCTTAAAGGGAAAGATGAAGAAAAAAGGATCACCCACGTATACTCCTGCACACACTGGAAAAAGGCAGAAAATTCACAGAATGATGTCAGGTCCGGTATCTTCAAATCCTTACAAAAGAGAGTCCCAGTTACAGTGCAAAGCCATGAACTCTGGAGGGTTATTTGTTCATCAAGGCCAATGCAGTGAGGAGAGTGGTAAGGAGTAAACCTTAATATATCATAAAGGTAGCTTTTAATGAGCACTGAAAAATCCGTGATGCAGTATGACAAACTTACGTTTTTTCATCTCTAGAGCCCACACAAAACACTTAGCATTCAGAAGCATTTTATCAAAGCTGGAAGCACTCTAATGACAATTCAGAAGCCTTTACTCTCTCCCCGGGAAGCGTTTCAGTTAGGACAATGGTGCAGAACATGAAGCTGGTGTATTAGGTAAAGGATTTGGAGGAACAAAGCATAAATAGACATGAGCAGATTTAGTTTAAAGACTAAAAGCTCAACTGGTTTTGTTTTGTTTTTTTTTCCACCTCTTCTCTTTCAGGCAGAATTTTTCATTTTCCATTTTTGAAAACTTTTCCAAACAATGTGAAAGCACAGCAAGGAAACCAAATAATGAAACACTGTAAGTATTTGCATGCAAAGAAACTCAGGAAGCCCGTCTCATTCTGTGTGCCCCTCATTATTATTATCAGTGCCAACAATTTTCTTTTAATGAAAGTCCTGGTTAGGGTGGGGGGGGGATGTTTGCAAAGCATTTCCTAATAGCTTTAAAATGAAAACTTTTCTTTGCAAGTGGCATCGGGTTGATCAGGTATCTCATCCAACTGTTTTAAAAAAAAAACTAAATAAGTACGTACATGTTCATTCTACAATTACATTAAATTCTCCTCAGAAATTCACATTTTATTGACAGGTATTTTAATGTCATTAAGGGCTTGTTCAAATGATAGCTTCATGTGTAGGAATTTTCACTGGTCGTGTGGTCAGCATCCCACAAAGATGAACTGATGGCAAACAAGCTTCTAGAAGTAGCCACTTCCTTCAAAGAGACTTAGGCCACCTGGACCACTCTGTTATGGAGCTTAAAATTATTCAGCCTTAATGTTATCACTAACACACACTGGATGGGAGCTGTTTCCATTCTACTGACCAGTTTTGATAAACATTTTCATGGCTGCCTTGGCATTTCACACACCTTCAAATATAAAAAAGCACGCCTCAAAAGATAACCCCAGTGTCCCCATGCCACATCCACTGTGATCTAGAAGTTTTATCATTCCCCCCATGTGTCCTTCAGGCTACAAAACCAGCTGCCCTTCTCAGATACCTTGCCAATCTCCCTTCCTCTTCTACATCTTTTTTCTTTTCTTTTCTCCCCTGTCAATCTACAAATTCTATAGAGGCCGCAGGGTAGTATGATGGAAGGACCCTGGGCTTCACGGCTCCTCGGAGGTGGGAGTGAATCCTTGGCAGTACCGTTCCTGTAACGCTGGGTATTCCTGGACAAGACTTCTCCTTTTTGAACCTCTTTTCCTCATCTGTAAGGGACAGCAGAAACACCACCTGGCTTTCAGAACTATGAGAGGGAAGGGAGCTGAAGAATGTGACAGCATGGAGGGTACACTGTAAATATTATACTCTGTATCTTTCTTTTCTTTTTCTTTTAATTAGGTCTGTTACCATCTGGCCTCCAGCGTTTCTTTTTCTCACCCTTCCCACTCTTCCCTCTTGATATTCTCCCCGTCAGTCACCTTCCACATTACTGTTTTGCAATCGTATGGCTTTTCCCTACCAACAGGAAACCACTTCTGGGTACAGCCAATGGGAGCACCAAGGGGTGGCTGGGGGGAGAGGAGACGTTAGCTCACTCTCAGTAACCCTCACTAGCCCCCACCGCAAGCCTTCCCAAATGAGCACAGGATCTCAATTGTGCTGACAGTTCTTTAAAACAAGTCCCCTAATCTCCAGCAGCCCCAAACTACCTGAAATTAATATACAATTTAAGTACAAAAAAGTGTGCTTCTTGCAAAAACATTCTTATAATAAATCCCCTTCCTCCCCTTCCAACCAGATTGCTATTCCTGAGTCCCTAGAGTTTAGAAATTCTAGAGCCAGCCCCTAAGCCTCGCCATGCTGCCTCACTGCTGTGGCTGGCCCCGCTGTTCTGAAACTCCCCTCTCTTCTCCTTTCTCCATTCACTCTGACTGCAGCAGTGCTGCTACTGCTTCTCCCTGCCTCTGTACTGCTAAGTCTATGCAAGTCCATTCACATTCCCTGCATAAGCCTTCGGACTGAACACAGCTCTTGCTGGGTTTTGTCAATAAGCATGCTGCTGCCCTCAGGAGCCATCCCAGGACACAGATGTAAGTAGCAGTGGATGGGTATTTGGTCTAAAGACAAAACACCGAGAAGAAAATTGCTAGACATATGCCCAGTAGTGCCAAAAAAAAAAAAAAAAAAAAGATAGGGCAGAGGACCAGGGAAGTGGGAGAGGGAATATGCTTGACTTCTTATTGATATTAAATTTATTCAGAAATCCTGGCAGACTTTTAGAAGTCTGAATTGCTTCGAGAAGCTGAAGTAGTTTTGCTAAGGGGAAAGGAGTAAGGAAAATTAAGGCAGCAATGGTGGGAAAGTTTTCACCTGATTTAATAAAGGCTATTATTTTGTAGGAATCATCAGAGAACTTGCTTACAATGCAGATCCGTGAGCTGTCCCTAGAAAGTTTGTTTCAGGATTTGAAGTAAAGCCAGGAATCTGTATTTTACAAACAGCCTGATTCTGATGGAAGTGGTTCAAGGACCACACTTTGAGAAACTCTGACAGGGAGCTGGTGAGGCAGAGGAAAGGCGCCTGGCCTGTGGGCATGAAGCCCTAGTGCTGCCTAGTGCCTAGCGCTGCTGGTCTTGGGCAAGACACTTCCTGCTTTACTCTTCTTATTCTCTCCACTCAGATGAGGGGCTCAATGAGATGACCTGAAGGAACTTTCTAATGCTAAAAAGTAACCTATTTTCTTTAATCGTTCTTTATAACCACACTCTTCAAAGATTAAAAAATTAGGTAATTATATAGATGTGCATGAAATGAGGACAAATATGCTCTTTATAACTAATAATAAAACAGGGGAGACACATGGGGCTCTGGTGAAGGGACAGCTCCAGGGGGGCAGGAGCCCCAAGCCCTTTCCTGCACCTTGCCCTGTATGTCTCTTCCATCTGGCCATTCCTGAGGCTCCACTGCCCCCTGCCCAAGCCTGGCAAGCATGAAAAGACCATAAGAAGTTCAGAATAGTCTGGAAGCCAGGTAAGACTTCCAGTCAAGATGGCGGCGTAGGTAAACGCGGTATCGCGTCCTCCCACAACCACATCAAAGTTACAACTAAACTACAGAACAACCATCCTTCAAAACCGCCTGAAATCAAGCTGAATGTTAGTCCTACAACTACGAAATTAAAGAAGAAGCCGCATGGAGACTGGTAGGAGGGGCGGAGGGGCAACGGGCTGGTCCCACACCCACATGTGGCAGATAAAAATTAGGAGGATACCTCAGCTGGGAAGGTCCTCCCTGAGGACTGAGGGGTCCCCATCCCACACCAGGCACCCAGCTCAGGGTTCCAGTGCCAGGAAGAGAAGTCCCCATAACTTCTGGCTGGAAAAACCAGCGGGAACTGAGGCTGAGGCAGCTGGAGCCCCCAGCAGCTCCTCTTAAAGGGCCCGCACACGGACTTACTCAGACTCGCAACCTCCAGGCTCCAGCGTGGGGGAGGCAGCTTGAAAGGCGCCAGAGTCATATGGGGAAGAACTGAGCTGTTTGGCATTGGAGCAAGGGCTGGGGAGGCAGCTTTCTCCTGGACAGACATGCTATCAGAGGCCTTTGTTCCTTTGGTGAGCCATTCCCTGGGCTGGCAGACAGCCGCCATATCTAGGGCTCCAGCAACCTGGCTCACACTGTTGGCCCCGCCCTGGTGATTCCCTGAGGCCCCGCCCCACCCAACTTCCAGGCCCACCCAAGCTGTTGCCAGTTGCTTTACCATAGGATTGGCCTGTCTTGGATCCTGCTTCAGCTTTTCCTAAATTCTTTCAAACAAGCAGCATCTGGTCTCAGCTAGCCCTATACCTCTCGCTAAGTAATACATAGAAACAAACACAGGGAGGCAGCCAAAATGAGGAGACAAAGAAACAGGTCCCAAATGAAAGAACAGAACAAAACTCCAGGAAAAGAACTAAGTGAAATGGAGTTAAGCAACCTAACAGATGCTGAGTTCAAAACACTGCTTATAAGGATGCTCAGTGGACTTAGTGAGAACCTCAGTGAACTTAGTGAGGGCCTCAAGAGCATAAAAAAGGACCAGTCAGAAATGAAGGAGGCACTAACTGAAATAAAGAATAGTTTATACAGATGCAATAGTAGAGTAGGTAAAGCCAAGAAGCAAACCATCGATTTGGAATATAAGGAAGCAAATAACACCCAATCAGAACAGCAAAAAGAAAAAAGAATCCAAAGAAATGAGGATAGTGTAAGGAGCCTCTGGGACAACTTCAAGCATGCCAACATTCGCATCTTGGGGGTGCCAGAAGGAGAAGAGAGAGAACAAGAAATCAAAAACCTATTTGAAACAATAATGGCAGAAAAATTCCCTAACTTGGTGAAGGAAACAGACATACAAGTCCAGGAAGCACAGAGAGTCCCAAACAAGATGAACCCCAAGAGGCCCACACCAAGACACATCATCATCAAAATGCAAAAGGTTCAAGACAAAGAGAGAATCTTAAAAGCAGCAAGAGAAAAGCAGTTCGTTACCTACAAGGAAGTTCCCATAAGACTGTCAGCTGATTTCTCAAAAGAAACTTTGCAGGCCAGAAGGGAATGGCAAGAAATATTCAGAGTGATGAAAAGCAAGAACCTACAACCAAGAGTACTCTATCCTGCAAAGCTGTCATTTAGAATCGATGGCCATATAAAGAGTTTCCCAGACAAAGAAAAGCTAAAGGAGTTCATCACCACCAAACCATTATTATATGAAATGTTGAAGGGTCTTCTTGAAGAAAAAGATTAAAAAAATGAACAAACAAAATGGCAATAAATACATATCTGTCAACAATTGAATCTGCAAACAAAATGAACAAGCAGAACAGAAACATTCTCATAGATACAGAGAACTTTTGTTGGTTACCAGATGGATAGGGGCTAGGGGGATGGGTGAAAAAGGTGAAGGGATTAAGAAGTACAAATTGCTTGTTAGACTGACAAACCTTAAAGGGAAGGGGGGTTGGGGGGTGGGAAGAAATAAACCAAAGAACTTATATGTATATATGCATAACCAACAGACACAGACAACAGTGTGGGGAAAGGCAGGAGGGTTGCAGGAATGGGGAGGAGGGGGGCAATGGGGGAAAAATGAGGAACATCTGTAATACATTCAACAATAAAGATAAGTTAAAAAAAAAAAACAAAAAAAAAACAGGGGAAGTCCTTTGCAGTCTTCTGTGCATAGCAGCAGTCCTTCTCCAGTTCCCCATTGGTTTCTATGAATTCTAGCAACTTTTATTTTATTTATTTATTTATTTATTTATTTATTTATTTATTTATTTATTTTATCCTCACCTGAGGACATTTTTCCGTTTTTTGTTCAGACAGAGCGGGGGGGGGGGGGGGGGGGGGGGAGGAAGAGAGAGAGAGAGAGAGAGAAACATCGACGTGAAAGGGACACATCGAGTGGCTGCCTCCCGCACGACCAACCAGGGCCGGGGACAAACTGCAACCAAGGTATGTGCCCCTAGCAGGAACCGAACCCGGGTCTCTCTGGACTGCAGGCCAACGCTCTAACCGCTGAGCCAAACCAGCCAGGGCAGAATTCTAGCACCTTTTAAAAGTCCCAGATCATAGATTTATTTTTCTTTTTTTTTTTAATGTGTTCTTTCCCTTCGGTGGTTGTATTGTCCAAATATATCATTTCATCCACTCTCTGAATTAGGTACACACTCCCTTATATGGAACATGAGAAGCTAAGTTTTGAAAGTACAGAAAAACACTCTTTTCATATATACCTAATTCTCCAGCACCCAAGATGCTAGTAGCAGACTGTGAGCAGAGAGAAAATTTGTTGAGTCAACATGCATCACACTGTATATAGTGATTGTTCCTGCATCCTCTCAATTCCTCTCAGAGCCAGGATCACTCTGGTTTACTCACTGCACACACATTTATTGAATGGACACTCTGAGCAAAAACTGTGAGGCACTGAGATTTTAGAAATAAATAAAACCTAGTGCCCTGCCATCGAGCAGCTAATAAACTATTAAAGAAGACAGACACGCACCATCACATAATGACAATACGGGTTGATAATTACAATAGTACCTAAGCACGACCATGGCTGAGAGAAGGGGTAATAAACTCCTTGGAGGTGTGGAATCAAGAAAGAGAATCATAGAGGAGCTTATCTGTAAGGGTGAGGAGGAATTCACCAGAGAGATAAGAGGAAGGGAAGAAGAAACAGCTCATGCCAAAGGCAGAGGATGAAACAGAACTTATTCTGAGAGCCACAGTCACTTCATGTAACCAAAAGGATGACTGCACAGAGGATTTGCCAGATAATTATAAGAATCCCTAACAGTCACTGAGCATGTAATATGTGTCAGGATTTATTCTAGACATTCTACATGTGTTCATGCATTTAATCCTTGGCATGACCCTAACAAGGAAGATATGATTATTATCCCTATTTGGCAAATGAAGAATTTGAGGCACAGAGATGTTAAGTAACTCTCCCAGTTTACACAGCTTTTAAGGACTGGAAACCCAGGCAGTCTTGCTTCAGAGCCCATGTTATGAATTGCAGAGCCCATGTTATGAATTGTGCCTCACGACTGCTTCCTGGAGATGGGATTGGAGGAGGAGGCAGAACTCAGATCAAGGAGAGACCTGGAGGTCATCACAAGGAGTCTGGATTTTATCCCATAGCCAATGAGAACCTAGAGAAAGTTTGACATAATAGATCTGTACTTAAAGGCTACTCCAGGAGGAATGTACAGATGGACTGGGTGATGGCTAAAATTGGAAGAAGCCTGCTAGAAAGAAAATAAATGTAATTGTCCTTTAAGAGAAGATGAAGATCTAAACTCAAACAGTAGCAGTGGTGTGGGAAGGAAGGGAGTGGCAGAAGTGGGACTGTTTCTTTTCTAGGGACAGAGTCCCTCTTTAATCCACTCTCTGACTTTAATGTATACCCCTACGGAGTATCTGTTTTCACAATTTCTTCCTATTGGCCATGACTATATTCTTCCTCTGCTTCTAGGGTTCTAGTAATCCATCCTTAGTTTCTATTTCTCTCTGGCTATTTGGTCAGCAGGGACCAAGGTGCAAGCAAGTCCACCACTAGCTGACCAATGTGAGCCCTCCAATTCCATGTGTGTTCTACCACAGACACCTTCATGCATTTTGGGTGGCAACTAAATGAGATAAATAGCTAAGAAAATGCCAAGAAAGGATTCTTTTCGATTTAGCAAGCATGTATTGTGTCTCTAAATTTGTTTTCCAAAGAAAAGAATCTTCTGTAAACAGCTTCATTAAGTCTTTGCATTAATGTATAAAATCTATATATAAAAAATGTTTAAATGGTTTTTTATTCCCTTCTTAAGGAACTCCTACATCAATTCAGAGTTCTCAGATAACTTAACAAATAAATGTAAGACTGAGACTGTTGTGGCTTTGTTTCTTTTTGTTTCTTAGGCTTTAAAACAACACTAAGGATAGTTGTTGAATTTTTTTAAATAATCAGAATCATAGAAAATCCCTTACGTTTACACTGAGCCTAAATATTCTTCTTACAGTTATTCTGCCATCTTTGCTGAGAGTGAACTGAGTGGCTGGGATTATGACTATGGTTTCTGCTCACCCAAGACAGTCCGATGTGCTCCTGAACCAGATGCTTTTAATCCCTGTGAAGATATTATGGGCTATGACTTCCTTAGGGTCCTGATTTGGCTGATTAATATCCTAGCCATCATGGGAAACATGACCGTCCTCTTTGTTCTCCTGACCAGTCGTTATAAACTGACAGTGCCCCGTTTTCTCATGTGCAATCTCTCCTTTGCCGACTTCTGCATGGGACTCTATCTGCTGCTCATTGCCTCTGTTGATTCCCAGACCAAAGGCCAGTATTATAACCATGCCATAGACTGGCAGACAGGAAGTGGGTGTAGCGCTGCTGGCTTTTTCACCGTATTTGCAAGTGAACTTTCTGTCTACACCCTCACTGTCATCACACTAGAAAGATGGCACACCATCACCTATGCTGTTCAGCTGGACCAGAAGCTACGATTAAGACACGCCATTCCAATTATGCTTGGAGGATGGCTCTTTTCTACCTTAATTGCCATGTTGCCCCTTGTGGGTATCAGCAGTTACATGAAAGTCAGCATTTGCCTCCCTGTGGATGTGGAAACCACTCTCTCACAAGTCTATATATTAACCATTCTGATACTCAATGTGGTAGCCTTCATCATCATTTGTGCTTGCTACATTAAAATTTATTTTGCAGTTCAAAATCCAGAGCTTATGGCCACCAACAAAGACGCAAAGATTGCTAAGAAAATGGCAGTCCTCATCTTCACCGACTTCACTTGCACGGCCCCTATCTCTTTCTTTGCCATCTCAGCTGCCTTCAAGGTGCCCCTTATCACCGTAACCAACTCTAAAGTTTTACTGGTCCTTTTTTATCCTGTCAATTCTTGTGCCAATCCATTTCTGTATGCGATTTTCACAAAGGCATTCCGAAGGGACTTCTTCCTGTTGCTGAGCAAATTTGGCTGCTGTAAACGTCGGGCTGACCTTTATAGAAGGGAGGAATTTTCAGCTTATACCACCAACTGCAAAAATGGCTTCACTGGATCAAATAAGCCTTCCCAGTCCGCTTTGAAGCTGACCACATTGCACTGTCAATATGCAGTTGACAAGACTTGTTGTAAAGAGTGTTAACTGTTCCATCGATAACCACATTATTGAACTATACTTAAATATGTAAAAAATTATCTGTACCAGTAATTTTAACAGGGTTGGTTTTAGGAAGTTATTTATTCTTAGACACATTAGGGAGAGACCTATACCTAGCTCAAAGTATGATCCATGACCATCACCAGTCTAAAAACTACTTGTCATTGGTCCATGAAGACATACAATACAGACGCTGAGAGTGTTTAGAAACTTTTACACCAATTTTGAAAGAATATTTTACGTCTGTTGAATCTATTATTAAAAGAATGAAGTGGCATTTTACGTCTTTGATTTTTTTCTCATTTCATCTTTGTAGTAACTTTTATTGCATCTTACAAAAGTATTAGTCCATAACAGATTTGAAATTTAAAATAACTCATCCTTTTCCTCTGAGAGTTTGAGAAACACACTCTAGAGATGCACTGTCCAATCTGGCAGTCACTAGCCACATGTAGCTAGATTAAAATTAAATTAAATAAAAAATGTAGTTCTTCAGTTGCAATAGCCACATTTCAGATGCTCAATAGCCACACGTGCCCAGTGGTTATCATATTGGACAACACAGACACAGAACATTTTTATCATCACCAAAAGTTCTATTGGATAGTGCTATTATAGAGGCTTTTATTTATCCTCTGTCTAGGTTCTATTATTTAAATTTTAATGTAAGGTAAGCATCTAAAGGCACTTTTCAGCCTATTTTCTTGGTCTCTTAACGACCAATGAAACATTAAATAGTAGAATGTAAACTCCTTATGGGTAAGACCCTGATCTCATTGTTGTTTTCCTATCTCTTAGCTCAGGCTCTTGGCAATGGTATGCAATAAATGTGCTGAATTACACTGAAGTGATAAAATCTATAAGGAAAAAAATGTTTTTTTTTTTTCTTTCAAGGGCCCCATCATTTTATTTAACTAAAGGAAAATATTTAAATATTTAAATTTAGCCTGGCCAGTGTGGCTCAGTGGGTCAGCATTGACCCATGAACCAAGAGGTCACTGGTTCGATTCCCGGTCAGGGCACATGCCCAGGTTGCCGGCTTGATCCCCAGTGGGGAATGTGAAGGAGGCAGCCTCTCTCTCATCGATGTTTCTATCTCTCTAAAAATCAATAAAGATATATTTTTAAAAATATATTTAACTTTATTCCCTAACCAGTGTGGCTTAGTTGGTTGGAGCATTGTCCTGTGCACCGAAAGGTTGCAGGTTCGATTCCTGGTTGGGGCACATACCTGGGTTGCAGGTTCAGTCCCCAGTCGGGACATGTATGAAAGGCAACTAATCAATGTTCTCTCTCACATTGATGTTTCTCTCCTCCCCCCCCCCTAAAAATCAACAAGCATATCCTCAGGTGAGAATTTAAAAAATAAATAAAAATATTTAACTTTCATCCTTTCTATCCTTTGAAGGGTGGTATAGAAATATATATCCAGTATTTGCTAGAAAATATTTTCGTTCATCAGAATTGATTCTTACAGGACAATGAAATTATGGTTTTAATTGCAGTGTTTTATGTATGTTCCTTTGACTTCCAAAATAAATTTTATTGAAAGCTTATTCTATGCCAAACATAAGTACTTTATATATGTTAATCCATTTAATCTTCATAAAACTATGATGCCGATATTATTATTCACATTTTATAGTAGAGGAAACCCTATTACAATTTCCCCAAGTTCTCAAAACTAATAAAAGATTCAACTAATAAAACTCAAACTCAAAGTTCTGATTCAGGACCCCAGTTTCTTAACCACTGTGTTTTACTCCCTTCCATATCAGCACATCAGAGTCATCCAAAGGCTCCAGGTGTTCCAAATTCCTTAAATTTTCCCCAAAATTTTATTGTGAACATTTTCAAACATACAGAAAAATTGAAAGAATTGTATAGTGCACACCCATATATTAGAGTCAACATATTACTACATTGGTTTCATTACAAACGACATAATTATCTATCCAGTATTTATCCATCCATCATTTCTGATGCATTTTAAAGTAAGCTGCAGATATCCTAAACACTTCAACATGCTTATCATTAACCAAGGTTCAATATTTGTTTACATTTTTAGGTAAAATTTACATATGGTGAAATGGACAAATCCTATGCATTCCATTTCATGGGTTTTGAGAAATGCACATACCCATGTGCCTCAAAACCTCTATGAAGGATATAGAACACTATCACCCTTAGAAAGTTCCCTCATGCCCCTTCCTAGTCATTCCCTCACCCTCGTTCCCCAGAGGTAATAATAATTCTGATTTTCCCCCATAGATTAGTTTTCCTGTTGTAGAACTTCATATAAATGGAATCATACGGTATATACTGTTTTATGTAAGGCTTCTTTGACTCAACCCAATGTTTTTGCTATTCATCCATGCTGTTGCTTGAATCAGTAGTTCATTCCTTTTCATTGCAGAGTATGATTCCATTATATGAATATAACTCTGTTTTCTGTTCTCCTATTAATGGATATCTGGGTTGCTCCAGTTTTTATCTCTTCTTTGACATGGTGTTAAATAAATGTATAGTCATAACTAGACTCTCCACACACTTGGTCGGCTTTCAATCTGTATGCCATTGTGCAGTGATTCAAAATAGATTATAAAAGACTATAAAGTTTATAAAATATCACTTCTCTGTAATATATTTTTCACATTTCTGACTTTTTTACTCCCTAACTAGTTATATGTCTTTACTCAGATGACGTCCTTTCTCTTGTGAACTAGTGTTCTAGAATTTTCCCAGTGATATGAGAGAATACTAACTAGTCATGATACTATATACATATACAATAAACTTTTTGATTCATACATAAATCTCAGAACCAAAACAACTAAGTAAACAAAAAGCAGAAAGTAAAACAAAAGAAAAAAGATATTCTTGTGGAGAAACTTTACTTAAAAGTACTCTTAAATATTGTTTGAGCCCAAGGTGCTTGTACACATACTCTGAAAATAACTGTATGGCCTTTTCCACAAATATTGATCTTTATTTTCTACCTTAGAACTTAAGTTTTAACATATATAGTTTACTGTCTCCCTCATTCTCATATCCTTTCATTCACTAAGACCTACCAGTCATTCATGTGAATGACAGTCCACATCAGTTCTTTATTTTGCATTCCTACTGCCAAACCCACATCTCAGGCCATTTCCCTTCCTCTGGAGCACTACTGCATCTCCCTCACTTCTCTTCATACCCGATGGTTCCCATGTCCACACTCTCCACCACCACTGATTAATCTGTCTAAAATTCTATTTCATCTTATTACATACCTGCCAAAAATGCTGAGCAGCTCATCGGTACCTATAAATTTAAGTTTTAGCTCCTAGCCTAACAAAGAAGTCCAGAATCCACCCTCAAATATGCTTACTTTATCTCCTGTTTTTCTACATGAAAGAAATTGTTCCACTTCCTTTTCCCTAGCCATGTCCTGTGCATCTCCATTCTGGTGCCCATGCCACTCTTACCATCTGGAACACCTTCTTCCTTACCTGTCCTCCTGTATCCTTTCAGACCCTCACTACAGATTATCTTCTTTATCAAGTTCTCCTTAATCTCCCCCCACCCCAATCTACTACAGTCGAGAGACCTCTTTTACCTGAAATAAAGTAGGGCACAAATAATATGTAACCCACAATGGTTTCTCTCGTTGGACTTCTTTAGCACTTGCCATCTGTATCACCCATTTGACTTTTATTCTATACCGCTCGGTACTATTAATTATCTTTACATGTACTATATATCTTATTTCACCTACGTTATAGATTTCTTTAGTGATATATTTATCTGTTTTATTTTTTTGTTTCTCCTACTATATATACCCTAGAACCTTACACATGGTAGGTAGTTAATATTTTTTAGATGATTCACTTTTATAGCAGAAATATAAAACAATCATAAGGGAAGCCTTTCCCTTATGAGATGGTCTCATAGAAAGTGTGTTTTCTTAAACTGTATAATCTCTCATACATAACTCATAAAAACATCAAATGCTCAAGAAATTTATATTTCTATCTTGGTTTGGTTTTTTTCACAATGTTTGATACTATCACTGGTAGGTTGCAAAATGACTAAAAAGGGTTAATCAACCTGAAATAACTCCATCTTCACTTACAAAATATTTTCAAAGAGTATTTTGTCCTCCATTCATAACATTTGGTTTTAGTTCCTCAAAAATGTATTAAGTCCATGTGTAAATTAAGAATCTTTATATCACAAGATTTCAATAAATGTGTTCATAATTGGAAATAATCTTTTCTTTGAAATGTGCAATATTTTTATTAATATTGAGTTTCTTTGTAAGAGTTATTGCCATGGGCTTACTATTTATTTATAATTTAGATTTCTAGTTATAAATCACAAAGTTCCCACCTGGCTAAGAGTGTATTTACATGAAAAACAGCATAATATCAACCTACTAACATGAGTCAAAAGAAAATACCCCTGCATGCCACTCTAATTAACTGTTGCTATTCAATCTAAGGTTATTAGTTTTCATACAAAATTTAAATGACTGAAACTCAGTACCTCAGCCAGAATTGGAGTCTCACTGGCCTATGAAGTCTGAGCTATACATATGGTTATTTATACATATTATAGCACATTGAATAAAATAGGTAAAGAAGTTATTCCAGGCAATACCGGTTAGTCAGTCTCTAAGACACTACCTATACAAACTCAGCATGATCTTCTTAGCCTACAGGGAGAGGTGGAAAGTATGTAAGAAAACACTTTGGGACGTGAGGATGAGAAAAAGTTTGAATTGGGAATTATTTCACAAATTTCATTTAACACAGCAAACTGTAACCTCCATAATTACAACCTCTACCTATAAAAGGGTATAGGATGACATTTGCCAAGGTATTGTATTAATATGAACTTAAAACCTAATTTTGATATTTTGTTACAACATGCAACAAGAAATGTTTAGTTTGAACATGGTGAGGAGGTTCATAAAAGTAAAGTAATATATCAAAGCCAAGTCTTAGATAAACTCTACCAACTCATAGGGCTTAAAGAATAAGTTTCTCTTTTGGAATAAGATTTGTCTCACTCTATCTTTAGCATATGCATTAAAAATTCTTTTTAACTATGAATCAATCATGACCCATCAGTAGGTAGTGAAATCAATTTACTGTGTCAATACCACCATTTTTTTAAGTGCAATAGAACAAAATCAAATAGAAAATATAAGAGGCTATCATGTGCTAAAGACAAACATGATTTTCTGAAATTTCTGTTTCATGTATTATGTGTATCTATGTACATGCAAACATACTTGTTATTAAGTATATTATATAAAAATTGTGAAAATCACTCATTTAGACAACTACTCAAGAACCAAAATTTTTCTTTTATATATATATATCTTTTTTTTTCCTTTATTGATTTTAGAGAGAGAGGAAGGGAGAGGGAGAGAGAGATAGAAACATCGATGAGAGAAAACATCGATTGGCCGCCTCCTGCATGCCCCCCCACTGGGGATCGGGCCCACAGCCTGGGCATGTGCCCTGACCAGGAATCGAATCGGCGACCTCTTGGTGCATGGGTCAACGCTCAACAACTGAGCCACACCGACCAGGCAAGAACCAAAATTTTTCTAGCATTATCTGAAACTAATAAAAGGGTATGAGGTTCAAAATAATTGAGCAACCTCTTAATTCTCTCTGCAATCATCACCAAAACTATCATCATTTATATTAGCATGCAAGGATAATTATTATTGGACTTTGTTTTATTTTGTGGTAAGCCAATTCTAAATTAATTTTTCTTTTTGCATTTTTAAAATATCAGGGGCATGAAGGTATGCAGAGACTCAAATGGGACAACTGTGACTTTTTTCTCTAATGATAAAATGTACCACATAAAGACAACCTATGTAATAATTGTATTTGTCATGTGCCACTAAAAAAACAAAAATCACTTAAGTGACAGTTTAAAATTCACAATAAATTTTAGTGGAAAAGAGGAAAGGAATTTTAGAAACAACTATTATTACCTCTCCCAAACACTTAAACCAACACATTAAACCCCAATTCCCAAGTGAATTCACCTTACCAATAAATTCAGCCCTTACAATTTGCAATAAGGTTTGTCTACAGCACATACAGAGTGATTGGATGAGCCTGGGAGGAAGAAAGCCGGAAGAAGACTAGAAAGTGTATTCCTCACCCCTGGAGGGGATATGTTTCAAGGGTAGACCTCTCTCTACTTTCCATGTAGAAAAGATGACCATATTTCATGGTAGGCAACATCCATGAAGAGAACCCACAGCACCTGGAAGTTCTCAATAGGCAGAGAAGGATGTGGAATAACAGAGATGGTGGGGTAAAGGACAATCACTCTGAGGATGAAGAGGACATAGCTGGAGAATCTGGTTAGGAGACCAGCCCACTTTCTAGTACAAACTGAATCCTCATGCAGCTGCCAACTTTAGACCAAAGATAGTACCCCACATATGTTACCCAAGATCCAGAAGAGATTTATTCATATTTTGAAATTCTCTACCAGTAGTAGCTGAGTCCCTTGGGCAAAACAAGTGTTGGAATAAATTAAACTCTCTAATTGGGGTTGCCTCCGAAAAAGAAATGGGGAATTTGCCATGACCTGCCAGATACCAGGTATTTAAACCTTAGAGGCCTTTCGCAGACCATAACCCATTCATCCCAGCTTTCTGTGTGAGAGTACTGTCCTGGAGAACCCTGTTCAGAGCTGAAACCAGGTATCCTAAATTTAGAGAACATGTATCTTCTACCCCTTAAAAGAAGCAGAATGATGAGAGAAACGTTCCTTTGATGGACTTGAATCTACTAAGGAAGAGAGTATTACAGAATAATTTGGTGGATAATTTGCTTTGTTTTTATTGGTGCAGGAAAATGAGAGCTATCTGTGTTTACATTTTGTTTTCTCTCCCTGGTTTTAAGACAGTTATCCAGGTCTTCTTGTCACAAATAACATTAGGCAATCTCATCTGGCCAAAGCAGAGGTTCTAGAAGAGAGTATATCTTCCTGACTTTTGTTTTAGAAAGCCTAAACTCAATGAGGGGATTCCCTGTTACGGAAAAGGAAGAGAGGTAGTATGTTTGAGAGATAAAGAGTTTGGAAGGGGGTCTTCCGCTGTAAGAAAACTATTTAAAAATTAATGAGAGAGGGAAAACCCACTATGGCTAGAAAGAAGACAGAAGTCTGAAGTTTCAACAAGTAGAATGGGAACCTAACGCACTTCTCCCCTGCAATTCCCCAGAGAGATAGGAGGATACAAGAAGAATGACCTGGCCACAGGATAAGCTCAGAGAGGCTGATTCTTAGCTCAGGAACCCTGGCCTCAGCAAAGATTTCCATGTTCATGCATAGTATGGGCTTAGCAAAGGTATCTGCCCGCAAGGAACCATCTGGGCTTGTACAGTCAGCTGATTGCTAGTACGGAGTGAAGACTAAAAGACCCAGAGAGGCCTTCTTGAACATCCTGCTACTTACTTGATGAGAGGTGGGAGTAACACTGGCTCCAATCTAATAACTGACATTGACTTCACTATGAAGGGGAATTGGAGTCTGATTTAAATTTTACTTCAAGATGAAATAAATGTGACATTTCTTCATGTTCTATCACACCTGTTGCATCTATGCTTTGTTATGGTACAGCTATTGAAGGCTTAAAAAACAGAAACTTAAATTAGTAAATGAAAGAAATATAGAATTGTATATTTGTATCTGCATCTGAATTATAAATTTATTAAATTCCATACAGTTAACAAAAAATTTGAGCAGTTCAGTGGACTATATTTAAATCAAAATAAGTTTCACAATACATGATATAGTCCCACTGATGTTTATGATGTATTGAGCTCATAAGTTTTACCACTCAGCATCACCAGTAGCTTTTGCAAATACATAGTCTCTCCCTCCAAAACACATAATGCCATCTTTCAAATAGAATTTCCATTTGTTCTTGCTTCGATGAATCTAGAGGGAGAAAAACAGTCTAAATTAATCAATTTTAAAGTCAAAGGATTATTTACATTTCTTTGCATATTACATGTGCTTATTCTGACCCTAAATGGGAGCTCATCAAAAATAAAACCTCTTCAAGATAGTTTATTCATTCATTCAGCAAATATATGAGGTTCCTATGTGCCAGATACTGTTTTAGGCACTGGATATATATCAGTGTTTTTTTTAAGAAATATATACATAAAATTTAATAAACAGAAAAATATCCTATCTTTGAAGAATTTACACTTTAGTAAGGATGGGGGAAAAAGAAACATAATAAATATATAAATTATATAGAATAGTAAAAGGTAATAACTGCTATAAGAAAATAGAATAATAAATGAAAGATCACAAATACAGAGGTGGGATTAGAATTTTAAATAGGAGAGTCAGGGTGGGCCTGACTTATGAGGTAACACTTGAGCAAAGACTTGAAGAAGGTGAGGGACAAAGCCAGGAAGATATTGACTGGAGGGCATTCCAGGTAAAGGAAACAGAACTGCAAAAGACCTGAGGAGGGGCATGTCTGGATTGTTCAGGAACAACAAAGAGTTCAGATGTCTGCAAAGGAATAAACACAGGAGATGTTGTTATTATAATCAGAAATTTTTTTAAGTGGTGTTTCAATTTGAAGAAAAAAGTCACAACAAAGCTCTAAGCAAGGACAGAAGATACAGCTTATAATCTATTAGATTCTAACTACTTCTTTGAATTCAGTAAATCAGCCTAGATACCAACAAAATAAAAACTAGCACCTTAGCCAGTTTGGCTCAGCAGTTGGAGCATCAGCCATCGGACCAAAGGGTCACAGGTTCAATTTCGGTCAAGGGTACATGCATACCTGGGTTGCAGGTTTGATCCCTGGCCCCAGTGGGGGTCATGTGGAAGGCAACCAATCAATGTGTCTCTCTCACATCAATGTTTCTCTCTCTCTCTCCCCCCCCCCGCCCCCTCCCTTCCACTCTATTTAAAAAGCAATGGAAAAATATCCTCGGGTGAAGATTTAAAAAAATAATAATAAGTACTAGGAAATACTACTATCTCAAGAAGAATTATAAAATCGCTGTTACCTCTGGGTAAACCACAAATGATTACATATTTTAAAAACCTTAGAAAGTATGATCTAAAATCAAAGATAAAAATTTAACCTAGGTGTTGACTACAAATAGTCAAATCAAGAAAGATAAGTCTATAACGACTATTCAAATGCATTTTGTGGAAGCATAGAAAATATAAGGAATAAACTCCCTATTTGTGTGTGATGGGGGGGAAGTTCTAATAATGGAAAATTTCTTCTCAGAGTTTGACTCCCAAATTTTCACTTGCATATATCTTAAAACATCTCAACACAACAGTGACAACAGAATCCTGAACTCAACAATGGTGACAAAATCTGACCAGAATTAGGGGAACAACAACAGCATTAACCACTCGTTCAAGGAGCTTTATCAAGTGACTACACTTATTCTAGAAATGCAACAAAGGTTCAATATTAGGAAGTTATTAATATAAAAACTATATTGCTAGACCTAAGGAGACAAATCATATAATCATCTCCAATGATACTGAAAAAGCACTTGATAAAACTCATGCATTTTTTAACTCAAAATAAGAATCAAAGACTATGCCCTACACACACACACACACACACACACACACACACACACACACTTACTTCAGTCAAGTTGACTTTATGCTTAGAGGGGGAAAACCTAAAAGTATTCCCACCAAAGTCAGGACATAGACAAGGATACCCACTATTATCCTTTTGTCTCTAGAGATACCAGGCCAATACAATTAGACAAGAGGAAAGTATGATTGGTACTAACCAATGCAATTTGACCACATGTATGAAAAACCTAAAATAATCCATTTATTAAATGACTAAATAAGAATTCAGTATTGATACCAAATTAATGTACAGAAATTCATAGCCTTTATGTATACACATAGTAAAAGATATAAAGAAAGAGCCCATTTACCATAGAAACAAAAGAGATAAGAAAGCTAGGAATAAATTTATAAAATACTTGATCTACTGGCACCATTCAACACACTCTCTTCTGAAATATTTTCCTCACTTCACTTCTATAACACTCCTGGTTTTCCACCTAACTCTCTGGCCACTTAGTTTTCTTCACTGATTCCTCTTCTCTCTTACTTCTCAATTTTAGAGTATACCAGGACTCCTCTTTCTGTTTATATTCACTCTCTTGGTGATCATAACTAATCTCATGGCTTTAAACATCATCTATATGCGGATGACTCCCAAAATTTATATCTCCAGTTTACACCTCTCCCCTAAACTCCAGATTCTCATTCAATTACTTCAGCGTCTCTTCCTGAATGTCCAATAGACATCTCAAACAAGTTTAAAACTAGGACACTGATAACCTTGCCCCCAAATATCACTGTCTTCCCCATCTCAGTGGGGAATGGCCATGCATTCTTCTAAGTGCTCAGGCCAAAAATCTTAGAGACATTCTTTAATGCCTCTTACTCACACCCCACATCCAGATCCATCAGTAAGTGTGAGTTCTACCTACAAAGCATATTCATATTCCAACCACTTCCACTAGCTCCATTACTACTACTATTACTCTTGTCTAAGCCACCATCCTCTCTCACCTGGATTAATGTGTGCCATAACAAATTTCCCTATTTTCACCCTTGTCCCTCTTCAGTCTACTATAAACATGGTAGCCAGGGGTGGCCCTGTTAAAAATATAAACCAGATGTCATTTCTCTGTTCAAAACTCTCCAATGACTTCCCACCCAAAAACTAAAGTCCTTAAAAGGAACTACTAGATCCTGCTCTTCACCTCACTGCTCTGACCTTCTCACTGTTCCCTGAACACACAGGTATTTGTCTACCTCAGGACTTATGTATTTACTGTTCCTCTGCCTGAAATGCTTACATCCAAATATCCTCATGGTCCATTCTCTCAACACATATTGATCTTTAACCTATCACATTCTTCTGGACATCCCATCTAAAACTGCAACCTACTCCTTCTTATCATTAAAATATCAAATTATATTAGTTTAATGTGATCTCTATGAAAATACCGACAGGGTTTGTTTGGAAACAGACAAGCTGATTCTGAAGTCAGTACAAAGAAATAAACAATAACATCCAGGAAAATTGGAAAAGAACATTATGAAAGTACCAGCCCTACGAGATATTAAAAACCTCAATAATTAAATCAATGTAGTACAGGCCAATGAACAATAAAACATAAAATCAAAAGTAGACCCAAATACATATAAAAATCAGTAGATGATAAGGAAATAATTCTCTTATCAGTGCAGGCAAGATAGATTCTTCAATAAATAATGTTAGAAAAACTGGGTAGCTACCTAGAAAAAAATAGTTGGAACCATATGTCACATTATACACCAAGATAAACACCAAATCGATAAAGACTTACATTTTAAAACAGAAACCAAAGAAATACTAGAAGAAAACGTGGGTGAATCCCTTTAAAATCTTGAGACAAGAAAAAACTTTCTATTCATGACTCAAAATTTAGAAGCCATAAAAATAAAGGTTGACAAATCAACATCTGCATGAAAGCAAGAGAAAGCATTGAAAACTGAGGAAAAAATATTTCTGCATATAACAAGGCTAATTTTCCCCCAAGTAACAGAGCTCTTAGAAAGCAATAGATGAAGATTATGAACAAGCAATTCACATAAAAGTAAAAATGGCCCTTAAACAAACAAAAAGTTAAAAATTTCACCAAGATATAATTTTCCACCTTTTATAATAACAAAGATCCAAATGTCTTATTATATTCTATTGGCAAGACTGTAGGGAAAGAAAAGCACTCTCAAACACTGTAATGGGAATATGTACTGGAATATCATCCAGGAGAGCATTTTGGCAATATCTAACCATATATATTTGCCCTTTGACCTAGTAATCTCACATCTGGGATTTATTTAGTAGATACAACAGTACATATAAAATGTCTATGTACATGGTCATTCAATAGCAAAAGACTGAAAAATAACTCAAATATCAGTAAGGGATCAGCTAAATAAATCTTAGTAACTCTACAATGGAATATTATACAGCTATATAATAGTAGCACAAAGATCTCCAAGATATACTGTTACTCTCTTTAAAAAACAAGATGCAGAATACAGTGTTGTTGGTGCTACCTTTCGGGCTTATACTTGAACAAAGAGACTCTGTAGATATGTTCAGAAACTAATATAACTGGTCACTTGTTTGTATTCAAGGCAAGGACAGGGAGCTACTGGTAGGAAGTACAAATGGTGAAAGAGTGAGAAGCAGACTTTTCATGGTACACCTTTTATAGTGTTCCATTGTTTCTAATGATGCAAATGCTTTATCAATTCAAAAAACAAAACAAACAAATGTGTGTGTGTGTGTGTGTGTGTGTGTGTGTGTGTGTGTAGAGAGAGAGAAATACTATGCTACACAATTAGCAATTACTCATTGTACTAGCATCTAAGGGGCAAAGCCAGCTATAAGCAAAAGTTTGATACTGTAAGATGACACACATTCAAATAGTTTCACATTTAACTATAAATAG
This sequence comes from Tadarida brasiliensis, assembly GCA_030848825.1. Classification (NCBI taxonomy): domain Eukaryota; kingdom Metazoa; phylum Chordata; class Mammalia; order Chiroptera; family Molossidae; genus Tadarida; species Tadarida brasiliensis. The sequence goes on from CM061270.1 coordinate 46,406,875, forward strand.
TGTCCTATTTATAGCATAGAACATTTTGATCTATAGTAAAAGGTTTCATTTCACCATTAATCTTCCCCATGATATCCTTATTACTTTATACTTTATATTAATCTTAGACACTCCCTAGGCTTCTGAAATAACATGTCCATATACTTTAAGTAATTTTCACTCAGTATCTTGACCAGGAACCTTCATTTAACCTTTTCTCATTGCACATCTTAATATTTGCCAAGTATTTCCCCAATTGTTAACTTATAAATTTTAAAGGTAAATTTAAATTCCATACGCTAATCAAAGCCAGAAATACACTTTTTTAAAAAAAGTGCTTCTCAAAATTTAATGAGCACACAAATTACCTGGGGAGCCTTGTTAAAATGCACATTCTGGCCCCGGCCTATGTGGCACCGTGTTTAAAGCATCAGCCCACAAACCAAAGGGTCTTGGGTTTAATTCCCAGTCAAGGGCATGTACCTAGGTTGCAGGCTGGATGCTTGGCCCCAGTCAGGATGCATGTGGGAGGCAACCAATCAATGAGTCTCTCTCAGACAGATCTCTCTCTCTCTCTCTCTCTCTCTCTCTCTCTCTCTCTCTCTCTCTCTCCCTCCCTCCCTCCCCTCCTCCCTCCCTCCATCCTACTCTCTCTAAAAATCAATGGAAAAAATATCCTTGGGTGAGGATCAACAAAAAATAAAATAAAATAAAATGCACATTCTGATCAGTAGTCTGAGGTAAGACTCAAAAGTCCACATTTGTAACTCCCCCAGGGGGAACTGATGCTACTGGCCTTCAAAACACACTGAGTAGTAAAGCTCTTAAAGAGACAGAAAATAGATTAGTGGTTCCTCAGGCCTGGTATTGGGGATGGGAGGAAATGAGGAAATATAGTAGTGAGAACTAATGGGTATGGGGTTTCTTTTCAAGGCAATGAAAATGTTCTAAAATTGACTGTGTTAACAGTTGCACATCTCCATGAATTGTACACTTTAATTAGGTAAATAAACTGTGTAGTATGTGAATTACATCTCAAAGCTTCTAAAAAATAAATATGTAAATATGCATGAATTAAGGACAAAAACTGACCATTCTACTACATAATCAGTTATAGTGTTGTTGTTTTTAAAGAAAGAGTATTATATTTTAGTTGCTGAAGTTAAATTGCTACTAACTTAATTTCTAGGCTTGAAACCTGAGACACACCTTCAACTCTCCCTTGTTGATCATTCTCTAATATCCAACTGATCACCAAGTTCCACTGATTCTTCCATCATAATCTCTGACTCTTCTATGTTCTACTGCCCTCCTTAGTCTGGGTTCTGGTTACTTCATGTCTGCACTACCCCTATTTTTACTGTTTTCCTCTTTCAAATGAGCAAACATTGCCAGTTTTTAAATCCAGTTACAATTTTCTCAATATTCTCAGAAAACTAATATCCATCAAATCAAGTCTGGATTTCTCCTACCAGGATTTTGGATTTTCCAATCTGCTCCCAACTCTGTTCCCCACCCAGCCTCATATCCTAACATTTCCAAAAGGAGAACACTTAAGTTCAAGGCAAAGTTATCCTTCACTATCCCTTGTACATTCTACATGCATTTGTTTCTCTGCCTTTCATCAAGCTATTCTACTATAAATGCCTCCTTTCCACACTTACCTATATCCTACAAAACCATTCAAGACCTATTTCAAAGCCCCACATCACTCATGAAGTATTTGTGGAGAACTCCAACTACAAACGATTTCTGGTACCTCTTAGCCACTTTTAGGGCTTATTTTATGTGCCACATATCTTAGCAATTGATTTACATGTCACTTGTCTTAGCATTTGATTTACTTGTCACACATTTTAGCTTTTGATTTACTCACCATCTTATTGTATGCCATTCTATTATTCTATATAGAAACATCTTGTTTCAATAAGACTCTCACCTTCTTGAGACAAGGACTATCACTTTTTTTTTTGTAACACTGAGATCACCAGCACAGTGTTACACCCAAAATACACCCCCAAAATTTATACAATTACTTAGCTTTTTCAAGATTAACTGTGAACTATAACTCATCATCATATTTCCCATCATTTTACACATCTTTCTACTATTAATGCAATTAATAAACCCAAAGTCTAAAAAATGAATACAGTACCTTGTCATACTGACAGACAATTACATTATCTGTGTCAAACAGGTCTGGCACATCCTGCTCACTAACATCATCTCCAGAATTTAAAGGGTCCTAAAGATGAAAGATGGTCACATTAAGGAATTTAATGATGCTCTGAATTTTTTTAAGATAGATATATGTAAATATGTCTTAGAGAGTCAGAATAGTAGTGCACTTAAAAGTCAAATAGCCTCAGTTTATTTGACTACTGATCTTCAGCAAGTTATTAAAACTCCTCATATCTCAGTTTTCTCATCTGAAAAAATGAGGATAATAATAAGACCCATAAGGCAGTGGAAATGTCAAATAACGTAAGGCAGGTTAAGACTTAATATGGTACCTGGAACATATGTAAGGGCACCATAAATGACAATTAATACTACTTACATGCTTCTTAATTACCATATTCCACAAATATTTTAGTACATTTATTAGAATTAAAGTAGATACTCTATATGCCTCTACCTGGCTGCCTTCTTTACTTCCACTCCCATCCCCTAAACTTCTCACAATCTCTAGTTAAAACCAACGAGTATAGTGGCTGATTCCTAAATACTGAATACTGGTTTAAAATTACAGTTTAAGATTAAAAGTTTAAATACTAGTGTACAAGTAAGTCTCATTTTAACACTAAAGACAGAGTTCATCTTAATTGTTATTCTTCTCGGTTCCAAATTATATTAAAGTACAAATGATATAAATTTAATAAAGTTTCAGCTCAAAAGTAATCCTCACCTCTTCCACAATGTCTATTTGAGGGTCTTCATTATCACTACTGTTAGCAGTTGAATCTCCATTTGATATATTGTCAGCTTCTCCTTCAAGAACCTTCAGGTCTCCTGTATCAATAATCTCTAGAACTTCATTCTCATCTACATCTCTTGAACTTATTATGTCATCATTGGAAGATGTATCACCAGTTCCATCTATTTGAATTATTTCATAAATATCATCATCAGTTACCTGAATGTTTAAACCCATCTGAGAATTATAATCCTAAAAAGAGAAAGAAATGCAATAGTTTTTCAAGTCAAACAATGTGTATAAAACATTGAATCATACAAAATATAAAATTACTTAAACATCTTACAAGTAGACACTTAAAATGTTTAGATTTCCCTATTCTGGAGTTTCAGATGAAAGGAATCATGTAATATGTGGTCTATTGTGACTGGCTTCTTTACTTCACACAACGTTTAAAGTTTCATCCATGTTGTAGCATGTAACAGTTCTTCATTCCTTTTTATGCTGAATGCTAGTCTATTAAATGGATATACCATATTTTATTTATCCATTCTTCTATTGATGGCCATTTGGGTTGTTTCTACCTTTCGGCTAGCAAGAAGAATGCAGCTACAAACATTTGTGTACAAGTTTTGTGTGAATATATGTTTCCATTTCTCAGAGTGGAATTTCTGAGTCATATGGTAATAGTTTGAGGAACTACCAGACTGTCCTCCAAAGTGGCTGTACCAGTTTTCATTCCCACCACAGTGTATGAGGGTTTAGATTGCTCCATATTCTCACTAACAACACTTGTTATCTGACTTTTTTATTCTATCCATCCTAGTCAGTGTGAAATGGTACCTCATTGAGGTTTTGATTTGCATTTCCCTGATGACTAATACATATTTACATCTTTGGCTTTTTTTCGTTAACAGGTAAAACTGAGGATGGTGTTTAGAACTGTTGTAAAAATAAATCATTTTTTCTAAAATTGTTTGTTGATTCCAGTCAAGATGGCGGCATAGATAAATGCAGGACTCGCCTCCTCCCACAACCATATCAAAATTACAGCTAAACTACAGAACAATCATCATTCAGAACCACCTGAAATTGAGCTGAATGGACATCCTACAACTATGAAATTAAAGAAGGAACTACGTCGAGACGGGTAAGGAGGGGTGGAGGCGCGCACGGGCTGATCCCATACCCACGTCTGGTAGATAACAATCAGGAGGGATACCTTGGCTGTGAAGGTCCTACCTGGGGAGTGAGGGGTTCCTGGCCCACACCAGGGCCCCCAGCTCAGGGTTCCAATGCGAGGAAGAGAAGTCCCCATAACTTCTGGCTGTAAAGACCAGCGGGGAATTGAGGCTGAGGGAGGCTGAGGCTTCTGGAGCCCCAGGCAGTTCCTCTTAAAAAGCCTGCACATGGACTTACTCGGACCCACTCCCTCCAGGCTCCAGCATAGGGGAGGCAGCTTGAAAGGCACCAGAGACATACAGGGAAGAACTCAGTTGTTTGGCATTGGGCTGAGAGCTTTCTCCTGGACAGATATGCTGGCAGAGGCCATTGTTCCTTTGGTGAGCCCTTCCCTGGGGCAGGCAGACAGGCGCCATATCTGGGACTCCAGCAACCTGGCTCATACTGTTTGCTCTGCCCTGGTGATTCCCTGAGGCCCTGCCCCACCCTACTTTCAGTCCCACCCAAGCTGTTTGCAGTGGCTTTACCATAGGATTGCCCAGTCTTGGCTCCTGCTTCAGATTTTCCTAAATTCTGTCAAACAGCACCTGGCCTCAGCAAGCCCTATACCTCTAGCTAACTGGCCCCAGGCCCAGCACTAGAAGCAGCCTGCTTTGGTTCACAGCTTGGCTTTGCCTGGGTACCTCCAAGACCCACACAAGAAGCAGCCATCTGTAGATCATTTTTAGCTTATGCCTGGTGGCCCCAGGTAGAACACAGACAGAGGCTGACCTTGTCCCAGAGCCAGCACACCCAGTAGACAGCTTCAGACCATGTCGAAACACCACCACCCAACCACCTCCACAAGTGACAAACTCAAGGAGTGGATTCAGTGGATACCAGAGCCCTGCTGAAATAAGTCTTGCTCTGTGTAGTGGGCCCTGCACAGCTGATCCTCCAATGTAGAGGTCAGTGGTCAGTGGACACAGCCAGTCCTAGTAGCTGATCAGCCTGAGTAAATCCCTCCCATTGACATGCCAACAGCAGTCAAGACTCATTTACAACAGAAAAGTGGACAGTCCACATGAGGGGTGCACCTTGAGGGCCCAGCTGGGGTGACCAGGGAGGCTGTGTCATTGGACCCTATAAGACACTTACTACAACAGGCCACCCTATGAAGCCTAGGAGACATAGCAACTCTACCTAATACATAGAAACAAACACAGGAAGGCAAAGAAACATGTCCCAAATGAAAGAACAGAACAAAACTCCAGGAAAAGAACTAAATGAAACAGAGATAAGCAATCTAACAGATGCAGAGTTCAAAACACTGGTTATAAGGATGCTCAAGGAACTTAGTGAGAATTTCCAAGAACTTAGTGATAATGTCAAGGAACTTTGTGAGAACCTCAAGAGCATAAAAAAGAACCAGTCAGAAATGCAGGATGCACTAACTGAAATAAGGAATAATTTACAGGGAATCAATAGTAGAGTAGGTGAAGCCAAGAAGCATACCATTGATTTGAAATATAAGGAAACAAAAAACACCCAATCACAACAGCAAATAGAAAAATGAATCCAAAAAAGTGAGGAGAATATAAGGAGCCTCTGGGGCAACTTCAACCATAACAACATTCACATCACAGGGGTTCCAGAAAGAGAAGAGAGAGAACAATAAATTGAAAACCTATTTGAAACAATAATGACAGAAAAATTCCCTAACTTGGCGAAGGAAACAGACATACAAGTCCTGGAAGCACAGAGAGTCCCAAACAAGATGAACCCAAAGAGGTCCACACCAAGACACATCATCATCAAAATGTAAAAGGTTAAAGACAAAGAGAGAATCTTAAAAGCAGCAAGAGAAAAGCAGTTATCTACAATGGAGCTCCCATAAGACTGCCAGCTGACTTCTCAACAGAAACTTTGCAGACCCAAAGGGAGGAGCAAGACATATTCAAAGTGATGAAAAACAAGGACCTACAACCAAGATTACTCTATCCTGAAAAGCTATCATTTAGAATTGATGGACATATAAAGAGTTTCCCAGACAAGAAAAAGCTAAAGGAGTTCATCACAACTAAACCAGTATCATATGAAATGTTGATGGAACTTCTTGAAGAACAACAACAAAACTATGAACGATAAAATGGCAATAAATACATATCAACAATTGAATCTACAAACAAAATGAGCAAGCAGAATAGAAACAGACTCATAGATACAGAGAACTTTTTGTTGGTTGCCAGATAGGTGGGGTTGGAGGGATGAGTAAAAAAGGTGAAGGAATTAAGAAGTACAAATTGGTTGTTAGACTGATGAACCTCAAAGGGAAGGGGGGAGGGAAGAGGGGATGAGATAAACCAAAGAACTTCTATGCATATATGCATAACCAATGAACACCGACAATAGTGTGGGGATGGCAGGAAGGGGTGGATTGGGGAGGAGGGGGTCAATGGGGAAAAAAGGAGGGAACATCTGTAATACATTCAACAATAAAGATGGGTTTAAAAAATAGATTGTTAAAACTTTAAGATGCTATAAATAATCCCCATGGTAACTACAAATAAAATATCTATAGAATATACACAAAAGAAAACAAGAAGGACCCTGGCTGGTTTGGCTCAGTGGTTAGAGCGGCAGCCCTCAGACCAAAGAGTCATAGGTTGATTCTGGTCAAGGACACACACCTCAGTTGTGGCTCAGTCCCCGGCCCTGGCTGGGGGAATGAGGGGTAGGTCATGTGGGAGGCAGCCAGTCGATGTGTCTCTCTCACATTGTTATTTCTCTCTCGCTCTTTCTCTCTCTCCCTCCTTCCCTCCCTCCCTTCCACTCTATTTGAAGATAAATGGAATAATATCCTCAGGTGAGGATTTAAAAAAATAAATTAAATAATTTTAAAAAGAAAACAAGGGAATCAAAATGTGTCACTACAAAAAAATCAACGAAACACAAAGAAAGGCAGTGAGGAAATGAGGGACAAAGAATTTAAAAGGTACACAGAAAACAATAACAAAATAGTAAGATATGCCTTCCCTATCAGTAACTCATTTAAATGTAAATGGATTAAATTCCCCAATCAAATGACACAAACTGGCAGAATGAATAAAAAACAAGATCCAACTATATGCTGTCTACAAGAGACTCACTTTAGATTCAAGGACACATATAGATTGAAAGTAAAAGGATGAAAAAGATATTCCATGAAAAAGAGCCAAAAGAGAGTTGCAAGAGTTATACTACTATCAGAAAAAATAGACTTTAAGTCAAACTCTGTTGCAAGAAAAACATTATATTATAAAAGACTAAATTAACCAAGAAGATATACAATTATAAACATATATATGCACCAAACACCAAAGCTCCTAAATATTTGCAAGAAACATTGAGAGAACTGAAGGGGGAAATAGCTTTACAATAATAGTAGGAAATTTTAATACACTTTTTTTTAGTACACTTTCAAAAATGTGTACAACCACCAGACAGAATATCAATAAGGAAATAAAGAACTTAAATAACACTATAGACCAACTGGACCTAACAGATATATACAAAACATGCCACCCAACAATAGCAAGATACGCATTTTTCCAAAGTTCACATAGAACATTCTCCAGGACAGACCATATGTTAGGCCACAAAACAAATCTTAATATTTAGAAAGACTGAAACCATACAAAGTGTCTTTTCTGATCCCAGTGGAATGAAACTAGGAATTAATAGCAGAAGGAAAACTGGGAAATCCATAAGATGTGGAAATTACATAATAGACTCTTTTTATAAAATCAATGAGTCAAAGAAGAAATTTTAAAAATCAAAAGAATCAAAATCTTTCATCAAAAAATAAAAATCATCTTTCCCTGGCAGGTTTGGCTCCAGTTAGAGTGTCAGCCTGATGACCGAAGTGTCGTGGGTTCAATTCTGGGTCAGAGGGACATGCCTGGGTTGCAGGTTTGATCCCCGGCCCCAGTGGGGGTCATGTGGGAGGCAACCAATCAATGTGTCCCTCTCACATTGATGTTTTTCTCTCTCTCTCTCTCTCCCTCCCTCCCTTCTACTCTATCTAAATATCCATGGGTAAATATCTTCAGGTAAGGATTAAGAAAAAAAAATTTTTTTTAATAAATAAATTAAAAATATCTTGAGACATATACAAATGAAAACACAATAAAAACTTATGGGATGCTGCAAAAGCAGTGCTAAGAAAGAGATTTAGAGTTATAAATGCCTCTTTAAAAAAAGAAAAAGTATTTCTTTTTTACACCTGGAGAAAATATAAAAAGAAGAACAAAATGAGTGTGAAGCTAGTAGAAAGGAAATAATAGTAATTATGGCAGAGATAAACAAAGTAAAGAATAGAAAAACAACAGAGGAAAAAACAAAATCAAGAGTTGGTTCTTTGAAAAGATCAACAAAATTGATAACCTTTGGCTAGACTGATGGAAAAAAAGACAACTAAAATCAGAAATGAAGATCCTTTACTCCCAATTTTACAGAAATAAAAAGAATTATAATAGAACACTATGAACAATTATATAGCAACAATTTGATACCCTAGATGAAATGAACAAATTCCTAAAAACACATAACAACCTACCAAGACTGAATCATAGATAAATAAAAAATCTGAATAGACCTATAATCAGTAAGAACACTGAATTCATAATTCAAAACATCTCAGCAAATAAATGCACAGGACCAGATGGCTTCACTGGAGAATTCTACCAAACATTTAAAGAAGTAGTAACATCAATCTTCAAGAAAACCTCAACAAAATACTAACAAAATTCAACAACACATTAAAAGGATTATACATCATGACCAAGTGGGATTTATTCCTGAAATGCAAAGATAGTTCAACATATGAAAAATCAATGTAATACATACATTAACAGAATGAGGGGGAGGAGATAAAAAACAATCACCTCAATAGATACAGAAAAAGTATTTGACAAAATTCAATATCCTTTCATGATAAAAAACACTCACACTAGGAGGATTATAAGGAAATTGCCTCAACATAATAAAGGCCATCAATGAGAAGTCCTCAACTAACAGCGTATTCAAAATGGTGAAAAACTAAAAGCTTAGCCTCTAAGATCAGGAAAAAGGCAAGGATGACCACTCTTGCCACTTCTATTCAACATAGTAGTGGAAGTCCTAGCTAGGGTTACTAGGCAAAATAAATAAAGCATCCAAATTAGAAAGGATGAAGTAAAATGATCTCTCTTTGCAGATGACATGATCTTATATGTACAAAATCCTAAAGACTCCATACAAAAAAGTGTTAGAACTAATGAATGAATTAAGCAAAGCTTCAGAATACAAAAATCAATATATAAAATATCAGATGCATTTTTATACAGTAACAATCTGAAAATAAAACTAAGGAAAATATTCCAGACTTCCGGTCAAGATGGCGACCTAGGCGGACGCGGAACCGCGTCCTCCCGCAACCACATCAAAGTTACAACTAAACTACAGAACAACCATCATTCAAAACCGCCTGAAATCAAGCTGAATGGAAGTCCAACAACTACGAAATTAAAGAAGAAGCCGCATCGAGACTGGTAGGAGGGCGGAGGCATGACGGGCTGGTCCCACACCCACGTGTGGCGGATAAAAATTAGGAGGGCACCTCGGCTGGGAAGGTCCTCCCTGAGGACTGAGGGGTCCCCGTCCCACACCAGGCGCCCAGCTCAGGGTTCCAGTGCCAGGAAGAGAAGCCCCCAGAACTTCTGGCTGGAGAAACCAGCGGGAACTGAGGCTGAAGCGGCTGGAGCCCCCGCAGCTCCTCTTAAAGGGCCCGCGCACAGACTTACTCGGACTTGCTCCCTCCAGGCTCCAGCCCGGGGGAGGCAGCCTGAGGGGCACCAGAATCATGTGGGGAAGAACTGAGCTGTTAGGCATTGGCGCGAGGGCTGGAGAGGCAGCTTTCTCCTGGACCGACCTGGACAAACGTGCTATCAGAGGCTTTTGTTCCTTTGGTGAGCCCTTCCCTGGACCAGCAGACGCCGCCATTTCTGGGACTCCAGCAACCTGGCTCACACTGTTGGCCCCGCCCTGGTGATTCCCTGAGGCCCCGCCCCACCCAACTTCCAGGCCCACCCAAGCTGTTGCCAGTTGCTTGACCATAGGATTGGCCTGTCTTGGATCCTGCTTCAGCTTTTCCTAAACTCTTTCAAACAAGCAGCATCTGGTCTCAGCTAGCCCCATACCTCTCGCTAAGTAATACATAGAAACAAACGCAGGGAGGCAGCCACAATGAGGAGACAAAGAAACAGGTCCCAAATAAAAGAACAGACAAAACTCCAGGAAAAGAACTAAGTGAAATGGAGTTAAGCAACCTAACGGATGCAGAGTTCAAAATACTGCTTATAAGGATGCTCAATGGACTTAGTGAGAACCTCAGTGAACTTAGTGAGGGCCTCAAGAGCATAAAAAGGGACCAGTCAGAAATGATGGATACACAGTTAGAAATGAAGGAGGCACTAACTGAAATAAAGAATAGCTTAGGACTTCCGGTCAAGATGGCGACCTAGGTGGATGCGGAACCGCGTCCTCCCACAACCACATCAAAGTTACAACTAAATCACAGAATAACTATCACTTAAAGACCGCATGAAATCAAGCTGAAGGGAAGCCCTGCAACTACGAAATTGAAGAAGCAGCAGAATGGAGACGGCATACTGCCCTCCACGACCCTCCTTGTTGCCTGAAAGGAAAAATGATCCTGCAGCCAGGGGCGCCTGCGGAAGCTGAGCGACCCCCCCACCACGGAGGAATCCAGGAGCGGGGGAGCCAGGAGACGCCCCCACAGCGGGGGAACCCAGGTGGAGCGGGGGAGCCAGGAGACGCCCCCACCGCGGGGGAGCCCAGGCGGAGCGGGGGTGCCGGGCGACCCACCCCACCGCGGGGGAACCCAGGTGGAGCGGGGGAGCCAGGAGACGCCCCCACCGCGGGGGAGCCCAGGCGGAGCGGGGGTGCCAGGCAAACCCCCCACCGCGGGGGAACCCAGGTGGAGCGGGGGAGCCAGGAGACGCCCCCACCGCGGGGGAGCCCAGGCGGAGCGGGGGTGCCGGGCGACCCACCCCACCGCAGGGGAACCCAGGTGGAGCGGGGGAGCCAGGAGACGCCCCCACCGCGGGGGAGCCCAGGCGGAGCGGGGGTGCCGGGCGAACCCCCCACCGCGGGGGAACCCAGGTGGAGCGGGGGTGCCGGGCGACCCACTCCACCGCGGGGGAACCCAGGTGGAGCGGGGGAGCCAGGAGACGCCCCCACCGCGGGGGAGCCCAGGTGGAGCGGGGGTGCCGGGCGACCCCCCCCCACCGCGGGGGAACCCAGGCGGAACGGGGGTACCGGGAGACGCCCCCACCGCGGGGGAGCCCAGGCGGAGCGGGCGTGCCGGGCGACCCACCCCACCGCGGGCTAACCCAGGTGGAGCGGGGGAGCCAGGAGACGCCCCCACCGCGGGGGAGCCCAGGCGGAGCGGGGGTGCCGGGCAAACCCCCCACCGCGGGGGAACCCAGGTGGAGCGGGGGAGCCAGGAGACGCCCCCACCGCGGGGGAACCCAGGTGGAGCGGGGGTGCCGCGACCCCGCCACCACGGGGGAACCCAGGCGGAGCGGGGGTGCCGGGCGACCCACCCCACCGCGGGGGAACCCAGGTGGAGCGGGGGAGCCAGGAGACGCCCCCACCGCGGGGGAGCCCAGGCGGAGCGGGGGTGCCGGGCGACCCCCCCCACCGCGGGGGAACCCAGGCAGAACGGGGGTACCGGGAGACGCCCCCACCGCGGGGGAACCCAGGTGGAGCGGGGGAGCCCGGCGACCCCCCCACCAACGGAGGAAGCAGGCAACACACAGGAGAACTGAGCAAACTGAACAACGAAATTGACCCAGAGACATGGAGGGTGGAGTACGGGATGACGGGCCTCAGAGGAGGGGGGGGAGGCGGGGGAAAGAGATAAATCACAGAGCCTATGTGCATGGGTGCATAACCAATGGACATGGACAACAGGGATGGGGAGGAGGAGAAGGGGAGGGGGAGGAGGGTGTCAATGGGGGGAAAAAAAGGAAAAACATCTGTAACAAAAACAAATTAATAATAAAATAAATTATAAAAAAAAAAAAAAAAAGAAAATATTCCATTTATGATCACGTAGAATAAAATAGTAGTAAACATAATCAAGAAGGCAAAAACTTGTTCACCTGACACCACAAACATTGCTGAAAGAAAAGAAAGATGACACAAATAAATGGGAGGACACTGTGTTCATGGATTAGGAGAGCTAATATTGTTAAGATGTCAATACTACCTAAAGCCATTTAACAAATTCAATGCAACCCCTATCAAAATCCAAATGACATTTTTATATAAATAGAATAATCCACCTTAAAATTCATATGGAATCTCAAGGGACCCTGAATAACCAAAATAATTTGGAAAAAGAAGACACAAGTTGGAAGTCTCACATAACCTAATTTCAAAAGTTACCATAAAACTACATGAATCAAAACAGTGTGATATTGTCATAAAGACAACCAACCAATGGACTAGAATAAAGAGCCCAGAAATAAACTCTCAAATATATAGTCAAATGATTACTGACAAGAGTGACAAGACCATTCAATGGGAAAAGGACAGTCTGTTCAACAAATAGTTCTGGGAAAACTGGGAAGCCACATGCAAAAATAATTAAGTTGGACCCTTACTTGACACATAAACGAAAATGCACTCAACGTGGATTAAAGACTTAAACATAAGAGCTAAAATTAAAACTCTTCAAAAAATCATAGGGGAAAATCTTCATGACATAGGATTTGGGAATAATTTCTTAGATATGACACCAAAAGCACAAGCAAAAAAAGATAAAATACTTCATCAAAATTAAAAACTTTTGTGCATCACAGGACACTATCAACAGGGTGAAAAATGCAACCCACTAAATAGGAGAAAATATTTGCAAATCATATGTCTGATAAAAGTTAATATCCAGAATATATAAAGAAGTCTTACAACCCAACAAGAAAACAAATAAGTTGATTTAAAAATGTACAAAGGGCCCTGGCCAGTTTGGCTCAGCGGTTGGAGCGTCGGCCCACAGACCAGAGAGTCCTGGGTTCGGTTCCCGCTAAGGGCACGCACCTTGGTTGCAGTTTGTCCCGGCCCTGGTTGGGGTCGTGCAGGTGGCAACCACTGGATGTGTCTCTCTCACATCGATGTTTCTCTCTCTCTCTTCCTCCCTCTCTCCCTCCCGCTCTATCTGAAGATAAATGCAAAAATGTCCTTGGGTGAGGATAAAAAAAAAAAAAAAGTACAAAGTACTTGAATAGACATTTCTCCAAAGAAGATATACAAATGGCCAATAAACACATTGAAAGATGTTCAATATCATTATTAGGGAACTGAAAAACAAATCCACAATTAGATACCACCCAACACCCATAAATATGGCAACTATCAAAGACATAAAAAAACAATACAGAGGATAACAAGTGCTGGCAAGGATGTAGAAAGATTAGAACACTGCTGGTGGGAATGTAAAATGGTGCAGCTTCTGTGGAAAAAAATTAAAAATAAAATTGCCATATAACCCAACAATTCCACATCTAGCTATATAACTCAAATAATTGAAAGGAGGGACCAAGGAGATACTTCTACAGTCAAGTTTATAGTAGCATTAGTTACAATTTCCAAAAGGTAAGTAACCCAAGTGTCCATGAACAGATGAATGGATAAACAAGGTACACAAATGATGGAATATTATTTAACCTTTAAAAAAATTCTTACACATGCTACAACATGGATGAACACTAAAGACATTATGCTAAGTGAAAAGGGACACAAAAGCACAAATGTTGTCCAATTCTATTTATATGAGATACCTAAAGTAGACAAATTCATAAAGACAAAAATTACAATGATGCCACCAGGGTCAGGGTTGAGGGAAGAATAGGGAGCTATTGATTAATGGGTAGGAAGTTTAATATGGGAAAATAAATATGTTCTGGAGATGGACAGTGATGATAGTTGCACAACAATATGAATGTGCTTACTGTCACTGAACTGTATAGTTAAAAATGGTTAAAATTGTAAATGTTTACAATAGAAAAAACAGAATAGACAAAATCAATAGTGATAATAAACTGTCAAATATGTAATTAAACTGACACAAGAGTGCTGGTAGCAGGAAAAACTGCACACCTAATAACCTAGAAATCCCACTCCTAGGTACTTACTCAAAAGAAAAGAATAGTCCACACCAAAAACAAACAAACAAAAAACTGCACATGAATGTTTTCAGGAACTTTATTCACAAATGCCAAAAGCTGGAAACAACCCAAATGTCCAAATGGTGAATGGATGAACAAATATACTAATATATGCAAAAACATGGATGAATCTTAAATGTATTATGCTAAAATACATATTGTATGATTCCATTTGTTAGACATTCTAGAAAAGGCAAGCCTATACCAAAAAAAAAAACAAAACAAAAAAAACACAACAGATCAGTAAATGACTGCTAGGGACCAGAGGTAGAAGAGGGTATTGACTACAAAAGGGCATGAGGGACTTCTTTGGAAAGTTCATAGGATTGTCTGACTCCAATATCCTCTTCCAAGCTGGTAATTTAACTGAAATAGACAGCAGTTTTGCAGCAACATTCATTAATTGACACTGCGGGACCATGAATAGAAAGATTTAAGTCTTTTATATGGCCAAACATCCACTACATAGATCATCAATGAACTCCTCCAAGTCAAACTTATGAGGGGGTTTTCAGTCTCTCTCTCAAAAAAAATTTATATCTACCCAAGGATCAATCAAGGCTTTAAGTATTGTCCTTTGAAAAGCCAGAAAAATTCTGCATGAAAAATTTAACATTTGGCAATATTTTTTGACAAATACCTTGGAAAAGACAGTAATTCAATACCTTTGCTCTAATGTGTTCGCGTTTCATTGCAGCTGACAAGACTCTTTTTTAGAATTATTGGCTGTGTCTTACCATTAATTCATGCCATGTGCTCAAATAGATATCAATGTTCTCTTTACTGAAGCAACAAAATCATGTGTTTCCAACAATCTCAGGAGTGCCATCAGTAGTATAGAGAGTACCAAATTTTGCTAAGCAAAAAAAACTTTTCATTATTACCAATATGTCAACTTCCAGTTTCCAAAAGAAAGATGTACAACATTGGAATTATATGATGATGCTAATGTGCAAATAATTATTAAAATCATATGCTGGCTGCCCTGAGAAGCACTAGTATTTTTGTTAAATGTTAGAAGAAAGTCACGGATAATTCTATGAATTCTGGCTAAATATGAAGAAATGTCAACAGTTCTAGTGTAGACGACCATCTGACAGAGGAACTGCTTCCATTTTCTTTCTCTACTCTAAAACAAACCAGCTCAATGATTTCCAAGATTCTCAGTTTCACCAAAGTCTCTTCAGTTATATATGGCTTCTGTAGCTGGGTAGTACAATAATACTTCAAGATAAAACATTGTCAAATCCAGCTTCCAACCTTTTCAATTTAAGTTATATTCTTAATGAAAAAAAACATATTTTTCCAATGGCCGGTAACGCCTGATGGCACTTCACACCCATATGTGTGGATTAATACAAAACGAGAAACCTAGGCTATAATATACTTTCTTTTCACATTTTCAAACTAAACTATGTGAAATTCAGATGCCTGTGATCATAATGGCAAGGCACATCTTCAATTCTTAACAGAAATTTAATCCACATATCTACCATAACATAGCAGCAATAATGATTATGTATTACCTGACCATGTATAGCTGCATCCCATAACACACTCTACTTTTATTTGACATGAAATATACTTTAACATATTTTGACAAATACAAAAATTATTTTGTTAAACTGGCCTTTTCCAATAAAGAAAATATCAAATATCTGGTTTAAAAACCTCTGAGTTAAAAATATTAATTTAGGACCACCTGAAGACTAGCTGAATAGAAGTCCTATAACTAAGGGTTTACAGAAGAAGCCACACGAAGACTGGCAGAGGAGGCAGAGATGTAGAGCAGGCAGGCCCCACACCTACTATATGGCAGTTAAGAAATGAGAGATATTTCAACTGTGGAGTTTCCCTCCATGAGGAGCAAGGGGTCCCAGTCCCACAGTGCTGAGACGAGAAGTCCCTCCAACTTCTGGCTTTTTTTTTTTTTAATTTTTGCTTTATTGATTTTAGAGAGAGAGGAAGGGAGAGGGAAAGAAACATCAATAAAAGAGAACATTGATTGGCCGCCTCCTGCATACTTCCCACTGGGGATCGGGCCCACAACTTGGGCATGTACCCTGACCAGGAATCGAACTGACGACCTCTTGGTGCATGGGTCAACACTCAACCACGGAGCCATACCAGGTGGGCCAACTTCTGGCTTTAAAAATCAGTGAGGATTCCCTCTGGGTGAGACAGAGGGCTTCTGGAGTCCCATGTGTTCCTCTTAAAGGGCCCACAAATGAATTTACTTGATGATAGGACTCACTCTGAGATCCAGCACTGGGACAGTAGCTCAAAAAACCGAGGGACATAATGGAAGGAACTAAATTATCTGGTTTCAGGGTGAGGGCTGGAGGGGCAGCTCTGTCCGGGCACATGCCAATGTTTTTTTGTTGAGCCTTTCCCTCACACAAGTGGAAGATGGGCACCATTGTTCCTTTGCTGAGCCATGCCCCTACCCAGCCTTCATGCACAGGCAAGAGCCAAGTCTGAGTATCCAACAACCTAGTTAATACCATTAGCCCCACCCTGATGATTTCCTAAGACCCTGCCCCTCCCAAATTGCAGGCCCACCCAAGCCCCTTCCAGTAACTTTCCATACAAATGGCCTGTCTCTCTGCTTGACCTGCAGACTTTCTTACAATCTCTCAAAGATTCACAAAGCCCAAATCAGCAGCATCCAGCATCAGCATGCCCAGTGCCTCTTGCTGAGCTACCCCCAAGCCTGGCACTAGTGACAGCCAGCCTCAGTTCACAGCTTGGCCTTTCCCAGGTGCCTCCAAGCCAAGCACATGTGGTAATTATCTGCAGATCATTCTGTAGCTCATACCATGTGGCCCCAACCTGGATGCAAGCAATAGCTGAACTTGGCCTTCACCAGAGCCCCTCCCAAGAGGCCCCAAAACCAATATACCCAATGCCAGCTTCAGACCAAACCAGAGTACCACCCAATTACCTCCACAAACAACACATGCAAAGGGCAGACTCAGCAGGTACCAGAGCCCCACTAAAGCAAATCTTGCTCTGTGGGGTCAGCCCCTGCACAACAACTCCTCCACTGTAGTCATGGCCATTCCTCACAGCCAATCAGCCTGAGGGTCAATTCCCTCCCACTGATGTGCTAACAGCAATTAAGGTTCAATTATAACAGGAGGGCACACACAACCCAAACAAGGGACACACCAGGAGCACCCAGATCAGGTGCTGCTGGGTCCCACAGGACACCTATTATATAAAGCCACTCTACCAAGACCAGAAGATATAGCAGATCTACTTAATACACAAAAACAAACACATGGAGTCATCCAAAATGAGGAGACAAAGAAACATGTACCAAATGAAAGAACAGAACAAAAATCAAAACTCCAGAAAAAAGAACCAAACAAAAGAAAAACAAGCAATCTACCAGATGCAGAGTTCAAAATACTGGATATAAGGATGTTCAATGAACTTAGGGGAAGAATAGATGAACTGGATTAAAACTTTAACAAAGAGATAGAAAACAAAAAAGAACCAGTCAGAAATGAAGAATATAATAACTGAAATGAAGAATATATCAGAGGGAGTCAACAGATTAGATGAAGCAGAGGATCAGATCAGCAATTTGGAAGACAGGTAGTTGAAAACACCCAATCAGAATAGCAAATAAATAAATAAATATTTTAAAAATGAGGACAGCCCTGGCCGGTTTGGCTCAGCGGTTAGAGCGTTGGACTGCGGTCCAGAGAGACCTGGGTTCGGTTCCCACTACGGGCATGTACCTCGGTTGCAGTTTGTCCCCGGCCCTGGTTGGTCGTGCGGGTGGCGGCCACTCGATGTGTCCCTTTCACGTCGATGTTTCTCTCTCTCTCTCTCTCTCTCTTCCCCTCTCTCCCTCCCACTCTATCTGAACAAAAAATGAAAAAATGTCCTCGGATGAGGAAAAAATAAAAAATAAATAAATAAATAAATAAATAAATAAATAAATAAATAAATAAATAAAATAAAAATGAGGACAGTTTAAGGGGACTCTGGGACAACAGCAAGTGTACCAACATTCACCTCATAGGGGAACCAGAAGGAGAAAAGAGAGCAAGGAATTGAGAACCTATTTGGAAAAAATAATGACTTAAAATTCCCTAGCCTGGTGAACAAAACAGGCATACCAGTCCAGGAAACACAGAGAGTAACAAACAAGATGAACCCAAAGAGGCTCACACCAAGACACATCATAATTAAAATGCCAAAGGTTAAAGACAAAGAGAGAATCCTAAAAGAAGCAAAAGAAAAGGAGTTAGTAACAGTTAAGCCCCATAAGGCTGTCAGCTGATTTCTCAACAGAAATGTTGTAGACCAGAAGGGAATGGCACAAAATACTCAAGTGATGAAAAGCAAGAGCCTACAATCAAGATTACTCTTATCCAGCAAAGTTATCATTTAGAATGGAAGGACAGATAAAGAGCTTCCCAGATAAGAAAAAACTAAAGGAGTTCATCACCACCAAACCAGTATTAAAATAAATGTTAAAGGAACTTCTTAAAGATAAAAAAGATAAAAAGACCAAAAATATGAATACAATGAGCAAGCACTACATACCTATCAATAATTATTTTTAATGTAAATGGAGTAAATGTCCCAATCAAAAGACAGAGGGTAGCTGAATGAATAAGAAAACAAGACTCATACATATGCTGCCTAAAAGAGACCCACTTCAAATCGAAAGACACACAGACTAAAATAAAGAGATGGAAAAAGATATTTCATGCAAATATAAACAAAAAAAGCTGTGGCAGTAAAACTTACATTAGACAAAATAGACTTTAAAACAAAGGGTATAATAAGAGACAAAAAAGGACCCAGCAATTCCACTTCTGGGTATTTATTTGAAGAAACCCAAAACATTAACTCAAAAAGATATATTCATCCCTATGTTCTTGGCTATTATAAGTAATAGCCAAGGTATGGAAACAACCTAAGTGTCCATCAATAAATAAATGGATAACAGAGATATGGTACATATATACAATGGAATATTATGCAACCATAAAAAAGTGGTATCTTGCCATTTGCTACAACACGGATGAACCTGGAGAATATTATGCTAGGTGAAACAAGTCAGAGAGATAAAGACAAATACCATTTGATTTCACTTGTATGTGGAATCTAAAAAAATAAATAAATGAAACAAAACAGAAACAAACTCAGATAGAGAACAAATTGGTGGTCGCTAGTTGAGAGGATAGTCAGGGAGATGGGCACAAAAGTGGAAGTGAGTAAGATGTGCAAATTGCCAGTTATAAAAACAATCACAGGGATGTAAAGTACAGTATTTGGGAATATAGTCAATAATATTGTAATAACTATGAATGGTGTCTAATGAGTACTAGACTTATTGGGGTGATCACATTGTAAGTTATATTAATGTCTAATCACTATGTTGTACACCTGAAACTAATATAATATTGTATGTTAACAGTAATTAAAAAATAAAAAATTATTTTATATATGTGTATATACAATATAAATCTGTCCAATTAACTGAATTCTGAATTCAAATAACTACTGATATATTTTATCTTTTAGAGGAATATCAGAAGCTTTGAAGAAAAATAAAAGCTCTTACTTGAAGGAGATATTCTCTTATCCCCTTACTCCATCCATTTCTCACTCATATATTGATTTTTAGCTACCTAAGTCGTTCTTAATCTTAACTACATATTACAATCACCTCAGAAAGTTCTTAAACACTAATGAGTAGACCCTACTCTGGATCAATTAGATCTAAATCCCTTGGAGTATACCTGAACATTTTTTAATGCCCCAATGATTCTAACATTTAGCCAGGATTGAGAAGTACTGACCCAAATAAATAATCATAAATCCCATTCTTTAAAAGCTTTTATCCTAGCCCGCCCGATGTGGCTCAGTGGTTGAGCACTGACCCATGCACCAAGAGATCGCCAGTCCAATTTCCAGTCAGAGCACATGCCCAGGTTGTGGGCCAAATTCCCAGTGCGGGGCATGCAGGAGGTGGCCAATCGATGTTCACTCTCATTGATGTTTCTATCTCTCTCTCCCTCTCCCTTCCTCTCTAAAATCAATAAAGGAAAAAAAATTTTTTTTTGTAAATAAAAGCTTCTATCCTAGCATACATGAATGTGTATATGTACTTAGGTGCTAGATATGTAGATTAATAAAATGTATCTCTCAAGGAAAACAGGACATTTCAGTGTATATCTTTTAACTACATTATAACAGACACATGCTTAAGGAACTATGATAACACAAAAGAAATACATCCAATCTAATAATGAAGGGAGAGGGTAGATATTGAAAATTTCTGGAGGAAGTAATAAATAGATAAATGGGAATTAACCAGAAGAAAAGATGGTGGGAAGAAAATCCAGGCACCAAGAAGAGAGGATAACAAAAGCAAAAAGAAAGGCAGGAAACAACATGGTCAACACAGAGATTCGCTTATAGTTACTTTGGAGTTCCCACTAAAGTAGTAGGCATGAAATAAAGGAAGGGTAAATAAGAAACTCTGGCTGAGAGAGAACATGGAGGTCCTTTCATGCCACATTAAGGAGCTTAAACTTTATTCTATAGGTGATGAGCAGTCAGTGATGTGTTAAGCAGGCTACATTTTGGGTAAATCTCTGGTAGCCATGAGGAAAAGAGATTAATAGCTAACATTCACTGAGTACTCACCATGTGCTAGGCAGTGTGTTGCGGAGCACTTCACATTCATTATCTCATGTAATCTTCCCACCACCACAACTTTATGGTAGACACCATTATCTTTATATTACAAATGAGGAAACAGTAACTTGTCCACGTCACATAGTTATTAAGGGACAGCGGAGGGATTCAGAGTAACTCTGATCTCTTTAACCTCTAGGATGGATGAGTTGGGAAGAGTGGAATGAGAAATAGCAAAGTCTATAGGCTAATAAATTAGGAAACTACTGTTAACCCAAATGAGAAACAATTAGGGTAATGGCAGTAGGTTGGAAGAGGGAAGAGATTCTAGAAATACTTCATTTTCAAAGTTTTCAAAATCACATGACTTGGCCTTAAAAAGGAATGAAATTATGACACATGCTACAACATGGAAATCCTTAAAAATATTATTCTAAGTAAAATAAGCCAATCACAAAAGGACAACTATTATATGATTCCACTTAGGATGTACCTAGAATAGTCATATTCATAGATATAGAAAGTAGAACAGAAATTTCCAGGGGCTGAATGGATGGGGTAATGAGGAGTAACTGGGTAATGGGTACAGAACATCAATTTGAAATGATGAAAAAGTTCTGGAGGTAGACAGTGGTGATGGCTGTACAATAATGTGAATGTCCTTAATGCTGTACACCTAAAAAAAAGTACTGAACTACGTACCTGAAATGGCTAAAATGATAAATTTTGTATTATATATATTTTCCCACATTTAAATAATAGTTTTTTTAAAACACAAAATATAAGGAGAATAAGGAGATAAAAAGAGCCAAAAGGTAACTGTAGACCTTAGCTTGTGACACCAGGTGGGCAGTGGCACCATGCAGTATCTCTGATGAGGAACAATAAATTATTGTGACATTCTGGTAGAGCTGTCTAGAAGGCAAATATAACAATGAAACTCAGAGAAGTAACAGGGTTGGAAGCATAGTCATCAACAAATAGGTGGTAGTTAAAACTATGATAATACGTGAGATTGTCCAGGGAAAAATGAAGAAGAAAAATGAGCTGAGGATAGACTCTTAGGAAACAGAAGGGGTACATAAAAGGAGGAGCTCATGAAGGAGCTATAAGGATACAGGCAGGAGCTATAAAGGAGCTATAAAGATAAGGCAGTAGAAATGACAACATTTGGACTTGGGGCAATGAGACTGGTTCAGGAGAGCAGGCAAGAGATAAAAAGGAGTTAAAGAAGATACACTACCATACCCATTTCTCTCCTCATTCTACTTTTTGGAGTTCTAATAAAGACCTGAGTTTCCATGGCGTTATAGTATCATAGTTTTCCATGGCAATATAAGATTATCAAACAAAAGTCCTACACTGAGGAAAAAGTTAACATAGTAACACTTTAAAACAGGAATACAAGAAAAATTGTCAGGAATATATGTCATGAAACAGTATGAATGTTAAACTTACATAGAAAGTTAAGATCTCTGGTAGTTACACAGGAAAAGTAAACAATTTAGCTAATTGTAACTTGCTTTAAGCAATAAGAATTTCTGAAAAGCTACTTATAAAAAAGAAAAGCTATTTATAAATTTTTAAAAATTGCATCAGCATTAACTTTACCAGATTAAGAACTGTTTTAAAGATATCCTACAGTAAATTTTAAAAAATGATAAAGTAAAATTTGAATGTTTGGATTGTGTTTTAAATATAGATCTATTTCAAAACGAACTGAAAAGTTTTATGAAAAGTTACCCAATATATCACATGCCCATAAAGCATAATAGCACTACTATAAAGCTTATTATGGCACCAGAAGCTATTAAAAACTCTATATACATCATCTCTGATAATTCTAAAAATTATGAGGTTGGTTTTATGCCCAGTTCAAAAAGATAATTTCAGAATTCACAGAGTAACATTATATAGCTTGCTTGTAAGTGGTGAATCTGGAATTTGAACCTATTGAGGCTCCAAAGCTTAAGCGCTCAACCACTATCCCCTAACAATCCCTGATTAATCTCCCTTAACCGAATCTATTCCCCCATATCAGAACAAAGTACAAGGTGACCTCTAATAAGTAACAGTGGAATAAATCCTTGAATCATCACACCAAAAATCTACAAGGTTTATACAGAGTCCAGGAGAAAAATATCTCCAAAAATTTTAAGTTATGAAAACAAACACTGCTTCATAATTATGAATTCAGCCTCTATTTCTTAAATTTTGTATATTATTTGGAAAATATAATAAAAAATACTCAAACACTTTAATCTTTATACTTTATACCAAAACTAAACTAGAAAAGACTTGTTAAAAGATTTTGAACGGGCTTCATCAAACATCTTAAACATTCTAAAACAGGTCAAATAGTTTCTTACAGTCTTTTTCTTTGTTGGTTATCCTTCACTGTACCCTATAGCCTTCCCCTTCTACCTGTGAAAATGTTAAGATGACACTCAACTATCCATTGCTCCAGAGTTGTACAGTAGTTCTAGAGGACCACTAAACCATTAGCTAGAGACACAACCTTGAATTATTTGTCGTATGTCACTAAAAATTGGATAAATGGAGTTAGCTATAAGACATATTTTACATTTGTAAAAAGATAACATGAGTTTTTTTTTACCATCCAAAATTCCCCATGAATCTTTCTGTCATCACTATGAATTCCTTGTAAATTAATCATTAAAATCACATGGAAAGTTAATTAGAAACTATCTTTTAGCGTTTTGAACTCCAAAACATATTATTTTAAATAGTCATTTAGCAAAAAGGGAGAAACAAAGTATCTACTAGAAGATAATTCCTCATGTAGAGAAAATTTTCATACAGGAGCTTAGGAAAATTAGGTAGAGCAAGAAAAAAATTACTTTGGACCTCTTTTGTATATTAAGTATGACAATGAATTTACCTTAAAATATTCCTTTAATTACTAGAATGGATTTCTCATATTTTTAAATTTTATCTTCAGACAAAAACAATTCTCACAATGTTAAGGGAGAGGTAAAATGGATTACCTTAAAACAAATGCATTTTCTTTAAAGAAATATTCTAATTTATTAATTGAAATTAAAAGTTTAGAAATGCTGAAGATGAATACTTTAAAAACTGATAGTTATAGTAAAAACAATTTTAAAATTATTTTCTAAAGAAAAAAAAACATACATACTTCTAAGTAACCTTACAGCTTAAAAAACTTAGAATGTTTAATTGCTAGCCATTGTTTACCCCCTAATACCTTCTCTGAGACAGGTAGGCTGCTGGGCTCCTCTATATTTCTTGGCTGCTTTACAGAATCACATCCAAACATCTTATGTTTAAGAAAATGAAGCTGAACATCAGGCACGTGCTGGTGCTGAGCCCCCTGAGGGCCCATGGAGATGGGCCCACCATGCAGATTTTGAGTCCCACTAGCTGAAACACTGAGCAAAGGTGCCACATTAGGATCTCTTTGAGAGACTTGTGGAGGAACTACAACATGTGGAAGACTGTTATACTGAGAGCTCTCTGGATGACTCAACAAAGCTTCAGACATGATTTTATGCTCATTTCCAGGAAGTACAAGTGTATCACTGGTGGTATTTTCTAAATGCTTCCTATCCACTGTCCCAGAATGAAGAATAGTGGGTTGTTGGAGCACAGTTTCCATTCTCTGTGATTTTTCAATAGATGCTTGAAGAGAACATGGGTTCAATCGTGGAACATTGGTCTGTATTATTGAAGGCTGTCCAAACTGCTGAAATACTTGCTGAATTGGATGCTGAAGAACATTTGCTCTTCCAGAAGTCTGTGTAACCATAATTGGTACATTAACTTTATAAAGGTGACCTTAAAAAGGAGAAATCAAAACTGTAAGAACTATAAAATCCTAATTTCCCTTAAAGTGAAATTTCATGTACAACAGGCTCAGAGAAAATATATTAATAGTGGTTATCTAGAGAAGTTTTGCTTTTATTCTCCAGATTTTTTTCTATTTTCTAGAATAAATATGTATTACTCATTCTTAAAAATTAAACATGTCTTGATTTAACTCTAGCCTTTTCCCACTATTGCTTATATGGCACATTTTGAGATACATATAGGCCACCAATATTTATTCCATAAACCTCTCCCATTGTTTGATAAATTACAATGTTACCAACCCAAATTTGGGATTTTAACAAACAATCATGGAGAATATATCTCATATATTGAAGATATAAGATACCATATAACACCTATAAGACAAGGCTATCCAAAAAGTTTTTCAAAAAAGAGTTTAATAATTTCAAAAGTTATCAAATTTCTCTCCCCCCTTTCCTTTAAAATAAAACTAAAAAGACAAAATTTATTTTTTGAGCATTGTGTTAGGTATTTTGCTTAAACTTTGCAACAACCCAAAGAACAGATATAATTCTTTTTCAAATTAAGAAACAGTACTCTGAAAAGCAAAGGTTGGTTAATCTCTAAACATTTTGGATATTCTATTATGCCTTAAAATCTCCAATAAGAAATGAGAAAAAAGATGATCAATCTAATCTTTAGTTTTTCTTGAGTAGAGCTAGCAGAGACACAGATATGTTATTATTAATTTTTTAATCCTCACCTGAGGATATGTTTATTGATTTTAGAGAGAGAAGAAAGGGGGGGCAGGGAGAGGAGTGAGAGAGAGAGAAAGAGAAAGATTGATCGATGAATTGTCTCCTGGACACGCCCAGACCTGGGCTCAAATCCACTACCTAGGTATGTGGCCTGACTGAGAATCAATTCCAAAACCTTCTGGGTATTCAGGATGACACTCCAACCAACTGAGCCACCCGGATGGGGCCAGATATGCTATTTTGTATTTATCAAAATTTAGATAACTGACTTGAATTAGAGAAAACATAAAGTATCTTATACAATGTTGGGAAAGAGAACTGAGAATACAATACAGGACAGGCCTAGTACAGTGTGTTTCTCGGTTGATTGCCTCCATAACAATAATAACCACCTTTTATCATTACATTTAAAGTAAGTTTTATTAAAAGTTCTTATAACTTCTGGTATAAAGTTTATTAAAAATAATCAATATTAACATCCAGAAATCAATACCAACACTAAAAACAAAACACTTTTAAACTAATCTCTTACCAGATGCAGTCTGTAGGGTCATACCTGCTGGTACATGAATAGGATAACCAGGAAAAGTAAAGTTTGTACTGGAGTTTGAGGTGCTCTAGATATGAGAAATTTATATTAGAAAGTTACAAAAGAGCTTTACTTGTATCTTTTTTTCCCTGATCTCATAGAGGGTCAAAAAATCTGACTCAGGACAACAGTTTGACAACACTTAAAATTACATCTGAGTTCTTTGAAAAAACAGCCTTTTTATATTTGATTCAAGTAATCTTATTACAGATAAAAGGAATTCTGTTCTATGACTATTAGTGATAAATCCATTACAGTCGGCCCCCGTTTATCACAGTTAATCAGTTCCAGACTCTACTGCAATAAATGAATTTCCAGGAAGTAGGATTCTTTATTTACTATACAGTCATCCCTCGCCACTTCGCGCTTCGACTTTAGACTTTCGCGGTTTTTTCAAATACTATACTATACTATATTTGAAAAAACCGCGATAGAGTGAAGTCGCGAAAGTCGAAGCGCAAAGTGGCGAGGGATGACTGTAAGTCTTAACAGTATGAACACTGACTTATAAAACTTGCACACTATATAGCCTTGCCTGAGCCACTGATCTTCAAGACATCAAATATAAGAACTACAGTTGTTTATAGGAGTCCTCTAGTCTGTAAGTTGATCACGAATGGTATTTTAAAGTAGATAATACAATAATGTATAATTTTCATTTTGAAATAAATCTTAGGGTTTAAAATTTTTTTTAATATTAAATCAAAAGACAAATAAACATTTTTGCCTATCAGACCTGCAAAAATTTAAAAGATCAATTAGTAACACTCAATGTTGTAAGTATGTGATTAAAAAACAAAAACAAAAAACAATTCTCTCAGACCACTGCTTATATGAGGGTATATGATACACTTCTTTTGGAGAACAATTTTTCAATATATACCCAGCATGATCTTTGACCCAGAAATTCTACCTCTAGGAATTTATCCTGATTACCTGATTATCACACAAATACACAAAGACCTATCTACAGGTATAATCAATGGAAGATGATATTAGAAGAAGAAAAAACTAGAAATAATTTAAATGTCCATCAATAAGACTGGTTAATTAAACTGTGATATATTGACTAAGGCTAATCAATATTTAACTTGCATTGAAAAGAATCCCTCTATATTACTTAATTTAAAACAAATTACGGAAACAATACAGAGAATGATCCTACTTTTACCCTGAAAATTAATATAACTTTCACGAAAGAAGTCTAGGTAGGTATATATAAAATAATTTAAACAGTTATCTTTAAGGTATAATACTACATGGTTCTTTCAGTTTTTACTTTATAAATTTGTTTTTTACTTTTTAGTATATTATTTCTTAATCAGGAGAAAAGTTATTTTCAAGAATTTCAAAGGTAGAGACATTTCTTCATTGGTCTCCTATCAAAAGCAGCACCCTTCTTCCCCCCAAATCCTGGAAGTGGAATGGTTGTTTGTTTGTAATGAAGAAATAGAAATAAATAGCCCACTAAACCTTTTACTCTAAAAAGGCAGCTGATAGGTTGAAAGAAAATAAAAATAGTTAGTGGATTATATACCATCGGTACCATGGAAGAAAATAAAAGACAAAAAGTGCTATTTTTTACCCACCAAAAACGACTCAATTTTCTATATGTAAGTTCTATTTTCTGCCCCAAATCCTATGTGTGGGGAATCTGTACTTTAAACTCTACCAAACAAAAGCAAAAGTGACCAAAATACTCTGCTTAAATCAAAGGAAAAACTATGATATGGCTCTGGGGAGAAAAAAAAATCAGAAAAAAATACCATATCAAAATTATCTATTTAGATAATCCACCAAGTATATAACATTAAACAGTGTATTAAAACTCCATACAATCTAACTTCAGAAATTTTATAATCTTGTAGGTACATTCTTGGCAGATGCTAACAACTGCTCTGGAAGATAGAAAAAGTTGATAAGAAAATGTCAATTCTGGAACTCCTGAATGAGTACATCTGTGTTATATAAGTTATTCCTGTCTCCCCATCCTTTACCACACACATCCTTTCCTATTCACCTGGAGAATTAGGAATTACACCTATGTGCAGCCTTCTGCTACCATTCACTAAAAGCGAGGCATATCTTTTAAAACATATCTTAAATAAGCTACATACCAGTTCCGCTGTAGTAAAACTGGGAAGAGTTCTACCAGCAGGAATAACTAACGATGCTGCATAGAAAACAAAATAATTACAAAATTCATTAGAATTTACCAAATGAATAAAATTCCTACATATAGCTTATTTTCTAAAACTGGTTTTCATCACTAACATGTTTGACCATGGTGAATTCTAAACTTCCTGATCCCAAGAGAGGTTAAAGTATTTAACCATATTTTTTCCCAACAACTTTAAAGCCTTTACAACTAACCTGTTTTAAATACCAAAAGAAATTTTTCATTGTAATAAAATATACTGTATTATAGAAGTCCATAACAAATATCTAGATTGTCTTTAGTAAGTTGATGTAGTACTAAACCTCCATCACAACATTTCACAGGGGAGAAAAGGCAGTATTGTTAAACTGCATATTTCCAAAAGACTATACCACTGAGCAAAAATATATAACCCAACATAAACCATTCTAAATTGTATAGGTTCAAAAGAAATTCCAATTCATTAATTTTATAAAAAATTATTTACAGTACTTTAGCCAAGTGAAGGCAAGCACAGCTACATAGTTGCAGAAATAAATGAATAAAGAAATGTCTCCTGAAGTCTTTGCATAAAACAGGTATAACTGCTTAGAAAAATATAAGAAAAAATTCTTGGGAGAACACCAACTCAACCTGTATTAAAGATGCAATCTCCTATCTTTCCTTTATTATCTACCAATTTTCTATGCTAACTATCCCTTCATTTATAATCTATCTAAAAGGTTGGTCAAATGGTTGTAAATTTTAAAAATCCATCTAAAAAACAAATAATAACTCCAGTAGAAGGATCTCAGTTGATTGATATAACCTTAAACCTCACCTCAAGGTTCATTTTACCTTTTCTTTAACAAAAACGAGGATGTTTGGCATGTTCATGCAGCACACAGGTATAAAATGTTAATGTTTACTAAGGCCTTCTTCATACTACTTTAAGGAAAATTGTCCCAAAGATCTGTTTCTAGACACTAGAATGGATCCATCATACACAATAAAGAGCTCAGAAGAGCAAATATTTTTTAAACCATTTTTCCCATGTTAAGACAACAGAAATGAAGCTACATAGATTGATGGTTAATGAAGCACAAAATTATTTTTATCCTCTGTTCATCTATGACTTCGCTTATTAACAGGCAGTCTTTTAGAAAGGCTAAATTAGGAAGAATTACAGTGGCAGAAACACAATGGTATTAGTCTTAATTAGCTAAAGTGAGCAAAGCTTAAGCTGGTATAGCTTAAGCTACAGCCTGAGAGGAAACAAAAATGTGTTAACACACTGTCTGAAGCAATTAAATGAACTTCTTGAGGAAAAATAGCAACAATGCTCTTCTTTTAAAGACCTTGCAATAAATCCTAAAGGATAATTCTCTATAGTTATATAAATCAAACAGAGCTGCAAGAGTTTTAAGAGTTTCTTTATAGCCATCAGAATAAAAGCATAAACTAACAGAATTTTATAGTCAAGTTTCATGCAGCGCCTTACTTAAGTTTGATGCTAAATTCACAAGTTATATGCATTATTTATATATGTCCACAAAGTATATACACATATATATATATTTATGTTCCTGAAACACACTTTTTAAAATAGTCAAGATGGTTTCAATAACCTATTAAGTTGTTGTTGTTGTTGTTGTTGTTGTTGTTGTTAACCCTCACCTGAGAGTATTTTTCCGAATACTGCTTTTTATAAAGAATGGAAGAGAGGGAGGGAGGAAGGGGTAGAGAGAGAAAGAAACATCCATACGAGAGAGACACATCCATTGGTTGCCTCCCAACACACCCCAACCAGGGCCAGGGATCGAATCTACAACCCAGGTACGTGTCCTTGACTGGGAATTGAACCCATGAACTTTTGGTGCATGGGCTGACTCTCTAACCACTGAACTATGCAGACCAGAGCTTGATCACCAATTAAGTTTTAACTAAATACATGTTTTTACTTAAAGTGTTAGAATTTTGGTCTTCATGTACATATTTTAAAATATTAAATTTCACCAAAAAATAGACTTTAGAAAGAATTTAATCCCACGAACATAATTTAAGAAATGTTATAAAAAGATAATATGGCATAACAATATTCACATTTATAAGTGTATTTTTCCCTATACACCAAAAAGACTTTGATACATTAAGACAGTTAATAATTTTACAATTCCTAGTCCTGCTTTGAACCATTCCAAATCTTAATATCCAAGTCACATGATCAAGAGGTGCAAAGACTAGTCAATTTCTTCTTTGTGACTACTCATTAACATATGGATGTCTCCTGATAACCAAACTGAACATTCTAACTCAAATCATCTCAAGAACCAATAGCATTGCTAAAATTTTCACCAGATCTAAGTTCAAGAACTATTGGACATGTAGCTTATACTTGAACTTCAGGAGCTTTAGTGCTCAAAGATGAAAGCCACTACAAACCTCTCTATGTTCCTGTTCTTCCCTTTCTTCCTCCCACAATGACCAATGGTTTCATTAAAGACACCATGTGGCATGAATACCAAATAGCAGAAGCTGATATAAACTGTCCTAGAAATAGACTAGGTAAGTACATGTCCCAATTTGCCCAGGACAGTCCTAGTTTACATTTGTTATTCTGAGATTACTAACAGAATCCCATTTCCCTCTCAGAAGTGAATTCCAGGCAAAAGACCCTGAATAGCCAATATGATATTCAAAGAGAAAAACAAGGTTGGAGGATTGCCACTATCCAACTTCAAGACTTACTAAAGCTGCAGTAATCAAAACAGTATAGTATTTGTGAAAGAATAGAAAATAGATCAATGGAACAGAATAGAGAGCAGAGAAATAGACCCACATAAATAGAGTCAACAGATCTTTGACAAAGGAGCAAAGGCAATAAAATGTTGCAAAGAGAGTCTCTTCAACAAATGGTGCTAGAACAAATGAACATACATGCAAAAAAATGAATCTAGAAACAGACATTACACCCTTCACAAAAATTAACTCAAAATGGATCACAGACCCAAATGTAAAATGCAGAACTATAAAACTCCTAGAAGATAACACAGGAGAAAATGTAGATGAGCTTGAGTAGGCAATGACGTTTTAGATACAACACTAAAGGCACAATCCATGAAAGAAATAATTCATAAGCTAAACTTCATTAAAATTAAAACCTGCTTTGCAAAAGACAATATCAAGAGAATAAAAAAACATGCCACAGAATGGGAGAAAATATTTGCAAAAGACATATCTGATAGCGAACTGTTATCCAAAGTACACAAAGAACTCTTAGAACTCAACAATAAGAAAACAAACAACCCAATTTTTAAAAATGAGTCAACGACCTTGCCCGGGCTGGTTTGGCTCAGCGGTTAGAGCGTCAGCCTGCAGTCCAGAGAGACCTGGGTTCGGTTCCCGCTAAGGGCATGTACCTCGGTTGCAATTTTTCCCCGGCCCTGGTTGGTCGTGAGGGAGGCAACCACTCTATGTGTCCCTTTCACGTCGATGTTTCTCTCTCTCTCTCTCTCTTCCTCTCTCTCCCTCTCACTCTATCTGAACAAAAAATGGAAAAAAAAAAATGTCCTCAGGTGAGGATAAAAAAATAAATAAAAATGAGCCAACAACCTTAACAGACAATTCACCAAAGAAGATATACATACAGAGAATAAGCACATGAAAAGATGCTCCACATCATACATCATCAGGGAAATGCAAATTAAAACAACAGGATACCACTACATGCCTATTAGAATGGTCAAAATCCAGAACACTAACACCACCAAATGCTGATGAGGATGTGGAGCAACAGGAACTCTCATTCATTGGTGTGACTACAAAATGATACAGCCACTTTGTGAAGTTTTTTTATGGAAGTAAACATACTGTTACCATAAAAATTCAGCAATCATGTTCCTTTGTATTTACCCAAAGGATTTGAAAAGTTTGTCTACACAATAACCTGGACATAAATATTTATAACAGCTTTATTCTTAATTGCCAAAACTTGGCAGCTGGCAAGATGTCCTTCAGTATATGAATGGATAAATAAACTGTGGTACATCCAGACAATGGAATATTATTCAGTGCTGAAAAGAAATGAGTTATCAAGCCATGAAAAGACATAGGAACCTTAAAGTTATATTACTAAGTGAAAGAAGACAATCTGAAAAGGCTATGTACTATATGATTCCAACTACAAGGGTGGACAAAAGGTTATTAATAATAATAAATAACACAATAATTAATTAATAAATAATAATAAAAGAAGAGCTCTGGACAATTTGGCTCAGCAGTTATTAGAGCATTGGCCCACGAATCAGAGAGGCCCGGGTTCGATTCCAGCCAAGGGCATGTACCTCAGTTGCAGTTTGTCCCCGGTCCTGGTTGGGGTCGTGTGGGTGCCAACCACTCGATGTGTCTCTCTCACGTCGATGTTTCTCTCTCTCTCTCTTCCTCCCTCTCTCCCTCCTGCTCCATCTGAAGATAAATGCAAAAATGTCCTCGAGTGAGGATAAAAAAAAAAAGAAAGAAAAAAATAATAAAATAAGAAACTCTGCATTTTTCTATTTATCTTCAGATAAGAGTGGGAGGGAGGGGGGAGGGAGGGGGAGAGAGAGAGAGAAACATCAATGTGAGAGAGATACATCAACTGGCTGCCTCCCAAACGACCGTGACCAGGGCCAGGGACAAACCACAACCAAGGTATGTGCCCTTGACAGGAATTGAACCGTAGACTCATTGGTCCGCAGGCCGATGCTCTAACCACTCAGCAAACTGGCCAGGGGGAAACTCTGCATTTTTAATACTCACAACTGTAAACCTGCTTTTGCCCACCCCTGTATAATACATTCTGAAAAAGGCAAAACTCTGAAGACAGTAAAAAGATCAGTGGTTATTTACAATAGCTAAGATCTGGAAACAGCCCAAGTGTCCATCAGTAGACGAATCGATAAAAAAGCTATGGTACATAATACACAATGGAGTACTATGCAGCTGTAAGAAAGAAAGATCTCTTATTCTTTGAGACGACCTGGGAGGACCTGGAAACTATTATCCTAAGCAAAACAAGCCAAGCAGAGAAAGACAAATATCATATGATCTCACTTATTTCTGGAATATAATGAACATAACAGTCTGAGGAACAGGGTAGTCCCAGAGACGTGGAAGTAGGGTACAGACTGACAATTGCCAGAAGAGGGGGTGGGGGAGGGGAGCAATGAACCACAGAACTTGTACGCATGTACTCATAACCAATGGACATGGACAACAAAACTGGGGACGGGGCAGGGAGGGAGGGGGAGGAGGGTGTCAATGGGGGAAAAAGGAGAAACATCTGTAACAGAAGTAAATTAATAAAAAAATAAAAAAAAAATCAGCGGTTGCCAGAGGTTGGTGAGAAGAGACGAATAGGAAGAGCAAAGAAGATTGGGGGGTGGGGAGCACCATGAAAATATTCTGTAGGACACTGCAATGATGGATTCCCATAATTATAAATTTGCCCAAACCCACAGAATGTGCAACATCAACAGTAACAGTATAAACTTGGGTGTTTTGATGTGTCAGTGCAGGTTTATCCATTGTAACAAATGTACCACTCTGGTGGGAGATGTTGATAACCGGAGAGGCTATGCATAAGTAGGGGCAAGAAGGAAATCTCTGTACAGTACCTTCTCTCACTTTTTGTGAACCTAAAGTTGTTCTAAGAAACAAAAATTAAATCTTAAAAAAATACATTATAAATTCTATATAATCACCTAAGAATAGAACAGAGTTCTCAAAGTATAGTGTGCAAACCCCTGGGGGTCCCTGAGACCCTTTCAGGGTTTTCACAAGGTCAAAATTTTTTTTGTAATACCAAGACAATATAGGCCTTTTTCATTTCTCATTAAATATTTTTACTGATATTTGCACTGATGGCACAAAGCAATGATGAGTAAAACTGAAGGCATCTTAGTACAAATTAAGGCAGTACAAACCTCAATAGTGGTCACTGTATTTATTTTCCATTGCCACTCACTCACAGTAAAAAAAAAAAAAAAAAAAAAGAAAGGACAAAAACAACAGCAACAACAAAACTGCTTCACTTAAGAAGTTCCTTAAGGTAACCACAAAGATTTTTACTAAATTTCAGCCCTCAGTTATACTTCCTTTTAATATCCTGTGATAAAATGGGAAGAACACAAAGCACTTCTGCAGCATACAGAAGTACAGTAAAATCTCGATATAATGGACTAAGTCAGGCAAGGGGTGTTCCTTAAAGCCTAAAGTCCGTTATATAATCAAGTAGGTTTTCCAAATTAGTATATTAAAAAATTGACAAATTACTTAGTAGAACCTGTTTTTACTTATGTTGAATGCACTTATATAATTAAAATTAAGTGTGTATGAAAAGTTTAATTTCACAGAAAAGTTTTCTGTATGTATTACAGTAATTTCAAGTTTATACAGAATAGGTCTAGTAAATTCGTGCATTCACCAGTCACTGAGAGTAAACAAATGCACATGGCTGGGGTATGGCTTAGCTCCCGTGGAAAATCAGCATGCTACTGTTAAAACTGCTGCAGAAAGTGACACCACTCGACAACAGAACCAATTATCATGCTACCATGTGTGATTCGGTGTGATCACATGCTAACCATTTGCCGAACGCTGTTTATGATGAGTGTCTTGGATATAAATATGTAGACTATAGTTACATATATGTAATATTTATTTATGTTGGTGAAATTACTACAGCGTTTTTTCCAACATATGGCCTATTTGCTAAAATTTCTTTAAAATAACAGCGAATTAATAACAAAAATAATCTGTTAATTTGATTATAAGCAAATCTTGGTTAAAAGCATTTTAAAATTAACAGGGTGTTAATTTTTTTTTTTTTTTATCCTCACCTGAGGACATTTTTCTATTTTTGTTCAGATAGAGTGGGAGGGAGAGAGAGAGAAACATCGACGTGAAAGGGACACATCGAGTGGCTGCCTCCCACACGACCCAACCAGGGCCGAGAACAAACCGCAACTGAGGTACATGCCCTTAGTGGGAACCGAACCCGGGTCTCTCTGGACCACAGGCTGATGCTCTAACCGCTGAGCCAAACCGGTCAGGGCAACAGGGTGTTCATTTTTACATATGACATACGGACTAGAAATTCTGTTAAATCCAAAGTCCATTAAATAGAGGTCTGAAAAATCAAGGGTTTACCATACAAGGAAGTATGAGGAAAAGCATTAGTGCTATTGTTTAAGTTGGGAGCTGACCTAACCTCTTTTTTCAAGAAACACTATCTTTACGTTAAAGAATAACTGACAGCCCTGGCTGGTGCAGTTCAGTTGGTTGAGTGTAGCCCGGTGCACCAAAGGGTCAAGGGTTCTATTCCAGGTCAGAAAACATACCCAGGTTTGGGGTTTGATACCCAGTCAGGTAGGGCATGTATAGAAAGCAACAGATTATGTGTGTGTGTGTGTGTGTGTGTGTGTGTGTGTGTGTGTGTGTGTGTCTTTCTCTCTGTTTCTCTCTCCCTCCCTCCCTCTCTCTCTAAAAATCAATAAAAACATATCCTAAGGTGAGGATTAAAAATAAAAAGAATGATTGACAGAAACTATGATTATTCAGACTTAGGTATTTGGCAGATATTTTTTGAAAGTGAACTAAGTGTGCCCACCACTTCAAGGACAGCAAACTGATAATATTTGTTTGGCAATGATAAAATTCAAGTTTTCAAGCAAAATTAGAAATTTGGAAATTTTGTATCTACCACAGTGGGCTTGATAGCTTTCTAATACTTTTCTGATAAGATATGTGGTGATATTAACGAACATGATTTTTTATGAACAATGTGTCAACTGCATAACTCTGTGACCCAATATTTTCCAAATAACCAACATGTGTTACAAAATTACACATGGATTAAAGAGTCATTCAGAGTGCAAGATATGCCCTGGCTGGTTTGGCTCAGAGGTTGGAGCGTTGTCCTGCAGACCAGAGAGTCCCAGGTTTAGTTCCCGCTAGGGGCACATACCAAAAAAAACAAAAACAAAGTGCAAGATGTACCAGTGAACTTGAACATTACAAAAAGTCCACTGATATGGTTTCAAATTCCATCTTACACTACCTCTCTGAAACTACCACTTGTTGAGTTTTAGTGTAATATTAAATTACCTGAAAATGCTATTATCTATTAGAAATGCTATTATCTTTTCTAATTATCTATCTGTGGGAGGCTATATTTTCTTCATATACTTTAGTGAAAACCACATAGCACAACAGATTGAATCTAAAAATAGATATGAAAATCCAGCTGTCTTTTATTAAGCCAGACATTAACAAAATTTGCAGAAAAGTAATACAATGCCACTCTTCTCACTAAATATTTTTTGTTCTGGAAAATAGTTTTAACAAATATATTTTAACTCCTTTTAACAAATATATGTTTTTATGTTAACATAGCCATTTTTTAAATTAACAAACCAACAATTTTTAAATTTCTCAGTTTTAATTTCTAAAAGTTAAGTAGATACTTAAAACCCACATAAAAGAAAGCCCTTTGAGCCCTGGCCAGCTGGCTCAGTTAGTTGGAGTGGCATCCCATACACCAAAAAGGCTGAAGGTTCATTCCTGGTCAGGGCACATACCTAGGTTGTGGGTTCGATCCCTAGTTGGATAGATGTTTTTCTCTCTCACATCAATGTTTCTCTCTCTCTCTCCCCCTCTCCCTTACTCTCTCTCTAGAATCAATAAACATATCCTTGGGTGAGGATTTTTTTAAAAATAAGAAAGTAAGCTCTTTGAGATCCTCCATTTTTAAGAGTATAAAGGAGTCCTGAGACCCCCCCCCCAAAAAGTTGACAACCAAAGATACAAGAAATTATTAATAAATGGATAATACAGTCAAAAACTATAATAGGGCAAACAAGTTTTAAGGGTGGAACAGACAAAAAGGCAAAGAATTGTTCTATTGTAGATTTAATCTGAACTTGTTATCAAGAGATAAAAAGGTTGTAGAAGCTAAGGTTATTTTAATCAAGCTCTTAAAAGTATACAATGGGAAGATATAATTAAGAAGTACATCAACTTTATGAGGCTATTTGCTTTAAAAATCTTATTTCAGGGTGCCTAAAAATGAAGAAGACTAGGAATAATGCCCAAAATGCATTTTTAAAGGATATATATACTTCCTTTAAACCACTTCATTATAAATGATGTAGAAGAGAATGAGAAAAACTGTCTTGTTTAACTGTAATTGTTTCTATTATTCTAACTTCTAAGACAGAGAATAATAAAAGTGCTGAGTGAAAGCCAACTAGATATATTAGTTGCAAGACTACTTTGTGGTTTAAACCACTGGGAATATTACCATCTTGTGGTAAAATCAAGTATTGCAATATTGAATGACAAAGAACTTGAGAAATGTTAACTATGCTTTTGATAAAAGACAGTCAAGTATTTTACTCCTCTCACACTTGCCTTCCTAGCTACTCCTCAGCAAAAATCTCTAACATTCTTTAATAAAGAAAAAATTCAAAAGAATGTTATTTAAATAAACAAAGAGATATCTTAATAAAATAGTAAAGTTAGAAACAAAAACACAGCCAAAAATACAATACTGATGGAAAATGTTTCTACGTGTCAACTTAGTAATTAAAATTGACATGGCTAATTCTTATAGAGCAGAGTTATACTTTATAAACACAGAATTAGATAAAAGTTGTGTTTGGTAATTCAATATTCACTGTATGAACAATGCAATGAACAATCTAGTTATTACTAAATCTACTCTCACTCCTTGCAAACATTAATCTATTGAATTTCAGCTAAACTCAATAAAACATATTTGTGTGTGTGTGTGTGTGTGTCTGTGTGTAGACATATATATACACACACATATATATGTCTACACACAGACACACACACACACACAATGGAGAGTTAACAAGAATATGGAGATTTTTCAGGCTATCTCACTGTTTTGGATATATACAATGATAGCTAGAAACACACACACACACACACACACACACACATTAAGGTAGCATAAAGATTATAAGGATCAGAGGCAAAAAGAAGGAATAAAGGCTAGAAAGATAACAACACTATAATTTTATCTTTCATTAGCTACTCTTTTTTAGTTTAAATCGATATGCATAATATGAACAAATATTTCTCTGAAAAGCAGAGGTCTAGATTCAGTAAGTCCAAGAATAAAGATTAAAGGCATATGGTCAATTTCTAGCCATCACTGTACATATCCAAAAGAGTGAGGTAGCCTGAATAATTCTTGTTAATGCTCCATTTTTCTTCCGATACAATAACAGATGTATAATACACACAGAAACCAAGACACAGAGAGAGAAAGAATGCACAAGTATGTAAGCACCCAGCTTTCCTTCTGCTTCTTCAGCAAAGGTGGCTGGGTTACTCCTTGACTAGAACTAACCAAATTCTCTGAAATAACTAATACATGCTCCGAATAGCCACAAACTATATAACTTGTTCTTCTAAATTAAGGCTTTGTCACCTTTGTGGACTTTATATATTTTTTAAAAACTAGTTCAATAGCCTAATTATTTGTTACATTACATGGGGCAACTGTGTTCACTTAATAGTAATGATTTTGAGGTCCAAGCCCTCTCACCTTAAGAACATTACCCTGTCTAATTCAAAACCACCACCAAATGAGAATTTGTTCTGAAGATCCAAATGGTACTAATTTATTGTATCCAACCTGTTGATGATTGCAACGTTTGGTGCAAGCTGTGTGGCAACTGAAGGGTGAACAGAGGTGAGTGGACGCTATTTCTGAAGAAGTCTTCTGTTGCTTTAGACTGTATAACCTTTGTTTCCCAGAGCTGCAAATAAAAAATGTTTGCTTTTCAAAAAATAAAATAAAACATTATAATATTTATTTCCTTTTTTTTTACTTTTTAAAAATTAAGTTGTCAGCTAATGGCACAGTGAATGGGTAAGTATTGAACTATAATGAAGGGATTACAACTATAATTTATCAGTTTTATAAGATGAAAAACAAAACAGAGAAACTCGTATTGACAAACCTGTTTCAAGTCTTTTAAGACATGGTCCTCTATACCTTCTTCAGCAAATAGATCCCGCACTCCTTCAATCACATCTTCAATTACAGATCTGTAGAGTTTAGGCTACATAAAAGCAATTGTTAAAGTCTTAAATTCTCAAGTGTGAATGTATTCGGCCTTAAAAGACATGCAGTGTACACTTTCTAATCTTAGTTTAAAGAAAAACCATCATATGAATTTTAACTAAGTGCATCCTACTTTCAGTATGTATAGTCTTAGCTTTCCATGAATTGTTACCTTCAGACATATAGCCTCAGCCTATCTACAAGACTGAATTACAAGACTACAATAAAATATGAGATAATAATCTCATCAAGATGTATGGTTACTGTTATGTTACTTGGCTTTTGTCAGTATTTAATCTCCCTACTCCTTTTAATAAGGAAAATTAATTTAAGGCAGGTGGAAATAAACCTGTTTTTAATTTAACTTTTTCTCAAAGAGGCCAAAGGAGCTTTTTTCAGAACTCACTATATTATTTCCACAAATGTAAATAAATTCCAAGCCATAAGATTGGGACAAGCACTTTCAAAATACACATAGTACAAAAATATATTCTGAACCACTGTCAAGTAAAAATACAACTGCACCAAAATGGATTGCCTAACAGAAACCAAGAAATGAAAGAACTTTACCCTTCCGCAATCTGCATATTGCAGAGATTAAGCAATATCCTAAAATTCTTCCTAATAAAAACATGTCATAACAATAATAATAAGCATATTTCTACCCAGATTAAACATTGGTCATTATCAATAGGAAAATAACCCTGTGACATAAACTCAGTCCTACAAATCTATGTAAATTGCACTCCACTCTCAATCCAATGTAAAATGGCAGTGCTAAGTGTAGTACCAATACTGACCTAGTGAAAGTTCCACTAATAAGAAATGGCAAAACAGGAATTTAGTTGAGTTGCTCTTATTTCAAATTGCTTAATCAAGCCAAAATGAAAATTGTGGCATTCTAGGATTGTTTTTTCATACCACCCAGTAAATACTCCCACTCATGCCAAGAGTGGCCAGGTTTTAAACTAATCCTTCTAAAGATCCAGGGTAAGCCTATGAATAGGCCAATCAGTTATATTTAAATAATATGTTATTCACAAGCCTATCCATTAAGATTAAGTGCCCTAGATTAGTTGCTTCTTCTAAAGCAGTTTACCCTGATAAAGGCATACTAAATTGATGCTTCAGTGTTAGTCCCAGCCAGTGTGATCGCATTTAAAACCGAAGGAAAAAACTCCTAGGGCTAAAAGCATCTTTAAAATCTGCCCTCAGAATGTAACAGCAGCGATCAAAAATAACCCATTAGAACACAATTTTTCAAAAGCAAAGAAGGCATAAACATACTTTCTCTTCTAGGACTACAGTTAGACTTTATATTCTTTCCCTATCTGTTATCCTTATTAAAAACATGTAAAGTCCAGGAAATCTACCTTAATCTCTTCTCTACTTAAAACACACCCTGGCACACAAACACACACTTTCTCTCCGTGGAGTTCACCATCAGATAAAATGGTATACACAGTAAGCTTATATTAAGGCATAAGTATTTTACATATCTTAAAACACATTAACATCAGAAAATGGATACGCATTAAAATAATATTTCTCTAAAAATGAACCCTTTCGTGCTGCATATGTATACATGGAACCCATAAAATAACAGATCTGGAAAAGCATATTGCCTTTCACCAAATGTGAAGTCCGTTGAGATGCACTGAAAATGAACGTGAGTCCTTGATTTTTTTTTTTTTTCTTTAATTCAGCTTTTTAAGATTGGCTGAGGGTCTCACAAGTGCCATTTCACCTGTCAGTTCTCACCGTGAGGCTTTGGAACCCCTTAAGAAGAGCAATGTTTGTGGGTTTTTTATTCCAATTGTACAGTTAAGCATTATGATGCTAACCGCTAGGAAATGTGGGGGAGAACTTTAAAAATATGTGATGAGTAACATGAAATATATTACCTATGATGTTGTATAAATAATACAGTTTAGAATCAACTATACAGTAACCGCACTTAAATGAAGAACTACAACGAGAGTACAGCTGAACTCGGGAACTTTATAAACACAGGAATCTGGGACAGTTAAAGTGAATTCCACATATTATCTTCTTTTGAACGTCTCATTCTAGACAACCTCAGTTTGGGGGAGGAGGGACACGGGCTCTTGGTGGGAGCCAGGCCCAACTTCCGGCTGGGCCACTGGCCCTGATCAGCTTCCTGCCAGATGGAGAACAGCTGGAGCCCCTAAGGGTGAGGGTTTGTTACCGGAAAGGGTGTGCAGTGCTCGGCTGCCCTGAACCCAGCACCGGCGCTCCCTTCACACAGAGCCCAGGCCAAGGGCCCAGGCCGGTCCCCCTTACCACGGAGTTGACACAGGCCATGACGGAGGCCGCAACGCCTCGCTCCTCGCGCCTGCGCAGCACGCGGGGCGCCACTGAGGACGCTCCCCGCGCTTTGACGTCGGTGCACGTTGCCTGCGCAGCTACGTAGGGACACGCGGGGGTCAGGCAGGGGAGGAGAGCAAGGTCAAGGCATTGAGCCGCGTTTACTGGAGGTGTGGTGCCAAGGCGGGAAAGAGGGTGGCCTGCGTGAGTAGAGAGGCAGCCAAAACGAGAGGGTTAAATTGGTCTGCTCAGCTTTGGACCGTTCACATGCAGTCTGAAGAACGGTTATTTTCTCTGTCTGTGAAATAAAGACTAAGAAAACAGGGGAGGGGCAATGCAGTGGAAGATCCCAGTTCACCTTCAGCTTTGAAGGCGGTTGGGCCAGGAAAGAGGGGGGGCTAGTGGTATCTGTTCTCTCCTTGTACCAATTTTCATCACTCCCCCTCGCAGCCGAACTCCAGTAAAAATATAACAAGAGGCAGGCCCTTCAAGATTGGTTCTCAAAGTATGGGACAGCAGCATCTGGGAACCTGTTAAAATGCAAATTAATGGGTACCACCCCAGATCCACTGACCCAGCTCTCAGGATGGGGC
Organism: Tadarida brasiliensis; assembly: GCA_030848825.1. Lineage (NCBI taxonomy): Eukaryota > Metazoa > Chordata > Mammalia > Chiroptera > Molossidae > Tadarida > Tadarida brasiliensis. The sequence goes on from CM061270.1 coordinate 46,449,230, forward strand.
CCAGCCCCCTGTAACTTCAACATGCTCCCCAGGTGATTCTAATAGGTGCTTAAATGAGACCCACTGTCCCAAGACAAAAATTCTCGGTTTTGGCCCCACATTGAAATCACCTGGAGAACTTAATATTAAGATTTGGCACCTAAGTCACACCCCAGAGAATCTGATTATATCATGCAGCCAAGGTGAAGAACCACTGCTGAAATAAAATCAGCACCCCAATACCACCCAGGGTCCATTCCTCCTCAAGCAGAAATCATCATATCTTGGTCTACATTAATTCTCTCCCTCCCCTGAAAGGTAGAGCATCTAGGAGCATACCTTGCCTAGGGCAGAGGATAGGTGTAAGAATAAATAACCTGCAGGATTAGAAAAGGGAAAAAGTCATCTATTGCCACTACTTCGGCTTGTTAAACAGCTTACTAGCCTGCAGATCGGTCCTAGCCTAACCAGATGGCTTATTTAATGATTAAAAATCCTATTAGATTTAAAATTGGCTGTTTATTTATTTATTTGTGCATGTAAGTTCAGTAGAGCTATTTATGCCTTACCACTCTTTATTTGCTTTGCCTGGGTCAGGTACCTTATGGTTTGTGAGTTTCAAACAGCTGATTTATATGAAGCCCTTTAGAAGACTTTCCTAAATTGAAAACTATCTGAAATTTCTTTTACAAAAAGCCAAGAATTTTATATAGTAATTTTTAATGATTGTATCTGTACCTGGCAATTTACTACCAGAAGTATTCAAAGTGACTTATCTTTCACCCAAAATAGAAAAGCTAAAAGCAAGTCATTGATTCCTACTGATGTTATAAAATCCAATTAAGTTATTCAAGCTGGGAAATAAGAAAGCTGAAAGGTCTCTTGTTTTCCATCTTTTCATACCTAGATTTTAAAACTTTATACCTAAATGCATAGGATTGGTAATTTTGTAAGAACATACTATTTTATATTACTTCATTATATATTTTACCCTTCTAGGGCTATACTGTAGACCATACATACTTTTGAAATTAAATTTTGACCTTGGTACTCGTAAAAGTGTGACTAAAAGTTGAACTGTTACTGCTGAGTGTACTTAGTAGACTTGGGTTACACAGAGGTTATGTAACTTTGGCCGAGTAGTGTCAACAACTTTCCATTTGTCCCTTGGGGTCCACCTGTATGGTCACTAGTAGACTCAGATGTAATTTCTTTCCAAGAATAGACAAGGGCTTTTAGGAGGTGTATACCTTAACCCACACTCTAGGTGAATCCCAGTTGCAAATCTGCTCTGGATCTATGGTAGCCAGTTTCCAGGATGCCCCCCAATGATCCTCACCTCCTGGTATTTACAACCTTGTGTTGTGCCCTCCCACATTATATCATGGTTTTGCTGGGTGACCAATAGAATAAAGCAGAAGTGATGGTGTATCACTTCCAGGATTAGATTATAAATGACTGTGGCTTTCTTCCTTGGGATTCCTTCAGATCACACATTTTGAGAAAAGGCAGCTGTCGTGTTAGGAGGACTCTTAGGTAGCCTATGGAAAGACCTATATGGCAAGGAACTGAGATTCCAGCCCATGACCAGCAAGGATCAGAGGCCTGCAGACAGCCACATGAATAACCTTGGAAATTGATCCTTCCCCAGTCGGGCTGTCGGATTATTGCAGTCCTGACTGACAGCTTGACTGCCTCCCTTTGCGAGACCTAGAACTAGAACCAACCTCTGGGGCTCCCCCAGATTCTCAATTCTCAGAAACTGTGCGAGATAATATTTATCATTTTAAGCAGTTAAGTTTGGGGGTAATCTGTTACATAGCATGAGGTAACTAATACAGGGCCCATTCTCTGATTGGACTGTGACTAGTGAAAACTTGGTTTTTCCTCATTGTAATCTCAGCATTTAAAGTTTTTTGAATACCTTCATCAATCACAAGAGCATTTGAAAAGGATGTAAAGGATTCTTTATAGACTATTATTTGATAGCATTGACACCAGGTTATCATCAAACAAGCAGACTGTTATAATCGTGTAATGGTCACATTTCTTTTGTCAATAATTCAAACAGAGGGAAAATGTGTTCATACACAAAACATTTTTGATGTTAAAATTGAAATTTCAAGATTCCAAAGCCTCAGTGAGGCAATTTTACAATGATTATTTTTTATGTTAGTAAATAGAGAATGAAAAAGGAATGCTGAGTTTTGGCCCTTCTCTGAGTACTCAGTTCTTTGAAATTATACCTGTGGCGAAGCATAAAACTCTCCCCCAACTGCCCATCACAATTCAGAGCATCAGATTTTCATTTTCTCCTGCTTTGTTTAGAGACCACAATATACATTTAATATATCACTTATAAGCAATACCAGTTTATTAAGATTTGCTTAAATGTTACCAATCAGATTAATTTCTTTGCATTCTTGTGTGTTCTCATTACTTTTGCCTAGAGGTTTCAATGTACTATTACAAAAGTAAAGAAACAACTTCTTTTTGCTTATTGTGAGAAAAGGCCATATGTATGAAGTCCTTTCTCTGAATAAGAATTTTTCTAATCTGTTTTAGAGGTAGCCCATTATCTTTAACATATTAAATTTTACAATCAAATTCAGGGCATTTCAATAACTGTTTAGACTCGAAATAGTATATTTATCAATAATTAAAAATACAAGTTAGTCTCTGAGCATATGGCTTAAGGCAGCAAATATTCATAATTAGTTTCTGAGCATTTTGCAACCAATGTACTAAACCCAGGAGTATTGTGTTTCTCTGCCTCTGTTTCATCCTTCACATCTTCCAGGAAATGAAAATCCAGATAATCTCTGCCTCACCTTGTAACCATGAAATAGTTACAATGTTGGTAGTTCTGATTTATTTATACTCTGCACTTTTGTAACATTTTCCATTTTCTAATACAACTCCAAAGTCAACTTACATTATTTGAACATCATATACTATTCCACCATGATGAATCCCTCCCCCATCCAACCCCAAAAGGATTCAATTAAAATGCCCATGTGACACAATGCTATGGCCAACTGGTGACTTTATCACACAGTGAAACACTGTTAATGATCACATTATTGCCTATTTTAAAATGTTTACTATTAAAGAGATGTATACATTGTATACATATGAAAATTAGTGATTACAATTAACTCATGGAAAGTATGGCGGGTGACTTCAAACACAATTTTCCCCATGGCTACTTTTTCAATATTCTCATCAGGGTCTTGATAAGGATTCAGTAATTTCCTAGCTAACAAATTATTCCATTTTCATTTCTTTAATCACAATGTGTATAATCATACATGAGCATGAAATATTAGCAAAGATAATGTCCATTGTCTCCAGTTAATTTTCCAATCTAAAATTCTACTTAGAGAAGATGGAGGTAAAGACCAATAAACTGAACTTAAGGCTGTGACCTGGAAAGAACCAACCAACTTTGTTCTCACAGTAATTGTACTTTACTTTTTTCCTAATTTGTCTCATTCTATCAGAGATAAGTGGAAGCATTTTGCATATTCTATATCTTAAGTTATCCTAGGTGTTTCAAATATCAGGAGAGGCAGGGACAACATGGAACAGACACTTCTTCCTATTCCTTCCACTAAGTACAGCTAAAAACTCTTAATATTACATATAAAACAATCATAAGAAGACTCTGAAAGGTGGAGAGAAGAACATAGAGCAGTTAGGAACCTCACAACAGAAAAAATGATACAGCAGTTAATCCCCTGGTTTTCTCTTTGCCTCACGTATACTGGACTGAGTGCTGGTGAAGCTGGCAACCCAGAAACAGCAATGGTCACAGACAAAAAAAGAACAAAAAAGCCTTTTTCTCTAGCCAAAGGACCAGGAAAGGGGCCGCAAGACAGAAAACTTTTGGACAATAATTGCTCTACTCCAGTCAAACACCACAGAAAGAACTGGCCCCACCCCAGCCCTGTCAGCAAAGGCTGGTAGGCAGTTTAGAGTCCCACTTCTGCCCAGCTGCAGTGAGGTGCAGCCATCCCCACAATGTCACTGGAGATGCAATGCCTGGACTTGTACTCCACCCAGCTATACTGAGGCATCCACACCACCTGCTGGGCTGGTGGTAGAGATGGCCAAAACTTTCATTCCTGCCCAGTGTTAGTGAGACCTCCCCCTGCAGTGTCAGTGGAGGCCCTATAAGAAGGAATAACAAGTATCCCCAGGGAAACCTGGTGGGGAGCCTGAACTTCCACCCCACCCAACAGTAATGAGGAGCTCCTCCCTCCCTTAGAGTGTCAACAGACACTGAGCCAGAAACCTGGCCCTTCACCACCACCTGACAACAGCAAGATGGCACTCACTATCCCCCACTGGCCTGGTATCAAAGAAGATCCACTAAAACAGAAGATTTAAATAAGATACAGAGTATCATAATAACCAAAATGTCCAGGATGCAAATAAAAAGTATTTGTCATACCTAGAACTAGGAAAATCTCTACCTGAATAAGAAAAAAAATCAATAGACACCAATACAAAGATGACTAAGATGTTGAAAGTATCTGACAAGGATTTTAATGCAGCCTCATAAAATAATTTAACAAGCACTTTAAACAAATGAAATAATAGAAAGTGTCAGCAAAGAAATCGAAGATATAAAGAAGAACCAAATGGAAAATATATACTGAAAAAAATGCAATAACCAAAATTTAAAATTCAATGAATGGGCTTGCTATGGGTTGAACTATGTCCCCCCCACCCCCAAAAAAGTATGTTAAAGTCCTAATTCCTAGTACTGTACCTCCAAATGTGACCTTATTTGGAAATAGGGTCTTTCAGCTGTAATTAGTTAAGATGAGGTCATACTGGAATAGGGTGGGCCCCTAATCCAATTTGATTGATGTTTTTGTAAGAAAAGGACAAAGACACACAGAAAGACAGCCATGTGACAACAGAGGCAGTGATTGAAGTGATGTGTCTGTAAACCAAGGAACATCAAAGATTGCCAGCAAACACCAGGAGCTAGAAGAGGCAAGGAAGAAATTCTCCCCTACAGGTTTCAGAGTGAGTATGCTTCTGTCAGCACCTTGATTTCAAACTTCTAGCCAAACTTCAAACTCAAGGCAATAAATTTCTGTTATTTTAAGTTACCTAATTTATGATAGTTTATTATGGTAGCCCTAGGAAACATACAGGCTCAACAGCAAAATGGAGATGACAAAGCAAAGAATCAATGAACTTGAAGATCAAACAATAGAAATAACCCAGTTTGAACAACAGGGAGAAAAATTGACAATTCAACTATAAGTGGATTTCTCATCAGGAACCACTGAGGCCAGAAGAAAGTGGCCTGAAAGAAAAGAATTGTCAACTCAGAATCCCATACTCAGTGAAAATATCCTTCAGGAAAAAAAAAAAAAAAAATGAAAAGGAAAATCAAAACATTCTCAGATGAAACAAAACAGGTTATTTATCACTAGCAAAACCACTCTAAAAGAGTGGCTAAGGAAGTTTTTGAAATAGAAAATAAATAATAAAAGAAGGGATATCAAGAAGAAATAAAGAATAAAAAGTAAAAATATGGGTAAGTATAATAGACTTTCCTTCTCTTGAGTTTTCTAATGTGTTTCACAGTTGAAGCAAAACTTATAACATTGCCTCATGTGGTTCTCAAACTCTCTTATTAGTGGGGGAGGATAAAGTAAGGTAAGGTTTCTTCAATTCACTGGAACTGGTAAAAATGTTTACTGTGATAAGCTATGTATGTATAATGTAATACCTAGAGCAATCACGGAAAAAAGCTACACAAAGAAATACACTGAAAAATACTATAGATAAATGAAAATGGAATTCTAAAAAATGTACAAGTAACCAACAAGAAGGCAGAAAAAATAAAAGAGATACAGAACAGAGGGAACAAAGCAAAAAGACAGACACAAACCAGTGTTGGCAAAGATGTGAAGAAAGTGTAAAATAGTGCAACTCTTTCAGAAAACAATTTGGCAGTTTCCTGAAAATTTAAATATAAATTTACCATATGATCCAGCAATCCCACTCATACCCAAGAGAAATGAAAACCTATGTCCACACAAATACTCATACATGAATGTTCATACTAGCATTGTTGATGATAGTGAAAGGGTAGGGAAGACCCAAATGTCTATCCACTGATGAATGGGTAAATAAAATGTGGTATAGCCATACAATGGAATGGAATATTATTTGACAATAAAAAGGAATAAAGTTCTGATATGTACCTGAACCTGGATGAACATGGATGAACAATGTGATGAACCTCACAAACATTAAGTGAAAAAAGCCAGAGATCATTGTGTAATTCCATTTATATGAAATGTCTAGAAAAGGTAAATAGAGACAGAAATTAGATTAGTGGTTGCCTGGCTGGGATGAGAACAAGGAGTGACTGAGAATGGGCTTGAGGGATCTTTTGGGGGAGATGGAAATGTTCTAAAATTGATTGTGGTGGTGGTTGTACAATTGTGTGAATATAATAAAAACTATTGAATTAGACACTTAAAATAGGTGAATATTATGATATATAAAATAGTCCTCAATAAAGCTATTAAAAAGGTCTCAGGAGAGGTTCTCCTCTTTAGGGTGGACTTAATTATTTTTTAATTGTGGTAAAGTACAACATGAAATTTGCCATATTAACCATTTTTAAGTATAGTTCAGTGGCACTGAGTACATTCACATTGTTCTGCAACCATCCCCATACCTCTTTTTATCTTACAAAACTGAAATTCTATACCCATTAAACAATAACTCCCCATTTTAATTTGGGGTTACATTTTATCCTTATGTGTGCAGATCAAGGGAATGAAGCACCTTCTGCAGCTACAGAATGCATCCAAAACACTTGTAACAAGGCAGGTACTTTCATTTCACAACCAGAAATAATACTGACTTTTATCGGATGTTAGGTATTAAATGAAAAACACGACCCCTGGCACATAGTAGGTGTTAAAAGGCTAAAGGTGCGTTCTCTTCACTTGAATAGCTTTCACAAACAAGATTAAATCAAATTTAAAACAAACATTTAACCTTTTCAACCCCTTGAAGATATGTGTGTATTTATTAAGAAAATGTATATTTGTAATTATGTGTGATAGATTTTAAATTTCTTAAGGACTGGGGCTATGTATTATTCATCCTTATGTGCCCCTGAGTTCCTAACACAGTGCCTCCAATATAGAAAGCATTCACTAAATCTTATTGATTTGAATTTATTTTTAAATTTTTTTTTCTTTATTGATTTTAGAGAGAGGGAGAGAGAGATAGAAACATCGATGAGAGAGAACATCGATTGGCCACCTCCTGCATACTCCTCACCAGGGATTGGGCCCACAACCTGGGCATGTGCCCTGACCCAGAACCAAATCGGCAACCTCTTGGTTCATGGATCAACTCTCAACCACTGAGCCACACCAGCCAGGCTGATTTGAATTTATTGTTAAAATGCTATGAAATGGAATTTCTAGCCCATTTGTGTGTTGGGGGTGGGGGTGGTGATTAGGGATTAAGATGCAACTATCCTTAGGAGAAGCAGTACCTCGACCTTAATTCATCCTGTCATTTATTCATTCATTCAGTATTTTTTATTCAACATATAGGTCATAAGCTCTGGCCAAGGGATCATCACCTACCACCACCTCTATATTTGGGCCCCTTCCCAGAAAATGGGAAATCACTGTGGGCAGAGCCACCCCAGATGGGGAAGAGGGAAAGGTGAATACACAAGCAATTCCAACGTATCACTAAAAATCATTTAGGAGGAACACCCAACCTGAAGGAGGAGAAAGCTTTCTGTAATGGGATCCCTAAACTCTGATCTGTGGGATGAGTAAGGGACAGAGGAAGGGGGCCAGGAAGTGTTCCAGGGAGAGGGCACTGTACAAGCCAGAGTTTGGGGCATGAGAGAGAATGTGGTGGGTTTGATGAAATGAGAGCAGTTTGGTTTGGCTAAAAGACGGAGAACAAGGCAAGAGTGGCAACGCTAAGGCTGGCTGGTAATACGTGCCAGGTCACTGACTGCTGCGTGGAGCATGGGTTGGAGGACAGCCACGCTGGAAGCAGAGAAGCAGTTAGAAGTCTGTGGGGTAAGGAAGATTGAGCAGCCCTGTTTGAAAAGCCTGCAGCAGAAGCAGTGTCTACAGGGAAGGACAACAAGATCTATGTTACTGATGGATATCCTTTCCTGGCACTCAATCAAATAAGGCAAACAGGCAGAGAGGGGGAAGACCCTAAGGGACTTGAGGACGTTTAGAGGGAAGGGGATAGAGCATCCACAGATGGAGGAAAAGGCAATAAAAAGAGGGCAACAAACATCATCTTGTTCACAATTTTACCCAAGGCCACTTCTGGTCCCAGTGTGAGTTTAATATAGAATCTGTCCTTTTCCACAATGAGTACTTAGCAAAGCCTTTGAAAAGTGTTTCAGAATATCTCAAAATTATCCACTGGAGAGGCAGGCTCTTGGCATTTAACAATGCCACTGTTCAAAGATGCTCTTTCCTTGTCCTTTTCATGGCACTTGACCTTTCAGTGGAATTCTCTCTGAGCGGTGTGAAAATATCAAAATAAAACCCTACAGAAAAGGACAAGCACTGCGACTGGGTGCCATCTCCCACCCACCATGCAGCCACTCACAAATCTGAGGTGTCTCTCAGACATGAGAGGCAGAAAGAGACTCAATTCTATAGTGTTCACAAGTGGGTTTCCCAAATCAGAACATTTATGCTCTGTTAGAGGGAATTAATAATGTCACTTCCAAAATCACAAGAGTGTCTTTGTTTGGGTCAGCATAGTTGATATTCAATCAAGCATTAGTATCAGTAAAGAGCACATAAATTGAAAGACATGACCAAAGTATTCAAGAAAATAAAATTAGCACTGGCCAGTGTGGTTCAGTTGGCTAGAGCCATCCTCCCATACACCAAAAGATGGTGAATTCCATTACCAGTCAGGGCACATATCCAGGTTTCGGGTTCAATCCCCAGTGGGGTTGTGTAGAAGCAGCCAATCTCTCTCGCGCTCGCTCTCTCTCTCTCTCTCTCCCTCCCTCCCTCCCTCCCCTTCTCTCTCTAAAAAAAGCAATAAAAATAAACAAATATAAAAAAGAAAATTAAGCCCTGGCCAGTTTTGCTCAGTGGTTAGAGCGTCGGCCCAAGGACCAAAGAGTCACAGGTTCGATTCCAGTCAAGGGCATTTATCTCGGTTGCAGTTCAGTCCTAGGCCTGGTCGGGGTCATGCGGGAGGCAGCTAATTGATGTGTCTCTCTCACATGGATGTTTCTCTCTCTCTCTCTCTCTCTCTCTCTCTCTCTCTCTCTCTCTCTCTCTCCCCCCCTCCCTCCTCCCCTCCCTCCCACTCTATCTGAAAAAAATTGGAAAAGCTATCCTCAGGTAAGGATTAAAAAAAGAAAGAAAATTAAAGTCAGTCACAAAGGGTCCTTAAAGGGAGTCCACAGACACCCACCCTCTGTGAGAGGGTGAAAAGTCTCCGAATCCAATTCCATTTCTAGAAAAGAAACTAAGAAATAATACCTTGGATATATAGGCCTGCCTGCATCTGTACCCATAAACTCTGTCTTCCTGCCTATTGCAATGAGTGAACTTTTCATGCCCTTATCTAAATCAGCCCCTCTGCTAGCACCTCCAGTCCCATCCCCTCATCTACTCGCAGATGTAGCCCTAGTATTTTCTCTCTCTCTGTCTTCTGCACCATCAGTTTTCCTTTCACTGCTGGGTAGTGGCAGCATGCAGAGATAGCCACCACCCAGTGGTACACAAGGATGGGGAGGGACAGTCAGTCTTGGGTGCAGGTAATAATGGCATGCATTGTCTGTAAAGAATTTAAATACAATAATGAAACTGACTAACAGTCAGTCGGCTTGCTATAATCACCATGTGCTGGCAGTTCTAAGCCTTCTAAGCCATGTCTGAAATAAAATGCCCCCCAACTTTTTTATTAGCAGAGTGTTCTAAATAATTGCCGAATTGCTGTTGTTTTAATAATGCACATGTAAGCTTCAAATCAGCACATTTTAATTTCTCAGCACTTAATAAACATTGTCTTCTATAGAGAGGTTAATTTGGAAAACTCACAGTTATACAGTTAAACCTAGGACATATGTGGATTCAGATACACATGTTCATTTCAGGAATACCTAAGGGTCCAGAATTGTTCAAACTTCATTCGGGTGCAGCTCTTGTCCCCCTCCCCTTTGCTACTACACATTCCTGTGTTTAAACCATAGATTCAAAATAAAGACTGTAAAGATAAGAAATAGAACCTGAGTTACTTCAATTCTGTCATTTTATGTGACCATTTGGTGTTGCTATTTGTGTCTTTAAATTTTTAAAAAGTGAAACAGAATGTGAAGGGCAAGATGTAATATTTTTGCTCGGTAAGTTTTGTTTGGTTACTTTACACATGAAATATTTATTGTATTTGAGTAATAATACCTTTAAAATTGAAGTTTATTCTTCTATTTTAATCATTGTTTTAAAACTAAAGAAGGAATAAAAAAATAAAACATTACATTAGTAGATGCTTAAATTGTACCTTTTGCATATATTTTTATTTTATTAAAATTCACTTGCTAGTTACTGGACAACTACTTAAATAGAATGTTATTACACTAAACTATAACAAAGAACTGAAGTACAGACTGTTAGGTAAATATAAAAACTATTGACTCAATAGTTGTGGTTTTCTTTTTATCCTGCAGAAACTTGGAGGAATTTGCAGGTGTTTGCAAGATTGTGGAACCAGCAACTAGTTCAAAATTATTCTAAATTTCATAACAAAATCTAAAGTGAGATCTCCCTACCAACGTGAAATCACATTGACCAGTGAAGCTCAACCAAGAAAAAATTTAAAAGCAAAACAAGAGGTGACTGAAGCAGTGGCTGAATTTATAGTTAACGAGAGTTCTGAAGCAATGCAAGCTGGCACATCCAAAGCACACCACACTGTGAGAGAAGCAACACAAGGTTCAGATGGCACGGGGCTGAGAGATGACAAGGTCCCTATGTCTATACGCATGGACAATGAGGAAGAGAAGGAAATGTTCAGCAGGAATCAACATCAGTAAGATTAAAAAACAAAAAATGGAGAGACTCTAGTAAACACCAAGACTAAGACTTTTTGGTCTTACGCTGGGAAGGATGTTAAAAAAGATCTCATCCTCACCAGCTACTGTACCAATGTTCTTATTTACAATAAAGCTCCTCAAAAAAGCCAACTACTCACTGTCACCACACCCACCTGAGTTGTCTGTCAAGGTCACCAACAATTTCCACGTTGCCAAATTCAATGGTCAATTCTTAGTCCTCCTCCTACCCTATCAGCAACATTTGAGGCAGCTGATTACATTCACTCCAGCTAGTTACTCATTTTCAGTCTCCTTTACTGAATCCTCCTCCTCTTCCTGACCTCTAAACTTCAGAGTCCAAAGGCTCAGTTCTCAGACCACTTCTGTTCATTACATTCACTCAGGTAAGCTCATCCAGTCTTACAGCTTCTAGTACTTATATCTCTAAACATTACATCTCCAGCCCAGCCCTCTTTCCAATTACACACCCAATTGCTACCTGCAATTATTCAATGTCTAATAAAGCGTCTTAAAGTTAACACATCCAAACCTGAATTTCTCATCTTTCTCCCCAAAACCTACTCCTACAACAGTCTTCCTTTTCTCCATAAAAGACAGCTCCATTTTTCAGTTGTTCAGGCCAAAATTCTGGGAGTCATTTTTGGTTCCCTTCTTTCCCTGTTGCTGAGAATCTCATCCAATCCATCAGCACACCTAGCACCTCTGTACGTCCAATGGGTTCTGAGTCCAACCATTCTCCATCTCCCATCACCATTCCTAGTTACCACCACCTCTCACTTGGGTTATTGCTAAAGCCTGCTATCTGTTTTCTCTACTTCTGTCACTGTCCCCCTTCTATGGCCATAGGATCATCTTAACACGTGATTCAGTTCATGTCACTCCTTCACACAACACCTTCTAGTGGCTCCTATCTCACTTGGAATAAAGTCCTTACCACAACCTGCAGAGCCACCATGATCTGCTTCCCTCACCTAGCCACAACCTCTATCATGTCCCCCCAACCATCCTCCTTGCTCACTCTGCTCCTGCCACCCAGTAGCCATCTGCCTGCCTTGCTGTTCCTCCAATAGGCTAAGTACACTCCGATTTCAGCACCTTGGCAGTAGCAATTCCCTTTGGGACACACTCTTCTTTATGTGTCCTTGGTGGCTTGCTTCCTCACTTCTTTCAGGTCTCTGCTAGAATGTCATCTCATCAGACAGGACTTCTCTGACCAACCTATCTAAAATAGCACTCTCATGCCACTCTGATGCCCTCCTCCCCCCGTGCACTGCAATGATCACAACTTGATATCTATCGTCTGACTTCCTCCACTATTCTATATCCCTACGAGAACAGGAATTTACTGTTTTGTGATTGCTTATCCTCAGTGTCTAGAAAAATGCAGACACATAGTAGGCACTCAGTAAACATTAGAATCAGCAACACAGTTATTTGGAACAATGGTCGTATAGCATTTTGAGGTAATTCAACTTGACAGTTTAAGGCAGCCAATGTCTTAAGCAACCTCTATTCTTCAGAATGTGGAAGACACCTTTGGGAGTGCCTCATGTGTTTAGCCACATTCATAGACTTACTCATGCCAGAAGATTTGGGGAAGCATATTGTTCGAAAAGGCTTTATAAAAGAGATCCACCTGGAAAGATTTCTGATGGGAAGATAGCACCCACCTTGAAAAGACAATGCTCATTACTGACTTCTGAGGACTAAGGGTGAGAAGGCTCATTCCTGAGTCAAGGTGGCATGGAATATTCTCCTGAAAGCATATATTTGCTTGTTCTTACCTAAGAATCTGAAAGTACAATCCTAGGCTGAAGCTTTTTAGAGACCACATTGACCTTGATACATGCAACAAGAGCTCAGAAGTCAAATAGGATGGATTCATTGTAATATTTTATAAATCTTTTAAGTAAGCAGATTTAAAAGTTTATTAACTCTCATTAGAAAAAGTGTGTTTGAAATCTGTTGAGAAGAAAGGCACTATTTTTCTGTGCCTAGCCAGTACTTAGAAATGTTTAGAGATAAGGATGGTATTTAAATCTTCGGGATGTATAAAATTGTATTCAACAGCATTTTTAGACAAAGCATTAAGAATACTTTTAAATGTTTGTCTAGTGCATTAATTTTAATTATACTCCATTGGACTTACAATGCTTTGAAATGCTTTACAAAATGCCCCCAAGATCTTGTATTAATCATTATACAAGCACCACCAAATTCAAATGCAGTTTCTAACGCTGAGTAGCAGCAGCTTGCGTGTGAGCGCCCTCTTCTGTTTCCAGAGTATACCGCAAAGTGCCTTACATGGAATTCACAATTCTGGGTAGTACAAAATGGGCTTTTCAGGAAAATGTCAACACACACAAACATGTTTTTTAAATAAGTTATCCTCCCATCTGAGGTTTGGAAGGCTGTTCTGGAGCAGATACAGGAGGGAAAGATAAGGGGAAAGTTAAAATCCCAGAAGTCTAATGGCGATTCGCATTTCTTCACCAGGAAGTCTCATAGACATGAACTTCATTCAATCTTTTAAAACATAGCCTTGGAGAGTTTGGGGAATGACTTACCTAGATCTGGCTGGCAGTATGAGAATAAATGAGATCTTTAATGTATATGTGAAAAGGACTAAGGATAGATTTTTAGGATTCATAGTTAGGGGCTAGAAAGAAGAGAAACAACCAAAGGAAATAGAGAAACAACAATGATATAGAAGGAGGGACTCCAGAAAGGTGCAGTTGAATAAAGTGAAGAAATAGAATATTTCAAGGAGGGGAATGAGGCAAAAGGCAACTAAAGATTAAAGAGAATGAGACTGAGAAAAGGCTCATTTTTTCAGCCCTTGGTGAAATATGTAAGGGTAGTTTCAGGCATAGAGATGGGGAAACATCATTTGTTTTCTACGAATAACAGGTGACCCAGGTTTGGGTAGAAGAAGGAGTTCATTTTAAGAAGTGTTAGAGAATAAGTCATGTGGGCTAAACAGTTTCTACTCCAGGCAATGGTGAGCCATTTTGTCATTCTCTTGCTCAAAAACTTATCAAGTCTAGGAATATTATTCGAGTGGATATGTAGAGCAAATTGGGGACAAGGCTAGGCAGTGTGGTGGAAAGGGGGTCACTGCCGTAGTTGAGGTGAGAGGTGAGAGGGGCCACAGCAGCAGGTTTTAACCCTGTCTCCAAAGTGCCCAGACGTCATGGTAATCTCTCACTGAGCTGTCATCTTTCTCCTCAGGCTAGGATGCGCCCACTGCCACACAGGTTAGGTGCTCAGTCCTCCATCCCAGAAAACTCCTTGACCCAGATTCCTTTGGGGGGGACCTCAGATCACATCTGATTTTAACAGGCCCTTTTCAAGACTCCATAAAACAAAACTTTGTTTGCCAATTACAGCAAATAGATCAGCAGACATGGAAGTCAGTCACATATAATAGCGTATACAGGCGTTGTATTATAAAGCTGTACCTCTGAAATTCATATAATGTTACTAACCCATGCTACCACAATATTTTTTTTAGATGGGGCAACCAGTCTAATCTGTTTTCCTTTTCCTTACAGATAAAACATGACTTTAAAGGCATAATATTACCTGCAACTTTTATGTGTTATTTTTTTGTAACTCAACTATTTACTTTCTGACCAGTAATTCTGCCTTGCTATAAAAATTAATTTACAGTCAAATTCATATTTAGATGCCAGTTCAAAGTAGGAACTTTTACAATGCAACTGTAACATGAAAAATATTTTGTTTCATATACACTGGGAAAATATGTAGATAATTAGGCTGTGCCCCATGAAATTGCCATCAAGCATGGTTAAATATTGGCCATTTCATAAGGTTCAATCCCATACACCCAACCCTGTGCCTTAGGACCCTGGGTAAGGACATAAAAGATCCTTGGAGTAGAGTAGTTCCAGAAAGTGGGAGGGGCTGGGAGAGACAGCACAGTCAAGTGTACACAAAGGGGCTGAAGTTGAGACAAAACAGGAAAGAACTGATGGATGAGAATTTGAGGAATTCTGTTACAAATATGATCAGTTTTAGGGTACTTAATCCTTTGTTGTTCCTTAGGAATTAGAGCCATGCCCTAAAATAGTGCTTACTGATCTGGCCTCTATGAAGTTTTATTTCCTGATGCAGTTTTGAAATTTAACTTTAATATCTAGATCAAAGTTAAATTTCAACACATAGCAGTGAGGGGAGCAGAGTTTGCGAATCCAAATCATGCCTTTGGGGGGGGATAGTGATTATTTTAAGCTGATTATTTTTAAAATTAATATGTTTTTATTGATTTTTAAATTTTTTTTTTTTATCCTCCTCCAAGGACATTTTTTCATTTTTTTTTTGTTCATATAGAGTGGGAGGGAGAGAGAGAGAAACATCGACGTGAAAGGGACACATTGAGTGGCTGCCACCCACATGACCCAACCAGGGCCGGGGACAAACTGCAACCGAGGTACATGCCCTTAGCGGGAACCGAACCCGGGTCTCTCTGGACCGCAGGCCGACGCTATAACCGCTGAGCCAAACCGGCCAGGGCTGATTTTTAAAATATTTTTAATTGATTTTTTAGAAAGAGGAAGGGAGAGAGAGATAGAAACATCGATGTGAGAGAGATACATCAATTGGCTGCCTCCTGCACGCCCCCATCTGGGGACCGAGCCCACAACCCAGGCATGTGCCCTAACCAGGACTTGAACCAGGACCTCTCAGTCCATGGGATGATGCTCAATCCACTGAGCCACACCAGCCAGGTTTAAACTGATTATTTTTAAGAAAACTATTTTAAACAGTTATTTTTAAGAAACACGACTCAGGAATAACCTTTGACCTTCCCCCTGGCTAAAATAATTTAAATAGAGGACCTTCTCTAGGAAGGGACCTATTATCATAGATAACTATAGTTTGATATGTCCTATGTGTGATGAACAGGGAGAAATCCAGCAAGGCCTCTGTCCATTGTTAAAGTCCTCTGTCCATTGTGAAAGATGGCCCAGCAAACATTTGTTTACCAAACATTTGCTTTTCATCTCCATGTCAATAGCCTTCCTCCCCTTTGGAGTTCCAAACCAGGACCCCAACTACCCAAACTGTCCTTGGTTCCTATATTCTTATGGAACCCATAAGTACATATGCAATAAACTTGGTTGTTTTTCCCTGTTAATCTGCCTCATGTCAATTTGATTAGAAGAATTTAGAAGGGTAAAAAAAATTATTCTCTCTCCCCTCACAGCAGCTTTTTCATAAAAAGGGTAAGTAGAGAGGTTGTTAGATTGGTTTATATTTAGAGCTGATTTATCTTCACATCTTTTATGGCCTCTCCCTTCAACACACACCTTATCTGAAATATATTCTGCACAATTATATAAAAATCGTTTTCCGAACTTTTAAAAAATTGTTTTAAATGCACAACATATCTATAATACTAGTTGCCAACATTTGAAAATTCTTTAGAATTCTCCTGTGGACAAAGTTTGTCCTGTTGTCAGGAAAAAGTGTGAAAGGCTTTGAACAGCTCATTTGTCCAGGGTATCAACACCTTTCATTGTCTTTGCATTATTTTACAACTCTGTATGTTTTAGATAACTGATAATACACATAATATGAGTCCATGCAAATGCAAATTAATTGTGGGGCAGTAGGGGAAATTGATTATTGATTATTGCCCTGTGGATCAGTTCATTTTACATCTATTTGGAAATTTATTTCAGAATTCCTTATTTCCTACATGTCTCTCTGCTCTTTGAATCCTCCTTGGAACCAGCTGCAACATCTTAACAGTTCCCTCATAAGCTAGTGAGTTAAGTAAAACCTTGGGCATATACTCACATTATTTCTTTAGGAGCGTAATGATTATATCCTCTTTTAAAAGTCATCCTTTAACATCACAGATTATAGTTTGGTAGTGTTATTTTTCCAGGATGTGCCAAGATGTCATGTTCATTGACTCCTTAAACAGAAAAGCAGTATACATTTGCCTGACAGAGAGTCAATTGTTTAAGGTTATTGAAATTGATTTCACACCTTTAAAAATATAGTCCCAGACCTTGCAGAAGAAGATATAAGTCCATCCACAGCAAGAATCATTTGAAATAGATCTTTAATTTTGAAAAGCCAATATGCAATCTACCAAATACTTTGTTACACAATTATTAAAGCTCAATCTGTTATATATTTGTGTTGCTATGACATAAAGTAATATTTTAAGTAAGATATAATACTTAATCATTATTAAGGAAGGATTTCTAACTAAATTTATAAGAAAAGGCTATATCATAAGCACAGTTTCAGAAGGAAGGAAACTAAACCCTAAAACTGTCTAATATATAAATCAGGTTAAAAAAAAAAACAAAAAACAAATATAACACCCTGGTCAGTGTTGCTCAGTGGACAGAGTGTTAGCCAAGCACCAAAGTGTTGCAGGTTTGATCCCTGGCTGGTTGGGGCAAGTGTGGGAGGAAACCAATCAATGTTTCTCCCTTTCTCTCCCTCTCCCCCTTCCACTCTCTCTAAAAATCAATGAAAAAACTATCCTCAGGTGAGGTTAACAAAAAACAAATAATTTATGTGTTGAAAAGTATATTTTTTCATACCTTTTTAAGTGAATAAACTATTTCTATTCCCATAGAAAGAAAAAATGTCCTAAAATTCCGATCTGTACAATTGATCAAGTAACCATCAAACCATTAATTCATTTACACAGTTAATATGATCCTTTGATGGTAAGGCAACTAGACCTGAACAATTAGAGCAGGACTACTAGTCAGAAACTGGTCAAGTCCTTGGAAGCCTGACGTGTCAATCAAATGACTGACCCCTAAAAGGTCAAACTCAGAAAGGATTGATCTAAATTACCTAAATTAAAATGCTAGAAACCCTCCTCAACCTTAAAAGCAGGGGTTTTTGTTATTGTAGTTACCGTCTTTAAGATCATCATTTACTTTCTAGCAAAGGAGATTCTACTTCTTAATTTGTAAGTCTAAGTGGACCCTACCTGAGTTTTTACTTACAGCACCGAGGTCACATCTGACCTTCTGCCATTCTGAGGTCAGAAGAATTGTATTAAAAAGCCTCTCCTCCCTCCACAGAATGTTAATTTAACGCTAAGTAATGAATATTTAAGGATCCTAATAGATGTGCAAATTAACAATTATGCCATAGCACCCCACTGTTAATGCTATCAACCTTTGCATTGCAGCAGAAACTCAATTTGGGCTTTAGTCAGCAGTTTGTTGCTGTTTCCAACACTGAATCTTGAGGTGCTCCTGAAGGCTAGATGGCTGGTAAATAAGTGACCCCAGCAGTGAGGTAGTCACAGATACTGGGCAACCTATGAAGCACAAGGGGCGATTAACTGAACCCTTTGCTGACATTATTCTGAGGTGTAAATATTCATTAAGTTCAACTGAATCAGACTCCGAGTTCTTTATGGGCAGAATGCCACAAAACAGATTTGAGAAGAATGGCAGTAATTAACCCAGCTGCTTCTCTGGGCTCTGCAGCAGCATCCCGTCCAGCCGCCTCCATATTTGTGTTGAGCAGACTGAAGTCCCTCCAGAATGCGCTGCACCAGATGATGGAGAACGACGGAGGATTTGTTTTTTAATGGCGCGCACACAGATTTGCCCTCCTATACATCAACAATGAGTCTCAAGCATATGATATTATGAGCAATGCATCAAGTGGAGTTAAAAGGAGCAATAACAATTCATTTTAACAGTCAACTTTTGCATTCCTTGCTGTTACAGCAAAATAATGAAAAGCAATAAAATCTGCTGATTGATACAAACCATCACACATGTTCGTTTTAATCTGGTTTTGGAACAGATTACAATGACTGTAACACAATATTAAATAAAACATAAGATATAAAATCTGGGCTGACAAATAAATGTTGTTGGGAAGAACATTATTATATCAGTTTTGACTCAAAACAAATCTAGTAAATAGAGAAAAATACCTTCTAATCATATTGTAGACTCAACATAAATTGAAGGTGTGTTAATACCAAATGGAGGACTTTGTTTTTCAGACTAAAAAGTACCTAGAATATAGATTTCATAAATTTTAGAATTTGACCTTTAACTATAAATACTGAAAGGGAATTATAAAC
This sequence comes from Tadarida brasiliensis, assembly GCA_030848825.1. Classification (NCBI taxonomy): domain Eukaryota; kingdom Metazoa; phylum Chordata; class Mammalia; order Chiroptera; family Molossidae; genus Tadarida; species Tadarida brasiliensis. The sequence goes on from CM061270.1 coordinate 46,468,435, forward strand.
AGAATTATAACCACTAATGCTATTGGCTTTTCATTAGAAACCAAACATTTAGCTGACGGACGAACAGAAATGTCAAAAATCTGGGGAAAATAATCTGATGTATTTCATTTAAAGAAAAATACTCTAAATTTAGTAGAACTGGCATAAAATAATCATGAGTTAGACTTCTACTCAAGAGAGGCTTGTGTTAATCACAAATAATACTTTATCAAAATACATTCTCAGAGCCTGTGCTTTTGGGAAAGAATATTCATGAACTTTAAACATTCATCTTTAATGTACATAAATATTTTAATGAGTATCCAATACTGGGATTCCATTTTAAAAGAAATCTCTCCAAGCAAAAGATAATAGGTCTTAGTAACTTGTACTAAAATGTGTATATCAACAGAAATAGCTTCTTTGCAACACACACCAGAATACAAATGCATTTGGAAAACAATAATACCATGGGGGAAAGACAGGTACCAAATACAGCCAATGATTACTCCCAATGTGGTAAGAGGACAGATACTTCCACAACTCCATTTTAGCCTGGTTTCAGCGTCATTCTACACCTGGCCACATTTCAGAGATAAGCAAGTGGGAAAATTAAGTAATTTGGTCTATGTTTCCTTTGATTGCCTCACCCTCCGGTACAGGTGCTAACATAGCAAGAAGAAATAGGAACTGGAGGATAATAAATATGACACCTGGGTAATCCAAAGCACAAAACAATCAGCCACTGAGTAATCAAAAATCAAAAACCCTTTAGCCAAACTGGCTGTTGGGTCACAGACTGAATAACAGCGCCTTTGAGTTTCAATAGGAAGCAGAAACATCACGTAAATCATAGACACAGTTTAGATTAAACTCCTGGGGAAAAAACATATCAAATATAGATTGTTTGGTTTCAGGCCTAAACTTCTCTAAACACAGCCACTGGACCTGTCCTGAGCCCTCTGTTCCGAAGTCATTTCCACTACACAGTAGCAGAGCTGTGTGTGGTTTCTATAAATTACGTATTTGAAAATGGGTCGTCATCATTAACTCTTGCTACTCCTACTGAGTTACGCAGTCACCAGCTTTATCTGGGTCTTCTCCATCGATTTTAATCCACTTCTTTTCTATTTCAACCTGTTATGCAAAAGCAAAACATGGGCAGCATTAACAAATGCAACACAGCACAAGCACCTGTTCAGTGCGTTTCATACACGAGGCAAGGACTGCAGCCACATCACCCTTTGGACACAGACACAGCCCTTCCTCTCAGGCTAGCTCTACAGTGAGGCACTCTCCTCTCCTTTTAGGCAACAACCCCCCACCCCCACCCAGTCCTTCTTGTCTATGGTTAAATCTTGACAAGAACTAAAATTCTCCCCTCTTCTAGATATATGTGTGTGTGTGTGTGTGTGTGTGTGTGTGTGTGTGTGTGTATGTATATATATATATATATATATTGTTAATCCTCACCTGAGGATATTTTTCTTTTTCTTTTCAAATATGTTTTTATTGATTTTTGAGAGAGAGAGAGAGAGGAAGAGAGAGACAGAAACGTCGATGTGAGAGAGAAACATCCATCGGCTGCCTCCCTCCTGCACACCCCACACTGGGGATCAAGCCTGAAACCCGGGCATGTGCCCTGGCCGGGAATTGAACCGGGACCTCTCAGTCCATGGGCCGATGCTCAACCCACTGAGCCACACCAGCTGGGATGAAGGGAGGGAGATATATATATATATAGTGAGAGAGAGAGAGAGAGAGAGAGACATCAATGTGAGAGAGAGGGACACATCAATCGGTTGCCTCCCATACATGCCCTAGACAGGGCAGGGCCTAGGATCAAACCTGCAACCCCGGTATGTGCCCTTGACCAGGAATCAAACCCTCGACACATCAGTGTGTGAGCCAACACTCTAACCACTGACCTATACCAGTCAGGGCAGTTAAACATATTTTTAATAAAATGTATACAGAATACACATATTGATAAGACAGACATCTGGCTAGGCATGTGATCAATTATACCCCCATATAATAGATCTAGGCCTTGGCCCACCTGAGACTTATAACACACCCCAAGTAATCTCTCCAATGAACTAAAACAAACAAGTTTACAAACTAGTAAACCAGCTGGGCCAAACCATCTGCCTGCCTCTTACCTTTTTCATCTCAAGTGTTACCTCCCCATGGACCACTCTCAATAAGGAAGTCCCCATCACTCTCAGTACTATTACCCCATTTTATTCTCTCCTTAGAATCTGTCACTATTTGAAATTATATCATTTATTCGTTTACTGATTATTTTTTGTTCCCCCACTAGAAGATAAGCTGCATGAGGACAGGGACCTATCTCTTATTCACGCTTGTGTCCCCAGTATCCAGAGCAGCACCTGGCACTTTGAAATCACTCAATAAATACTTATTAAATGTAAGGTAACATTTTGAAACCGACTGCCACCAAGTGCAGATCAATTAGTAAATGCTATTAAACTAGAGACTTTGTTACATAATTTTGAGCTGTCCTCTAAAACTGTGAAACTGGCACATCCCATGAATAGGAAACGAGGTGTGAACGAAGTCTCCGGGTGCACTTGACCCACATTTCAGTCACACATAATACTCATATACCTAGTGTTACAGGTCAGGTTCCCCAAGATGCAAACTCTGAGATGGAGAGTGTTGTGCAGAAAGTCTACTGGGGAGTGCTGTTGGGGTGGGCACCTGTTGGGGAGGGGAGGGGAGAGGAGGGGAGGAAAAAAAGCAGAACAGGAAGAGGGAGAAGTTGGGCTGCAATGAGGTCACAATAAAGGCTTCAGCTGATCCCCAGGGAGAGCTGAAGCTAGGATGGCTCTGCAGAGTTGCCAAGCTGAGGCAAAAGGGTCTTCACACCCCTGCATTCACCAGTCACTGGACGAAAGCTGCCCCAGGAAGAGGGCAGGACCTGGAGCTTTCTTTAGCCAGGGCAATTTCCAACTGCTGGGGGAATAAGAGCTTAAGTCTCCAAGGGGCTGCACAGGACAGCAACCACCCATCATTAATTTTATCAACAACAACAACAACAAAAATCACTGGATCCAAACATCTACACTTCTAAACAGATGCTCCAAAATAAAGAAAAATCCTGACATATTACTGTATTATCGAACCACCAGTTGGTGTTTATGAGTAGAAAATCAGAATGGCATTCATCATAGCTCAGATTCAAGCAACATAGATTTCAAAATAATATTAGAAAGTATAAAATGCTACTCATGTGCAAAACAAAAAGAAAAATACATAAATTCTAAATGGAACCACCTGCTTGTTATTTGCTGTTTATGTTTTTTGACTTTGGAAATATTTTCTAATGAAATAATATATTTGTAAATAAAATCAGTAACACATCACCATTTCAAGATACTATGGGAGCCCTGGCTGGTGTGGCTCAGTTGGTTGAGCACTGTCCCATGCACCAAAGGGTCACTGGTTCGATTCTCAGTCAGGGCACATGCCTAGGTTGTGGGCTCAATCCCCAGTGGGAGGCATGCAGGAGGCAACCAATTGATGTTTCTCTCTCACATCGATGTTTCTCTCTCTCTCTCCCCCTTCCTTTCTCTCTCTAAAATCAATAAAAACATTTTTTTTTTAAAAAAAAAAAGATACTATGGGAAATATATGGCAGAGGTTATCTCTATACCTACTAACTTCAAAGATGAGAAGGAAAGCCAGTTTGGAAACAGGTGCAAATGTATGTCACTCTTTCATTCATCTGGCCTAAGAACGCAGAAGCATTGATGGTGAGAATTTTAAATTGTTGTAATAGCCCTGGCCAGTTTGGCTCATCAGTTAGAGTGTCAGCCCATGGACAGAAGGGTCATGGGTTCAATTCCTGGTAAAGGGCATGTATGTACCTGGGTTGCAGGTTCTATCCCTGTCCCCAGTGGGGTCATGTGGGAGATAACCAATCGATGTGTCTCTCTCATATCAATGTTTCTCTCTCTCTCTCTCTCTCTCTCTCTCTCTCTCTCTCTCTCTCTCTTTCTCCCTCCTTTCCATTCTCTCTAAAAAGAAAAAAAAAACAATGGAAAAATATCCTCAGGTGAGGATTAACAAAAATCAATAAAAAATAAAAATAAAATAAAATTGTTGTAATAGAGTAACTCAGCATTTCCCTAGGGGTGCTTCACAGAATGCTATTTCAGAAGATACTGATATATGTTTTACATGCACATACACATGCACATGCCCATACAGACGAGATTCCATAATCAATAAGTTGGGGGAAACTGAGTTAAGGTTAACAAGTTTCTTGATTGCAGGACTTCTCAGAGCCTTCGTTTAACATTAATTTAGTGTATAGCATTCCCAAACTTATTTTTCCCTTGGATACATGTTCCAAAGAACACATATTGAGAAATGCTATTCTAATTTAATTTTTATTATAAACATGCTTCTGAAATGTGAATTCATTTTTAATGCCCTGTTTTCCATTGAAAGCTGATTAAGGATGTGGCACTGTGTGCTCAGGCTCTTAACATTCTCTAGAACAAAGGGGACAAACTAGACTCATTGGTAATCATAAAGTTTCCATGGTTGGGCTCTTTTCTAAGTCAAATACACACACACACACACACACACACACACACACATACATACATGGTCACATAAGAGGGCAAAGCAAATATTTTAAACCAATCAGGTCATAGCTCTAGAAGCCTCAACGTGAGCCAAAGGGGTTTGGGGCATACCTGGATGTTGTAGCAAGCTCGCTGAAGAATATGTTTCTGTGGCTGGACATCACTCTCCACTCCCAGAGACCTGACCTCTGTCCTTGAGGCACAGGTGTCAAGCATCCCAAACTGAACAGTAGCGAATGGATACCAATCAGAGGGAATTTCTTGGTCTGATCCAAGTTCTAGTTTGTATGACAAACAATGGGGATGATCAGGACCTTGAAGAAAAAATCAAATTGTCAGTCAAAGTATTTCAATGCCCATCGAACATTTCTCTTGACTGTAAGAGGCTGTCATCCCTCTCTTTAATAAGCAATTCCATTAGCACTATGGCAGTGTGAATTCCATTTGAACAAAATACCACCAGAATTCACAATCCTGCACTTACTAGGGGGAAATCTGTGATTTTTAAGTACTAGCTTTTAAAAAAATGCAACTTTATTACTGTATACATGCATATATTAACTCCTAAAAATGTTTTCAGTTAGAAGTACACTAAGTTTCTTTAATTAAAAGATAAGTAATATTGCCCTGGCCAATTTGGCTCAGCAGTTAGAGTATCGGCCAGCGGACCAAAGAGTCGCGGGTTCGATTCCAGCCAACAGCACATACCTTGGTTGCAGTTCAGTCCCCAGCCCTGGTCAGGGTCCTTCGGGAGGCAACCAATCGATGTGTCCCTCTCACATCGATGTTTCTCTCTCTATCTATCTATCTCTCCCTCCCACTCTGTCTGAAAATAGATGGAAAAATATCCTTGGGTGAGGATTTAAAAAAAAAGATAAATTATATTTACATTAAGTATCATTATTTGGTTACAATTGTGTAGGATCTATAAAAAAACCCTCATAAGTAGACTGAATAAGCTCCTATACTAATTCTTAATTTATTCATTTTCTTACTACTTTTTTATTGATACTTAATGTAAAGTTAAACTTCAACCTAATTTAGATCACCTTATTAAAAATTCTGATTTTTTTAAAGTTAAACCTAATGAAATTTTATTACATTTCAGAAAATATTCTAGGGCAAAAATTCCTTTTTCAGTATTAGAGATTGTATTTTAGTACATTAATTTCCACTCATCTTTCTTAAAGCTTTGATGAAAACAGATGTACAGTGTTGGGCATATTGGCTTTCAATGTTTCAATCTAATATTTGTTTTCACTTAATTCAATGTGTCATTTATTGAGCATCTATTCTATGCCAGGCCAGGCTCTGTGCCAGACACAGGGATATCAAATAAATGCAAAAATTTTAAGTGTAGTCATGTAAAGTACGTGTGTGTGTGTGTGTGTGTGTGTGTGTGTTATAATGGAGTAGAAAATATTTTCATTATAATCACTGTAATTCCTTAAATGTTGCATGATTCCGTTGCACTGTCCACAGCATCTACATATCCAATGCAGCTATCTTTACTTAAAAAAATGTATGAGGTGACAGTAATTTCAAAGCAAGATTAAATTCCTATAGCACTGACAGAGCTTCAGAAAGAACATTTTCATCAGAATATAGCTTTAGGCACAAAAACAAGAGTTTAAAGGATTTCACTTAATTCTTAAAAGATAAATTGCCTTTCATTCCTTACCATCTGTTTCTTGTAGAAAGACTAATAGAATTCTAAGGTTGTAAAGGCCTTGAGAAGTCATCAATCAATTAACCAACACAGGCTCATTAGCCATCTGCACCACTTCCATGTAGTGGAGGACCACAGTGGCCTCTGAGGTGCTCTAAGCTACCCAGATCACTGCAGGCAGGTGACAACTTTATTCACACACGCACATACCCAGGGGAGATCCCACAATCCACTACCGTTCCTAGTCTTCTGCCTGCGGTGAGGATACAGTAAGTTCAAGCTGAATTCAGGAACTCGTATGTCCTTTATGATATACAGTGGTTAAGAACACAAACACTGGACCCAGATTGCCCAAGGTCCAGTCCCAGCTCTGCTACTTAATAGCTGTGTAATCCTAGGTAAGTTACTTGATCTCTCTGAGCCTCAGTTTCCCCATCTGAAAACGAGAGTGATGGTGATGATAACAACATAAACCTTACAGGATTATTGTGAGGATTGAACAAAGAAGTCAGCACACCTACAGCACTAGAGCCGTGGTATAGCGGTAGAGATAGAAGTAGAAGATATATAGAATTACTTTGCAAAGTACTATTCAATTATAAACCCAATATTATTATTTAATTAGTATAATGTTGCTAAGGAAGTGACTGTGAATGCTACATTTTTAGAGCTGAATATTATACTGGAGATGACCTAATTTGGTATTCACGTTTAAAAAGAAAAAAACCTCTTTTGGAATCTTTTGCAATCAAAATTCTCCAAGTTGAAAACCTAGTACTCCAAAAAAATGTTAGAAACAAAACCTTTCTACTTGCTTTTCTAAAAAACTGGTAAAAGGTAAAGGAGAGCATTGTTCCTCAAAGTTTTCTGGCATATTTTCCTTGGCTTTTAAAAACTCTAAATACTCTACAATGCTTAATAACATACTGCACCTTTAGACTTTGATCTCCATGAGGAGAGGTATCATGTCTGTCCCTAAAACAATGTCTGGCACGTTGGGGGCTCAAGAGATATTTGACGAATTTACAAATAAATGAATAGAAGAGGAAAATCGTTATTTGACCAGCAGGGGGCACTCTCAGGCTTTGGTAATTGTTATCTCTCACCATCACTTTCTCAGGACAGGGAATGCAAGTCACATCATCTATTTAGGTCTAGTCTTGGGCCAAAATATTTCCCATCTGAAACAAACTGTTGACAGTTAGAGGGTACGAATGGAAAGAGAATGATACTAGTGGAGAAGGAGAAAGCAACCAATGTGCTGGTCACAGAGAACAAAGAGAAAAAGTGAAGGCAAACTGGGAAGGCAGAGATAGATATATTTGTTATAACTGACCCTCCACCACTCCCTCTGCTTTCTAATTCTATGCCACCACCTGTACCTCCTTTGGCTAACCAACAGTTCTCATTTGTTCCTTCTCTTCTTTTCCTCTTCTTCCTTTCTCTCCCCACCCACCTCTTTCCCAAACCCCAAACCCCCCAACTCCCACCAAAGCCTGCCCTCAGGACAGGCTCCTCTGTTCCTTTGCTGTCATTCACACCTTAGTCTGATAGAACTATCTGAGCTACCTGCCCAAGGCCAGCTTTTGCTGTAAAATGAAAAACCTGCCCACTCTTAAAGAAATATGAAGCATTGACATGCTAGTAGAAGAGACGTTTGAGGGGCCAGCAGCCTTTCCCACTTCCCCTGGAATCACATGTAAGTGAAAAAGAAGTCAATTCTGATCTCAGAATTCCACAGGAGGAAAGATATAATTTTTTTTAAATTGGCACCTAGTAGACTAGTTTTTATATTCTTTTTCATTTTCCAATTTAAGTATTTTTTTTCCCTAACAGTACATAGGTTTTTCGGAAACTAGCTTGGAAAGGGTAAAGTTTTAAAGCCTTTTTTTAAATCTGCTGTTCTCTAAACACCCAATTGATTTAAAAATCATATAGAAAAATAGAGATGCATTCTAAGACCCTGTTATTCCACGTGTGGTCTGTGGGCCAGCAGCACTGGTATCACCTGAGGACATGTGAGAAACACAGTTATCGGGCCCCACCTGTTGAATCACAAACTACATTTTAACAAGGTGATTCACGTGCACACAAAAGTTTGAGAAGCACTGCCTTGGACAAAGACTTCCTCCCCAGCCCTGGCCGGTTTGGCTCTGTGGTTGGAGCATCGGCCTGCGGACCAGAGAGTCCCGGGTTCGGTTCCCGCTAAGGGCACGTACCTTGGTTGTAGTTTGTCCCTGGCCCCGGCTGGGGTTGTGTGGGTGGCAACCACTCAATGTGTCTCTCTCACTTCATGTGTCTCTCTCACTTCGATGTTTCTCTCTCTTCCTCCCTCTCTCCCTCCCGCTGTGTCTGAAGGTAAATGCAAAGAATATCCTCAGGTGAGGATTAAAAAAAAAAAAAAAAAATTTCCTCTCCACCCAACTTTATTATTTCTATGCTGCTTCTCCTCCAGAGGCAAGTTGCCAAGCACCCTCTCACTCTTTGCATTCCCTCCCCCACCTCCACAATAGTGAAGCCACAAGACAGGACCACAGCATCCTGCCCGCCTCAGAGCCACTCCCTGCCCCCTGGACTCTACCTGATACATTCTACTTGCCTTTTCCCTGGGCCTCTTCTTTGCACACAGACCTGATCTGAACAAAGCAGCTTTGATCCCAAAGGATTTGTTCAGTAAATTATCAATGGAATGCTTGTAAAATGTTGTTCTATGTGGGTCTGGTGCTATGAAAGTCTTCAAAAAGAATTCCCAAAGGCCAAGATCAAGTCCAGCTGCCTCTCTGGGAATACCCACTCTTGTAATTGTTCTTAGTGAGTTCAACTGCTAGTAAATACAGGTACGAGGGTAATAACAGAGTTCTAGAGACACAGGGATAGACAGCGCAGGGAGGGATGATCTCTGCCTAGGGGACCATAACAGGTTCCACAGGAGAGGTCCCACGTCAGTAGTTCTCAACCCTGGATGCCTGGGAGAGCCTTTTATCAGCGTCCACACCCAAGCCTCCCCCCGCCAGAGAGTCATGATTGGGATGAGGCCTAAATACGGGTATGATGTTTTTAAAGATCTAGTGATTCTAGGGACTCTGACAGGCAGCCAGGGCTGGGAAACACAGATTTTAAAAGGAAGAGTGATAACAGGAGCCCAGGCTATCTCAGCTAATGGCACCATTGCCCACCTGTTCGCCAAAGCCAGAGACCTTGGCCTCCTCCCACCTCTCCCTCCCCCAGGCCCACAGGTAATCTGTCATCGTCTTGGGGTAGCTCTTCTGAACTTCCTCAGCCATCCTTCACCTCCCCAGTGAAAGGCAGTCTTCTTTCAAACAGCATGGAGCAAAACTGAAGGAAGAAGAGGTACTGGCTAAGAAAGTGAAAATGTTCAGGGATATTCATGGATGCAGGTCTTTAAAGGTTAACTAGAGAAGCTAATGTCAAGAAGTCAACTACAAATTTTCCCTCGATGTCACCATCTACAACTAAATCCTAGTCTAGGATAATATTTATGATATATATTTTTTTAATTTAAAGTTAAACCTATCTGGTAGAAACAGGCACAAGAGGATGAAATCAGTCAGCTTTTTAACTAATGTTACATCTCCCACCCAGCAATGTATACGCATGTCCTCAGCTGACTGAAGTTACCATCTGTCTCAGCCTGGTTTCAGTCCAAGGAAGATGAAAACATTGAAGCTATTTCACATCAAAATCAACTCAGGGTGTTGAATATTTACTTGAATGTTTATCAGGAAGCCGGTCTATCTTCCACACCACGGCTCGGTAGGCACTCTCATATTTCGCTGACCCCACAGTGACCTGTATGACAGGTTCAGATTCAGGTTCGTGCAAACTCCCCAGACATGCCCGGCGGTTCATTTTGGCTTTCAGGGACTTCTGCCTCTGGAGGTTCATGGTCCAGAGGGCCTTGATCCACTGCGATGGGACAGGAAAGTGTATCATTATGTTGTCACAGGACCTCAAGGAACTGGCATGGGATGACCTCTGAAGCAATGGGGCCATGTTGACAAAGGCCTGAAGCTCCACATAGGCCCCCTGGACAACCACTACAGACTTCAGGGAAAAGGGAAGATCTTCCCCGTTATACAAAGTCTTGAAACGCATCAGCTCAAACCGGCAGGCATCCAGAGGCAAAAACTTAATGATTCTTGATCGCTCAAATTCTTGTGCTTTCACACACTTATGAAAATGATATTCAAGAATATCAATCCCCTTCTTTTCTGGGTCTGTTTCAAAGTAGTGTTCATTTCGCTTCTGCAGCTCAAGATCGTTCAGTGTTAAGAAGCACTCCGCGCTCCCATTCACAAAGCAGAGGCAACACACCTGAGTTACCACAGCACTTTCAACCAACTTTCCTTCTTCTTTAGTGATTTTACCCCAAAAGTTGTCCACAATTTCAAGGGAAATTTCTTGTTCCTCATAATTCTTTTTTGGTTTTGAAGCCGCTGGCAGCTTCATCAGCTCCTCCTCCACAGAAGTCAGAAAGTCGAGGAAGTCGTGGTACTCTGTGGACCCCAACTTGAGCATCTGTTCTACGTCTGGCTCGTGAACGACTTCTGTCTTAGAATGGTATTTTCTTTTTTCTGTGTAAGACACGTGTTCGATCTTCACAGTATGGATTTTTCCCGCCACACTGAAGTTCTCAAGTTTGGGTTCAGAAAGCCTGCACTGTGGATCAAGCTGAAACTCTTTAAATGGTTTTTCTAACCCCTTCTCATAATACATTTGCAAAATCCCTCCAGGTAAGACTTTTAGAAAAATGGGTCCCCACTGACGGGAAGACATCATGTTCTTCTTCTCAGGAATTCTCAGCATGAAGGACCATCCAGGTTTGGGCTGACTCCTGAAAAGCGTGTGGGGGACAAAGGAAGAGGCTGTGTCTTCAGCATACAGGCATTGCATCGACAAATTTCCAAATGAGTCTTGGTTCTCAGCTGATTGGAGATGTTCAAGCTTCTTACAGATGTAGTTGAGTGAACACTGATTTAAGCTTTTTTGATCAATTGGCATTTCTTTGTCTCTTGATGGGAACCCCTTTCTGCTTCCTGCAGGGTCAAAGGTGAACTGGGAAGCACTGCCTTCTTCTTTCCAAAATGGACTTGAAAAGGCACAGTCCTCCCGAAAATACTGAAACTGGAGAGCATCGCTTTGGAGCCCTGGGCTTTCAGCCGGCGGAGAACTAACTCCATCTGGAAGGCCCAGTTTGGGAGCTGGAAGGGTACATGAGGGGTCACTGGGTAAGGAAGCATGGGATAAGCAGGTTGGTTTAGTAGGTGAAACAGAAGAATCTGCTCCAGGAGCTGTGAGTGGACTGTTTGAAGATAATTCTGGAATAGGATAAAGCATGTGAGGCCCTGCTTTGGGGATGCCAGGAATTCCTGGGAAGTCTTTCGTAGGTGTAGAAAGAGGAGAATTACTTGGAGGTCCTGGACTGAAGTAAAAGTCTATGATGGGAGAAGGGAGAGGGGTACTACTGGTGGAGGAAGACCCACTGGGAAATTCCTTAGGACCAGAAAGGTTCAGCTTAAGTCCATTTGGCCTACAGATGCCTTGATTCTCCCGAGGGAAATTCTTTGACTTTTGAGAAGATTGAAATGCAGGGTCATCATCAAATGTGACCCAGTTGCCTGGGTTTGTAGAACACATCTTTGAAATCAGATTGTGATCTTGTCAATGAGTCAGATGTGTTGTCTCTGTTAAAGGAGAAAAAGAAAATAAGAATATAAAATGAGGAAAAAATTTCAAGCTACTAGAGGTATTTAGTTCTGAGAAATACTTGGATTTAAAAGCATCCAGATTTAGCCCTGGCCGGTTTGGCTCAGCGGTTAGAGCGTCGGCCTGCGGTCCAGAGAGACCCGGGTTCGGTTCCCGCTAAGGGCATGTGCTTCGGCTGCGGTCTGTCCCCAGCCCTGGTTGGTTGTGGGGGTGGCAGCCACTCGATGTGTCCCTTTCATGTCGATGTTTCTCTCTCTTCCTCTCTCTCCCTCCCACTCTATCTGAACAAAAAATGAAAAAATGTCCTCGGGTGAGGATAAAAAAAATAAATAAAATATAAACAAATAAATAAATAAAAGCATCCAGATTTACAGATTAACTGAGTTTTTAAAAAATGATTAAAAACTGTAACACTTTTGACAGTTGAATGGATTTAAAAAATACAAGATCTAACCATATGCTGTGACAAGAGACTCATTTTAGATTTAAAGACACACATCGACTGAAAGCGAAAGGATGGAAAAAGATATTCTATGCAAATAGAAATCAAAAGAGAGCAGAAATAGTCATACTAATATCAAAAAAAATAACCTAAGTCAAAAGCTGTCACAAGAGACAAAGAAAGATGTTATATAATGATAAAAGGATCAACTTACCAGAAAGATAAAACAATTACAAGTATATATAAACTCAACACCAGTGCATCCAAATGTATAAAGCAAACATTGAAATACTAAATGGAGAAATAGATGGGAACACAATAACAGTAGGAGATTTCAATACCCCACTTTCAATAACGGATAGGACATCCAGACAGAAGATCAATAAGGAAATACAGGACTTGAACAATGCTATAGATCAAATGGACGTACCAGACACATACAAAACATTCCATATAACAGCAGTAAAACACACATTCTTCATAAGCACACACAGAACATTCTCTAGAATAGATCACAGGTTAGGCCACAAAACAAGTCTTAACAAATTTACAATTAAAATCACACCAGGTATCTTTTACACACACACACACACACACACACAATCCTGGAAATCAATAGCAGAAGGAAAACTGGAAAATTCGCAAATATGTAAAAATTAAACACTACACAATGGGTCAGAGAAGAAATCAAAAACAAAATTAGAAAATATCTTGAGACAATAATTAAAAGACAACATGCCAAAATGTATGGGATGCAGCAAAAGTGGTACTAAGAGGAGAGTTTATGGTGGTAAATACCTACATTAAAAAAAAAATCTCAAATAACCAACCTAACAAGCAAATAAAAAAAAAAATAAAAAAAAACAAAAAAAAAAAAACGAAGCTCTAAGTTAGCAGGAAGAAAAGAATAAAGATTAGAGCAAAAATAAATGATATAGGCACTAGAAAACAGAAAAAATATCAATAAAACATCGACTGGTTGCCTCCCCAACTGTATGTGCCCCAACACCAGGGGTGGAACCCACAATCTGGGCATGTGCCCCAACTGGGAATTGAACTTGCAACACTTCAGTGCACAAGACAATGCTCCAATCAACTGAGCCACACCGGCCAGGGCAAAAATTCAACACCTTTTCGTGGTAAGAAACCACTCAACAAACGAAGAATAGAAGAAAATTACCTTGCCCGGCCAGTGTGGCTCAGTGGTTAAGCGTTGATCCATGCACCAAGAGGTCACCAGTTCGACTCCTGGTGAGGGCACATGCCTAGGTTGTGGGCCAAATCCCCAGTGGGCGGCAGGGTGCAGGAAGCAGCCAAGGCCAATCGATGTTCTCTCTCATCGATGTTTCTATCTCTCTCTTCCTCTCTTTCTCAAATCAATAAAGAAAAAAAATTTTTTAAAGAAAGAAAATTTCCTCAACATAATAAAGGTTATTATATATAATATTGATTTTTGAAAAACTGAAAGCCTTTCCTCTAAGACCAAGAACAAGACAAGGCAAGGATGTCCACTCTTGCTACTTCTATTCAACACAGTACTGGAAGTCCTAACCAGAGCAGAGGCAAGAAAAATAAATAAAATGCATCCAAACCAGAAGAGAAGAAGTTACATTATATCTGGTTGCAGATGATATGCTCTTAGATATAGAAAACCCTAAAGATTTCACACACAAACACACACAAAATGTTAGACTAAATGAATTCAGCAAAGCTATAGGATACAAAATCAATATCCAAATATCACTTACATTTCTCTATACAAGAAGTTATCAACCCAGAAAGGAAATTAATAAAATAACCCTGTTTACAATAGCATCAAAAAGAATAAAATACTTAGGAATAAACTTAACAGAAGAGGAAAAAGACTTGTATAGTGAAAACTACAAAGTATTATTGCTAAAAGAAATTAAAGACACAAATAAATGGAAAGCTATCCCATGTTCATGGATTAGAAGACTTAATATTGTTAAGATGTCCTAGAAGAAAACACAGAGGAAAGCTTCACAAAATTGGTCTTGGCAATGGTTTTCTGGATTTGACACCAAAAGCACAAGCAATAAAAGCAAAAACAGACAACTAAGACTACATAAAGCTAAAAAAGCTTCTGTATACCAAAGAAAACAATCAACAGAATGAAAAGGCAACCTACAGAATAGGAGAAAATATTTGCAAATCATGTATCTGATAAGGAGCTGAATAATATTCAAAATATGTAAGGAACTCCTATAATTCAATAACAACAAAAAATAACCCAACTTAAAAATGTGCAAGAGACTTGAATAGACATTCCTCCAAAGAAGACACACAAGTAGATAACAGGTATATGAAAAGATACCCAGCATCACTAATCACCAGGGAAATGCAAATCAAAACCACAATAAGTTATTACCTTACATCTGTTAGGATGACCATTACTGCAAAGAAAAGAGAAGGGAAGGGAAGGGAAAAGGAAACAAACAAACAAAAATAACAAGTGTTGGCAAAGATGTGGAGCAATTGGAACCCCTGTGCACTGTTGGTAGGAATGTAAAATGACAAACAATATAGAGGTTCCTCAAAACTTTTCAAATACGACTGCCATATGATCCAGCAATCCCACTTCTGGATGTTCATCCAAAAGGGTTGAAACAGGATCTTAAAGAGACATCTGCACTCCCACATTCATTGCAGCATTACTCACAATAGCCAAGAGATGGAAACCACCTAAATGTCCATCATCCAATGAATGGATAAAGAAAATGTGGTATATATAGGTACAATAGAATAATATTCAGTCTTAAAAAGGAAGGAAATTCTGACACGTGCAACAACACGGATGAACCTTAAGGACATTATGTAAAATACGTGAAGTAAGCCAGGCACAAAAAGACAAATATTGTATGATTCTACTTACATGAGCTACCTAAAGTACAGTTGTGCAACACATATCGACATGTCAGTGATGGATGGCATATACTGTCAACAGAGTAGAATGGTGGTTACCAGGGGCTGGGGACAGAGGAAAAAGGGGTGTTGCTGTTCAGTGGGTATGGAGTTTTAGTCATGCTAATGTAAAAAAAAGTTCTAGAGATCTCCTGTACAACAATGTGCATATAGTTAACGATACTCTTCCATATGCTTAAAAAATTGTTTAAAAGTTGTTTTTATTAATTGCAACACTTTTGAATCACTTCAAAAAGGCTTTACTTGAATGATTATTATGTAGCCAGACCTTGTTAGTGCTCTAGAAAATACAGGAGGAGTAGATAAAACCCAATTTATAATGAACTTATAACCCATTGACAGCCCCAAAATATGTAATGTTTACACTTTAGAAGCATTTCAAATTCATGATTTCACTTATCAAAATGACCCTGAGAGGTGTATATCATTATTCCCATTTCATAGCAGAGACTACCTGGGTTTAGAATCATTCTCTACAGTCATCCAACTGGTTAAAAGGCAGAACTAAGATTTTTTGCTTATATAATAGCCTTATTGACATACAGTTC
Organism: Tadarida brasiliensis; assembly: GCA_030848825.1. Classification (NCBI taxonomy): domain Eukaryota; kingdom Metazoa; phylum Chordata; class Mammalia; order Chiroptera; family Molossidae; genus Tadarida; species Tadarida brasiliensis. Next base: position 46,484,362 of record CM061270.1, read on the forward strand.
ACATACATAAAATTCACCCTTTTTTTAAAAAATGACAATTCAGTGGTATTTAGTATAGTCGCAGAGTTGTGCAACTATCACCACTACCTAATTCCAGAACATTTTTATCACCCCCCACCCCAAATAAACCCTGTACCTATTAGCAGTTACTCCCCATGTCTCCCTCTCCCAGGCCCTGGAGACCACTAATCTACTTTATTTTTCTGAATTTGCCTAGTCTGACATTTCATATAAATAGAATCTCTACAACTCATGGCCTTTTGTGCTTCTTTCACTTAGCATCATGTTTTCAAAGCTCATCCATGTTGTAGCACATATCAATCAGTACTTCATTCCTTTTTGTGGCTGAATAATATTTCATTGTGAAGATACTCCATATTTTGTTCATCGGTTGATGAACATTTGGTTTGTTTCTATTTTTTGGCGATTATAATACTGCTATGAACATTTGTGTATAAGTTTTCCGTGTAATCATTTCTCTCGGGTATATACCTAGGCTTGGAAAGAACTCGATTTGAAAACAGGTCACTTCATGCAAATCTAATACAACACAAGTTATTGAAATTATTCTAATAACATCAGAGACGATGAGCTGAGCAGAACACAGCACTGCCCTTGGGGTTGGGCACTGCTCTGCCACTCACTTAGGACATTCAGTGGTTAGACTAGAATCTTCTGAGTTTCTTTCCAATTCTAAAACAACTCTATGGTAGTTGACATTCAGTTAAATTTTTTTTCAAAAGCAGAAATTGTGTGACCACTGGGATTTCTGACCAAACTTTCCAAACCGACAGAAAGTAAAATTTCATAAACTCTACTGGTGTGAAAACTCCAAACCTTCTGGAATAAAGGCCATGAGAAAGGCCTGTTTTTCTCCCTCCAGCCCACCTTCTCACCTCCCCTTGTGGATAATGAAGGCTCAGCCAATGCAATCATTCAGGCTTGGAAAAGAGCCCACACACAAGGAGGGAGGGCGTGGGGCTCCTCTGGGGACAGGGCACGCTCAGTGTTGTCATTTGCTAAATCCACACATTCCTGAAGACACAAAAACACACAATGGAGCAGCAGCCCAGGCCAGCTGGCTCTCTGGAGGGCATTTCACTGTCACTGTCCTGGGGCTGGAGATGCCAGAAAGCAGGTTCCCTTCGGGGCGGGAAGAGCAGTGTTTCAAGGGACTCGCCAGGAGCCTCAGAGGCAGGAAATCAGCAGCAATATTTATCGACCCATCCCATCTCACCCTCTTCGGAAGGAATCCAGCCAAAACAATTCTTCATATAGGGTGGGAGATCATGTCAATATTTCCTTTAGTTGGGTTTATTAAAAAGAAAGAAAAATAAAAAAACAAGAGAAGAAATAATTCAGACTGACTCCTATTCTGATCTATACCGAATGTTTTGCCTCATCCGTTTTTCATGGGTAGCTTCAAAATGTGGAACAGTGATATATTGGTTTCTTCAGATTTTTGCTTATTATAGAAAAAGAAAGATTTCCATAAACCAGATTTTTAAAAAATCCATGACATTACTTTTTAAGTGACCCCTGAACTTTGGAAAGTACACCTTGCAAAATTTCTCCTACCTTGAATGCAAAAATCTATGCAAAGTACACTCTTCCCCCTATGCAAGACTCTTCCATAGGAGGCACTCAGCAAATGTAATGTGAGTTAAATGCAACCAAAACGAAGTCTGTATTGTGCCCAAGAGAGACCAAACCTTCATCCCTGTTTAAGGCAGGAATTAGATGCTGCTCTGGAGTGAGTGGCTAAGAATCCAGCTCCAAGGTCAAGGGCAGGTTTGTTTCCTGCTGTGCTCCTCTTTCTCCCCTTCTCTATCCCAGCTGCCCTTCCTTATCAATCTTTTTTACACTCATGTCCATTTCTCTCTTACTTCTTTTGCCCCTGTCCTCTCTATGACCTCATCTTTGCAGTCTAGTCTCAAAGCAGCAACCCATCAGTTTTCCCAATGTCAACAACTAGAATCAACTCTATCCAGTGCTTTCCTTCTCCTTCCTTCCCTCCTAACCCATCCCCACTCCCATCAGGGACAGGAGGCCACGTTCTGTCCAGAGCCTTGGCCTGTCCAAGGCCCACTGGGTCTCAGGAAGGGATGAGAAGAGAAAGCTCAGAGTCTAGAGGTCTAGAGGTCTTTTAGTCATCAGCAAATTCACCCCATCTACTTCAAGACTTTGGGATCTAAAAGTATTCAAGCAGCAGCATCTATTTAACCTCAGTATTTTATTTTTTTTCTGCACTGCAATTTGAGTAGGATCTAAATATGAATCTGTGCCTCCCAGAGGCCCCCGAGTCCTACCACTTACAGAGCCTTTTCACAAGCAACATCTCATTTAAATTTTATGACAATGCAGAGTGGACCACAGCATTTGAGAGCTTTCTCCAAAGTCTAGGATCCAATTAGTGCAGAGCTGGGAACCCAGGACTCCTGGCACCAAGTCGCCAGCTGCCTTTCTCTGAAGTAAAGATTCCTCTGGTTCAGCCTGGCTGGTGTGGCTCAGTGGTTGAGCATCGACCCATGCACCAAGAGGTCTCCAGTTCAATTCCTGGTCAGGGCACATGCCCAGGTTGTGGGCCAAATCCCCAGTGGGGGCATGCAGGGGGCGGTCAGTCGACGTTCTCTCTCATTGATGTTTCTGTCTCCCTCTCCCTCTCCCTTCCTCTCTCTCTAAAATCAATAAAGAAAAAAATATTTTTTAAAAAAGATTCCTCTGGTTCAATTCCCTGGCTTTTCCCTCAGATGTAGATTCCATCCCATCCTACATGCCCTAGTCCTTTCAGGGGTCTGTTTTCAGTCAATCTGGATTATTCTGCAAACTTGCAGAATACAATTCCAGACAAAATTCAGAGACAGGGCAAGACACCAAGACTGAATGAGGGACAGATAGAAAAGGAAACTGGGTTATGGTAGAAATTTCTAGAAATCAATCTCTGAAGTTTGAAGGTTTCTAGGGGAGTGTTTGCTTCCCCTTAAGACTACTGGACATTCTTTCTACCTCCCTACTTTCAAAGCAGCATCAGAATACATTGAACTCGAGATCCAGCTGAAAGCAGAAGCGCATGCCTACTCACACTGGGAGTGACAAGGACATAGGTAGACCCTGGTTTCCAGCCTCTTACCAACACATGTGACAGATGGCATTCTGAAGCCTAGCAACTCTTGGCTGTACCCAGGGTTTAACAACTCCCAAAAATATTTAGGGAAGCCTTAAAATAATTAATTATCCCCCCATGCTAAATGTTGAATCAGCAAAGGAGTGGCCCAGGCCACAGCCAACATGAGCAAGGCTACACTTACATACAGTTCCTGCATTCCACCCCTTCCTTCCACTTAAAGACATCATACTGGAATTCTTAAAAGTACTATGGAGATTATAATACATTTATTCTAAGTTGTCTTAAAAATAAAATATTTCACAAATAGCAACACCTTAAATATTAACAACACTGCAAACTACTTGCAATAAGCCTATGAATAAGACACACTGGTATGGAAAAATGGTCTCACCAAAAAGAATTTGGAGCTAAAAATTTTCAAGTTATCATAGAAAAAAAAAAAATTCATATAGTCCTTGAGAGTCAGAGTGAAGCTTTTTCAGGGAGAGATCATGTCTCATTCATTAGGGCACTTTCCACATTGCCTTCAAATGTCTGACACAAGTGTTCAGCTCAAAACATTTTTCATTGAATCATTTTAAATGGTCTATTCAGTTTTCCATAAAGTAAATCTCTATACTGCCCTCGCCAGTTCAAAGAATCACTGGATTTTAGACCGAGGCAGAAATTGGAAGTATTCTGTTCAATTAACCACACCAACAAACATTTACCAAGACTACATGCTCAGGGTGTGCTAAGTGCTCTCTGTGCATGATCTCATTTAATCCTCACAGCCTCCTGGGTGATAATATCATCATTTTGTAGAAAGGGAAAGAAGGCTCAGAGAGGTTAAGCTACTTGCCTGAAGTCACCCATCCAGTCAGGCAGATCTGAACTGTGATCAGGTCTGTCTGATCTCAAAGTCCATGTTCAGTACCATCCATCACCCCAAAGGTCCCAAGAGATCTGAGGACTGACCGTGTTGGTGTCCTAACTGCCACTTCCAAGTACTTCCCACCACTCCACCCTTCACTAAGGAGAAAGCTCCAGGGTAGAAGCCACCATTTCCTGGAGCTGGGAACTCTCTAAACCGGAAGGGTTCTGTTGTTCTCACCTGAAAGAACCTATTTCTCCACAAAGCCCACCACACCTGGGGTGTCAAAGCCCCTTGGACACCCCAGGCTGTGAAAAAGGCAGACTCTGAACAGTTTTCCCCATGACGCTCAAGAACAACAACAGTTCATTATCAATTTGGGTCAATTCTGAGACTGGCTTTTGTCATTCAGTCTGCCCTATTTCCTGTCCCTTCTTGTCTGCATCAACTGGCCAGCCCACCCTTAGTGATGAACAATTTTTCAGACTTGCTGCCCAACAAATGCATTTATGTGCCACCCGCTGTTTGAGTGGCAATCTTGGTAGACTAATTCCCCAAACTTTGTGTAACTCCCTGCACTCTTTCCTCCCATGCCAACCCCCAACTCCTCTCTTCTCAGTTGTCTACTTCTGCTGTTCTCTTAAGTTTTCCTTTGCTTTTCTCCAGAAACCATGTAAATAAAGTATAGATATGAAGTTCTACCTTATCCTGCAGATTGTCAAAATCAGATTAGATGCACTTGGTTGTTGAATCAGCATCCCAGAAGACTGAAGACTGTCCCCACTTCAGCGCGTTACCTGTGGAGAACAACACCCTCTAGGATGACCCCAGGTTCCAGCTCTTCTGTATCTGCCAGATGCTGGGGGAGGACTGATGCTAACGGGGTATTCAGCAGAGAGAGCTCAGGGAAGCATCACCACACTGAGCAGTAGCCTCCTGACATCAGCCCCACCAGAGCTGACTCCTGCACACGCCTCATGAACACATCTGGACCCTCAGCGATGCCCTTGCCTTTGCAGAGGGCTGAATTTAGTCCTTTATGCCTGTGACTTTTTTGCTCTATAACAATGCTGCATAATCTAGAGAAAGAATGTCTTCATGTCAGTGTCTGTGTGGTTTCCTTGGCTGTCGCCCAAATGAGGAATTCTCCAACCCTCCTCAAGCTGGACTCTTCAATTGCCACGCTGAAACGAGGCTGGAGCTGCATTTGCAAAGCCTCCCTGATGTTTTGTATGGTTAGAAGTCTGTAAAAGTTACCCTCCTTGTTATTTTGGGATGTATACCCCAGAAACAAGGCCAAAGTCAGGAACAGCCCATGCATCCATGAAGGATTTTCTTAAAGCTGTGCTATGAAAATATTTAAAATATCATTCCTATAAAATGTCTCCCTTTAAAGGGAAAACTAAACATTTGAAACAGAAAGGAATCATAAGACAACACAAAACCCTAAGTAAGGTGAAAACTCTTGCAGAGTTCTTACCTAAGCTCATAGGAGGAGTGCCCACTACGTGTACTGGATGTATTATTAACACATATGTTCTGCAATCCATAACATTTAATCACAAACATGTGTGGTATTTAGTTCAGCTCTGTGACAGGAAATACCATTTGTAAAATATTAAACTACAGCAAAGCCTATCCAGGCCTTCAAATATCATCTGTGCTGCTTCTAGCTGAACACCCCAACCCCACTGCTCCCCTGTGGCACTTAACCTCCACTTCTCCAGAATGAACTTGGTTCCCAGCTATTATTTTAACCTTGTTTCAATAATCTGCTCATTTCCCAAATGCAGAGGGTAGTAGGAACAGATACCAATTCAAACTGGCTAGTCCCAGGAGACAGTCTTTACATGAACAAAAAAAAAAGATTTAAGGCTGGGCAGGCGTTCTAACTTCAGAATTTTATTCTTCTCACCATGAGTTTCTTTTGTTTGTTCTTTGTTTTTTAACAAAGCAAGTAAGAATTTATTGGCCACAGCAAAAGCACTCTTAGATGGGACGTTTATTAAAACTGAGGACAATGAAACGAGGAAGGGCTTAGCATAGAAGAAGCAACAAGAGGGCCTAGGCTGGGCTGCTGTAGCTCACTGCGAAGTCAGAGAAAAGGGGGCCTTGGAGACAGGTTTAGGGGGTTAGCCCAGGACAAGCTGCTTCTGCCCATTGCTCCCCTGGCTGCAAGTCTCATGGGGTCCCTTGGAGTTTAGGGGATGCGTGCCTGTGGGGGAAGGAGAGGAGAAGGGAATGGCACAGGCATGCTCCCCAGAGGGAGAGCACACCACCATGACAATTTTATGGAGTATCCAAACCAGGTTCATGTCACTGTCATAGATGCTATGGAAATTTGTTAAACAGAGGTCTCTGGGCCTCAGTTTCTTTATCTGTAAAATGGTGATAATATTTGTCTCATATGCATATAGCCTCATAATAGGTACTCAATAGATAGTTTTCCTTCCTCTTTCTCTCCTTCCTGTTTCCCATCCCTCCGATTCTAACCTTCCTTTCTCTAGTCAGCAAGAAATTAAAGAGCCCAGATTCTGGAGTCTGCTTTTGCATCGGGCCAACTTGTTACAAATCCTTTTCTGGAACTCTGTCTCCATTCTGTCTGGCACATGACCATGCCTCTACCCTATCCCCCAGATGTGATCTGTGCCTGAATCCCTGCTCAGGGCTTCTCCTTGAAGACAGCATCTCCCAAAGTGGAGAGAAGTTAACAGTGTAGGAAAAAAGACCCATGGTCAAAGGTATTTGAGAAATTCTCGTTAAACAAGGTTTTACAGGTTTCTTCGTGGCAATCCTTCCCAAGGCCTGTAGGATGCTAATGTTTTCATGTGCTCCAGGAGGGAGTAACAGGCAGCTTTCCTTATGGAAAAGACACATATGGAGTGTGCTTCAGGACATCTGGAGCATGCTCCTCTAAGAGAAAGTACCTGGGGCTAGAGAACACACAGTTCACCTTTAACTCGGGCTCTCTTGGCCTTTTTATTCTGCTGCCAGCTTCTCTGCTCTGACCATGAGGTTTGGCTCCTCTGGGTTAGTCTCAGCTTCATGCTCAGGACAAGCAGCAGCTATAGGTTCTTTCCCTGGGACACCAGCAGTCCTCACAGGGGGACATGCCCCCTTTGTTTTTCCAGGCAGGGGACCAAAGAGCTTCCAGAGAGGCCATGGCTGGAATGAACTCTTGCCTTTGACCTCCAAATATGCAAGGGCTTCGTTCCCTAGGGCATCTTCCAGGAATTGAGGAAAACATCTGGCAGCTCCCTTCCTGCCCCTCTGACTGTCAGCACTATAGCTTCCCACCCTCAGGTGCCCACCCCTCCTGGCTAAGGCAGGAAGACCAGCAAGGGGCTCAGACCCTCCCACAGGATGGAGCTCTGGAATGCTGCAGGATGCCCAGTGCACTGTGCTTAGAGCCACGGGGCCACAGCCTGTCTCTCCACCCCATCCCCACCCCCCCACGTCCCAGCTCCTAGTCATCCACCCCTCTGAGACCCTCCTCAGTCTCCCACCACAGAGGGTCAGGGAGGGGACTGTGCACCCAGCACACTCCACAGCCAAGTCTTGTCCCAGCTGCGAAGGAAGGAAACTACCTTAACTGGGGTCTTCCTTGTGCTGGACACAGTGCTAGGACTTATGGTCTCAACCAGCCAGCCATCTGCCTGGCCTAAAGGTCTGCTCTCCATTCTCAGGACCTACAGGTGGCAAGATAGGGACTTTTTGAGGCACAATTAAGAGGCGCTCCTCCTTCACGGACTCCTGGCCTCTGGTCATGGCAGAGACTCAACCACGAAGACAGAAGAGCCCCGACATCTAGAGCACAGGCTTTCATGCCAAAGTCACGCGGCCTTACATCCCAGTTCCTTTACTTATTAGCCCTGTTGCTTAACATCTTTTGGCCTCAATTTTCTCATCTATAAAGTGAAAATAAATAACACCTACTTCCTAAGGGTCAAATACATTAATGCTGAATTAATAAGTAAAATGCTACACAATAGGCACTCAAAAGAGTGGCAGCACAGTGCTTACAAGCAAAGGGCTCTTGAATCTGCATTGATCATTGCTACAAGCCTGGGGGGCAGGGGAGAGCAGGCAGGGCCAGACCTGCAGGGGATGCTGGTGAGAGTTCTGGGGTGCCTGTCCAACCGTGAACTGCTCTCTCATTCTCTAGCAAGAGAAAATCAAGGTGCAAGCCCCGTGTGTGCTGAATTGAGGTGTGAAATGAAAGGCATTACTCAATCAAGCAAGTCAGCACAGCACCTGGAGATGTCAAAAATAATCGGGGGAAAAAAAGCCAGACCAAAACTGTCGTACATGTGGCTGACATGTAAGGGGAAACCTGAAAGCCTGGGACTCAGCATCACTCTATGCCACTGGTTCTCAGCTGGATTGATTTCACTCCCAGGAGACATTTGGTAGTGTCTGGAGACATGTTTAGCTGTCACAACTGAGGGAAGGGAGTGCTAATGGCATCTAGTGGGTAGAGGCCAGGGATGCTGCTACACATCCTGCAATGCACAAGAAAGACGGCCCGGCCCCCACAACAAAGGGTCATTCAGCCCAAAATATCTCTAGCACCGAGGATGAGAAATCCTGCTCTCTGGTGAGAAGGTCAGCGAGCTGAGCATGCCAAGCGGGTGTCCACCCTTCTGCATGTGTCTACTTTGTAGACAATGAACTAGAGGCACATGCTTGGCAATCTGCCTGGAGTGGCACACCCAGAAAAGGTGCTGTGAGAATTAAACCCAGTCTCGAGCCCAAACGTCATGCTCTTTCCACTAAACCACAGTGACTACCAGGGTGGGAATCAGAACAGGAGAGAGCGCAGATAAAGGAAGATTTGACAGGACTTGGACACCAAAAGTGATCTAGAAAACAGGGGAAAAGGGGAGTCTGGCACTTAGAAAAGTGGAGACATAGGAGAGGCAGGAAGAGGAGCAGGTCAATCACAGGTGACTCAAGTCTGAGGTCCATCCCAGCAGAAATATCTAGCGAGGGGCTAAAACACGAGACCATACCTGGAGAGAAAACCAGAGGCTGCACCTGTAGAGCTTGGAGTCTTTCTCAGATAGGGGAGAACTGAATACAGGAGAGAATGGGAGAGGCCCCGGGGCACTCAAAGCGAAGGACCCTGCCATTTTACAGGAGGAAAAGAAAAGGAGAAAGTAAGTCACAGGAAAATGCCTAGGGAAAACCAGGAGATGCAGGGACCCGCAGGCAGGAAGGTGTGTTTTTGTGGGTCCTTGAAGAGCTAGGGAGGGTGGAGACAATGGAGACGATGATCTCTAGGTTGGGGGCAATAACAGGATTGGGGCAAGGCTGCCAGTCTAGAAGCAGAGGAAGCGGGGATGCTGAGGACAAGGGACAGAGGCCTGGCTCAGCTGTCCATGTCTTGGCAACTCCACCCCTACCCCCCTACCCACCAGTTCCTGGGTTTCTGCTGCTCTGGGGCTGTGTTGTTTCCTGGTGGACTGGTTTCTGGCAGCCCTCGTAACAGCCTGCCTCTTTGTACTCTACCTACCTTCTGGTCTCAGGAGCACAAAAGGGCCCCAAGGCTTCCCACTCTCCGAAAAATCCTGCCCACCCCCCCTACGGGGGGCAAGGGGGAATGAAGGAGGCAGACAAGTGAGCCTTCGTGCAGGCTGAGGGCCTGCAAACAAGGCCTGCTTTCAGGGCTGCCTTCTGGCATTTATATTCCTGTGGGTTCTCCAGTGGGAAGAGCAAGGCACTCAGAGACAGAAATGAGAAAGGGCATTATCTTCTTAGGGGCCCCCAGGGCTGGGCTGGGGTGTGGGGCCCTGCAGTTATTACATGCAGCCCCTGGATTTTGGTTCTGAATTCTCAGAGGAAACTTATGAAAGAGATGTAGGAGAGTTAGCTGAAGGGGCTTGGCTCAGATCACACACCTAAAATATGCAAATCTCCTTCCCCTCTTCCCTGCAGGCCCAGACCCTCCTGAAGATAAGCATAAAGTCCTGGAAGGTTAAAGGACTAGAAAGAGGATCTTTCTCTGGATTTAAATATTTAGTGGGGGGGAAACCAAAATTGGCCACTTTGCTATGAAAATTGGTCAAGTAATTTATCTTAATTACCATGTAATTGCTTTTAGTGTTTTGAGAGGAGGCAGTAGCTAAACGGCCCAGAAAGAATATTTAAAGCTTTAAAATGTGATTCCTACCCACACACTAATAGTGCTGCCTTCAGATTGGAATGGTCTGCATGAGAAGTTAAGGACCAACGTCTGCCAGGAAAGGCCCTCAAGTCCTTCACCTTGGATATGCTGGGCTTTGCGGAATGTCTTCCAAATGTTCTGGTACAGATTTTTGTATCACACAGCGGCTGCTCATTCATTCAGTGAATAGTTACATTGTCTTCTATGGGCTGGGTCCTGAGTGAAGCACCATGCAGACCACAGAAACAAGACCTGATTCACTGGCCACGTGGTGGGGAAAGAAGGGGTGAGAAGTTAGACTGTGTGTAAATCCCAGCCCAGCCACCGACTAACTGAGCAACATGGGGCCTGTTACTTTAATTCCACCAGCCTCGGGTCCTCAGATGTGAAACGAGGACAACAGTTAATGTTTAGAATTCGTTTTGAGCTGAACTGTGTACCCCCTAAAATTCAGCCCTAATGCCCAGTGCCTCAGAACGTGACTGCATTTAAAGGTAGGGCTTCTAAAGAGCTGTTTAAGTTAAAATGAGGCCATTAGGCTGGGCCCTGAGCCAATCTGACTGGTGTCATTTTAAGAAGAGGTTAAGATACACAGAGAGACCCAGGGAGACGAGCACACAAAGAAATTGCCACGTAAGGACACAGTGAGAAGGCGACCACCCGCAAGCCCAGGAGAGAGGCCTCAGAAGAAACCAGACCTGCCCACACCTTGATCTTGGACTTCTAGCTTCCAGGACTGTGAGAAGTACATTTCTGTGGTGTGAGTCAGCCAGTCTGGTGTGCTGTTACCACAGCCCAGGCAAAGTAGACAGGGTTCTTCACATACTAAAGTAACATCTGTAATTTGGCAGATGCAGGGGGAGATCATAAATAGAGGCTGTTGTTACTATAGAGTCCTGCTCCTAAGGTGCTTAGAACCTGGTAGAAAAGACCAGAGAAAACAACAAATGACAGGCAAATGTGCTGTCTCCTGTGCTCAAGTGCACTGGGAGGCTCAGAGAGGACAGCCCTGGCTCAGAGGCAGGGAGGCTAATGGGGAGGGGCACCTGCTTGGGCAGAGACATGGGGCAGCAGTGACCACACCCTCTGCTCATGTTTCTGTGCATTTGGGTCACGTGCCAGTTAACACCAGCGTAAGGGAAATTCTCCCACCTGGCTTCATTCCCTCCATTAAGAGAACACAGAAAACCAGTTATGCACACGTTGATCATCGATAAACAGGTCTCCTCTCTGGCTGCCCAAACTGGGCCATAAGCCACAGAGACAACCTCAGATCAGGGCTGTGTGCAGACCCCAGATCATATCCATTTTGGTTTATCTGTGGCCAGTCCTAGGCTGTTGCTGACCATCAAGCTCACCTGGAAATGTCCACATCACTGTGAATACAGAGGCAGGAACCTGAAACTTACAGAGAACAAAAACACACTGGCCTTGATCCTAGCCGTCCCTGGAAACCCCATGAATGTACATGTGTATAAATATGTAACACCCTGAGCAATTCCAAAAGTACGGAAAGGATTTTAATATGATTTATGAAGGTCCTGTTTACAAACCAAGTATAAAAGATCAACATTTACTTGGGCTCTTAGTCTCAAATGTAGATATTGCAGACAAAAATAATACTTGTGTCTCTAACTCCATAAGGAGTGCTTCAAATAACTGTGAATTTCATTGCATCTCAAAAGCCACCAAAGGCTTTAATAAAGAATTTTGCACTTAGAGTAGTCTGATTAGAAATATGTTTAAGTAGTTGTAAATGAATGGATTTTCCAACTAACATTCTCAGCGATGGGCATTAGTTTATATTTAAATTTACAGATATCCAAGTCTCAACCTGGGGGGATTAAGCCTATGGCAGACTGACCTCCTTTATCCCAACTCTGAGTACACATTTAAATGAGTAAATTCCCAGCCTCCTCAAGGAGCACCCCAGGTGCCTCTGCATAGCCCTGGCCAGCAAGGCCCGGGAGCTCAGGACAGATCCAGCCCAGCACAGGAAGGGGCACACCTGGCCTCTAAGATGCTGGCAGGTCTGCACTGGATACCACCCAGGACTCTACTCTCTCACCACACCCATCTCTCCATCAGACCCTCGTACTACTGCTCACAGAACTCAGAGGTCCCTCTGGGTGAGGTCCATAGCTGTTTGCCCAGCCTGGGAGCCAGGAGGCCAATGTTTGGGAGGTTTTGTTCTCTCTGGCTCCGTATGTTAAAAACAAAGGCCTTCCAAGATCTACCAATGTAGGATGAATTCTCCTGAGGGGTCTACGGAGAAGTGCCTGTCTAAGACTCCCACGTAAACTCTAGGACTCCTGCAACCGTGCTTCAGGCTGGAAGTTTCTGAACCGTAACCTTGTCCCTCCTCCCTTGAGAGAGAGATGCTTTTCATTTCCCTCCCCTTGAATCTGGATGGGTCTGTCACTGCTCTGATGGACATGATGTGGCAAAAGTGACAATGTGACAATTCTGGGCATAGGCCTGAAGTGGCCTAGAAGCTGCCATTCCCTGCTTGTCAGCGCCCTGAGCCACCACAGGAGAAACCCAGGTTGCACAAAGAAGCCACATGGGAGAGTCACACCAGGGCACCTTCGTGGACATCAGCCAACTGAGCTTCAGTGACTCCGACCCCAGACAACAACATGAGAGACCCTAAGCAAGAACGACCCAACTGAGGCCAGTCAACCCACAGAACCAGCCAAGATAACATGAAATTGTGGTTTTAAGCCTCTACTTTTTTTGTGTGTGGTAAAATATACTTAAAGATAACGTTTACCATTTTAACCATTTTTAAGTGTCCGGGTCTGTGGCGTTAAGTAAATTCCCATTGTTGTGCAATCATCACCTCCCTCCAGCTCCAGAACTTTCGTCTTCCCAAACTGAAACTCTGTCCCCAGCAAACACTAACTGTCCATTCCCCTCTCCTGAGCCCCCAGGCAACCACCCATCTACTTCGTGTTTCTATGAGTCTGACTACTCTAACTACCTCCTAAAAGTAGAATCATTCAATATTTGAACTTTTGTGACTGGCTTATTTCACTCAGCATGTCACCAAGGTTCATCCATGTTGAAGCATGTGCCAGAATTCCCTTCCTTCTTAAGGCTGAAAAATATTCCGTTGCACATGTTATACCACATTCTGTTTATTTATTCACCCATCAATGACAACCTCTGCATTTGGAGGGGTTGTCAGAGCAACAGATGCCTGGAGCAGTGGGCAATGTGGCCCTGGGAAAGCAGAGCAAGGCTCCCAAGGCATATGTTAGGACCTGGTGAGTGTGGCAGAAACACAGAGTGCCAGGGCATTAACCCCCTAAGTAGGTGACAGGCCAGTGATCCAGGTTGGAGCTCCCAATAGCATTTGTCACAGCAGGCTGGGTGTCTCCTGGGGTCTCCACTCTAGGCTGGGAGCAACCCCAGGGCAGGGGCTGGCAGGATCTTATTCATGCCTGGGTGCCCTGCCCTGACACAAGCTCACAGGCCCAAAACTGTTTGGTGAATGAGTGAAAAATGCACCTGACACTGAAGCCAGGTTCTGACTCATTCCAGGGTTTCTTACAGGCTCCTGTAGAACAAAAACTGTGCCAAGGGAAGCACAGAAGAGCAGCTGCTTCTGGCTGGAAAGGAGAGGGGGATACAGCAACAGCAGGGTATTCTAACAGAGAAAAATGTATGGCCTGGCCCAGGCTTCCCAGGAAGCTCAGGATCTCCATCGAAGCACCCACCTGGACCGAGGCAGCCCAGCATGGGCCTCACCTAAAGGTGAGGAAGTCACTTTAGGAAGGGTGTGCCAGGCAGCAGGCTGAGCCAACAGGATGGGGCCTCTCAGGGATCAGCCTTGCTCAGCTTGTTGGGCCCAATTCCCAGGGCTCAGGGTCACAGAGCTTCATGCACCCATTACAGGGGCATGGGCAGGGCTTAGAGGGTCTCTCTGTCATGATACAGGATGTGGGATGTAAGAAAGGGAACTTGAACTGTGAGCTGAATCACATATTTGAGCCCTGAGAACTTTGGGACAGCAACCTCCCTTCACTGCAGGAGGACCCAGGTTGGTTGCCTATGACCCCAGCCCTCTTACCCATAACCACTTTACGTAGAAACCCAACCCATTCTTCCCGCTGCTCCGCTCAGCCACGTAACTAAGGTGCCCGACACAGGTCAGGATGCCCCAGGGCACAGACATTCATTCCAAATCTAAGACAAGGACTTGTTTCTGGTTGGCTTTGAGTCTTAAAGAGTGAATGCCAAGCATACGAATGCCACATGGCGGCTGAACAAAAAGGGCTCAGGTTGTGTTTCAACTCTGCATTTAGGTTGTCCAGCCTCTAACGATAAAGTGAAACCTTCAGTAATAACTCCAAAGGAGTTTTCCCTTGTTTCTCTTCAAAGCGTACACCTTGACATTAGGAACTGCTTACCATATGGGAAACAGAAGCACCAGTAAAGGAACCCAGAAAATATGGATTTTAGACTTGGCTCAGCTTCTAAGTAACTGTAGGACTTTGAGCAAACCAACTGCCCTCTTTGGGACTCAGTTTCCTAATCCATAAACAGGAAAATACTTTGCATCCCCACTGGTTATGTACATTAATAAGAATAAATATATGTGAGGTGATATAGAGACAGATATATATAGATACACATACACATATATGAGGTCCTCATAAGAAAAACTATAAATATGTTAGAGATTTACTTATATTCAATAGGTGCTTGCTGATGTTTTCTGAATAAATGGACGAATAACCCAAAATTATAACAAGACTCACATTATAACCAGTGTCCCTCTCCACATTTCAGAATCCCCAGCTAGTGTATCTACCAGATCTTTGAAGGCCACCTCTCCCTGCAGGAAGCTGAAACCAGCTTGCCCATGTCTTAACAACCAACTCACCAAGCCTGCACACTTCCCTCCCAGCTGGCCTTACATTCTCCCAACCTGCTGGCTCTGGCCTGACTTTCAGGGTCAGAATCTATCCCACTGTCCCTGCCCCAGCCCCTGGCCCAGCTCCCACTTTCAAACATGACATGAGACTGTCAAGCCCACAACCCTAGATCTCCATTTCCTTTGACACCAGATAGAAACAATTCATTCCCTTTTCCTAATTTTCCTGAAGCATGGGTCAAATGTAAGATGTGTGGACCAGGAGGTAGCATGTCTGCTCAGGGTCTCCTCTACCCATGACCTTCACCTGCAAAATGAGGCTCACATGGGCTCTTCCACTTCAGTGGGCTCTGGGGAACATCATAGAAAGTGATGGACTCAGAAGTTTCATTGAAAAACAGGAAGCACTCTATAAATTCCTTTGCTCTCATCACTCTTGTTAGTTTACTTGAGTGTGATCTCAGACTATGATCTCTAGAGGCCTAGGACTGGCCCGAGTAAATTTTTTCAGTACAATGCACACACACAGAGAGAAAAGCTTGATGATCCTTGTGGCTCCATTGTGATAAGCAAATGCATGTGATCTCCAGGACAAGGGTTGGGAGGGAAGTCGGGAAACCCTGGCTCCGCCAGTAAATTAAACGCATCACTTAACCTCTGGGCATTTTTCTTCCTCTGCACAATGAAGCTGACAAGCCACCCGCATTCCTCCTATTCACCAGGTTACCAGGAAGGCAAAGAATTTGAAAAGAAAAATATTGGAAAGGAAAAACAAGTAGAAATGTAGTATTCAATGAGCACGAGAGTTGAGAAAGAAGACATGGAAAGAAAAATGACCAGGGAAAAGAAACATAAAAGAGAGGGAGAGCGAGCATTTGGGTGAAATGGGAGGCTCTTGAGAAGGCAAAGATGGAATGCCATGGAAGTTCCCAGTACAGAAAATGTCCCCCAAGTGGAGAGTCACCCTAGAGTAGAAGATTTACCACCAAGGCATCAGAAGTTCAACTCCATTGGAGAAAAGGAAATCAAGTCTGTCCCTCCCCTGAGGCTGCATGAGCACATACCAGAGGAACTGAGACTCACTGATGCTTGTACAAATCAGCTCAAAGCAAGACAGATGAGGAATTAATAGGTCCACTAACCGTAAAAAAATGTGTAATGTCCCTAGAGAGACCCTGGCCAGGCCACATGCTGGCCCATGCAGTCCAATTCAGGGTGCTCCACTTTAAGGGAAACATTCAGACTAAAGAGTTCCCAAAGTGTAACCGTGCAGAAACTCCACATCTTTAACATGACCCTTACTCCTTTCTGTCATCTACCACCTTCCTTAATCATTAAGCCCTTAGGACATCAGATTCTGGTCAGTATCAAACTGTCTTAAGCACAATCTGTTGACCACAGAAACAGAGTTTGGTCAAACTAGAGATAGTATCTGGATTTCAGTTGTGTTTCAGCCCCAGGCCCATGAAAGTGGAAAGACCCTACAGACCACACCCTTGTGAAAGAAAACAGTGCCATGGGTGACATCAGGACCTGATACAATGATCAACTACTCCCTACCCTGGCCCCAACCAATCAGTAGAGCCCAGGACCCCAATTCCTTTAACCACCATGATTAATGATTTTCCCCCTGTATAACCCATCTCCGGGGAGCCAGGTCTTTTAGCACTAATTTAATTGAAACACTGGACTTGGCACCATTTCCTCAATTAATAAACTTCTACTTTCTTTGCTGCAAACTCCTATTTGCGTTTGATTGGACTTTGATGTGCGCAGATGAAAGAACCCCCTTTAGACCAGTAACAAAAGGGTGGCAGGGTATGCTGAAGAAGGGCTCTGAAGTCTGAAAGAATTTCCCTAAATAAGATTTGGGGAGCAACTGAGAAGCAAAGGCTTTCCTAGAATCAGAAGAAAGCTTTAAACATTACCTAGCCCAACCTTCCCAACTGAGGAATCCAGGTACACCTTTGCTGAGCAATTATCCAGCTACTGCATAAACACTTTCAGCAGTGGAGACCTCATTACTTTATAAGCAAGTTCATCTCATCATGTGGACAGGATTAAACTCTTCTCTCTCCAATTAACCCCAATTTAACTTCCTCCTGGCTTCCATCTACGCTCTGGGGGGATACAGACTAAGTCTAAACACCTTTTCACCTACCCACACTTCAGACAACTGAAGCTGGTCTTGATGACTTGCACTGGATCTTCCCACAGACGCTCCTGGGAGGGGGACACATTTTCAGCTTACCCCTGAGAGCCCACTGTCCAGCTCCCTCCCATGCCCCTTTCCTGGGTATCTGGCCAGCTTTGACCTCAGACTGACATGGGACACTGACTGCTGCTCCCGCCTGGCTCAGGGCATCTCACCCTGTGTTTGCTTTCCAACTAGGTCCTGGCCTCCTGCCACAGTTTGGGAAAACTCTGGTCCATCTGTTAGTTTCAGCTTTGCTGCTCTGCCCAGTGCTGGAGGGCTTGTCATGAACATGCTCCATGATGAGGCTGAAAAATGAGTCCCACATTCATGCCACTTAATGGAAAACAGCTGTTCGTTTGACTGTAGGCCTTCTAATAAAAATGGAATCTAGAATATTCAATAGGCATTAAATACCTTTTCTAACACCTCATATGACAGATGAGGAAATAGAGGTCCAAAGAGGTAAGATGATCCACTCAGGGAAACAGCCGAGAAGATGAACATGAACTCTAACCTATGATTTTCCAGTCCACATTCTTTCTATGGTGGTTAAGAGGAAGCAAGACTACATGGGGGCTCTCTTTTTAAGACATTTTGGAGTAAATTTTGCATGTTTGCATGTATGTGTACAAGTCTTTGACTCAACAAACATTCACTAGATACCTACTGTGTACTTTGTAAAGGTTCTCAGTAAGATTTCAAACTTCCCATAGGGATCTACATCTTGGTATGTGTGTGAATTGATTTTTTCATGCATGCAAACATTCACCCGGCAAGGATAACTGAACACCCTTACCACTATGTACACACTGGTGCAAGTGAAAACGAAGCACAGTCCATTACCCCAGGCATTCTCTGTCTAGCAGGGACAATTCTCAAATGTTAATGTGACAAAGCCAAATACTAGGCACTGTGGCACTTCATTAAGCCAGATACTTAATTAAGTTGGGTGACAGTGATGGTGGCCATGTCCACAATTGTGGCAGCTGCTGGTCCTGGTGGTTTAAAAAGACCTCAGGAAGAGCGAGCTTCCAAGCTGAATCTTGAAGGCTGATATGAATTGATCAGGCAGAACAGTGGAGAGAGGTGTGTGTGCAAAGACAAGAAGGCAGGCGAGAGCCTAATCCTGCAGGTAGAGAGGCTGGAGCCAGGAGTTAACAAGGCTGATACAGTGCAAGAGGCAGACAGGTGAGTGAGGTACGGAAGCCCTTCTGTATCATGCTAAGCAGTTTGATTTCACCCTAAAGGCAATAGGATTCAGTGAAAGAATGTAGAGAGAGAATAAACAGGATCAGATAAGAATTTTAGAAGGAAAGCTCTGACAGTGAAGGATGAACTGGAAGGTGGTGAGGCCAGAAGCAGGGAAGAAACCAGGGTTGAACCTGATGGTTCCTGCCCGCACACACTTAGTTTTAAAGTCTGAAATATAAGGGGGAAAGGGATTGTTTTTCATGCACATCTCTTATGGCATGGGACAATTTCCCCAAAGTTTTGCAGAATGACATCACCTTCATCATTCTCCACAGTGACTGGATGGCACAAGAGTGATGCCAGCCGTGGCATCATGACCAATGGTGATGTGTAGGACCTCAAACAGAGCAGCCGCTCAGTAAGTGGTGCCTGAATGCATGAGCCACATATATCAAAAAGAGATGGAGGTAGACAAGCTCTAAACAAAGTAAGGTCAGGGTCCCAGAAGCATGAATAAGTCCAAGCAAGGCAACAGGTGAGAAATAAGACACACCAAAGTTCCAGGTGGGAAGGGGTTAAAGACACCAGTTCTCCCAAGAATGGAGGGTTAAAGGCACAGACAGAATAGGAAACCAGTAAAGGAGCCAGCACCTGTCTCAGTTGGGGTAGTCCATACAGTGCCCTTGCTGAGAATCCAGGAAAGATGCTCCCTCTGGCCAGACAGACAACAAGCAGGACACAAGCAGTGGAGTTTGCAGCAGGGTTCCCACCCGTGAATGGCCAAAGCCCATGTATGCATGTGGAAGGGCACGTGCGAGCAGTTAAGGAGAAACATCGGTGGGAGAGGGGAATGTGTGGGTGAGGAGGAGGCAGATCCTGACAAGCAAGGGCTATTTAAAGCTGGGCAAATCCCATCCGTGTGGTATAGAGCCATTCCTACTGGGAGTGTACAGTCAAACGATGAATGATAAAGAGGATGAGGTCGGAAGCCTAAAATAACAATTTCCTTAAAGGGGAACAGTTCATCTAGGCAAGTTTGAGCCTTCTTAGAACTAAAGGATTCTGACATTATCACCCAGTTCCCAGGAAAGCCTGATCTTTTTTTCCTCCAAGATAACTTTTCTGAAAATCAAAAGCACCTGACTGCCAGCATGCTACTTAGAATGACCCCAACTAGGCATCTTCCACTGAGTCCACGACCCACAGAGGAACTGGCAATTTTCGCAAAATTTATGAGGTTCTGCTTCAAGCCACAAACGAGCAACAGGACTGCAGTTGCATTAGAGGAGGTTCTCAGTTATAAAGACATGATATTAAAGCATTTCTCTATGTTTGTATTAACACTAAACTAAGGCCAACAAAAGCAAGGTTTGTAGCATCAATTACCATCTTCTAGGCCCTCCAAATGGGCCTTGAATATGAGTTACCATGAGCTAGAAAAAAACGTTCAAAGGAATGAACAGAGGCCAACGTGTCAGCCCCATCTCCAAATTTCTGGGCCACGGCTGTTTTAAATTAGATTCTCAGTGCTGATTCCATGAAACTCTTGGCTTAGTTCTCCAATGGAAAAGTTATTTTTATGCTCTGAGCCACAGACATTTATATGGAGGCACATCCATAATTCCAATTATGTTTTGTTTTCATGATGCTCTTTTCCTCTATTTAAGAACAGTGATAGCTATCATTATCATTTCTGATAAGACACTTGCAAAAAGCTCTGGGCCAAGTACAGATTACACAGGGCCCAGATAAATGAATATAAAATAGGCAGATTTTAGGTCTTGGGAAATCCTCAAGGAATACCTTCAGTTCTTCTACTCACCATGGCTGCCTCTTCTTTTTCAATTCCCTACCCACCCACTACCCCTCAATCATTGCTCAGGGCCTTAACGATCCCTCCTGGGGAAACCTAGTCCCAGAAGTCATTCTGTTATTTACTCCTTATATTTGCTCTCTGGGGGTCTCTGCATTTAAAATGTTATCTTCAATAATAAAGAGTTTTTATCTTCTTAAAGGAAAGAGCGCCAACTAATAGAGCAAAGAGATATTTCTGGTTAAGAAGAGCACGGTTCTTAAGTAACAACATAGTTATTCAATTGAACGGTTTGATCAAAGTCTAGGAGGGGCTACTAAGAGGTGGTATAGAAACAAAACCAAAATGGTGGTCCAAAGCTTTCAGGAAATTCATCCAAGAGAAATCTAAATTGATTATCAAGAAAACATAAGATATCAGGAGGTGTACTTATGGCCTCTTTCTAGATGTCTCACTGATTAGACCTTCTGAAGCACAATGCTGGTTTGAAAGAAAGAGCAGGGGAGGGGAGATGATGGGAGGAAACTACATTTGTGAGCCTTAACATATGCCACATATTTGATCCATGTTATTCCCTCTTATCACATTTAATCTTCAAAACAGTTTTTGGGGGTAGGTTTCATTATTATTGTATTATAGAGAAGGAAATTTAGCCTCAGAGATTTGAAGCAACTTGCCCAAGGCCACTGCTATAGTCTGAATGTTTGTGTCCCCTTCAAATTCATGTTGAAATCTTAACCCCCCAGGTATTAGGGTATTAGGGTATTAGGAGGTGGGGCCTTGAGGAAGTGATTAGATCTTGAGAGTAGAGCCCTCATGAATGGGATTTGTGCATTTATAAGAGGCCACAGAGCGCTAGCTCACCCCGTCCACCATGTGAGCACACAGAGAGAAGACAGATGTCTGCAACCAAGAAGAGGGTCCTCACCAGAACAATGCCAGTACCCTCATCTTGGACTTCCAGTCTTCAGAACTGTGACAAATCAATTTTTGTTGTTTATAAGCTACCCAGTCTGTGGTACTTTCTGACAGTAGCCTGAAGACACGAAGATAGCCACACATCTAGTTAGTGGCAAAGCTTGGATTCAAACCTAGATCTTCCTGACTCCAAAGTCCACTTCTTTTCCATTATCACATAGGGCTGATGTGAGGGCCAGAGGAGAAGGCCAAGGACGATAGCTGGTTTGGTTTCCTTAAAAGAACAGGGTTTTTGAGGAGGGTATGGGAAAGATATATGTTTGTATAGATTTTTTTATATATTATAAACAGGTTTTGCTGATATCAATCAACATTCCCAGAGATGCTGTCAACCACTGGTAGGAAATCACCTGTTGAATGTAAACCTCTCTGTACTATTAGAGACACATGTAAACACACAGGCAAGCAGAGAGGGAATATTATCTCCATGACCAAAGGAAACAGGATTCTCTCCTCAGAGGCTTTTCTTTTCAACATGAATGTGAATGAGGATTCTGGTTGGTCATGAAAAGGTTTTAATCTACCACAGAGAATCTAAAGGACAGCATTTAGGGACTGGAGCAATGTGTTTGGGAAATTCAGAACTCTTCTAGACTAAGAACAGAAACCCAAATTCATCAATAAGCATTAATGAAATAGGGTTGTCAAAAACCTGACACACATACCCTCTTAAGCAGTTCAGATAATTTTACAATAAATTATACCAAATTTTAAGGAACAGTCTTTATCCCTTACAAACTGTTCAAGAAAAATATACATTAAAGAGGAAAAGCTACCCAACCTTTTAATCAGGCTAATATAAACTTGACACTAAATAATATAATAATCTTAAAAAGATTTTTTTTTCTTTATTGATTTTAGAAAGAGAGGAAGGGAGAGGGAAAGACAGAAACATTGTTCAGAGAGAACATTGACTGGCCGCCTCCTACATGCCCCCCACTGGGGATTTGGCCCACAACCTAGGCATGTGCCCTGACCAGGAATCGAACTGGCGACCTCTTGGTGCATGGGTCGACGCTCAACCATTGAGCCACACCGGCCGGGCAAGAATAATGTTTTTAAAGAGAAAATTATAGACCAATTGTTTCACTTATGAACATTTACACAACTCCTAAATAAAGTAAGTATTAGCAAATTATATTCCACAAAATAAAAGAACATATTTGTATATGTATATATATGCAAGTATGTCTCAACATAATTAAATATACTCATATTTATTACATTTTAATATTAAGAAAGAAAATATATGATCATCTCATATAATTTACCTTAAGGCATTACAAAAAATCAACATTCAGTCATGATAAAAATTTTAACTTGTTAAACAATATTAACACAGGAAAAGTCCTTAATTTTATAAAGAATATATACCAAAACCTTAAGCAAACTTCATGCTTAATGAAGAAACTCTAAGAGCACTCGTTAAAGACAGTAAGAAGATAAGGGTGCCCACTGTTATTACTAAACATTGTACCAGAGGATCTATCCAATGCATTAATACAAGAAAAAGATATGAGTCAGAAGGAATAGAAAAAAGACAAATTAATGTTTTATGATTGTCTACCTAGAAAATTCAAGAATATCTACACATAGATTCTTAGATCTAGTATGAGAAATCAGATGGAATGCTGGATACAAGATCAAAATTCAAAAATCAGGAATGTCTTTATGGGCCAGTAAATAACCAGTTTGAAAATATAATAAGAATAAAAGATATGTAAAATATCAACAAAACCTATTGGAGATAAATACAGCAAAAGTTGTGTTAGGACATTTATAGGGGAACTCAACAGTCATTCACCTGAATAAAAGAAGACCTGATACTGTAAAGATGTCAGTTCTCCTGGAATATAAATTGAATGTAATTTTAATAAAATTCCCAACAGGGTATTTTGTGTGTTTGTGTGTGTGTGTGTGTATGCATGCATGCATACGTGTACACTAGACAAACTAACGTTTAGATGAACTAGTAAAAACCAAGAAAGCCAAAAAATCCTGAAAAAATATAAAAGTAATCATAATAGTTAATAATTATTGTGTGCTTCTTTATATGGTAGGCACTATTCTAACATTATCTCCTCACAATTATCCTTAAAGTTTATACCATGATCTATTTTACAGACCAGGAAACTGAGAGTAATTAGGTAACTTGCCCAAAGTAACTTGATACTCAGGAGTTGCAATAGATGCAGGATGATAAGGGTGTAGTATCTTCCAAGTACTGAGGAGAAAATAATTGTGAGTCCAGAATTTTACACTCAGTCAAACTCGCATTTGTAAGAGCAAAATAGAGACATTTTCTGGAATACAAATACTTTAAAGTCTACCAAAGACCTTTTATGAAAGAACTTCTAACTTTATGTTGACATGAAGAAAAATGAACTCAGAAGGAAGGAGTGGGTTCATAAGTAGCAGCCTCCAAAATACGTTGAATGAAACAAAACAGTGTAAAGTAGGTGAGAAAATTGGGACTCAATGAAAAGTATAGGTAGGAAATAAAAGGTATATAACAATATTATTAGTTATCAAAAAATAGAGGCCATAAAGTCCTATACCTATGCTAGAAGTGGGCCACTGACTTGGCTCTGTGCTTCCTTTTGGCCAAATAAGAAATGGGAACCGTCAACTAAAGGATTCATAGCATCCACAAAACAAAACAAACAAGTTGCTCACAAGAACTTTTCTTGGCACTGTAACCAGAAAGACATTTCTCATATGGGAAATGTCTTTGACTCTTACAATTGACTCTTACAATTTTTTTTTCAATAAAGAGATGATTTAGATGCATCAGCCTTCTTGAAATCTCTTCCTTGTAGAATAGAAAAGATAAAGCTTCCTTCTGAAGGTGTATAATATGAATGATGAGGTGCTTTAGAAAGGCCCATCCTTCTGGGATATTTAGGTGTATTTCTGGAAGAGGACGGACAAGGTGACCTCTGGAGTCCTGGTTGCCTGTGAGGGCACAGGGTGGTACAGGATGTGGGCATTTTTTTTTCTCAGAGCTACCCCAGAATCACTCACACTGAATATGTTCACCTCCACTACACCAGTTCATCTTACCAACACATGGGATCACCCATATAGCCAATCTTCTTAAAAATAGTTTATTATTGTATTTTCACAGTAATAAGCATCAAGAAGCAATTAGCTTTCCTCCTCCTCCTTCTAGTTCCGTGGTAAATCCTTGACCTTCCTACTCTGACATTCCATATAACATGTTGGTAAATGGGAGCCTAGGAGCTTTCCCTAGGTCTTCCTACCCATCACACTCCCCTGACAATGCCAAGAACAGTGTAAGCCCATACTGGCAGAACTCTGAAGACATAATTTGCCTGATCTACTTAAACATCCTGCCTTCCACCAGGAATGCTCCAGAATCTCATGGGGTTCCTGGAACTCCAGGCTGGCTGGGAAGCCTCCAAGGAATGCTGATATTTATCGGTACAGCTGGCTCCCAAGGGAAGGTGAGCTACCTCTGGCTAAGTCTGGAGCAATTCCCAAGAACTTTCAAAGAGAAGTGAGAGTGGAAGAAAAGAAAAAGAAAAAGAGAAGTGACAGTGGGAGATGGGAGAGATGGGAGACAGAGGCATTTACAATTAATCAAATTATCAGTTATTAAAGCACAAAATACTCTCCCTCTTCCTTTTTCTTATAATTAAAATAATGATAATAATACATGTGCAGGGAGATTGTAGAGAGTAGGGTTGAGATGCATAGACTTTGGCCACTGATCTGAATTCAACTGGCACATAGTGGCTATGCGACCTTGGCAGGTTACCCCTGATTCTACTTTCTGAATCTTATATCATGAGAATAATAATAATGGTACATACCTCAAAGAGTTTTTAAATGAAAAACCATATGTATGTGCTTTATACTCAATAAATCTTAGCTGTTACTATTGTAAAAAGTTAAGAAATGCAGGTAAGCACAAAGAAAATCAAAAGCACCTATAGTCACACCATCCATTTCACTGCATATAATTCTAATATTTTTGGATGTATTTTTAAAGAGTGAGATTACAGTGCTTTCTATTTCATAGCCTGCTTTTAACATTTAACACCATACCCTAAGCATGTCCTATATAATTCAGTATTCTTGTACAATATGATTTTAAAAGTCCACATCCTTTTCCTTCGGATTATTTTACCTCTTAATGACACTTGCCCTCCTTCCTCTCTGCAGGCTCCACACTTCATGTATTTACATCTCATCTGACCCATTCAGATGGATCACTTTCTGCTTTCCATTCGGCTTGCTGGAGATGCAACCTTCATCTCACCATCCAGAACGCCTGCTCCTTAGGTAAGGGACACATTGCTAGCACTCATTTTATCCCCAGTGTCCAGAGCAGCCTATTTGGGGCTGCACAGTAAACCCTTGTGACTGATGGCAAACCACCCAGTTTAACAAGATTCAATGAAGCATTTGTGAAAAGACTGAACAAGGTAGAAGGCGAGTTCTCTCCAAAAAGCAAAAGGTTGATTTCTGGGGCACTGAATACACAATTAAAAATTCTCAGGAAGAGGAAGAGGCTGAAGATTTTTATCTGAGTGCATTGTTTATGTGTGTGTGTGTGTGTGTGTGTGTGTGTGTGTGTGTGTTTACTGATTTTTAGAGAGAGAGGAAGGGAGAAGGAGAGAGAGAGAGAAGCATCAATCGGTTGCCTCCAGTACATACCCTGACCAGGGACCACACCCAAAACCTGGGTACGTGGTGCCCTGAACAGGAATCAAACCAGCAACCTTTTGGTGCATGGGACAACACTCAACCAACTGAGCCACACCAGCCAGGGCTGAGTGCATTGTTTTTCTAAGTAACAGGGCAAAACAAGTTAAAAACTTATGGGCTTTCTTTCTGAATGGAAGTCACAACACTTCCTTATCAATGACACATTGAGACCACAGTAAAACTTTACTACGTCATACAAATGGGAAATAAACTCGATCAGCAGAGAAAAGGGAATTACATCATTTTTTAAATAAAGGAGTTATTTCCAATGAATTCCATTTTTTAAAAAAACTCTTCTTTTCCAAATAGTTCAATATACCTTGACCTGTTCCAATGGGTTGTTCAGAACCTGATCTAGTACATATGTTACCACCACATCTATTGTTTGTATAGAAATGGGAATGGCTAAAGTTCTTCAAAAGTGTGTTCTCCCTATAAACAACAAAAACTTCAACACCCCCTAGGATCATGCTCACTCCTTAGGAAAGATTTTCCTTCCTAGGTCATGTGGAAGCAAGCCCCAGCTCAGACTGCCCCCTGCTGCTCCAGTTCTGAGTGGGCAGAGGCTTGCAATATCAACCCAGATCAACCCTTCCCCCCAAAAACTCCAGATTCCAGACTTGATCTGTCCAGACCCATCTGAGAATTAACAAGTTCCTTCTAAGCACCCAGAGAACTAGGCCTGTCATGGAAACACTGATTCAACCGTAATGAGAACCGACATAAAACCACACAAATGAACTAAACATTCTTCCATCCAATCGGAGTCAAGTTGAAGCAACAGCCTCAGGAGTAAAAGAAGTGAGTCTGTTTTTATTTTGTGGTCCTGCTCATTTCAGCCTATTCCACTGCCTTGTTTTTATAACTTCTGTTTATGAGAAAGTTGGAGTGGGGGAGTTGGGAGAGAGACTGAGAGCTAGCAGGAGGGGAGAGAAACGCAGAGGGAATATGCCAGGGTGAGGAATGCCAACAAACACTGTGGTTTCTGTCTGGCAAATTAAAACTTCTAGCCCCAAGGAGGCCATAATGGTCTGTTTGGGGTAGTCTGAGAACAAGCTACACTGAGCTCCCATCTCCCACTAAAACGGTTAAGTGTGGAATGAAGTCTTCACCTTCCAAAGAATACTTTGTCTTTCTTCTCTTTCTTTATTTTTTCTTGAGTTCTTTTTTTTTCTTTTTTCTTTCAGAATTAGAAAGGCTAATTACATGAAGTATCATTATTATTGAAAAAGAGCAGAGTCGAAGAAGTTTTTTAAAAGGTGCCCAACCAATAGAAACAGTAAAATCCTAAGAAGGAATATAGTGTATTTAATTTTCCTTTGGACGCACAAGGTACAGTTTGTGGGTCCAAGGAACCCAACACCAAATCCCAGTGACGGTCATTCCCGCAGGAAACGTCAGGGCCAGTGTGCAGGGCACTGTGGCTGTCGCCCGCTGGCCTGGGTCATCGCCTTTTGAGGCTGCAGAGGGCACGGGACTGGAGACACCGGCAGTGGCCGGAGCCTGGGGACAGCAGCCCCCCACGGAAAGGAGGGGCAGAAGCAGCGGCAGCACGAACAACGGGCGCCAGGGCAAAGGGAGGTGAGAGTCGGGGAGCCCCCGAGAGAGGCCGGAGGCCGGTGGCCCAGGTCGGAGGGCCAGCACCGTGAAGGTTTGCACAGCCCCGGCCCCGCCCTCAGAACCGAGCCTGGAGTCTTTTCTTTGCTCAAGTTTTCTTTCTCTTTAGAGCCGGACCCAGGTCACAGTAGCCCCGGAGCTGAGGTGCGGAGGGAAGCCCGTCGGGGCCACCCCGCGGGCCCTGGGCAGCTCTGGGGCAGCGAGGGTGGTCGAGGGGAGACGGGGCACAGCGCGCCCGGCCGCCCGGGAGATGCCCGCGACCCGGGGCGCGCGTGCTCCCCGCCCGCAACTTTCCCCCACCCTGGAGAGGGGGCTCCCCACGCCTCCCTGTCTGTCCCCTGGGGCTGGTCACTCACGGACAGCGCCGCTGGGGCTCCGACTCCGGCCGCCGCCATCCACACCAGGACGAGGCGTGGGAGGAAGAGGGAGGGAGGCGGAGGAGAAGGGGGCGGAGGGGCAGGAGGAGGAGGGCCTGGAGCCGACCCGAGGGGAGGGGAGGGGTGGAGCGGCCACTCCTCAAAGGCAATCCTGCCTCCCCCACCCCGCTCTGTCCCCTGCCGGATCCCCCTTCTCTCCTCACTCGCTTCCAGCCCTGGATCCCCCGAAGTTTTTCTGGTGTCTAATTCTCCATTACCTACCTTCTGTTCAGTCTCCAGCCCCCGAGGTAGGGGAGAGGGTGCTCCCTCCAGCAAAAGTGAGGGGCGAGGGGGGTTAGTATATGTTACCTTATATGCCCCCTTGAAGCAGATGGCTGGGACCCTTGGCAGGTCTAAAGCCAACCTGCATCCCGAGGACCTTGTCGTCATCTGAGTGATAAGATAATGGGGTGGGGGGACCCCTTTGTGGTCATGCTTTCCACTTTGCTTCATTGAGATTTTTTTTTTCTTTTGCTTGTGATTAGGGGAACCAAAGAATTAGTTTAGAAGCTACTGAGTGCTTCTTTTTCCTTCAGAAGTGGGACCTGCCCTGGTGGTAGAGTAAGATGAACTGCACAGATGAAACCTCACCTTCCTGGATGAATCAGTACTCTGGAGGAGGACAGGGGATGGCTTGGTGAAGGGCCAAGCTGTGTGGATGGGGCGGGAGATGCATCTTTACAGAGGCCTCCTGTGTGCTGCCTGCAGAGTGCAGATGAGAAGGGGAGTTGTCCTCTGAGAAGTTAGAGAGCAGCTTTTAGCCCTTACTCCATCACCTTCTGGCAGGTGATTCTGGGCAAATCGCTTGGCATCTCAGCCTCTTCCAAAAGTGGGGCTGCCTCGCTGGTAGTGAATCAGAATGAAGAGATCTGCCTGTGCCTTTTAACTTGGAAAGACATCCAACCCCAGGGTGGGAAGCTTGAACTGGGTTTGAGCAGACTCAGAAGAGAAAGGAGGGCATTCGGGGCCCTGGGTCACCGGGTGCTTCGGAGTCTGGCAAGACTTAGAGGAGGTGAGAAATGTTTGGATGGGAATGTGTAACTGGACATTAAGCAGAAAAAAAGGAAATCCATGAAAGTTTTTAAGCAAAGGAATATTTTGACCCAAGTGGTATGCTAGTCACTTTGTATTCCCAGAAGCTGGCAAACGGCAGGCACCAAAATCCTTGTGGCCTCAAAATGGTGATTGAGGAATATTGGTTGAGCAGTCTGAAGATGACCTGTCTGGAAAGAGAGGGCTCAAGAAGGGATTAGGAGGCCCTAGAGAACATCTCAAGCTGAAGTGCTCTGCCTGGATGGTAGGAAGGAAATGAGGGACTTCTGAATGCAAGACAAATGTGATTCTCTTTTAAATGCTCTTTCAGGTATTTGACTTTGGAGTTCCTTGTGGTGAAATGGAAAAGATAATTCAGTATCCTACTCAACCTCCAGCCAGGGTTTAGAACCTGTGCTGAGGAATATGAGGAAGGAAACATTCTGAGAGGGCACAGGAGTACCTGAAGTCACACAGCCAGGATCTAGTTAGGGTATTTTTATTCTCAGATAAAATTTCTAATTGTGTTTATCCTTAAGACACCCTAAACAAACGGTAAAAGGCATCGGGTCTGCCTCCCTTCCCCACTTCCTCCAGCTAGCTTCCCAGTGAGGGTCAAGGGTTGAGGAAGGGTAGGAGGGAGACTGGAGAACAAAAAGTCAACTCACTGATAACTTTTCAGAGACTCTTCTATGGAACTAGACAAGGTAGTAGGCCGAGTCAGGCTTCCTGTAAGGAGCTGAGAGAGGTGCAGAGCAGGAAGGACAAAGGAAGAGAAAGGCAGAGGAAGGGAAGAAAAAGAGGGGGCCTTGACCCTACGCCTTCTGGTTAAGCTCCAAACTGAACCTCCTATAACCTGTGTCCAGTTGGTGGGCCTCCTAAGGTGGCTAGCCCATCTCAGAAAATGCCACAGGTTACAAGTGGAGAAAGGACTGACTCTTACAGGAAACAAATAATTGACAAATAACAATCATCATTGCACTTAAACAGAGTTCTGAGTGCACCATTTTAATTCTGTCATCTTTTAATAAGCAGTATGCCCTTGATTATTAGGTAGCCCTTCTAGTGAATAAAATCGCTTTTGGAAACTTTTGACACTTCTGCAAAGCAAATAGGTCTATAATTTTCTAAAGACCAAATAGTTGGTTGAAAACCATTTATCTTTTGCCACCCCCTTCTGTGTGATTCAGCATTGCCCTAAAGGTTGCCACTTTCATGAATGCAGATTTATTTCTTATAACTCCATCACATATTTCCAAAGGATCCTTTCTTGGCATTTTCTCTTTGTATTAAAATCTGCTGGTAAACAGCTCAGCCTGGCCTCAATTAGCTAAGCCATGACAGCCAGTCATCAACAGCTGTGACCTCATTTTACTCCAGTTCCTACGCTTTTCCTTGCTCTACACTAAGTAGACCTTCAGATGATATCATTCTCCTTTTTATTAACAGGTCCCTTTCCTGGCAGCCCTGTCATGGAAACCATTTAGAACTTCCACACTGTTTAATAAGGGTTCTCCAAAGTGGCTACAGATACAACCCAGTAGATTATTGTGAAATGCCTCAAAACTCAAATCAGCTGAGGCTGTTGGGATCAATTAATATAAATTCAAACCAGTTTGCAGAAATGCCTGATGTGAAAGAGAATGTGGCTGGGAAAAGTGAGGACTTCAGAGTTAGGACAAGCTTAGCCCTAAAGGCTTGATTAAGAACATTCCTCTAAAAACTTTACAATTAAGTCTCTATTTATATTGCAACATTCATTCAAGACAGCATGAAGGCTTTTGAAAAACCACATTCAAAAAAAAAAGATTACAGTGTACAAATGGCTTCAACAAAAGTGAAAATTAAACAGGGAAAAAAAAAAATCACCATCTTAGGGCCATGATATATTCTGGCCTGATATCTGAAGTACACACTCTCTTTAAACAACCTTTTCCATCAGGAAACCTGAACACTCTTTGGATAAGACATTTCCAGACATAAATAAAAAGCCATAGCTTCACGCCCTGGCCGGTTTGGCTCAGCAGTTAGAGCATCGGCCTGCGGTCCAGAGAGACCCGGGTTCGGTTCCCGCTAAGGGCATGTACCTCGGTTGCAGTTTGTCCCCAGCCCTGGTTGGTCGTGCGGGTGGCAGCCACTCGATGTGTCCCTTTCACGTCGATGTTTCTCTCTCTCTCTCTCTCTTCCTCTCTCTCCCTCCCACTCTATCTGAACAAAAAATGAAAAAATGTCCTCGGGTGAGGATAAAAAAAAAAAAAGCCATAGCTTCACAAAGAATGCCAACTGAAATCAATGATATTTAGGGGGATGATCACTTAATTCAGAATCACCCATGATTGGCTATCCTTTGTCCTGGAAATGGGACACTTTTAGGTGTGGCTCGAGCTACAGTGACTATTGCTATTGGCCAGTCCCTTGGCCTGCTCTCTAAAATGTCTCCAATTAGTATTTACTGAACACCTACTATGTACAAGGCATTCTGCAAGGCACTGTGGGGAGTAAGGATAAGACATGGTTCTTACCTCACACATCTGTAGTTACTTAGGGAGATGGCATACATGAAAATGACTACATGAGATATGTTGACAGTTTAACATAACAGAAGTATCCTAAAGATATACAGGAATGCATAAGAGAGGAAGAATATTCTTTAGAATCTGAGCAAGATGTGACTGACATCTTGTTTTTTGCTAGTTAACTGTGTTGATTCTATTTGTGGACCTATGTGGTGTCATCACTTGGCTATTCCACTGATGTTTAGGGAGCAGTGGGGTTGAGTTCAGAGATCATTAAAGTCCTGAAAAAAACAAACACAAAGGTTCTAAGTGGGGGAGATGCCTTTTGAGGCCCCTACACCTGCAAAGCAGACAATAGCCTCCATCATGCTTTCACCTAGGAGTCAATTCTTCTAATCCTCTCCTTATGAAAACAGTTATTCTAATGCTCTATAACCTTTTCTTTCAGATTTCAAAGAGCCATAATGGGTTTTCCTGCTCTAATGCTTTGACTGCCAGTTAATTTCCTAATTTGGAGCTAATTACTAAACTCCTTAAAAATTTAAAGCATGGGTAACCACTTACTGACAAGCTTTCCATTTATCACCATGGTATCTGAGGACATGGCCCTTACCCAAGAACAGAAGCTTTCTCTTCTATCACAGAACAAACTAGTCCTTGTCAGTGTGGCTCTGGCAGATGGTTTCTTAGCCATCATCTTAACAAGTTCAAGTTACAGAGTTTGAAGCCTTTCAAGAGCTGGGAGCAACTTCCAGGGTTAATGCTTCAAAAAACAAAACTATAAACTGCCTATTTTTCTCTCGGGATTTTTATTATAAAAAGGGCTTTAATTAATGGTCATTTGGCAAGAGCCTTTTGCTCTGACTTTTTTGGTCACTTTCTTAGCTAATTGATTCCTCATTTTATTTATTTTCTCTCACTTTTTTTGTTTGGAAATAATGCAGCTGAGTTTTTGTTTTATTTTAATGGATAATGAACTGGAAAAGTGTTCATGTTGTTAAAAAGTATGTTAGCTGAACTGATAGAGTTAGTTTCTTACTAAAAGCAATGGAAAATCCAATTTTATCAGCTTTGAAAAGTGCGCAGTATTGCTTGTAACAACATAATGGTGGGGGGAGGGGTAATGTTTAAAAATGCTATCACAAGACACATGCTGTTTATTACAGCTTCTCAAGCTGTACCTGGAAGGTCTTATCCTTTCACCCAGTCCTGCTTTATAACATAATGTAAACAGTGCCCTCTGGAGTTGTGCAGCCAGCTAACCTATACCCCCATCCTATTACAGAACCTTTTTTTCCCCTCATCTGGAATTTCTTATAATCCGGACTTTAATTAAAAACAAATATTTTATATATGCATGAAAAACACAGGAATAAACAAAAATGTTACTAGTTGGATCTCTATAAATGGAGATGTGTGCACTTGATACTTTTCCTCATTTTCCAAACTTTCAACCAAGAACCTGTAGTATATAATCAAAAAAGTAGAAAATGTCATTTCACTATGTTCTCAAAATCCCACCTTCTCCAGGATGCAGTGCATGTCACTTAAAAGTCCTTTTTCACCCTGGCCGGTTTTGCTCAGTGGTTAGAGCGTCTACCCATGAGTCGCGGGTTCGATTCCAGATCGTGCGGGAGGCAACCAGTTGATGTGTTCCTCTCACGTCAATGTTTCTTTCTCTCTCTCTTCCCCTCTCTCTCCCTCTTACTCTATCTGAAGATAAACAGAAAAATGTCCTCAGGTGAGGATTGAAAAAAGTCCTTTTTCTTTTTTTGCTTTCACTCCTACGTGGACTTCAGTCAAATGAGTCCCTACTCTATGCCTAGACTGAGAATGACCTCACATTTTGCTTTCCAAGCTACAGAGGACTAGACAGATAATAGACACGTCTTTGCAAGGTGGGCTGCGATGGCAAGCAGAGGGACAGGACAGTCACTGGAAGGGCTTGTGCAGTGCGAGAGGGTTGTTTTAAGAGTGGGAGACACTGTCCGGTTGGTGTGGCTCAGTGGTTGAGCATCGACCCATGCACCAAGAGGTTACCGGTTCAATTCCCGGTCAGGACACAGGCCCAGGTTGTGGGCCTGATCCTGTGGGGGAAATGCAAGAGGAGAGGCCAGTCGATGTTCTCTCTCATCGATGTTTCTATCTCTGTCTCCCTCTCATTTCCTCTCTCTCTAAAATCAATAAAGAAAAAAAAATTTTTTTTAAAAGAGTAGGAGACACTGATGCCCAGGATGGTGTGAAGAAGGGAGATCCCAGGATGGCAGCAGTACCTAGAGAGCAGGTCAGCCTGGAACAGGTCAAAGGGCTCTAGGAGAAACTTCTTGAAGAAGATGAGGTTGGCTGAACACCCAATTGAATCTGACCACACTGAGAGGAGAGTTATACTCCTAGAAGAGAATTTAGGAATAAAGTAACATAGAAAACATGGTAAGTAAAAAAATTTTAAAGACAATCCTTAACTCCAGGGATAAACAGAGTTGTAAAGGAAAGGAAAAGTAATCATAGTACATTATATGACTCAGCTATGAACAGCACTTGAATAATAAAGTATGTACTGAATATTGACCTAATCAAAATGTTGATGTAACTAGTTTGAAGACAGGAAAAGAGAGAGAAAATCTAGATGTGTATGCGTGGTGGGGAGGACGAGGCAGCTGAAACACAGGCAAACCCTCATCTTCCAAGTGTGAAGTCAACTGCTAATGCCCACCAGGAAAACATAGGTAACATGCTTTTGGGAACCAGGGAGACAGACACCAAAACTGAGTGCAAGTGGTTCTGGGGAGCATGAAATGGAGAGATGGGAAGAATCAGAACTGTTTTTGTTGGTTTGTTTTACTTTGTTTTTTCTTTGTAATAAGTACTTTAGAACAGCTTGACTAGAACTAAGTTCATAACTTTGGTAAAAATATAGCAATTTAATTTGAAAAAAGTGTAGCTTTTATGTATCATCTCTCACTGGCTGCTCTGAGACAATCCAGGGCAGGACAGACAACCTATGACCGTCTGTAATTACGCATTTATGTGATCACTTTGTTGTCTCACTAGCGGGCTGGAAGCTTCAAAGGCAGTCACCATGCCTGTTTTGCTTATCACCGTCTCCTTAGGACTGAGCACACAGCAGGCACTCAACACATACTCGTTGAATGAATGATGAAATGGATGAGACAGGTTTAGAAGTCAGCACTCACCATTTTTTACAAAGATATGCATAACTGAAGTATTTACAGGCAAAATGGGCCAATATCTGGAAACTGCCTTAAAATACTCCAGGAAAAAGGAAGTGTGGAAATAAGATAAAACAAGATTGATAAATGTTCTTAACAAGCGATGGGGAGATAAGCGTTTGCATTCATCTCTCTACTTTTGTGTATGCTGGAAAACTCCTTTAAAAAAAAGAAATAAAATTTGTACAGAAAGAGGACTAAAATGAAGGGGCAGCATTATGCATAAATATATTAAATTCAGAGTTCAGTAATTAGGAAGGTTTGTGTAACAGGGAATATGTAAATAAAAATGAAGCATTGAGGAAGGAAAAAAAGCATGTCAAAGGCAAACATTGTGCCAGCCCATTAGCCCAAGAAGCTAACTAAAAGCTGATTAAAAGAAGGGGTGAGGGCTACTTAATGAAGACATGGAAAGGGAGAATTGAGTGAAGTAATGGAGTTACTGAGAAATTAAATATTTTATCCTCCAGATATATGGAACCTGAGGAACAGAACTGAATGCCCCAACTGAAAGGCTCATACTACAGTATGAATAATCCAGGCTCTGGAATCAGACGAGCCTGGTTGAATCCTGGCTCAACAAGTACTAGCTGTATAACTGTGGACAAGTTGCTCAGCCTCTCTGAGCCTTAGTTTTCTGTCTGTAAAATGGGGATAGGGACAGCATGAATGAGAAACAGTTATTGGAGGTTTAAATGAAAGACTAAATGTCAAGTCTTACCAATGCCTGACTATGGTAACTGGTTAATAAATGATGGTTGTTATAGGCCTTGGGAAGGGATTCTGCCAAAAGGGCAGACATCATATCAGTTAAGTTAAAAAGAGATAATTGTGCCAGGAAACCAACTGCACCCTTTAAAGTCCTGCCCTGTCCCTCAGCCCTAGGAAACCTTCCAGGGTGCACTGACCTCACAGAACGGCCAAACAGTCCACAAGTCCTGCCTGCGGTTCTACAGGGCCACACACCATGCAGGATATCAGGGTGGCTGGTCTGGGAGCTCTGGCAGCTCACAGCTGATGGGAGACACAGACCTCAGCCACCAAAGCAAAGAGGGAAACAATCCTAAGATTCACATTGTCTGAGAGAAAAACAGGCCCATCATGCACAAAAAGTAAGTCTTTTCCTGACCTAGAGATCTGAGGGTTTTCATAAAGGTAGAGAGACAGTACACTGGATGAATGGAAAAGAATGAAGAGAAAGTGAGAAAGCCCGGCTGGAGTGGCTCAGTTGGTTGAGTATCAGCCTGTGCACCTTTGGTTTGATCAATGTCTCTCTCGCTCTGTCTCTTTAAGCATGTCCTCAGGTGAACATTTAAAAGAGAGAGCAAGAGAGAGAGGGTCAGCTGTACCTGTCTCACATGCACACACCACTGCTAGATGGTGCCCAACAGGCAATGAACAGCCATGTGAAGGCTTTCCATCAGGTTTTATGCTTTAGAAAGATGCTCTGGTAAAAGGGGTGGGAGATCTGGAGTACAAGAAAGAGTATTCCAGGTATTAGGTAGCCAGGGCTCAAGTTAAGGTTATCAAGTGAGGAGCGGTTAGAATTAAGAGATACTGCAAAGGCAGGAAGATTCAATAAGATAACCAATAAGATGTGCAGAAGAATCAAAGGTGATTCCCACGTATTCAGCTTAAGTTACAACTAGGTAGCTAGCTGCTGATCCCTCAATCTTCTCTCTCAGTCTAGTTTGTTCAGGCCAAAATCCTTGGCTTCATTTCTAACTCCTCTCTTTCTCTCTCACTCCATATCCCAGTCAATCAACATTCATTCAACAAATATTCACTTAATGCCAGGCAATGTTCTAGGTACAGGGAATATAGCAGTGAAAAACCCAACAAGAACCCCTGCCTTCAGGGAGCTATATCTTCTAGAGGTGGAAACAGGCAATAAATAAGATAAATAGGTAAAACATACTGTTAAATTATGATAAGTATTGAGAAGTAAAATATAGCAGAGGAGAATAATAGAAATATAGAGGGAAGGTGCTGCAATGTCAGCAAATCCTATTAACTTTTTCTTCAAAATATATCCAAAAACAGACTTCACACAACTTCCACTGCTACCATGGTCTAGTCCACCATCATCTCTAAACAGCCTCCTATTATTTTGACAGCCCCCTGACTAGACTCTGCTTCCACCATTGCTCCCCTACAATCTATCATAGCGGCTAGCAATTCCATTAAAATGTAAGTCAGATGACATCCGTCCTTTGTTCCAAACCCTCCAAAGGAGGAATAGGAATAGACTAAAAATGCCAAGAGGATTATCAGGAAACACTGAAGGCCTGGAAGGGCTGGAAACCTTACCAATGGAGCTAATCAGCAAGGTTATTTGATGTTTCCCTCACAATGCATGGGGGCCTAGGCACAGCTGCAGGTAAAACAGCTGGTCCAGTTGACAGAGAACTGGAAATGGGCAGGTCACAGAACACATACTTGAAGGGCTAGGAAGAATGGACGCAGCTGACTCACCAAAGATCCCCAAGGCAGGATCCAAACACTTCCATTACTGTGAAGACTGTGCGTAACAACCTGCCTCTCTATGACATACAGCGCAGGATTTGGGGCAGAAACCAAGGGGCTGGCTCATGTGCTGAGCACAGAGAGAAGCCAGTGGTGAACTCTCAGGCAAACTACAGTAAAGCACTTTGGAGGGTGATTAGCAACTGCCTAGAGAAGAGGCTCAAGGAAGATGGAACTTCAGGCAGGAAGGGTGGGAGGTAGAGAGGAAGGGGTTTCGGAACGTCTCAGCTAATCTGGGGACTTGGACATGGAGTGAAATGGGCCTGTGCAAGCAACTCAGAAGAAAGGAACAATAAATATATTTAGGGCTGGGGAATGGACGTACAGGACAGACACCGGGAGGGATACAATGAAATGATACAATGTTTATAAAATAAACCAAGCAGAGCCTGAAAGGGCTCAGGGTCCTAGCTTGAAGTATAGTTCAAAGTACTTCTCAAGGCAAAACTCAAAGCCTTAATAAAGGATTAACCATACAATTATATTCCAATTTGGGGGATTAGAAAGATTATATCTAAATCAATTGGGATTTGGTAAATTTTGTAAAGCCTACTCTAATAGCTTTCAGTTTCCTTTATCAAATTTTCATAGAGAGACTGAAGGTTTGATATAAGTACGAATTTATTGACATCAATTTCCTTAAGCTATTATTCCAACACGGAGAGGGTACTAAAGAGCTGAAGACAACGATAATAAACCCACAAAATCTGAAGTTTGCAAGGCCCACTCTGAGAGAAAGAGAGAGAGAGAGAAAGAGAAGGAAAAGGTCTTCAAAAAGAATCTGGAAACTGCTTTCAATCATAGCAAGAAGTAATGAGTTTGACAATGTAAGCATTTTATCCAGAAACATATATCTATTCCATAGATACCAAATAGATTACCATATAATTGAGTTTGAAAATATACAAAATATCTGTTGTTCTTACATACTGAAATTAAAACCTAATTTTAAAAAGTGCACAGTAAAAACAGCGTAAGGAAACCTACAATATCCATGGTATGTGTATAGTTTTCCATTGTACTGTCAACATCAAATTGTGTATTTGCCTTACTGGTTACAAATATATTTTCAATGGTTCAAGGCCAT
Organism: Tadarida brasiliensis; assembly: GCA_030848825.1. Lineage (NCBI taxonomy): Eukaryota > Metazoa > Chordata > Mammalia > Chiroptera > Molossidae > Tadarida > Tadarida brasiliensis. Next base: position 46,522,727 of record CM061270.1, read on the forward strand.
TTACAACACTGACTAGTTCACTAGGTCCAACAACACTCCAGCTTCCTGAAGGCGGCCAGCACTGGACGTGGAGTCTCGGCCCTGCAGTTCCCTGCAGTTCCCTGCAGCAGTAGCAGTTCTGGAAAGAAGTCACCAACCAGCTATGTGTAAACTATCGACTCTTGTTCTTTTTAGAATTTCCCTGTGTAAAGAAAAATATCAACAGTAAGAATACAAACTTCAAGAAAAATATTAAACATAGTTTATTGACCAAGCTGTCTGGAAGCCATATTTCACTTTGAATAACTTTAGCTCATAAGAGGAGAAAAGCTGATAACCTTACATAGCTAACTTTTATTCACTAATCACAAAACACTGTTACTTTTAATTTTCCCCACTCTAAATTCATGGGCCCTTATCCTCCTGGGGGCTGAGGACAGGCAATAAAGAAAGAAAAGATAGCTATCTTGGATTTAACAAACTTCAAATATTCTTTTTGTTCCAAAGACAAGGGAGTTTATAATTTCATGAAACTGAATAAAAATGTTAGCCTAAACATATTTCTTTGTTGTTTAAATAAATATCTTTTAAAGGTCTTAACAGATCAAATGGCAATGATTTTTCTCTCAAAAGGAAGCTTGGACACTGGTTGAAAACAAGCTAGAGGGGAAGATGTCTTAACTTATTCCCAATTCCCTCACATAAGGACATTTGGACTTTCCAGTTTTGCATAACTTTTCTTCTTTCTGGAAAAGTTCACTTTTTAGAAAAACATTCTAATTAAATTCCTATACTTAACTATTAGATACAAATACATTCTTTTCATGTAAGTGGGAAATGTTTGCAGAATACAAACATTAAGAGCAAGATAATAGCAAGCAAATGGTTTCAGGATGTTTACTTGGTATCCAGTAGAGACAATGTCAACTCAGCCATAAGATAATGCTTTGGCAATGTGAATTACTAATGGACAGGGAGAGAAAAAACACAATAGAGATCATGGACTAATCAAAAGAAGGTTAACAATATATACTACAAAGTGAAGAAGGGTCTCTAACTCAGTGTTTTATAAATGACAGGTATTTTAAGGACTAGATTAAAAAGTTCTGAGAGGGCCTGAAAATGCCCTAACTTCTAAGGTAGCTACAATGAGTTCTGCTGTACTCAACATTAACCCTTCTCCAGTCAGAACAAAATGCCTTCTTTAGCTCTGGAGTCTGAAGTTTCCCTGCTACTTTCTTCCATATGTTAGGTGCTAAAACAGGCTTTCTCATACTGCTCATACTAATGTATGTACTTTCTACATGAGCTAGCTATTGCCCTGCTGCAATATCAAGAGGCCAAAAGGGTTAAGGAGGCATTCTTCAAGAGGACCTACCCCCACCCCCTACCTCTAAGCTCAAGTTTCCTGAAGCACAAGTAACTGGAGAACCATAATCAAAGCCACATTGGCTGGTTACAATCATCACAAGATGTCCCAGAAAAGCATCACAGACACTCCCTAAAGTAGCCAGAGGCCAATCAATATCATGAAACTACCCTGAGAAACAAAACTATAGAACGCAGATTCCAATACATTAACATGACATATTTTCCAAGGAGATGCTAACTAAGCAGAATGCTGTCCTGCACCACTAGCTGATGCTAAAATAAAGCTATGGTTTATGCATCTCTATTTCCTTCCCAGCGCCAGCACGTAGCAGGAATTCAATAAATGCCTGTTAAATCAATAGAGGCAGCCATGGATTTCAAAGAGCATGGGCTGGAGACAGTAAATCCAAGCTGGTGGTGGTACAGTATTGTCTGAGTTACCAAAATGTGCTAAGCATTTGAGATCATGCATGGAACCGTCTTGGGCCTCCTGAAGCCTACTTTTAATAATATGTAGCTATGCATTTCAACATAAAAATAATGTCAATATCCAATGACCCCAGCCTGGAGGCTTTATGTGAAATGAAATCAAAGGAACATTTTAGAATTAAAAGGACAAGACATTCTTAGGTTATATGAATATATATGAAAATACATTTGCTAAAGAGGGTTACTCTTCAACAGTACCATTTTAGATTTATATAAAAAAGAGTAAGCCCCATCATAAACCTCCTAAAAGTCCCCTACACTTATATAACAGTAGCATTGATGCCCCCAATAAAGGACACAGTATTAGGGCCTTAGAGGTCAGACCTTCTCTCAATATATAACTCAGCCAAAGAAATTTAATTTTACTTTTGGAAAAGAGGACAAATTATATATATAACAATTTATAAACACTTTAAATCTCTTAACCCTTTGCTCCTGAAATGCAGAGCAATGAAATACCTTACATTAAATACATTAAGTATTAAATATCATACTGTAGAGAGACCACCCCCCCCTCCCCTCCCTTACCTTACTGGACATCTTTAGTGTGTCAATCTCTTCTCTTTGTTTAGACAATGTCTCATTCATACTGCACAGGTGGTCACTCATCATACTTAACTGATCCTCATAACTCCTCTTGGTAGTTGTGAGTTCATCCTAAATGGCAAAGGGAAAGAGGGAAAAAAAGAAAAAAGAAAAACCCTACTAGTCATACCACTCTGAGGGTTTTATAATTTATTTTAAAATTTTTGGAAAAGCAACTTATCCAAATGACCTACAAAATCAATTAACATGAAGGTAAGCCAAAAGCCTAACAAGAGAACAAATTTAAAAGAAATGTGGAAAAAGTGTTTCTCAGCCTTGAAAATGTTGAATGCCTTCGCAAAAGGCATTCAACATTTTATACCTAGGCCAGGTATAAAATTGTCACAAAAAGAGAGAGCTACTTGATCTTTTCAAGTCCCCTCTAGTTTTCCCAAGCCTTTGGTGAGGTAGGGAAGTCCGCCTCTGGTACCATCCCACACCTGGATGGCCTACAGCCCTCCAGGCAGGACCCTCCTTGGAAGAAGCACCTTCCTTTCTCTTCCCATCTCTCAGGCTCTCTTCAGCCCCTTAAACTCTAATCCTGTGCTCCCAGTTAATCTAATAAACTAATCTGAAACCAGGAGGAAGTGGGTGTTGCTGTGCTACTGTTTTTTTCTTTGCCTGTATCACGTTTATACTTCCAGGAGCTTTCTGGAAACAAGGCTCTAAAACAAAGCAGTAGGTAAGGAGAAATATTTTGCAGCCCTACCTTTCAGTTCAGGTCAGTTTTATGAAACAGTAAAGAGAAGGAACAGAGTAAAAGTAGGGTGACAGGGATTAACAGGAAGGAGGAAAGGACAATAGGTGTGGATCATACTACCACATATGTGGAATGAAAACATGTAATATGCTCAGTGCTTTTGTAAAATGCAGTAAATACCAGTATTTTAATCCATAATTGGCAACTTTGACATAAGCAGATAAATATTCTGTTGACTCAGGAAAGGTGACACTTTGTGACTAAAATATCCTATTATTTATCATATACTTTGAAATAGTGTTGGATATTTTGGGAAGTTGAAAAATGTAAAGAAGTTGCACAAAAGGTATAGAGAGATGTAACTATTTGCATTAACTATTGCATACATTTCATACTTCATTTAAAACGGATAATGACAGCTAACATTCAGCTAAAATGTTGTTTGTATAATGAATTACCTTGTTTATGGAAATACAAGTAATTTTACTTACAAAAAAAGAAATGTTGACTACAAAACTATTTAAAATTAAAATCAAGTCAGAGAAACAAACAATACAACCACATTTTGCTTTACATAAGTAAGATATTACTTTAAAATGAGTTAGAAATAAAGTAGTTAGAAAAATGTGTGTCTAGAGGTCGATGTCATTACTTTAGGAAAAAAAAAAATGCTGACTTTGCTGCCCAAGAACTTTGAATGAAAAAACATATGAAAACTGCTTAGGTAACACTTATAAACTCACTTGCAGTCTGCTGATGTTCTGACTGGCTACTTTCATCTCCTCTGCCAGTGTCTCTTTGGACTTTTCAGCCAAGGCCAGTCTTTTAGAGAGTGCTCGGCACTGTTCAATCAGAAAGCATTCCATTATCACAGGGAGCATTTCCCAAAAACAAATTTACTTCAGGGAAGATTATTAGAAAACAATCCCCCAAACCAAAGCCCTTCCTCCTTTCACCCCTCCCTTCCTCCCTTTCTTTCACAAATACCTGCAGAATACCTCCAGGCCTTATACCAGACACTAGAGTACACATAAGGAACATGTGGTTCCACTCTCATCATTTTTTAAATAAAATCAAAATGATTTATTATTGAATATTCTTAAAATGTATAAAATCCAGCAGCTCTGAACAAGAAACAGAGATACAGCACCAAGAACCCATATCAGTAATGAAATAAGACATCACTACAGATCCCATGGACTTTTCTAGTGTCAACTTAAATACAAGAGATAAACTGAGGCAAACTCCAATGACCAAAAATTGAGTGTATTTGGGAACAGCAGAGGAATTGCAATTTGGGACATGCAAACTGTAGCAAGCTACAGGTGAATTCACTGAGGAATTGGGGCAAACTATATTTATGGTCAAGACATGCAAGGAGTGGGTGGGAAGCTACAGTCCAAGCAGAAACTGTATTGTCTGGAGGATAGGGAGAAACTCTTGGTGGAGGTTCATTGATCAAGGGTTGTTTCAGTTTTCCATAAATCAGACATTTATGGGAAATCAGTCTTTCAGTCTTTAAATTTAGTTTACCTAAGAATCCATATGTGAGACTCCCCATTTCATACCCTCCAGTTCTTTTTTAGAATAAAATCTTTTCACAATAAATATAAGTGTACCTTATGAAGAACGTAATCGAAGTGAGATAAAATGGACTAATATCCAAAATTTATTTTCCAAGACAGCCTCAAGAATAGATTGATATAGTTATATTTGTTTATTTTTTTTCTTTTGTTCCTTTGCCCAAGGAGATACATCAGAAAAAAATATTGCTAAGGTTGTTCTCATCATTTTAATAAGGAAACAGAATGTCAATATTAACCCAAACTCATCAATGTTTTTTCCTAGCTCTAATCCAACGACCAGTGGTTACAAAAAACATAATTAGTTTTTACATTTACTCAGGATTCATTTATACTCACTCTGGACAAAAAGGTTATTTCAAACATTATCGAATGGTGTCTGACCATGCAATGTGGATCCTAAGATACTTTTCTTGTGTTTTAAGTCCTTTATTAAAGACTACATTACAGGAACAATAAAAACTTTACAGTTCCACTCTACAGATTACGCTCTATCTACATGGGGGGGAAAATGTGAGGGCAGGACTATAAAGATCCCAACTGCTTTCTTTGGGGGTTTACCAAACCAAGGCTATCCAGACACAGAAGAAAAAAGAAAAAATCTATTTCACACTTTCATATTCTTGTTAAAGAGGGAATGTAACCAAACTTTCTGATAAGGCCAAGAGACAGACAAGGAGGATCTCTTGAGACACATTTGAATGCTGTGTCGACATAGATGCTCAGACTAATCATTCCAGTAAAGTCATAGGGGGTCACCACTTCCTGTTTACAGATGAGGAAAAACTAGGACAATTTAAAAATTCTTGTATCACAATTGTGCTGAAGACATTTACTAAGACCAGCAAATCTCTTGGAAATAAAACAGCCTCAAAAATCCCCACTCGCCCAGCCAGTGTGGCTCAGTGGATTGAGAGCCTTCCCATGGACTGAGAGGTCCCAGTTCGATTCCCGGTCAGGGCACATGTCCGGGTTGTGGGCTCAATCCCCAGTAGGGGGTATGTTGGAGGCAGCTGATCGATGTAGCTCTCTCACATCAATGTTTCTATCCCTCTCTCTATAAAAAAATCAATAAAAACATTTTTTAAAAATCCCCACTCATTTCAGGAAAGCTCAGCCAACCAAATCCACCACCCTCTGTTAACCAAACACCTATGCACTCAGCCTGAAAAAGAGGGAAAGAGTTTTACAAGGCATGGGGCCTCGTGAAGATAATAATCAAGTCTGGGACAGCAGCTCAGAAGGCAGTCAGTATCCAAATAAGGGCATGATTTTGTGCTGTACCACGTGGCTCAGATGGTAAGCACTCCAGCGGTTCTGTTGTAAGTCATCCAGTCCACTGTCCTCCCCATTTTCTAGAGCCCTGCAAGCTGTCATTATTGATCTACTCATCCAACAGGTATGTAATGGTTGCTTGTGAACAACACTAACCTAAGCACATCATTTATTAGCAGGAAAAAAGAAGCGAAGCCCCTCTCCACTTCCAGCAACTGGCCACCTATCAACTTCTCCATCACCATAGTTAATGGAGAAAATCACAAAGTTAGGTCCCAATAAAGGGTATTGTCTTTTTTTTTTTTTTTTTTTTTTAACAATTACAGCATTATAATTCTCTGTCTGACATCTACAGCTGATCTTTTAATATCAAGCTTCAAATCAGAGACCTTACAGGTATTTTTATATGTTGAGTAACATCCACTCTACCTTATCATTTGTTTCTTACTCTTTGATAGCTGTACTTTCTTCCTTCATTTTCTCCTCCTTCTAATCAATGAATTGTATGTAATTTTACTCATTATCTTGCATAGTGTTTTTCCAGTTCTCTCTGGAAAATGAATTACTTAGTGAGGAAAAATGAAAATGTAACAAAAAGTAAGATTTTATACCTTTTAAAGGTTGAAAAAGGTTGTATTTGTGTCACTTCCAGAAACTCATTTCAACAAATTGTCCTTTAGAAACTGAAAAGTATTTTTTAAAAAAAGGAAAAAGGTATATTTTGTTTTTAAATTTCCCTATATAAAAATTCCCTGGCCTATGAATGGTACCTGCCTAAAACTCTCTAGTACTCTATAATAATATTCCAAAACATACATGATCATAAGAAAAAGTACCTATAAGTCACAACTATTTTTTAGTAACTTGGAAATAACAAATCAGTCCCATATTTACTGAAATGAAAATTTTGATTGGTATGTAGACCCACCAATATGAACTCCAACTAAATTCCTATGGATGAATAGACACTGACTTCTCTCTTCTGGTGAACAGCGGAGACCAGGACAGTGACCTAATTCCTGAAGGGATTAGGAATAAATCACCCAATCTAATTAACAGTCCACTCACCTCAGCATAAAAATGCACTGACTTACTGTCAGCCAGCTGCAGCTGAGACGTCAGTTCCACTATCCTTGCCATGTAGTGATTTTTAATTAAGTCTTCACGAGATTCCACATCTGGAACCTAAATAGAGCACATATAACTAAATAAATGAATGCCAATGAGATAAAGCAGTTCTAGAAAAAAAATTAATATCACTTTAGGATACAAAGAGACAATATTTTATACATTTTCATTTGAAATTTCATGGTTTTCCTACCCCTCAAAGCAACTTCAGCCCTGGCCGGTTTGGCTCAGCAGTTAGAGTGTCAGCCCGCAGACCAAAGAGTCGCAGGTTTGATTCCGGTCAAGGGCACATACCTCAGTTGCAGTTTAGTCCCCAGCCCTGGCTGGGGTTGTGCAGGAGGCAGCCAGTCGATGTGACTCTCTTGCATGGATGTTTCTCTCTCTTTTTCTCTCTCCCTCGCTCTCTCTACCTCCCTCTCTCTCTCCCTCCCATAAAGATAAATGGAAAAAAAGTATCCTCGGGTGAGGATTTTTAAAAGATCAACTTCAGATAGAGCAGGTAAATGAATACTCCAAATTTCTTTTTTCAACATCTGCCTATCTCAGAATGAAGCTGTGGCTTCTAGAGAACAGAGCAGAAGTGAGGTATAATTGGGAAGCCCCTGGGGCCATGTCCTTCCATCAGCTTTCATTAGCCACAAACCTGACTTTCAAAATTTCCATGTGTCTGACTCCTATGTCCGCCTCTAACTGGAAAAAGGGCAAGGAAAAGGGAACATGTATTGGAACTCCTAAAATCGTTTTCCCCTGAACATTATCTTAAGACAGCTCTAATGCTCTTAAAGATATTCACCAGTTAAACTATTTCTATAATGAACAGTTATGATCCTTATCCCAGACTATTATTTCTTCTAGTCACTCTAGCAAAGACACACTATTCAATCCAGTTAAAAAAAATATATGCAGAAGTTCAAGATTACCTGAAGCATAAGGCCAATAAGAAAATCAAAGAATTTATCAAATGACCTGAACTATATTTAACAGTGTACCATACTGAGTGGTAAGCTGAATGACTTCAGTGTCCTTTTAATGGTTATTTATAAAGTTACAGCTTATAATATTTCACAATTCAAATGTGCAAACCTATGTGACAAGCCAAATCTGACCTGGGTTCACTCATTGGAGGGCTGGAAACAACCAGCGAGCACACTGGTCATCAAGGCCCTGAAAAGCCCTGCTTTCCCAGCCTGCCCACTGAGAGGGCTAAAGGCTCTCAGCCTCACCCAGCATGCCAACGAGCTGATGCCGTACTCAAGCCACACCTTGTCAAACTGCCAAATCAAGTCATTCAACGAAGTATTTACAAAACAGGCTATAATTTGTTGGTGACAGTTAAAATAGAACCAGAGAGATCCACTGATGGAGGAGAAAAACATTGGTTTCACATTTGCTAGAATGGTCAGAAAACACAATTAGACATAGCTGACTTTTGTAAGACTTTGTCAACAAACATGCGGCTAGATAATTACTAACAAACAACATGATGGCAAGCACACATTACCTCACTGTCAGACGTCCTGGTTAAAATCCCAATCTAGAACATAAGGAAAAAATGCTTTAGAATAGACTGTTTACATTTCAAACAATCGTTTAAACACGTAATAATTTCTCTTCTCAGTTCATACTTTAAAGCACACTGTTACTGGAGTACTAGAAGATCAGCGTCGGATTGTGCCTTGCTACAAGGAAGCAGTACTTGCAGCTAGGTAACAACATTTGCTATTTCTGCCATAAGGTGGTAAAGGATAATGATCATCACTGTTTCCCCTATCAAAATGCTGTTAGTCATTTTCATCAATGAATCCAACAAATTGGGAAGAGAGAACAGCTTTTGATTCGCCTTGTCATTTCTGTACCTATTTCCAAAGACATAGTCAAGATGGTGACTATCATAACAGGACACTCCAAACAGAAAAAAAACAAACAAAACAAAAAACACTGGCTGAAAATTCAAAATAAGACAGAAGAAATACATTTGGATACAATGTTATTATGACATCAGTAAGTATTTACTTCAGATTTAAATCAATGAAAATGTAATTTAGGCACATTAAAGTGCTTCCAAGGTTTTTAAAGCTTGGTTTTGTGGATTCAGACTTCAAAAACAGTCATTTTTACTAGACTCAGGTTACTGTTCATGTGCTTGGGCATAAAAACTTTAAAAAGCTACTGGAAACTCAGTTTCGGAGTCTGTTAATCAGAGATGACACCCAATAAACAGTTTTCACAGATTCTAAATAATATCCTCAAGAGTATTACTCTGAACAGGGAGCACTATATCAGCTGAATGTGTGCTAATGAATGTTATGCCCACCTAGCTGTAAATGGTCTTTTATGAGACTTTAAAAAAATAAAAATAAAAAGCAGAGCCATAATTTTCTACTCACTGAAGCAGGAATAGCAATTAGTCTTACCCTTTCAGTTAAAAACTGTTTACAGTAACTTGCCAATCATTTAATTTTATATATTCAAATATTACTACATTTGGCATCCATTCTGCCTCTCTATCCTCACCCCTTCATTCCCGAATTATGGTTTCAGAATGTGGGACAGCACACAGCTCCTCTGCACAGATGTCTATCCAAGCTCTTATTCATTAGATTGAGAGCAACTAAGGAAAGCAATAGATTCAATCATAAAAAATGAAAGAAAGCCAACCATATCTTGGGTCTCTAATCCTGACCATCAAAGACCATGTCCAAAACAATGGAAAATGTGGTAGATGTGACACTCTCAACTGTACCTTAAATGAGAGGGGATAATAAGAAAGGCTGAAAAGCAGAAACATCAAGGAAGACAGAAAAACACCATCTCTCTCTCTCTTTTTTTTAAATTTATATTTATTGATTTTAGAGAGAGAACAGAAGGTGGGGGGAGAGAGAAACATAGATTTGTTGTTCCACTTATTTATGCATTCATTGGTTGCTTCCTGTATGTGCCCTGACCAAGGATTGAACCCTCAACCTTGGAGTAATGGGATGACACTCTAACCAACTAAGCTACCCACCAGGGTGAAAACACTGTCTCTTTTTATCTCTACTGTCTCCAGATCATTTTTGGCAGGAATCTGCTATGTGCAGAGGGAAAGACAGTTCTATGGTGAGTCCCTTGTCTTGGCTTGAAATAGTCTTCTCCTGCCTTGGACTCCAGCTCACTTTTGAATACACTTATGTTACTCTTATATGACGTCCTCCCTGAGCCCTCCAGAGACCTTCTCTGTGATCCCACAGTGTGCTATACAGGGCTCACTATCAGAATACCCTGTGAGCATGGTGTCCATTCAAGTCCAAGCCCTAAGAAGTTTGATTTACGATTTTTGCTTTGCTAAAACTTTTCACTCTTTTTCTCTCCCTTATATTGTATTATAAAAAATTTTAAATATACAAAAAGTTTGGGGGTATTAAAAAACATGTGTATAGCCACCATCTATACTCAGTAATTAATACTTTGCTGCATTTGCTTTATTTGTGGGTACATATTTATTCTGAACAATCTAAAAGTAAACTGCAGACATTATGATACCTTACCCTAAGTAGTCTGGCATTTATCTCCCAAAATTAAGATATTCTCCTAAATAATCATTATACCACTATCACACCTAGGAAAATTAACAATAATATGAGTTTCTGACAATGTTAAAGTGCAGTGAGGTCAGTATACATCTTGAAAATCAAGTTGGTTTGCATATTTTACTATCAGCTATGCTCCGAATCAGATGCAAGTTAAATATGAGAGGGACCATGACTTGTTCTTCAGTAGCATCAGTGAGCAATGGGATCAAGTACACAACTTAGGACAAGGCCTTCGAGAAGCACTATGGATCTCAAGTTCCTTGAAAAATGCTTGTGAAAACACACTTAGTAAGACCTTTCTGATTATGAGGGTTTTTTTTTTCTTCTTCCTGAGTTCTCCTTTCCTATATTTTCTTTCTTTCTTTTACAGTGGACAGAATATTATAATCAGAAAATGCCTCTCAAAGTAACTTTGAATTCTATAACTCCAAAAGAAATGTTTCTATATCACGGCAATTAAAAATAAAGCAAGAAATATTAAGTTGCAAAATAACCTGCCAGTGTATTGCCTTATGAAATATAATTAACCCAATGGGTCTCTGTATTAAATGTATGTCATAAGCTTTATAGTGTCTAGAAATATACCATATAATTGGTTTAAAATGGTATTTGTGGTCATTTCTATAAAGAGATAGGCATTTACTCCTTGGTCAGAAACATAATTCCACTTTATAAATGTTTCTATGGAAAACCAGAATCACCTTAAATTTGACTTGCTCTATCTTTTCCAAGAACACAACCCTCACCATGGCAAAGTCTCATGTAAAATCAAAGAGAATTTAATGGAGATGGTTTCTGAAGGAGGCATCTGCTTACCAACCTGCTTTTTCTAAAGCACGTAGATTATTCCTATTATAAAGTGACGTGTAATTTAGATGGTTAACATTGAACACTAGGTTAGATCCTTACCAGTTAACATTTTAAAAAATACAGCACTTACCAGACTGGTACTATGAACTGGCTCCTGCACAGCCCCAGCTGTTTCTTCCTGACCCGAAGCATTCACCACAGAGGCATTTTCCTGGGCCAGGCCAACCACCTGCCCACTACTCGTACTCTTCAGTTTATCTGCAATTCGCTGGTTTTCTTTCTCCAGCTTGATTTTGGCTAATTGTGCTTCCAACATCCAATGTTCCTTTTCCTGCTCCAGTTTAGAAATCTTCTCCAAACTCTGCTGAACCTTGAAAGCAACAGAGAGTTCTGTACTTTAGAAGATAAAACTTAGTGGTCAAAAAAATACTCTACAGATTGTAAGCCAAAACTACCTCACAGAGGTAAAAACAAAAAAGCCTGACCCTGGAATAGTGAGAAATGTAGTCAACAGGATACAAAAAGCACATCCATAAATTAAGAAATTGAACTACAGTAAAATAAAAAATCTATATTCATCGAAAGGTATCATTAAGAGAGTAAAAAGGAAAGCCAAAGAGTGGAAGAAGAAGCATATATCTAATAGAGGACTAATATCCAGAACATATTAATGCACTTCTATAAATCAGTAAGACAGACAACCCAACAGAGAAATGGGGGGGGTGGGGAGACTTGAACAGACACTTGAATAAGACTATAAACATTAAAGAAGGTACTCTAGCCTTGGCTGGTGTGGCTCGGTGGTTGGAGTGTCATCTGGTACACCAAAGGGTCTCGAGTTTGATTTCCCATCAGGACACATACTCAGGTTTCTGGTTCAATGACTGTTCAGGGCATGCGCATGAGGCTACTGGTCAATGTTTCTCACATCAATGTTTCTCTCCCTCTCCCTTCCCCTCTCTCAAATCAATGACAAACATATCCTCAGGTGAAGATTAAAAAGAAGGTACTCAATGTCACTATAAAAAAAAAAAGCAATTTAAAACCACCCAAATGACTAAAAAATTTTTTTAAAAGTAAAGGGATTGAGAAGTATAAATTGATAGTTACATAATAGCCACAGATATATAAATTACAGCATAGGGAAAATATAATATAATATAATATAATATAATATAATATAATATAATATAATATAATATAATATAATATAATATAACATAACATAACATAATATAAAATATAATATGTATGAGGCCAGGTGGGTAGTTGAGATATCGGGGACCACTTCATAAAGTATATGATTGTCTAACCACTATGCTGTACATTTGAAAATAATACAGAACAATACTGAATGTAAACTGCAATTGGGGAAAAAAAGAAAATACAAAGGTGGGCATGTTTGTGGAGTAACTGTAATAATCATATACATAATGCTGAGAGGAGTGGAATTTGGGACAAACACTGGAAAACTGTTTGGCAGGATCTTTTAAAACTCAACATATCATATCCTATGACCCAATAATTCCCCTTCTAGGTATATACCAAAGAGAAATGCATGCATGTTTATCAAAAGACATGTATAAGAATGTTCATAGCAGCACTATGACAAACACTTGAAACTACCCAAATACTCATAAACAGTAATAAATAAATAAACAATGTATATTTACACAATAAAATACTCAACAGCAATGAAAATGGACAGATTACAACTATGTATAACAGATGAACACTACAAATATAATGTTGAATGAAAGAAGCCAGACCTAAAAGAGCATACACTATATAATCTTATTTAATAAAAAATTCAGTATCAGGAAACAAACCTAATCTATGGTGTCTGAACGCAGGATAATGGTTATCTTTTGGGCAGAGGAGAATAGCGACTGGAAAGGGGCATGAGGAAGGCTTCTGGGGTCCCAGTAATTTTTTTTTAATGAGTATACCTTACATAAATAAATAAATATTCTTTTTTATTTTATCTAGGTGCCGATTATATATATATTTTTAACTTATCTTTATTGTTGAATGTATTACAGATGTTCCTCATTTTTCCCCCATTGCCCCCTTCCTCCCCATTCCTGCCCCCCCTCCTGCTTTTCCCCACACTGTTGTCAGTGTCCATTGGTTATGCATATATACATATAAGTTCTTTGGTTTATTTCTTCCCACCCCCCAACCCCCTTCCCTTTGAGATCTGTCATTCTAACAACCAATTTGTACTTCTTAATCCCTTCACCTTTTTCACCCATACCCCCAGTCCCCACCCATCTGGTACCTAACAAAAGTTCTCTGTATCTATGAGAATGTTTCTGTTCTGCTTGTTCATTTTGTTTGTAGATTCAATTGTTGATAGCTATGTATTTATTGCCATTTCGTTTGTTCATATTTTTTTTATCTTTTTCTTCAAGAAGACCCTTCAACATTTCATATAAGAATGGTTTGGTGGTGATGAACTCCTTTAGCTTTTCTTTGTCTGGGAAACTATATGGCCATCGATTCTAAATGACAGCTTTGCAGGATAGAGTAATCTTGGTTGTAGGTTCTTGCTTTTCATCACTCTGAATATTTCTTGCCACTCCCTTCTGGCCTGCAAAGTTTCTTTTGAGAAATCAGCTGACAGTCTGATGGGAACTCCCTTGTAGGTAACTAACTGCTTTTCTCTTGCTGCTTTTAAGATTCTCTCTTTGTCTTGAACCTTTTGCATTTTGATGATGATATGTCTTGGTGTGGGCCTCTTGGGGTTCATCTTGTTTGGCACTCTCTGTGCTTCCTGGACTTGTATGTCTGTTTCCTTCCCCAAGTTAGGGAAGTTTTCTGCCATTATTGTTTCAAATAGGTCTTCGATTTCTTGTTCTCTCTATTCTCCTTCTGGCACCCCCAAGATGCGAATGTTGGCACACTTGACGTTGTCCCAGAGGCTCCTTACACTATCCTCATTTTTTTTAATTCTTTTTTCGTTTTGCTGTTCTGATTGCGTATTTTTTGCTTCCTTATATTCCAAATCTATGGTTTGCTTCTTGGCTTTGCCTACTCTACTATTGAATCTGTGTAAACTATTCTTTATTTCAGTTAGTGCCTCCTTCATTTCTGACTGTGATTCCATCATTTCTGACTGGTTCTTTTTTATGCCCTTGATGCCCTCTCTAAGTTCACTGATGTTCTCACTGAGTTCACTGAGGTTCTCACTAAGTCCATTGAGCAACCTTATAAGCAGTGTTTTGAACTCTGCATCTGTTAGGTTGCTTAACTCCATTTCACTTAGTTCTTTTCCTGGAGTTTTGTTCTGTTCTTTCATTTGGGACCTGTTTCTTTGTCTCCTCATTTTGGCTGCCTCCCTGTGTTTGTTTCTATGTATTACTTAGCGAGAGGTTTGGGGCTAGCTGAGACCAGATGCTGTTTGTTTGAAAGAATTTAGGAACAGCTGAAGCAGGATCCAAGGCAGGCCAATCCTATGGTAAAGCAACTGGCAACAGCTTGGGTGGACCTGGAAGTTGGGTGGGGCGGGGCCTCAGGGAATCACCAGGGGGTGGCAAACAGTGTGAGCCAGGTAGCTGGAGTGCCAGATATGGTGGCGTCTGCCAGCCCAGGGAAGGGCTCACCAAATGGCCTCTGATAGCACGTCTGTCCAGGAGAAAGCTGCCTCTCCAGCCCTCGCTCCAATGCCAAACAGCTCAGATCTTCCCCATATGACTCTGGTGCCTTTCAAGCTGCCTCCTGCATGCTGGAGCCTGGAGGGTGGGAGTCCGAGTAAGTCCATGCGCAGGCCCTTTAAGAGGAGCTGCCGGGGGCTCCAGCCGCCTCAGCCTCAGTTCCCGCTGGTTTTTCCAGCCAGAAGTTATGGGGACTTCTCTTCCTGGCACTGGAACCCTGAGCTGGACGCCTGGTGTGGGACAGGGAGCCCTCAGTCCTCAGGGAGGACCTTCCCAGCCCAGGTATCCTCCTGATTTTTATCCGTCAACCGCGGGTGTGGGACCAGCCCTTCGCCCCTCCGCCCCTCCTACCAGTCTCGATGCGCCTTCTTCTTTAATTTCGTAGTTGTAGGACTTCCATTCAGCTTGATTTCAGGCGGTTTTGAATGATGGTTGTTCTGTAGTTTAGTTGTAATTTTGATGTGGTTGTGGAAGGACGCGATACCGCGTTTACCTACGTCGCCATCTTGACCGGAAGTCCCCCAGGTACGTCGCCGATTATATTAATTCACTGGGTATATATTAATGATCTGTATACTTTAAGTACATTATACTTCAATAAGAAGTTTAAAAAGCGAATTATCAGGTCAAATAAAAGCTTGGGAATTACATAAAATAAAATCTTATCATGAATTCCAAATGCTTTACCAACTATCATGGTTGAGCAATCACCAAGTACCAGGCACTATTCAAGTACTTTCCTCCTTTTATCCACCAAGGCCTCCTAATAGTCCTACAGTTCTCATTTCTCAAAGAGAACTAAAGTGACCAGCAGCTAAACCACCTGCTAAACTAACAAATGGCAGAGCCAGGATTTGGGACCCCATCTTTCTTGTTCATAAGTCTGGTTCTTTTCACTATATCACACTGCCTCCCACTGGCTCAATTAATCCTTACAAGACCCTGAAAGGTAGATATTATCCTCACTTTAGAAAGGCAGGAAGTAAGACCCAGAGTGTTTATCAGACTAGCCTGCAGTTGGTCATTGACAGAGTGGGAAAAGCAATAGCTCTGAAGTCAGGTAATTCTTTGTTGTTGTTGTTTTAATTCTATTTTTTCTTTTTCTTTTATTTTTTTCCATTACCATTTCTATTACCTTTTTCCATCACCTCTATGCCCTCTTCCACCCCCATGCCCCACCCTCCAGTCCATGAGTTCTCTCTCTCTTCTTTTTTTTTTTTTATCCTCCCCTGAGGACAATTTTTACATTTATCTTCAGATAGAGTGGGAAGGAGAAAGGGAGGAAGAGAGAGGGAGAGAAACATCGATGTGAGAGACACATCGACTGGTTGCCACCCACACGACCCCAACTGGGGCCGGGGACAAACTGCAACCGAAGTACATGCCCTTAGCAGGAACTGAACCTAGGACTCTCTGGTCCGCAGGCCAACGCTCTAACCGCTGAGCAAAACCAGCCAGGGCTGAGTTCTCTCTTTTGAAGTCAGACAATTCTGCCAGAGTTCTCTCTTTTGAAGTCAGACAATTCTGCCACTTACTAGCTACTTTGGGTAAAAGCTGCTTCATTTCTTTGAGCCTTGCTTTCTTCACATAAAATAAGAAAATCCAAAATAAATTCTTTAGGCGTTCCACATTTTATTATTTGTCTCAGGAATTCTGTTTTTCAGGAATTATTCTGTGTATGAAATTTTTAGTTCCAACATCACAGCGTACAAATATCAAAAAGATAAGTGATACTTGTCCAATGAAAATAAGGTCAGCATAGACAAAATACTGTCTCAGATGAATTTATTTGTGTTGTCTTTAGAATAAACATTTCCAAAACCAAAAGCAAGCCAGCGTTAAAGTGAATAAATCCCTGATAACATTTAAACTGGTGTCACTTTGTACCAACTTGTACAAAGATAGTACCTCCTACCTTCATCTACCCCCAAATTTGATCTACCAAGTGAATATTAAAATTTTTTAATTCCTGCCCTGGCAGGTTTGGCTCAGCAGTTAGAGCGTCGGCCTGCAGACCAAAGGGTCTCAGGTTCAATTACCAGTCAAGGGCACGTACCTGGGTTGCAGGTTGGATCCCCGAACCCAGTTGAGGTCGTGTGGGAGGCAACCAATCTGTGTGTCTCTATCACATAGATGTTTCTCTCTCTCCCCCTCCCTCTCTTCCACTCTCTCTAAAAATCAATGGAAAAATATCCTCAGATAAGGGTTAACAACAAAAAATAATTTCATTCCTGCTCATTTAAGAACAAAAAGTAACTCACTGAGTCTCTAGTCCCTCCCCCCTTTGTTTTGTTATTTCAGACATTTAAATCTAGTGCCTAAAGAATTGATCATCATGGCCAAAGTGTGTTGATATTACTTTACTGCAATTATAACAATTGAATCAGATCAATTTAAATTTAAAGTACAAAGAAATGTTTTCAATGCATTATGCTTACGGTGCTTTTTAGCATGTGTTAAACAACTAACTTTACATGTTTACTTACATAGCCTTTTAAATCACCCTATATATGTTAAAAACCTTTTCCAAGGGGTTTATCATTTATGCTCTTCAAGAAGTACCATGATTTTCCAAGTGCCATACCTGTTGTGCAAGGCCTTCTCGACTTTCAGTAGAGCTGAGAAGGACCCGGCGGTTCGCCAAAGCTTCTTCATAAGGCACAGACTCTGAGAGGGGCTATGGGAAAAGCAGCATTAAAACATTAAGAAAAAGATCGTATCAGCTTCCTGATCCTACATATACAAATTAGAATATTAAATGGAGTTTGATAAATTCAGATGTATGCCAAGACAGACTATTTCCTTTAATACATGTGAAAAGAAACTTCTTTTAAAAAAAAAAAAAGAAAAACAATGAAGGTGAACTTGTCATACCAGTTACAAGCTACACTAATTAAAACCATATTGACTTGAACCAAAATAGAAAAATAAAGGAACAAAATAAAAAATCTAGAAACAGATGAAAGTATATACAAAAATATATTATGTGACAAATGTTGCATTTTTAAGTCAATGGAGAAAGGATAGCCTGAATAAATGATACCAGAACAACCAGCTAATAATTTTGAAAAATAAGTATTTAGATCCTTATTTTTGTATCTCATATCAGAATAAATGAATTCAAGATGGACTGAAAATCTCAAGCTAAAAATTTAGACCACAAAAATACTGGAAAAAAATATAGGTGACCATCTCTATAATTTTAGGAAGTGCCCTGACTTTCTAAGATTCCCCCGAGAATCACCATCATTAAGAAAAAGACTGGTTTGATGACACAAAAATTAAAACTTCTATTCTGAAAAAGTAGTACAGCAAACTGAGGGGAAATATTTACAATATAAATAAGAAATTAAAACCCTTAATATAGAGAGAGCTTTCAACCTTAATTAGGGACATTTATTTAAAAACAGATAAATGATATAAACAAGGAATTAATAGAATAAATATTCACGATAACATTACAAAAGAATGTTCCACTTCAATAATAATCAAAGAAATGCAAATTAAAATAATAATAAGAAGTTTCCTGTCTGAGGTTGACGAATATTAAATGTATGGGTTAAGTTTGTACATCTATTAATGGTAAACTATAAACAGGTAACTTCCCTAAAGTGTCAAAATATGAAAATGTGTCAAAACATGAAATATTCATAGACTTTGAATCAGCATTTCCTTTTTTAAGAATTAATCTTAAAGATATAATTAAAGCAATTAGACAAATATAGGGAGATAGGTAGCTTTATACATTGCTAGAACTGTAAAGCAGTACAGCCAGCCACTTGTAAGGGCAATTTGGCAGTAAATATTAAAACTTAAAATGTGCAAACCACACAACCTAGAAAATTCCACTTCTCAGTGTTCCACACACATGCCCAAGGAGTCATTTGTAAAACTATCCATTGCAGTATTATCACAACAGTAAAAATCTGGACTCAACCCAAATGATCACCAATAAAGGAATTACTCAAATGAACCAGAGAACATCCATATTATAGAATTCTATGTCGTATTTAAAAGAAATATAGTAACCACCATGTGTAATGATATAGACAGATCTCTAAATCATATTTTAAATGAAAAGAAAGTTGCATAATGAAACATGACTTTAGGGTAAAGGAAAAGAAAATTCTATATATTGTATATTGTCTATAGGTCTATACAGATGCATAAAGCGCTCCAAAAGAGTCTGGAAGATTATACACCAAACTGATAACTATAGAGTTACCTCTGGAGAAGAACTAGAATTAGAGATTATAATTTGCCTGTAATGTTCTAATGTAATATAAGAATGTATTTATACATTATAAAAGTTAAAAAGAGAAAATGGTAAAAACAAATGCACAAAGTCGCATGTGCAAGAATATCCACTGCAATATTGTATATAACAGTGAAAACTAGGAAAACAACCTAAAAATCCACTAGAAATGGATTAATTAAATTATTACACATTTATAGAATGAAATACTATAGATGAAATACTATAAAGCATTAAAGGAGAACAATTTATATTTACAAATATATATATTTTGATACATAAAGATATCCACACTATATTATGAGAAAAAAATAGACTCTAAATCAGTGTATGTATCTAGATACACTGCTTTTTATAGCACGTATGTTTGTCTGTGTGTGTGTGTATGTGTGCATGTACATACACACATTAAAATTTTTTCAGATGTAGATATACTCTAACAAAGTTAAGAGTAGCTAGTAGTTTTGGGTGACAGGATTTGGAGTGACCATAATTGTCTTCTTCATGTACTGCTGTATCTTCTGATTTCTTTTTGCAATGATTGCGTATTCTTAAAATATTCAGGTTAAAAATTATAAATGTATTCCAATTATTTTTCTGTTTGTAAAAGTTTAATATTTTCTGAAGTTTGACACTGGCTGCCTGGCTGCTTCGCCCTAAACAGTTTACTAGGCACTGGGGACATGAGTTCAACATGGCCTATGCATATATCATATATTAGGCGAGGTTTGGGTCTCTGTTACCTCCTCCTCCCCAAGACCCTCAAAACCACCAAACACCTGGGCCCCCAAACTGTGTAAAACCTAAATACTGTAATATGAATTGTGGAAAAAG
The DNA here is from genome assembly GCA_030848825.1 of Tadarida brasiliensis. Taxonomy (NCBI): domain Eukaryota; kingdom Metazoa; phylum Chordata; class Mammalia; order Chiroptera; family Molossidae; genus Tadarida; species Tadarida brasiliensis. The sequence goes on from CM061270.1 coordinate 46,542,964, forward strand.
TCTTGCCATTCTCTGGAATTATTCCTGATTTTCCCTCTGATTTACATGTTAACAGAAGCTCACAAACCTTTCTCAAAGCCTTCATATAGCCAGCAGCTTTTTTCTTGTACTGTAACATGCATTCGGCTGAAAGAGGACTAATGAATCCACTGGCTGCCTTAGGCCCATAGCTCAGTGAAGCACTGAAGAAGTCCACATTGTTGCTGAAGAAAGATGCAATCTAAATGAAGTGTGACAAGAAGACAGGTTTTGTTTTCCAATAATATACCTAAAATATATATATATAATAGCTTTCAAAGCAGAGTTAAAAATATTGAGAATGGAAATGAAATTTCAGCACCTGCCCAAAAGCCCACATTTATTTACTTGAGAATGCCTAGGCAATGATTTATAATAAAAAGACATATCAGTATAAATATTGAGACTATACTTCTGACAGGTCTTAATCTAGACAATTTTTATTCTTCCTGAAAACCAAAAGTGATTCTGATTTATTCAGAATATTCCTAGATGATGTTCATGAGTTATTGACCTCATTAATTCTGCCACTGCTCTCAAAATACACATATTTGGGTTTATACATTCCACTTGCATTTTAACTTTAAATGTTTCATATTCCAACATAAGACATGACACAGGCATCTTGAATATGCAATCTCTGCTAAATTTAATTCTTTAAATCTCAATCTGTACATCACAAATAGAAAAGATTGAAAATTAAGTAGACCCTTGTCATTAACTGACTTAACCTTTATTAAATCTACATAAGGAGGCACAAAGATCCATAACTGTAACTTTGCTGAGCCATGATTTTGAATCTACAGTGCTATATGAAATGGTGGTATAAATAAAAATGTGTAAGAAAGTTCTTAGCCAGAAAAAGTCAAGTCTTGGGTACCTTAAAGAGTATTCTATTTTGATAAATAAGAAAAAGTGACTTATGAAACAGTATTCTATATTGGCAAAAATTGCTCAAAAAGTAGGCAATTAATTACTAATGGTCTGAAAGGTTGTATTTTTCATTAATAATTTACTTTGTCAAATGAAATTCTATGTCAGGTAATATTCAAGAAAATGAGGATGTAAAACTCTTGAGCTATATATTCCTCATGAATGACATGGACAATTCTATACCCAGTGTTTGCATTTAGGTCATGGTAGTATACAGTGAGGTTTATTCTCTTTCCTCTTTCTAATATGTCTACATTTCCCAAATTTCTTTCATATGTATGTTATACTTTCCTATTGGATTTTTAAAATTACAAATAATAAAATTTATTTTATCACATAAGCTAAATCACATAAGCTAAATATTAAGCTACCACGACATTAGTTCAGATACTTATTTTAGTTAAAAATCATTTATAAAAAATTCAGACTGAAGATCAAATACCTTTCCTTGAGACAACATTTTAAAGTTTTAGGCAAAGCGCCCTGGCCAGTTTGGCTAAGTGGTTAGAGTGTCAGCCCGCAGACCAGAGAGGCCCGGGTTCGGTTCCCACTAAGGGCATGTACTTTGGTTGCAGTTTGTCCCCGGCCCTGGTTGGGGTTGTGTGGGTGGCAGCCAGTTGATGTGTCTCTCGCACATCAATGTTTCTCTCTCTTTCTTCCTCCTTCTCTCCCTCCTGCTCTATCTGTAGATAAATGCAAAAATGTCCTTGAGTAAGGATAAAAAAATAAATAAATAAATAAATAAATAAATAAATAAATAAATAAATAAATAAGTAAAGTTTTAGGCAAAGTAAATCTAAAATAAGCTATGAGTATACAGGTATTTAATATTCCAGAGTTCTCATAAAAAGTGGCAAATGCAGAGACTCCAGTAAAATGCTAACATTCTCTTTTTATGGAATTTGTCTTAATTGGATCAAAGTTAGAATCACCGTCAGAAAGCTTCCAACATGCCTGCAGATGAAAGCATTAAAGTAGAGGCAATGGATATGGTCTTCTAAGGAATCCTATAGTCACAGATCTGTGAACTGATAGAACCTAAAGAAAATACCTTTTAATTATGGCCCTAAACTATAGCACACTGTCACAATGACCCATCTGAGTTTGGGGAAGATGATACTGAATATCTGACATAATCTATGATCATTTCTGATTAACTTAAACCACTAGAAAAAAATTTGTTTCTATTATGGTCAACCGGTCAGAAAAATAATGGTATATAAACATGGATAGAGATTAGCATTTCCTTGAGAAATTATATTGAGTCTGTTTAAATAAATGGGCCAAGATAGTCCTGAATATAGTCCTTTCAGCTCTATACATATGGGTAATGCTCATAAAGAATTCTCATTAAAGGCATTGATGACAGCCACACGCACACATTCTTAGAACATGACTTCTGCTGAAACTAGATAGCCAAGATAGAATGAGTTTTAAAGAAACTGCACTTTGACCCTGGCTTGGCTCAGCAGTTAGAGCGTCAGCCCGCAGACCAGAGAGTCCCGGGTTCGGTTCCCGCTAAGGGCACATACCTCGGTTGCAGTTTGTCCCCGGCCCCAGTTGGGGTCATGTGAGTGGCAACCACTCAATGTGTCTCTCTCACATCAATGTTTCTCTCTCTCTTCCCCCTTCTCTCCCTCCCGCTCTATCTGAAGATAAATGCAAAAGTGTCCTCAGGTGAGGATTAAAAAAAAAGAAACTGCACTTTGGTCATTTTATAATAATAATTAAGTACTTAATGACCCAAATGATCATTATCCAATATTAATAGTTCAGTGAAAAGACATGTTAGGCATATGTTTAGGCACTGTAAAAGTACTTGTTAAGGCCCGGCCGGTGTGGCTCAGTGGTTGAGCGTCGACCCATGCACCATGAGGTTGCCAGTTCAATTCCCAGTCAGGGCACATGCCCAGGTTGTGGGCCAAAATGCCAGCGAGGGGTGGGGGTGGGGAGCATGCAGGAGACAGCCAATCGATGGTCTCTCTCATCGGTGTTTCTATCTCTCTCTCCCTCTGCTTTCCTCTCTCTAAAATCAATAAAGGAAAAAAAAAGTACTTGTTAAGGTACAAAACCACAGAGATAGCATTACCACAAGTATTACCAAAACACAACCAAAAAAACTTGGAGGGAAAAAAAATATTTTTTAATTTTTATTTTTTTCTATTTATTTTTCTTTTTTTTTCTATTAATTTATATTAATAGTTGCTTTTCTTTTTAAATAGCAGACCTTTAATAAAGACAAGGGTCTATATATTGAGACCATCTAGAATCTTCAAATCATCAAATAACTCATTAATACATAAAGAGTAAGTGATCCCTTTACTCATTACAAATGCTTAACAGTAACTACCATATTGTTTTAAATATTGGCTAGGGAAAGGAAAAGGGAGACAACTTTATTTTACAAAAAGTCTGATATTCCAAAATCCTTTCACAGATCAATTTTCATGTCATTCAAGGAAGAAGAAAAAAGGAGCATATTTAAGAATTGAATGTAATGTCAATATAAACCAGAGAAAAATACCTTTCCTGCTCCATTTGTTAATGCCACTATTGATGACAGGATACAGTCATTCGTTGTTATGAGCTTCTGTGTTGCTGTTGGAAGTTCATGCTCTATTGTAGCTTTTTGACTATAATGTTTGGAAATATCTATAAAAGCAATTGAATGAAAACTCATTACTATCTATATACAAGTAGCACATAGATAACTAGCCTGTTATCTTCTCATATCTGTTCTTACAAATTTACTCAAAAAATGGTCCTAAATATCAGGGTTGTGCTGAATATCAATTAGGTCACAAATCCACATGGAAAGAATAGAGAGCCCTGGACGGTTTGGCTCAGCAGTTAGAGTGTCAGCTCTAGGACCAAATGGCTGTGGGTTCAATCCCCAGCCCTGGTCGGGGTCATGCAGAAGGCAACCAATGGATGTATCTCTTTCACATCAATATTCCTCTCTCTCTTTCTCTCTCTCCAGCTTCCTCCCTCCCTTCCTCCCTCCTTTCCACTCTCAATAAACATCAATGGAAAAATATCCTCGGGTAAGGATTAACAATAACAACAACAAAAAGAATAGAGAGAAGTGAGAGTCTCTTAACACCATCCTGGCATCTCTATCACAGCCACCAGCTTATACATCTATGTCCCTCACTTGAATGTTAGCCCTTATTCTACTTTTGGGTAAATGATCCTGACCAGTTTTTACCAGTTAAAAACCCCTGATTTGATAGTCCAGTAGGCACAAATGAGAATTTATCTTGTATTTATACAAGCAGATCATGAGGATGAAACATAACAGCCAACAGAGGCACAATGGTCCCACAATCCTTACTGGATCTTAGCTAGTTTGCTAGTACACACTCTAGCAATGAGCAATGTCTGAACAGCCAAATAAGGATTGGATACTCCAGTGTCTGGCTTCACATGCTACTGCCTCCAGTCCAAGAATATTACAAGCAAGGTCTGTGGTTAGAAAGGATAGAAGAGAGGCTTAGATATAAACATGTTAAGACAAACATCAGTGGGTGAAACTGACCAAACAGCTAAGCTTGGAGTTTTCTGGGTCTCAGAAGTAAGGGAAAACAGGAGGATTATTAAGACAACATTGCTTTACAAGGAAGGGTAATTATATTTTTAAATAATAAAGTATTTACCATACAGCCTACTTTGAAATTTTTAAATACTTTCATTATACACCAAAAAAGCTAAAAATAATTAACACAATATGAAAATTAACTTTTATAGCAGGTGTGTATGCAGAGACTTTCATTTACTGAGATTCAAGAAATTTAAATAGTAGATAATTAAGAGGAAACAAGACTACTTACAAAGAAATGGTATTTGAGATATAACCTGATATAATCAGGATATTTTAGTACAAAATTACTGTAAATTTTATGAAAATTATTTTTACTAAAATTTTAAAATTAGGGTATTACTTTATTTATATATTTTATATATACATATACATATATAAACTTTTAATATAATATAGTTTTAGACTTATAAAAAAGTTACAGCCAGTTTTCCCTATTGTTAACATCTTACATTACTATGGTACAATTGTCATAGTAAAGGAACCAACTAATTCGTACATTACTATTATGTTTAATAGTCTTAAAAATAAATGATTATTGCCCGGCTAGTGTGGCTCCATGGATTGAGCATTGTCCCATGGACTGAGAGATCCAGGTTCGATTCCTGGTCAGGGCACATGCCTGGGTTGTGGGCTCAATTCCCAGTAGGGGGCATGCAGGAGGCAGCCAATCGATGTTTCTCTCTCACACTGATGTTTCTATCTCTCTCTCCCTTCCTCTCTTTCTAAAAAATCAATAAAAACATATTTAAAAAAATAAAATAAATAAATGATTATTCTCTGTATATTCATAAGATATCTAAGTGAATAAAAATTCTACTAGAATGAACATTTTTTGTATACTGAACTTGCTAACCCCTAACACAGGCATTTTCTTTCTATACACCACAGAAAGTTTTATTTAATACTTTACAGTAGGTGTACAATGCTATAATACAACTTGGTTGACTGGTAGGTGATTGAGATACTTATAAAGACATACAGTACTAAGAACACTTGTGTAGCTTCCATTTGGATCAATGCTGCTATAGTTTGACAATAATTCTCCCAATCCAATTGTTTACTCTTTATTCAGTCCAAATATTTTAAATAGTTAGGGTGTTCTTTGATGTTAAATTTTAACTCCAAAAAGAACAAAGAAATCAGAGATTTACTTTTCTTTTAAGTTTCCTATGGGTCTACCTGCTTTAGACCTAAGACTAAAGATCAACAATTCTCACTTAGAATGTTCCGTTAAAAGATTAATTCACTCCTATTTTAAATCCATGTAGGATACACACTTTTTATAAATCTCCCTCTTTTTACACTGAGACCAGCCTGCCTGCCTGCCTGCCTTCTTTCCTTCCAACTTAGATCAAGCAATTACTCAGGTCAAAGCAAGAAGGGAAGGTTTGAAATAAGAGTTCTCTGAAACACAAAGCTTTTTGTGTTAACGCCAGTTAATGCTCACTCTGAGTGTTCATGAGAGATACACACCAGTCCTCCAAGCGAGGTAAAGAGATTTGAACTGTAAACCTAGCAAAAGACCCCATAATCTTGCCCACCATCCTTCATGTTTCCCTATATTCTCTCTTTATATTAGGGGGACCGGAAAGTAATGTCGTTTCTGCGCGTTTCCATATTTGGTTGTCATTTATCAGCTCATTGTGTACTTCAAAATCGTGCCAAAGACATTTTAAGGTTAGAATGACTTGTTTACTCGTAAATCATTAACTCTTAATTTTTTTTTTTTTTTGCAATTTATAGTGAAATGGCCAGCCAAATACCAGAAGAGGTACATATCCGGCATTGTATGCTTTTTGAGTTTCACAAGGGTAGTAACGCAACAGTTGCTACCAAAAACATTTGCGATGTTTATCCAAGTGCATTAGACGTTCGTAAATGCCAAAGGTGGTTTTCTAAGTTCAAATCCGGTAATTTTGATCTTTCTGACTTGTATCTATCAGGAAGACCAACAACTTCAGACAATGACATGTTAAGGGCGGAAGTGGAAGCAAATCGTGTCAGACAATCGAGGAACTGTCAAATACTCTTAACCAACCTTGGTCAACCATCCAAGAACATTTGCAGCAGATTGGTAAAATAAGCAGAGCAGGTGTTTGAGTCTCACATAATCTGTCCGAAGAAAACAAAGCTAACCGGTCCACCACATGCAACTTATTGCTTCAGTGGCACAATACAGAAGCGTTTTTTGATCGCTTGATCACTGGAGACGAAAAATGGGTCCTCTATGATAATTCAAAACGCAAAAGGCAGTGGCTTTCTCCGAAGGAATTGCCATGAAGTACAGCTAAGCCAAGTTTACACCCCAAAAAGGCACTTTTGTGTGTTTGGTGGAGTATTCACGGGGTCGTTCATTTTGAAGTGCTGAAACCTGGACAAACTGAATGCAGACCTTTACTGTGAACAATTGGATCGAGTAAATCAATCTTTAATTGAAAAGTGCCCAGCGCTTGTCACCAGAAAAGGCGTTATTCTGCAACACGATAATGCAAGACCTCACTGCACAAGACAAACCCTGGAAAAAATTTATGAATTGGAATGGGAGGTATTGCCTCACCCACCATACTCGCCGGATATTGCGCCATCAAATTTCCATTTATTCCGATCGCTACAACATATTCTAAGTGGCAAAAAATTTGGCAATTTGGATGATGTCCAAAATGCCATCTCCAGATATTTTGCTCAAAAACCAATTGATTTTTATCAATCCGGCATTGAAAGTTTGCACACTAGATGGCAAAAGGTTGTTGATAATGAGGGTGATTATATCATTGATTAAAAATAAAAACTTGTTTAAAATTTATCTGTTTGAATTGATATCGTAAAAACATGACATTACTTTCAGGTCCCCCTAATATTATGTTCATTTTCAAGGACAGAAACAAGTGGAGGCACAAATGGGGCTTAGGGAGCCTCTGCTCTTCCCATAATCTCTGTCAGCTCATGCCAAATAGTGACAGTAACATTCTTGGACTTGTACCACTTAGCATCTTCTCAATTCTATGTAATGTAAAAACAAAAGCATCTTTAGAAAACCTTGTATATTATAGATTAATTAAAATAGAAATAAAATTAAGATTCTTTAATGTAAATGAAGCTTTAAGACTCCTCTCCTCGGAGAGCTACCTTCCACTGTTCTAGCCCCTCCTTTACAGGAATGCTGGAGGAAACTACTAGCAGGAACAAATCATAATATCAGCATAGGAAAATTTAGAAAACAAAACCAAAAACTCTCTAGCCACAGAGCCACTTGTGGTTTCAGTGGCCTAATTCTAGGTTAAATAAAATTCTAGAATACAGGACTACAGCTAAGTCTGAACTCCCCAAACCGACGCTGCACAGGAAAATGGGACCTCAGGTTTTCTACAAACCAGACTGGGTTCTGCAGCGTTGGGTTGACTACTGTCGCCTGCCACCAAGACTGTCTATTCAAGCTGTGGTTCCTGAAACTAGGGCTAGCCCCAGAAGCAGGATGACAAGCCACAGCAAGGACCACTCTTCCTGTGGTAAGGTGGTGAGACTAAAAATGATTCCCAGTGTCATAGGTTATATGTCAACCTACAGAAGAGCCACAAGAATACCTATCTTATGCATGCCACCCAACACAATTTTAAGTTTAAAAAAATTATTTCCTGTGAAACTAGTAATTGATCACTAATTGTTAACTAAACACCACAATGAATAATCTATGTACCTGGGCCATTTCTAATAGTCTCTAATAACTGCTCCCACCCTTTCCTCCTTTCCCTACCTCAGTCAGTCTTCAAAATGAACAGAAAGAAGAGAGAAAACCTAGAAGCAGAGCTATAGATTAAAATTTTTCAGGCCTCTGACTCACACACTAAGAAGCATATGAAATGTTTTTCAGTGCACTATAGTCTTAGAAGCACACAAGCAACTGAAAACCGACCAAAGTTGAAAAACAGACCTTCATTTCTTAAGGCTCTGCTGAACAAAACAGGACTTAAATGGGCACTTTACACATAAAAATGCACAGGTTGGTGGAAAGTTAGTGCATTCTTTCTGGGAACGTTAAACCTTGGTTTCCTCAATTCCTTTCATGCTTGGGCTCTAACAAGTGCAATGTATTTTGCTAAATGCCTCCGAACAGCATGTCTGGTTTGATAAAATTCACACACCTGCCTTAAGTCAGTGTAATGTATTTTTGGCTAAAGTACTGTGCACAAGGGTTTCTCTTCAGCACTTTGTTTACCTTCAGAAATGAAGCAGATGGGAAAAGCAGAAGGCAGTGAGCTATGCACTTCAACATAAGCCAAATGCTACTAAGCCTCTATCTGGGGTCTATTAGCCTTGGCAGTATTTGTTTAAATCTCATTCAGGCAGATCTAAGAAAGTGGGATGAAGGTTTTAAGATTATTTATGTTCTTTTTCAAGCCTCACCTTTCATGACATCATGAAATCCATGCAGAGCAGCACCAACATTTGTTAAGACGGAACTGTAGTTTGTTCGAAGGAGTCCATCTGGCTCCGTACCTAGGAAACCAAAATCACAAACCTAAGTATTTTCCCAGAAGACTTCGTCTGAAAAACTGACAGCCCACCATCTCCCTCTACTTTTAGGAAGAGAGAGAATGAAGACTGCTTGTGATATGTTGAAAATAATAGCTCTTAAAATCACTGCAGACACATTCAAATATAAAGGTGATAAATATAGATACATCTAACTGAGCTGCATCCCCCATGTCCACAAATATTTTTAATGGATAAGAATCAAAATTAAATTGCTAAGCAGGATTATATCTTTCAAGATTCTTTAGAAAATGAAGGTCTTTGTGATTTTTCACCTTGTGACTACATAATACATTTCTCATTTTATTCTTTCCCTACACATTATTTTTTTATAAGCATCACTAAAAACACTATTATTCAAATATCACAGAGTTCCACTTCTGTCATGACAGCATGAGCAGCTGTACAGATCTGCTCTCCAGAACAATTGGTAAAGAATATTAAAAAGCAACCATTTAAAATTCTGGAAATGATCCTAAAAGCATGTAGCAAATGATGAAACATTTACTCAAGAAAATCTATACTAATTCAGTAAGAACAGTGAGAGTCTGTGGTATGTGAACCAAGACCCTCTCCCTCCCTCCGTCCCTCCCACCAGCCCGTAAACTAGATATCCCACTCCAGACTGGTATAAGCCGAGAATACAGGACTCTCTCTCCCAAACTTCCAGCTAGAGGACTGTAGTTCTCACCTTGCCCCCAGGTACCAATTACTGAACATGATTGAGAGATGGGGGTTCCCTTCTTTCTTCCAGCCCCAAATCATAGAATGGAGGCTCTCCTTGGGCATGGTGCTTCTGAGAATCTGGGGCCCTGATCACCCTTGCCCCAGCTCATCAACAGGAGTTCTATGCTTAAAGAGACAAGCCAAGGAGACCTGGGGGGCTGCTGCTCACCTACTAATGCAGGGGTGTCACTCTGAAAGAAGTACATCCCTATCCCCAACCCCAGCTCCAGAACCATGGCTCAGAGATTTAACCCAAGTGGGAAGCAGGCATTAAAACAGAAAGCTATGAATCTCTTCCGAAAGGAACTGACTTAATTTGCAGGAGTGTGGAGGGGTTCAAGGCTAAGGACCCATGCTCTAAAAAATTACGAAGCTGGTAGTGAAAGCAATTAAGGGGAAAGTGGCAATTCATTAACGATATAAGCTAAACTGTAGGCTGGTTGGTTTACCAGAGACAACTAGAGAAAGATACGGCTAAGAGCCCTCCTGGGTTCAGAATAAATCTCAAACACTATCTCAAAAACTATACCTGTTAGATACATGCTAGATCTATAACTATACCTACAAAAGAGCCCAAATTTAATTAGATCAGTTTGTGCAGCAATCTATGCCACCCCCCCACCCCCCAAGACCTTGTTGAAAATAAGAGAGCTGCATCAATCAACAATTAGTGGAGCTTAAAACTGGGTGTGATTAAGGAAGGCAACAATAAAAGGGAGCCCTATTAAAACCACTGTCCTCCCAGGGTGACTGTGCATGTGCCCAAGTCTGAGCCCACTGAGAAGCAAATAAGGGTGCAAAAATTATACTCTGAAAACTACAAAATAATGTTTAAAAAAATTACAGAAGACCTACATGTTCATGGATCAGAAAACTTAACATTGTTAAGATGATAATACTCCCTAAGTTAGTTTCCTAGGGCTGCTATAACCAAGCACCACAAATGGAGTGGCTTAAAACAACAGAAATGTAGTGTTACAGTTCTTTTTTTTTTTATCCTCACCTGAGGACATTTTGCCTTTATCTTCAAATAGAGCGGGAGGGAGAGAGGGAGGAAAAGAGAGAGAAACATTGACGTGAGAGAGACACATGGACTGGCTGCCACCCACACGACCCCAACCAGGGCCGGGGACAAACTGCAACCAAGGTACATGCCCTTAGCGGGAAGCAAACCGGGGACTCTGGTCCACGGGCTGACGCTCTAACCGCTGAGCCAAACTGGCCAGGGTGTAGTGTTACAGTTCTTGAAGGTCAGAAGTCTGAGATCAAGGTGTTGACAGGGCTCTCCCTCTGAAGGCTCTAGAGAGGAATCCTTCCTTGTCTCTTCCAGCTTCTGTTGGCCCCATATGTTCCTTGGCTTGTGGCAGAATAACTCCAATCCCTACTTCTGTCTTCATGGCTTTCTCCCATGTCTCCATCTCTTTTCAAAGCTCTCCTTAAAAGGACACCAGTCATTGGACTGGTAGGGTTCTCCCTAAACCAGTAGGACCTCATCTTAACTTGATTACATCTGCAGGGTTCCTATTTCCAAATAAGGTCACACATACAGGTACTGGGGGTTAGAACTGCAGATATCATTTTGAGAAACACAGTGCAACCCATGAAACTTCCCAAAGTGATCTATAGATTCGATGTAGTCCCCATTGGTATCCCACCTGACTTCCTTGTAGATACTGACAAGCTGATTCTAAAATTCATTTGGAATTGCAAGCGACCCACAACAGCAGACAATCTTAAAAAAGCAAAACCAAGTAGGACTCCTCTCACTTCCTGATCTCAAAACTTACTACCAAGCAACAGTTATCAAGATAATGTGGTACTGGCATAGGATAGACATACAGATCAATGGAGTAGACAACAAATAAATCCATACATCTATGGTCAACTGAGTCTTAACAAGGGTGCCAAGACCAGTCAATAGGAAGAGAATATACTTTTTAATGAATGGTGCTGAGATAAGCAGATAGCCACATGCAAAAGACAAGCTGTACCCTTGCCTTTCACCATATACAAAAATTAATTCGAAATGGATCAAAGACCTAAATGTAAGGACTAAAACTATAAAAGTCTGAAGAAAACAGGGGTTAAGTCTTCATGACCTCAGATTTGACAATGGATTCTTAGATGTGACACCAAAAGCACAAGCAACAAAAGGTAAACAAACTGGACTTCACCAAAATTAAAAACTTTTGTGCTTCAAAAGACACCACCAATAAAATGAAAAACTAACCCACAAAATGAAAGAATATATTGTAAATCTTATATCCAATAAGGAATTTGTATCTAGAATATATAAAGAACACTTACAACTCAATAATAAAAAGACAATCCAATTGAAAAGTGGAGAAAATTTCTGAATAGACACGTCTCCAAAGAATATATACAAATGGTCAATAAGGACACAAAAAGATGCTTGACATCATTAGAAATCACAGAAATGTGAATCAAAACTGCAATAAGATACCACTTCAAAAGGTCAGATAACACTAGATGGCTAAAATAAAAAAGTCAAATAATAACAATTGGTAGGGATGTGGAGAAATCATACACTGCTGGTGGGAATGAAAATGGTGCAGCCACCTTGGAAAAGAGTCTGGCAGTTCCTCCAACAGTTAAACACAGAGTTACCATATGACTCAGCAATTTCACACCTAGGTACATACCCAAGAGAAGTGAAAAGATAGGTCCACTCAAAAACTTGTTCATAAATGTCTATAGCATCATTATCAATAAGAGCCAAAAAGGTGAAAACAATGCAAATATCCATCGACTGATGGGTAAATAAATAAAATGTGGTATGTCCATATAGTAAAATGTTATTCCGCAATAAAAAGAAATACCAATACATGCGACAACTTGGATGAATCTTGAAGACATTATGCTATGTGAAAGCAAGCAGTCACAGAAGACCACGTATAGTTCCATTTATATAAAACATTTGGAATAGCCAAATGTAAAGACAGAAAGTAGACTAACTGTTGCTTAGTGCTGAGGAAGGGCAGAAGGAAAAGTAAGAGGGTGACAGCTAAAGTGTACAGGGTTTCTTGAGACAATGAAAATATTGATTGTAGTGATGGTGTACTTATCTGTGAATATACTATAAACCAATGAACTGTACATTTTAAAGGGATAAGATGTATGATATGTTAATTATATCACATTAAAGATGTTACAAAAAAAGAAACAAATAAATCATAGTACCAGGAAAATCACAGCATTTTTTCAAAAACATCACTTAAACTGAGGTCCATTCAATTACCTAAAATACCTTTTTTAAGTTAGATCAAATGGAAATGAGTATGATTTTTACTACTAAACCTCCCCTCTGCTACTTGTTGGAAAGTTATCACAAATTATTTTGTTTTGCCCATCTCCATTTAAAAAAGAGGAAGGAAAGAAAGAGAATTAATATTTAATGCATGTCTTCAATGCCTGATATTGTACATCCTTATTTTAACTTAACAATCACATTTACCTCAATTTTATAAATGGGAAAACAGGTACAGAAAAGTAAGGTGATTTTCCCAAGTTCATAAATGTGTAAGGGGCTGGAGGATTTGAATTTGAGTTTTTCTGATTCCAGATCCTATGCTCATCTCACTCACCCAAGCTAAACCTTCTCCCTTCTCTGGCTTCTTTAAGTTCTTCAAGTTGAACCATGAGTGACAAACATACTCACTTGGCAAGGCGAGAAGGCTGACATAAGTCTGCAGCTTCTCAAACACAGCTGTCATCTTTTTCATGTCCTGAGACAGCTCTAGATTCCTGGCTCTTAACGCAGATGTACAAAGGGAAGATTCACATTCTTCTTCTAAACTAGGAATGGGCAGATATTTTTAAAGTGAGCATCCTGAACATTTTCAATTAGCTATAATAAACCATCTAAATTCTCAAATAACTCTATCCAAAGACAGATTTTACCAAAAAAAAAAATTTTTTTTATCTCATTTATAAGGTTTCTTTTTTTTTTAATCCTCACCTGAGGATATGTTTTTATTGATTTTGAGAGAGAGAGAGAGAGAGAGAGAGAGAGAGAGAGAGAGAGAAACATCGATGTGAAAGAGAAACATCAATCAGTTGCCTCCCGTATATGCCCCTACTGGGGACGGAATCCACAACCTAGGAATGTGCCCTGACCAGGAATCGAACCCACTAACTTTTGGTATATAGGACAACACTCCAACCAACTGAGCCTGGCCAGGGCTAAGGTTTCATTTTTTTATACCATGATATATACACCTTCTTGCTGCAAATGTCAATGGAGTAGCAGAGGATTAAATGGAAAAAAGATAAAGGCAAGTGTCCATTATCTTTTCATCCTGAGAGCAGCACAAAAATGCTTCCCTTACAAATATTTTCAGGAAAAATATATTTCATGGACTGAATTCCTAAGGAGAATTAATTAAAAAGGAACTAGCAGAGAGAATCATTAAGAACTTTTTTTAGTATAGTAAGTTGCAAAAGCCATATGGATTAGAAAAGACAACCTATAGACTTAACTCTAAAAATGGTTAATATTCAAAATAAATAAATAAGAATGGTTAATATTCATAAAATACACTGTTTTATTTTCAATTTTACATGGTTACTGTGGAAAACTCAATTATGTTTCTTAAAATCCACATGGACACAACACTTTATAAAAAAATGTTTCAGGTGATCAAGTAAATGCTTTTTACACACAACTAGAGAAGCTATTAGCAGAGAAATGATTATCATATCCATTTCCTTGACCTGGCCACTTCTTTTCCACTTTATTTATGGCAGACAGCTTCACTCAATACTAAGCCCATTTACTACTAACATGTCATCTTGTCAATTAAAGTGGTATTTAAACCAATGACCAAAAATTTGCCTAGAAACACAAATACCTGATGAGGTCTGGCTGAAAGCATATGAGACGGAAATTCCAAGAACAGAAATCTTAGATCAAGAAAGGACTTATCCAGTCTTTCTAAAAATGTAATAGTGAAAAAATAAGAGAAAATAAAAATGCATAGCTGTTTCAAGTAGTAAATAACACTTTGCAATGATTCTAAAAGAGATTCTTCTTAAAAATAAGCCAAATCATTACGGTATATTCAATTTAGTGTTATTTAAATTTCTAGAGTCAATTTTCAAAAAAACTTTAATAACACTAAACCATAACAACATGTAAGGATATGAAACTATAATTCATAATTATTAGTTTGTCATAATTCCCTGATTCCTAAAATTTTGTCATATGCACAAATCATAGAATTTAGTTAGTGAAATACCTTGATAGGTTAGAATTAGGAAATAAGATGGCTTCTAACCTGTATTAATTTTTTTAATAATCAAATTTTATATTTTTGAAAAGCTAAAACCTACTACTTTAGTTTTATAAGAACTTATAAACTATAATTACTTGTATATTTTGAAAATCAGTTTACATATTTTCCAAACCTTAGTTGACATTATACTATAATACATGTATGTTCTTATTTCTCTTATGTCCCATTATTCTTTGATATTTGTTTAAAGGTTAAATTTTAGGATAAAAGATATAGAAGAATTAGGAGTCCTGGTAGTTTTGGAACACAAGTATCAAAACTTTCAAGCAGTATTATCAATTTTCCAATTACATTAATTATTTTCTCTTGCTTTTCCAAAAATATTTAAGACATAATATTTAAGGTTACTAAATGACATATACTATAGGAACTAGAATAGATAAAGTTGTTAGTTTATAATTTAAATTACTACTAATAAAAACAAGAATATAGCATTTCAAAGAAACCTAAGGATTATAGATCCAATGTAGAATTAACTATGATAAATCCCACCTAGATATATGTACTTCAGAAAAATAATAAATACCCCAAACCGAAATATTTCTTACAATAAATGTGTTATTCACAAATCACTGAAAATAACGATTCATACAGTTTTATGGTTATAGTAGTAACCACAGTATAGAACTACTAAAAAAAAATCCTAGCTGACAGACTGCAATTCAATTTTCTTAAATACAAGTTTACGCTGCTCAAGCCATGATTTTCCTTTTCCACAGAAGTCCAAATTGGCTGTGGTACAGAAAGGTCAGGCAGATCACAAGAGACACGTGTCACTATTTTATTAACTCCAGCGCAGGTCAGGTGGCACCCCACAATTCCCCAAACTCCCTGGCCTTGAGGGTAAGTACCTTTTTAATTGATAAGGAAGAATCTTCCTAAGAAAACATATGTAAGAGGTTAAATGCTCTGAGAAAGTTTTCAATTTCACAGTTGTCTCCTAAAAAAGAAAAACAATTTCAAAGTTAATAGTATTATTTGACAAAGAGGAGCTCCCGCTTCCAAAAGTAAAACAAGAAAATTACCAGGACAGTCACAGTATCTTCAGTAATACTTTCAAATAAATGAAGCATTCCTTCCTCAAGAGGGCGGACATAGGATGCATTTTCATGAAGGTATTGTGAAAACTAAATAGAAAAGAAGGAACTGAGTTAGATCACTGAAAAATAATGAATACCAACATATTTGTAAATAGACTCACTGAGTTATAAACTTAAATATTTTACAAACTTTTTGGGGGGGGAAATAAGGCTTTTATACAGAGATGCTCCCCTCTAACAGTCCCAGGTACTATCCCCAAGTCCTCATCCCAACACAAACTGAGGACTGAGAAAAGGGGTGACACAGTTAACAACCAGGCAGGGGAGGAAATGGGGAAGGGATACTGCATTAATAAGCCAGCCCCAGCAGACCCTCTTCCTTAAACACCTGCTTCTCTCCATAGGGGTCCCCGAGTAAAGAAAAAAAAAAAAAGATTTGAAAATCAAAACTCTGACAGTAGTCTGTGTTATGTACTTCATTTTTTAACAGGTCTATTGAGGACAGCTTCTTATTTTTACTATATACAATATTCAGGGTTACAAGTTCCACGAATATAATTATTCTCAAAAAGAGTATATAAAAACTTTCACTGATACTTTAATATTTACAAAGGATTAACTCAGCAGGAAGAATAGATTCAGAAAAGATCCTACAAGCATTTAAATAATTTAGAAGCAAAAAGTTAATTTTCACTTATGAAATACTTCAGTTATCTAAGTATTATATAATGGCTCAAATTTTGACTTCTCAGTATAGAAATATAAGGTCTCACTCTGCAGAAATGTGATTCAATTGGCCCTACTAAAAAACGACTCAAACATATGGCCCCCAGGCAATTCACTTAAATCTCTTTGGGCTTTGATCTTTAGAGTTGTAAAATAAGATGAACTCTAAGCTTACAGGTGTAAACTTCTACTTTAAGATTCTATAAACAGGCCCAAAAATTCTGGCCATCTTTTAACCAATAGTTTCTGAATCTCCTTCAATGTTACAGACTTACTAGAACATCACATAAGGCTTTTCTTTCACAGGCCAAAGCACCAAAGGTAAAATATTGAGACATATATAATTTTTCAAAGTAATGAAGTGTTTCAGACATTAAAATAAAATTCCAATAATGGACAAAGAACCAGTATTGAGTAGAAAATATTTTTTGATATTATAGGAACTATAAAAAACATATATAATTACATTAAAATGTTGCAGTACTGTTTTCCAGATCTTCTAATAGCTTTTTCCCATAGTAATTCTATTAAAGAACATTTCAAAGACCCAAAATTTAATTTTTATGAACTTCAATAGATTTGTGGAGATATACCAAAACTGATAAAAGCCAAGCACCTACTAAAGCTTATTAAATATAAGGTATAATAACGATGATGAGAGCTAACCTTTATTACATGCTGTTCTTAATGCTTTACATGTATTATCTCATTTAATCTTCATATATACATATTACCTATAAGGTAGGTACTCTTATGTCCCATTTTAAAGATGATGAAACTGAAGCACAAAGAAGTAAATTGCCCAAGGGGACAGATGTGGACTGGAACCCCAAAAGTCTGACTGCACAGGCCAAAACTTTGCTATACTAATGTAAATGGCACTTAGGGGACCCAAGGACATAAACACAATTCAAACCCTGGAAATACTGTGTGATGCACAAAAACAAGCTGGGAGGAAGAACAGGGTAAGCAGGAAAAATGGCATGACCCATTTCAGGCTGGCACTTAGTGCACATTTATAGCAAGATCCCTCAACTTCTTCCCTGTGGGGACCCATCCTCAAGATGGCCCTGATGATCGCTGCCTCCTGCTGTTCATGGCTTTGTGTAGCACCCTCATGCACTGTCTCAGGGTTGGTCAGAGCAACCAATACAATATGGCAGAAGTGACAGTATGTGAAGACACTCATACTTCCTATGCTTTCCTACTCCATGATTTTGCTCAGGCCTTTCCCTCTTCTAGGGGCAAAAATACCTATCCCACTTTTCTCCTTCTATTCAAATCATGCTCATTTTTCAAAGCTCATTCAAATCGCCAAAGACTCTTTCCCAGACACTACCACTGACAGCAATCTCCCCTTCTTAATGACCTAATATTGCTTACTGGCCATAATCACTCACTCACACACTAAGGTCTTTAAATAACTCACCTAGTATTTAACTTCCTAAGAATCTCCATGTTTGCTATACTTTATCTTGAGGGTAAAAGACTAAGACTTACAGTTTTTCCCATGCCTCCCACAGTGCTTGGCACAGAAGTTGTCTGAAAATAAAAATTATGTTTCCCCATTTGTTTGGGGCAGATAAAGGTATCTTGAGTTAAGTTTACCTTCTGATTCAACGGAGATATAGTGTCGATGGCAGAATCCACAGGAAAAATCTGAATCCTCTGTTCTGTGTAGGTGTGAAAGTTCAGAAGAGCCGTCACAAGATCTTGAACGAAAGCCAGGGCCTGCCCAGCAATGTCTCGCATCTTCAGCTTTAAAATGAAAAATATATAGTTAAATTCAACTATCAAATTATCATTCTCAAACTACTTTATTAAGCCTGCTTTTGGAGAAAACATTTTAATTCTAGTATAATTATTTCTTGACTTAAATTTCTTTGCTCCTACTTAAATTTTAATATTCTCATCTAAGTAAATGAGAAAGCCACCAGTTTTGGCAAACACACCTCCTCCACTTTACCTAGACCATTTAATTGCAAGGGCCACCAACCTAGAAGAAAAGTATGGCTCACAAAATTAGTGCATCCCATAATTCAGCTCTAATGTTATCAGACCAGAGAGATAGCAAAAATAGATGTTATAAATTCAATAAACCACAAGTTACACAATTTTTTTAAATGTATGAAAAAGTAAAGCAAAAGTAAAACACAATAATTTAGTGCACTACACAGAGGCCCAAACAACTAATTCTTATTTCTGAAAAGTCTGCCATGCACATCACTGGAAAAGAAAACAGGCACTTCATCTTTACCTGATGTCTCCTATCGTGGAGTGGAACATTCAGAGCGTTATACTGACTATATTCTACAAAACAAAAATAAATGTACATTAAATCTCTCATTTTACATTTACAGAAAAACAGCTTAATTGCAAAATAATAAATGACCGGCAGCAAAAACAGCTTTATGTAAGAATTTAAAATGATCGAAGCCACAATCACAGTATAAGAGAATAATGGAATTTACAGATAAAGTAATAACACTAATATTTTTTTACCTTTAGGATAAAAAAATATTTTTAAAATCCTGTTTTTCTGTTTCTAAGAAATCCTTTCAAAAATGTCTTTGGGGGCCTATCAAGATTACTTAGGGCCCTGGCCGGGTGGCTCAGTTGGTTAGAATGCCAGCCCGTACACCAGAAGGTTGTGGGTTCAATTCCTGGTCAGGGTACATACCTAGGTTGTGGGTTCCATCCCACATCAGGAGGAGAATGGAAGGCAACCAATCTCTCTCTCTCTGTTTTTCTCTCTCTCTGTCTCTCTCTCCCTATCTCCCTCTCTTCCTCTCTCTAAAATCAATAACAACATATCCTCCAGTGAGGATAAAAACAAAAAAGATTACTTAGAAAGACTCATGATGTTCACGTTATCTTCAGTCATTCTTCTAAAATACCCTGTACACAGCTGCCATACTACACTGATCATCCAAAAATACCAGTTTTCCTACTATAATATTTGAGAATCTATCACTATCTGCTACTATTGATCCCAGTGTCTCAATCCTAACTTTCCTGGGTCGGTTTTCATATCCTTCTCACAGTCCTCCTCTCTATTCTCCAGTCTGTCATCAACCTCTGACAGCTTCCCAACACCTAGACTCATACTTCTTGGACCTCCTCATTTTAATGACCTTCATCTCTGCACACCATTTCAGCCACTCAAACCTTCCCTCCTCTGCCTGTTTCCTCATTCAGAATGACCCCAGTGCCAAAATCTGATTCAGAAAGTCCTCATGCCATTCATACCCAATTCTCTCTTATATCCCCATTTCTATTAAATTGGTTTGGTCTCCCATCACAACCACAGTCTCTATTTTACTGTCAAGTCCTCTCTGAGCCTTGCTTGCTTTCCTTCCCAGCCTGGTCCATCATTTTCAACCATGCTCTAGCTAACACAAACCACATCAGGGTCCACAATATATTCTACCTAACTTAAGAGGGGCATCAGCACTACTCAACAATCATGATTTCCTGGCTATGTCTTTATCATACTTCCCATGATTTCTACTCCAAACCTTTTACATTTTAATTCCCTCTCTTCCTCCCTTCCTCTGCCTCATGGATAGGTTGGCTTCCCGCTACGATGCCAAGAAGACCAGAGCCAAAGCACAAGGGGTTCTTACACTCCCCACCCGCCACCTTAGAGCCTATGGCTTCACATATCCTTTCCTCAGCTAACCTTCCTCCTGGCCTCTAATAGCTCCTTCTGACCCTCTCAGGGTCTAGTCCATCAATCACCTCCTCCTTACATCTTCAAAATTACCTCATTACCAAAAAAAGCATTTGCTGCAGCTTGTCTAACTTTATCTCCACTGTGACTTATTCCCCTTATATCATTCTTAATTCTCTGCCCTCGCCCAGCCCCCTGCACACACAGCCTTTTCTTTTACTCTGCTAGAGTGATGAGCTCTCATCCTTTCCCCTCTCCTTCATTACCACTGCTCAAAAACCAGCATGTCTCTGCCTGTTACTCAACATCCACTCCCCTCTCACCTTTGTGGTAGCAACCTGGTGTCTACCCTGCATGGAAGCACTTCTCTCAAAGGCAACACTAGTCCTCTCAAAGTCACCAAACCCAGCTGCCTTTATTGTCATTACCCTCCCTGACCTCTCCACAGCAGTGTGTAGAACTGACCAGCACCACCAGGTGGAACACTCCCTTCTCTGCTCCTATCTCACGTTTCCCCAGCTCCTCTCTACTTCAGCCCCTCCCTTTCCTGATCACTGTGATGGAGAACTTTCTAAGGACTCTGCACAGGTCTCTGCACTTTGTACCCCTCATTCCCACCACTCTCAATAGGGGGAATCATCCATCCCAAGAGGGTCAACATCATTTGCTCTCCAGATGTCTAGGCTTTTATTTATAAATACATACACCAATAGGTAAATAGATACATACCAATCTATCTGTCAGAATATTAAACAACAAAGTTAACCTTATTATCTTTCCCATAAACCTGCTCGTCTGCTTTTTTTAATTCTATCAACCACACCACATCTTAGCACCACACTGTCTCCTCCTTCTCCCTAGACCTTCCTCTCTTGCCTCCTTGCACCTCCCTGACAACTCAGGCTCAAGCCTCCATAACAGCACATCAGGATTATCATCGCAATATAAGGGCCCCCTTTCCCCATTCCAGGGTAGTCTACACTCTTGCTAGATTACCTTTGTGAGTATGCAAATCTCATCATGACAGTCCCTGGATCAAAAGCTTCACCAACAATCCCACTGCCTTGTGAATTAAGTCCCAAATCCTCTGCCTACAACTCTGGGTCCAGCCCCACCCACCCTTTCAGAACTTACTCATCATTGCCCTCTTTACTTTACTAATTACTGTTCAACAGCCATGACAGCACCTTTTGTCCTACGGACCACACTCCATGCACTTCCCTTGGCTCATACTCCCGAATCTCTGCACAATAAAACCTACTTGCATATCCAGGCCCAGCTCAAAGCACACGTCTTCCAAAAAGCTTCCCCAAACAACCCCACCAGCAGTAATATGTCCATCCTCTGAAACCCAGGAGGTTCTCTAAGGAATAGTTTAGCTTATACTTATGACATTTCTATATATTATCCCTACTGAACTATAAATTATTTGATGGTAGAGATTTTTATATTATAAATTTTTGCATCCCCTATGCTTTCTACCTTTCTGGGCACTCAGCAAATGATCTCTAAATATTTCGGAACTAAAAGAAATAACCCACAATGACATAAGGATCTAAAGAAGGGTGCCAACTAGTACTGGAAAAGGAAGAAAAAACCCAAAGGAGATTCAGAAGGAAATTATTAGAACATGATGAGTAATTGATACAAAAATTAAAGGGAAAATGAAATGCCAAGGTTTCAAGTCTGTGTATCAAAGTACACTAGTGCTACATTAATGTAGAAACTAGAAACAGGTGTTGTTTTCAGAGGAATTTAGGATTTTGCTGCAATAATGACATATGCTGATTTTAGTGTTAGATCAAACTGCTGCTTTTCTTCAGTATCTTTTCTTTCCTCTATTTTTAGGTCTTCCCTAAAAAATATTTAGGGGAAGTAAAAAAATTAATTTTAATCATGTGATTGTAAAAAAGGAAATGTGTACTTTTTTAATATAAATGTCACAATCCAAACAATTAAACATTTTGTTTTCAAGGTTCTGATTTAAATCTTGTCTAAAGGTTACAAAATCAGCACCTATAATACATGTAAGTTGAAATTTTTTTAAAGTCCTTTTTGTTGCTCTTGGCTGTGTAAATTACCCAATCATTCCCAGAAGGAACAGGAAGCAGGACTTACCCGAATCAGCACCCTAACTACCAATGGGACTGTCCAAGGGGTAGGAGCTATCAGGCTGACAACCCACTTCCCATTCCCACCCCTCTGCACCATGAACAACAGCTTTTCTTGTACAAACTTTTGGGTACTTTGTGTGTAGGCTGGTTTTTACCTTGGGATATGCTGCTACATATACACAATAAAAAATGTGAATTTAGGCTTTTTCTAAAAAGGCTGGCTCTAGGGTAGTTATATGACAATTTAAAATCTCCCTATGAAAAAGGAAAAAGAGAAGAAAAAATGAACAAAAATTTTTAAAATAAAATAAATCTCCCTATGAAATATGAGGGCCAAAGCTGATGAAAAGAACAAAAAGAAAGCAACTCTCTGTTGGGCCAGTGAAGTTTTTTGCCAAAAGATTAGAAGTTATTTTAATTAGTTGGCTACCACAGAGAGGTGCAAAGTTACAAATAATGAAAAGCTGTACATAATACCTACTTGTATCATTAAAAGGTACTTTTTCATTGATGATTGATAAGGATTCCTCTAATCTACCTGACAAATCTTCATGAAGATTCTTTAACTGTAATTGACTGAAAGAAAAAAATACAAAACCACATTATCACCAATCAGACAGTGGATCTTCATTTGCTTGTTACCTCAACAGCTGGTATCAGGCTTTCAGAGAACTGTGCCTGACATCTGGGATACTCTTGGTGGGAGAGAATTATTAAAAGATAAAGATAAGAAAAATACTAAGCCCTGATTCTAAAGCCCCTGGGACGTCTGTCCAATGATGTTGAAGTTTGGAAGAATTTATCATAGTCTCAGTATCTTATACAATTTTATTTCCCCAAGCACAAAGTCATCTTGGAGTCATTTCAACATCATAAGTTTTCTCTTTACAACACATACATGTTTGTTAAAGTATTACATTAAAGTTCTTTCTTAGGTATTTTATCTTCTTTTTGCCTCTGGCTCAAAATCAGATATCTTTTCTGATTTTGATTTAATTATGAGGTATACATCTAAACCAAGCATATAATGCTACTAACGCAACTAAATTGAAGAAACTCACTTAACTGATTCTATTAAACCTAAAATATTATGTCATTTACCAAATAAATGTGGAGTATGCTTTTACCACCCATCGGTATGTAATATTTTAAGATTTATATATCTACAATTTAGATCATATAACCTCTATGTTATTCAAAATGGACCATTAAAAGGTTGGTACAGTGATTATTAGTCACTTTTCCTGCCTGGGACTACGTTTAGTGTAGTCTGAAACAGAAACTATCCAGTTCTTAGTTAGGAGCCCCAGAATGCTATCTGCATGGCCCAAAACATCTGCAGGCTGAGGACTAATGCACAAGCCACTCTGCCAAGAATGCATAAGGCCCCAGAGATAACAATCCAAAAGGACCCTGGAGATTACCTACTCCCATCTTATTTCAAAGGTGAGAAAATTAAGACACAGGAGTTGCTAAACCAAAATTCAGGTCTTCTGATTATTACTTCAGGGCCATTTGGAATTCACATTTCCACGTACCAGTCCTCTGTTCGAAGCCGACATTCCTTGGCCTCCTTTTCTAGAGCCTGAGATTTTACCTGAATTTTAGAAGAAAAAAGAAAAGCAGATGGGTCAGACTGCAGATGAGAGCATACTTAGGAGACACTACAGGCAACAGTCTCACCTTGAATGACTAACTTTATGTTCTATGAAGTACACAATTTCCAAAAGCCTAGACTATTTCTTAAAATGCTCTCACTTTAAGTTTGGGCTTACTTCTAGTTTGGCCTTGTCATTCTGCAGTCTCTCAATGGTTTCCATGTACTTCCGCGTCAGGCCATCGACCACGGCTTGGTGCTGGGCCGCCTCCGTCTCCAGAGTGGCCAGCCGACTCCTGAGCTCTGCTTCCACATGCTTGTGCTGCTCATCGGCTTCAAAAAACTAAAAAGAAAAGATCATTTTCTTGTCTCACAATATCATAATATTTACAAATGAAGAGAAAATCAACGGCAGTGACTATTCATCGAGCAATTTCCATATGGTTCCATATGCTCACTATGCAACACCGGCACAGGCATGATCTCACTGAATTCTCACAGTACATCACAGGTAGTGTTCTTGTTAGTCCTCCTCTACAGATGGGGAAACTGGAGCCTAAAGGGGCTCTATAACTTGTGAAATGTCTCACAGCTAAAATGTAGAAATGAGATTGGAACATAGATCTACTCCAAAGCCTACACCTCCTTCCTCAGTCTCATGAATTTCTATTTCAATTTCTGGCACACAGATAATTCAACTGCCCAGGGTATAACTTTTCTACTGGGCCTACTTCCATAATTAAATAATCAAAATTCAAATAGATGTTATTCCTAAAACAGGTAAAGCTCTTTTCCGTAATGAAAATCCAACACTAATTAGGAATTATGAATACTTAACACAAAATGTATTGAAGTCAAAAGTTCATTTTTTCAACATTACCAAAGACTGAGAATTAATGTGTATTTACTTTCCACTGTTTGACTATGTTCACCATTTCACACACACACAAAATCAGGAAGCATAGTTGGATACATTACACTATGGCTCTTATAATATGCTGAATGTTTGGAGGCAAAGACTGATTATTTAATATTCCATAAATATTTGAGGGCCTGCCTGTCCTGGGGCTGGGCATACAAAACTGACATGGTCTATACCCTAACAGTCATTATAGACAAACAGGTGAAGAGTAATAAATTAAAAGGCAAACACTACTTACTCATAAGCCCCCATCTAAATGATTCATCCAATCATTTCCTATATAAAATATTAGGGGGACCGGAAAGTAATGTCGTTTTGTTTACATTAAATTCAAACAGATAAATTTTTAACACATTTTTATTTTTAATCAATGATGTAATTACCCTCGTTATCAACAACCTTTTGCCATCTAGTGTGCAAATTTTCAATGCCGGATCGATAAAAATCAATTGGTTTTTGAGCAAAATATCTGGAGATGGCATTTTGGACATCATCCAAATTGTCAAATTTTTTGCCACTTAGAAAATGTTGTACCGATCGGAAAAAATGGAAATCCGATGGCGCAATATTGGGCGAGTATGGTGGGTGAGGCAATACCTCCCACCCCAATTCATTAAATTTTTTCCAGGGTTCATCTTGCGCAGTGGGGTCTTGCATTATTATGTTGCAGAATAACGCCTTTTCTGGTGACAATCGCTGGGCACTTTTCAATTAAAGATTGATTTACTTGATCCAACTGTTCACAGTAAAAGTCTGCATTCACAGTTTGTCCAGGTTTCAGCATTTCAAAATGAACGATCCTGAAAATATTCCACCAAATACACAAAAGTGCCTTTTTGGGGTGTAAACCTGACTTAGCTGTACTTTGTGGCGATTCCTTCGGAGAGAGCCACTGCCTTTTGCATTTTGGATTATCAGAGAGGACCCATTTTTCATCTCCAGTGATCAAGCGATCAAAAAACGCTTCTGTATTGTGCCGCTGAAGCAATAAGTTGCATATGGTGGACCGGTTAGCTTTGTTTTCTTCGGACAGATTCTGCGGGACCCA
This sequence comes from Tadarida brasiliensis, assembly GCA_030848825.1. Taxonomy (NCBI): domain Eukaryota; kingdom Metazoa; phylum Chordata; class Mammalia; order Chiroptera; family Molossidae; genus Tadarida; species Tadarida brasiliensis. Next base: position 46,569,207 of record CM061270.1, read on the forward strand.
AACACCTGCTCTGCTTACTTTACCAATCTGCTGCAAATGTTCTTGGATGGTCGACCAAGGTTGGTTAAGAGTGTTTGACAGTTCCTCGATTGTCTGACATGGATTTGCTTCCACTTCCACCCTTAACATGTCATCACGTTAACGACATTACTTTCCGGTCCCCCTAATAAATAGTACTCAGTATATTTCTATATTGTTGTTATAAAGTTATTCTGCTGTCCTCAAAACAAATGTATACTTCGAAACATAAGTCCATATTAAGATATGAATGAGATTTAAGAAATTAATGACAGTGACATATTATCTAGCAACCACAGGAAACATTAAAACACCCATACATACACAGAACACTCTATCTTGCATTGGTTTTTCCACATTCCAGATCATATGACCCATTTTTAAATTCATATGGAAAAACAGAAAGATCTTCTCACTTGTATGTGCAACCGCTCATTCTCTTCTATCTTCTTTTGCAGATCTTCATCAAAGACACTCTTCTGCTCTTGACTCAACTGAGAGGAAGAGTCTCCACTTTTCTGATGGAAAGAATAAGTTATGTCCACATAACTTTCATCCTTTAGAGAAACATCCTAAGGTACACAGATTCTCTATCACCTTAGTAGCTTGTCTCTTCTACGTGTTCACCATTCTCAATCAATCCTGCAAAAGGTATACAGTCCATCATTTAACTTTTCCTATGTGACACAAGTTGGAATTGCAAATATTGCAATGGGCAGGAAAGCTTAAAAAAGAGAGAGAAAAAAAAACAGATAAAGCTCACTATTCTTTGCAGATGAATTCAGGAGTAGTTCTGTTGGAAGACAGAGAAGACCCAAAAAGCTAATGATGTAAATATGCTAATAAATATCATTTCAATTTTATTTTTTGGTTTGAGAAATGACAGTTTTAACAATTCCATGAGTCTGAGTTGTTAAACTCCTCTAAGATAGTATAACAAATTACTTAGCATTCACAAAGATAAGTTTATACAAAAGTTCACATAAATTTCTAATTTAAAAAACATAAAATAAAGCTGTTATAAACAAGAAAAAAGCTCAAAGATTATGAAAAATACCTTCCTTTTGCTTTTTTTTTTTTTTTTACCAATATTAACTTTTCCACATAGAAGAATAGCACTATTTAAAAGAACCAATAATGAACATTTGTTTTCATGGAATACAAGAACTGAGACTATTCAAGGGACAAGCTAACAATGGATCTGTGTTCAGACATCAGTCACTACTCTTCTCTGCCTTTCTTGTGCCCTCACTCCTCACTTCAAATGAAGTCACATACTGATCCAGGGTGAACCAATGATTAGAAAACTTTTTGAAAATAGAGTAGATATATTAAAAATATATTAAACATCAAGCGTGCTTGGGACACAAGAGGTACACAAGAAACTGCTGAATTACATACTCTGTGTCCTCAGTGCTTCCAAATTTGGATAGCTTTAATTAACATGATTTCAGAAGTGTTACACCCGAGCCTCTGCTAAACATCCCTAGGTGGGAATCTCACTAACTTGTAAAGCACGTTTCAAGTACAGATGGCTATTCCTTCCCCAAGGGTCTTTCAGAATTTCCAGAGCATGTGTATTTAGACAGTTTCCCAAGTGATTCTAATACATACCTGTTTTTCCCTCTCTGTTCCCATTTGAAAATTACCACTCTACGAACTCTTCCAAGTAGGGGAAATGCATATGGAAAGGTACTAACATAATTATGTGAATTGCCCGCCATATGGCAAATACAGTCCTAGGCACTTTTACATAATCCCATGCCACAATAAGAGTATCATCCTCATTTTGCTGATGGAGAAACTGAGGTTGCAAGGTTTAAAAATCTGCCTAAAGTCATAGAACTATATATGGTAGACAAAGAATTCAAGCCTGGGCTTTACCCAAAGTCTGCGCTCTTCCTGCCACACTGTGCTGCTGTAGAGTTATTGTGGGTCTTCCTTTTCCCTTCTAAAACTCTATTATTACTGCCTCACATCTACACACTTGGGGGTGCTGTTCTACACACACACACACACACACACACACACACACACAGACTTAAAAATTCAATAACTAGCCCTTACCCTTAAAAAAATGCAACTTCTTAAAGTACCAGATCATCCATCTTAGAGCAGTAAGAATTTTGCTTCACTAGATAAACCATAAGGGGAAAACATTTTTTTACACCTTTGGACAAGAATACCAAATTGGCCCCATAGGAATAAACAGTAAGAAAAACTATCTACAGCAAACTTACAAGCTGAAGATATGTAACTGATACTTTCACATGAGCAGTTACACTTTGACAATGTTTCTCATTTTATTTTCCCTACCTTGAGTTAATGGCAACTTGGTATAACTGAAAGATTTTTGACCAATATAAGATAGTCCTTTCACTTTTCTCTGCCACCAAATCAACTATGTGCATGTTTGCTCTTAACAAATTCTTTCAAACTCACATTCATATGAAAATGCCTCTAATAGTTAGTGTATATTAATAGTAAATATCTGCTTTCTTGACTCGATATGCAGGTGTAACAATGAAATATTAGAGAATTTGGAGGTGAAGTCTTCTGTTACAAGCAGGATAGCCTATAGATGTCTGTACCTAATGACAAGGTTACACTACCTTGCTTTCATTTGACTTACCTTGTTTTTCTTGCCTCGGGGTTCACTTAGAGCCAGTTCATCTTGAAGTAGTTCTACCCTCTTGGCAAGCTGCAGATTTCGAAATGTCAAACTGTCCATTTCCTGCTGTAGCTTTCTCAACGATTGATCCTTCATTTTCAGTTGCTCCTATATCAAAATGAAAACAAACTATTCTTTATAATTTAGCCTGAAGGTTTAAAAATAATAATAAAAAAATTATTCTTGTTTCACCAAAAAATAATCAAAACCTCTTGCTTTAGAGAATTCAAGTTGCACATTTATCATTCCAGTTCCTATGTTTTTAGCTCTTTTTTATGGCAAAATCATTTTTTGACCAAACCAAGTAAATTTAAAAATAAAGAGTATATACACTAAAGTAACAAGCTAGTCATCAACTTAAAGTAAAATATTCACAACTATCTGTTGTTATATAATGTTGTTATATAGGTGTCTGGCAGTGAGGAGACACAAAGCCTGAGGCTACAATTTTATAAACTTGAATATTTAAAGAGAATCTCAGACTCAATTGATGACACCCTTCAGTAAGCAAGAACAGCCAAAACTATAGTTGTATTCATTTTTTCTATAAATCCTCCCTGAATTTAAATCAGTTAAAATGCAGTCTTTTCAATACACTTAATTTTACTTTAAACTATTCTGATTTGTCAGAGATAAAAATCATTGTTATCTAACACAGGAATATTTTCAGCTGCTATTCTACATCAATTCCCTTTAAAGTTAAGTGAAAATAGAAACAAAATCTAAAATCTAAACAACATATTTTCTGCTGACCATTCTATATTATTTATACCATAATGGGGTAAGAAAATGGAAAACTAGAGAAATATTTAGTTTCACTCTATTTTTAAAAAATATTATCGTAACTACATTTTATTTATGATGTTCTGCAAACTTTGTGTTCACCGGTAATAAAACACAGATGGCCATATGCTACTATATATTTAAAGAACTGTACTTTTATTACTTTCACTTTAAAACTACTGTAAAGCTAAGAAGAGGTCAAGTTTTAATGAATAGGTGATTTAAATATATTGAAACCACAAACTAAAAACCATAGGCTGGTGTCTGCAATCTACTGATACTGACATTATTTATATGTTGAGAGCAAAGCTAGAGTAATAGAATAATATATTTCAAATAAGTAGAAAAAGATTGCTTTCTTTTAATCTTCACCGAAGGATATTTTTTCAATTGATTTTTGAATAAGTAGGAGGGTGAAGGGAGAAACATCGATGTGGGAGACACATCGATTGATTGGTTGCCTCCTGCACAACCCCAACCAGGGCCAGGGATCAAACCCATTACTCTTTGGTCCAAGGGCCAATGCTCTAACCACAGAGTCAAATCAGCCAGGGCAACATTGTTCTTTTCTATTGTTTGTTTAGTAGCTCCCTTTTGTTTTACTTGAAGTTCAATGGTAAACTTAGTTCTACTCCATGTCCAAATTATCATGTATTTCAAATGAAAGAAATTCAAATCAATGAAAGTATATTGTATCCACAACTCATTGAAGAGGCAACCCCAATATAATCAAAAGCCTACTATAACAAAAGACATCCTAACATTCCTATTGGGTTGAACCAGAAAATTGCCATTCTTACTGTAATTATGACAACTACTGCAATGAATAGTAAAACAAAAGTTATTTACATCCTTATAATTAGTTAATCACTAGTTGACTAATGCTCCAACTCCATTAACCAACCAATCATTAATTTAAGAAGACATCTATCCCAACCTCTCTGTAAATCCTAGTTTGTGCAATGGGAATGATAATAATGTTATCTGCCCTCATAGGCTTATTATGAAGACTAACTGAGCTCATGAGCAAAACGCTTGCCACAGAGTGAATGCTCAATAAATAGAATCTGCTGTCAACATCACCACTGTCACCACCATCACCACTACCACAGAGTTAATCAAACACGACCAAGAGCAGGAGGGTGTCAAACCAAGAGTGGGCTACAAAGATAAGCTAGGAAATACTTTCCCCAGTAACAGGTTTTAAATATCATAAGGAGAGATACTGATAATTTCTTCAATGATTTAGGCAAAATAATAATTTGACTAACAAATCCTTACTACAAAGCTTATTTTTAATCATCTTGGCTTGGGCACAGAGAGCTCTGAAAGTATAGCTAAGGTATCCTGAACTATCTCAGCCCTGAGTCTGTGGAATAGCACCTGAGGAGGGAACACTCTCAAAAGACAGATTTCTCTAGTGTAGGGTCCAACTTGACTAAGTAAAAGGACATGCTTCTGGGTCTCAGTTACCTGAATGGAACTATGTAGGACATGTCACTGGTTAGGGACTACTCCAGAAAGAGATAAGGGTGAAGGGAATCCTAATCCCTTTGGTCTGAAAAAGGAGCAAGGAAGAGAGCAAAAAAATGAGGTAGGCAGTATACAGGAGTGGGCAAAAGTAGGTTTACAGTTGTAATACAAATAAATAATACAATAATTAATAAATAATAATACAAGAATAAACTGTTTCATGTACTCACAACCGTAAACCTACTATCCCCCCACCCCTGTGTTTAACTGAAAATTGGCCAAGAAAGAAGCCATATCCCAGAATTGATTTATCCAATTAAAATATCACTAAGCATGTATTTATTACATGCCAACTAGAATGAGGTAGAAACAAACTACTTCATCTACTACATATTTCTCCCCTCAGTTAACAAAGGTGCTGATGGTAAAATGTGTCACTTAAACAGAACGTCCTGATTAACACAGGTTATTACTACTAAAAAGTTCAACCCAAAAGCAAGATTAATGGACTAAATGATTCACACTTTCAAATCCATTTGTTAGGGGACAACCGTCTGCTGAATGCTGGGGATATAAATATGAATATGACATGGCACTCCTCAGAGTTCTGTCAGTGATCAAAACTGATAAGAAGCCCTATTAATCCAGATAAATTTAGTTAAATAAAGGCCTTGAGGTATAAGAGAAATGCATTAAAGTCAAATAAGTATATTTTTTAATTTTTAGCTAAGGAAATCAAAGGACATAGCATTCATACTGAAGGGAGCAAGAAAGTTAAACACAAAGAAACTATATTACTCAGCACTATTCCTAGAGAATTAGTGTCAGAGTTGGGACTTTAACCCAAAAAAACAGCTAAATTCCCTGCTTGAAACATCACCACTCACTCACTTAACCTCACAATACAAATATCCTGTTGCATACCTTTAAAGCAGCAGAATTTGCTTGTTCATCCACAACACCTTTTTTCAGGACCTGATTCTGAGCCCGAAGCTGAAAACAGAATAAGCAATAATTAATTTTTAATTTAAAGCAATCACTTATAGCAAGAAAAAATCACTTACCATTAGTTTACAGGAATCATAACACTGTGTAACTATCTTCTCACATATATATGAGAACAAAAATATTAGCCCAGAAGAGGATAGTAGGTATCATCATTCTGCCACAGATAAATACACAGTGGCCTAGCTGTCCAATGACATAAAACACATAATCTGTGGCAAAATTGAGGCTAAATCCAGGTCTCTCAACTTCCAGCAAATGGTTCTAAGAAACCAAGTCACCTCCCTAAATAAAAACTACTATTTTCCTTGAAACTCTGGCACACCATTCATCTGTAAAAATATACAATTGGACCAATTATGGAATAATAATTCTATAGAAAAATCAAAGTGCAGGGCATAAACATACCCAGCAGGACACTGTGCCTAATATTACTCATGCAAATGTCATTAGAAATGGCAAACCTGTTACGAAGCATCAGCTGAGGCAGTGTACCGAAAGCAACTAAGAAGCAGGCTCAATTTAGAAATTAATAATAACAGCAACTAACATCCCAATGCTCATTACATACCAGGACTGTCCTAAGTGTTTTACATATATTACTTCATTTTTATTTTATTTTAAATATGTTTTTACTGATTTTTGAGAGAGAGAGGAAGGGAGAGATAGAAACATCGATGTGAGAAACATTGATCGGCTGCCTCCTGCACACCCCCTACTGACCAGGAATCGAACCAGGACATCTCAGTCCATGGGATAATGCTCAATCCACTGAGCCACACCGGCCGGGCTATTGCTTCATTTTTAAACCTCACAACCCTATGAAGTAGGTATTATATTACCTCCATTTTACAGATGAGCAAACTCAAGTACAGAGAAGTTAAGTGGCAATGCTGAGATTCAAACCCCAGCAGTTTTGACTCGAGTCATAATGCTATTTAGACAATATTAGTTACTGTTTTATAAAGCTGCATATATATGAGAAAAGCAGTGGGCTGGAGTGGTGGGGGAAGTCTTTGAAGAGGTAGGATTTGGGCTATTTTTTAAAAATTTTTATTGATTGATTGATTTTAGAGAGAGAAGGAGGAGAGGCAGAAAGAGAGAGAAACATCCATTTGTTGTTCCCTTATTTATGCCTTCATTGGCTGATTCATGTAAGTACCCTGACCAGGGATCGAACTGACAACCTTGGTATATCTGGACGATGGTGTAACCAACTGAGTTACTTGACCAGGGCTGGGCTATTTTTTTCCATAGTTAATTTTTTTAATTGAGCATACATTTATTTTACATAAAGTATACAAATAAAAAGTTATACAGCCTGATAAATGTATATTTATGTATACATCTAAATAACCATCACTGGCAGGGTTTTATAAGGTAAAACTTCAGTAGTAATCCACTTCGGTAGAAAGAGGGAAGTTCTCAGTCAGGATAACACAGAGCACGGGATTACCAGCGCAATGTAGCCAAAGCAAGAAGTTTACAGACTAATAATCTGGGGATTCAGTACAGAGACCATGAAAGACCTGGTTCTTCTCTGAGAAACTAAACAAATGGGACAGTTTATCAATAAGATTTTTTAAAATCTATTTCTAATTCTGCATACCCCAGATCTGTCTCCTGAGAAAACAACTGGCCCTTTTATGTGCCAAAAGAATAGGAATATTTTAATATTAAACCTTAAACTGGGTATCTGAAACTTAAGAGAAAATTTAGCTAAGAATTTAAGAAGAAAAGCAGGAACACTGCAAGATACTCAGTTTGAGCAAAGGACAGACTCGAAGATGAGCTTCTTCTATTTTAGGCTAAAGATCACAGTTCACTACCACAACAGAAAGAAGACCCAAATCTTGCTCTGCCACTTTACTAGACAATATAAACTTGGAAAATTGAATTAACCTTTCTGAGACTCAGTTATATGGTCTATAAAATGGGTAAATACATCTCCGCTATCTTCCTTCTTCTGAGGTTGTTATGAGAACGAGATAAAAATTATGTAAAAACACTTTCTAAACCATAAAGTGCTCCACAAATGGAAACAGAGCTCTTATTTACTAGAATGGAATATAAGGGAAAATAGATATATTTATTATAGTTTGCCTGGTGTAAGACATTGCACTAAAATGGTATGGGGGAGAGAAAGAAGTAAAAGAAGTGGGCCCTGGCCCTGGCCAGGAAGCTCAGTTGGTTGGGGTATTGTCCTGATATATCAAGGTTGTGGGTTCGATCTCTGGTAAGGGCACATGTAAGAAGCAACCAATAAATGCATAAATAAGCGGAACAACAAATGGATGTTTCTCTCTCTCTCTCTTTCTAAAAATCAATAAATAATATTTTTAAGAAGCAGTCCCTGTTTTCAAAGAGCTTACAATTTAAAGAGACGATAAAAGACAACTAGCAATCCTAGTATTTTCTGCCTAAAAAAAAAAAAGTTGTACAGACATTAAATTCTCTAGAACAGGGATTGGTAAACTAAGGTCCACAGACCAAACTGGCCTGCAACCTATTTTAAAGTTTTACTGGAACACAGCCACACTCATTATTTACATATTGTCTATGATTGCTTTTGAGCTACAATGACAGACACAAGTAGTTAAAAACCATATGGCCCCAAGCCTAAAACATTTACTATTAGGCTCTTTACAAAAAGTCTGGTGAGCCCTGGCCGCTTTGGCTCAGTGGTTAGAGCATCAGCCCATGGACCAAAGAGTCACTGGTTCAATTCCAGCCAAGGGCACATACATCAGTTGCAGTTCGTCCCCGGCCTTGGTCAGGGTTGTTCAGGAGGCAACCAATCAATGTGTCTCTCTCACATCGGTGTTTTTCTCTTTCTCCTTCTCTCTCTCTCTCTCTCTCTCTCTCTGTTTCTCTCCATCCCTCACACTCTATCTAAAGATAAATGGAAAATATCCTCAGGTAAGGATTGAGAAAAAAAAAAAAGTTTGGGGACCTCTGTTCTAAAAGTTCAGAAGAAAGAAATACCACTTTAATGTTGACTTCCATCATGTAATATTTTACTTTCTAAGCAATATCAACATACTCTTGGATCCTGTGTTGCCTAGGTAACAAAATTTAATAAATACTTTCAAACCCAGTTAGTCAAAAGGCAGCAATACTACCTGGGTATCTAGGTTTCATTTCATACCCGTGTCCTAACTTTGATCTATGATGTCTTCTTGGTGTAGTATTTAGAAGCTCCTAGTGACTGCTTCAAGGACTAGAGATGAAGCTTGAAATCTGCTGAATTGTAAATTTTCTGTAGGCCCAGAACTAGAGCAAAAAAACAAACAAACAAAAAATGAACCTCACTGGTTATAACAAAAAATGATTGGGATTTTCCTTTCAAAAATATTGCTTGCTAAGTTAGTGACAATTCAAACATGGTTTCAATGAAACTGCTTAATAGAAAATGCAGCTTTTAGAAATATTTATCTAAAATACCTTTCTACTATTTAGTAGGTAGAAAAGGATGACAATGATAAACGGCATTCTCCATTGCTATGTTAATTACACTTTGCAGCATTGGCATTTTCCTGCATTTCAGCATCACTACTGCCACACTTCGGCATTACTGAACCAGCAGCCTGTCAAATGCTGATACTGCTGTGATCAGTCTGGTCTTTTAGAATCTATTTCTCCTCACCAGCATTCCACAGTAGGGAGGCAAATGCACACTGTTCCTGCTTTAGAAATAGATATAAGATCACCAAATGGCCCCTAATGCCTCTAGGAGATAAGTGTGGAGACTCCAATGCACATGGACGTAACTGGAATCTCCATTAGGACAGGAAAACTCTCCAAAAGATGATATTGCCTGTTTCTAGCAGCTGTGCACCAAGCTTTTCCATTCCATTCAGTAGAGAAACAGTACCTCTGAATCCCAACTCTGAAGCCCTCTTAGTCCTTTTACACTTCATTCTTCATTGTCTGGTAATCTTTGATTAGCTTTACCTTTACTCTGAAAATACAGCCCTTCCTTATTTTGACCAACCAAATCCCAGCTGTTCTTCTAGGAGCTTACTTCCTACCTCTGGTCCTACTTCCTCCATACATTTTTTTCTAACCACTCCCTGTGCTCTCAACTGTGGTCCATAAGCTTGCCCCTCAGTTCCTTGGCACTTACTAGTATAGTAACAAGACACCTCTTATTAAACTATTCAGTTTTAATTTTACTTGTAAAATAGTAAATTGTAGATTTACTAATTCATGTATGATTTATGATTAATTTATTATTTCTCTACTCACCTCCCATCTGCCAACTAAACTATCCTTCATGGTAGAGGCTATAGTATAATTCCTTGTATCTCCTGCCTACAATGAAAGATCTCTTCCATAGATAGAGAAGGTACTCAATAAATTTTATTTATTTATTTATTTATTTATTTATTTTTGTTAATCTTCACCCGAGGATATTTTTTCTATTGATTTTTAGAGAGAGTGAAAAGAAGGGAGGGAGAGGGGGAGAGAGAGAGAGAGAGAGAGAGAGAGAGACATCAATGTAAGAGAGACACATTGACTGGTTGCTCTGGCATGCACCCCAACCAGGGTCAGGAATCGAACCTGCAACCCAGGTACCTGCCATTGACCAAGACTTCAGTGCTTAGGCTGACGCTCTAATCACTGAACAGCACTGACCAGGAATATAAATTTTAGGTAATCAAATTAAATATCATATGCAAAAGGTGTTTAAATGTAATGCATTACAGAACTATAAAAGACTGTCTTTACTTTAACAGTCCCTAAGACCCTTCTCCAGATGATTTGAAACTCATGGTCCTATTGAACACCAAGCATCCTCAAAGACCCTGAGCCTAACTCTCTAATGACCAGTGTTCGGACCTATTCTACGTAACTTTGGTTCTGGGACAGCCCAGCCACAGGTTTTATCACAAAGCTATTTCTCCAAGGACAGAGAGCGTAGTGGTGAGCCAGCTATGATGTCTTTCATGCCACTCTGACAATCTGTGGTGGGATAACTGGCCAAGATTAGGGATTTACTACCTTTGATCACAAACTATTGGAAGAGATTGTAGGGAAAGAGAGAAAAATCAACTATATGCATTTTCTCATCTAATCCTCAACAACCTTCTATGTTAGAACCACTCTCTCATAGCTGTTTTCATGCAATGGACATTTTAAGATTTATGTTCTACAACCCTATAAAACCATTATTTAAACATACAGCTTTTTTTCATTATAAATCAATGTGTGCAACAGGCCACCCAGAGCCCATTCCTAAGCTTTACCAAAACCCTGATTTGCATCTTCAGTATACTGAAGTCATTTGCAGACCCCAGCTACAGTATCTCTGGCCTTGATGATCCCTAAAATTCCTTCCAGATCTAATATTTTAAGTATTTCAAAATGTTGGGACTACCACTTAGTCTTTCTACCTACCTACTTGTTCTTTGCCCAGAAGGCTGTGGCTGTGTAGTCTATGTATTAGCGGCCGAGGTTATTTGGTCACTGAGGCAGGAAAAAAACCTTCTCCTCTCAGACCTGCCTTTAAGTAGAACCCTTTCTCCTGCTCCTGCTACCATGCAGGCAGGGAGACTCATTACAAATACCCCAACCCGTGGAGTCTAGCTGCCCATTAGTGACTGGATGGTAAGTCGAGTGAATTAAAGAGAAGAGTAAGACAACCCATGTCTTTCTAAGGCCCTGCTATTCAAAGTGTGGTCTGTGGACAGGTGCAACAGCATCACCTGGGAGCAGAATCAGAGGCCCCAGCCCAGACCTACCAAACCAGAATCTACAGTTTAACAAGGTCTTCAGCTGAGTCACATAGACATTTGTATCCATGATGCACTGATATAGGGGCTAAGCAAGCACTGTCCAACACATGCCTACTTAAATTATTTGAAATTAAGTAAAATCTAAAATTGAGTTCCTCAATGATACTAGCCACATTTCAAGTGCTCAAGAGCCCCACATGGCTAGTGGTTAGCCTACTGGACAGCACAGATATAGAACATTTTCATTCTTATGGAAAGTTCTATTAAATAGCCCTGAACACAAAGCTGTTTTCCAATCCAACTTTAGTAGTCAATCCTATACATCGGGGGAAATAAAAATAAAGCAAACTGATATTTTATTTTAATCCAGTCCAGCTCCTGAGTCTGTTTCTCTTACAGGAAAGGGTAATGAATCAGGTTTCCAGGCCCTACTATCTGGAAAGCAAACACACAGAATCACAACTGAACTTTTCTCAATATGAGTAGCTCTATAATAAGAGCATAAGTCTGAAATTTTTCCAAGGCACTATCCTTCGTAACTAAAAGAAGCATCAATTGCCAAATAAACCATTAGAGAAATAATGGATGTTTGGTTTTCCCACTGGTTGCTATTGCCTTGAAAAGAGTTTTCAAAAGATCATCTTTGAGTAACAGCTCCTATACTGATATCATTCCTTCAGCAACAGTTCTTAAACTCCGGTGTGCATCCAAATCACTGGAGAGGTGTTACAATACAGACTGCTGGGTCTGACCACCAGTTTCAGATTCAGTGAGTCTGGGGTTGACCCAAGAATTTGTATTTCTAACCTGTTCCCAGATCTAATGATGCTGATCCAGGGGCCACACTCTGAATAACACAAACTTTGGAAAAACAGAACTTGCAACTTGTTTACACACATAACATGGTGCCAGGCAAGAGTGCAGGAGCGCCTGCAAAGAAAGCAGGTTGAAATCAAATGAGCCTGGACTGAGTGCACTTAGTCTCTCTTCTCCATAATGAGATATACCAGAGCCTCAGAAGCAGAGCAGGCCATGGAAGAAACACCAAGTTAAGGAATGGTCTTTGATTCTTCATTAACAGTGTAGTAAATGAGGCCTTGATTAGCTTTCCCTCACATCTCAAAGAGGTAGCCTCCATCTATTACCTATTATCTCCATAAACCTCTGAAAATCAGCTTCTATACACCTTTCTTCTCTCCCAAACTCTATTAAACCTGAAATTTAAAAGCCTCCAGTGATGTTCTCTTAATTGCCCAAACCACTAGGGTCTTTTTTTTTTAAAATATGTTTTTACTGATTTTTTATTTGGGGGAGAGAGAGATAGAAACATCGATGTGACTTTTAGTCAGTCTATCTCCACTAGAAATTTTCAGCAATTACCTCAACATCAATCACCTCTTCACTATGTGAATAAGATAACTTTAATGTGCCTTACAACCCCAAAATCCTATGATTGCATCTAATCTTTAATTGACCCCTTCACTTTAAATTGGCTAACCTTTCTGCCCACCCTCCACTGTCAGTGGCAGTTATGTTCCTTCATCTCAGAACTTCAGGGTCAACTCTCATTCTTCTTCCCTCACTCACCATGACCCCTTGAATAAATGAGACCCAAGAATGAGCACCTCATACATTCTTCCTATCTGTCATAAGTTTAGTGCTATGCAAAAAGCCGGCACTCAGCAAAGAAGTAAGTTAAAAAGTATTTTTTAACCATAATTCCTAAATCTAGGCCCCTCTCTCCATCTCAATTGTCACTATCTTCATTTAACCCTATATTATTCTCCCCCAAAATACTAAAACAACCTACAATCTGGTCTTCTTTTCACCAATCTTCCTACTTAAATCCACCCTCCAAATAGTTACCAGTTTCCTTCCTAAAAACCTTTGATCTTTCTCCGTTACTCGAAAACTAAAGTTCAAACTTCTTATTTGACATCCACAACCGTTCATGATCAGTTCCAAATTACCTCTCCAACCATATTTCATCATCTCTGCCACGTATCTTAAAGTGCTTTCATGTCGGTGTACAAAGCCTCTTCCCTTTGCCTAGAATGCTACCATCCTTCCCTCCTGTTTCCCTACTCCACAATCTACATAACTTCTACCCTCACCTTCCATCTCTTCTGTGCTCCCACTGGAGTAACACCTGTCATAGTGTATTATAATTATATACGATGTTTGAACATTCTATTAGATGGATCTCCTTAAGCTGGAACTCTGCCTCACTCAACTGATTCTGACTGTTTACAGGGGGTACATAATAAGTGTCTGTTGAATGAGACAGCTTAAATGTCCAAAAGAACAAACTACTTCAAAGTTTTTATTACTTTCTTTGGGAGGTTATACAATTTTTCAGCAATGCAGTCATTGCTCGAAACATTGTTGAAACTCCCTTTTGCCAATTGGAATTGCCTTCTGAGCTTGTTTACTCTCTGGAGAAGAAAATCAGTCCCCTTATTATATTATACTCATGAAACATTTTCGCCCCAAAACAGTAGAGCCAAGTTTGTGTCCTACTGCCATCCTCCACCCATCCCACTTCATATGTATTTGTTCCAAATAACTTCTGGCCCTTTCAAACAAGAAACTATTCCTTTAAAGGATGAAAACTGTCATCACTGATATCGTGCCACAGGCTCTTAAGGCAATTTCAAATGGAAATGCAAGAAATTGTGCCAATGGTAGCACCATTGGAATAACTGTAGTATCTCAAAATCCTCCCCCCTCCCCCTTTCAATGGTGAAAGACTAGTGTGTATGTTTAGGCATTGGTTTTATTTTTTAATTTCACCTTGCTGAATATTTGTTAAATGAAATCATACTTTAAAAAAAAAAAACGTGTCTCAGTTTCTCCAAATTGTCAAAAGGGGGCTATATCTTTCCATTGCCCCCCATGAATGCCACGATCACTTAAAACTTGACTTAATGACTTTTAAATCAACTTCAGTAGATGTAAGATCCACTTTTATAACTTCATTAGAATATTCTTAAAGCAGAAACACCCTCCCCAGAAGCAGCCCTTTTCCAAAGAAAGGGTTCCATCATTTAAAAGACTTATACTATAAATACAACAAAGGGACGTAATTCAACATATATTGAACACCAAGTGGGTGCCCTGCCCCACTCCAGGTAACTGCGAGAAACGGGCACAGCCCTAGGACTCAAGCTTTCAAAATTATTTCCACACATCTTGCTAAGTCACTGAATACATCGTAACCACCATGCCTGGTGAAGCAATTTACACGCATGACTCTATTTACCCTCCCGAACTGAATCAGGGCAGATAAATCTGTCCTCATATTATCCCTGTGGGAAGGTTGAAAGCTTGATGTTCCCCATCACCGAGCTGGGAAAATTGAGGAAGCAGCACCCTCCCGGTCAGCACCAGAGGCAGAAGCCAGGATTTCTGACATCCCAGTCCTACGCCCGCTAGTTCAGTGAAAAGGAAGACTCAAACTCCTGCTCCTTCCCGCAGAAACGCACACGACCCCAGACACCGCCCGGCTCCATCTCTTGGGAGCTGCAGGTGGAGAGACTAGGCAATCATGGACAGCTGAGGCGAGGGAGAGAGGTGGGGTGCGCTCACGTGCTCCCTCCGCGGCACCCCACGGTCTCGACAAGTCAAGGCAACCCGAGGCCACAGGGCCGGGGACCCTCTAATCCACGCCCACGATGGGTACCTTCGAGTACTCCTGAGCCAGCTTCTGGTACTTCCCCTGCAACTCCGCCGAGGCCATGGCCTCCCCCGCCCGGGCCAGGCCAGGCTGCCCAGGCTGCTCAGCCCCGCCCCCCGCCCCCAACCCCAGACACGCTCCCGTGTAGGGCTCAGCCAGCGCCTGTCCGCTTCGCCACCGCCGCCGCGCCTCCTCCTCCACTTCCGGGTTCGCCCAGGGGCGGAGCGACTGCCGAGGGCGGGGCGACGTCTTAACGTCACCGCCCCACCCTCCCGCGCCCGAGCACGTGCGCGCGCAGCCTCGCTGACCCTCCTGTGTTCGGCCTGTAGGACCTGGGAGCGCCATCTTGACGCATGGTCCAAGATGGCGACTTAGAACGGAGAAGGAGAGTCAAGAAGGGAAGAGAATGATAAGAGTACACAGAATGGGCGGGGGACCGAGGAGAGGGGCGGTGGTTGCGAAGAGCGAAGGACCGGAAGAAGAAACATTCTAAGCGTATCAAGAATTCTGGCCGACCCCCTATCCCCTCCCCCGCTGCTTCCCGTAGCAACCGTCTGGCATTTGGTGGTTACATCTTTCAGACCGTGCACCCAGAGAAAGACTTCTGTATTCCGCTATCTCTTTATCCGGATATGGAAGCACTGGACATGCCCTGCATTGTAAACTGTCAGACCCCCCCCCCCCAAATGTATGACACTTGCTGCTGCCACCCTCCCCTGCCTCACACCAGACAAACCTTAATTGTCTTATACTTTGACATTGAGGTTTCTTTGTGTTCTTTCTCTACCCATTCCACCCGCAGCTCCCATACGCACACATCAGAGCCTGTTTAAGTGGATTGGATAAAAAGTCGTTAGAAATTTTCAGGAATGACTCCTTCCATGCATGCACGTAGGATGGGCGTTAATGACAAACAACTGGAGAATTGAAACAAAAAGTATTCTGCCCAAGATAATTTATGCCACTTTTGCTTGAATTAAAAGCCTGCCTCAACTCATTTATTAAATAATATTTGAGGACCTATTATATGTTAGATGTTGTTCTAGGCATTGCATTTATTGCTACACAGAAATGTTCATTGATAGAGGAATGAAATAAATTCAGAGTATACGTTTGCCATAAATTACAACTCGGCAGTTAAAACTGATGACCTAGATCTGTATATATCAACATGACAAAGCACTATATTTAAAATCAAATTGCGGTATACTATAGCATGAAAAGATACATTTAAAAAGCACGAAGCAATATTTGGATTGTTCATAAACATGTACTAAAAATAGGGTACACATCAAATTCTGGATAGTGGCTGCCTTTAGTGAGAAAAGGAAAAAAGAATGAAATAGGAGAACAAAGGAGCATAAACTTTACTTCTATTTAATTTTTAAAGTAAATATGACAGGATGTTAACACTTATTATCTAGGTAGTAGGTCCAGGGATGTTAGTTATATCGGCAATTTAGAATGCTTGGGGGAAAAAGAGAATGCTTGACATTTTCCATTATTAAAAAAAACTATTGTACTTCCCTGGTTTCTTGTTTGGCTATGAATATGCCTGGGATTTTATAGTGAAAGGCTGAGCCTGTATGCATATTTCAGCCATTGTAATGTGTAAGAGGATTAAAAACTTTTTAACATATTTATATTTTTCAATTTGAAAATTAATAGCCATGACCTATTGTTCAGCAAACTTTCAGAACAATGGTTTTTATTACTATCATTATTATTTGTTTTCCATGGCACCCCCAAGCAACAAAATTAAACATTGTATGTGTATTTCTGTGGTTTGTAATATAATGGAATTTTCAATAATTTAAAAATAAAATGCCATCTCAGAAATAACATTCCAAAGGACAATGTGCAGTTTTGGCTATAGAGCCTGTGTAAGCTCATTTTACTGAATTGAGAAATTTATTTTCCATTTCTTAATCTAGTTATTCTGTTTGCATTGTTTTCAAATCCCAATTAATAAGTCTGAATACATTAAAATTAAGACTCTCTTCCTCAAAGACACCATTAAGTAAATGAAAAGGCAAGCCACAGAGTGAGAGAAGATATTTGCAACGTATATATCCAACAGAGGTCTCATCCAAGTATATAAAGAGCTCTTACAAATCAGTAAGAAAGACAGGCAACCAAATAGAAAAACTGGCCAGAAACTTCAACAGGAATTTCACAAAAGAAGATATACAAACAGCCATTAAATGTACAAAAAGATGTTCAGTTTTACTAGTAATCAGGAGGAAGTGAAATTAAAACCACAGTGAAATACCATGCACACCCACACAAATGGCTAAAATTAAAAAGACTTGCAAGTGTTAGTGAGGATATGGAGCAAGATAAACTCTCCTAAAATGTTGGTAGGAATGTAAACTGTAACAATCATTTAGGAAAAGAATTTGATATTTTGACTCACCTGAAAAGATACATATTTGTGATCTAGCAAGTCTACTCTTACATATACTAAAAAAAAGTGCATATATTCACCAAGAATATTCATAGAAGTATTATTCATAAAAGCCAAAAAATGTCTATCAACAGAATAGAGATTGTACATTCATATTATGGAACACTAAACAGCAATTTTAAAAACTGAACTATAGCTATAGTTAACTAATAGATAAATCTGAAAAAATAATTCAGAACAAAAGAAGTCAGATCCCAAAACAATGATATTGTACAACTTCGTTTATATAACATTCAAAAAAAGACAACATTAACTATAGGGTTCAGGGATACATGCTTGGTATTCAACTAGAAAGAAAAATAAGTAAGTGATAACCATAAAAGTCAGGAGCTTAATTACTTTTTGGAGGGAAGAGGGGGTAACTGTTGGGCTTCAGAGGTGTTGGCAATGTTCTAATTCTATGTGATAGTTACACAGGTATTAACTTTGTGATGATTCCTCGTAAGATATATTTTTGTTTGGTGCACTTCTTTGTATGGGTGTTACATTTCACAATAAAAAAAAATTTTTTTTTTATCTTGATTGTCTCATATACTTTCCAGCAATAGTTCCTAACCTATAAACAAAGTATACTTTGTGGGGAGTGGTGTAAATTAAGGTGGCTTGGAGTTACTGTAAATATGAAAGTTTTGTGATGATCATTAAAAAATTTAAAAACACTGTTTTAGGATTTTTTTTTCTTTCTTTCTTTCAGTTGTAGGTGTCAGAAACTAACACTAGATTGCACTGGGAGGGGAAAATTTACTAGGCAGATATATGGATAGATGACAGAACAATAGGAATAAAAGAGGAACTGCAGGACCTCAAGTAGAACTTAGACCAGGGATCCTAAGGCTTCTGCAAATTTCATATTCTCTGTCAGTGCTATTTCCTGCCTGGCTACCTCTACTTCTGCTGAGGAGCAAGCACTCAGCCCCCAGGTCCTGCGCCTCTTATCTCACAACTTTTCCTCCAAAGAGGAACTAAATTACTTAGTTTCAGTTTGGAAAAATTCAAGGACCGGTTTCTGCTGGTCCATGTTGGGTGAGGTACATCCTCAGTCAGTCAGCTCTGGCATAAGGTTTCAGTCACATAGGACAAGTAGGTCTGCTGAGAGAACCCCCAGGTGATGACCAAACCAAGAGAGACTAGGTCATGTTTTCCTCCAATGAAGACTTCTGTGCCAGGTTAAGCAAGGGACCATTACCATACAGGCCATGAGGGCCAGAAAGCAGCACCAGAACCTGCCTGATGTAGATCTAAGTTCCCCTGCCCTGACCTCAAAGGCACAGTGTCCTCTCTACACTCTCCGAAGTCATCTTGGGAGGTGAGAGGGAGAGGACAACACTCAGAACAAATAAGCATTTTCTGAAAGGAGGGACTGTTGTCAACTAAAAGAAAACTGTTTTGACTGAGAAGACTGGAAAATTACCAACTGATAAATTAGGCTTTCCCCTTCCAATGGAGATAAGACTGCGGAAGACCAGATGTGTCGTAGAAAAAGGAAAGGCTCCGCTTTCTCTATACATCTAAGCATAGTATGAGTCAGTTATGGTCACACAGCACAAGCAAGAAAAAGTTTCAGTTTGTATCATTCATACTCCATCCTGAACAATAAAAGATCTGGCATGCAACAAGACTTGAGGACTTCCTTAGGCATGGTGGAATAATGATGGACAGCAGAGCTGTTGACTATTAGTTTAATGTTGATGAATCAACCATATATATTAAATAAGGTGTCTTTAAACAGAGACACACCTAAAATAAAGTATTGATCAGCTGAATGAAGCTCACAGGAACCTAACCCTTTACTTTCCCTAGGAGCAATGTTATTCGCTAATTCAGTATTTGTGGTGATTTTCTAGAACACAATTACTGTAAATAATAGGAATCAATTATATATAGATAGAGAACAGTGTGGAATTTCCCTTGGTCATACAGTCATCAATTATGCCATTGGGTTACTTAGACAATATTGTCAGTCTCTGAGTGAGCATTATTTCATGGTTATGTTTTCCATCTTTGCATACATCTGAAAATCAAGAACTTCTTTCAAGCTTCAAAGCTCTATTTTCTGAAATCATACATTCTACTTCATAATAACCTGTGGGTATGTAGCAGCTACCACAGTGACATCAGAAGACCAGCTAGCCCCACCAGCTTCTCCCCCACCCAGTCATTAAGATAACTAAACGCTCGGCCAGTGTGGCTCAGTGGTTGAGCTGTTGACCCATGCACCAAGAGATTGCCAGTTCAATTCCTGGTCAGTGCACATGCCCAGGTTATGGGCCAAATCCCCAGTGGGGGGCATGCAGGAGGCGACCAATCGATGTCCTCTCTCATTGATGTTTCTTTCTCTCCCTCTCCCTTCCTCTCTCTCAAAAATCAATAAAGAAAAAAAAATTTTTTTTTGTTTTTAAATTACTAAGTAAAGATTTTTCTGGCCTGGTTTCGCAATCCCCAAGTCTGGTCACCACTCTTGATTACTGAGATAACAGACAACAAATAGTGTTTTAGTGTTTATATAAGAAAAGGATTAAAGACGATAACTTGTGAGCCTTCTATTATGACATTTTGTCCTTGTTGTTATTTATATTTTTATTCCATTGGGAAATGCCTATCACTCTACCATGAAATTAAAAGAAAGGGGGAGGGATATGAGAAAAAAAATTCCTTACACATGATTTTCTTTTGTGCAGCTAGCTCCAAAGTTCAGGTTTTGTAATGAGTACTCAGTGAGGCAAAATGTGTAGATTTGCAGCTTTGAAGAACTCTACTAAAAATAGAAATTCTGGACTTTGAGGTTTTGCAACTCCTTCCTTTGGCCATGTCCTCAGGCTTTGCCTGTCTCAGTCCAGCAAGACAAAAAAATGATAATCAGGCCCAGAACCCTGACATACCTTATCCAAAGTCACACAGCAGACAATGGCAGAAGCAAAACTAGAACCCAGGTCCTTCACCTGTACTGCAGACTGTATTTTCTCTGTTAAGTGCCACATGTGGAAAACCCTTTACTATTCAGTTTAAATGATCAAAAGGTAAATAAGTCCTAGATTAGGGGGGAGGATGCCAAAGAGTGATTTATACTCCTTGATGCGTGTTTGGACTTGTCCCTTCATGAAATAGATACCATTAGAGCTGTTTAAAGGGAAAGGGGCGGGAGCAACATGTTAATATTGATCATCTTGATAACTATTAGATGTTAATCTTGATAATCTATTACACTTTGATATTAAAGTTGCATTTTCTTAAGCATGGAGCCTTCTCTTTCCCCATTCTTCTGCTCGTAGGTCCTGATTTTGCCCTTTCTATTAATAGGAGTGTTGGCCTGTAAACTGGATGTAAAACAAAGGATGTGTATTGAGGAACAATGGGTGATAAAACTAGATATGGAGGGACAGGATGTACTGGCTTTTAAGTCTGGCCTTTTGGCAGGGGGTTAGGGAGAGGCAGAAGAGGTGGAAAGTAAAAATTTAACTTTCACATTTCTGAAAGTCCACTGCTGAATTCTACAGTATGGGCATCCTTAGTGTGTGTGTGTGTGTGTGTGTGTGTGTGTGTGTAGTAAAACGTGCCTAACATAAAATTTATCATTTTTAAGTACACAGTTCAGTGGCATTAAATAGATTCACATTGTTGTGCAATCATTGCCACCATCCATCTCTAGAATTTTTTCACCTTTTCAAACTGAAATTCTCTATCATAAACACTCACTCCCTGTTTCTCCCTCTTCCTAGCCCCTGGCAACCATCATTCTGTTTCTATCAGTTTGACTCTCTAGTATCTCATATAAGTAGAATCACACAATCTTGCCCTTTTGTGCCTGGCTTAGTTCATTTAGCATAATGTCTTCAAGGTTCCTCTATGTCATAGCATGTGTCAGAATTTCATTCCATTTTAAGGATGAATAATACACCATGTTTTATTCATTCATTCATGCATAAATGAACATTTACAAAATAACAGTAGTCCTAATGGGTACTAAGTGGTATCTCATTGTGGTTCTGATTTGTGTTTCCCTAATGATTTGTGATGTGGAACATCCTTTCATGTGCTTATTGGTGTCCTTAATTTTTAAAGATGCTTTACCATTACCCATTGTTTATTTGCTTACTCTATTGCAAATTTCACCAATGTTATTCCTTGCCAGTATCACACAGAGGGGCAGAGCAAGGGCACAGGCCTCTCTGATTCTGTAAGAGGACAGGCTTGTATGGCCTTTCTCCACAGCTCTACAAATAGTATCAATCATCAGGCCTCACCTGAGGCAACTGGTCTACCTAAAAATGGCCTCCTAACTGTCCTCCCTGACTCCAGACAACTCTCCTTCTTGCCACAGATTGCTAGCTTCATAAGATTAAAAGCAGCTTCTTAGTTCCATAGAAAAACAACTGGGCCCCATTTACCTTTCCCACACTCTGCTTCACTGGTTGTGATTTTCAATCAGCTTTCCCAGCACCCCTCTGTCTCTGTGCACACCCACTCTCTTGCTCTAAATGGCTTCCCTGCTGCCCACCACCTGGACAAATGCTCCTCTACATTAACTCCTCTTCTTTCTGTTATCCTTCCTCTAATGTCTTTTAGCATTTCAAAATCTGAACCATTATTGGTACTTATTTTCTTTAAAGTGTGAATTGCCTATTATATTATATTTAGACATGTGCCCTCAACTAAACTGCAAAATCTTGAGTGTGAAAACTGTGTCCTATTCAGCCTTTTAAGGCAAAGATCATTTGAAACCATTAGATGAAAGGTTGATGGGGAAGTTTATAAGGAGAATGAGGCTGACACTCCCTGGACCCACTGATCAGTCTTAGCATCTTAACTAAGAGTGGGACAACCACGCCACATGTGCTTTCCAGTGAGATGTAGGATGAACTACACAGCACCACGTCTGAATCATTCTTGCCAAGGTATTTAAACTGAATCTCATTCAGGTTCAATAAGCAAAGTAGCTTATTTTTTTTTTAAATATGTTTTTATTGATTTAGAGAGAAAGGAAGAGAGAGGGAGAGAGAAACACCGATCAACTGCCTCCTGCACTCCCCTTACTGGGGATCAAGCCTGCAACCCAGGCATGTGCCCTGACCGGGGATTGAACCAGTGACCTTTTGGTGCATGTGACAATGCTCAACCAACTGAGCCAAAGCCGCCAGGGCTAGAGCAAACTAGTTTATAGGAAACCCAGGATTAAAGGGACAAGTTAAGAGCCACCACAAGGAAGCTGATGGAGATATGCAGAATGTAGAACTAACTATTGGCCAACTGAAAAAGTGGAAGAGCAGGGAGTGCTTATGAGAAGAGACTGGGGGTTTACTTACAAAATTAAACATACACACTCATTGTGAACAGTTATTCTACTCAGGGATATTTACCCAAGAGAAATGAAAACATATATTCATAGCAGCTTTTTAAAAATAATATCCCAAATTGGAAACAATTCAAATGTCCAGCAACAGGACTGTACATAAGCAAATTATGATACATGTATACAACAGATACAACTCAATAAAAGGGACATGCAACAACATGGATGAACCTCAAAAACACTGTGCTGAGCACGAGAAGCTGTTTACAAAAAGGTACGTACTGTATATTTCCATGTTATATAAAATTCTAGAGTAGGCAAAACTTATCCATGGTGAAAGAAATCAGAGCAGTAGTTGGGGGTGAGGAGAAAGTTTACCGTGAAGGCACAGGAGGAAAGTTTCTGATGTGATGGATAGGTTCTCTATCTTGATAAGGATATGGATTACCTAGTATATGCATTTATTAAAGCTTAACAAACTGTATGCTTAATTCCTGTGCATTTCACTATACAGGGTGGGCAAAAGTAGGTTTACAGCTTTTCATATGGAAAATAATATAATAATTAATAAATAATAATACAATAATAAACTCTGTTTCACATACTCACAACTGTAAAACTACTTTTGCCCCACCCTGTATATAAGGATAAGTTAATTAAGAAGGAAGGAGGGGGAGGGAGAGATGGAGATAGATGCCTCCAAGGGATTATTATTTTTTAGATGTGATAATGGTATGTGGTTATTAAATAAATGTCAGTTTTTAGAAATGCATTCTGAAGTATTTAGGGCAAAGTGACATAATGTTTGGGTTATAACATTTAAGGGGGAAAAGCAACTAAAAATTAGTGGTATATATAAAACAAGAATGACAAAATCTTGATAACTCCAGAAACAGAGTGGTAAGTAAATGGGGATTTATTGGTTTTGTCTCTGCTTTAGTGTATATTTGGAAACTTTTGTAATAAAAAATATTGAACTGCCCTATAAAATCAAAGAGAGAATGTAATACCCAGAATGTAAAAGCAGAAAGTATATGGAAGCTCTCAAGTTCTGTTCTCTTTCCTTATCAGACCAGAAATCAATTCTGCCTGCTTTTTTTCTGCTTTGGCAGAGTTTTCACTGTTGATTAAATTCACACATTCCAAGATCATGATTACGAATGGATTATACTAATCACTTTAATTTTATATGGCAACCAACAAATATTTATTGAGAAATAATCAATATGCCCTGCTGAGAACTTTCCATAAACATCCTCTATTCTCAGTTATACTCCTACCCAGAGGAATTGCTCACTCAGCAGAATGGTTCTCTCTACCTGGTATAGTCTCATGTTACCAGCAGGCGGCGCGCCCTCCCCGAATTTGCTTTAGGAAAGATAATATCAGATGCATAGTCTGAGTAGCTGGTTACGTCTTGGCGCACCCGTGACCAGTGTTTGTAATTGTTTAGGCACGTCTCTGGTGACCTCATCCCATTACACCTGAGTCTTTTTGCGGAAACAATTAGCCTGTTTGAACAAAACAGGTAAGGCAAAATTAGTAACTGGAAAATTACTAAGTCGTTCTACAGGACCTGTTGGAACATCCTGTTTCCTCGAGGCTTAGAGTTTGGGTGTGGACTCCCTTCTTGAAGGCTGGGAAAGGAGACCGCTCTCCACAGGATGCAGCCCCTTCTTTGTCCTGGGGTAGGCAGAGCAGGAGTAGAGCAGCCCTTCCGAGACCTGGGCTTCTCTGGGACAGAAGAGGGGCCCTCCAGTGACCAGCACTGGGGCTATGAGATACAGCTTTCAGAAGCCTCTGTGGTGCAGAAGACTCCAAAGCTGTGGGGGGACTGCTCCAAACTGCCTTGTGCTCAGCAAACCCCAGGAGCTGATTCTCCTGTGCCCTCTGGTTCCATTTGGCCATGTGCTGAGAGCCCAGTGGGTTCCAGGCCATGTTCCTCCTCCATGAAAAAGGCCTCAGAAGACACAGGCTAGAGAGAGGAGGACAAGAGGAGGAATCTCTCTTTGATCCTGTTCAGTGAGAGTGGGAAACTTTGAATGTTCCCTGTGGCTTTTAGGGTGACTTCCGGTTATAAAATAAATAAGTACAAGGCCTGCACAATCTGCCCCCTCTTATCTCCTCAAGCTCATCCTGACCACTCTCCCATGTTCCTTTCAGTCCAGTCAGCATGACCTCTCAGTTCCTAGGCTGCCCTGTGTTTGTCAATATGTTGCTTCCTCTGCCTGACACTCCCCCCTACCCATTTCCCCTCCACTCTTCCAGCTGACCTCCTTCTGGAAGAATTCTTCCCAGACCTGAGATTTTCCTATAAAGCTTTGCCACAAACCATAATCCCATGCTTCTGATTCCCCCACAGGACTCTAAGCAACATATAAAGTATTTCCAAAATACTTTAAAAAAAATTAAAAACACTTAACACACCCATCACTACCCCAGTGGTGAACTAGTACATGAAGATACTAAAGATTCTTGCCTGCCCCACACCCCAAAGACCCCAAGGAGACATGGAAACAGTCTAAGTGTCCATCACCAGATGAATGAATAAAGATGTGATACACACACACACACACACACACAATGAAATACTATTCAGCCATAAAAAGGAAATCCTGCCCTGGCCAGTTTGGCTCAGCAGTTAGAGCGTTGGCCCACGGACCAATGAGTCTCGGGTTTGATTCCAGTCAAGGGCGCATACCTCGGTTGCGGTTTGTCCCCCGCCCTGGTCGGGTCGTGCGGGAGGCAACCAGTTGATGTGGCTCTATCACATCGATATTTCTCTCTGTCTCTCTCTCTCTCTGTCCCTCCCACTCTATCTGATGAAAAAAAAAAAAAAAAAAAAAAGGAAATCCTGCCATTTGTGACAACATGGGTGGACCTTGAAGGTATTATGCTAAGTGAAATAAGTCAGACAGAGAAAGACAAATATTATAAGATCTCACTTATATGTAGAATCTAAAAAAAAATCAAACTCATAGAAAAAGAGATTAAATTTGTGGTTACCAGAGGTAAGGTGTAGGGGTAGGGGGAATTGGATAAAAGTAATGAAAAGATACAAACTTTCAGTTATAAAATAAATAAGTACTAGGGATGTAACATATAACATGATGACTATAGTAAACATTGTCATGTAGTCAATTTGAAAGTTGTTAAGAGGGTAGATCCTAATTAGAGTTCTTATAAGGAAAAAAAAAATTTTTTCATCTCTGTGAGATAATAGATGTTAACTAAACTTATTGTGGTAACAATTTGATATTATATGTAAGTCAAATCATTATGCTGTATACCCTCCAAAGCTGTGGTGTTCTGGTAACTTGGGTCTCAAAAAAGGAAGCCTTTATTTTTTTATCATTTGCCAATTTCTGTGGTGTAAATATTTCCACCATGGCCTTTTTCAAGCTCCCCATGTGGCTGAGGTTATCTGTAACATCCACATCTTTCAACTTAAGTAATACTTTAGTTAAGGGGTGTGTGACGAGAGGAGAAAGGACTAAGTTAGTACTTGGTGCCTGACACAACACAAGCAACACAAAGCTCAATTTGTCTCTTACCAAAGCTGTGCAGGGCCTTTCCATGAAGTCCAAACCCCACCCACACCACAGAATCCAGTTATTACTTACTCAAGTGCATTCTTGGGTTGTTTTTTCATACTTATAAGGTTTGTTTCCCCAGTTAGCCTGGAAGTGTGAGTTCAGGGGCTGACCTAGCCAAGGCTGGACTCTCAGAGGCAAGGGATAGTTACTGTTCTCAGATAATGATCCAAACCTCCAAAGCAAAAAAGATGATGATCTCCTTTCATGCTAAAGCTCTGAAGAGAGCATTCATCCATTTCCACTAGAATTTGACTCTCCGTAAGAGAACTGGACTAAAAGAGTGTGTGTGTGCCTGTTTGTAGGTGTGTGTCTATTTTTGAGGATATATACATATATAACTATCATTTACTACATGCCTACTGGGTACCAAGAACTTGATATTCTCATTGAATCCTCACAACAACCCACTGAGGAAGATGTTACAATGGATTCTGATTAATAAATCTGCTACAAGCTAGTCATGGGAATGACATGCAACTTTTTAATTTTCTCTTTGGAGATGTTCAACAATTTTTACAGCTAGGTCAAATATTTTCCACTTTACCACTTTTAGGAGGTTGCACTGTATGTAATTCAGACTAAGCTATGATATGATAACTAAACTCAATAAGAAAAATACAAATGCATTGCTACATTGAAACATTTTTAATGAATGGTACTATTAGCTATGAACAGCTCTAAGTCAAAAGAGTTTACTAAAAGAAAATGTTCACTAGAGTAACTATAGATCATGAAAAATAAATCTTGAGCAAAGAACAAAAAAATAATAATTATAATTATACTGTTTCAAATGGATATGGGTGTGCTTTGGTAACTTGTACTAAACTTTCCCTAAGAACACACGTTACTAAATGCCTCAGTTGCTACACTGACACTCAGGGAAGCAAAGAGACTTACCCAGGGTCACATAAGCTGGGTCTCTCAACTCCCTCTGTCTACCACCACTTGCAGGACAGGGGAAGTAATGCAAGGAATACAGCCATCTCTGCCCTCCGTGTGGCAAGCTGGGGCTCCTTGCAGTTCAGGTTGGAAATCCCCAGGAAACAGTCATCATAAACCAACCCTAAGCCAGGAGCAAATGAGGATGTCTTTCAAAAGGAGCTGCTATTTCAGAGCTCACATGGGGTTGGGGAGTGGGGCATTGCTCACTGACCCTCGTTTCCTTTCTGGACCTGAGCACGTTTCACAACAAAGGGTTTTATAAGAATAAAGATTCAAAAAAAGTAGCTGGAAAAGAGCCCCTGGCAGTCACAGAGTGGTCATCAGGCACACACTTCACTTACCACATCCTCAGAAATGACACCTTCACTGATGTTTGGTTTCTGTTGTTCTGGCAACAGCCATCTCCCAGCAGTCCCTCTCCCAGGCATCTCTTAAAGAAGATGGGCAGAGGGCTGGAGCAGGAGGGTTGATCAAGGTATTTCCTAACCTGAAGTGAAAGTTGCTTGAGATTTATCAGGGGAGAAGGTGAAGCTTTAAAACAACCTGAAACTCCCTGGCTGGTTTGGCTCACTGGTTAGAGCGTTGGCCAGGGACCAATGAGTCTCAGGTTCGATTCCAATCAAGGGCATGTACTTCCGTTTCGGTTTGTTCCCGGCCCTGGTCGGGGAGGCAGCCAGTCGATGTGTCTCTCTCACATCGATGTTTCTCTCTCTCTCCCTCCCTCCCACTCTATCTGAAGATAAGTGGAAAAATATCCTTGGGTGAGGATTAAAACAAACAAACAAATAAATAAAAACACCCTGCAAGGACTGGTTATATTTGCTTATTCTATACCCCTCATACTCCCATAGGGATTCAAGGAAGCAGGCATAGCTCCTGGCAGAGTTCTACCACAGAGTGGACATTCAAGCAACGTCTGTGGGATGGAATGGAGTGACGTGATTTTAAGAGAGTTGTAACATCCCCCCCCCCCAATTGTTTTACAGATGAGGAAACAGACACAGAGAGGTTAAATTACTAGCCCAAAGTCACAAAGCAGCTTAACCACTGAGCTAGCCCTGGAGCTCCTGGCCATCATCTGCTCCAGCTATCTTCCCAGGAGGATCCCATTCGCCTTGGGTTTGCACAGAGTTCTCTGTCCCCCCACTTTGCTGGGCCAGGCTCCATAAGGGACACTGCTGCTTTGTGTTGCCCTCGCTGGCACAAAATGAAATCAGGTGGTCCCCATTCTTCCTGTTCCACTCTGCCAAGTCTATCTGAACACATTTCCTGTGCACAAAGCCAGCTCTCCAATTATCTGCTCCAATTAGAGTGTGAGATGTAGTTAATTTAGTCACTCCAGTGGGGTGACCAAGGTGAACGGTGGACTGGCCGTGCTACTGCAGGTCTCCTTGGTGGCCTGGGTTGTGCTGTTTCCCCTGGCACTCTTCCCCTACCCCCAGATGGCCACTGTGGTGTCTTCACCTCCCTTCTCCTTCCTTTCTGAGTCCCTGGAGTCCCAGAACTGTGCCTTGTTCTGCTTCCCCCTCTATGAACAGACCATTCTGTCCTAATTCTGTGTCCTCTGATAAACCAATGTGCACAGAGTTGTCAGTGGTAGATCACGGCCTAATACTCAAATCTCTGAGAGATAATTAGCTCTCAAATGACACTGCACATGAGGCATCTTCCGCACTGATGCCCAAAGCCCGACTCGCCACAAATGAAGGTAAAAATCATGCTTGTTTTGCTTTGACATATAGACCCCAAACACTCAGCTCCCTATTGCCACTCCTTTCTGCCTCTTAGCACCAAAGTGAAGAGGCAGACAAAGGCTGATTGTAAGTTTAATCAGTTAGGACAATGGGCACTGTCAGGACCAATGCCAGCCCTCCTCCCCTCTTTGTAGAACAAATATTATGATCCTATGATGAAACATATAGATAATAAACCTACCCATTTATATCTTCTCAAAAAGAAAATCAGCATAACACCTTGACTGGAAAAATTCAAAGGAGAAATAAAAGGAAGGTAGTTTATAATAAAGTAATATGTATTTCAATATGGAAATGAATGGGTCTAACTACCTTAGAAGATAAAAGGAAGGAGTCAAAGGCTGTAATTATTCATACATTCACCATGAATGGGACAACTATAAACATAAATCAATACAGGTATGTTATATTGCGTACAATTAGTGTTACGGTTGATGTAATTTTGTGAATGGTGAACAAATCTTAGTTCCAAAAAAAAAAAATCTTAGTTCCAAGATTTCTTTGTTTTACATGGTAGTTGTATTCCTGGAAAATTAGGTGTGTCTGAAACAATGCAAAAAAATATTTGTTTATATGTTAGGTTCAAGACACAGGTAGTGCCCTGTCCTGTTTGGTTCAACAGTTAGAGCATTGGCCTGCTGACTGGAAGGTCTCGGGTTCAATTCCTGGTCAAGGGCATGTACCTGGGTTGCAGGTTTGGTCTCCTGAGGGAGGCAACCAATTGCTGTGTCTCTCTCACATTGATGTTTCTCTCTCTCTTTCTCCCTCCTTCCCTTCTTCTACTCTATCTAAAAAAATCAATGGAAAAATATCCTCAGGTGAGGATTAACAAAACAAAAACAAAAAAACAAGACACAGGTAGTTATAAACAATTTATTGTTGTTGTTTTAAATCTACATGAACATCTGGAACAGGACATCTCAGCCTCTTATCTACTAAATACAAGTAGTGCTCCCATTTATTGTGACAACAAAAAAATACAACCTCCTTCCCTCCAAAAAAGAATTTCCAAAATGCTCCTAGAGGTTAGTACTGTGCCCTTAACCCCACAGGAAGCCATTCCATTAGCAATTACCTTTGGCCTCTACTAAAAGTCCTTAAATGATGGTAGCTTAAACAAGATAGGGGTTTGTTATTCTCTCAAGTAAAATAAATCTGGAAACAGGTAGCCTTGGCCTGGTTCATCCAAGGCTCCTATCTTTTTCTGCTATAACATCCCTAGTATTGATTTCCATCCTCGCTTATGGTCACAAAATGGATGCTGGAACTCCAGCTACTGTGTCTGTGATCTGGGTAAGAAGAAGAAGAAACTGAGGACATCAGGAAGCGTAAAGTCACCCAGAGAATAAGGCTCCTTTAAGAGTGTTCCTGGAAGTCTTATTCAACAAATTCCTTCATATCTCATCCTGAAAGCAAGCCTGGACATGCAATTTTTCAGTTAGGTGCTTTACTGCCTTCAATAACATTCGGTTCTCTAGTGAAGAAGCAGATGGAATGGACATTGGGTAGGCAGCCAGCCATCTCCACCGTATTGTTTCACCTACTGACAATGTCCAGCGAATCTGCTGAAGCCCAAATGCAGATTCAACACACAGGTCCTAAGAGAGGTAGGCGATCTTTGGGGTTGCTTGGCTCAGGGCCTCAAGTTTATATGGGCCTCAGTTTTTCGTCGGCTATTTCATGCAAGGCAGCAAAGTGAAGCCTCCTCACAATGATCTATTCTGACTAGATCCTGGTACTGAACAAATCCAGGGACAGTAGACTGATCTGAGAAGGGGCTCAAAACCCCAAATCTAGCTGAGCTTTTAGTGTGAGAGGTCAAGATGACAGTGGTTTAAGCTTCCCACATTTGAATGTCATTCAAATGTATGCATGTGTGTATGTTTTCCAGAGTTTGTGCCAAACCCTCTAGAATTCCCCTAGGGGAGTTCTGTTCAGCTTCACAAATATGTTTTGCATCTACTGCGTTTCTCCTGCTGTGTGCCAGGGATGCAAGATGAAGCTAACAAAGGCTCTTCCCTGGAGAGTCTGGGCATGGAAGAGGGGGAGGGAGGGAAGGAGGTGTGGCCGAGACAGGCCGCTGCTGGCTAATGTGGTCAGCACAGTGGAAAGGGATGTGCAGGTACTGTCTGTCCACGCCAGCCAACAGAGTGCCATGCTTTGTAGGGGCTCAGTAAATAGTTGTATTTTGACTTGTAACTCTTCTCTGTGATGCTTCTCTGTTCTATTCCAAGCAGAGGCTTCCTGGGCTAAGGAGTTACCATTGCATCTGTTGCTGAATGCTCTGTTTTTCTATTTTAGTCAACTATGCCCTAGAAAAAGTTTCTGAAATATGTTGTATTTTCAACCTTGCAGAAACCCTTCTTGGGTTGAAGCTGTGCCAAAACTCTTGGAACTGGGAAATATCCAGAGATATGCAAAGATGATAAAAATAATCTCTGTACTTGGAAATTCCTAACTCTTCCTTAGCCTCAAAATCCCTCTAGAAGGCAATTTGACAACAGTTTTCAAAATTTTAATGAAACAGTCATACCCTTTGACCCAGCAATTCCTCTTCTAAGAATTATACCAATAAAATAATTAAGGATATACACAAAGATGTAAAAATAAAGATATTTGTTAGGGCCTGGTTTAATCATGAAAGCTTGGAAAACACCTAGATGTAGTTGTTTTCAATGTATTCTAACCAATAATAGGAGATCAATGAATAAATATAGTACATTCCATACAACAACACATTGCATCCACTTGAAAATGATTCATTTGACAATTGAGTATTGATTACCTGCTATGTTTCAGGCACTCCTGTAAATAGAAGGATACATTAGTGAATAAAACAAACAGTGTGGATCTCACAACTGGTTATGTGCCATAATTATATTTATTGACATGAAAATATGTTTAGGAAATATTGTTAAATAAAAAATTCTGGTTACAAAAGTATTCTTATTAATAATAGTAATAGCTAACAATTATATATAACATTTATTATGGGCCAAACATCATGCTAGAAGCTTTACATATATTAAGTCTATTTATATAAGACCCTGGGTATGATCCAATACTTGTTTAAATATGTTTTTGTATTTGTTACTATTTTGTTGAACAAGACAGGGCACAAATGCAATAATAAAGCAAATGTTTTCCTTTCTCCCACATTTGCCTCAAACCCACTCTCTGGATTTGTCTTTTTCCTGTCCCTGGATAAAATCTCAGGCAGGTCTCAAAACTTTTCTGGTTCCCTTTCAACCGGCTGGACAATCTTACTTCGAAAATTAGAATGGCCAGTGCATTCTGAACTTCTTTCCACTCAAAGGGAACCTCCTCCTCCAGGCCAACCTGCTTTGAGCTTGGAATCCTGGAAGGATTAGTGGTTGCCGTCTCCCTCTCAAAGGTCCTCTTCTTCCTTTCATCTCTGATTCCTCCAAGGCTGGGCCCCTGGAATGGGACAGGGGAAAGACTTTCCCGTTCCAGTGTAAGGTGCACCTTTGCGGCCTCTTCCTCTGGCAGGTATCTTTGCAGGTTGATCCCAAGATTCTTTGTTAAGGATGCGATATTTCCTCTAGCTGGAAGCTTCTAGTTCTGCCCTAAGCCCATGGGATTTCCAGCAGTCTCCCTCACACTAACCCACTCCTGGGCCCTTTGCCCTCCCATACAGGAGTGCTCTTGTGTGGTTCCCATTTAAAACAACCCAGACCAACTCCCTCCTCAGGTCCACATGGCCTCTGGTGAATCTCAGGCACATTTGCTGTGGAAGTGCAGCCCCTTTCTCCTCGCTGGCGGGCAGGCTGAGGTCCAGCCACAATCTCTCACCTGTAGGCTTCTCGTGGCCAAAGGAATACCAGTCCCCAAACTCCAGGAGGCACATGCCAAGCTTTCTGAGTGGGTCTCTGGAAGACACTCTCACTTGGCTTGGGGTGAAGAGAGGTGCTCCTCCTATTTCCCTGGGAGTGGGGACAGGACCCAACCCACCAACAGGCTCTCCATGAAATTTTCTCTCACTACTCTCCAACTCTCACTTTTATAGACTGGAGGGGTGATTGCCTAATGCTGGAAGAACCTGTCCCATTGCCTCTCAATATACCTTACATAGGTTATGTAGGAGACATAGCACCTCAGTTTGGATGTTTAGGATGTAGGATCCTTGGGCACCTGTTGTACTGTTATCAGCCTTTAGGGTACGAGCCAAAAGTAAGCAGAAAGACTCCCATTTTAACATCCAGTTACATACATACATACGTGCACATATCTGAAAGTTTCACTTCAAAATGTTATCGGTTATCTTTGAGTCATGGAGTTATTTTCCTCTTTTTTTGTTTATCTGTACTTTATTTCTACATGCACTGCACATATATTAAAAGAAAAAGAATTCTGCCCTGGCCGGTTTGGCTCAGCGGTTAGAGCATTGGCCTGAGGACCAATGAGTCGCAGGTTCGATTCTGGTCAAGGGCATGTACCTCGGTTGCGATTCATCCCCGGCCCTGGTTGGGGTCATGTGGGAGGCAGCCACTCGATGTTTCTCTTTCATGTTGATGTTTCTCTCTCTCTCTCTCTCTCTCTCTCTCTCTCTCTCTCCCTCTCTCTCCCTCCCACTCTATTTGAACAAAAATGGAAAAATGTCGAGTGAGGATAAAAAAAAAAGATAAAAGAAAAAGAATTCTTAAAAGAAAAATATTCTTTTACATGCAAAAAAAAAAAAAAAGGGAATCTAGACCTAGACCTTATACCCCTCACAAAAATGAACTCAAAATAGATTGCAGACCTAAATGTAAAATGTAAAATTGTAAAACTCCTAGACTACATAGAAGAGAATTTAGATGGCCTTGGGTATGGTGATGACTTTTAGATACAACACCAAAGTCATGATCCATGAAAGAAATAATTGATAAGCTGAGCTTTATTAAAATTAAAACCTTCTGCTCTGTGAGAAACAATGTCAAGAGAACGAGAAGATAAGCCACAATCTGGGAGAAAATATTTTCAAAAGACAATCTCATAAAGGACTGTAATCCAAAATATACACAAAAGAACTCTTAAAATTCAACAATAAGAATAAAAATAACCCAATGAAAAAACAGGCCAAAGACCACCCTGGCCAGTTTGGCTCAGCGGTTAGAGTGTCGGCCTGCAGACCAAGGAGTCCCGGGTTCGATTCCAGCCAAGGGCACGTGCCTCGGTTGCAGTTCGTCCCCAGCCCCAGTTGGGGTCGTGCAGGTGGCAACCAGTCAATGTGTCTCTCTCACATTGATGTTTCTCTCTCTCTTTCTCTCCCTCCTTCCTGCTCTGTCTGAAAATAAATGTAAAAATATTCTCGGGTGAGGATTAAAAAAAAAAAAATGGGCCAAAGACCTTAATAGACATTCCATCAAAGAAGATACACAGACAGCAAATAAGCATATGAAAAGATGCTCCATATCACATGTCACCAGGGAAATGCAAATTAAAACAACAAGATACCACTACATGCCTATTAAAATGGCCAAAATCTGAAACACTAACACCACCAAATGCTAGTGAGGATGTGGAACAGGAAGTCTCATACATTGTAGATGGGGATGCAAAATCGTACAGCCACTTTGCAAGACAGTTTGGTGGTTTCTTACAAAACTAAACATACTCTTACCATACTGATCCAGCAATTGAGCTCCTTGGTATTTACCCAAATAAGTTGAAAACTTATGTCCACACAAAAACCTGCCTATGGATGTTTATAGCAGCTTTATTCATAATTGCCGAAATTTGGAAGCAAATAAGATGTAGGTGAATGAATAACTGAATTGCAGTACATCCAGACAATGGGATATTGTTCAGCACTAAAAAGAAATGAGCTATCAAGTCATGACAAGACGTGGAAGAACCTTACCTGCATATTCTAAGAGAAAGATGCCAATCTAAAAAAGCTACATACCCTATGATTCCAACTCTAATACATTCTGGAAATGGCCAAACTATGGAGACAGTAAAAAGATCAGTGTTTGTTGCCAGGAGTTGGTATGTGGGGAAGGGATTAATAGGTGAAACACAGAGAATCTGGAGGGCAATAAAAATACTCTGTATGATGCTATAATGATAGATACATGCCATTATTAATTTGTCCAAACCCATAGAATTTACAATACAAGAGTGAATCCCAAGGTCAACTATGGTCTTTGGGTGATTATGATGTATCAGTGTAGGTTCATCAATTTGTAACAAATGTACCACTGTAGTGAGGGTTGTTGATAATGGGGGAGGCTATACATATGTGAAGAAGGGAATATATAAGAAATCTGTCCCTTCTTCTCGATTTTCTGTGAACCTAAAACTACTTTAAAAAAAATAAAGTCTTTTACAAAAGGAAAACATTCTTCAAGAAAAAAATGTTTATGTACACACATCTATTTTCTATTTTTTCTTGAGTCGGTTTCAGTAATTTGTGTCTTTCTAGAAATATGTCCTTTTAATCTAAGTTATCTAATTTATTGCTATACTGTTGTTCAAGTATTTTTTTTTAAAATAATTCTTTTAATATCTGTAAGGTTTGTAGCAATGTCCCTATTTCATTCCTGATTTCAGTAATTTGTATCTTTTTTTTTTTCTTGGTCAATCAAACTAAAAGTTGTCTATTTTTTTTTAATCTTTTCAAAGAACCCACTTTTGATTTCATTACTTTTCTCTGTTGATATTCAATTTATTTCCACTCTTATCTTGGGGTTTAGTTTGCTCTTCCTTTTCTAGTTTTTTAAAGTAGAAGTTTTGGTTATTGATTTGAGCCCTTTCTGCTTTTCTAATGTAGGCATTTAGCTATAAATTTCCCTCTCAGCATTGCTTTAGCTGCATCCTATAAGTTTTGGTAAACTGAGTTTTTTTTTATGCATTTATTTTCCTACTTTTCTTTCTTTTTTTTATCCTCATCTGAGGATATTTTTCTATTTATCTTCAGATAGAGTGGGATGGAGGGAGAGAAACATTGATGTGAGAGAGACACATCAACTGGTTGCCTCCCACATGACCCCGACCAGGGCTGGGATGAACCACATCCGACTTACGTGCCCTTGACTGGAATCAAACCTGAGACTCATTGATCCACGGGCTGGCGCTCTAACCACAGCAAAACCAGCCAGGGTTTCCTACTTTTCTTATAAGTTTCACTTTTAAAAAGCTTAGTTGACCAGACTCAAATTAATGAAATGCGAGGATAGTCTAGATTCAATCCAGCAGGTAGTGCCCTTTAGACAGTGTCCTACCCTGCCATGATATTTTGGCTGTCTAGGCTCTACTTGGGATTGGTTTGAACAATGGATTGTTGTTTTACATTTCTATTTGCTGCTAAAAATTGCTCTCAGGGCTTCAAACCCATTCTGTTCACTGGTTCACATGGTTATAGCTAGCTACCACTTTATTTTTTATTTTTTATTATTATTTTTTTTTATCCTCACCCGAGGACATTTTTTTCCACTTTTTGTTCAGATAGAGTGGGAGGGAGAGAGAGGAAGAGAGAGAGAAACATCAACGTGAAAGGGACACATCGAGTGGCTGCCTCCCGCACGACCCACCAGGGGCCGGGGACAAACTGCAACCGAGGTACGCGCCCTTAGCGGGAACCGAACCTGGGTCTCTCTGGACCGCAGGCTGACGCTCTAACCGCTGAGCCAAACCGGCCAGGGCTAGCTACCACTTTAGTACTAAAATACAGGCAGATCTCCCATGTATCAAAAGCTTTGAAGATTTAAATGCATTTTTGTGTCTATTTTTTAAATTTTACCCTTTTATCCTCTCAACAAATATTTTTTGAGCTAAGTACCGCACCAATTACTGGAGACACAAAACTCTCAAAACCATTTTGTTTTTCATTTTTTTTAGTTTGTTTTTAACATTGGGGACCATATTAAAATATTTTAATTAAATTCATGAACTTTAAATGTATAGTACATTTATCCATACTGGTATATGCAGGAATTTGGAAAAACTCTCCTCCACCCCTCATTCAAAGAATTCTAATAAGTTACAGATATTACAGAAATTAGACAGTTTGTTGATTTCTCTACCCATATACTTGATTTTGACTATACAAGGCTGAAAAGTTTCATTTAGACATTTTTCATAAGTAATCTCAACATTCTGCAGATAAACAAGGACATTAGATTCAGATTCGTTGGGTACACCTAGCCAATTTACAATAGTTAAATGCAAACAAGGGGTGCACAGACCAGGAAACAGACCAAATATTACAGTGTAATAGTGCCATGTCCAGGAGCTTAGGGATCATGCAAGGGGGATGCCTAGACAGAGTTTTGGGGTCAGAGAGGAAATGACCTCTATTGGGATCTGAATGTTGCTTGGAATTCAGCTTCTGGAAGAGGCCAGGAGTATGCAGCATCCTGTGCCACAAAAAAGGGTCACGCAGACTCAGTTCAGTTCAGCAACTGGACTTGTCTAAAAAACACACACACTATTTTAGCTCACATAGTGGTTGAACCCGTTGGCATCCCTGACTTTGCAGTACTTCTACCTTTACCCTGTCATCTCTTATGAGATAAATTCTAAAAGACTTTTTTTTTTTTTTTTAAGAAACAAGCCAAAACAATTTGAATGAGATGATTCTGTAAACCCAGTTTGGAAACACCAGTCACACCTGGGCCTGTCCAGCCCTGTGCTAAATTCTCTAGCATAGTCAAGTGAAAAAGACAAAGGATAATATTGTAGAACTTCCTGGGTAGTTAGAAAAATAAGCTGTATTTGCAGGTCCCCCCATCCAAGAGCTCATACAGCAACTTTGTGCAAATTAGGAAAAAGCACCCCTCCAGGCAGACAAATTACAAAACAGCACCCCATCAGGGCAACAAATTAGATAGACTGCCGGAATAAGGGTGTATCTTGGCCTATCGAGCACAGGCTGATTTCAGCTCCACTCACCCCCCACCCCACACACACACCACCCCCATTGCATGACTTTGTCCAAGGCACAGACTACACACCTGTGTGACAGCCTGGCTTATGGGGAGCATCTGAGTAACAGTTCTAAACACACAGAGATAATAGTGTGGCTTACATTGTGACCCACGTGAAAGAGGTTTTAAAATGTTCTAACTTTGCCAATATTTTAGAAAATGTTTTCAATGACAGTTTACATTCAATATTATTTTTATTAGTTTCAGGTGTATAGCATAGTAACTTTACCAGTCTTTCCAAATCAAGTAATGTCCTTAGTCCTAAAAAGAATGATTCCTCACATTGCCCCTAGAAACATAGCTTCAGGGGAAAAAAGCTGCATTATTCACATTAGTCCTTTTGTCCAGAGATTACTGCCATATCAGCAAAAACCATGACAGTGTGAGGGTTAAATGTTTGAAAATTCTCTTCCACCGAAGGCTGGATCCTGTTGCCTAGTGACTGCTGGGTTGCTCGCTGCTGTCACTCACCTTGTCTCCAGAGAGTTATCCCCCCCTCTCATAAGGAAGGTTATGATTGGCCAAAGGTGACATCATAGCACTTAGAGGAACAGCATCTCTTTGTCAAGACAGCACCAATAAGATGACTCAAGAGTTGGTAGGAAAGTGTTTTGGTTCCTTTGTTTTGTTTCTTTAATATAGAGCTAACAAACAGATGAAACATTTTTTTCATTTCTTGCAAAGCCGATTTTTCAGGTGTTAGTAGTGGATTTTTGCCCACAAAAAATATCCCTTGACAGCATATGGATTATCTTCACATCCATTTAATCAATGCTAGCCCAGCCAAAGCCTGTTCCCCCTCATGCACTTGGTCAGCACTTGCAAAGCTGAATAGATTACAGGCAGAAAATGACTACCCCGAAACTCATTATCACACCATTGGTTGCAGAATGAAATTTCACACAAGGCAGGTTCTTCTTGGTGCTTATCTGAGAAGTACCTAAAGTGGTTCCAAAGCAT
The DNA here is from genome assembly GCA_030848825.1 of Tadarida brasiliensis. Classification (NCBI taxonomy): domain Eukaryota; kingdom Metazoa; phylum Chordata; class Mammalia; order Chiroptera; family Molossidae; genus Tadarida; species Tadarida brasiliensis. The sequence goes on from CM061270.1 coordinate 46,608,507, forward strand.
CAGTTTCAAGGACAGCCCTATAAAAAGACTTCAGGGCACATACATAAGGCTTCAAAAGAATTTAAAAAATTGATTAAAGTTGAAAGCACATCTACTTTTAAAATCAAGCAGTTGGAGAAATTTCATTCATTTTAGATAATAAACAAACATAAGCTTTTGGATTACTTTTGAAATGTGCATCACATTTTGGCACTGCTTTGGAAGCCAAGCCTAACAGTCTTTATTTTATTTTTTTGCACTGACTTGAGCTACGGGTGTACTCTTCAATATTTCAGCCACTGAAGACTAGCTATGTGATTGGAGTGTCGGTTGCAGATTCATTATGCTAGGCTGCTATATTAAATCATCTGCTAAATTCATTCTTTTCTTGGTAAATATTCGGTATACAGCATAGTCACAGTGGGTATAATTGGATAATTGCTTTCAATTAATGCTCTAGTTTGAAAGCTGCAACTCCATACAAAGCTTATAGTTGAGCTGTAACAAAGGCAACCCCTCCTGGGAAACAGAAGAGAGTGAGAATTCCTTTCTGCAATTCTACTGGAAAACAATGTGATAGAGAGAGAGAGAGAGAGAGAGAGAGAGACTAATAAATTATATATGGCTTGGCTTTTTCCTCCACTGATAAAAGACCCTGCAGTGTGTCATCTGAAATATGTAAGTACACCACTGCCTCTCCCAAGAGCAGACAGCAAGTATTTGAATATTGTAATATCTTGTTTCAATAATCAACACTGTTCTTAAAGTGAAGTAAGGCTGACCATACATTTCCTGGGAAAAACTCATCTATACCATAGGAAAGATAAATAGCATTCACACAGAATGAAGTTTCAAGTAATCACTTATTCTCAGAAGTATCATCAAACATATTCAGGAAAAACTAATCTCATAGAGAATTTCCTTTAAGAATTCAGACTGGTGTGCAAGTGAAAGCAGAAAGCAGGTGGGAGTTCTTTAAATAAAATCTTAATAGATGTGAAGGGAAAGTTCTGCTGCTGACATGGTTCTGGCTTATTTGACTAGAAAGATACCAAGCATCTAGGTTCTTAAAGTGTATGCTTGCTAGCAGTAAATTATGCTGTTCTAGAATCTATATAGTTATAAGTTGATTAAGATTCTGTTTTATATTTACTTTTACTTTACCTATTAAGAGATTTATTATTGTAAACAACAACATGAACAGGGTGCAAGCAAATATGTGTGACCTTTGCCCTAGAGGGAGCCATTATCTTTATTATCCTGGATATCAAACAAACCTGTCTTCCACTTTTGGAGGGAGACACTCACTCTCTATTCTCTGGCTGTTCACTATACAACTATCCTTGAAAATACAGGGTGTGGCTCAGTTGGTTGGAGCGTCATCCCATGTATCAAAGGGTTTTGGGTTCGATTCCTGGTCAGGGCACATAGTTGCAGGTTCGATCTCTGATCCGGGCTCATATAGGAGGCAACTAATTGATGTTTCTCTCTCCCTTCCCCTCTCTCTAAAAACAAAAACAAAAAACAAATAAAAAAAAAACCCTATATCTTTGGGTGAGGATTAAAAAATAAAATAAAATGTTTAGAATTTATTGGGGTGACATTGGTTAATACTACTATATAGGTCTCAAGTGCACAATTCTATAATACATCATATGTACATTGTATGGTATGTTTACCACCCACCAAATGGCTATCATTTTTAATGACTGTATTTCAAAGGGATGCCTTGAAGGGAGGGCTTAGAAAGGGTGGTGGGAGTTTAAAATCAAGATGGCTATCTCACTTGACTTATTTTAAATAAACAACTCTATGTAAATAATACCATTTAAAAGATCAGTACAGAACTTCAAAGGGAAATGGAGGGGGGGGTGTAAAAATCAAGATGTTGGTTGTAGATTATTCCATTTTACAATGGATGCTGCAATTTTTAAACATATGGTATTTTAAAATAATCTTAATTTCATATACTATTCAATTTTTCTTAGTTGTATTTCAAAATATCTCATATATATGTATATGTTAATGAGAAAAGAAGTTCAACTTTAGGATGAGAATAACTTAACATTACTTTAGCTTTTAGTGATTAAGATGACATGTATAAACCAGGAAAAACAATACTTTGGAAAAAAAAAAACAGACTTCATTGAAACTTTATTTTTCATCTGTATATAATTCCAACTTTGTAACACTAAAATAGAAAGTATTTGTGTGTATAGGAGTATGAGTCACTGACATCTTCACTCCCCCCCAAAAAAAACAGAGAAAACAGAAAAATGTTATAAAACAAGGTTTATTCTGCAATACTTTATCAGTGAATTGCATCTCTTTGGTAAAAATAAACTTTATAAACATTTTAATAATCAGAGATTAGATACAAAAACTAAACATTTGTTAGGTTGTTTTTAATATGAGCAAAGACTGGCAACTGAGAAGGGGTTCACTTGGACTGGTCATCTACTGGCAGTTAAAACTCAAACTCAGGGCAATTTTTATGCTACATTAGAAAAGAGGATAAGGAAACAGTATTATTCAAATTTCTTGAATCAAATAACATTCTTACACTTTAATTAAAAATAAATAATAGTTACAAATGAATTGGCAATTATACATTTTTATACACTATATGATGGCAACATAATACTTTAAAATTAAGCACTTAGTTTAATAAGAAATGTACAACACTTTAAAAATAAGTTTTGACAATGGCACTGGCAGTTAGATGCAAAAAACTGTTTTAAGAAAAAAATGGCAGGTATAACATTAAAATACTCTACTTTGTTTTTCAATAAATATTTTGACCACATTATTAACATATTGAAGTAAACTTTGTTTAAATCAAAGCTTACACATTTCAAACAAAAACTACAAAATATATGTAAACCAGAAAGCCTCAAAGTTCTTATTTAAATGCTATGGTCTTCACAAAAGGTTGTTAAGTAACTATAGTATTTAAGACTATTGTCTTTACAGATTTGTGAAGTATTCACATCTGTTGCTTAAATGCTAGAAAAGGCCTCCTGATCTACCAAGACACACACATTCCCTCTTTAACACTTTCTCTAGCTTTGAATTCATGCTAATATATGTTTAACTGACCATTTAGTATGAACCCTTTACCTAATGTCTCAGAAAGTAGCAAAAGAAAAAAATATATATATTCTAAACTTTACTATATACAAAGAAACCTAAGTTAAGAGAAGTCATGCTGGCTATAAGAACAGAAAAAGCTCAAAGGTGGAAAAAAAAAGGAGGTGATCCACCAATAATGAGCTTTTCTGTGAATATGAGTAATGTTTTCTTTTTATGAATTTGAAAATAAAATAAAATGTTAACTAATTTAGTAATATATTGCACAAATAAATTTGAAAAATATATAGTATTCAAAAAACACTGATTCTATTTGGGATGTGAAAGATGAAGATTGTGTTGAGGCAAAACTTTTACTAGGGATCTATTTATAAACTGGAATTGGTTGTAACAATTTATATTGATGTAAGGCAAATTATAAGTTAGCTTAAATCACAGTTTTAAAATATGTTAGAAAATATTTACTTCTCCAGGATTGTTTTTACTACAGTAAAATTTCTTGGTGATATATTATTGGAAATACAATTTCCAGTCCATAGGACTTCAAGTGACTTTCCTTAACTGAGTGGTTTATTAGTGATGTTTTTATCTCAATACACCTGAGAAATGGGGTCATAATGTCAATGGAAGTAATAATGGGGAACCATATTTATAAAGGTTCTTCCCCTTGAAAATAATTGTGTTGATAAATCAGCAAAAGGGAAGTTAGGCACTGAATTCTGTACAAGAGTTAAGTGTAAAATGTTGTGTAACTTCTGCCTGTTAGTTTTTAGTGCAAAAGTGTCTATTGCCCTTGCTAGTGATAAATATAACTTCAACTTTTATATTTGTGGGAAGAGTATATGAAAAGAGAGAGAAAATCAAGTTTAAAGACTCACTGTTATTTATATTAAGACAAAATAATTTTGAAGATCCCTATTAGAACTAGGAACAACTCTCTCCCCTCCTTATCTTAGACCATTTTCCTTTACTTACAAAGAATAATTATCTAATTAATGGACAGGAACCAGAGAGAACATTTTTGGTACAGAATTTCAGTAGAACAAAATAAACTGGATCCAGGTCATTGAAACACTGTTACTAAGGTATATCCAGAGGGCCATGGTAAACAGTTTAAAAATATTGTTATTAAAATGATGTTTTATAATCTGTGTACTATTTTATACTGTGGTAGAGCAATTTTTGGCATTATATTCACTGTCTACAGTACAAGGTATCAACTTGGGTTAGCCACTTTCAGTAGATGTGACATATATGAAGAAAAATCCAAATACCATATCCTGCATACTTAAAGACTATTTTTCATTATTAGTAAATTTTAAAATTACCAAATTTCATCAGCACCAATTCTATTAATGTAGCTATCCAGGTTCAATTACAGTTAACACAGAAACAGAACAGATTATATTAATGTTGTTACCCCTGGCTTAAATTCTTGCCAATTGAAAAAGACATTTTCATTATGTTTCTCATTTGACAGTTTTGCCCTAATAAAATTTAGAAGTTAAAATAGTCTCTTAAAAAAAAATCCAAGAAAATGCTTTATAGTCATAGAAATAGTTGAAAGTAACAAATCAAAATCATAAACTTATGTATGTATATGTACATATGAAATTATCAGAAAATGAAAACAAGATCATTGTCAATGAAACAGGATGCTGGAAAGTTGCTTGTGAAAAAAATATATAAAGAATAAGTTTAATTTTATTAGTATCCCTTATACCTTCTGAATAATATAGTCAAACTATACAAATGATATGAAAAAATGTCTCATACAAGCAGATTTGTTCAAATACTTAAGTGCCTAAGTCAATGCACATTTGGAACTGTAATATAAAATCTTTTAGCATGGATTAATGGCACATAATAGGTGTTATACTGCCTCCTTAAAGGGTATATTGTGTAAGATTTAATTTTTTATAAATTTTGAGATCCATGAAGGTATTTTGTCTCTATAGTTTTGTTACATCCTTTTTAATTTAACTGGCTATACATACAAATTTAATTCATACAAAGCTTGCACAGTTTTTTCCTAAATGATTACCTTTATTTATGATGACATAAGTAATAATATTCAAAATATTTGTACTAGATTACACTCCATTCTTACTACAAGATTCTCAGAATGGCCTGGCTTGTGTGGTTCACTGGTTGAGCATTGACCCATGCACCAGGAGGTCGCTGGTTTGATTCCCAGTCATGGGCACATGCCCAGGTTGTAGGCCCAATCCCCAATGAGGGGCATGCAGGAGGCGGCCAATCAATGTTCTCTCTCATCGATGTTTCTATCTCTCTCTCTCCCTCTCCTTTCCTCTCTCTCTAAAATCAATAAAGAAAAAATATTAAAAAAAAAAAAGATTCTCAGAATGTAGTACATTTAACAAGCAAATGAAGATTCTCTTATTGCAAAAGTGTGTCAAAATGGGTGTTAACTCCATAACACACTCTATGGCTATATCCTCTCATTGGATAGTTCCTATTCAACAAAGACAGCTAGTGGCTAATATTTAAACAATGACTGCAAAGCACTTGGGAAAGAATAATCCAGTAAATGCTATGCAGTATCTGGGAAGTAAAAACATTTCAAACATAATATTATAATAGGAATTGGAGTGCTCTTAGATGAAATCATACCACAAAATGGCCTTTTCTAAATCATATAAATCTTTTGCTGTACTAATCTCTGCCTATGTAACCAAAAGGAATTTTCTAGACATCTAGGGTCTTTTCCAATTTATATTCAACTTTGTCATGCTTCAGCAACAAAAAAATTAAGACAAAATAAAAATCCAAATCTTATCCTATGTGGATTGCATGTGTCAGGAGAGGAGTATATGAGAAAGACAACAGCAAAATTTTTAGCTAGATCAGCAGTTAATTACAGTTTGAAAAAGAAAATAGAGTTGCCAATTATTACATTTTGACATACTAATAGAATAAAAGATTTATCCTACAAGTTTAAGACAGAAGCTTTGGATTTTCTAATATAAAAATTTCAAAATCTTGGAGACACATCACAAAAATTATGCTTTTAGGACTTCACATCTTATTTATGGTTGGCATGATCCTAACAGCAAATATTTAATAAAAATTAAAAAACAAACAAAAATGTTTTAAAATAAACAAGCAATTAGCATCCCCTCCACCCTAAAACAAAAATAAGTCCATATGGCTTTGATATCCCTTGTAAAGAATTAAGTAGAAGAGTATTGCCACACTTTAAAATAATTTCACACTAATAGGTATCTCTATTTTTTCCGCTGCTTTTGATTTTGTGTCTTTGCAGTACTTATTAGGGAACCCAGACATGTACGAATTCCAGCAAGGTGGAGCAGAGATCCAGCTGCCTCTTTGAGCTCCTCATCAATTTCTTGACATGACTGTTTCCGCATCTTTTTGCCTGGCTGCCCCTTTGCAGAGGTATCTGCACAAGCCCGTGATGCATAGCCACTGTCTCCAAGAGGATCATCTTCGTAATCAACGTCTGTATCTTCTTCACTGTGAAAACCTTCACTGCCATCACTTCCCACATGACTACTCTTTGGGATAAATTCATATACCTCATCCACAGAAGACAGGGAAGACACACTAGACCTGGATGCACAACGCTGTGTTACCGTGCTATTTGCGCTGTAATTGTGGTCTTCTTTTGGATCAATGCTGGTGGCTAAAGAATCACTCTCTTGTAGTCGCACAGCACTGGGATGATTAAATGCATTGCCATAATTCCTTTTTTTTTGCATTGCTGTTTTAAGAGAAAGAGGCTTCTCACCTGTGGGAAATGAAACGTCCAGTAGGTCCAATGCATTTGATTGCAAAAACAGGCCATTTAAAACAACTACGTATATCATTCCTGAATAGTAAGTGCTGTAGGAATGTTTTGTAGGTTATGTATTTATTTTTTTAAACACAGACCATACCATTCTGTTGGTATTAATGCATTTCAGAACTATTTAATGACAGGGAAAATATAATTATTTTGAACTGCTTGCACAGAATGCCTTAATATGTATGTCATCACTACTTTGAATGTACCACTACAATGGTTTGCTAACCATTTCCTTGTTCATATTTGTAGGTTGTTCCCAATTTTTCACTACAAATAACATGGCAATGAAAATCCTTCTAAATGTCTTTTCTCACACAAATATTTCTCTAGGAAAATACCAAGAAGTGGAATTATTAAGTAAAAGGATATACACATTTAAAGTTACAATTGGTATTTCCAAATTGCCCTAAAAAAATGGTTGTACCAATTTATATCCTACAGTGTATGACAATACCCAGTTCTCATACTTTAACAGTTAATATTATGAATCATTTACATTTTTCATAATTCCATGGGCAAAAAAGTATCTCAATAATGTTTCATATTGCATTTCCTCGATTTCTAGAGAATTTGCATATCTTTTCAAATGCATGTCGTCCATATGCATTTCTTCCTGAGACCCATCTATTCATATATTTTGCTGGCTTTTCTGTTGAACTGGTTTCTTATTTCTTACTTGTGGAATCCTTTTAAATACATATACTCAATAGTAATCCTTTCTTTTATATAGTAAAATAAATGTTCTCCCAGTGTTTTGTGTTACTTAAAGATATTTTTGTTGTTGTCAAAACTCTAAAATTTTGATGTTTAATTAAATTTACCCATCTTTTCTTTCATGGATTTTGTACTTTGTACCTACCTTAAAGAAGGCTTTTCCTATTCCAAGGCTATGATTATACTTTCTTATTTATAGCTTTCATTTTTACTTTTAAATTTTCAAGCTTAATTTCTAAATATGCTATTTATTTCTTCATTTCTTGGTCAATGTAACATGATCTATCATAGCATTACCTCAATCCCTCAAATGCTCAATAAAGAAACGAAAATATAAACAGAAACTAAATTATTCAGATAAAAACAGAGCTGGAAAGAATAATTTTGCTAGAACATTTAAGTATCTTATTCTAAATTATATACATATATATTTTTAATTCTCACCCAAGAATATTCTTCCATTGATTTTTCACATAGAGTGGGAGGGAGAGAGGGAGAGAGAGAGAGAGAGAGAGAGAAACATAGAAACATCGATGTGAGACACATCAATTGGCTGCCTCTCGCATGACCCTGACCAGGGCCTGGAATCAAACCCGATTCTTTGGTCCATGGGGCAATGCTCTAATTGCTAAGCCAAACCGGCCAGGGCTCTAAATTATATTTTAAAAGGCATTTACAAAAATGTATTTTAAAAATAAAAGCATAATTACTTACATTCTAAAATTCCTTGTTCTATAGAAGTATTTAAAAGCATCATTGCAGTGGCAGCATCAATATCAGATTCTGAAAAAGGAAAAGAGTGACAATGTTAATGCTTTGTATTATAAGTATTTGCATGCACCCAAAGGTAACCAATGTTAAGATTTTGGTGTATATTTTTCTAATTAAAAAATTGGTAATGGAAGGAGACTTTGGGGTGGTGAACACACAATACAATATATAGATGATGTATTATATAATAGAATTGTGCACCTGAAACCTATATAATTTTATTAACCAATGTCACCCCAATAAATTCAATACAAATTTAAAAAAAGGAAAAAAGTATTATACAAAATGAGGCATGTATTTTGCAATCTGCTTTTGTTTACTTAAAATTATGAACAGTTTTGTGAACAGTATTGTATAAAGGAGGATTGAGAGGTACTAGAGATAATAAAAGTTCTCTTCTTTAATTATTCACAATGAAAATAAAAACCTGAACTTCACTTCAGTAAGGTTTGCCCTTAAACAAACTAAATTACCTAAGAATGTACATTAAGGCATTATTACTTTTCAATATTTTTACCTTTTTAGCATTTAAAAAATATCCTTACCTATGCATATCTGCAGTTATAAATTACTGCACTAATTATACGCTAGTTATAAAAAATAAAAATATATGTAATTGGTTAGTCTAGATTATGTGAATCTACAAAAGCTAAATGAGTAATTACTGCTGGCACAAAAATATTAGTATAATTATGACTAAATGATGTCTTTAGTCACAATTATATATAAGCCTATAAGTACTATAGATTTATATAACACTCAAGAGGTCAAACATAATTATGAATATTCCATAAGAAAAATGGGCTTTAAAAGACTGGTAAAACCAGCACGTTCTATCCCAGATAAAGTCATTTTGCTCTTATATCTATTTTTATACTGAAAGGTCCTTTCCATCTTAGTGATCTATTAGTCTGAATAATTATAATGGAATAAAAGTAAAGTGGTGGTATAACCTAAAATGTGGGGAAAAAAAGTTAGAAAATATTTAAAATCTTTAGATTATAAAGGATAAGTTTAAAATAACACTCAGACATGTAACCTCCCATTTCCATCTCAAAGTTGGAAAATTTTTATTATCCCAAAGTTTTCCATTTTACTTGCAATATCTAATTATAAGGTTATTTTAAATAATAAAGTAATGAAGATATTGACTTGTTTTTTCCCCAACTTGACTGTAAATTCTGTAAAGGCAGGAAATGTTTGTTATTTACTTTAATAAACAAGCTTAAGCAAATCAGAAGATGGTTGTTATGAAGGAGCACATATTAGAGCTCTTTTCCCTTAAATAAAATGTGACCTCATGAAACAGAGTCTCTACATGAATGTCTTTCCAACTAGACTGTCAGCTTCTTTAAGGTAAGAACCATATCTGATCTTCTGTCTTCCACAATGCCTGGGAACAACAGCAGATCCTTAATAAATGTGTAAAGAGAAAGTATATTACATCTTTGCCCTCCTTTCCTTAGATTAAGCTGAGTGTCACCAAATTACTAACTAACATTGAGTACTTTCAATGGTCTTGACATGTTTTTGTTTTTTAAATCCTCACCCGAGGATATTTTTCTATTTATCTTCAGACAGAGTGGGAGAGAGACAGAGAAACATTGACGTGAGAGGGACACACTGACCAGGGCCTGGGACAAATCGCAACCGAGGTACGTGCCCTTGGCCGGAATCGAACCTGCGACACCTTGGTCTGCGGGCCGATGCTCTACCGCTGAGCCAAACCGGCCAGGACTGGTCTTGGCATGTTTTAAGTATTACTAACTCATCTAATCCTCACAACTTTATGATATGGGTGTTATTAATATTTCCATCTTAAAGATGAGAAAACAGGGACAAAGGAGTCTCTAGGAATGACAGGTAGAATTTGAACTTCAGTATTTTACCTCCAGAACCCAGGCCTTCAATTTTTACTCCATCATCATCCCTTAGTACTTAGTAAGGATCCATAATAAGAATAGGAATTCCGCAGAAAACTACAGAATATACTGGAAATTCTTTATTCTGTTATTTATTCAATAAATTGAGTGTCCTGTTATGAGCCTTACATCATTCCAGGCTGTGAGAATACAGCAGAAAACAAAACAGGAAAATCATTAATCTCTCAAAACACAAATAAACACAGTATGCCAGAGAGTCATAAGCACTAGGGAGAATAATTAAGAGGAAAGGGAGATACTGCAAATTTTAATACAGAGGTTAGGGAAGAGGAGAGGGTAATAGTTAAGTTAAGACCCCAGGAAGGTCAGAGAATGAAGACATGTGGATATCTGAAGGAAAAGCAATTCAGGCAGAAAGAAATGAAAGTAAAAAAAAAAAAAATAAATAATCAATAATTCTTGCATGTCATAGCCAAGAAGCTAGCTTTAAAACAAAGACCTTTCCTATTTCCTGTCTTTTAGAATGAGACCTGACTACAATTTTGGTAGAGTTCAGTATTCTAACATGTTTTTGAAGACAAAAAGGTGCAGCCGCTAGCCCATATTGTATCTCTGCGTGAATGGAAAAAAAAGCAACTCTGCCTCCAGGTGAATGCTTTCCTGTATCAAGGCACACAGCTTGAAGACTGGAGTGTGGGCTAGATTTCAGACCCCACTCATTCCTTAGCCAGGTGTCCTTAAGCAGGGCACAACTTGTATGGCATCACGCCAAAGCAATAACAGAGATTTTCCTGCTTCATGAAATACTTTTTCTTTCAATAGAAAAAGATCTTCCTTATTTCTAATTAAATATATATATATTATATATATATGTTATATATTTATAAAGGAGGTGGTGGTGAGGGAGCAAATCTAATCCTGAAATTCATTATAATGAGGAAATGATTTCAGAAAATTTATAATCTTATAAACATAACATATAAAACCTTATTAAAATTTAGTATATTTCTAACTTGACTTCTTATAGTAAACTTCCATCACAAGTCAAGGAGTCATATTTCTGAACACTATGCCTAAAACTAAAGAAAACTGATAACAGGCTTATCCTGGCAATATAAGTAAGCTGCATGAACACCATTTCTTTTCTTAGTTGTTGAATATTTAAAGTGGTAACAAAACGAGGTACTGCTTCTGTAACAGTAGAACAACAGACATATTCCTTAAATACATTTATTTCTTGTAGAAAATTTATTATAGCCTAATTAATTTGAACTCTCTCCATAAAATTAACTTCATAGAACCAAAAATTTATTTGTAAAAGGATTTTATCTACATCTGATTTGTTTGGTTTAGAACATTTGTAAGTATGCTTCCCCACAATGCCTTGCCAATTAACTCTAACTCTGATTAAAAGTTTAATTTCACTGTTAAAATAAATATACATTAGAGAAATAACCCATAAATCTTGGTAATCAAGAACACCTGATTATCAGTGATTTGCCCAAGATACAATCTTGAACTTCTTGGAACAAAAACTCTCTGTGCAGGCTTTACAACAATTTCTTTTTAATCCTTAACCGAGGATATGTTTTTATTGATTTTTAGAGAGATAGAAAGGGAAAGAGAGATGTGAGAGAGAAACATCAATCAGTTGCCTCTCGCTCGCACTCCAACTGGGGATTGAACCTGCAACCTAAGTATGTGCCCTGACCAGGAATGGAACCCGCCACCTTTTTGGTGTACGGGACGATGCTCCAACCAACTAAGCCACCTGGCCAAAGCTACAACAATTTTTATTTATAGTACCCAATCTGTCTTGGTATTAAAATTAAACTGGAGACTTATTTGTTTACTGTCAGAATGAAAAACACCTCATAATGTTATTTTTTCATTGATAAGTACTTAACACTATTTTAAAGGTGGAAATAATGTAAAACACATACCATTAGCTATATTATCTAACATATCCAGTTCATGAAGAACAAAATTTTTGTTTTTATAGTCTTTTGTGTATTTTTTCTGACAGTACTTAAATAATTCACTCCAGCTGAAAGTTATTTGTCATTAGAACCACAAGAGGAATCCAAATAGTGATTTAAAAAAACAACTTAGTTCACAGTCATATTATTTCCCTTTTTAGCCTTCATAGTTCTGATTGGAGTTCAAAACATGCTACTGATTTAATGACTGGTTCAGATAAATTTTTGTCAGTAGTATTAACTTGAACATTTCCTTAGCCTTATTGCTGGGAAATTATTAATAGTTGAGAAAAAACTTAAAAGGCACCAGTTTTAGCCATGTGAAAGTGAGGATTATAGGACAAACTAACAAGTTTCTATTATCTGATTCTCAGTCCATTTGCTTAAGGAATGATATGAGAACTGTAGAGGCAGAATTTAAATGGGCATAAGCTCAGCAATAAGTATAAGAGGATTTATTGCCTCCATCAAAACTAACATACACATTTACAGAGCATCCAAATAGAGATGATGTCTCTTGTGATTCTTTAAAGATTCTTTAGGAGAGCAATTTCAATAAATTACCAACACTTTAAGCTGCCTGGACCATGGGTTTACTTTCATTTCAATGAGGATACAAATTATGCTACTTTGCAACCTTAAATTTGAATTTAGATTTGCACTTAGCCTCTAACATTATCATTAACTATCTAAATTTTATATCTGCTATAGTATACTAGTGCTTATGTATAAATACTAAAATCTACTAACTAGATTTCCATTTTTGTCTGCTTTGTTGTTCACTGATGTATCCTTGGTAGCCTAGAATAGTGTCATACATATAAGTGTGCTTACTACATATTTTAAACAGGTGAATTTACTACAAATGTACAGCACACCAAACACTGACAAAAAAGGTTTTCTTTTACTGTCTCAGTATGAGATTCCTGTGCCTCCTGCTACTTGTATTCTAATACTGTAACACAGATACTAGCACATAAAATTAGTCATTTTAAGGTGAACAAGAGAGACAACTATACTTTTTTATTTTATTTTTTATATTTTTTCATTAATTTTAGAGAGAGAAAGAGGGAGAGAGGGAGGAAGGAAGGGAGGTAGAGAGAGAAACATCAGTCAGCTGCCTCCTGCATGCCCCCTATTGGGGATCAAGCCCACAATCCAAGCATGTGCCCTAACCTGGAATCTGGAATCAAACTGGTGACCTCCTGGTGCATGGGAGAACAGTCAACCAACTGAGCCACACCACCCAGGGCAAGACAGCTATACTTTAAACAAAATGCTGTACCCATTTTGGCTGATACTGGTTTCCTTTTTTTTTTTTTATCCTCACCTGAGGACATTTTTTCATTTTTTGTTCAGATAGAGTGGGCGGGAGAGAGAGGAAGAGAGAGAGAGAGAGAGAAACATCGACGTGAAAGGGACACATCGAGTGGATGCCACCCGCACGACCAACCAGGGCCGGGGACAAACTGCAACAGAGGTACATGCCCTTAGCGGGAACCAAACCCGGGTCTCTCTGGACCGCAGGCCGACACTCTAACCGCTAAGCCAAACCGGCCAGGGCTGATACTGGTTTCTGAAGTTCCTAAGCCTATCTTCTGTTACTCTCTTAAGTGTCTAAATGTAGCTCTAATATAATGTTTAGAAAGATGTTTCCATTAAGTGATAGATGAATCTAATACTGGATTCTAACATTCAAGCCCAACAATGACACCTAAGTAATCTTTACAAAACTGATGTCACTTCATTCTTTAAAGCCCTTCAGCAGCTCCTCCAATGTCTCATATCTGGTAGGAGTGCAGGCTCTGAAATGAGAGTTCCTTCTATACCACTTACTAGTTATGTGACCTTCAGAAAGTTACTTAATTTCTCCAAACTTTAGTTTCCTTATTTGTAAAAGAGAGTAACAATAAGTATTAAATGAGAATGCATGCAAAGCAACATAGTAAGGAACTTGATGCTAACTAATGTTATACTTACAGGAAAAAGTTCAAACTCATGTTAACTAAGTTCTCCTTGATTTGGCTAATGCCTGCTTAAACTTCCACTTCATCTGTTTGGTTCATGCTAAATGATCACATCTACAATCACCAGACCAAGGCTACCTGGTCCTCTTCTACATTCCTAGGCTTCAGCCATACTCATCAACCTTCAGTTCTCAGCAACTGCACTCTACCAAACCTCTACCCAAGGTTAAGTATTCTCCAAACTCTTGAGTCCAGCTCAACCATCACTCTTTCTACTCTAAGAGGCCTTCCCTGATTTACCTCTAAGCTTAATTTGCCATTCACTTTCTTTTCCCCTAGTGTACTCTACATAATTCTAGCCAACCCTCTTCAATTAAACTGTATGTTTTCTGAGATCAGGACCTGGGTCTCCTTCATCTCTGCATATCCCAAAGCACACTTACAGTGCCTGGCACTATGTAAGAACTCAACAATTAGCAAACAAAAGCCTGGGCCCAGACGGCTTCACGGGGGAGTTATACCGAACATTCAAAGAAGAACTAACACCCATTCTCCTCAAACTATTCCAAAAAATTCAAGAAGAAGGAAGACTTTCAAACTTATTTGATGAGGCCAGAATAATTCTAATTCCAAAACCAGAAAAAGACACTACAAAGAAAGAAAACTACAGGCCAATATCCCTGATGAACACAGATGCCAAAATCCTGAACAAAATACTAGCAAATCGGATCCAGCAATACATTAAAGAAATTATTCATCATGACCAAATGGGATTCATCCCAGGGATGCAAGGCTGGTACAATATTCGCAAAGCAATAAATGTGATATACCATATAAACAAAATGAAAGATAAAAACCATATGATCATATCAATAGACGCTGAAAAAGCATTTGACAAAATCTAGCACCCATTTCTGATAAAAACGCTCAGCAATGTGGGAATAGAGGGATCATATCTTGACATAATAAAGGCCATATATGAAAAACCTACAGCCAACATCATACTTGATGGGCAAAAACTAAAAGCATTTCCCTTAAGAACAGGAACAAGACAGGGATGACCACTTTCGCCACTCTTATTTAACATAGTACTGGAAGTCTTAGCCACAGCAATTAGACATGAAGGAAAAAATGAAACGGCCCTGGCCGGTTTGGCTCAGTGGTTAGAGTGTCGGCCTGTGGTCCAGAGAGACCCAGGTTCGGTTCCCGCTAAGGGCATGCACCTCGGTTGCAGTTTGTTCCTGGCCCTGGTTGGGTCGTGTGGGAGGCAGCCACTTGATGTGTCCCTTTGATGTTGATGTTTCTCTCTGTCTCTTCCTCTCTCTCCCGCCCACTCTATCTGAACAAAAAATGGAAAAGTGTCCTCAGGTGAGGATAAAAAAAAAAGAAAAGAAAAAATGAAACGGATCCAAATTGAAAAGGAGGAAGTGAAACTGTCATTATTTGCAAATGACATGACATTGTACAAAGAAAACCCTAAAAACACCATCAAAAATCTACTAGACTTAATAAACGAATATGGCATGATAGCGGGATACAAAATTAAGATCCAGAAATCGATGGCATTCTTTTTTTTTTTTATCTTCACTCGAGGACATCCTTTCATTTTTTGTCCAGATAGAGTGGGAGGGAGAGAGGGGAAGAGAGAGAGAGAGAGAGAGAGAAACATTGACGTGAAAGGGACACATCGAGTGGCTGCCACCTGCACGACCAACCAGGGCCGGGGACAAACCGCAATCGAAGTACATGCCCTTAGCGGGAACTGAACCCGGGTCTCTCTGGACCACAGGCCGACGCTCTAACCGCTGAGCCAAACTGGCCAGGGCATCGATGGCATTCTTATACACCAATAAGGAACTCACAGAAAGAGAAACTAAAAATAACAATCCCATTTACCATTGCGGCAAAAAAATTAAGATACCAAGGAATAAACTTAACCAAAGAAGTAAAGGACCTATTTGCAGAAAACTACAGGACATTGAAATAAGAAATAGAGGAAGATATAAAAAAGTGGAAGCATATACCTTGTTCATGGATTGGAAGAATTAACATCATTAAAATGTCCATTCTATCCAAAGCAGTCTATAGATTCAATGCAATCCCCATTCAAATACCAATGACATATTTCACAGAACTAGAACAAATACTTCGAAAGTTCATATGGAACCAAAAAAGACCTCGAATAGCCACAGCAATCTTGAAAAAGAAGGACAAAGCAGGAGGGATCACAATACCAGATATCAGATTATACTACAAAGCCATGGTAATCAAAACAGCCTGGTACTGGCACAAGAACAGGCATATAGATCAATGGAACAAAATACAGAACCCAGAAATTGACCCAAGATATTATGCTCAATTAATATTTGACAAAGGTGGCAAGAGCATACAATGGAGTAAAGACAGCCTCTTTAAAATGGTGCTGGGAAAATTGGACAGCTACGTGCAAAAAAAATGAAACTAGACTACCAACTTACACCATACACAAGAATAAACTCAAAATGGATAAAAGACTTAAATGTGACTCCTGATTCCATAAAAATCCTAGAAGAAAATGTAGGCAACAAAATTTCAGACATCACATGCAGCAGAATTTTCACTGATACAATACCTGAGGCAAGAGAAACAAAGGAAAAAATTAATACATGGACTACATGAAACTAAAAAGCTTCTGCACAGCAAACGAAACAACCATCAAAATGGAAAGGGAACCCACTATATATGGGCGAGCATAATTGCCAACGATACATCAAATAAGGGGTTAATTCCCAAAATATACAGAGTACTCATACAACTCAACAAAAGACAAAGAACCCAATTAAAAAATGGGCAGAGAACCTAAATAGACACCTCTTCAAAAAGGACATACAAAAGGCCAAGAGACATATGAAAAAAATGCTCAACGTCACTAATCATCAGAGAGATGCAAATTAAAATGACTATGAGGTATCCCCTCACACCTGCCAGAATGGCTGCCATCAACAAATCATCAAACAACAAGTGCTGGCGAGGGTGTGGAGAAAAGGGGACTCTAGTACACTGCTGGTGGGAATGCAGACTGGTGTAGCCACTATGGAAAACAATATGGTGTTTCCTCAAAAAATTAAAAATTGATCTGCCATTTGACCCAGTGATCCCACTTCTAGAATATATTCTAAGAAGCCTGAAACACGAATCAGAAAGAATATATGTACCCTATGTTCATAGCAGCACTATTTACAATTGTTAAGATCTGGAAACAGCTCAACTGTCCACCAATAGATGAGTGGATAAAAAAGCTGTGGTATATATACACAATGGAACACTATGCAGCTGTAAAAAAGAGAGATGTGTCTTATCTTTGATAAGACATGGAGGTACCTGGAGAGTATTATGCTAAGCAAAATAAGCCAATCAAAGAAAGTCAAATACCACATGATCTCACTTAGTTGTGGAATATAATGAACAAAATAAGCTGATTAACAAAATAGACCCAGAGACATAGAAAGGAGTATGGTTCAGACTGATAAATTTCTTAGGAGGGGGGTGGGGTGGAGTGGGGGGAGTGATGAGATAACCAAAGAACTTATATGTACATATGTGAAACCAATGGACATAGACAACAATGCTGGGGGGAGGGTCGGGGGGAGCGGGATAGGGAGGAGGGTGTCTGGGGGGGGGAAGGAGAAACATCTGTAACAAAAATAAATTAATAAAAATTGCAACAATAAAAAAAGAAGTGCCCATTTTTAGATGTTACATGAGGCCATAAAGAAAAAAAAGAAAACAATTACTCGTAGAATAAATAATTGTTTCATCTTTCAGTGTTGTATTTTTCAAACTTTTCCCTAGAAAACAGTTTCAAGAGAGAAGTAAATCTCCTCAGAAGTCTATAAAAATGTCCTAAAGCAACCTGATTTAAATATACATTTCCTTAAGTTTTTGTGAAGTCGGATGTTTTTCTCTTAAACCCCACGAGAATTTTATATTCTATTCCAGGACAGACCTGCATTTGTTTTACTCCAGAATACCAACCACCTTCCCCACCATGTTACTTATTACTAGGGGAATACGCCTAAGACTTATGAATATAGAGGTGAACAAAAATAAGGTATTAGTAGCACTGGGGAGATGATGCATAATACATACAAATCATTAAATGAAAGAGAAGTACCTACACTCTAATTATAAAAAAAAGGTGATTGAAATTAGCAGGAGAAACTTGTGAAAGTGTCTGCTCCCCGAAGGAAGAAACAGAATTTAGATGGAATGGAAAGAAAGCAAGACAAGATTCTAAAAAAACCCCAGAATTCAGAAAGAAAATGTTCTCAAAACGTGTATATAAACTGAGCCTGAAAGAATAAGGGTCAGAAATTAATGAGGTAATAAAAAGATGAAGGAAGTTTCAACAAAACATAAATGTAAAGAGAAAGCACATTTATCCATCAGGTAATAGAAAAATGGATACTTACCTTACGTTAAAGCCAGAATGTATCTGAAGTGGACTCCCTATCCTTTAAACTTCTTTACCAACTTCTCTTAAGCTTTTTCACATTCTCTGCCTCCTTTATCTTTACAAACCAACATATACTGCCCCAGGCTCAGCTTAGTGTAGTTTCAAAGAGACAATATGTCTTTGATACACAGAAATGCTTTTGGTCTATGAATTTCTATTTTTAAAAATCATAGAAATTTCTCTAGGCGCCAAAGCAACAATGCTAGAAAACTTCTATGTTAATAAATTACTAATCTATAATATCAATTATGAGTAGGGGGGAAACCTCACTAATTCAAAATTTTTATATACTTTCAAAGAGAATTTAAAAAATTTTTCAAGTTAACTTATTGTCTTCTTCAAGTTCTTTTAACTTAAATAACCTACAAAAAATACTCTGAACTATATTTAACTCAGGGGTTGGCAAACCTCTGTAAAGGGTCAGTAAGTAATATTTTAAGCTTTGTGGGCCAAGAGGCAAAACCAAGGATACAATACAGAGGTTTCTGTTGCAACGACTTAACTCTGCTGTTTCAGAAAATTTCCACAAGCATGGAAATATTATTTTTTTCAATCACTTACAAGTATAAAACCATCCCTAATTTATAGGCCATACAAAAATGGGTGACAGGCTAGATATGTTCCATGGGTCATAGATTGCCAATTCCTATTCTAGTCTAAGCTGCACTTGAAAAGATAACTCTCTACTGATAATATTATTGAGAAATACTTTCCTATTTTCAAGTAAAAATACACATAAAAGGAAGGTAAAATAGCATATAAAACAGTGTATATAGTATGAGCCCAGTATTTGCAGAAAAGATATGTCTCTGTGTGTTTCTATGCATGCACACAAACATGTCTACTCATGTATAAAGCATAAAAAGGACCAAAGCAATTATATAAAATGTTAACAACAGAATAAAGGGTTTTAGCTTCTCCTTTATAAGTGTTTTTATTTTCCAAATTTTCCACAATAAACATACAATTGTTTTATAATTAGAAAACCAATTTTTAATCCTAATTTTTTATCTGAGCTTTTATGATTTAAAATACTGATCTTACACATACCTTTGAGGGTTTGCACCTGATTCTGCTTGAGTACAGAGCTTAAGTAGTGAGGTGATAAAGAGCCACTGAAAAATAAAGAGATAAGACAAATGTGCTTATAAAAATCTTAAATTTTTTACAGAAATTAGTCACAAACTCAACTAATTTCTAAAACAACAACAACAACATAAACCCCACAAACTATTTTACCTTATTTTCTTTGTTTAATACTACTCAGTTTAGGAAGAGTCTGCCAAAGCAGGAAGAGCATACAATCCAAAATTAAATCACAACTATTTTCATGTTCTTAGGCAAAATAATTAATCTTAAAGTTAATTTCTTAGTTTCTTCATCTGTAAAATAGGAATAATTAAACCTCCCACATAGGGTTGCTCTGGTAATGAAATAAGGACAATGCATTTAAAATGCTTAGAACAACAGGCAATACATAATAGTTACTATTTGGTGTTGTATTGGATGCTCAAGTTTGACATTGTATCACTGTGTTACCACAAAAATGAAAGTGTTTATGTCCTGGCTGATTTGACTCAGAGGTTGGAGGTCAGCAGTTGGAGGGATGGTCAAACGGTCACTGGTTCGATTCCTGGTCAAGGGCACATATCTGAGTTGCAGGTTTGATCCCCAACCCCAGGGTCATGTGGGAGGCAACTAATCGATGTGTCTCTCTCACATTGACGTTTCTCTCTCCCTCCCTTCTACTCTATCTGAAAATCAGTGGAAAAATATCCTCGGGTGAGGGTTGACAAATAAAAAAGAAAGTGCTTATGAAAACAAATGTTTAAGGAGCACTGCATGGTGATGGTACAAAACAGATAAGTTCCTGATTTTATTAGTAAATATCATTATCACATTCAATTTTCTATATTCATGAAGAGATGACCAATTTCTTTTTAATACCAAAGATTAAAACATTTTTGGAACAAACTACTTCTGTTTTTTTGAGTTTGTGATAGTATAAGAAATTTATTTTCTAACTAAATTAAAAGTCTATTCCCTATTCACAGTTTTACATACACTGTATCTTATTTTCCTCCTCAGAACTACCAACTATGATATGAAAGGGCCACACAAAGGCATGTCAGATGGAACTGCCATTTTGAAAAATAATGAAAATGAGAAAATATTTCTAAAAATATTAAGGTAATGTTTTAAGGTAGAAGATTATAACCTTTATGCTGTCACTGTTTTATCTACCTATTTTTAAGCCATAAAATCATCTTTATTTGATAGTTAAAAATATAAACATGAAAATGCAACACATCAAAGGCACAATAAAATATGTTTTTGATGGTATACAAAAAACTGTGCCAACTCTCCCATTTAATCTTTAATAAAAAAATAGCATAGATAAATAAAACACATAAGTGACCATCACAGAACTTACCATTAGTTTCTAAATTATTATCACTTTTAAAAAATATTTTTTCTTTGTTGATTTTGGAGAAGAAGGGAGAGAGAGACAGAAACATCGATAAGAGAACATCAACTGGCCACTCCCTGCATGCCCCCACTGGGGACCAGATCCACAACCTGGGCATGTGCCCTGACTAGGAATTGAACCGGCGACCTCTTGGTGCATGGTCGACTCTCAACCACTGAGCCACACTGGCCGGGCAATTATTATCATTTTTTTAATGATAATAATTAACTGGAACATAAGCACCAACATTAACTAATAAAGATAGCAACTCCTAAACAATGAAGATATAATCTGATTTCTTTTCCAGATTTCATTCCTAAGAATAACAAACCACTCAATAGCTCTTGTTATAACAATCCTTTTATTTACTAATATGGTAAATAAGTCTAAAATCTCTAAGAGCACACACACACACACACACACACACACAATTTTATATATAAATTTCAGCTTTAGATGTAGTACTTTTTTACTGTATTTCAGCTGCCTCTAAAAGTTATCTAATAATATTTTAAGAAACTAACTAGTATATGAAATGGTGATAATTGTTGTAGCTGAGAGTTCATTATAACTTTCTACTTTTGTGTATGAAAATTTCCACTTATTATTTTATTAAAGGTTTACAATTTTTTCAAAAATCAAATTAACCATTATAAACAACTCTTAAAAGTATCTTGACAAAATCACACTTTTAACTCTAATGAATGTACATAATAGAATTCAAAAAGATTCTGAAGGCTTCTCTAGGAAAAGGAAACAAAACCAGATTTAAGGAGGTCTTATTTTCAGATGTGACTTAAAATGGGAAAGCTTTAAGACCAATAGGAGTCACAGAGTTTGAAAACAAAAGACAAAGAAATATATTACAACTGTATTTACCAGCACAAACAAAACAAAATGTTACAATGACAAATTGTTAATCATCTTATTTTAAAATTTTAAATATACTTTTAATTTCCCACATCATTAGGTCAACATTAGTATTGCAGACAATTAAAATGATTTAACCTTTTGTACCTAAACTCATAAAACTTTCTTTAGAGTTTAGTTATAATATATTCAATACTGACTACATTTTCCAGAATTAATGTTCTTACCTATTCAATATCCTGTTTCCTAATAACACAAGTTAGACTTTAAGTAAAATTGCCTTAGGCTAATGTCTTATCCATAAATAATTCTCTATACAATAAAAAAACCCCAAACTCCTACAACTTTGTTGAGTTTCTCCATCTCATACAAGGAAATTTTATAAATCACCACTGACACTTATATGGAAGATCCTGTACCTTTCTGGGGATGTTAATGCTGAGGGGAAAGGTTGTTTCTTCAGTGCTTGCATAAGGTTGGGCTTATATTCTGGATCAACACACCATAAGGAACCTTTCCCATTAACCTAGAATAAAATACACAAGAATTAATAACCTGGAACTTTAATCTGTGAAAATGATACAATCCTAAATTATGCAGTGAACAGCATGGAGGGGGCTGTACAAAGTGGCCCTCTATGCGATAAAATGTCAATAAATGTTAGCCATTATTACTGTTACTGAAAAACCAAAAAGAAAAGGAAACTTTCTATACATCATTTCCCCAAAACTGTTAGGGAATATATTAAGTGAGGCATCAAAGAATAATTCTTATTTTTTAATGGCATTAACAGCAAACAATTTAATGAAAAGTGTGGCGAAAGTCTCAAAGAGTCAGTGACTGAGGTATGAAAAAGATTCTTGTAAAAAATATAAAAGCCCTAGCTGGGTGGCTCAGTTTGTTGCTGTGTCATCCCCTACACCGAAAGATCATGAGTTCGATTCTCAGTCAGGGCACATACCTAGGTTTCGGGTTTGATCCCTGGTTGAGGCACATACAGGAGGCAATAAATCGATGTTTTTGTTTCTCACATCGATGTTTCTCTCTCTCTCTCTAAATATATCCTTATGTGAGGATTAAAGTGTATGAGGAAGAAGCATCATTCCTTCCCTCAAGATGGTTAAGTTTCAACATTTGAGGGACTTCTGGATAATATGGCAATGAGCACACAAACCTAGATAGAATCTAAAAATAATGGAATTTGTATGATTCCTGGATACTAGAGAAACTATAAATAAAAGTGCCTACTAAATTACAAATGGCAGATGCCTGAAAGAAAGGCTAGCTGATCCACAGTTCCCATAATTTGAAGGAACAGCTTATCAAGAAGTAAACAAGATACCTGAAGAACCTCATTAATATTATCTAACATGCAGGGAAAAGGCCAGGTTATGAGAGAATTCCTTTGAATAGGTTTCAAAATGTTGCATATTATACCTCCCTCCTTCTTAAGTCAGACTACATATTAGTAGATTAAAGAATCTAAACAGTCTTGCTATAATTAAACCTGCTTTATGTGGTTTCCCAAAGTTATTTGGCACAGAACCTCTTTCTCCCAGTTACCATTTAAGGAGTTAGTGTTCTGTAGAATACCTATGAGAAAAACTGATGTAATTAGTGAATTCTTATAGAATATACGTTCCAAATATTAATGGGGGGGGGGGGGGGAATCCTACAAACATTGATTGGGCCATGAAGAAAAATTAATTCCCTTTTAAAGATCACAATTTTAGACTCCAATACAAAAAGAAAATAAAAATTAACAATTCCATAACAACAAAGTTCTCTGACCACTTGAAAATTTATAAACACTCCTAGATTAAAAAGCTATCCAAACTACAATTGCAGGTTATCTATAAATGAGAAACATTGTTGTATCAAAACTAAGCAGATATGGCCAAAGCTCTACTTAAAGGCAAATTTATATTCTCAGATACTTTCCTTCTTTTTTTAAAAAAAATATTTTTTCTTTATTGATTTTAGAGAGAGGAAAGGAGAGAGAGAGAAAGAGAGAAACATTGATGAGAGAGAACATTGACTGGCTGCCTCCTGCATGCCCCCCACCGGGGATTGGGCCCACAACCTGGGCATGTGCCCTGACCAGGAATTGAAAGAGCAACCTCTTGGTGCATGGGTTGATGCTCAACCAGTGAGCCACACCAGCCGGGTGACACTTTCACTCTTAAGTAAGAATTGAAATACCTGAAACAAGCTTTTGTCACATCTACGGGGGGAGGAGAAAATTATACAATATTTTATAATGTAAATAGATTATATAAAATCATATAAAAAGAAAATTGATAAATATATAAACTAAAAATTAGGAAAAGAATAGAATTGATAAATAAATTCAAGAGAGTATTTAAGAAACCATCAATATCCTATACATATTAGTTGAGCTAGTCAAATGAAATAACTGAAGGGCCCTGGCTGAGTAGCACAGTTGGTTAGAGCATCATCCCGATACACCAAGGTTGAGGGTTTGATCCTAGACCAGGGCACATGAGGAGTCAGCCAATGAATGCAAGAATGGGTGGAGCGACAAATCGATGTTTCTCTTTCTCTTTCTCCCTCCCTCCCTCTCTCTCTCTCTCTCCCTCCTTCCCTCCCACTTTCTCTAAAAAAAAAAATCAATGGAAAAAATATCCTTGGGTGAGGATTAATTAAAAAAATAATAATAACTCAAGGACTTTAGGAACTGTCATATCACCCATTCACTCTTCCTTTGAGATAAAACTTTCCTATTTCCTTAGCTGAACGTCCCTACCCGCACATCCTGAACAGGAGCCCAACTACAAGCATATTCCTACAAATGTACCACATTCACACACAGCTTACACACAGAACTCCACAGCCACACAAGGAGGAAGTCCAAAGGCAATCTCATCCACTTCCCCTGAGCTAAACCCAAGCTAAACACTATCTGTACAGTGATTAAGAGAGCAAGCCTTGGAGCCAGACTACTTTACTTTTAGAAACTGGCTCTTATCACTTCACAGCTGTGTAACTTTTAGAAAAATGACTATGTTCTTTGTGTATTAGTGTGCTCAAAATATATCTCTATATAAATTGTACCTACTTCAAGAATTACTGTATTATAAAAGTGCTTAGAACACTTCTAGATAATCACTCAATAAATGTTGGCTACTATTTTTTTTTCTACAAATGTAAAAAAATAACTTGTAAGTATAACCTGTCCCCTCTTCCACCATGTGATGTACAAAACTTTCTCAGACCTCAGAACTAACTCGGGAGATTAGTGAAATACAAACTATTAATTTGTTTTTTATAGTACACTTTTTCTATTTCAAAAACCCTTTCTTTAATTTGATTTACATTAACAATTACTTAGATCACAATAAAATTTACGTGTTTTCTGTTTCCCTGCTCCTTGTTGTGTGTATAAAATCTTATATGATATAAGCTATTACAATTACTGAAGATTTGATGTGATGAATTCCAGAGTGCTTCCATTTCCCAAAATCTTTTTCAAGGTAATATTAGCCTATTACTGAGGCTCTTTCATCTTTGAATATCATGTCATAATTATTATGGCAGAATGGCACAATGAAAGAACAGTTTTGCAGGTTTAAAAACTGAGGTCCTAGCCCTGTCCCGTTTGGCTCAGCGGTTAGAGCGTCGGCCCGCAGACCAGAGTCGCAGGTTCAATTCCGGTCAAAGGCATGTACCTCAGTTGAGGTTCGTCCCAGGCCCTGGTTGGGGTCGTTCAGGAGGCAACCAGTCGATATGTCTCTCTCGCATCGATGTTTCTCTCTCACGCCCCCCTCCCTCCCGCTCTATCTGAAGATAAATAGAGAATGGATTAAAAAAAAAAAACTGAGGTCCTGGACAACTCTATTGATCAGCTATGTGATATTGAACAAATCATATCTCTGAGTCAGTCCTCTCATACATAATTTACCTATAAAATAAAAAACCAGGCCATTTAACTGAGTTGTGATGAGATTCAAAGAAGGTAATTTATATATAAGTGACAGAGATTCAAAATAAGTGAATACTAAGTGGTTATTCTGAAAATGGCATACGTATATTAAGAGTTTATATGGTTTAACAACAGTATACTCCTATTCCTTTACTTCTAAGAGATGAGGGAGTTTTAAAAAATTAACAGTAAGAACAAAGTCAATTCTGAATAAGAGACAAAAGGTAGTAAAGAATAAGGGATAAACTAAATTTAGAAGGAAAAATATTCTTGTCTTAAGAAAAGTATAGTAATTGAATATAAGACAGTTTTTAACATCCTAGCAACTTAAATGCATAGGAAAAGAAAAACCATGAGTGGCATATCACAATGTAATATAGAAAAAAATATACCATGTATCAGACAAAAGTTTTTTTCTAGCCTTCAGCGGCAAGATATCACATGAACTATGCTAAACAAGTATCTGAAATTTTGTTTTTTTTCCCAAAGGAAGTTAAGTTTTACTAATATATTTTTAGATTAAATAATGGAACTTCTTAAATTAGATATGTATCCAGTCCCTTGGCCCAAATGATAAATGTTTTGATAGGGAAACAAAATTATAAAATGTTAGTACCCACAACATCCTTTGCCCCCAAACCACTCCAGTTTCATAGAGAAAAATATATATTATTTTTTATACATTTATTAAGACAATTATTTTAATAATTCTAGCCATGTTTTATCTTGGTATTCCTGAGATTACACTCCTAGAAACCATTTAGTTCAAGTCTACTTTTCAAATGCTATTGTGAGAATTGCAAATTGTTTTGATAATGGTAATATCGCTATTTCCTTGAAATAGCAAATTACAAGAACTGGTACTGAAAACGTGCAGTTCAGGGCAGTTAAGTATCTTGAATAAGGTCTCCAAATAACAGTCTGGTTTATGTTACCATGGCAGCACTTCCTTTCACTGGGTCTGTTCACAAACTCTCAGTAACAAGAGATAAAACTATGTATTTGCTAATCTGTTCTAGAGTCTACAGCAAAAAGGAATTTATTTTTAATTAACTCACTTAAAAACTTTGCCTCTTCCTTATTGTTCTTAGGTGGTATAACACAAATAATAAAGAGTTTTAAAAGTTAAGAACTGTTTTAAACTAAATTTGCATAGAACAAAATAAAACTTTTGTGCAATGGAAACAGGAAATGTGTATTCTCTCGCTATTACGCATTTTGGAACTTTAAGGCTTTAGGACTTGTTTGGTAGAGAACCAATGAAGGTTTTGAAGAAATGAGCTGAATTTTAAAAAGATTTATCTTAATGTAAGTTGTAAATAATACATTGGGAAAAGAGGCAATGTTCACTATTAATGAAATGTTCTTCCGTACTTGCCCTATACATTTTAGTAGAATTCCCCCTCTTGACTACCTTTTCAGTGGTTTTTAGAACTACTGAATTAAAATGAATTAACTAATTAGAAATGACATTCATAACTCTTGCTTATAGCATGAACTTTTATAGTGGTTAGCATGACTATTTTCCCCTGGGATTCAGCTATTGAAACAAGTGATCATCATGCAAATGTACAGAGTAAAATTGTACTAAACCAGGTAAAATGTCAAATTTCGTATTTCCCAGCTAAAATTCCACAAGTACAATGTTTTAGTTTGGTTTTATAAAAATTTAGGAAAGTAGATATAAGGCTTGGATGTTAATGTTTACATCATGAAAACAAAACAAACAAACAAAACATGTCTAACTTTTGCAATTTTAAAACCCTGAGGCAGAACAAATACCAAGCCAAGATTTTTAGACCTGTCTTTTGAGAGTAGTAACTATGGATGATAGAGGGGAAATCTAAACAGCAGTTATACCAACTGATTAGGTATCATTTACCACTTTGTAGCTTGACCTGGATCTTGCCATCTTGCCTTTTTTTCTTTTCTTTTCTTTTTATTAATCCTCATCCTCAATATGGTTTTACTGATTTTTAGACGGAGAAGAAGAGAGGGAGCGAGAGAGAGAGAGAGAGAGAGAGAGAGAGAGAGAGAGAGAGAGAGTGAGAGGGAGGGGGAGGGAGAGAGGGAGTGAGAGGGAGGGGGAGGGAGAGAGGGAGTGAGAGGGAGGGGGAGGGAGAGAGGGAGTGAGAGGGAGGGGGAGGGAGAGAGGGAGTGAGAGGGAGGGGGAGGGAGAGAGGGAGTGAGAGGGAGGGGGAGGGAGGGAGAGAGAGAAAGAGAGAAAGAGAGAGAGAGAGAAAAGAAACATCAATGTGAGAGAGAAACATCGATCGGCTCCCACACAGGCCCTGACCAAGGATCGAATCCAAAACCTAGGTATGTGTCTGACTGGGAATCAAACTCCAAACCTTTTTTGGTGACAGGACCACACTCCAACCAACTGAGCCACCTGGCCAGGGCCATTTTGCCTTCTTTTTGAGATGATCATCTTTACATAATGTCTAGTGATTAGAAAAGTGCTGTCAAGGTTGCCAAATTAATTTCCAACATTTAATGGAAGTAAGTATAACCTACTTGCCTTTGACAGATTAGAAGAGGATATTGTCATTTTAAGGCACTGATTTAGTTAGTATTTCATAAGTTTAAAAATCATAAACTTTCCTAATCCTACCTGAATGTATCACTTTCTGTGTCCAAATTTCAGATATTTAAGCAAAGTGATCTATTAATTTTGGGGAAGACCATCACCTATGATTTCCTTCCCTCCAATCTGATTTGTGGTGATAGCTTGATAATCTTGTTCCAATAATTAACCATTTCTATATGTATCCTCGTATTTTTTATTATCTTACAACATGATTTCTTTCTCTTTATCATACTCTCCCTGTACTCTGGACTTTATGCTTTCCTGTTCACTTGGTCTCACTTCCTTAATTCCTTTCGTTCTCTGAGCATTCAAAAACACTCAGGCTAATTATATAAATAATGCACACATTAAAAAATTATAGACAAGCCCTGGCTGGCATGGCTCAGTGGTTAGAGCATCGACCCATGCACTGAAGGGTCTCAGGTTCAATTCCTGGTCAAGGGCACGTACCTGGGTTGCAGGTTCAATCCCCGACCTCAGTCAGGGCACATGCAAGAGGCAACCAATTGATGTGTCTGTCTCACATTGATGTCTCTCTCTCACATTGGTGTTTCTCTCTCTCTCTCCTCTTCCCCTCTCCCTTCCACTCTCTCTAAAAATCAATGGAAAAAATATCCTCAAGTGAGGATTAACAACAACAAATATAGACAAGAACAAGTCCCTTTTGATCACTACCACAAATCATACCACACTGCACATTATTCCACAACTTTTATTACAAATAATACCACAGTGAATTTTTTTTTTTAATCCTCACCCGAGGATATCGTTTTTCCCACTCATCTTCAGATAGAGTGGGAGTGAGGGAGGGAGGGAGGGAGGGAGGTGGGGGAGAGAGGGGGGGTGAGAGAGAGAGAGAGAGAAACATTAATGTGAGAGAAACACATTGACTGGTTGCCTCCTGCACGACCCTGACCAGAGCCAGGGACCAAACTGAAAGTGAGGTATGTGCCCTTGACCAGAATCAAACCCTCGACTCTTCGGTCCGTGGGCCAACACTCTAACCAATTAGCCAAACCGGCCAGGGCAACAGTGAATATTCTTATATACATTGTCTTGCATGCAAGTATGAATGTTACCCTAGGGGAGAAATAAGAATCCGATCCACTAGATGAAAGGATATGCACATTTCCACAATATCCTTTTGGTTATACAAGTCAGCCCTGGCCATGAATATAGACTCTACAAGGGCATGAATACTGGAAAGCAGGGTTCATTTGGAGGCCATTTCGGAGGCTGACTATGATAAGAGATTGATCCTTTGAAATTACTAAGGCTTTTTTAATGGCCTAGTACATAGTTGGTCTTTGTAAATATTCCATGTATAGTGCAGAATGTGATACACATAGCAATTTGTTACATGGCAATAAATAACTAATACAAGCTTCTCTTTTTTTCCCTTCTTCATTATTTATTTATTTATTTATTTACTTATTTATTTATTTACTTATTTATTTATTTATTTATTTACTTTTGTTACAGATGTTTCTCCTCAGTCTCAGGCAAAGAATGACTGCTGCTAGAAGAGAAATACAAAATTGAGCTATCTTCATACATCACTGACACTAGGCAATGTGCCATGTGTCGTTAGGAGAATGGCAGAAAATCTGCTTGTGTCGAGATCCTCCAATGACACAAAAGCATAAATCTGCTACACTGAGAAAGGAAATGGTCACTTACTTATACCTAAGCCATCCCACTGATATTAGCAAGTTTACCTACCATAATGGGAATAAGCAGGAAATTGGCCTGAGCTCTGGAACAGTACTGTCCAGTAGGACTTTCTACAATGACAGAAATATCCTATATGTAATGCTGTCCAATATGCCAGCACTAGCCACATGTAGATAATTAGCTATTGATGAATGCAGTTATAGACTCCACTCTGAGTAGATGGGAGATATTGTCTGCTCCTGGAGTAGGCATGAAATACCCACTCACGAGTCACAGGCATATAAAGCTACTTAAGACTAAAACTGGAATAGAAAAACTAAAAAACCCACCTTACACAAAAGCTTTGCACCAAGTAATAAGAAATAACAATCTATTGCTATGGAAAGGGCAAGAGCATGAAGAGAAATGTCCTGCCCCCAAATGTGGTACAAGCTGAAAGATGAAGGTGAAGTAGAAATGCTGAGAAAAATCATCTGATACTCCAGTCCTCACACTAAGCACAAAGTATTGACAGTTCATCTCTGTAGGGATTTGAAGCCTGTGGTATGCTGAAGGTAACTATGACAACCACAAAACCCAATCCCAGTTCAATTAACTAGATTGACCAATACCTGTTCACCCTAACAACCTGATAGAAGTAGAGGCATGTCTATTTCTGGGTAGAAATATTATTTACCTCAGTCTTTACCATTCTCTTACACTGACATTCAATCTAAAATTATGAAACACACACAAAAACAGGAGATAAAACAAAAACCAGACCCAGAGATGGACCAGATATTGAAATTATCAGATACCACAACCATGATTAATATATTTATGGATCTAGTGGGAAATTTTAGCAGAGAGATGGAGAGTATTTTTTAAAAGGCAAATACAAATGCTAAAATTAAAAAATATGATGACTCTGCCCTGGCCAGTTTGGCTCAGCGGTTAGAGTGTCAGCCCGCAGACCAGTGAGTCGCACGTTCGGTTCTGGTCAAGGGCATGTACCTCGGTTGTGGTTCGTCCCCAGCCCTGGTCAGGTTATACGGGAGGCAACCAGTCGATGTGGCTCTATCATATCGATGTTTCTCTCTGTCTCTCTCTCTCTCCCTCCCTCCCACTCTATCTAATGATAAATAGAAAAATATCCTCAGGTGAGGAATAAAAAAAAATATGATGAATCTTTTACCAGGCTTATCAGCAGAATGAACACAACAGAGAAAAGAGTAAACCTGTACAAAGATCAATAGAAATTATCCAAATTGAAATAAAGAGAGAAAAAACATGAAAAGGAGCAGAGCAACTAAGAGGTGAGACAATAGCAAATCGTCTAACATGTTTTTACTTGGAGTCCCAGAAGTAGGAAGTGAGCCAAAAGAAATATTTGAAGAACTCGGCTGGTATGGCTTAGTGGTTGAGCGTCGACCCACACACCAAGAGGTTGCTGGTTTGTTCCCGGTCAGGGCACATGCCCAGGTTGTAGGCCCAATCCCCAGTGGGGGACATGCAAGAGGCAGCCAATCTATGTTCTCTCTCATTGATGTTTCTATCTCTCTCCCCCTCTTCCTTCCTCTCTCTCTAAAATCAATAAAGAAAAAAAACTAAAAAAAAAATTTGAAGAGATAATGAGCAAAATTTTTCTAAATTTAATGAAAGACAACAAACCACAGATCCAAGAACCTCTGAAAAACCAAAGCAAGATAAAAATAAAGATAAACACAACTAAGCAAATCATAGTCAAACTACTGAAAAGTAGTGATAAAGAAAAAAATCTTAAAGACAGACAGTTAAAAAAGAAACATAACAGAGGAACAAAGGTAAGAATATCAGCAGACTTCTCATTAGAAACTATGCAAGCCAAAAGACAGGAGCACAACACCTTTAAAGTACAGTAGTTCCCCCTTATCTGTGGTTCTGTTCTCTGCAGTTTCAGTTACTTGCAGTCAACTGTAGTCCAAAAATATTCAATTGCGTCAGCCATTGACATCATCTGCTCTTGACATCCAACCATTGAGATTGTCATGGTGTGATAATCCAGGATCACCTAAAGCAGGTGATCCTCCTCTGACATATGGTCAATAGTAGCCTAGCGCTATCACAGTGCTTACATTATTCATCTTACCTCATCGAACCCTGTATACATTTCATCATTTCACATCATCACAAGCATAAGGGCGATTACATTACAATAAGATACTTTGAGAGAGAAAAAGAAAGAGGTCATATTCACATAACTTTTATCACAATATATTGTTACAACTGTTCTATTTTATTATCAGTTACTGTTAATCTATTACTGTGCCTAATTTACAAATTAAACTTTATCATAAGTATGTATGCATAGAAAAAAACAGTCTATTCATTTATATAGGATTCCATACTATCTGTATCCACTGGAGGTCCTGGGACATAACCCAGAAGATAAGCGGGGGGGTGGGGGCACGCTACTATAATTAAGGGAAAAAACTGTCAACCTAGAACTCTATACCCCTCCTCCACAAAACAGTTGAAAAAATATTTCATTGTTAGCGGACCTGAACCTCAAGAAATGTTAAATAAACTTCTCCAGGAAAAATAAATTAATCTAGATAGGACATCAGGATTAGTCAATTTTTTCTGTAAAAGTCCAGATAATAAATGAAATGGTATAATATTATTTGAAGGTAGACTGTGATAAAGATATACATACTGAAAATTGTATAGTAACCACTAAAAAAATAAATAGCTAATAAGCCAATAGTAGAGATAAAACTGAATCATAAAAAAATAATCCAAAAGAAGGCAGGAAAAGTGGAAAAAAGGGGGAAAAAACCGGACTGAGCAAATAGAAAACAAATAGCATATAATAGATTTAAATCCAACCATATCAATTACATTAATGTAAATGGTCTACAGTCCAATTATAAGGCAAATGTTGTCAGACTGAATAATATACTGATACAGTTATAGAAACACTACAGAAACTAATAATAGAAAATTGGAACATTAAAAACACTAATTTATGTACCTATGGTAGACTCAAAGCAAATGATGAATATAGTTAAGCTGAAGTAATCTGACTTGGCTGTTTTTGTCTTCCTTTGATTTCCCCGTATTTTAAAGTCTCCATGTTAACTCTCCCCAACCTCCCCAAATATAGCAACGTTCGTTACACTGACCTTGCCATGGCTTCTTTCCACTTTCTGAAAACATTTATTTAGGGACAGATTATGTCGAACAGAATTCTTCCAGCCTGTTGGTGCAGTAGCAAAATATGGGAAGCGGTCCAGAATCCAGCTGTAAATTTCTTTGACAGGCAAACATTTATTTGGAGAGTGTTCTATAGCCATATAAATGAGAAGACTAAAAGAGTATGGGGGCTTTGAAGTTGCTGATTTTTTTTCTGGGTTCTGGTAGCAAGATGGTCCTAATGATGGCACATCATCTCCCTCTATGTCATACAAGGGACTAACAACTGGAAGACCTTCACTTCCGAAGCTGAAGTTTGTTAGAAGATTAGTACTTTCATGAAGCCAGTTCAAGTTTGTGAGTTCATCATCTGCTGATTCACTGTCCATTAGAGTGGCCTTTGGCCTGGCAGCATCAACAGCTTCAGGCAAGCTTCCCATTTTGTAAATCTGGCTTAATCCTGCAACCTTTTCAGCTCCTGGAGTTTCAGCTCTCTTTTCTGGAGTCATTCCAATTATTGGACCCATTTACTCTTACAGTTCTGCAACAAAGGAAACAATTATCAATCAATGTAATATTTAAGATTCTTAGGCTTGTGGGAAAATAAAATACATATTTAAATATTCCCATATCAGAGACATTTTGCAATTTTCCCACATAATATTTAAGCACAGTATTTGAATAATGAAGACACTGAAAATTACAATATGAGAAAGAGAACTTATTTCATATTATTTGAAATGGTTGTAGATAAAATGCAGCATTATAGTACCATATGTATGGGTGACATAAACAAAATTAAACAATGTATTTTGAGTACTTATTAAAGTCCCTAGCCCACAGTAACTGCTTAATAAGTAATAATTATTATTAAAAAGGAACAGACTGTTTCTTTGAATTATAAGACTTTATAATCTATGCATTTTAAGGATCTATGTTTTTACTATAATAGTCATATACAATATTGCTCAATACAGAAAATAAACAAATTCAAAATATTGCTTAAACAATAATTCCAAATAAACCCTTTTTAATATTTTATTATATAAAGATAACATTTCTTATTCACTGAATTCATTATCAGTGAAATTATATTTACTATAAGTTATTCCTTTTGCAAATTCCAGTATTTTTATATCTGCATTCTATATAATCTCAATAAGTACTGACACTGAAAGGCTGACATTCTCTGAAGTGTTATTGTATTTTGAAAGAGAATAAAACCATTTGTAAATTATCTGTTTTTTTCAAATGACTTCTCTTTTGCTTTTTAAACACACTTCAATTCAAAACACTTATCATGGGAGAATAACTGACCAAAGAGAAATGTGACAGAACTAATGTGCTATTTAATTCATTTAATGATACATAAAATTACCTCATTTCTGAATTCAGTGAAAAAACTTCTACGTTTACATTAGTCAATCTATTAGGGGGACCGGAAAGTAATGTCGTTAAAGTAATGACATGTTAAGGGCGGAAGTGGAAGCAAATCCGTGTCAGACAATCGAGGAACTGTCAAACACTCTTAACCAACCTTGGTGGACCATCCAAGAACATTTGCAGCAGATTGGTAAAGTAAGCAGAGCAGGTGTTTGGGTCCCGCAGAATCTGTCCGAAGAAAACAAAGCTCACCGGTCCACCACGTGCAACTTATTGCTTCAGCGGCACAATACAGAAGCGTTTTTTGATCGTTTGATCACTGGAGCTGAAAAATTGATCCTCTATGATAATCCAAAACACAAAAGGCAGTGGCTCTCTCTGAAAGAATTGCCACGAAGTGCAGCTAAGCCAGGTTTACACCCCAAAAAGGCACTTTTGTGTGTTTGGTGGAGTATTCACGGGGTCGTTCATTTTGAAGTGCTGAAACCTGGACAAACTGAATGTAGACGACCTTTACTGTGAACAATTGGATCGAGTAAATCAATCTTTAATTGAAAAGTGCCCAGCGATTGTCACCAGAAAAGGCGTTATTCTGCAACACAATAATGCAAGACCGCACTGCGCAAGATGAACCCTGGAAAAAATTAATGAATTGGGGTGGGAGATATTGCCTCACCCGCCATACTCACCAGATATTGCGCCATCGGATTTCCATTTATTCTGATTGCTACAACATTTTCTAAGTGGCAAAAAATTTGAAAATTTGGATGATGTCCAAAATGCCATCTCCAGATATTTTGCTCAAAAACCAATTCATTTTTATCAATCCGGCATTGAAAATTTGCACACTAGATGGCAAAAGATTGTTGATAACGAGGGTGATAACAGCATTGATTAAAAATAAAAACTTGTTAAAAACTTATCTGTTTGAATTTACTGTAAAAAAACGACATTACTTTCTGGTCCCCCTAATACTTATGCTTATATAACTGAAATAAGAGAAGTACACCCAAAGTTTTACTTTAGTTAGAATATAGCTGTCAGGTTATTCCAAGAATTATGAAAATCAGTCAATTTTAGATACAGAGCAGTCATTTGGATTCCGGTAGCTACCAGCAGATGTAGTCTTAGTACAATCAATTATCAACAGCATTAGTTAATAATTTGGGAGCCAGCCACTGTGCTAGACACTACAAACTATATTTCAAGTAACCATCAATTAAACCTTATAAAATATGCACTATTATCAATCCAATTTTATAGATGAGGAAAATGACTCGGAGAGGTTAAACATCCTCTTTGAGGTTGCCTGGCTAACAACTGGAAATGCCAGAATTTAAACCCAAGCAGACTGACTTCAGAACAAAAAAATCTAACCACTACATTATCCTGGTAATAGTATATACAAATCACCCAAGAATACCAATTACCCAATCCTGTCCATTTCAAATTTTATCATTGTTCTCTCCATATCCAGTTTCTATCTCTCTCACATACACCTATATCTATAACTTCACACACCAAGACACTGTAAAAAGGAAAAGATTAAACTATAATTAATTTGATATCTATTTTAATCAATAATGAAAATCACACATAAATATATGCATATATGTGCACACAATATTATTTCAGAGATAACATCCTGTCCTAGGTAACTGACCAAATTGTTCATTTACCACTAAAGTCTCTCTACCCATAGAAAACTTTACAAATGTGATGGATGAGAATTAATTTGTTGAAGAAAGTTGTTTCCTTTTATATATATATATATATATTTTTATCCTCACCTGAGGACATTCTTGCATTTATCTTCAGATAGAGTGGGAGGGAGAGAGGGAGGAAGAGAGAAAGAGAAACATCGATGTGAGAGAGACACATCAAGTGGTTGCCACCCACACGACTCCAACCGGGGCCAGGGACAAACTGCAACCGAGGTGCGGGCCGATGCTCTAACCGCTGAGCCACACCAGCCAGGGCAAAAGTCGTTTCCTTTTTAAAAAAAGAAAAACACCTTAATACTTAGTGTCCAAAGAAGGAAATGACTGATTTCTAATGGTCCACTTTTGCCTTTTCACCTACATCTCCATTCATCTTCAATTACATATAGAAATTAGGGAGTACCAAATAGCACTAACATTTACTGAGATTTTACTATATTGCAGACACTATGCTATGGGCTTTGAAATGCATCATCTCTATTTACTCCTCCCTACTATTTAGCTCTATGTATCATCCTTTCTGAATTCCATAAGGGGCAAGAGTCTTTTACTTTTGTATTCCTAATGAATCTTAACAAAATGCTGGGCATGAGTAAGCAATCAAATCATAATTATTTCAAACTGAAATTAACTAATAATTAACACATATGTCTACTCTGTACCAAGTGCTGTGTTACCCAACTTTAAGAGTTTATTTATTTTAGAAACAAATCCTTAATGCTAGGAAACATTCTCACTGGTAACATTCAGAGAATTGAAATTTACTTTATAAATAAGGAAATGGAAATGAAGCAAGCCATTTGCCTAAGGTTCTAAAACTAATAAAAAGTAGAGTCAAAATTATAAACCAGGCTGAGTTCAATATTCTTAAATTTTTTTGTCCATTAAAGTACACTCAATCCCTTAAGGAATGTATATTTTAGCAGTACTACTTAAATAGATTCTGTTGCTCTGCCCAGTTTGGCTCAGCAGTTAAGAGTGTCAACCCTCGGTCCGAAGGGAAGGGTCTTCGGTTTGATCCCTTGCCCTGGTCAGGGTCATGCCAGAGGCAACCAATCAATGTATCTGTCTGACATCGGTATTTCTCTCTCTCTCTCTCCCCCTCTCTCCCTCCCTTCCACTCGATCTAAAAATAAATGGGAAAATATCCTTGGATGAGGATAAACAAACAAACAAACAAAAGACACTATTGACAGATATGAGAACATATGGTGACAGAAATGAATTTAGATGATTGCAAATACATGCGATTCCTCTGAATCACATGTTTAGAATAAAGTCTTATTAAAATATATGACAATGTTATGTCATCAAATATGTCAAGGACTACACAAAGTATATGGCCAAGCAAAATTAAAAAATCAAGTACTGCCCAGCCAGTGTGGTTCAGTGGTTAAGTGTCGACCCATGCACCAAGAGGTCATGGAACAATTCCCCAGTGAGAGGCATGCAGGAGGTGGCCAATCGATGTTCTCTCTCATCTATGTTTCTATCTCTCTCCTTCTCCCTTCCTCTCTCTCTAAAATCAATAAAGAAAAAAAAATTTTTTTAAATCAAGTACTGATACTGAAAGGCTAACATGCTCTTAGGTTTGAACTATCACTGTATTTTCAAGGAGAGAAGAGGAATGTTTCTAAACTCATTTCAGAATACTTTAGAACACCATCCACTTAGAATACTAAGTCCACTACAGTAAATAGGCAAATGATCTTTCTCACAATTAAGTATTTAAATAGAAAAAAAAAATACTAGAAAATATTCAACGTCGCTGATTACAGAAATGCAAAGCAAACAAAAATGTGATATTGAATATGATAAGTAGCACAGTACCTAGCATGTAGTAAGCATGGATACTAGTAGTAATAAAAATAACAGTATCTATTTTTGCCCATATTAGTAATGGTTGAAATATATATACACACACACACACACACACACAATTTGGGGCAAGGACCTCAGGCCATTTTGGATACCTGCCTGGCAATATGCACCCAAAATTATTAAAAATGTCATATTCCTTGACCCAGTAATTCCACTTATGAGTTACTTCAGTGAAATAATCCTATGTAAGAAAAAAGATTCTCTCTTCTCTTTCTCCCTCTCTTCTACACAACATACACTCACTCTCACAGATGTCTATCCAAGAATTATGAAAGATAATAGAAAACTATAAACAACTTACATATCTTATTATAGAGGAATAGCTAAGTAAACTAAAGTACACCTATTCAATCTAATATTTAGTAGTCATTAAAAATGACTGTCTTAGCCCTGGCCAGTTTGGCTCAGCAGTTAGAGCATCAGCCCGTGGACCGGAGAGTCCCGGGTTCGGTTCCCACTAAGGGCACCTCGGTTGCAGTTTGTCCCCGGCCCCGCTTGCGGTCGTATGGGTGGCAACCACTCGATGTGTATCTCTCACATCGATGTTTCTCTTTCTCTCTTCCTCCCTCTCTTCCTCCAGCTCCACCTGAAGATAAATGCAAAAATGTCCTCAGGTGAGGATTTAAAAAAAAGGCTGTCTTAAAGACTACGGCAATAAACAAAAATGCTTTATTAAAAACTGGTAAAAAAGACTTCTGGTCAAGATGGCGGTGTAGGTATGTTATACCCTATGCCCTGGAATGTTAACTACCGCGTTGACTTTTAAATTTTTCATCGTTATCACTTAAAGGTTGCCCTGCCCCTGAACCACAGCTGTCAGCCCCGGAGGCCTATTCTGTTTGCTTGACAAACAGGAGACCCCTGGGCAACTGTTAGATATGGATCTTAAGAAATATTAAGCAAACAACTGCTAACCGCTGATATCTGCTTCTGTGAATGCTGCTTGCTTGCTCTTCCCACTTAGACAGACTATAAAAGGCTGCCATTTTAGAGGCTTGGGGCTGCAGTTCTCCTCTGTGTAGGTTGGCTGCAGTCCCTGCGCAGGTTAATAAAGCTCCTAAAACTTATAATTTTGGTGTCCGAGTGAGGTTGATCTACTGGGTTACAACAGGTAAACGTGGTACCTCCCACAACCACATCAAAATTACAACTACTAAACTACAACACAACCATCATTCAGAACCGCCTGAAATCAAGTTGAATGGAAGTCCTACAACTATGAAATTAAAGAAGCAGCCACATCAAGACTGGTAGGAGGGGCAGAGGTGCAGACCAGCTGGTCCCACACCCACATGTGGCAGATAAAAATCAAGAGGGACATCTCGGCTGTGAAGGTCCTCCTTGAGGAGTGAGGGGTCCCCATCTCACAACCAGGGGCCCAGCTCAGGGTTCCAGTTCCAGGAAAAGAAGTCCTCATAACTTCTGGTTGGAAAAACCAGCAGGAACTGAGGCTGAGGGAGGCTGAGGCTGCTGGAGCCCCACACAGTTCCTCTTAAAGGGCCCGAGCATGGACTTATTCGGACTTGCTCCCTCTTAACTCAGAGGGGAGGCAGCTTGTCGGGCGCCAGAGACATACAGGGAAGAACTGAGCTGTTTGGCCTCCGGACAAGGGCTGGAGAGGTGGCTTTCTCCTGGACAGACGTGCTGGCGGAGGCTGATGTTGCTTCAGTGAGCCCTTCCCTGGGGCGGCAGACAGCTGCCGTATCTGGGAGTCCAGCAACCTGGCTCATACTTTTTGCCCCACCCCAGTGATTCCCTGAGGCCCCGCCCCACCCAACTTTCCGCCCGACCCAAGCTGTTTCCAAAGGCTTTACCATAGAATTGGCCTGTCTTGGATCCTGCTGCAGAGTTTCCTAAAATATCTCAAACAAGCAGCATCTGGTCTCAGCAAGCCCCATACCTCTCGTTAAGTGGCCCCAGGCCTGGCACTAGAAGCAGCCAGCCTTGGATCACAACTTGGCTTTTCCTGGGCATCTCCAAGCCCAGCACAAGCAGCAGCCATCTGCAGGTCACTCCGTAGCTTATGCCGGGTAGCCCCGGATAGAACACAGGCAGCGGCTGACCTTGCCCCAGAGCCAGCACACCCAGTGGACAGCTTCAGACCACATCGAAACACCACCACCCAACCACCGCCACAAGTGACACACTCAATGAGCGGACTCAGTGGGTACCAGAGCCCTGATGAAGTAAGTCTTGCTCTGTGTGGTAGGTCCCTACACAGCTGATCCTCCAAGATAGTCAGAGGCCAGTGGTCAGTGGGCACAGACAGTCCTTGCAGCTGATCAGCCTGAGTAAATCACTCCCACTGACGTGCCAACAGCAATCAAGACTCAATTACAACAGAGGGTGTACAGTCCACCCTAGGGGTGCATCTCGAGGCCCAGCTGGGGTGATCAGGGAGGCTGTGCCACTGGATCCTACAGGACACCTACAACAATAGGCCACCCTACAAAGCCTAGGAGACACAGCAACTCTACTTAATAGATAGAAACAATCACAGGGAAGCAACCAAAATGAGGAAACAAAGAAACATGTCCCAAATGAAGAAAAGAACAAAACTCCAGGAAAAGACTTAAACAAAATGGAGATAAGCAATTAATCAAATGCAGAGTTCAAAACACTGGTTATACGGTTGCTCAAGGAACTTGGTGAGACCTTCAAGGAACTTAGTGAGACCTCCAAGGAACTTAGTGAGAACATCAACAACATAAAAAAGGACCAGTCAGAAATGAAGGATGCACTAACTGAAATAAAGAATAATTTACAGGGAATCAATAGTAGAGTAGGTAAAGCCAAGAAGCAAACCATCAATTTTGGATATAAAGAAGCAAAGAACAGCCAATCAGAACAGCAAAAAGAAAAAAGAATCCAAAAAAATGAGAACAGTGTAAGGAGCCTCTGGGACAACTTCAAGCATGCCAATATTTGCATCATAGGTGTGCCAGAAGGAGAAGAGAGAGAGCAAGAAATTGAAAACCTATTTGAAACAATAATGACAGAAAACTTCTCTAACTTGGTGAAGGAAACAGACATACAAGTCCAGGAAGCACAGAGCATCCCAAACAAGATGAACCCAAAGAGGTTCACACCAAGACACATCATCATCAAAATGCCAAAGGTTAAATACAAAGAGAGGATCTTAAAAGCAGCAAGAGAAAAGTAGTTTGTAACCTACAAAGCAGTTCCCATAAGACTGTCAGCTGATTTCTTAAAACAAACTTTGCAGGCCAGAAAGGAGTGGCAAGAGATATTCAAAGTGATGAAAAGCAACGACCTACAACCAAGATTACTCTATCCTGAAAATCTATCATTTAGAATTGATGGACATATCAAGAGTTTCCCAGACAAGAAAAAGCTAAAGGAGTTTATCATCACCAAACCAGTAATATATGCAATGCTGAAGGGTCTTCTTGAAGGAGAAGAAGAACAAAAATATGAACAATAAAATGGCAATTAATACATTTCTATCAACAATTGAATCTACAAACAAAATGAGCAAGCAGAACAGAAACAGACTCCTAGATACAGAGAACATTTTGTTGGCTGCCAGATGGGCAGGGCCTGGGGGGCTGGGTGAAAAAGATGAAGGAATGAAGAAGTACAAATTATTTGTTAGACTGATGAACCTCAAAGGGAAGGGGGAGGAACAGTGGGATGAGATAAACCAAAGAACTTCTATGCATATTGGCATAACCAGTGGACACCGACAATAATGTGGGGAAGGCAGTAGGGGGGCAGGATTGAGGAGGAGGGGGGTCAATGGAGAAAAATGGGGGGACATCTATAAAACATTCAACAATAAAGACGAGTTAAAAAAAACTGGTAAAAAAATGAAAATATACAAAAAGAACAAATATACAAAAATGAAAATAACAGTAGTTTATATTAGTAACTTGGTAATTTTTTTCTTTGTTCTTCTATTTTCCAGTGTTTCTTTAATGTGTTTATTCTTTTTTATAGTTTAAACTTAAAAAAACTCAAGGGGGAAACAGTTGTGCTAGATTATTTTTAGTTGTATTTCCATTTCACACAAAAATCAACTCACAAAACGGTTATGGAATTATCAAAGGCCTCAAGTCAAAAACAGAAGCCACCTCATATTCTTAGTACAGCCTATTCTATCACCAAGCTTTTCTGTAACACCAATTAGCTCATAAGTAAATAGAAGAATGATTTTACTACAATGTGAAAATCACATTGGTTTGTACATGATTTTTCCCAACCTATGTTTTTGCACTACTAAATAAGAGCTGAACTCAAAATAGGCTAACACAGTGGAAAGCCGCAATTTGCTGAAAATACAGTACTGTACACAATTATCATTCAACACATATTCTTCTTTTTTGGCACAGCCTGGCCAGATATATTTTCCTGGAAGTGCTTAATGAGCTCTCTTCTCAAAATTTTATACATTTTACTCTGGCTCCCATAACCCTATATTTTCAACCCTTCCTTGCACACATGTCCATCAGGCTAGTTTCACCTTTTTGTTTAAGTCCCACAATGACTGTACAACTTTTTTTATTTGTAAAAAATTTAATATATCTTTTAAAATATTCTAATATTCTTATTAAGATTTATTTTGGTTAGTGTTCTGGTTACCAAGTTTCAGATATTTTGAGTGAGTTAGCCTAGTAGCTGTACATGATTTTAATATTTTTCATAAATATTTATATGTAATATCACAACAGAAAGGACTGTATATTTCACACCAAAATCAAGAAAACTTTACGTTTTATTTACTTGGAAAATTCTAGTTTTATGAGCAACTACTTTTTAAAATAAACAGAAACCATTCAGTAGCAGATCATTAACAATGTGTATGAAAGTTTGCTTCATAAAGCAAAACAAGTAAATAAAAGGAAATCTGGGCTAGAGATGTAACATTTCCTTTTCTTAATCTTTTAAGAACACTTCAACAAACCACAAATAATTGTTGCACATATTAAATGTCACTCAAAATAAGCATTTACCACCAAGAGAATTTAATGTGGTATTTGAAAAAATGTACTTGAATTTCTT
Source organism: Tadarida brasiliensis (assembly GCA_030848825.1). NCBI lineage: Eukaryota > Metazoa > Chordata > Mammalia > Chiroptera > Molossidae > Tadarida > Tadarida brasiliensis. The sequence goes on from CM061270.1 coordinate 46,651,921, forward strand.
AGGTCTATAACTATTATAACTCAAGTAATGAACACACCCACTAATAAACCAATTTCTAAAACTAATAAGACATTGCTACCAAAAAAGTAGTTACGTAAATATATAAGACAATTTTAGCAAAATACACATGTGTTTAGACTCCAAATCTTCTACATTCAGAAAGAACACAGTTTCTTCTCATAGGAGAATTTTAAAAGCGGAGAATTCAAATAAACCTAGTACAATCTCTCTGGAACCCGTTTAGAGCTTCACTGTAGAAGGGCCATGGCAGGAGGGCTCAGGATTCAAATGTACATTTTTTTTTCATAGCTGTGCAGCTCATGCATCTCTCAAAGGTATCTGCATGTTATGTTCAATGTTACAATGATATTCAACTCTAGGACAAGAAAAATAAAATTCCATATTGGAATTCTTAGATCATTTCCCAAAAGGTTAGAGGAGAGCACTTTTGCTTAGGTTGGTATTAACACTGGTGTGAGAGGAGGTGTGAGAGGAAATGCATGACACAGACTACACAAGAGAAGGAAAACTAAAGACACAGAATTATCTAAAAAATAAAATGCTGTATTATATAGTATTAGAGGTGTTGCCCAAAATAACTAAAGAAACTCCTCAATACAAAATGGTATTTATAACCACTTACCATGCGTTATCATTCCTTCTTGAATTTCAGACCTTCTATGACCATTTTCCTTCTATTTAAAAAGTGGTCCGCTAGAGAACTTTAAGATTTTATTTCTTTGAGCATGTGTTTATTTAGCCCTTGTTCTTTTTTTTTTTATCCTCACCCGAGGACATTTTTGCACTTTATCTTGAGATATAGAGTGGGAGGGAGAGAAGGAGGAAGAGAGAGAGAGAAACATCAATGTGAGAGAGACACATGGAGTGGTCGCCACCCACACTACCCAACCAGGGCCGGGGATAAACTGCAACTGAGGTACATGCCCTTAGTGGGAACCGAACCCGGGCCTCTCTGGTCCATGGGCTGACACTCTAACTGCTGAGACAAACCAACCAGGGCTAGCCCTTGTTCTTAAAAGATATTTTTGGTAGCTATAGAACTCTAATTTGAACTATAATGAGTCATAGATGCTGGATTTATTTTCACTGAGTATATCATTTTGTGGTCTTCTACTTCCATTATTGTTATTGAAACTTAATAGTCCTTTGAAGGTGTTCTGTTTTCTCTAAAAATGTCCCTTTCATTAACCTCTTTATTTTCCATTTTGTTGTCTTTCTGTGTTGCATTCTGGATCTTTTCAGATTTACCATTCATTATATAAATTTTTCTTCAATGGGATCTGTTTGCTTTTATCTGTCCCTTAAATTTTAATTTCAATTACTACATATTTTCATTTCTAGAACTTCTGATTGTTTTACAAAGTATTTGCTCTTTTCCTCATTTTTAAGTTTTCACTGAACATATTAAATACATTTATTTTATATTTTACATCTGATAACTCAGAGATGTGCAGGTCTGATTTTTCTGATTCTCTTATATTGTGCTGTTTTCCCTAGATGGTTTATAAATTTTTATTATAAGCTAATCATTTTCATTAGAACCTTACCAATGGGAATTATTTGATGATGATTTGTGTTGCTTCTGTCAGGCTCCTGGGAGTAACATTCCAGGATCCTTTTAAATTCTTAGCTTGAGGTTTAGTGTGAATTCAGGCTGCAAACCAGTGTGAGGGTTGATTTGTGGTAATAAATTTTCAGCAGAGATATTATTTTTCCCATTAGTAGAAATAATCTAGAAAGATCATTTTCTTTGTTATCCTTGGTGAGATTAAGGGAAAGAATTTCTAGATCACTCTTACACCTAGAATGTATAGCCCTGTGGAACTCCAAATTAATGGGGAAGATTATTTCCTGATTGATGTTCTGTCCTGGCTGAGTCTAGGCTTTACTTCCTGATCCCTGAACCCAACAAAGCCAGGAAAACAGAAAAGTTCACTAAATTTGGTACATACCCTCAAGGCAATAGCCAGTTTCAACACTTAGCTTATCTCACTAGGTTTCCAATTAGTGTTCAGTCTAAATATTCTTTACTTTTGTGCCAGAACATTGATGCATTTTACCCAGCATTTTAGGTTCTTTTCAGCAGAAAGGCTGGTCCAGACATTTAGTTCCCCATGCTGCTGAAAACAGGTATTTACATCAGTGTCTGATGGCAATATCTCTGACAAGCATTATTCTAGATGTCAGAGCACTGGTTCTTAAGTTTCTTCTGCCTCAGCACACTTAAGGAATTTAATTTACTTATGTCAGTAAGAGCTGCTCATTATGACAGTGATTCCCAACTGGAATTATGTAGAGAACATTTCCCTGGAGGCTGAAGGTGGTTATCACAAACTCAGTGCAGCCCTGGCCGGTTTGGCTCCGTGGTTTGAATAGTTAGAACGTGGCCCACAGACCAAAGAGTCACGGGTTCGCTTCCGGTCAAGGGCAGGTACCTCTGTTGCGGTTCGGTCCCTAGCCCTGGTCAGGTCGTGCGGGAGGCAACCAGTCAATGTGTCCCTCACACACTGATGTTTCTCTCTATCTCTCCCTCCCACTCTTTGTCTGAAAATAAATGGAAAAATATCCTCGGGTGAGGATTTAAAAACAAAAACCAAAAAAACTCAGTGCAGATTTTTAAAAAGAGGGTGCTTTCATCACTTGTAAAAACCATACTCTTTAAATACAGTAAAGATATTCTAACTCCTTAACGATGATTCAGGCCATCATTATAAACAAAGGCCTGATAAAGAGTAATATTTATATGGGCTGCTAAAGTATATAGGACTATTTACCAGTTTATCAGTGTTTCTCAAATCAGGATGTCCCAAGGATATATTCCAGGGGCCACAAATTTTATAAATTTTCACTTTTTGCTTTCACATCAATAATAGTATAAAAACGTATTTTTACCATTTTCAAAGAGAAAAATGAAAAGACTTAAAACTACATGAGGAACTAAAGTCAGTGATTCTCAAAATGGGATCTATAATTTTCTTCCATAGAAGGTATCCATATATTATTCAAGTTTAGAAATATTGTTCCACCCTAAAGGCCTCACATTGCTATGCTTGAGTTACTAGATTAATCTTCTTAGTTCTGTATCCTATTCCTCATTTGTACTACAGAAACTGTACCTGATTGTACAGGTTTATGACCCCTTATCTAAAATCTTTAAGGGCAGACACATTTCAGAATTCAGAGTATTTTGGATTTTAGAAAGGGGTTACAATGCAAATATGTTATATGATATGTCAGTGAAGTCTGAGACAGCACCCCATAATAAACATGTTAATATTTCTGCAGCAAAATGTATATTCACACTAAAAGGGGGTTAAATAAAGACCATCAATAGTTTTACATCAGTTCAGATCATGTTTTGCCAATAAATAAGAGAAAAATTTTGGTTTTCAGAGCATTTTGGATTTCTAAATCATTTCTAATACAACCATTATTTGCTATAAACTGGAAAGCTAGATAAATTTCATTACATTTAATATAAGATCACAATAAGTAAGATCAGATAAGAGTAAAGAGCTCACCTTAAGGTGTATAAATTTAATGCATAAACTTTGTAATTTTTTCTCCCAGCTACTTAGGAGTCTTTTTTTTTTCCTATTTGTGGTTTAATAGTGTAAGATACAGAATACGTAAGGTCCTGATAAGCAGAAAATACACTATATTATAAATTCTAAAATGTCGGAAGTACCTAAACGTATATAAGAATTCAAAATACATTCAAAGCCAACATATTAGCCAAATTAGATTATGATTACTGTATAATGTCTCTTCAGCTAGCAATGTGGATAAAAGGTAGAGAAAGATAAGTATAAGAAATATACTATTACCCGGCCGATGTGGCTCACTGGTTGAGCGTTGACCCATGCACCAAGAGGTCGCTGGTTCAATTCCTGGTCAGGGCACACCCAGGTTGTGGGCCCAGTCCCCAGTGGGGGACATGCAGGAGGCGACCAGTCGATGTTTCTATCTCTCTCTCATCAATGTTTCTACCTCTTTCTCCCTCTTACTTCCTCTCTCTCTAAAATCAATAAAGAAAAAAATTTTTTTTAAAAAAAGAAATATACTATTCAGAATAACCTCTTCTGGTCCTTTTCTAAGAAGCTTCAAGATGAAATCTCTTACTCCTACTAAACTCATGGCTCTGTTGTCATAGTTGTTACATTATATGGTGAAATAGTGTACAACTGTAAAATGAAAGGCTTCTTCCTTGAGAAAGAAATTAATATATTTAACACTAGGAGATATTAAACAGAAACTTGAGAGGGCAGTATATTTAAAGTTGTGAAGAACAAGTAATTTCATATTATAAAAAAACATAAAAGTGCCCTGGCTGGTTTGGTTCAGCGGTTAGAGCATTGGCCTTTGGACCAAAGGGTTGAGGGTTTGATTCCCAGGTCAAGGGCACATATCTGGATTGCAAGTTCGATCACTGGCCCCAGCAAGGGTCGTGTAGGCGGCAACCAATCGATGTGTCTCTCTCACATTGATGTTTCTCTCTCTCTCTCTCTCTCCCTTCCACTCTATCTAAAAATCAATGGAAAAATATGCTCAGATGAGGATTAACAAACAAACAAAAAACCATAAAACTAAAATCTAGATCATTATTCTTGATACCATAATCACACCTGGAGGCAGTGAAGCAGAGAGTTAAGAGCATGACCTGTGAGGAGATACTGCCTAGGTTCAAATCCTAGCTCTGCCACTCAATAGGCTGTAAGACCTATCAATTTAGAATTCAAATAGTACCTACTTTCTTAAGATTGTTAGTAAAAATTAAATGAAAATAAACAGAAAGCATTTAAAACAAAGGTAGAGAGTAAGTATTCAATATATACTAGCTATACAGGTGATAATAATAATTATTATTATAGTTATTAATTTTTAAAATTATTATTAGATTGCTTCCTAAAGTAATAGATTTATAAATGTTGTATCTTTCAAATAAAAACAAATTATGGTACAAAATTACTAAAAATACTTTGTTTCAAAGTTTGAAAATTTAAAGAAAAACTTCTGGTATTAAGGAGGAGTCTCCCTCACAACCAATGACACCCATTGGCAAAGCAACCAACTGAAATCAGGCCTTCTCAGAAAAGTGTTACAACAACAGTTTCATCATTTTCTTTCTTTCTTTTTTCCTCACCCGAGGACATCTCTGCATTCATCTTCAGACAGAGTGGGAGGGAGAGAGGGAGGAAGAGAGAGAGAAGCATCGACGTGAGAGAGACACATCGAGTGGTCGCCACCTACACGACCCCAACCGAGGCCAGGGACAAACCGCAACCGAGGTACGTGCCCTTAGAGGGAACTGAACCCGGGACCCTCTGGTCCGCAGGCCGACGCTCCAACCGCTAAGCCAAACCAGCCAGGGCTCATCATTATGATGCTACTTTCACTTCCTTACTCTATTTGTGTCCATGTACTTTATTTCTTAGGTTATGTCAATATTTTACCCAATGATGCAACATGACAGAACCCTTTAAATCTTTCTAGCTACAATATAAAAGAACTTGCCCTGGCCGGTGTGGCTCAGTTGGAGTGTCGTCCAGTACACCAAAAGGTTGTGGGTTCGATTCCCGGTTCGGGGACATAACTGCTAAAGGGGACATAACTGCTAAAGGATGGTGCTGCTGTTTCTTCTTCTTCTTCTATCTCTCTCTCCTCTCTCTCTATATATCCCTCTCTCTCTAAAAATCAATGAAAACATGTCCTCGGGTGAGGATTTAAAATCATAATAATATAAAAGAACTTAAATCACATAAACTTTCAGAAATTTTTTTTAGTATTTTATTATCTAGTGACCCCCTCCTCTGCAAAGTCTAAATTCCTTTATTTATAGCTCTGGCTGATAACATTTGCATACACATACACACACAAATTATAAAGAAAAGACATATAGCAAATATAATGCTATAATCAAAACAGGACAAAATATAAATACCTACATATATAGTTACATCCATTTGTATTCAACTAATTCAGAATCTACTATCCTGTTACAAAATTCTTATAAAGTTAAAATAGTCAAAATAGCCCAGGCCAGTTTGGCTCAGTGGATAGAGTGTCAGTCCAAGAACCAAAGGGTCGAGGGATAGATTCCTGGTGAAGGGCACGTGCCTGGGTTTCATGTTTGATCCCTGCCCCAGTCAGGGTTGTTTGGAGAACAACCAATCGATGTTTCTCTCTCTCTCTCTCTCTCTCTCTCTCTCTCTCTCTCTCTCTCTCTCTCCTTCTCTCCCTTCCACTCTATCTAAAACCCTCGGATGAGGATTAACAAATAAATATAATAGTCAAAATAATAATTTTTCTCTACTCTTAAGACATTACTTATATTGTAAATTTCAGCATAAATCTAAAATATAGCAAAAATATGAATTCATGAATATAAAATTTAATGACCAGAAAGCAGGCTTTAGTCCAGCAATTTTCAGGAATATAAAAGTTTTTTAGTGTATACTTTAGTAAGTAATATATAATTGCAATTAACTCAAGTTCTGTTAATGATGTTCAATGCTTTTAAAAAATGCTTTTCTTTATTTTTTTTTGTTAGAAGCTTTAATTTAAATAAAGCAGCAAGTAAAGACTTTCTGCTGTCAAAGTTACTGAAAGCCTGGTCTAAATTACTTCCTCTAAAATGTAGACGCATCTGTTTGTTAAACATTCCACTTAAACTTTTTTTTAAAGATTTTTTTAATTGATTTTTAGAGAGAGGAAAGGAGAGGGAGAGAAACAACCATGTGAGAGTGAAACATTGACGGCTGCCTCCTGCACACCCCCTACTGGGGATCAAGCCTGCAACCCAGGCATGTGCCCTGACTGGGAATGGAACCAGCAACCTGTCAGTACATGGGATGATACTCAACTAACTGAGCCATACCAGCCAGGGCCAATAAAAAATGTTTTTCAAATTATATTACTGAATCTCTTCATATTACATTTTTCAATTTTAATTAAGTTTTTATCTTACCCTTATTATAATTCTTAGAGCTCTAAATCTCTTATTATTTGCAAGATACATTTTTCAAATATTTTTCTTTATTGATTTTAGAGAGAGAGGAAAAGAGAGGGAGAGATAGAAACATCAATGAGAGAGAACATCAATTGGCCACCTCCTGCATGCCCCCCACTGGGGATGGGGCCCACAACCTGGGCATGTGCCCTGACTGGGAATTGAACTGGTGACTTCTTGGTACATGGGTCAACGCTCCACCACTGAGCCACACCAGCTGGACGCAAGATAATTTTTAATTGTTATAAATTTATATTTAATCCATTATATTATCTAAGAATTCTCATTAGAAAATAGAAAAATAGCACTGAAAAAAGACTCAGATAAAAATAAAAGTCAATTTTTGATATCCCAAAGCAAATTAATTCCAATTTATTTTTTTCCTTGCACCCCCAAGCCAAACATTGAATATTTTTTTTCTCGTTACCTAGAAAGGGTAATAAAAAAAAAAAAATCAATTTTGCTGTTTCTAAAAAGCTTTTTACTACACTGGCGTGAAAAAGAACCATGCCACCTCTTATGTTCTACTAGAACTGGGAAGAAGTTGAAACACATTTGAACAATTGTACTGAGAGGCCCTGAAGACTTGTAGTCAATCCCATGTTTAAAGCAAGAAATTTCTAACCATGAACTATATGGCAGCATCTGACTTACAGATGAAGTTGTTTCTCATCCTTTTCATCCTACTAGTCCAGCTTCCTACTTAAAATCAGTCTCATTATACTTACTTTAAACATCTGAATTCCTGAAGTATGTGACAAATGATGATTTTTTTGGTTATATTTAATTAAATACATTTCCAATTTCTAATTCTGTCATTTTATGTGGCCTTAGGACATTTAGAAATTTTATTTTTATTGACTTGCCATTTTACTTCCCACCAAGAACTTAATGTCATCGGTAAATCATACAATCTTGCAAATGTCAAAAGAGACCAGAGAATAGACCCCTCATCTCAGATTTGTGGCTTCCATCCAATCGCTTTATTTATTTAAAAATTTTTTTTTTCCTTTATTGATTTTTAGAGAGAGAGGAAGGGAGAGGGAAAGAGAGATAGAAACATCAATTGGCCGCCTCCTGCATGTCTCCCACTGGGGATTTGGCCCACAACCTGGGCATGTGCCCTGACCAGGAATTGAACCGGTGACTTCTTGGTGCGTGGGTCGATGCTCAACCACTGAGCCACACTGGCAGGGCACATCATCCAATCACTTTAAATTAACCAATATTAAAAATCATTTGATTTGGACTAAGATACCCTAGCAAAGGGAAATAGGCAGTCATTCACTTAATTCAGATCACTAAACAGTATTTTTTATATCTATGACAGAGCTTGGCATACCACAGAAATACAAAATATTTGTGCATTTTATCAAAACTGCCAATCAATTACCTCAATTCTTTACTGTAATTTCAGCACTGTCTGTGATTAAGATATACTATATACCTGCCCAGTGTGGCTCAGTAGTTGAGCATCGACCCATGCACCAAGAGGTCGCCAGTTCGATTTCTGGTCAGAGCACATGCCCAAGTTGTGGGCCAAATACCCAGTAGGGGGCATGCAGGAGGCAGCCAATCAATGTTCTCTCTCATCGATGTTCTATCTCTCTCTCCCTCTCCCTTCTTCTCTCTCTAAAATCAATAAAGAAAAAAAAAAGATATACTATACAATAAAAGAAATTTCCATTCAATTCCGCTCCCCTTTCCTCACCTCCAATCTCTTTAGGAATGAACCATTTTTTATTTATGTATTTATTTATTTTTAATCCTCACCTGAGGATATTTTTACATTTATCTTCAGACAGAGTGGGAGGGAGAGAGGGAGGGAGGGGGAGAGAGAGAGACACATCGATTGGTTGCCACCTGCACGACCCCAACCAGGGCCAGGGACGAACTGCAACCGAGGTACGTGCCCTTGGCTGGAATTGAACCCAGGACTCTTTGGTCCGCAGGCCAACGCTCTAACCATTGAGCCAAACCAGCCAGGGCTGAACCATTTTTATTAATTATAATAAAGTACCATTTCTCAAGAGTGGAAGCCACTGTATTATATTCCTAGATTTTTTCAACAGTACAAAAAGCTTATTATAATAAGCTCAATATAAAATATTTTAGCAGTTTACAGATACTAGTAATTTTCTAAATCTTGAGCTATTTTTTTAAAAGGAAAACAATTTTCTTGTTAGTTTATTACATTGGTAGCAAAAATAAAGTGTAACACTTATTGAGTACATACTATTTGCAAGGCTTTGTGTAATAAACCTAACAAATGCTAGAACTTTAAAGATATTCCATTAACTTAAAATATGTTAATTTTGGTAACCCTCAGTTTAAAAAAAAAAGGGACATATAAAAGGAAGAAACTCTCCTATTGAGTTAACAATGCATTCTTTGTTTTGATTAAGATTCTTAATTATAAATACTGTCCATCCCATAAAATCCAATTCTGAGATTAGAAGGTAGATTCAAATCCCAAATGTACTGCAAAATTACGTATGTTTGATTATAATGCTACAAAATGTCATGTATCCAGGACAACTGAAGCATTATGCTCTCTTAGGAATAAAACTGCCTCTTGGTCATAGATTTAGGTGACACAGCATGTGATCCATTGTCTCTAAACAAAAAATGTGTGCAGCTGCATTTTCCAGTCAAGAAATGGGGGTGGGGAACAGAATACAAAAGGGTCAAAGATTTGTCTCATAGGAAAACTGTTTTTCAAATAGGGGTTAAAAAAAAAAAAAAAGAAAGAAAGAAAAAAAATTTGAGTGGGGTAAAAAAAACCTTTCTCCAACTCATACTAAAAGCAGAAAACACTAAAATCTGGGGGAGAAAAATCTGTTGTGGTAACCTTCTACTAAATCCACTTTGCTCCTACCCTAACTTATCCAGATACACTGTGTAAACCATGGCTTAAATGCCACTTCTATCTAAATAATTTTATACTATTTGTACACAGTATACAGAGTTCCCCATACATTGTTGCAGCATTTGCCTCCAAAAAACAAACAAAACACACAAAATCCTAAAAAAAGTCTCAACTGTTCATCAGTTTCTTGGGGAAGTTAAAATGAAGCAATAGCTTTGTAAGTAAAAAACACTGAACACATTTGCTTCTAAGCAGTAACAAGCTAGATATTTTCTGCATAAAGACCAAATACTTCTCATTACAATGAATTCCCAGTACATATCTCTGCCTTTCACCACAGAAATACTGATTTAAAACAGCAGTGCCACAAAAGATCTAAATTGAGTGAAAAATTTCTCTAATAAAAAAGTAGTTATTTTTCATAAATGTAAAAAAAAAGTTGATGACAGTAACTTGTAAAGTTATATCAGTATCTAAAACATAGCACTAATTACCTTACATCCTATTAAATATAATGATAGAAAAGAAGCACTACTAGTTCTCAGAGTAAATCTAGTTTAGAAACCCATCTTCTCAAACTTTGGGGTAGCAATCAATGTGGTGTCCAAATAAAAATATGTTGGAGGCTGAAAAAACTGACTGCACAGAAATAAAATATAAAAAATCACTAATGGAATTAGAAAAATATCATCTGTGCTACAAACCACATAGTAACCAGTTAGCCAGCCAGCCAGCACTTCGGTTCTTTGAGAGCCTTGTACTCTGCACTTGAAAAGTAACACAGAAAGGAACAAAGCTACAGAAAGTCAAATCTAATGTCCCAGAGTACAAAGGTAAATATAGTTGGCATTCGAATACAAACAGCTGGTATTCTTTGTCTCAAAATTTATTTATGTGTAAGATGATTTTCAATGCCTTGAACATAAGCCATAATTAGTCAATCATGGAGTAAATCTCTCCAAGCCAATTAAATTGTTCCACTGAAAATAAGCATTTTTTAAAAGCACACTCATGATCAGAAATACATTTATTTAATAAAGGCACAAAATAATTTCTTACCAGTAAGTCCCTGGTGTCAAATTTGGAAAGCAAGAGTAAAACTTAGTATAGTAAAAGTATACTGGTTGATTTAATATACTGATTTTATATGTAGTTCTAAAACAACACAAAAGTATGATTAATTTAATACAGAACTTCAATAAGGACTAAACTAACCCTATATGTACACTTAATGAAGTAAAATATATTTATGCTAAACATTATTAAAGATATTTATGTTATTAATCAGATGATCTCCAGAGCATTTTAGAAAGTAACACTTACCCTAATAAACACTCAAGTTTCTAAATGAACTCACATGGAATATAAACTAAATTCTAAGTAGCCATATTAACTGCAGCTATATAGAGCTAAGTAGTCTAGTTGTCACTACTAGGAGACAAGATCAGCAATACAGTGGACGTTAGTTCTACTTGATATAAAGAAAACAGGGAAAATGGCTGTTTATCTTCTTGGAGGTACCTCAATGTTTGTAGTGGTTTGTGTGTGTGGGGGGGGGGGTTTGTTGTCGTCGTTTTGACCTGTTGAGTTTGAGATGCCTGTGAAATAGTTGAGTGGAGTGAGCATTTGGGATATATGTGATCTAAAGTTTAGGAGACAGGTATAGTCTGGAGATGGATTTTGGAGTAATTATATCTGAAATCTGCTCATCTCTGTCGATTTTCATGGTCACACTATAGTACAGGTCAACATCATCTCGCATCTAAACCACCACAATGGTAGGCTACATGAATGGTACCCACTATGGTTTTGTTCTGCACAAACATACACAGCAGCTCTGACAACATCTTCCTAAACTAGTCTCCCTGCATCTATGCCTGATCCTCTTAATTTGTTCTTTAAAATGTAACTACAGTAATCTTATAAAATGCAACTCTGACAATGTCCCTTTTTTGCTCAATCTATCACATCTCAGCTTTAAAAATCTTAAGGGAAGACTTCTCTAACCTCCCATACTAAAGAGGACCCCAAATCATATTCTTCCATAATTTCCTGTACTTTTTTTTTAATGATTTTTTTTTTTTTAGAGAGAAAGAAGAGAGAGATAGAAACATCGATGTGAGAAACATCGATCCGCTCCCTCCTGCACACCCCCTACTGGGGATTGAGCGCACAATCCAGACTTGTGCCCTGACTGGGAATCGAACTAGGACCTCTCAGTCCATGGGAGGATGCTCAATCCACTGAGCCACACCAGCCGGGTGATATCCTGTACTTTTTGATAATGCCTATCACACGTAGGATAGTTTAATATACATCTTTTCCTGACTTACTGCGAGCTCCATAACGCAGATTTGGTTGTCTGTTTTGTTGACTGCTCAAATATTTGTTGTCCAACAGATCTTGATTCTAGCTCTGCTACTACATAACTTTGACATATTTTTTAAAATTTATTTTCTTTATTGATTTTTAGAGAGAGAGGAAGGGAGAGGCAGAGAGAGACAGAAACATCGATGAGAGAGAACATCGATTGGCCGCCTCTTGCACGCCCCCAACTGGGAGATCAGGCCCATAACCTGGGCATGTGCCCTGATTGGGAATCGAACCAGCGACTTCTTGGTGCATGGGTCGACACTCAGCCACTGAGCCACAAGGGCCGGGCTTGACATTTATTAAATGAGACAGATGGTTGGACTTTCATTCTACAATAATCTAGATGCTATTAAGAAACTGAAATTCAAATACTACTAGCTTTCCTGCAGTTACATACATGGTTAAGACCTACATTTCCTACCTATATGTACATTTCCTACATGCCTGAGTGTGTGTGTCTAAATTATGTACACATAATTAATGTAAAGGCAAGAACTAGTATTTTCTTATATGTATCATTTTAAGTGTTTCACTAGTATTAACTCCTTTAATTTTCATAACCACCTTACCAGGTAGTTGCTATTATTCGTGTCCATTTCTATATGGAAACAGATACAGAGAGATGAAGTGATATGCCCAGTATCACACACCTTGAAGTGATACAACTGGGATACAAGCTCAGGGAGTATAGCTCCAGAGCTCACATTCCACTACTACACCAGCTGCCACCCTACCTAGATGGCTTCATAAGTACAAAAGAAAGACTGACAAAAAGTACATAATACCATCAATAAATCTGATTCAATATCTACATCCTCAAGCTAATGCTCCTCTACTTAAAGTTATTCCAAATTAGACTAATCCTGTTCAAATACTTCCTGTGCATTTCTCTATTTATATGCATGCCCCTGCTATTCTAACACCTGGACTGTCTACTTTGCTTACCACCACTCAACCAAAGCCCTAATATTTAAGATCTAACCCAATGACAACTCCTCCACGTAATTCCCATCCAAACATCTTTTAGAGACTTTTTTTCTCTCTCCTGCTCTGTTCCAACTGCATGTATATATCCTCTTTTATACTGCAGTTTTTTAAGTCTCAATAGCTCAAAAGAAGCAATAGACATAAATTATTTTATAAACACTAAAATTCTATACCTTATAGAATACCTAATCCAGACTAAATTAAAAAAAAAAAAAAAAAACAGAGAAGAAGAATAAAAAACAATGGACACAACACCCCTAAGCAGATTGCTTCAAGCAAGTACAGCCTGGCTCTAACTTGCTGCCACCTAGATTAAAAATGCAAAGAAAAATTATACCCAAATTATACGATATCATTAAGTTTTCTTCAACTAAAGGAAGGAGATACACACACACACACACACACACACACACACACACACATATTTTTAATCCTCACCCGAGGATCTTTTTCCATTTATATTCAGATAGAGTGAGAGCAGGGGAGAGAGATACATTGACTGGTTGCCTCCCGCCTGACCCCTACTGGAGCCAGGGATCGAACCTGCAACCCAGGTACGTGCCCTTGACCAGAACTGAATCTGCGACCCTTTGGTTGGCAGGCCAAGCTCTAACTGCTGAGCCAAACTGGCCAGGGCTGAAGGAGATATTTTTGGCAAACTATACATTAAAAAAAAAACCTTGAGTGACATATGATACCTATTTTTAAAATATTTACTGAGCAATTAACATTCAAGTAAAAAATACTATGCTAGCCAGGCCCATGTGGCGCAGTGGACTGAGTGTCCTCCCATGGACTGAGAGGTCCCTATTTGATTCTCCGTCAGGGCACATGCCTGGGTTGCAGACTGGATTCCCAGTAGGGGGCGAGCAGGAGGCAGCCATGCAATATTTCGCTCTCACATTGATGTTTCTATCTCTCCCTTCCTCTCTCTCTCAAAAAAAAATTGATAAAAACATATTTTAAAAAATAGTATGTTAGATACTATGTTTTCCATTCTGCTTTGTGATCTTTTCACTTCCTAATTTCAGTTCTCCACCTAAGAAGTATCACTGATATACCATTAATAAACCTCTATCATGACTGTATAATCTACCCCACCCAATCCCACTGCTCAAGAAAAGTTAGTTCCTACTCTCTGTGTTCCCACAGTACTCTTGAATCTATGTCTAGAAGGGTACGTCTCACATTGCTATTATTTACTCACGTGTACCTGATTCCTAACACGTAGTAAGCATTTGATACTTGTCAAATGAGTATCTTCACCCTGTAAAAATTATTTAAATCTTTTTGTTCTTCTAAACTTAAAGAGAATGTCCCATTAAGCTTTCTAATTATTTTGTATTTCTGAATTATCTTTATATAAAGAAAAATCAATGAATACAATTCTCAAAACTCTAGCCAATCAATATTAAGCTGTTAAACCCATAATTCAGGAATGGTCCTAGGTGTACAAAATGCAGGTTAGCTTTTAAATACTGGAAATAGCTAAAGCATTAAATGTCAAAGCAATTAACACTTGTGTATTTGCAACAGAAGGACAATCCCACGACCCTTTATTGTATTTTGTACTCCTTGCTGTGGAGAGAACAGATGTGAGCATCTCATTCTGGCAAATATCCTTTTTTCAAAGACTTCACGTTACAGTACAAAGAATATAAATTTTGAAAGTCTGACAAACTCGGGTTCAAATACCCAGCACTGTATTTATATAATGTTATTGTTTCTTTATCTACAAGAATACAACATTTCCTTAGTGTTGTTATGGGAATTAAATTATATACTCATGTGACTAGTATAATACCATGCCAGAACATAGTAGATACTCACTCAATACAAGGTTGTAATTGTTGCTATGATTATTAATAAATGTTGTTCAATCAGCACAGAGGAGGAAGCATTTAAACTGAACTTTTAAGAATGGAGCCCTGGCCAGTTTGGCTCAGCGGTTAGAGCGTTGACCTGCGGTCCAGAGAGACCCGGGTTCAGTTCCCGCTAAGGGCACATACCTCGGTTGCAATTTGTCCCCGGCCCTGGTTGGTCGTGCAGGAGGCAGCCACTCGATGTGTCCCTTTCACGTTGATGTTTCTCTCTCTCTCTCCCTCCCTCCCAGTCTATCTGAACAAAAAAATGAAAAAATGTCCTCGGGTGAGGATTAAAAAAAAAAAAAAAAAAAAAAGAATGGAGGAGTTACCCTGGTCAGTGTGGCTCGGTTGGGCGTTATCCTGTGCACTGAAAGGTTGCTAGTCTGATTCTCAGACAGGGCACATGCCCAGGCTGTGAGCTCCATCCCCCATAGGTAGCAAGCAGGAGGCAGCCAATTGATGTGTCACTCTCACATGGATGTTTCTCTCCCTCTCTTTCCCTCTCCCCTTCTCTCTCTAAAAAATAAAAACAATGGAGAAGTTGGACAAAGGCATGGGGCAGACAAAATGAACAGTAAAATCTTAATTTACAAGAAATTTCTTCCCTTTTTTTCTGTATTTCCTCTTTTAAGATAAAGAAACAAACTATCAGGATATAAGTTTATCAATTTCCTCAATTCTCTACTTTCAAAGTTATTAATATAATTTAAAATTTTATATTAACTGTGTCAAAATTCTAATTTAAATATTAAATCATGCTCAGTGGGCTGTACAATATAGTGTGAAAGGTATAAATGTACTAATACATTTTAGAAAGCATTTCAATAAGAGATCGAAGTAAGAGTGTGCTGTAGTTAACCAACTTAACTAAAAAAAATGAGCTGAAATCCTTACTCAACAAGTCTTTAGTCAGATTTTATTCTCCAATAAAACTGGTATTCTTTAATTAGTAATATTTCCAATAACATTCCTATTGTTAGAATGGCATCACTCTTTTAAAACTCTATTAATTATAAGTGACTTTTCCCTCCAAAAAAATTTATCATCAGTTTCAAAATTTTGATTAATGTTCATTATTTCCTTCGACCTCATTTTCTTTTCCATAAATAAATAATCACAGCCTCTCAGAAAGAAGAGAGCTCAGGGTCTCTGTTCCTTTCCTAATGCATTTTCCCCAACACACCTTTCAAACCACTTCTCAGGGGGGAAAAAACCTTGTAAGTGGCTGAAGTACCAAATACCTTTTAAAATACTATCCAGAAGCCAATAATTTTCTTATACAACCTGTAAACTTTATTAGATATGAAGATAATTAATGGTAATTAAACTGTCCCAGTAATTCCACAGTAATACCAGCTTAGGGAGAATCAAAGTAATTTTCCATTCTCGTGTTGGTACCAAAAAGGCAGTTATTTTTATGGTACATATATTTAACCTTTATGATAACAGCATATCTTCTGACTACTTAAGAGCTTTATTTAGACTTTTAGGCCTTCCTTACAGTAATACTATGCTTATAACTGTCAGTGAAATCAAGGCCTATATTGGTGAGAAGATAAATTCTATTTTATGTTGCCCTGGCCAGTGTGGCTCAATTGATTGGAGCATCGTCCCATGCACAGAAGAGTTGCAGGTTTTATTTCAGGTTAGGACACATACCCAGGTTTCGGGTTTGATCTCCAGTCAGGGTGAGTACAGGTGGCAACTGATCGATGTTTCTCTCTCACATTGATGTTTCTCTCTCTCTCTCTCTCTCTCTCTCTCTCTCTCTCTCTTTCTCTCTCCCTCCCTCCCACCCTCCCTCCCTCTGCCTTCCTCTCTCTCTAGGGTCAATAAAAACATATCCTCGAGGGAGGATTAAAAAAAATTTTTTTTTTTTTGTTTATATCAGGCAGACTCCAAAAGAGTAGAAATAAAGTCTCTTGCTCACCACTATATTCTTAGCACTTAAATACAGTAGCTACTCAATAAATAGCTGTCTAAGTTTAAATGTTTATTTATGGAAAAGAAAACTAGGTTTAGGGAAATAAAAAAATACATAGAATCTGCCTTGGCCATGTAGCTCAGTAGGATGGAACATCGATTGACCTGTACACTGAAAGGTTGTGGGTTCAATTCCTGATTTATTCCCAGAAGTGGGATCGCAGGATCATAAGGCAGTTCCACATCACCAGGCTGCAGATTCAATTCCCTGTCAGCACACATGCCTAGGTTGCAGGTTTAATCCCCGTTGGGGTACATACAGGAAGCAATTGATTGATGTTCTTCACATCAGTGTTTCTTTCCCTTCCCCTCTCTCTAAAGTCAATTAAAAAACAAAACAAAACAAAAAAACCCACATGAATCTAAATTAGGTTAAGGCCTAGAGCATAGGCTGTGCTTTACTGACTTGCTTCCAGAGTATAGTATGGAATGGGTGGATGTGGAAGTGAAACCTGGCAAACAAAGACCTCAAACAGGTGATCAAGGTCAACCTGATCAATTTTATCATATTGTTAGTATGTACCCTTGATATAATGTGATGAGAATAGCACTTCACCTCTGTTGTCTTGCTCCCTAAAACCCATGACCCAAGTCTAATCATTAAGAGAACATCAGATATCGCCTCACATCTGTCAGAATGGCTACCAATAAGTCAACAAACAACAAGTGCTGGCGACAATGTGAAGTAAAGGGAACCCTCATGCACTGTTGGTGGGAATGCAGATTGGTGCAGCCACTGTGGAAAGCAGTATGGAGTTAGCTCAAAAATTTAAAAATGGAACTGCCTTATGATCCTGTGATCCCAATTCTGGGAATATATCCAAAGAAATTTGAAACACTAATTCAAAAGAATACATGCACCCCTATGTTCACTGCAGCATTATTTACAATAGCCAAGATTTGGAAACAGCCTAAGTGGTCATCAGTAGATGAGCACATTAAAAAGTTGTGGTACATTTGTACAATGGAATACTACTCAGCCATAAAAAAGAAGGAAATCTTACCTTTTGCAACAGCATGGATGGACCTGGAGAGTATTATGCTAAGTCATATAAGCCAGTCAGAGAAAGGCAAGTATCATATGATTTCACTTATATGTGGAATTTAATGAACAAAATAAACTAACAAAGTGGAGACAGACTCATGGACACAGATAACAGACTGACAGTTATCAGAGAAGAGGGAGTTGGAGGCTAGGTGAGAAGGGTGAAGGGATTAAGCAAAGAAAAAAAGATTCCTGGACACAGACAATAGTATGGTGACTGCCAGAAGGAAGCGAGGGTGGGAGGAGGTAGAAGAGGGTAAAGAGATAGGGGATAAATGGTGATGAAAGGAGACTTGACTTCAGGTAGTAAACATACAATACTATATACAGCCGATGTATGATAGAATTGTGCACCTGAAATCTGTATAATTTTGTTAACCAGTTTCACCCCAATAAATTCAATTACACTTTTTTTTTTTTTAATTCTCAACCAAGGGACATTCTATAAAATTTCTCACTAGTACTCCTCAAAACCATCATAGTCATCAAAAATAACAAAAGTATGAAACTGGAATTCTGGAACCAAAAAAGGACACTAGAGGAAAACTAGTGAAATCTGAATAAAGTACATAGTTAATGGTAATGTAGCAATTTTGTTTCTTTAGTTGTAGACAAATGTACCATAGCAATGTAAGATGTTAACAATTGGAAAATCTGGATGAGGTATACTCTGTGTACTATCTTGTAACTTTCTGTAAATGTAAACTATTCTAAAAGAAAAAGTTTGTTTAAATTAAAAAAAAAAATAGGGTAAGGGAAGTAAGGAATACATGAATCAAAATCCCTTGGAAGCAAATGATAATAAACATTATTTTGGTCCCTTTATATTTGGTGGTAAAAACAGACATACCGTGGAAATAAAGTTATTAATAAAACAACAATACCATAGTTATAATAAGTCTATAGTATTAATTATTAAGTCACATATAACCAAAGTAAATGCCCCTTGAATTCTAGTTTCCCAAAATGCCATTCTTAGTCTTCAACACTTCAATTATTAACTGTATTACAAAAATTCATAACATTAGCTGTCAGTTCTATATTGACAATTATCCCACACTTCTAACTTGTAGTCACTAAAGGTCAAACTCACCTTGATATCTCCCACTCACCTTACACTCAACTAACTAAACTCACCATCCTTGTGATGTTCCCCTTCTAAATCTTCTCAAAGTTATAGTTTTTTCCTTAATAGATCTCTCTCCTTCCCATTCCTCTTCATTCCCACAGTTAATAATTAGTCCTGCACACTTCTGTCAAATAAATCTTCCTCAAATAAGGATTTTATCATACATTTCCAAGCTCAAATGCCATCTTTTTGGGGTACTAAATCATATTTAAATTCAGAAGTGATGTTTTAAAGGTCATCCATAATTGGTTATTCTTTTGTACCCTTCACATGTAAAGAAAGACCTTTCCATCATCTCTCTACCTCAAACCATAAGTCCTGCCTTTCCTTTATTCAGAAAATAATCAAATATTCACTACGTATATAACATATATCTGAGAAGACAAGACTCTTCTGGGTGGTCAAAGACTTTATAATCTTCTTGGGGGTGATAAAACCTAAAAAGATAACTAACAAAAGAACATGGGAGTTTGTCTATTCATGGCTATATCCTCAATTCCTATAACAGTGCCTAGCACACGGTAGGTGCTGAAAAAAAACATTTATTAAATGAAAACAAGGCAGTACCGAATGTTACAGCCCAAAAGAATTATAAGCTATTAGAGAAGAGAAAGAATGTTCAGTTGAAGAGATAAAAGCAGATCTAAAATTGTATTATTCTAAGGCTTTCAGGGCAATAAAAATTTCAGCCAAACCTCAAGCTTGAGCAGATCTTCAGTAGTTAAGAGGATGTGTGCAGGTGCATTTATTTTATTTATTTTTTTTATCCTCACCTGAGGACATTTTTTCATTTTTTTTGTTCAGATAGAGTGGGAGGGAGAGAGAGGAAGAGAGAGAGAGAGAGAAACATCGACGTGAAAGGGACACATCGAGTGGCTGCCACCAGCACGACCAACCAGGGCCGGGGACAAACTACAACTGAGGTACATGCCCTTAGCGGGAACCGAACCCAGGTCTCTCTGTACCGCAGGCCGACGCTCTAACCGCTGAGCCAAACCGGCCAGGGCGTGCAGGTGCATTTAAACAGAAAAATGTTATATTAACAAGTAAAAAAAGAAGTAAAATTGGTATACCAAGTTAAAGTAGTGAATAAATAGTTCCTATAGGTCAGTGGAAGTTAAGATGGGAGAAGACAGAAACCAAAGTTTGAAAAGTCTTGAGAAGAAATTTGGTATTCACGCTTGATATAAAGGGTTTTGGTCATTAGAGTGATACAATCTTCAGGAGGGTTAATCTAATGGGAGCAACACTTTAGAAAGCAAGAGGCTTATTTCTTTAAGAAGACTCCCCTATCTACTCAAATATCTAGTTTTCTTCTCCCCTTAACTCTTACAACACCTGCTTGCATCATACAATTTAACTCCTAACTATATCATCTAACACTGTACACTATTATTTTCACATGTGTTCATCTAGTCCAGCGGTTCTCAACCTGTGGGTTGCGACCCCTTTGGGGGTCGAACGACCCTTTCACAGGGGTCGCCTAAGACATAACAGTAGCAAAATTACAGTTATGAAGTAGCAACGAAAATAATTTTATGGTTGAGGGTCACCACAACATGAGGAACTGTATTAAAGGGTCGCGGCATTAGGAAGGTTGAGAACCACTGATCTAATCTTTTCAACCTGAGAATAGGGATCAAATCTTAGGCCTCTTTTTCTTCCCTAAGAAATCAGCAAAGCACTGGGCCTTCACAAGTTTGTTTTTGGAGGACCTTTATGTGTTTATGCAAAACCCAGGTAATAAAATGACAACAACTGAAGAACAACACAAGTAGCTAAGCTATAAACTTGCATGAGGACAAGACTGTCTTGTTTGGACAGCAGTTTTTTAAAAGTTTCATTTGATAGTCAGATCCCATAACTATTAATGTAGTTATCTTCCAGTGTGTTTTTAGTTCTTTCTGCTTTATGTATTTCATGATCTCAACTATTTTTCACCTAAGCACTGCTCTCAGTGGTCAGGACACATTTATTTCTCCATCGAATTATCTTTTCTGCACTGAAGCCTCTCTGATATTTTTATTTGCTAACTTCATTGATTAAGAACCACTGTTATGATGTAATTAAAATTCTAAAATGTTGCTGCTATAACTTCTCTACACATTCTAAATGTTTCCTGTGGTTTAGTACTCTTCAAGTAAAACTGATTCAAATAAAAACATGTTACAGAAATAATTCAAATATACCAAAGTATTCACAAAATTAAACAAGAAGCATTAGTCCAGAGACTGTACTTAAATTCTAAAATTTTCCAAACACTCTAAAAGTTTGGATTTGTGGATTTTCAATCTTTTGACATTTAATTTTTATGTATTCTAAAAATTAAATTTCATTCCCTTAAAATAAAATCTGTTCATGTTAGCATTCATATTGATTAATACTTTTCCAAAATATAAAGGCTTAAGAAAGTGCACATACACAAATCAAACGAGTATTTATTTCATCCTTAAACTATTTTCAATGAATATATATATATATATGTTTTCAGGTCACGACTTTTTTGTAAAAAGAAAAAAATTTAGATTTTTATAAAACTATCACAAAGAAATCCTCCAGAATGTGATTATTTCTGATTACACCAGAATCTTTCATTAATGGCTTTAAAATTCAAACGACCCCCGCACCTCTGGGGTGGAAAACTCCATAATGTACCCTTCTATTCCCCACCACTCTTTGATGGGTATCTAATACTGCTGAGATTTTAAAGATTAATCATCAAAACGGCAAAGGAGGGCGAAAATGTCAATATATACCTTACAAGGACTGCAAGGAAACAGATAAGTCTTACGATTAGGACATGTACAGTTCAGCTTTTTCCACTTCCCCATCTCGGAAAACACCAAAATAAATGTGGATGCAAAGCTACATCACGGATACAAAGCCCCTGGCTACCAGTGAAGCCTCAGCCCTAGAGCGCTAGGACAATCTCTTATACTCAGCCGGCCACGTGGCTGTCACAATTATAAGGAGGACGGGAGAAACAGCGTAAACTAACCACAAATAAATAATCGCCCTCCTCCCCCCACCTCGGAGTTCGGGTAAAATAAGGTGTGTATCATTTCTTTGCATGTAAGACTTTTATCCTGAAAGGAGAAAACTAAATACAGAGGCCGCTTTAAGGAGACTTTAAGTAGAAATCGGATCAAAGAAGATCCCGAGAGTGTGGCCCCAATGAATTGGGTACCCCAACTCCGGTGAGCCGCGGTGGGAAGAGGCATTCAGAGAAAAGGTAAAGAGGTATAGTTGAGTAAGATGGAGCACTATGCACCCGGGCCGCTTCCCCCTGACTCCCACCGCCCTCCTAGGTTCCAGATTCGCTGCTGCTGCGGTGAAGCGAACTCAGAAGGCTTAATGCCTCACGCACGCCCTCAAACCTCACACCCAGGAGAGAGGGAGGGCAAGGCAACCACGGCCCCAAGAGAGCAGGCGAACAGGAAGTGTCCATATTGCAGCGCTGAAACACTAACTCCCATCCCACCTAGACAGCCACCCTCGGAGGCCCCCGGGGCGCCGCTGGAGGAGGGGCCTGAGGGTGCCTGGGTCGGCCACCCCCACATCCGGAACCCGAACCTGTCCACCCCAATGCCCCGCCACCCAACTGCCCGAAGTTCACTCCGGGCGGCGCCCGGCGCCTTCCCGGACACAGGTTGGCCGGGCCCAGCCAGAGTCCGCCTGGGGCCAGACGGGGACTCCACGCCCCGCACGTCTCGCTCCACTACAAGCCAGGGGAGGGGGCTGTGCAAAGACTCCTAGTGGGCTTGGGGCAGGCACTTTTTTGAACGGCAGATTCTCCTCAGGCGAACCCCAAGTGTCCTCGCGGCCACCTCCAAGCCTTTCCAGAGAGACGGCAGCCCTCGCCGCGGTTTCCTCCGCGCAACACCCCCTCCCGGGCAGTCAATACCTTTCAGTAAAAACTCCGAACTCCTCACGGGGCCGCACTCCCGTCAGTTCGACACCCCCAGGGAGCCCACACACAACCTAAGCCGCGCGCTGGGGAGATCCCCGAGCCGGCGCCAAATCCTTAGGACAAAAATGTCCGGGCGCGTCACAGGGCAGCGGCCTCCGGGCCCCACGCAGGGCGCCGGCTGCACGCGCTGCCTCTGTGCCCAGGAGTTGCGCCGAGACCCGGGGCAGGGAGCACGGACGCCGGTCGGCGCCGGCCGGAGAGGGCGCCGTTCCACCCGGGACTCACCGTCAGCTCGGCCGCCGCAGCGGGGAGGCAAGGAACGGGTAGGGGAAGACACAATATGGCAGAGCACCGCAGCTGCTCCCGGCAGCTTCCAGCAGCCGCCTCCGGGAAGACTCGGCAACAAGCAGGCAGCGGCAGCTGCGGTGGCGGCCGCGGTAGCACCACATCCCCCTCCCGCTTGCTTCCTCCCGCTCCCTCCGCCCTTCCCCCCGCTGCCATAGCAACGCGGCGCCAAGGAGATTAGCCCCGCCCCTCCCTCCAGTTCCCGCCTCCCGCAGCCTCTCGGGAGGGGTGCTCGGCCAGCCTCTTCCTGTCCCCTCCCACCTCCTACAGAAGGGCAGGCTTCGGGACCTGGTGGCTGCTGCCCAGAATGAGGGGTGGGGGCAAAAGAGGGATGCGGTACCCGGAAGGGCGGGGCTCGCACGGAAGGTAGGGCGGAGACGTGGTGGGCAGTGCGGGTTTCGGGCTGAGCAGAGGCTGGGGAAGGCGGGAAAATGGAAAGGCCTCGCCTGTCCCTGGAAGGACCTATAGGAGTTCGGCAGGGCGTGGCGCGGCCGCTGACTGGCTGAGGAGGCGCGGGGCGGAGGGAGGCGACGGTGGCTGTCCTGGCCCTCCGGACGAGCTGCCTGTGCTAGGAGTGCTATGGCAGCCTCCCACTGCCCAGCTTCTGTTGGTCTCCCCAAGAGCCTTCCGCCACTGGCCAGGCTTTTTGAAAGCGCTCTAAAGACGATAAAGCATTTATATGAACTTAGAGTATTATTACCCTTGCTGACTGAAATTTTATGTGGAAACAGCTCAGCGTTATTTGTGGTGGAAAAAAAGACTTTGGAATCAGAACCAAAATTTAATGAGCATAGCATTTACAGAGTGCGCACTAAATGCTAGGGACGGGGCTAAGTCCTTTACATGCGTTGTCATAACCATAATGCTAACATAGCGTTGCCAGATAAAATATAGGAGTGCCCAGTTACATCTGAACTTCACGTAAAGGTAGAATAATTTTTTAGGTAGAATATAAAATGTTCCATTTGGGATATTCTTTCTGACTTCTTTTGTTTGCTAAATCTGCTAACCCTATTCTAACTCTCACAAATACCCACTTTACAGAAAAGGAAACTGAGGCTTAGAAAAAGAACCTGTCAGATATAAAGGAAGGGGCAGAACTAAGGCTCTATTTTACTATCATGATACTGATAATTCAACCTTTGAATATCTATATCCACATCTTCAAAAACTAGAGTAGTGATACCTACCTCACAAATGTGTTGAAAGGATTAAAAGAAAGGGCATATGAAAAAGACCTGGACAGTGACTGATTCACAGTAAGTACTAATAGAAGTTTATTTCCTTCCTGAACAATGAATGTTAACTGAATATTCACTATATGCCAGGCTATGTGTGTAAATGAGCTGAGTATGGGACAAGCTGCCTACTGACAAGAAAACCAGCCCAGCTGTGGGGATGACAGAGATATAAAAGAATTAATAGGCATCAGGATATATAAAAACAAAAATGGAAGTTTGATTCCCTTGTTCCACAAATGAAAACACTGCATTTATATGATTTGTCCAAAAGCACCTGCTAGTTCCATTTGATTTTCATTACACTGTCTTGAAGAGCCTCATAGCTGCATTCAGAGTAAGAGACCACAAGACAAACATACAATGCACTTCAACTGGCCCAGCCTGTGTGGCTCAGTGGTTGAGTGTGGACCCATGCACCAAGAGGTCGCCAGTTCCATTCCTGGTCAGGGCCAAATCCCCAGTAGGGGGCATGCAGAAGGCGACCAGTCGATGTTCTCTCTCATTGATGTTTCTATCTCTCTCCCTCTCCCTTCCTCTCTCTCTAAAAATAAAAAAACAAACAAAAAACAATGCACTTCAACTAAAGCAAGAGTTACTTCATTTTCTCCCTTCAGATCAATCACTGTTGCCCTCTCATATGGACAAATTAAAGGAAATTCCTAGAGGAAGAGTGTACTAGAAAGGGAGCAGGGGAAAGATGGAAGGGAAGATTGAGAGAAGGTGGCTTCTGGAGAACCATAGCCTCCCCAGACCTCAGTCTTGTTTTTATCTCTACTGGCCATTGTAATGGTGGCCACTAACATAATATAGGTTTTCATCTTCTTACAGATTATTGTACTAATATCTTACTTATATATATTGAACTTTAGTTTCTCTGGACCGCAGGCCGACGCTCTAACCGCTGAGCCAAACCGGCCAGGGCTGAACTTTAGTTTCTATTTTTCCTTCTAATTTATTTTAAACTCAGGTGACCAAACAGTTCCCCTCAACTCTAGAAGGATGTCAGAATTTGAGAGCTGGAAGTTATATATGCTTTAGAGATATATCATCCAGGAGCCAAATCTATCATGGATGAGATAACAAATCCAGAAAAGTTATGTAACTTGTCCAAAACCACATAATGAATCTACTGCACCCTCATTCACTAAATTCTCTGCATTTATCCTTTCTACTCACTGATTCATCTCAGAGAGGCTGGGTTCATTTAAATAATCTCTGTGGGTGAGGTTAAGGTCTCAGGAAATCTGTCACACTTAGAGTCCAGAGACACTTGTACACTTAGAGGCTTTTTTAGAGGACTTTGAATACCTACCAAGGGAAAGCTCTGATTAAAAATAATTATGATTCAGAGTGAATAGTTTTTTTCCAGGAGTTTATAATAGTAAAAAGGCCAGGAAATGAAAACTTAACTCTTTCTTCTTTATCTTAATCTTTTATTTTATTTTTAAAAAGTTTATCTTTATTGTTGAAAGTATTACGGATGTCTCCTCTTGTTTCCCATATTGACCCCCCTCCACCCTACTCCTACCACCTCCCAGGCCTTCACCACACTATTGTCTATGTCTACAGACTGATGAATCTCAGAGAAAAGTAGGGAGGGGGGCAGGAAGAGATTAACCAAAGAAGTTATATGCATATATGCATAACCCATGGACACAGATAATTTAATTCTGTAGTAAAGAGGAACTTGGCATTTAAGATCTCTTGTGAAGCTGTGTTATTTTTCCAGAATACTTTTTTAAAAATATGTTTTATTGATTTTTTTTAGAGAGAGAGGAAGGGAGAGGGAGAGAGAGATAGAAACATCAATGAGAGAAAAACATCGATTGGCTGCCTCCTGCACGACCCCTACTGGGTATCAAGCCCACAACCCAGGTGTGTTCCCTGACCAGGAATGGAACTGGTGACCTTTTGGTCCATGGGTCGACACTCAACCACTGAGCCACAATGGCTGGGCTTTTCCAGAATACTTTAAAAGAACATATTCAATAATAAACTTTATTGGAACACAAATGCATTAGAAAATATATTGTTTAAAATGCCCTCATGTTTAGGCTAAAAAGTGATAGGAACTCAAATATACATGTTTAGAATTTAAATGTATTTATCATTGTATTACATGTATTTAACAAAAGACTTTTGATCATGAATTGATGATTCTAAAAATAACCAGTTTACCAATAAGGAATCTAGACTTCAAGCCACTTGAGGTCAATGGCCATGTCTTTCTCATCTTTGTAATCTAAATTCTTGGAACAGCTTTTGGAATAGAGGTGATGTTCAATTCTTGTATTCATATCAGTAAAAGTATTCTTGCTAGTGAAAGAAGTAATTTTCCTCAAATTACATAGTACCAAGACCACCATTAAGCATTCCTAAGTAGTGATCTGCCACCTGAGCTAAAAAAAAGTAGAATTGTGAATGAAAGTTGAATTTTTTTTTTCTTTAAGGATTTTTTTTCATTGTACTTTTAAAAAGCTACTACCTATATTTAATATCTGCATTTCTACAAGTCCTGGTATTGGCAGTAATATAGACAACTCCTCCTACTGAAGACACTAGAAAAACTCAACAAAATATAAAAAAATATCATCTCAAAGGCATCAGACAGCTTACAA
This sequence comes from Tadarida brasiliensis, assembly GCA_030848825.1. Taxonomy (NCBI): domain Eukaryota; kingdom Metazoa; phylum Chordata; class Mammalia; order Chiroptera; family Molossidae; genus Tadarida; species Tadarida brasiliensis. The sequence goes on from CM061270.1 coordinate 46,679,316, forward strand.
AATAGGAATTACCAGGCCATGATCTGAGGAACAATGGAAGCCCAGGGAGGTCCATTTATCCATTCCATAGAGGGTTGCTGAGAGGATGAGCAGAGATGGGGGATGACAATTAGAATTCAGGGTATGCTAAAAGGGTGGGGGAAGAGGAGGAGAACTCTGTTGAAGCCCCATTACTTTGGATTAGGAATCCAAATGGCTAGATCCTAGAAGTGAAGGGGCTACATCTATTTTAAATAATCTCAATTCCAAGATTGGATTCAGGCCATTCCTTTGAGTTTATGCCCCCATTGGCAGAAACAAATAAAATTCTATGTGGAGGAAAGTAATATCATTTCTATAAACAATTTCACAAATACAATGTCTAGTACACAATAAAAAATAATCAGTTACCCAAGGAAACAAGAAAAACATAGCAGAAACAACACAGAACAAAAACAGACCCCAAAGGGATTTGGATAGTGAAATTATCAAATGCAGATTTAAAAATAACAAATGTTTTCTATATATGCATAAATAAAACACAAGATTACAAGTTTAGGCAGAGAACTAGAAACTTAAAGAAATATCAGATGAAATTTTAGAACAATAAATTCACTAATTGAAAATAAGAACTCGCCCTGGCCGGTTTCGCTCAGTGGTTAGAGCGTCGGACTGTGGTCCAGAGAGACCCGGGTTCAGTTCCCGCTAAGGGCATGTACCTCGGTTGCAGTTTGTCCCCGGCCCTGGTTGGTCATGCGGGTGGCAACCACTCGATGTGTCCCTTTCACGTCGATGTTTCTCTCTCTCTCTCTCTTTTCCTCTCTCTCCCTCCCACTCTGTCTGAACAAAAAAAGAAAAAAGAAAAAGAAAAGAAAATAAGAACTCAATGCTATAATAGCACATTAGACACAAATAAAGATGGATTTAGTAAACTAGAAGATAAATCATAAGAAAATATGCAAAATGAAGCACAAAGAAGAAAAAGGATGAAAAATACAGAAAACAGGAAAAGCACATGGAAGATACCGTGATAAAGTTTAATATACACATAAATGGAATTCCAGAAGGAAAGAAAAGACAGTATTGGGCAGCCTGGCTGGTGTGGCTCAGTGGTTGAGCATCGACCCATGCACCAAGAGGTCACTGGTTCAATTCCTGGTCAGGGCACATACCCAAGTTGTGGGCCTGATCCCCAGTGGGGGGCATGCAGGAGGCAGCCAATCGATGTTCTCTGTCATCAATGTTTCTATCTCTCTCACCCTCTCCCTTCCTCTCTCTCTAAAATCAATAAAGAAAAAAAAATTTTTTTAAAAAAGACAGTATTGGGCAGAAATAATATTTGAACTAATGAATCTCCATCAGGATAAATTTTTTTAAATCTACACAGTTGACACATAGACATGTCATGAAAAAAAAACCTGCTAAAATCCCAAGACAAAGAGAAAAATCTTAAGAGCAGCTAGAGGAAATAGAATTGATCTTTAAAGAAACAATAATTAAACTTACAACTGACTTTTTAAAAGAACGATCTGAAGCCAGAAAATGATAGAATGATTACTTCAAAGGCTTGAAAGCAAACTATTTTAAGAATGAAGGTAAAATTAAGATACTTTTATTTGTATTTTTTTTGTACGTGCTGCTAGCGGGAACCAAACCCAGGACTCTCTGGTCCGCAGGCTGACGCTCCAGCTGCTGAGCCAAACCGGCTAGGGCTGATATTTTTAAACAAACAATACAGAGTATTTGTCACCAGCAGATTCACAGTGTCATTCTTTAGGCAGAAGGAAAATGATCCCAGTTGTAAGGTCAGAGATACATGAGGAAATAAAGATCAATCAAAATGATAAATATGTGGGTAAATAAATGAATATTGATATTGTCTATATAAGATAATAATAGTAATGTCTTCTGTATTTAAAAATACATAGCAGTGGTGGGGCCAGTGTGGCTCAGTGGTTGAGTGTCGACCCATGCACCAAGAGGTCGCTGGTTCGATTCCCGGGCGGGACACATGCCCAGGTTGTGGGCGTGATCCCCAGTGGGGAGTATGCAGGAGGCGGCCAATTGATGTTCTCTCTCATCGATGTTTCTATCTCTCTCTCCCTCTCCCTTCCTCTCTCTCTAAAATCAATAAAGAAAAAAAATTTTTTTAAATAAAATAAAATAAAAATACATAGCAGTGGTATAAAACTCAGGAGAGGGTAAATGAAATCAAGCGTTCTGAAATCCATGCATTGTCTTAGAGGTTGGAAAAAGTTACAGTTAATAATAGTAGATTCAGATAAGTCAAGAATCCATCTTGTAATCTCTAGAAGAATCACTAAGAGAAAAGTATGGGACTATGTGTATTAGTCAGGGTTCACCAGAGAAACAGAACCAACAGAATGCAGGTGTGTATATATAGATAAAGAGAGAGACTTATTTTAAGGAATTTGCTCAAGTGATTTTGGAGGCTTAGTAAGTCCAAAATCAGTAGGGTAGGCTAGCAGGCTGGAGAACCAGGGAAGAGTTGCAGTTTGAGTCCAAAAGCAGTTTTCTGGCAGAATTCCTTCTTGCTCAGGGAAGGTCAGTCTTTGTTCTATTAAGGCCTTCAACTGATTGGATGAGGCCCAAAGCAGATTACTTATGGAGGGTAATCTGCTTTACACAAAGTCCATTGATTTAAATGTTGATCTTATTCAAAGATACATTCACAGAAACATCTAGAGTAATGTTTGAACAAATATCTGGACACTGTGGCACAGCCAAGCTGACACAAAATTAATCATCACACTATGCAGTTTTCCATCTAAAAAGAGGAGAAAAAGGACAGAATAATAAAAAAATATCTAAATGCAAGATAGGAGAAATATGAGGATATATAACAGGCAAGACAAATAGAAAATACTTAATAAGATGATAGATTTAAACCCAAATATATCCCTAGTTACAGTAAATGAAAACAGATCCTAATTTAATGAAAAAGATGGCTTTGGTTACCTATTGCTATGTAACAAACTACCCCAAACCATGTAATATTATCCATATAATATTATCAAAAGAAAGCTGGAATAGCTATATTAATACTGGATTAAGTAGACTCTAAGACAAAAAGCATTACTAGAGATAAAGATTCTTCATAATGATAAAGATTTAATTTGTCAGGAAGATTTTTTAAAATTCCAACTTTTATTACCCTAATAACACACTACATAAAGCAAAAATTATAGCACTACAAGGAGGAATACAAAATTGACAATTTTAGCAGGAGATGTTAATATATTCAGTTACTAAAATTAAAAATAGGCAGACAAAAAATTCAATAAGAATACAAGTCTGAACAACACAGTTAGCAAAGTTAAGTATAAAGGCATGTTGAGTACGTTTCTACAGTCCTTCACATATGAACACATTTATCAATTTATATTATTTCTGATTTGGCTCATGAAATTGGAAGGGACATCTGAGGATCCTGAGCCTTCAGGCTGATGAGAACCTATCCCTATTTTACAGATTTAGTATTCACCATATGTATCTTTACTTTATTCATTAAATAAACATTAAGTTCCTACTATGTGCTAGGTCCTGTACTTAGCAGAGATGAAAACTACAGTTAAAACCACAGACAAATTAGTCAGAAGATACAATGTGGTATTATAAGTGCAGTGATAGAGCTTTATATAAGGAGCAATAGGAACCAGTCCTAAATCAGCCATAGGAGATTTTATGCCTGAGCAAAGTTTGAAGAAAGAAAAGAATGTGGAAGAGAAGTGGCAGTGTGGGGGTGGAGAGTAGAACCACACTTAGCAAAGCCTGGTTGTGTGAGAGCATGACTGTTCATCAGAGAACTGTCAGTCGTTTGGAATGTATGAAGTATGAAAGGTTGTTGGAGTTGAGTTATCTGGTTGCAAGAAACAGAAACTCATGCCAGTTGGCTGAAATAAAGGAGGAACAAATATAAAAATAGGCAGGGATTATGTGAAACACAACTGTGGGAGGCACAGCTAACATTACAAGAAGTCTTGTTCCCCTTTTTCTTTCTCATAATCTGATCTCTAGTTTTAGCATTTCTTTGTACGTCTGCTTCATTTCCTCTGCAGACTGGCTTTTCTGCTCACTTAGCTGCTTGCATGTGAGCTACTATTGCTGTCCCAAATAGTTGTCCCAGGTCGCCACCTCTGGCTCCTACCCAGTTTGCCCAACTTTCCAGCTTAACAACCTACAGTTATTACTTAACTCATTCGCAGGATCCCAATTCCATATTCCTGGGAACTGTAATCTGACTGGTACAGTTTCAACATACATGTAGATCAGGGGTCAGGAAACTATGGACTGTGTGTAGGGGTGGGCAATCTGGCCCGCCTTCCATTTTTGTAAGTAAAGTTTTAAGGGAACACAGCCCCACACATTCATTTACATATTGTCTATGGCTGCTTTGGCATTACAAAGACAGAGTTGAGTAGTTGTGACAGAGAACCTATGGACTGCAAAGCTGAAAATATTTACTATCTAGATGTTTACAGAAAAAGTTAGTTGACCCCTACGTTAGACATTTTGATGTGGAGATGTATGGCTGTATAGAGGCTTAGTGGGGATCCGCTCTGGTAATTGCTCTGAGAGTCTTTTGCAGAAAAAGGATAATATGAGAAAAAGGCAGCAGAGGAAGTATTTTGAGAAAGGAACTGTTTGAAGTCTCTTAACGGGAAAAATAGTAATCAGTCTCAAGTATGCACTAAATTTTGTACACAAAGGGTGAAGGAGTGTAAGACGGTTACTTCTTAATCTGGAGAAGTTCATTAAGATGCTAAATTTAGGAGAGTGTGTCACCCTAACTACCTTTAAATAACTCACTTGTGGCAAATTTCCCAGACCCTGCACAGTTAGCTGTTGCTGAGACAAACTGGCTGAGGCACAGTGTTCACTTTACGAAAAGATTTTTAAATGCATGTCCAGAAGATTAAATGTTATTTTCCTTTGAAAAGAGAGAGAGAGAGAAAAGAGGATGTGAAAGAATGAGACAGATAGATGGAAAGACAGAAGCAGATAGACTAAGACTTGGGTAGGGGGAGATGAAATCTAGAATTTACATTTGATAAACGTAAGATCATTGGGGAGAAAATCTTTCATAAATAGTCTTTGGTCGAGTTGAAAAATGATTTGAGTTTTAAAAACCTTAGAGCTCATTCTAGTCCTTGCTACTCAAAGTGTTGTCTGAGCCCACTCAGCAGCCCTGGCATCAACAGGGAGTTTATTAGAAATGCAGAATCCCAGGCCCTACCCCAGACCCACTGAATAAGAATATGCATTTTAAAAGATCCCACAGGTGATTCATATACACATTAAAGTATGAGATTAAAGCACTGAATTAGAATAGTAGTTTTTAGAGCTTTCAAAGGAGAACAGTTGTGGGGTTATTTTGCTTGAATGAAATCTTACCTGGAGCCCAATTCTATTAAACAGATCAAAGTGGACCTTCTCTGGTTGAAGATGGGCAGATGCTGAAAGGCAGAGAAGGGCTGGAAAAACCTAGGCATTTGCATCCAATGTTCCTCAAGGAACATAGTTTGAAAACCACTGATCTAACAGAATGAGCAGAAGTAATACCAGAATTTTCAGGGCCAGGCTTTGTCAAATTCCCAGGTCCTCTTCTACTTCCACCTCATTCTACTTTTAGAGAGTTGGAATTTTTAAAGACTTGGAAATCACTATTCTCTCAGCATAAAGCTGGGGAAACTACGGCTCAGAATATGACCAATGAAACTCCATTAAAACAGAGGCTCAGTTAAAACTATACATATTGCTAACAAAAGAAGCTGCTATAGACTAAATGTTTGTGTCTCCCCAAAATTCAAATGCTGAAACTTAATGCACAATGTGATGATATTAGGAAGTGGGACCTTTGGGGCATGATTAGGTCATGAGAGTGGAGCCCTCAGGAATGGGATTAGTGCCTTTATGAAAGAGCCGTCACAGAGCTCCCCTGCCCCTTCTACCGTGTGAGCTTATAGCAAGGTGATGGCAGTCTGTGAACTAGGAATTGGGTTCTCATCAATCACCAAATGGTGGTTTCTAGTCTACAGAACTGTGAGAAATACGTATTTGTTTTTTATAAGCCACTCAGTCTATGGTATTAGGTTATAGCAGTCTGAATGGACTAAGGTCGTTTTTCAAAAGTACTAGACCTAGGGAGACTCAGGTTTCAATCCTGGCTCTGCTGCTAACTAGCCTAGGTAAAATATTTTAATATTTTCTTAACCTCTTCATGTCTAAAATGAAGATAAAAAATTTCAGCCTCAGAGTGGTGCTGTGAAGCAAATATATGTGAAACAACTTAGCACATGGCCTGGTGAATAATAATTGCTCAATAAATATTAGCTACTATCAATATTATTTTTATTTTATTTTTTTATCCTCACCTGAGGACATTTTTGCATGTATCTTCAGATAGAGCAGGAGGGAGAGAGGGAGGAAGAGAGAGAGGGAAACATCGATGTGAGAGAGACACATCAAGTGGTTGCCACCCACATGACCCCAACCGGGGCTGGGGACGAACTGCAACTGAGGTACATGCCCTTACCGGGAACTAACCTGGGACTCTCCGGTCCATGAGCTGACGCTCTAACCACTGAGCAAAACTGGCCAGGGCTCAATATTATTTTTAAATGAACAATGACTAGAAAGTAAACCTGATTCAATACAGAAATTGCCTTAAAGAATTACCCATGTGGACTCCAGTACACGGCTGGTGGGAATGCAGACTGGTGCAGCCACTATGAAAAACAATATGGTGTTTCCTCAAAAAATTAAAAATTGAACTGCCATTTGACCCAGTGATCCCACTTCTAGGAATATATCCTAAGAAGCCTGAAACACCAATCAGAAAGAATATATGTACCCCTATGTTCATAGCAGCACTATTTACAATTGCTAAGATCTGGAAACAGCCCAAGTGTCCATCAGTAGATGAGTGGATAAAAAAGCTGTGGTGCATATACACAATGGAACACTATGCAGCTGTAAGAAAGAAAGATCTCGTATCCTTTGAGATGACATGGGGGGACCTGGAGAGTATTATGCTAAGTGAAATAAGCCAATCAGAGAAAGACAAATACCACATGGTCTCACTTATTTGTGGAATATAATGAACAAAATAAGCTGATGAACAAAACAGATCTGGAGAGATAGAAAAGAGTATGGTGCAGACTGACAAACCTCAGAGGAGAGGGGCAGGGATGAGATAAACCAAAAAACTTATATGCATGGATGCATAACCAATGGGCATAGACAACAATGCTGCAGGGAGGGGGGGATCGGGAGGAAGGTGTCTGTGGCGGAGAAAAGGAGAAACATCTGTAACAAAAATAAATTAATAAAAAAAATTATTGACCGATTCCAAAATGGCGGCAGAGTGAATGGAAGCTACACAGACCATCTCCCAGGACCAAACTGGAATTACAACTAAAATAAAGACAAATCATTGGGGTAAACAACAGAAAAGCAGCTGGAGAGGACCATATAACCAGGAACAGAAATAAAGGACACTGAATCGCCTGGTAGGTCTTCAGAGGTGCGAGAGGATGGGCTGGGAGCCCATGGACAGCAGCTGTTTTAGCTGTGAGCAGCTCCCTTAGGGTTAAAATCCCAAGCTGGCTCCACAGCACAGAGGGCTAGGTCAGAGCACTAAATTAGCTACAGCCACTCACCTTGGGCTCTGGCAGAAGGAGGGCAGACTGGACTGGAACTCTGTGGGGACACTCGGGATTTGGAGGGCACTCAGAATTTTTGTTCTGTTGCGGCCACACAGGACAGTGGCCATCTTACTCCTTCCTGGAGTCTGGGGAGAAGCAGCAGACCCTCCCTCGGAGATTTAACCCCACCCAGCTGGGCCAGAGAAATGCAAATTGAGGCTCATTAACAACCAGCATCTGCCCCACCCTCTGGAAATCCTCTTACGCTGAACAACTGAGGGAGTTTTTCATTCAGTTGAGGGCTACAACCCAAGGCTCATCAAGTAACTGAGACTAATAGCCTCCAGGCAAAAAGCTAGAGGATAACTGAACCTTTCCTGGGCTTGCAAATCTACCCAGGAAAGTAAGACATGACAGTGGTGTTTAACGTGGGTCCTCCCACACTCATCCAAACCCATTCGAGGGAGCCACAAACAGCAGAACATCAACACCCACAGGGAAAATTTGGCAGGCTCCAAAACCCACTGAGATAGCCAAAATGGTGAAACAAAGAAACAAATCCCAAATGCGAAAACAAGAGAACTTTAGTGAAGATGAGATAAATGAAATGCAGTTAAGCAAGTTATCAGAGGTAGAGTTCAGAGCCATGATCTTGAGGAAGCTCAACAGCATCAATAAGGACATCAACACTATGAGTAAAGATATAGAAACATTGAAAACCAACCAAGTGGAAATGAAGAATGACATAGCAGAAATAAAGAACACATTGGAAGGAATAACTAGCAGAGTAGAGGAAGCTGAGGACCAGATCAGTGAATTAGAAGACAGGGTAGAAAAAAATCAACCAATCAGAAAATCAAAAGGAAAAAACAATTAAAAAACAGGAAGACAGCTTAAGAGAACTGCAGGACAATTGGAAACGTAATAACATTCGCATCATAGGAATTCCAGAAGAAAAAGAAAAGGAGCAAGAGTTAGAAATATATTTGAAGAAATAGTGACAGAAAACTTCCCTAACTTGGTGAAGGAAGAAGGCATTCAAGTTCAAGAAGCACAGAGAGCCCCAAGTAAGAAGAACCCAAACAGGCCCACACCAAGACACATAGTAATTAAAATGCCAAAAATTAAAGACAAAGAGAGAATCCTAAAGGCAGCAAGAGATAAGCAACAGGTTACCTACAAAGGAACCCCCATAAAGCTATCAGCTGACTTCTCAACAGAAACACTTCTCAACAGGCCAGAAGGGAATGGCATGAAGTAATCAAGGTAATGAAAAACAAGGATCTGAATCCAAGATTACACTATCCAGCAAGACTATCATTCAAAATAGGTCAAATAAAGAGCTTCCCAGACAAAAAAAAAAAAAGGGCTAAGAGAATATATTAGCACCAAACCAGCACTATAAGAAATGTTAAAAAGACTGCTGTAATTAGTAGAAATAGGAAGAAAAATATAACCACAATAAACCAAAATGGCAATAAATAAGTGCATATCATTAATAACCTTAAATGTAAATGGACTGAATGCTCCAATCAAAAGACACAGAGTAGCTGATTGGATAAGAAAGCATGACTCATATATATGTTGTTTACCTCACAACAAAAGACTCACAGAGTTTGAAAGTGAAGGAATGGAAAAAAATCTTCCAAGCAAGCAGAAAGGAAAAAAAGCTGGGGTAGCAATACTCATATATGATAAAAATAGATTTCAAAATGAATGCCATAACTAGAGACGAAGAAGGCCACTACAAGTATTGAAAGGATCTATCCAATAGGAAGATATAACCTTAGTAAACATATATGCACCCAATATAGGAGCACCAAAACATATTAAAAATCTTCTGGAGGACTTCAAAGGAGAAATCAACAGCAATACAATTATAGCAGGGGACTTCAACACCCTGCTGGCATCACTGGATAGATCTTCTAGACAAAAAATTAACAAGGAAACAGAGACTCTAAATGAAGCACTAGATCAAATGGATTTAATAGATATCTACAGAGAATTACACCCCAAAACTGCAGAATTCACATTCGTCTCAAGTGCACATGGGACATTCTCAAAGATAGACCACAATTTAGGACACAAACTACATCTCTACAAGTTCAAGAACAATGAAGTCATATCAAGCATCTTCTCAGATCACAATGGCATGAAACTAGAAATCAATTGCAACAAGAACATGCAAAGATATTTGAACACATGAAGGCTAAATAGCATGTTATTAAACAATGAATGGGTTACCAAGGAGATCATTGAAGAAATTAAAAACTTCCTGGAAACCAATGAAAATGAACACACAAAACACAAAATCTATGGGATGCAGCGAAAGCAGTTCTGAGAGGGAAGTTCATAGCACTACAGGCCTACCTCAAGAAACAAGAAAAATTTCTAATAGACTATCTAACCTCACAACTTAAAGAACTAGAAAGCAAACAAAAAGAAAAATCCCAGAGCAAGTAGAAGGAAGGAAATAGTAAAGATTAGAGCATAAATAAACGACATAGAGACCAAAAAAACAATTCAAAGGATCAATGAAACAAAGAGCTGGTTTTTCAAAAGGATAAACAACATTGGTGGACCCTTAGCTAGACTCAGCAAGAAACAAAGTGGGCGAACCCAAATACACAAAATCAGAAATGAAAGAGGAGAAGTAACAACTAACACCACAGAAATACAAAGGATCGTTAACAAACACTATGAACAATTATACAGCAACAAAGTGGACAATCTAAGCAAAATGGGCAAATTTCTAGAAACACATAGTCTCCCGAAACTGAACCGGGAAGAGATAGAAAACTTGAACAGACCAATAACAACTAAGGAAATTGAAGATGTAATCAAGACCCTCCCAGAAAACAAAAGCCCGGGCCCGGACGGCTTCACCGGGGAGTGTTACCGAACATTCAAAGAAGAACTAACACCCATTCTCCTCAAACTATTTCAAAAAATTCAAGAAGAAGGAAGACTTCCAAACTTATTTGATGAGGCCAGAATAATTCTAATTCCAAAACCAGAAAAAGACACTACAAAGAAAGAAAACTACAGGCCAATTTCCCTGATGAACATAGATGCCAAAATCCTGAACAAAATACTAGCAAATTGGATCCAGCAATACATTATAAAAATTATTCACCGTGACCAAGTGGGATTTATCCCAGGGATGCAAGGCTGGTACAATAGGCGCAAATCAATAAATGTGATACACCACACAAACAAAATGAAAGATAAAAAACCATATGATCATATCAATGGACGCTGATAAAGCATTCGACAAAATCTAGCACCCATTTCTGATAAAAACGCTCAGTAATGTGGGAATAGAGGGACCATATCTTGACATAATAAAGGCCATATATGAAAAACCTATAGCCACTGTCATACTCAATGGGCAAAAACTAAAATCATTTCCCTTAAGAACAGGACTAAGACAGGGATGCCCACTTTCACCACTCTTATTTAACATAGTACTAGAAGTCTTAGCCACTGCAATCAGACATGAAGAAAAAATAAAAGGGATCCAAATTGGAAAGGAGGAAGTGAAACTGCCATTATTCGCAGATGACATGATATTATACATAGAAAACCCTAAAGACTCCATCAAAAATCTGCTAGATTTAATAAACAAATTTGGCAAAGTAGCAGGATACAAAATTAAGATCAAGAGATCGATGGCATTCTTATACACCAATAATGAACTCACAGAAAGAGAAACTAAAAAGCAATCCCATTTACCATTGCAACAAAAAAAATTAAGATACCTAGTAATAAATTTAACCAAAGAAGTAAAGGACCTATTTGCAGAAAACTACAGGACATTGAAAAAAGAAATAGAGGAAGATATAAAAAAGTGGAAACATATACCTTGTTCATGGATTGGAAGAATTAACATCATTAAAATGTTCATACTATCCAAAGCAATCTATAGATTCAATGCAATCCCCATCAAAGTACCAATGACATATTTCACAGAACTAGAACAAATACTTCAAACGTTCATATGGAACCAAAAAAGACCTCGAATAGCCACAGCAATCTTGAAAAAGAAGGACAAAGTAGGTGGGATCACAATACCGGATATCAGGTTATACTACAAAGCTACTGTAATCAAAATAGCCTGGTATTGGCACAAGAACAGGCGTATAGATCAATGAAATAGAAGAGAGAATCCAGAAATTGACCCAAAGCATTATGCTTAATTAATATTTGGCAAAGGTGGCAAGAGCATACAGTGGAGTAAAGACAGCCTCTTTAATAAATGGTGTTGGGAAAATTGGACAGCTACATGCAAAAAAATGAAACTAGACCATCAACTTACACATACACAAGAATAAACTCAAAATGGATAAAAGACTTAAATGTGACTCGTGAATCCATAAAAATCCTAGAAGAAAATGTAGGCAACAAAATTTCAGACATCATAGGCAGCAGAATTTTCACTGATACATCACCTAAGGCAACAGAAACAAAGGAAAAAATGAACAAATGGGACTACATCAAACTAAAAAGCTTCTGCACAGCAAAAGAAACAATCATCAAAATGGAAAGGGAACCCACTGTATGGGGGAGCATAATCGCCAATGATACATCAGATAAGGGGTTAATTTCCAAAATATATAGAGTGCTCATACAACTCAACAAAAGGAAGACAAAGAATCCAATCAAAAAATGGGCAGAGGAGCTTACTTAAATAGACACCTCTCCAAACAGGACATACAAATGGCCAAGAGACATATGAAGAAATACTCAACATCACTCATCATCAGAGAGATGCAAATTAAAACAACAAACAACAATGAGGTATCACCTCACACCTGCGAGAATGGCTGCCATCAACAAATCATCAAACAAGTGCTGGCGAGGGTATGGAAAAAAGGGGACTCTAGTACACTGCTGGTGGGAATGCAGACTGGTGCAGCCACTATGGAAAACACTATGGTGTTACCTCAAAAAATTAAAAATTGAATTGCCATTTGACCCAGTGATCCCACTTCTAGGAATATACCCTAAGAAGCCTGAAACACCAATCAGAAAGAATATATGTACCCCTATGTTCATAGCAGCACTACTTACAACAGCTAAGATCTGGAAATAGCCCAAGTGTCCATCAGTAGACAAGTGGATAAAAAAGCTGTGGTACATATACACGATGGAGTACTATGCAGCTGTAAGAAAAAAAGATCTCTTATCCTTTGAGACGACATGGAGGGACCTGGAAAGTATTATCCTAAGCGAAACAAGCCAAGCAGAGAAAGACAAATATCACATGATCTCACTTATTTCTGGAATATAATGAACTAAACAAACTGATGAACAAAATAGACCCAGAGTCATAGAAGTAGGGTACAGACTGACAATCCTCAGAAGAGGGGATGGGGGGGCAGGGAAGAGATAAACCACAGAACTTATATGCATGTATGCATAACTGATGGACATAGACAACAAAGCTGGGGATGGGGCGGGAAGGGGAGGAGGGTGTCAATGGGAGAAAAAGGAGAAACATCTGTAACAAAAATAAATTAATATAAATAAATAAATAAAAGTGGTACATATATACAATGGAATACTATGCAGCTATAAGAAAGATCTCTTATCCTTTGAGACAACATGGAGGGACCTCGAGAGTATTATGCTAAGCGAAATAAGCTAATCAGAGAAAGACAAATACCACATGATCTCACTTATTTGTGGAATATAAGAACTTGGTGGGCTGATGAATGAAATAGACCCAGAGACATAGAAAGGAGTATGGTTCAGACTGACAAACCTCAGAGTAGGGGAGCGGGGGGATGGATGAGATGAACCAAAGAACTCATATGCATATATGCATAACCAATGGACATAGACAACAATGCTAGGGGGGTGGGAGGGGGCGGGATGGGGTGGAGGGAGTCTAGGGGGGAAAAAGGAGAAACAGCTGTAACAAAAATAAATTAATAAAAACATCAATTGGGTGCCTTCTGTATGCACCCTGACCTGGAATTGAATCCTCAACCTAGGTATGTGCCCTGACCAGGAATCAAACCCACAACCTTTTAGTGTATGGAACAACACTCTAATCAACTGAGCCACCCGGCCAGGGTTCAATCTGTCTTTTTGATATACAAACCCCAAAACTTGGAGTCAACCTTGGCTCCTCTCTTTCTCTCATACCTTTAAAATATGTCTAGAGTCTGACTCCTTCTCCCCCACCTCTACTGCCATCACCCTGGTCAAAGCCACAGTTCTCTCTTACCTGAATGACTTTAATTGCCTCCTTCCTTACTCCTTACTTCTATTCTTGACACCAAGCCGTATTTTCTTACCACAGCAGCCAGAGTGATCCTCTTAAAATCTGTCAGTTCATGTTACTCCTTAATGCAAAACCACTCAATGGCTTCCCCAATTCACTCAGAATAATGTAATACCCAAGTCCTTACAATAGCCCACAGTGTCTTATATGATCTAACCCTGCCATCACCACCATTGACCTCCTTGCTCTTTCTTGACAGCAATGAGCATACTCTAAGACCTTTGCTTTCTTCCTGAAATGTTCTTCTCCTGCATAGATGCTTAGCTTATTCTCTCATTTAAGTCTTTGCTTAAATTTTATTTCCTCAACGAGGCTTTCCTTGACCTCCCCACATAATACTGCAAATTACCCCAACCACATTCTGGGAATCTCAATCCCCTTTCCCTATTGTACTTACCATTCTTAGCCTAAGGTTTTATTATCATAGATTCTTTATCTCCCTCTGTTGTTTTATTTCCAATGAAGATTTTGCTCTCATTTAAGCAAGTTCTTAACAACAAAAACAATTTAGAGCCCTGTTCTTTTTCATTGATGAGGTATATATAATATAAGGCAGATTATTAAGCCATGAGTAGGGAGATAAAGAAATAAAAAGCATAGAAAATACTGAAACACCATAGTTTTCTCTTTAAATAAAGTTCTGGTTTGGAAACAACATAGTAATGAACAATAAACAGTGATAATTAAGAGACAAGCAAACCTGATACAATTTTGGGATAGTTGGGGAAAGCCTTAAGGCCTTAAGGAAAAAATGGAATTTGATTGGACATTGAAGATTGGTAAGGATTACTCAATAGAGTGTGGGAGAGAAGAAATGACATTCCATTCCAGGTAATTGAAGAAATGTATAGTTTTCTGTAATTGAAGACCTAAAAGCCTCTAAATATCAGACATATAATTGTCTGTATTTCATATGGTAACTAAAAATCCTTTTAAAATTTTAAGTATTTTGTACACAGTGTTTTTCCATCTTTTTTTTTAAATCAATATTTAATGTATAATGTTTTGGGAAGAATTACCTTTATTATTTTGACTGCTTGGCACCATAATTTGATTTGAACCCTGCCAGCAATAGTTTTTTCATCTGCAAAGGTGTTTCAACAGAGACAGAAACATGTACCCACAAATATATACAGGTGTTTTGTGATTCCGTTTTTGGCAAACTCTGAAAGTAACTATAATTCTGTAGGCAGGGCTGGCTTTATAGGTATGTGACCAATACAGTCCCATAGGGTCTGGTGCTCCGAAGGGCCTGCTTTTGAGGAATACAGTCTAGTCTCCTCTTAAAATGTTTGATGATTTTTTTTTTTTTGAATTTGTGTTTTGTTAAGTGAAGTTCAATGGAACAGTGGAGCATATGATGGGGGCTTAGAGCCTTAGCTTACATGTGGTCCCACTTCCGCCATCTGCTTGCCTTTGGAGATGGGTTCTTAGTTGCTGGTTCTCACATGCTCTGGCACCCCAAGTTTCACCTGGCCTTCCCCTCTTTGCTTCCATGATGACAACTAGGTTATGGGGGAGTAGGGAGAGGTTGCGCTCTGACAGCACCCTCTGCCTCTGTGAAGAGCGTGTGGAGAGTTGGGGTGGGGCAAGTAAACCCAGCAGCATCTTGGGGTAGGGCATGAGGGTGGTCATCCCTGCCCTGGGCTGGCAATGCCATGGTGCATTTGGTGGATATCTTGGCAGGGAGGAGCTCTCATCCACCCAATCTAGGTCCCAAGTCCCTCCAGGTGTGTAGGTTCCAGTTTCCTGGGGGGGTCACCTGTCTGTCATAGGTTAGGGCAGCAGGCCATGGGAAGGGAGGATAATTTTCTGCTCCTGCTCAGGGCACATCATGTAGGTCCTGCAGCTGACGGCAGTGAGTACACAGTCTTGGAATGGGGCCCCAGGGCGCCTGTACTTACCCTGAAAATATCCCCATGCAAAGGAACAAGACACCAGGTAGCTAATAAAAAACACTATGATGAGTTGAGAGCAAGAAGAAGAATGAAAAATGTTTTATATTTTAGTATCTTTAACATAGCAGTATATTGGCACTTTTTCTTCTTTTTGAACAAGTCACCACATGTTCATTTTTCCTGCAGATAGTATGGCTGGTCCTAACCAGAGGCATTCTAAGTAACAGACTATAACATCACTAGTGATGATAAGTCTTCCATTAGTGAAAATGAGCCAGTTTTTACAACACATAGTATTATTAATCTTCAATTACCTTTGATGGGTTTATTAAAGGGGAAGCAATTTTTCCTATACCCATAAGAATTGCTATACTATTAAATTCAGTTTATTATATGATTTAAAATTAATAAGCAGGGAAGAAAATTTAGTAGTTGTCAGTAAAACTCCACTTTAAATTCCAGTCATTTCTTTTCTGGATGTTGTTGATATCCAGCAATTATAATATAAAATGTTGCTTTATGTCTAGACATTATACTACATAGAAGAATTTATTTTCAGTCTGAGACAGTCAAGTTTTCTAAGAATAAAATAAGCATAAAAATAATCAAATCTTTAAAATATGCATTTTTTGCTGATATGATTGCTGTCTCTTCTTATGTTAGAGAAGTGGTATAGCTTGGTAGAAAGAACCCAGGGAGAAAAAAACGGTCAAGTTATTTAATATTTCTGGCTCTTAATTTATCATTGTTAAATGAAGACCTTCAACTAACTAGAAAATTTCTCAGAGTCTTCAACCCTGGAGTTCAATGAAATTTAAATAGCATGCTTTAAACACACACACACACACACACACACACACACACGTACACACGCACGCATGTGCACACACTATTTATTTGAATGAATACTACTACTATTAAACTATCTTTAATAATTAGGGAATAGAAACCTACTAAATTTGATCTAGTAAAATATTTTTCCTTTTGACAAATTGTATGATATAGAACAAGAATGTATAAAATACACATATATGAACATTAAAAATAACTACAAAGGAACCACCACCCAAACTAAGAAATAGAACACTGCCATACCTTATTAGCCTTTTGTTTACATCTCTCCGAAAACATCTCCCTCCCCCTCTCCAGAGGTAACTGCTTTTTTGAGATAATCATTCTCTTATTATTTTACCGTCTATATAGGTGTCATTAAATAATGTTTTTTTTAAAGGAGTTGCATTATAAAAATACTATTTCATAGTTCACAAAGAAACAGGGAAAAACAGAGCTACAGGAAGGACAGGAATCTATACATTTGGGGACTCTCACTATCAAGACTTTAGAGATCTTCCCTCTCATGCTCCAGTGTTAATGTGTCTCTGCTACCAAAGTATTGAGATAGAAAATCTGATTGGCTGAGATGGCTAGTTTCTCCTTAGTCAGATGTCTACCTTTGATCTAATCAACTATGGCTGGGGAGAATACAATGTGGTAGAAACAGGGCAGCCACAGCAGTCCCAGTCAGGATATATTCAGCGATTATACATTGTTCAGGTAATAGCTAGATATAATGTATAATTCATCCAATGATGATGTCTGAACAAGTCTGAATTACCATTGGCTCTATTTTCTCATCAGTAAAGACTTTATTTTACATTCTTAAAAAAAATATATATCAGATCGTGGAAACAGCCCAAGTGCCTATCAGTAGATGAATGGATAAAAAAGCTGTGGTATAGTTACACAATGGAATACTATGCCCCTGTAAGAAAGAAAGATCTCTTAACCTTTGAGACAACATGGAGGGAACTGGAGAGTATTATGCTAAGTGAAATAAGCCAGTCAGAGAAAGACAAGTATCACATGATCTCATTTATGGAATATGATGAACAAAATAAACTGAAGATCGAAATAGATCCAGAGACATGGAAGTAGGGAACAGACTGACAAACCTCAGAGGGAAGGAGGATGGGGTGGGGTGGGAAGAGATAAATCAAAGAACTTATATGCATATATGCATAACCAGTGGACACAGACAATAGTGTGGGAAAGGCAGGAGGGGGGTGGGAACAGGGAGGGGGGGGTCAATGGGGGAAAAAAAGGGTGGACATCTGTAATACTTTCAACAACAAAGATAAAAATAAATTAAAAATTCAGATCTCTAAGAGAAAAAAATGTCAACCTTAATTCAGTTCATTTGACAAATGAAGTAACTTTCCCTTGTTATTTACTGAGCTTTTCTTGGGTGTCTGTGTCACGACTTAATGGAGAAATGTATTGAACCTCACCCATTTGCTGCACTGCATTGAGCTTCTGCTCTCTGATCAGTCCCCTATCTTCTTCCTTTCCCAAACTAATTAAGAGGCTAATTTGCCATATGTTCAATAACAAATATGTGATGGAATGAAATGCATTCTTTTCTATTTGCCATATGATTTTAAACATAAATTTTGTAGTAGAAAGAGGGATGCAAGAAAGAGAGAAAGAATAGATAGAAGCCATAGTCTTTTTATAACCTAATCTTAGGAGTGACATCCCACCACATTCTGTTTATTAGGAGCAAGTCACTAGGTCCAGCCCATACTCAGTGGGAAGGAATAGTTTTTTAAATTCAGTCAATTTACTTCTCCACCAACTATGGTCTGATTTAAAATATTACTGAAAGGCATAGGTGGTAGATTGCACAATTTTATTTAAGATAAGAAAGTGCTTTAATTAAGGAAACAATTTAAAACAAACCAAAGTTGTATTTGGAACTGTAACACTAGGATAAGCCACATAAGCTTGGTGCCATAAAAATAGTCCTTTGAGACATGTATGTGAATATTCATAGCAATATTCTTCATAAGAGCCAAAACAATCCAAATGTCAATCAACTGGTGAATGGGTAAACAAAAATGTGATGTGTTAATTATCTATTGCTATGACCAAATCACCCCAAAATGTAGTGACTAAAAACAACAAACATTTGTTTAGTCACTGTTCCTATGGGTGAGTAATCTCGACTTAGTCTCACCTAAGTTTGCCATCAAGGTGCTGGCCAGGGCTGTAGTCTCATCTGAAGATTGGATTGCAGAGGAGCGGGTTTCTGCTTTCATGCTTATTCATGTGGTGTTAACAGGCCTCAGATTCTCACTGGCTATTGTCCAGAAACATCAGCTCCTTGCCATGTTGCTCTCTCTATTAGGGCTGCTCATAACATGGTAGTTCAGAGAGAGGGATTTGAGAAAGAATGAGAGCCTGCAAGATAGAAGCCATAGTCTTTTTATAACCTAATCCTAGGAGTGACACCCACCACATTCTATTCATTAGGAGCAAGTCATTAGCTCCAGCCCACACTCAGTGGGAAGGAATTATACAAGGGTATGACTACCAGTGCAGGGATCATTGAAGACCATTTTAGGAACTGCCAACCAAAGTGGTATATCCATACAATGGTACTATTCAGCAATAAAAAGGAACAAGCTACAGAGATACACTACAAATGGACGAACCTCAGTAACATGAGGCTAAGTAAAAGAAGTCAGATATAAAAGACCACATACTGTATGATTCTATTGTTTGACATTTTCAAAAGGTGAAACTATAAAGCAGAAAGCAGATCAGTGGTTACTTAGGGCTGGGGATGGACATTTTATAAAATGAGGTTGTAGTAATGGTTTCACAACTTTATGTAGTTACTAAAAATTATTAAATTGGACACTAACAAAAAAGATGGCATGGGATACAAAACAACTGGCCTGTACTTCTCAAAAATGTCAATATCATGAAGAGCAGAGGAATTATGTCAGATTAAAAGAAACTAAAGTGGCATGACAATGAACTGTAATGTATAATGCAACATGATCCTGAATATGTTGTGGAGGGCCTGGAGGGGATGCCATTAGGACATTATTGGTAATATTGGAAATTACTTATGGACTGTAGATTAGATAATAGTATTGTGTCAATGTTAAAATTTCCAAATTGTTATCTTGTGGAAAATGCCCTTAAACTTATTAAATACATGCTATTTAGGGATAATGTTTTCTGCAACTATCTCTCAACTAGTTCAGAAAAAAATTATATGTGTATAGAGAATATGGAGGAGTGATAGAGCAAATGTAGTTAATTGTTAATAATTGTTGAATCTGGGTGAAGGGCGTACAGGAATTCTTTATACTGTTCTCACAAGTCTTTTGTAAGTTGAAAATCATTTCAAAATAAAAAGTTAAAAAAATAAAGCAAATCTTTGAACAAAATTCTCCCTCTGTCCCTCAGCTTCCAGCTGGGATCAAACACAATTACCAACACAAATAGAAAAACCAACTGGAGAAAAAAAGGAAGCAAATGATTTTGACTTACTGCTTGTCAGGTACTGTTTTTCTTTGTTTTATTTAATTCTTATAAGACTCTTAGAGTGCTGGTTCTGGACCTTATCTACACATTACTATCACCTAGGGAATTTTAAAAATTCCTATACCCTGGCAACAACCACACTGATAAATTTAGAAGCTCTGGGCGGTGAAACCTAGTCATCGGTATGTTTAAAGTTCTCTAGGTGATTCCATTGTACAGGTAAGATTGAGACCACTGCCTTGCACCTAAAGCTTTATTATCGCCCTTTTACAATGGTCAAAGTTGAGGTCCAAGGAGACTTAGCAACTTTCTCATGGTTACATATCTTATGGAAATGGCAGAGAGGGTAGAGGTGGACATGGTCACATAGAAAAGGAGGGGTGATCATGTGACCCCATTTTGGGGCTTTCTTCACCACACCTCTTGGCCTTCTTGGGTCTTCAACTGGCTTTCCCCGAACCTGGACTGCAGGCAAGTAGCTGAGCTGGATGCTGAAAAATACAATTAGACCTGCTTTGGATTTTAAGGAACTTATAAAATGACATGAGCATATGAAAGTGAGTGAATATTAAAAATTCTATAAAAGTTCATAGGTGCTTTATAAAAGGGTGAAATCAGCTGATGGGAGTAAGTTCAATCAAGAAAGTCTTCTTTATTAAGTGGTTGAGACATTGACATCACTAAACATTCCTTCCTGTGAAAATACATCTCCTTTTAACCTTTTCTCCCAACTATTTTCCTCCTCGCTCCTTCTTAAATTTTCCTTAACCAGACAAAACAGACCTAAATTTTAAAAATTGTAAAATAATAAATTTTGAAATGGCTTTACTCCAAATTTAGAATAATTAAATGTTTCCTTTAATCCATGTTTCTCAATAACATATGTAAATCATTAGGAAGAATTATATTTTATTTTAGTTTAGTTCATCTATTAATTTTTTATATTGCTGAATAGATAATGTTCATGTAAGAAACCTTAATTGTTTTCCCAACTTTTCTCCTAGCTTCCCCTAACATTTATAAATAGACCTTTTTAAGTGCTATTTAAACAGGAGAAGAGGACATTTGACCCACAGTTTATCACTTAGCTCATTAGCATACTAATATGACTACAATTTGCATTTGACTAGGTGGTTGTTCTTTTACTCCTGTAATCTTGTTGGTGGAATATCAGTTTTTGGTTGATTTTTTAAAAATATTGTCTATCTACACTAGGGAAAATAGGTGATGTTGATACAAGAAGCTTGGAAGTGAATTAATTACTCTGAAACAATCCATGTTGGTTTAGCCCCTTAGGTGGTGTTATTTGCTGAGCTCTCGAAAAAGCTCAATTCACATTGGTATTTAAGCAAAATCAACCCTAAAACATTTCTCACACTTCCTAATGAATGATTCCTTTTTTCTTAGTCTCAAGTTACCTAGGTCCTGCAGTGATTTAGGATGACTCTACTTGGATAAGTGAAAGTGTGGCTGAGGCTTTCCAATAGTTTTTTCAAGTAACTAATTTATAATAGAATGAACTAACTCTTTTCTAGCCATTTATGGTGCCAAGTATTTACCTTGATGTGGATACACATAGGAAGGAAATTACCTGGACAGTGTTGATGGTAGTCTTCCTGGTATCGAGATTTTTATTATTAAGAATGTAATTAAATATTTTACGTAGTAACAAGGCCTGTAGTAAAAAGCACACTCACTGTATATAGAAGCAGGATATCTCTGGTATAATGACTCCATTGCCTTCTGTATGAGCTATAGACTGAGTATTTGTGTCTCCCAAAAATTCATATGCTGAAATCAAATCCCCAGTGTGATGATATTCTGGAGGTGGGAACTTTGGGAGGTGATTAGATCATGAGGGTAGAGGCAGCAAAAAGATGGTGGTTTATAAAATAGGTACTGGGTCCTCACCAGACATCAAATCTGCCAGTGCCTTGATCTTGGAATTCCCAGCCTCCAGACTGTGAGAAATAAATTTCTGTTGTTTAAGCTACCCAGTTTATGGTGTTCTGTTATAGCAGCCTAAATAGACTAAGACAGTATGTGTACCAGATGCACCAGTATAAGGCAATAGATAGATATTTCATTGGACAATAATATAAATATAATATATATAGTAGGTCCTCCAATAACATTTTTTCATTCAATATTGTTTTGTTATAATGTTGAGAAAATTTTCTCCCAGTACTCTGGTTTCCTCCCATATCCCAAAGATGTGCACATTAGGTAATTGGTGAATCTAAATTGTCCCAGTATGAGTGAGCCTGGGGGAGTGTGAGTGCACCCTGCAGTGGGTGTCCTTTGTAGGGCTGGTTCCCGCCTTGTACCCCGAACTGGAATAAGTAAGTTGGAAAATAATTACCTTACTTGTTTTTATTAATCTTTCTTACATATATGTATAGCTCACATTTATTTCAGTGTTTAATATTAGAAGTATTTGGGGTCTTTATTTAAAAGTTTGATGATGTTTTTGTGGCCAGAAATATGCTGTGGAAACTTAACTCTTTTTTATATCAATTAGTCTGTGCTAAAATTGGTTTTATTGTACATCATTTCTCTTAAAGTCATAGTTTCCAAGAACCTATTAATGACATTGAGAACTGTGTGTGTGTGTGTGTGTGTGTGTGTGTGTGTAGTAGGGGTTTAGAACAAGTCACCCCAAGATGTGCCTCTGTGGTATGTGGATTGTTTTGAGCTAAAGGCAACTTTAGCCTTAGGCTCAAGAGAAACTTCTGCCCCTCCCTTAACTGCCTAGAACTTGAATTAGGATCCTTGCCAATAATAAGAGATCATCAGAGATAATCTCTTTTGACCTATCTATACGCAGAGAAAACTCCTATTTACTAAATATCTGCTCTTCTTATCATCCTGCAGTGACCCTTTGCAGCCCCTAAGGCTTCATCCCTAGCTCAGAATGTCATATATACCCATGTCCCCTTTCTGTCTCTAAACTTCTCATGCATTTGGGGTCTCTCTCATGTATGTGGGGTTTCTATACATATGTAAGTATTTAATTTGGTTATTTTCTCTTGCTAATCTGTCTCATGTCTATTTGATTATTAGACCAGCCAAAAGAACCTTGAACGTAGAGGAAAGTTTCTTCCTCCCCCAATATAATATATATTTGTCAAAGAGAAACATTTCTTTCTTTTTAGGAGACATCAAATATTCAATAGGTCCCTCAGCTTAACTGGTGAGATTGTCTTTTCTCTGTCCTGGGACAAATTGCCAAAACCTCTCTTGCAGTGGAGAAGGGACCTACAATACCTGTCAATTAATTGGTAGAGGTAAAATTTTTGGAATGCTGACAAGAGGAGATTATTTTTTTTTGTGGGCTGTGGTGGAGGTCTTTTGGTCACACAGGTGACTTTCTACTGCATCTCTACTTAAGAAAAGTACCTGACAGTAATTCAGGAGGTGGAAGGAGAATAAAAGAGGAATGACACTAATGGTTACCAAGCACCTACTCTATGCAAGACACTATGATAAACATTCTTAATTTATGTTATCCTGTTTATTCTCTTAGCAACCATAAGAGAGAGGGCTGATTTCTCCACCTGACAAATTGTAGAGTTACAGTAACTTGCCTAATGTAACATAGTAAAGTGATAGAGCAGAGATTCAAACCCAGTTTTATGGGCTCCAAAGCCTGCTTCTTTTTTACTGTACCACTCTGCTGTCAAAATGTAAGAAGGTTCAGTAAAGCCTGATAAGAAATAAAGCTGAATATTTGATATTCTTTTGAGGAAAACACAATAAGGTTTAGGAGTTAATATGGCAAAAAGAGACAGGACATGGGAGGAGAAGATAGCTAGAAATAAAGAACAAGAGAATCCAGACTTCTCACGGACCCCAAACTAAGAATAGAATGGTAACTGAGCAAAATGAAAATTCTTAGGATAGATTTCTTCAAACTTGAACAAAGATGAACTGTGAGCCTGTATATGCTGACCTATATGTACCTATGGTATTCAAAAAATAGTTTCATCACTTAGAGTGGCTTTAAGAAGATTAGCCTAAGTGTTTGTGGATGTCATTGGAAATTTACAAAGAGGAGGAATATAAAAGCAGGAGTGTGCACAACAGCATTTCTCTAGAGTAAATACAGGGAAATGAAATTATTGGAGCAATGGGTGTGTGGATCTGTATGTTAACTGAATATTACCAAAGTGAGGGAGGATAGCTGTTTCTAGGAAATCACTCCAGGAATATGACCTGATCTTTCTATGGGAGGAAAAGGAAACTGCCTTCACTCCATTAACAATTCCCCAACCTCATCAAGAACCCATTATGAATGTGGCACTGGATTCTGGAAGATGATAATAAACCCTCAGGATGGTTCCTGCCTTTGAGGAGCAGATCATATGATGTGGAGCCAGAGCATGGACTCCTGAAACACTAAATACACCTCCTGGTGGTAAGAATATGTGAGGAGCTGCCTTGGGAGGTCAGGGACAGGAGAGATGTGAAGAACCTTGTGACAAAGAAGGCCTTCTGAGGTACTTGAACAGTGCCTAGAAGGACAGGAAGGTGAGAGGAATTAGGCTGAGGCAAATAAGAGAAGGAAAGAGAGCCAGGTGGGAATATCCAGGCTTGGGTCTTCTGAGTCCTGATGCATGCACATGCCATACATACTCAACATATACATCTGATACATGCATGAATATTGGCATGTATATATTTCTTTACACTTAAATAGTACATTACATTTTCTGGACTGGTGGAGCAGAAGGTGCTGTCACGGGAGTTGACATTGGCCACAACAGAGATTGAAAGGTTTGGTGCAAGGAGCCCAAGAGCCAGGATAACTACCTAAGGCTGTTGGTCAAGCTATACAGATTTCTGGCGACACGAACCAACTCCACCTTCAACCAAGTGGGTGCTGAAGAGTTGTTCATGAGTCGCCCAACCAGCCACCTCTGTCCCTTTCCTAGATGATGTGGAAGATGAAGCTTCCTAGCTGGGAGGGCAAAACCGCTGTGGTTGTAGGGACTATAACTGATGATGTGTGGGTGCAGGAGGTGCCCAAACTGAAGGTGTATGTACTTCGTATGAGAGGCCACACCCAGAGCTATATTCTTAAGGCTGAGGTCAAGATCCTCAAGTTCAACCAACTGGCCCTGGACTCCCCCAAGGGCTGTGGCATCATTCTGCTCTCTGGTCCTTGCAATGGCCAAGAGGTGTCCAGGTATTTTGGCAAGGCCACAGGAACCCCTCACAGCCACAACAAACCTTACATACTCTCCAAGGGCAGGAAGTTCCAGCACGCAAGTGATCAACAGGCTAACTGTGGCTACAGAAACTAACCCCAGATCCTACCTTGGTATTAAAAAAGTTTTTGATGCTGGGGAAAAAAAAAAGAAGAGTACATTATACATATTACTGGTAGGAGTGTAAGTTAATACAACCACTTTGAAGCCATTTGTTAATATCCAGGTAATTTGCACCCTTTGTTTTAATGATTTTATTCCTAGATATATACCCTAGAGAAATTTCTTCTCATGTTCTCAAGGGAAGATGAATAGAATGATTATTGCATATTTTTAGCAACAACAAGATATTAGAACCAACTTCAATGTCAATCCATAGAAAATGAAAAAACTGTGGTACATTCATCCACTGAAATATCAATGATACAACAGTTAAAGTCAATGAAATAGATCTATATACATCAGTATAAATACATTTCAAAAACAATGATGAGGGATAAAAGTAGATTGCAGAGGAATGTATTCAGAATGATATTTATATAAAGTTTTAAAAACATGCAAAACAGTCTTTTATATCACACATATGTAGTGAAAATATACCACAATACAGGCATCCCTCTGTTTCTGCAGGGGATTTTTTCTGGGACCCCTGATAATACCAAAATCTGCAGATGCTCAAGTCCCTTATGTGAAATGGTGTAGAACAGTGCATATAGTTGACCCTCTGCATGTGTGGATTTCCAACGGCAGATCAAAAATTCTGTTTTTGATCTGTGGTTGGTTGAATCTGTGGATGCAAAACCCAGGTATATGGAGGGCCAACTGTATATTTACTGAAAAACATGCACATATAAGTGGACTCACGCAGTTCAGACCCATGTTGTTCCATGGTCAACTGTACTACATATCATTTATTATGTGGTAAAAAATAAAAATAAAATTCACAATAGTGGTAACCCTGACCGTGACAAAGTTGAATACAACTGGGAAGGGGCCTTCAACAGTTTGTATAATATTTTATTTTCTAAACTGTGTAATGGACATATGGGTGCTTATTTTGTCAATCTTGAATATTTTGTATGCCTATAGTATTTCAACTTAAAAACATTAGAAGAGGTAAAAAGAAGACTGAAAAGATACACAGTAAAGATTTAATAGTATTTGTTGAGATTACATGTAGATTAAAATTTCTTCTTTATATTATTCTATATGTTCCAAAATAAATGTCATTTACATAATGTAGAGTACATTACGGAGACATGCTATATTGCAAGGAGCTGGAACAGTAATTGACGCATATTAAAGTATAAGTAAATATTTACTGAGTGAATGAATGCAGTGAATGAATGAATACATGAGAATTTAGCAATATATGCCAGCAGGGAGGAGGAGAAAACTAGGAATGGTGGAGGTATGCTAGTGCCGGAGGCAGATAATCCTATATGGTACAATGTATGGTGGCCACATTCCTGTTTCTAAGAAATAAGAACCAACTCAAGTATAATCAGATTAATTCTGGTAGGTAGGATTAGGCAGAGGCAGAAATGTTCATCTGATCACTTTTCTCCACCCTCATCCAATCTATTTCTACCTTCCTTCTTGTTCTCACCTACTTGTGTTGCTGAGAGCCCATCATTCCTAGCACCTGAGTCTGCCTGTCACCATCTGTAGGACAAGTGGAAATATCTATCTATAAATAGTATTCATGATGTAAACAACTAGCCTAAGTAACCTGGGTTGTATCTAGACATGGAATGGCTAAAAGCTAGCTAATTTGCACTGGTATTATCTTAGTTTGGGCTGTTATAACAAAGTACCATAGATTGGGTGGTTATTGTTATTACTATTATTATTATTTTAAAAAATATGTTTTTATTGATTTTAGAGAGAGAGAAACATCGATGAGACAGAAACATCGATTGGCTGCCTCCTGCACACCCCACACTGGGAATCAAGCCTGCAACCTGGGCATGTGCCCCGACCAGTGATCTTTTGGTGCATGAGACGATGCTCAACCAACTGAGCCACACCAGCCAGAGCAATTGGGTGGTTTTTAAACAACAGAAATTTATTTCTCACAGTTCTGGAGGCTAAAACTCTGAGATCAGGGTGCCAGCAGAGTGGGATTCTGGTGAGAGCCTACTTCTGGGTTGCAGACCGCTGACTTCTCCTCGTGTCCTCACATAGCAAAAACAGGGTGAGAGAGCTCTCTGGGGTCCCTTTTATAAAGGCATTAATCCCATTCATGAGGGCTCCACCTTCATGACCTAATTACCACCCAAAGGCTTCACCTTCTAATGCTATCATATTAGGGTTCAGGATTTCAACAAATAAATTTGAGGGGGACACAAAATTCAGTCCATAACAAGTATCAAACCCCTAAAACATCATCACAAAACATTTCAGAAAGCTAGGGCTGAGACACCATAGACAGATTATTTCAATTCAGTAACACATTTATTTGCTTTAAATGAGTCTATGTTTGTACCAAAGTTATACTTCCAAGCAGAATTATATACCACTTGGTAAGATTCTGCTTTATTAAATTGACTAACAAGGTAATTCTTTGGGCCTAGGTGATTTGAGAAAGATACAAAAATCTGCACAAAAAATAGCAGTAATCTAAATACAGCCAAGTCAGTTGTATCTGTTGTGCACTAACAGAAAGACTCCTGGGTTTTAGTAGATAGCCCACTATGTAATCATCCTGGCTGAATAGCCTCAGATACTTTGTTTTGAAGGGAGTGCAGAAATCCTGCAGGTTTAATTGCCAATAAATCAGCATGACCTCTACTCCCTGGCAGTCCTTTTCTACAATGATCTTTTCAACCAGAAAATGAAGAGATGGATTTTACAGGGTATGCGTACTGCCTGTGGTAAGATAACAGAATTACACTTGCTGTTTTCTCCATTATAGGCTACACTAGATAATGAAGGACTCTATTAATGATATGTTCTATTTGCTTTTAGGTTATTTTCATCTTGTAGTTATTATTTTTTGTTGTTGTTTGGGAGAGCTGTCTTTCTTTCTTTTAAAAAATCCTTCTATCATTTCTTAGTTCAATATTTTATCATCACCAGAGATTTTATTCCCTAGTTAATTCACAAGAATTTGAATTAAAATATTCTGGCTCACTCAAAAAGCTATTTACAAACTGATTGAATTGGATGTTGCTCTTAGCTGATTTTCAGATTTGTTTTAAAAAGTAGTTATTTTGACCGGCCGATGTGGCTCAGTGGTTGAGCATTGACCCATGCACCAAGAGGTCACCAGTTCGATTTCCAGTCAGAGCACATGCCCAGGTTGTGGGCCTGATCCCCAGTTTGGGGCATGCAGTAGGCAGCCAGTCAATGTTCTCTCTCATCGATGTTTCTCTCTCTCTCTCCCTCTAACTTCCTCTCTCTCTCTCTAGTATCAATAAAGAAAAAAAAAATTTTTTTTAAGTAGTTATTTTAAGCCCAGCTGGTGTGGCTCAGTGGTTGAGCATTGACCCATGCACCAAGAGGTTGCCAGTTCGATTCCCAGTCAGGGAACATGCCCAGGTTGTGAGCCCAATCCCCAGTGTGGGGCATGCAGGAGGTGGCCAGTCGATGTTCTCTCTCATCGATGTTTCTATTTCTATCTCCCTCTCCCTTCCTCTCTCTCTCAAATCAATAAACAAAAATTCTTTTTTTAAAGTAGTTATTTTAAATTAAAATTTCCAATTCATGACTATAAGTAATACAGAAATTTTAACACTCATCCATACCAAAATTTAACATAAACCTGCTGTTTATACTTTTGAACTGTTTGTTTATTTTAGTATGAATTAGTAATATTTTGTGGTATATATTTTTACATTTAGATTTATAATTGTATGAACACTATAAGAAAACATTAAAATTTATAACTACTAAACAATCAGTTCCACTTCCTACTTAATTTTGGAGTGCTCCTGCCACCTATTCTGAATTTAGAATGATGCTTTCTTGCCTGACCACAAGGAGTTAGACCAGAGGATTTCTTAAGGCTCTAACTCTGAGATCTATGATGCAACCTACTGTGCCAAGAGACCATCTTCTTATGGTTTGTGTGCTGGACAATACTGTTGTACTTTAAATACACTTTTAGAAAATATTTTAGGATTGAGAAGATTCTGCAATGATGGCAGCAGCAACATAGTTTTTTACTGTCTCCAAATCCCCATGTTAACAAATAGACTCACTAGGTAGCAAACCCAAAAACATTTACAATAAAATTAAGTGGCAGTGTATCCCCAGAAAACCCAAAATACAAGTAAATGAGAACAAGCCACCAAAGTCCACAAGACCTGCCATTTATGTGGGAGAACGCAGAGGAAAACAATAGAGCCTCTGATGAACCTGGGAACAGATAGCATATATTTATTGGAAAGTGCTAAAGACTGATTTGGGAATAGCAGTGGAAATTGGGAGGTGTTTCCCCCACTCCAATATCAGATTAATTCAAGTGGCCTACACTGAGGAAAGGACAGACTGGAACAGTTTGGTCCCAGTGAATTCATGAAACTGACCAGTCAGGGCTTCCTTCCAGAATAGAGCTTGACCCAAACTTCTGAGAGTGGATTCAAAATTGATCAGGGATAAGACAATAGAAACAAAGAAAAGAAAATGTCTACAGCCAGGAAATCTCAGGACCCAAGCAGTTAATTTTTTATGTCATGGAAACAAAAGAGGGAACTCTATGAAGTTGGAAGGCTATTCTGAACCATGTCTCCTTCTAAAAATTCAGAAAAAATGCTTTCATGTAAAATTGAGCAACACATCAGTTACCACACACACACACACACACACACACACACACACACCAAAATAAGGAGCAAAATTACATCACTTCTGACAATGAAAACACATCAGAAACATGTGTCCACAGAATATATCAAGTTTATAACCTTTGCCCTGGCTGGTCTGACTCAGCAGTTGGAGCATCCACCCATGGACCAAAGGGTCTCAGGTTTGATTCCCAGTGGAGGGTATGCAACTGGGTTGCAGTTTTGATCCCTGGCCCCAGTCAGGATCATGCAGGAGGCAACCAGTCGATGTGTCTCTCTCACATCAATGTTTCTCTCTCTTTCTCTCTCTCTCCCTCCCTCCTTTCCACTCTATCTAAGAATCAATGGAAAAATATCCTCGGGTGAGGATTAACAACAACAAAAAAGATTATAACCTTCAATTTCAAAATAATCTAAAAGGTATTAAGAAAAATTAATCTAAAAGATATTAAGACAAAAAAACACACATTTATTTTAAACTCAGAGTGAGTGATAGAACCCAGAGAATTAAAAATAAAAGAAATATCATTTCAGAAATGAAGTCTTAACTAGAAAGAACATAAGAGAATAAACATACAAATAATATTTTAAGAGAAATAGAAAGTGAAAACAATAAGAATTTTAAAATTGAAAAAGATGTTTAAAAAGGTAGAAACAATTTCAGAAAAAGTAACAAATTAAAGGCAAAGAAGATCCAACATAGAGATAATAATAGGTCCTCAAAAAAGAAATCAAAGTGAGGGAACAAAACAAATACTAAAAAATATAATTCAAGAAAATTTTTGAAATTAAAAGAAAAAGGAATTTAAATTAGATATTGAAAGAGTATACCATGTATCTGAGAATATCCACCCAGAACAACCAACACCAATATATGAAATAGTAAAATTATTGGACTTTAAACAAAAAGGGGGGGAGGGATCCTTTAGTTTTCTAGGCAAAAGGAACGTGTGATTTATGTAAAAACAACTAGATTACATCAGACTTGTCAACACTTACGCCAGATAAAAATGGAGTAACATATTTAAGGAACTCAAGGGCAACAAATGCGAACCAAGAATTCAGCAAAACTGACCTTCAGATAGATATAAAAAACTCGGACACATGTTTTTATCAACATGCAAGAACTCAGGAAAAAATGCTTTCTTTTTCTGTCTCAGGAATCTACTAGAGAAAAGCTTTAGACAGCCAAAATAACCAGAAAAACATTAACATAAAGTCCTGCTCATGAGCATTAGACAAATAATTATGTGTAGGACTAAGACTAAATAAGTGCTAAAAGGGAGAATATGGTATGTAATAGCTATCCGACAATGTAGATTACAGTACAACTATTAAAACTGGGAAGAGAATGGGGAGAGAATATACAAAAAATTTTAGTTGTTCTTAGTAATTATATTTGTATTTTTCTCAGCCTGTGATTTACATAACGTGAGATAAAGTAAACAGCAATTATGGGACTTT
This sequence comes from Tadarida brasiliensis, assembly GCA_030848825.1. Classification (NCBI taxonomy): domain Eukaryota; kingdom Metazoa; phylum Chordata; class Mammalia; order Chiroptera; family Molossidae; genus Tadarida; species Tadarida brasiliensis. The sequence continues at coordinate 46,710,954 of CM061270.1, forward strand.
CAAATTCTACTTTACCCTCTGTTTTTGAGAACAAGGATAAATAAAAAATCCATAGTCCTGAATTAGAATTAGAAATATCAATATTAATTCAGAGGTTTATGCTTAAAAGGTATGTTTTTCTGTATCTGTTGTTTTATAATAAACATTTTATTTTAGCCCAGCTGATGTGGCTCGGTGGATTGAGCGTTGTCCCATGGACTGAGAAGTCCTGGTTCGATTCCTAGTCAGGGCACATGACAGGGTTGCGGGCTCGATCCCCGGTGGGGGACGTGCAGGGGTCAGCCAATCGATGCTTCTCTCTCACATCGATGTTTCTCTCTCTCGCTCCCTTCCTCTCTCTCTAAAAAATCAATAAAAACATATTTTAAAAAAATTATTTTAAAGGAGGTTTTCTTTTTTAATTTGCATAGCCAGGCTGTGATTTTGAAATACCACAATACCATCTCTCCCTAGAGAAACCTGAGTTTTGTGGGGAAATGGCTGATTTCAGCTCTTGGGCAGTGTATTAGCTTGTTAGGGCTGCTGTAACAAAATACCGCAAACTGGGTGCCTTAAACAACAGAAATTTATTGTCTTACAATTCTGGAAGCTAGAAATCCAAAATCAAGGTTTTGACAGGGTTGGTTCCTTCTGAAGGCTGTAAAGAAAGGATCTGTTCCAGTTTTCTCTTCTTGGCTTGTAGATGGTTGTTTTTTTTCCTGTGTTTCCTTACATTGTTTTCTCTCTATATGTATCTCTAAATCCAAATTTCCCCCTTTTTATTAGAACATGTGTCATATTAGATTGGGGCCCACTCGACCTCACTTTAACTTAATTACCTCTGTAAAGATCCTATCTCCATCCAAATAAAGTCACATTCTGAGGAGCTAGGGGGGGAGGGGGTCAACCCACAACAAGCAGTAAATAAGATTTTCCCCCAGCTGGAAGCAGAGCATTCCTACGAAAACTTTCATAGTTGAAATGGTTGGTGTAAAGTGAAGAAGCAATTACCTTAAGACACATCTTGCTAACAGATGCACAAAATAAATCAAGATAAAGCACAGATGCTCACAGACACAGATCAAATCCTATGGCAGCTTGATGCTGAGGTGCCCAATGTAGTTCCTGAAAGGAGCTTGGGGGTACCACTCTTGCTGCTCTGAGTGTGCACTGCCTCTATAACAGCTCACTGTAAAACAAACACTGAACACTATTTTCACTTCTTGCCTATTTTCATAAAAGCAAAAATCCTCTTTGGATTTATTTAGTTTAATAAAACAGGTACTAATGTAGGTCTTTTGTAAAAGCAAAGTAGCTTAAAGTGAACTTTCGAAAAGCTGGGGATACGTGTGCACAGAATGAAGTTCAAAATGTTATACTAGATAGTGAGGAAAGTATCAACTTTTACCAATGTCACGCCCGAAGACCCAGGATCTAATCTAAAGAGGCTCCCACCTACAAAAGCAAAGATAGGACAATTGCAGTTTAACTTCAAACTTGTGTGTGTGTGTGTGTGTGTATGCCAACTAATAAATGAAAAAAAATAATAGAATTAGAATATCATCATTTTTAAACTCTCAACAAATTAATGGATATAGGCACTGAGCATCAATAAGCTGCCAACATCACAAAAATGAGACAACTAGACATGTGCCACCCAGTGAAAGAAAATATCAATATCTAGTGTCTTAGTCCATTCAAACTTCTATAACAAAATACCACAGACCGAGTGGCTTATAAACAGCAGAAATTTATTGCTTACTGTTCTGGAGGCTGGAAGTCTAAGATCAGGGTGTCAGCATGGTGGAGTTCTAGTGAGAACCTGCTTTACAGTTCACAGATGGTCATCTTGCTTTGTCTTCACCTGGTGGAAAGCAAAAAGGAGCTCTCTGGGGTCCATTTTACGAAGGTACTTACTAATCCCATTTGTGAGACCTCCATCCTCATGACTTAATTACCCCAAAAGTTCCCACCTATTAATACCATCACCTTTTGGGGGTTAAGGTTTCAACTTACAAATTTTGGGGGAACTCAAACATTCAGATCATAACACCTAGTTTTCCCAAAGGGATCAATTTTGAATCTGACCATGCCTCTGAATCTAGCTGCCAATATGCAGAAAAGAGGACAGAGAAACTTGAACTGCACTGTGGGTGTTCAGTCAGCAAAATTCAGAGTGTAGGAGAATGTACAGGTTATATGATCTGGATTCTTCATCAGATAGGGTGTAAAGAGAAGAACTGGAGGAGGAACCTATAGATTAAAAGAGACTTTAAAAAAAACTGTCCCAACAGATAAGACTACACAATAGTCTAGGGATGCACAATTGGATGTTTTATTATGCTTGGGTGATAATTCTGTAAAAAAAAAAAAAAAAAAAGCCAGAACTGGTTTAATACTCAGAATAGTGGTTACTTTGGGGGAGAGAGAGGAGGTTATCTTTGGAATGGGTATTATTAAGGGGCTTCTGCTTGGGAATTGGGGTTGGCAGAGTTCTATTTCTTGGCCTGAATGGTGGTTACAAAGGTGTTTGCCTTAATAACTCATTAAGTTATACATTTTTTTGTGTGTGTGGTTTTCTGTACTTGTTTTTTCAACAAAAAAGGTTTGTCTTTTAGTTTTTGTGTTTTAAGAGCAGTGCAAAAATGAAGATCTTTAGAAGAGACTTGTGCTGTACACTGCTTTAATTTCAGGATACTTGTCAGTGTCTTTTAAAAGTCCTAATGTGACCCAGTTTTTCCATTAAATTCAGCAAAGCCTGTTCTTGGAATAACAGACAAACACTAATTTCTGCTGCAACCTGACTTTTGGACAGGGTAGGAAGAAGGCAAGTGAGAGGCCAGCAAATTAGAAAAGAAAAATGTTTGCCATCTAAGCATATTCCTGTAAAACATTATATTAAGCAAAACTGGGAGGGCAAAGGTATAGGCATGGCAGCATTTGTGTAGTGGTATCATAAAACGTCTCTGAGAAATAGAGAATCCTTCACTCTCTGTTCAGGTTTACAGCTTCACTCCATTCAGATTAGGCCAAAAAAAAATCGCTTTTATCCATTCAGTCCATTGATCTTTCCATTTTAAGCTGCAAAGGTCTACCTGGAGATAAATTTGCAACCCAAATCAATCTTTAAGTTATCCTCAAACATCTCTCTGAAAGTTGACTTTCCTGAAATATTCACTAAAGCAAAGAACTGGTCTCCACTGTGCAGAGCAATAACACATTTACTGCAGTGAGTGAGAAAAGGGTCATGCATGGGATCTGTATCAGACAATTTGCAAGTATTTATTGAGCACAGATTTTTCTATACAGTCTCAATTTTAAATATGGAGCTGGAGCTCCAAATATATGGCCATCATACCTATGCTACAAAATCATTCCTTATCTTCTTTCTTCCACTCCTAGTGAAAACAGTGTTGCACTTGCAGTTAGATCTGACAGATAGATTTAACACATTCTTAAAATTTTAAATTATTAGAACCCACCCAAGAGGTTCTGAAGATGTGCCCTAGAACCCTCAAGGTGCCGATTGGAGGAGTCGGGTTAGTAAGCAGGCAGTTATTTAAATCCTATCAGTTCTTTAAGGCCTGGCTTAGCATCATTTTTCTGCTTAAGAGCATAGTAGATTGAACCCTCCTAACTTAGCTATCATTATTGCTACTATTGCATATTGTTCTCCAACTACTTTTTTTCCTCCTATAGAAGCACTTTATTTATTTATTTATTTGTTTCCTTTTAAAATTGAATTTATTGGGGTGACAATTGGTCAATAAAATTATATAGGTTTCAGGTGTACAATTCTATAATACATCATCTGTATATTGCATTGTGTGTTCACCATCCCAAGTTGAGTCTCCCTGCATCACTATTTATCCACCCTTTACCCTTTTCTCCCTCCTCCACCTCCCTTTCCCTCTGGTAACCACCATACTGTTGTCTGTGTCTATGAATATTTCTTTTTCTTTGCTTAATCCCTTCACCTTTTTCATCCAGTCCCCCAACCCCACTCCAACTACTGTTTATAAAGCTTCCTGAAAGCAGCAATGATGTCTTATATTTTCCTTTATTCTCTGTTGCATATAGAAAACACTCAATATTCATTGATCTCATTGCTTTGATCCTTTAATTCATCCATTTATTAAATTAACAATAGTGTTATTGAGGACCAACTATGTGCTGTTCCCTATGCTGGGTTACAGCTACGAGCAATTTCATGTTCTCATGAAACTTCCATTTTAATTATTGAAATAAGGAAAAAAAAACCAGGGTACCTTTAATTTTTTTTCCAAATTACGGACTCTAAAATGACTAACTTTCCAGGAGTAGCAACAGCTAAACAGCCCTTTCTGCTCATTCTGCTGCTTAATGGTAGGCAAACTAAAAGAAAAAACAAAACAGGTTTAGCAGGTATGAATTCTTTCTGATTGCTCTCCCCTCAGTGACCTGCTTACTTCAACAAACCAAGTAGAGACTTTCAAAATCATGAGGTGGGAAGGGATTCAGTTTCCCTTTCACTCCCTTCCTTCTCCACATTACTTTCCCTCAGATGTATTCTGTTTAACATAATATATACATGTATATACATATATGTATGTGTATGTATATATGTACATGTATGTATGTACACGTGTGTGTATATAATAAGGTTTGTCTCTCTTCCCTCCTTCATAGTGTTTCTAGGGAGACTTTTTAAAGCAGCAGTCACCCTAGTGCCCTTTGCCTTCTGCAATGATTTCTCAAAGTCAGGACTGTGCCAAAGCTATAAACCTTTGCCTTTGTGATTCTCTTTTTGATGTTGGAACTTTCTCACCACCTGCTGTTTTTTTTCTAATCCTAGGCTTGTGAAAGCGTGGGTATTTGGCTACTTCTTAATCATTTTTACTTAGTTCATCAATAGTATTGAAGGGGCTAATTTTATAGCATTGTGACAACAATAACATTGATTCTCAAAGTATGTGTTTTCCTGGTTTTATTTGTTTTGACAAAATAATCTTTGACAGAAATAACAAAATACAGTTGCCTCAAGTGAACTGCCTAAGCTTAATAATGGATATAACATAAAAATGATAAAACTCTGTCCTTAATAAATAATTATAGTGCAAATTAGTACAATGCTGCAGATAATGTTAAAAATCAATTAATAGATAGATACATATGTACAGTACCTTCTGAAAGAGAAAAAAAGTGAAAAAAGTCAGAGGGTCTGCCCTCAGTAAATATAAAATCACACATGCATCCCAGTGCTGGTACCAGGCCAACATACACTAAGCACAATAATAATACTTGTTGAATGAATGAATTCAATTCACTTCTTTTACTCACCACTCCTAGATCCCTCATACTTTACAAGTGAATTATCTATGAAGATAAGGAAACATGTTATGAATATAAAGAATAATATGATTATAACAAATCATGTACCATTAATTTTTTTTTTTTTTTTTTTTTTAGAGAGAGAGGAAGGGAGAGAGAGAGAAACATCAATGTGAGACAGAAACATCGATCAGCTGCCTCCCACATGCCCCCTACTGGGGATCCAGCCTGCAACCCAGGCACATGCTCCGATCGGGAATCGAACCAGGACCTCCCAGTTATGGGAAGTCGCTCAATCCACTGAGCCACAGCAGTGGGGCTCATTATCATTTCGAACCAATATCACTATGGTCAAAACTTGGTGCTTTAAAGCCAGGGCTCATGTAAATAATTGTTCACCTGTTCTTTGTACATCATCTGAGTAATCTGATTACAGACAGATGGGACAAGAAAAGTTTCCCAAAAAAATGAATTTGGAGTGTTTTTCTTGTGGAAATGCACAAACATTGTAGATACTTCCAAGGTTTTTTTCTAGGTGATCCATTCTTGATACCCAAAAAATTGCTCTCAGAGATGCTTAACTGCTCGAAGGTGGGGCTGAGTGTCTTTGAAGGAATATGAATTAATGGGTTTTCATGTAGGGTGGTTGTTCTTATTTGTCCAAGTAGAAAAGGCACGTGGGAAGCAGATGGCTCTCATTCAGTACAGAATAGCTCCAGATGACTGTACTGGTCCCAAGTTAAACTCTGAGGAAGCTCAAATCAAGTTGGCTTTGGACAGACAATCAGTGAAACTTGTGGGTAACTGTGGAGAGTCTTTCCTATGTGTACTCTGACCTGAACTTCATGCTGTGGTATCTCCTTGGCTAGAGAGATTTGTTTACCTCACAGGAGACTTCTGAAATGATTCAAAGTCCTAAAGGACTAAGGGAGTTTAGTCAAACAAGTATAATTCATGTCTCTTTTCCTTACCAGAAATGACTTAGAAAATATCAAAATTGGTTAGGCATCCTCTTTATTCATAAAATGGAACAACAGTAATGCAGTGACCGTAGAGCCTTCAGCTGAGTTAAATAGTTGATTTAATCAAAGCAGTTTCACTAAGAATAGGTCATATTTCTACCCCGTGGAAGGGAGCCCTAGCTGCATCAACAAGAGACCTGATCCATAAGAGCTACTGAGAGGGGGAGAAAGCACCTTAGAATTTCCTTCCCTGACCCTTAACTCCAAGTCTTCATTCATTATGTTATGTCCTAAGCCTCCCAGACACTAAGATCCAAAGTATTTACCCACAGCCTATGTTTCTGTGTAATAATGGTAACTAGCATTGGTTGAGTGCTTACTATGTGCTAGGCTCACACTAATTACTTTACATATATTATCCCACTGTATCCTCCCAACCTGATGAAATAGGTACTGTTATTACCACAGAGAAAGCTCTGATTGGACATATTTCATTTACTGCTGGGCAGGCATATAACACAGATTTTGGCTCTTGGGCACTGAGGTTCAAGAGAGAGAAAGTATTTTGTATTAGTTATGTCTTGCTTTATGCCCACCAAAGCTACCTCAAACTTAGCAGCTTAAAATAACACACGTTTATTAACTCATAGTTTCTGAGGGTCAGGAATGTGGGAGCAGCTTACCTGGATGGTTTGGCTTCCAGGTCTCTCATGAGCTTGCAGTCTAGATGTTGGCCAGGACTGCAGTCATCTGAAGGCTTGACTGGGACTGAAGAATTCCCTTCCAAGATGGCTAACTTTCATTGCTCTTGGCAAGAACCCTCAGGTCCTTGCCTCATCAGTCTTTTCACAAGGCTGCCTCAAGCCATGGCAGCTGGCATCCTCCAGAAAGACTGATCCAAGAGAGAGCAAGGCAAAAGCCAAAATGCCCTTTATAACCTAGCCTCAGAAGTGACATTCCATTACTTTTGCTATATTCTATGTGTCACAAAGACCAACTCTGATAGGAGAAAACAACTTGAGGGTATGAATACCTGGAAGTGTGGATCTGGGGGTTGGTACCACATCTTTTAAAGCTGAAAACCACAAACCAGCTCTTTTTCATATTAAGAAAATAAAGTCTTGGAGTGTCTCTGGTCGGCTGGCAATATCTGGCTTTAACAATTAGGTGTTAGGTAAGTGCTGTGCTGGCTGGAAGTGGTCTCTGCCCACTCAGGTGAAGTGCCCACTCAAGATTAGGGCTGTCAGTTGTCTTTGTTGTGTAAGGAAGTTACCCAGTTGGGGATTATTATATCAGTTGTTATTTTAGCATAAGTCGGATCTGTACCACTGTCAGCCTGGCCATGTCAAAGGTTTGTGATTCCCATTTTATAGGCTTTGGAAATGTAAACATTTGCTCAAGATAATACTACATTATTGGTGGAGGAGGCAAGAATTCCAATGCAGGCTGTTAAACTGCAGGAGCCATCCTCATAACTAGAACTCTATAGGACCCTACCCTCAAAGGGCAGGCCATATTCTCATATTTTCTTCTAGTCACCAGCCCAAACCCGAGGAATAGGAGAAAGGGGAGCTAGGGCAAGAAATGGGGTATAGCCAGACTGTTACTCAAGATTCCCTTGGTAGAGCATCCCAGAATAATAAAAGGTACATGTGCACTTAGATCAAAAGAATACTCAGGCCTGGCCAGTGTGGCTCAGTGGTTGAGCACCGATCCTTGCACCAAGAGGTCGCTGGTTTGATTCCCCGTCAGGGCACATGCCCAGATTGTGGGCCAGATTCCCAGTGGGGGGGCATGCAGGAGGCGGCCAGTTGATGTTCTCTCTCATCGATGTTTCTATCTCTCTCCCACCTCCCTTCCTCTCTCTCTAAAATGAATAAAGAAAAAAATTTTATATATATATAAAAAAAAGAATACTCAGGATTGGAGATGAAATTAGAAGATGGAAGGGATTTCCTGCTTCTGATGGGCTGATTGAGGGTCTTTGTTTCCTAATATGTGTGAAAGTGACAAAAATAAATTCAGTATTGGTAAAAAGTATTGGAAAGATGCTTTTCACTAATGCTGAATAATTAAAAGAATGGAAGGAAAAGATATAGACACCTGTGTTGGCAAGGTGAAAGAAACACAAACTATAGTCATTAACAAGAAATGTTTGCCATTTGTGTCTAACTAATATAATCACATTCAGGAATAAATGCAAGAAAATCATGGGCTCTAATGTGTAGTTAGGAGCTTCTCAGAAATTCTTCCACTGGATATTTCTCTTGGGACTGGATCTGTCCTACCTTTTCCCTCTAAAAATTAATAGAAAGTAGCTATTCCTCTTGAAAAGTGATGTTAGCTCTGGGAGATTCCATAGATGCTGACCCAGAAAGATGCAATCAAAAATGAATTCTGTTAGAGATTATGCCAAATTAAGAAGCTCATTTGTGTCTTTCTCTTCTGCAAAACCATTCTTGATTTTTCCATGGTGGTCCAGGCACTTCCTCTTCCTATTTTTCCCAAATGGGATTTGGATTAAAGATGTGAGAGAATGGTCATTTGAAAACACGAAGCACTAGGGTAGGACAGGCACTGGATCAGGATGGAGGGTTGTACTGCCCTAGGGACTGATGAGGGAATTCTGAGGCTCTCTTCCCAGTCAGACTCTCAGTGACCTGCCCTCTTGAATCTTTTTTATCCTTCCCATAGGTCTAAGAAATTTACCTTGCTTTCTTTTCTTTTCTGAGCTGTTAGTACCTATTCTATTTCTTGGTTCTCATTTTCCTCCAAGAGTGAATGTGGAATGGAATATATCCCGTTCTTCTGTGCATGAAAATAAGTTCACAGGCCCTTTCAGTTTTAAGGGCTTTGTTGGGGGCACCATGGGGAAACAGAAGGGGATAAAAAAATAAAAAGAACACGAGAAAGTTATGAAGTCTCAAAAAACCTTACATGGTATACAACTTTATTTTTATCTGGTACCCAGAAATGCAAATGGCTCCTTTTCTGCTCCTGAAGGTGTACCTCTCATCAGGGCTTCTCCTTTCTTCACCTCTTCCCTCTCTTATCTTGTTCCCTTAACCCCTTCCTTCTTCCCTGAGGGCCTCCCTTTCACGATGTGTAAGTATAGTTTGGGTGTGGACACATAGACATTCAAGTAGTCCCAGACCCAGGGATCATTTACTGTCAGAGTCACTCCAAGACAGTTCTCTTCATCTCTCTCAATGCCTCCCTCATACCACCTCAGAAGTTCTTCACTAGAACTAAAAATGTAAAAATTGCAGTTAAGGAGAAGGCTCATGGGGAGAGGCAAAGATGTGAGCTTTGGGAAGGCACCAATAACATACCATACCTACTTTGCCATTTTGCTGAGGATTGTTGTTGCTGGAATCTGTTCTGGGTGCTCCTGGACAGCATCTCTAAGTGAAGCATTTAATAGGCTGCTCTAGATGGGTGTTCTCTGTAAATATGAATTTGGACACTCCAGATGTTAAAGGTGTGAATCAGAGGAATCCAACCTGGCATAACCAGGAAGCCAGTATTTTGCAGGACAGACCAGTGAATCACCACAACTTAATACTACCACACACAAAGACAAAACTTGGAAGCTTTGGTTTGCTAACTGGGAATAAAAAATACTAGTCCTTTTTTATAGTAGAAGAGAGAGTGCATCTAAAGGCAACTTTTAAAAATGTTTCTAACTGTTGGTGTGCTTAATACATTCAACAAGAAGTTCAACAAAAAATGGAAATTGGAAGCTGAAATATTGATGTTACTTCAAAGGACTCATAAATAGTTAAGTAATTTAGGTGTAGCTTGTCAGTAGTTAAATCTGTTATGAAATGCACTTTATGTGAAAAACCTCTTGAAAGATGTTCATATAGCTTATGTTCTCACTTACATTTGAATAGCATAGTCGTAGTGTTGAGTGCCTCTTGGCATCATCAGTGAGAGCTGAAACTGGTCTCCCTAGTGTCCTGGATTTCAGCCCCTCCTTATGCAGACAGTTATATTTTGCATCTAGCCTTAGGACAGGAAACCAGGGCAGGTTCAGGGACCAAAAGGATTCATGATAATGGATAATCTAAATTGAAAGCATTATATATAAGTAATTATGTGTTTTTAAAATTATAAACCTTTTATGAAATAAAACTTTTATATGATATACTTAAATAAAACTTAATCTTAAATTTTAAAAAGAAAACCCCAAACCTCTACATTGAGAAGGCAGCTGATGACACAGTTGTTTGGAGAAGTTTTTTAAAAACAAAAACAAAAAAATCTCTGTGAAGGATTTTGAGAAACTCCAGATGGACTCAAACATGTTGATGGAGGCAGTGGGCAGCAATATGACAGATGAGGTCTGACTTAAGTATCCATAATTTTCAAAAGGAAGTTTGAAATTCTCAGAAAAGCTAAATTTTCTGAAAGAAAGAAAAAGGCTTAGAATTCATAATTCTCTGTTCATGGGTTTTGAAGAACTATTTACACATATGGAACAACCCTAAGGGTAAAATGGGAGCAATGGATTGCTGCCCTGTCCAAGACAGCTGGACCATCTGTTCTTATTCAGCCATATGGAAGTGGTTATGGTTCCCAGGATATTCCATGTTGTGATTCCTCCCTCCACATTTCCATTCCACTCTTCTCAACCCTGTTGCGTTCTTATAGCAGTATATACTTTCTTCTGTGGCAATTAATATAGTTTGTAATTAGATATTTACTTGTTTGATAATTTAGTTGTCTGACATCATCGTACTTCAAACTTCAAGAATAGGGACTATGTCTGTTTTGTTCAGAATTATATTCCCAGTGCCTCCTTAGTATATGGTATTTAGTAGTAATCTATAAATATTTTTGAACAACTGAATAAATGAGCCTTAGCAGGTTTTTTTTCTCTCTTCTTGGAATTTCTTCCCTCTTCTTATTTGGCTGGTGATCTCATATTTATGTTTTTCAAAACCCAGCTTGTATCACCACTCCCAAATACTACTCCTGTGGAGGAAATTACAGCCTCCTTTCTCTCCACGTCTTCAAGCATCTGGGTTGCTATACTTACAACATTTGCCTGCAATTATTTGTTTACATAGCTATCTTGACAATTAGACTGTGATCTCCTTGAGGTCAGCAACAGGGTCTTATTTATTTATTTTATTCCCAGTAGCCAGGGGCATATAATGGATATTCATAGATGTTTAGGAAGTGAAGTAATAAAGGAATCTTATGTTTTCTAGCCACCTCATCATAGGAGAAGTCCATTTAGGGGAATGGTGAGCTGTAGGTCGACAGTTCAGTGAATGTGCAGGACACCAATAATGCCTCCACATAACATTGGTGTTGCTTCCCTTTCCTTTCAGGACTTGCCACTTTTCTCCCTGCCTCTTGTAGTCCAAACAGCACTTCCCAGGCCACTGTAGGGCAAGTCCATAATGCAAGCTGAGACAGTCAAATAATTTCTCCAGATTTTTTTCCCAGTAGCTGAGTGATCGACAGCAGTTCTTTCCTCTCTGATGGTACTAATGTCAAGGTATGAGCACAAGTCATCCCCCATCATTTGGAGAATGCAGCAATCTCTAGAGAGAGTCCTGAGAAGATAAAGTGCCTAGTTCTAGTAAGATCCAGCCATTCCTGTTCTTTCAGTGGTGTGGTTATATAAACGAGTACATTCCCCTTTGACCTAGTTTAAGTTATAAGACTTACTAACAGAGGCAGAGCTCAGCTTCTCTACCACTGTTGGTCCTCTTTCCCATGCAGTGTTCCCCCCACCCCTCCACCTCTCGTCTAAAAACTTCTTGAACAAATAAAGAATATCTGTGAGATAATCGAAAAAATATATATTGGTCTCTGCCTCCAGTTCCCAGCACAGAGCTCCTAAAACCCTTGTAATTTCCTGAATGATAAGAGCACTAGGAGCATTCTTTGTTCTAATATTTGGTCTTTGACCCCGGTTCCTGACATAGAGTTCCTAAATCTCTTAGAATTTCCTGGGTGATAGCAGTAACTTGGTGGACTCCTAGATAGGAGCTGGTCACCAGAAAGACCAAGCCATGATTAAAGCTTGGAATTTTCAGCCTAACCTCCCATTCTCCACAGAGGGGCTGGAAATGGAGTTAATCATTGATCATGTCTATATGATGAAGCCTCCATAAAACTCTCCAAAGTACAGAGTTCTGAGAGCTTCCAAGTCAGTAAACACATCCACATACCCAGAGGATGAGACATACCCTCTGAACTCCATGGGGACAGAAGCTTCTGCTCTCAGGACCTTCCCAGATGTCGCCCTATGTATCTCTTCATCTGGCTGTTCATCTATATCCTTTATCATATCTTGTAATAGGATGGTAAACATAAGTAAGTGTTACCTTGAGTTCTGTGAGCTTTCTAGCAAATAATAGAATCCAAGGGGGAAAAGATCATGGGAACTTCTAATTTGTAGCCAAGTCAGATGAAAGTTGTAGGTAACCTGGAAACCTACTGCTTATGATTGTCATCTAAAATGGGGTTGGCAGTCTCATTGGACTGGACACTTAACTTGTGGGATATGATGCAATCTCCAGGAAAACAGTGTCATAATTGAGTTAAATTGTAAGACACCCAGCTGGTGTCACAAAATTTCTTGGTGTGGGGAAAAAAATCCACACGCATCTGGCATTAGAAGTGCTTTGAGTGTGATAGTAGTGTGAGAGTAAAGGAGAAACACAGGAGGAAAAACTGGGTTTTTTTTCTTAACACAATATTCATTCGGAAGGCTTCCAATTTTAAGATGACAGAATAAAGATGCCCCCCTTTTCCCCTCAAATATTACCCTAAAACAACAAGAACAAGAGCGAGAAACATAATAGAGTTTATCGTTAGTAAAACTAGGAGACAACTGTGATTCTGAATCAAAGAGGAAGAAGTTCAAACTAAAGTTCCTACATGGGGCCATGTTAATCAGAAGGAGCTGATTCACTCCACTCAACTGCAGAAAGGCTCAGGAATCAGGGGCACCAAGTACCTGGAAGGCAGAGGGGAGGGGAGGGTGTGGAAAGGGAACTCTTTAAGAGTGTGTAAAGAGCCCTGGCCGGTTTGGCTCAGCGGTGGGAGCGTCGGCCCATGGACCAGAGAGACCCGGGTTTGGTTCCCGCTAAGGGCATGTACCTTGGTTGCAGTTTGTCCCCGGCCTCGGTTGGGTTTGTGTGGGTGGCAACCACTCGATGTGTCTCTCTCACGGATGTGTCTCTCTCACATCGATGTTTCTCTCTCTCTCTTCTTCCCTCTCTCCCTCCCGCTCTCTGAAGATAAATGCAAAAAAAATGTCCTCAGGTGAGGATTAAAAAAAAAGAAAAGAGTGTGTAAAGAACAGATAGACCTCTAGGGTCCCACTTAGTCTATTAGGGGGCTACCTTTTCCCCATCCTCAAAGATGAGAGTGGGATCTCTGGAGAAGCTGAACTAGAAAGTCTCAGGAAATCAGGTACAGAGGACAGCTGGCAGTGAGGCACTAGGGTCTAAAAAGAGGGAAGTGAGGACTTCAGTGCCAGATTCTAATGGCACTACCTCCCTGCCCAACCCCCACAGGAGAAAATGAACACCATCAGAAACTGAAATCTAAGGATACCAAATGAAAAAATTAGCTTCTGGGTTTGTGATTCATCTATTGCTGGTTTTTGTTATAAGCCTTTGCTCATATTACAGTTCACCAGAAGATAGGTCCATCTTCAGAGGTCCAAGCAGCTAAGTATCTCATTTTAAGTTATAAATGAATAGACAAAGATCACTGGAGATTTGAGGAAAATCTTTGATGTGGAAGTTAGAAACCAGAACAATAACAATGACAAAAACTCAGAGGAGAAAAGAAATCTTTCATAGACAAAGAAAAAAAAATCATTCTAAAGGATTGGGAAAAAAAGAATAACACTGGACTTCTTAGCAACAACACTGACAACTAGAAGCTAATGGAATAATGCCATTAAAAGTCTGAGTAAAAGTTATTTTCAACCTAGAATTCTACACCATCCACCCAAATAAACCATTGATTATGCGTGGCGATAGGATATACATTTTCATACATGCAAAAATCTCAAAAAGATGTTTCTTTCACATATCCTTTTTCAAGAAATTACCAAATGATATGTTTTACCAAATGAGAAAATAAACCAAGAAAGAACACAGTTTATCCAGGGAATGAGGGATCTAACATAGGAGTGAGGCAAAGGGCATCTCCAAGATGATGGCAAAGGAAATCCCAAAAGACCTCAGATAGACTAGGTGATGTAGCAGGCCTAGAAGTGACTCGTATAAATTAAGTGGGATGAAGGACTTCAGGAAGGATGTTGCTGGGGGAACAAAACAGAACTACTAGATTATCTAACAGGTTTGGTCATGTGAAAATTTTTAGTGGAAAGTATTTTATAGAACTGTTGGTGGGTATGAGAACACTTACATTTAGTTCAATGAAATATAAGCAAATGAAAAAACAGAGGCGGTTAATGATTTCAAGAGAAACCAAACGATATACAATCACCATACACCTCTTGACTCATCAGCAAACAGTACTTATAGTCATATTAAATAACACTGAATATGGGTTTAACCAAAAAATATGATACAACTATGTTGGGAGGATGGAGGAATAGGCAGAGGAAGAGGAAGAGAGCTAATTGCCTCACCTACAATGAAAGGAAATCAATAGATAGTATCTAACTTGATGAATAGAGAGAATCACAAACCCAGAAGCTTGGAGGCAAATAGAAACAATTATAAAGGTTGGAAATGATGGTCTCTGGATAATAGGATGGTGGGAGTGGGACAGAGCTGTGTGAAAATATTGCTGGTTTTTGTTATAAGCCTTTTGGCATTACTTGACCTTTTAAATTATGTATACATATTGCTTTGATAAGTAAAAGTTACTTTAAGAAATATCATATTGAAAGGGTACCAAATTATTAGCCAGGTTAGTTGCCCACATGTGTCATTTCAACTCTGTGCTTATGCTTGGAGAATTGAAGATGTGGTCAGAGAGAGGATAAGAGGACAGGTTATGAAGAGTGTTGTATGCCAAGCCAAAGAGCTCAGATTTTATTGTAGAGGGAATCCCTAGGGATCTTAATGGAATAAAAGGATCAGACATGCTCTCTGAACATTAGTTCCCTAGGCTGAGTTGGCCGAGGAGGGACCATTCTGCCACTTTTTTCTCCCTCAACATTTTATTATAAAAAATTTCAAATGTGGAGAAAAATAATGGCGACAGAATGAATGGAAGCTACACTGACCGTCTCCCAGGACAAAACTGGAATTACAACTAAAATAAAGAAAAGTCATCCAGAATAACCAATTGAAGACCAGCTAGAGAGAACCCTTATAACCAGGGACTTAAAGAGCAGCCCAAATTGAGTCTGGTAGGAGGTATGGAGGTGTGAGAGGGCTGGCTGGGCTCCCACAGGCAGCAGCTGAGGGCTACCTTAACTATGAGAGGTTTCCCCCTGAGAAGTCTGGGGTTTAAACCCCCAGCCAGGCTCCCCAGCACTGAGTGGCAGAACAGAGAAAGGTGCCCACATAACACCTGGCTGTGGAAAACACCAGAGTAGAGGTCCTGTCCAGCAGGGAGAGGCTCTGGGAACATGGGCACCCGCTTGAAGGGCCAGTGCACTAAATCTCAGCTACAGCCACTTACTTTGGGCTCTGGCAGAGGGAGGACTGACTGGACTGGAGTTGCATGAGGAGAGTCAGGGGTTCATGATGCTGGGGAGAGAGCTGGGAAAGAGGCTATTGGGAGCCCTATGCTGAGTCATTCCCCCACACTACAGAAACCATTTTTCTTGGGCAGACTTTTCCCATCAAAGCAGCTTTAGCCCAGGGCGGAAGCAACTGCCCCACCTGTTGGAATTTCACCCTGCCCACTGGGAGGAGTTTGTACTTAGCACAGGTCTGCAACCTAAGGCTCATTAACTGTCAGAGACTACCAACCAGCCTGCAGGCAGAGATGGGTCTCTGGGTGCTTTGAGCCTTGGGCCTGGCTCATAGTTGTTGGGTTTTGTGGTTCTGGAGTCTGAGCTGTAAATGTGGCTTCCTGGGCCCCTGTGCTGAGCCATTAACCCACGCTGCAGAAATCATCTTTCTTGGGCAGAGTTTTCCTCTCAAAGTAGCTTTTGCCCAGTTGCCCCACCCCTGGAAATCCTCTCACCCTGCCTAACAATGAGAACTTACATCCAGGAGAGGACTACAATCTGAGGCTCATTAAGTGACTAAGACTAACAGTCAGCCTGCAGGCAGAGGCAGATCGTGGGGATATTTGAGTCATTGTCTTGCCTGTGACACTACCTGGGAAAGTAAGACCAGACATTGGTGTTCAACTTGGTCCCTTCCATACACATCCAGACCCGAAGAGGGAGCCATAATCTGTGGAACATTGATGTCCACAGGGAGATTTTGGCAGGCTCCAAACACTGATGAGACAGCCAAAATGGTGAAACAAAGAAACAAGTCCCAAATGAAAGAACAAGAGAATTCTCCAGAAGAAGGGCTAAATGAAATGGAGATAAGCAAGTTATCAGATATAGAGTTCAGAGTAATGATTATAAGGATGCTCAACAGCATAAGATATAGAAACAGTGAAAAATGACCAATCAGAAATCAAGAATGACATAGCAGAAATAAAGAACACATTGGAAGGTATAACCAGCAGAAGCTGAGGATCAAATCAGCAAATTAGAAGACAGAGTAGAAAAAAATCAATCAGAGAACCAAAAAGAAAAAACAATTAAAAAACAGGAAGACAGTTTAAGAGAGCTGTGGAACAATATGAAATACAACAACATCTGCATCATTGGAGTACCAGAAAAAGAAAGTGAGCAAGGGCTAGAGAATTTGTTTGAAGAAATAGTGGCAGAAAACTTCCCTAACTTGGTGAAGAAAAAAGGCATACAAGTTCAGGAAGCACAGAGAGTCTCAAGCAAGAAGAACCCAAAGAGGCCTACATCAAGACACATAATAATTAAAATGCCAAAACTTAAAGACAGACATTCTTAAAGGCATCTAGAGACAGGCAACAGGTTACCTACAAAGGAGCTCCCATAAGACTGTCAGCTGATTTCTCGACAGAAACACTACAGGCTAAATGGGAATGGCATGAAGTATTCAAGGTAATGAAAAGAAAAACGAGGATCTGATTCTAAGACTATCCAGCAAAGCTATCATTCAAAATAGAAGGTGAAATAAAGAGCTTCCCAGACCAAAAGTCTCTGATTAGATCCTCTGCTTCATTTAAATGTGTTGTTGATTCCCTCTAGTGTATTCCTCATTTCAGCTACTGTAGTCTTCATTTCTGAATGGTTCTTTCTTATGGTTTCTGTGTTCTGTTTTTTATTTTATTTTTTATTAATCCTCACCCGAGTATATTTTTACATTTATCATCAGATAGAGTGGAAGGGAGGGAGGGAGGGAGAGAGGGAGAGTGAGAAACATCGATGTGAGAGACACATTGACTGGTTGTCCCCCACATGACCCCAACCAGGTCTGGGGATGAACCACAACCAAGGTACATGCTCTTGACCGGAATTAAACCCGTGACTCTTTGGTCTGCGGGCTGACGCTCTAACCTCTAAGCCAAACCGGCCACAGCTCTGTGTTCTTTCTTATGCTTACTATCTCTTTGTTTAAGTTCTCACTGAGTTGATTCAGTGAGCAGCCTTATAACAATTGTTTGAACTCTGTATCTGGTAGATTCTTGCTTCCATTTCATTTAATTCTTTTTCTGGGAATATCTCCTGTTCTTTTATTTTGGGGCATGTTTCTTTATCTCCTCATTTTAGCTGACTCTCTGTATTTGTTTCTGTGTAGTAAGTAGATCTGTTATGTTTCCCAGTCTTGGTATGGTGGCCTTGGTATGGTGTCCTATGGGGCTCAGTGGTGCAGTTTCCCTGATCACCTGAGCTAGGTGCTCCCGGAATGTCCCTTCTGTGGATTACGTGAACCCTCATGTTGTAGTTGAGTCTTTATTACTGTTGACCCATACATGGATGGGGTTGACCCTCAGGCTGAGTGACTATGAAGATTGACCCAATCACAGTGTATTAGCTTCTGTGTGGAGGCTGACCCCTCAAAGTGAAATTCACCCCAGCAGGGTCTGGTGCCTGCTGAGATCCTCCTTTGGTTGTGCCTTTGGAGCTGATTGAGTTGGGTTATGCTCTGATGTGGCCTGAAGCCAACACCTGGTGTGTTGGTTTTGGGGCCTTTTGGGAGGGACTCCGCTGCAGATCAATGTCAGCTGCTGCCTGTGTCTGGCCCTGGCCTAACTATTTGGAGCTACCAAACCATCCAGTTTGTGGCTGCCTCTGCTGGGCCTGGGTGCACGAGGGAGGGGCCGAGCTGCAAACCAACCTGGCTTCCATTAGCAGCAAGCCTGGGGTTAGGTCTGCAAAAGGCCCAGGGCACCCCAAGATCCATCTTTGCCTGCCAGCTCCTTGTTAGGCTCAGTCACTGAAAGAGTCTCTGGCAGCACTCAAGTTGTGTGAGGTTAGTTCTCAGTGAGTCACCAGGTAGGGTCGAGCGGTGTTCCCAGGTTGACACAGGTTCAACCTTGGCACCAATGCTGGATTGTTCAGCAAAAGTCTCAGTGTACACCAAGGCCAGCTGCCACCTGTCTGAGGTCTGCAGACCTTTGTGGTGGGGTAGGATCTCAGGGAGTCATCAGGGTGCGGCCAGCAGAGTTCATCCAGCTAAAATAGACCAAGATTTGGTCATGTGGTGGGAGGGCTCTACAGGAACAGTAGCTCCAGCCAAGCGTGTAAGGGAATAATGGCCCTTGCCCCAGAGCCACACAACTCAGTCCCTTCTTGTCCATCCTTGCCACCCCCAAATTTGCTTGGACTTCCTCAAGAGCCCCCACAAGGGTCCAGGGGGACCTTTGCAGCTGAGATATCCTTCCAGATTCTCAACCACCACATGTGGATGCGGGGCCAGCCCTTTTTGCATCTCTACCCTTCCTACCAGTCTTGGGGTATCTTCTTCTGTAAATCCTTGCTTATATGGCTTCTGTCCAACTAGTCTTCAGTTGGTTATTTAGATTGATTGTTCTTTAATTTAATTCTGGTTTGGTCCTGGGAAGAGGTGAGTGATGCCTTTTAATTCTTTTTTAAGACTGAATATTTCTTTGAATGTATATATCATATTTGTTTATCTATTCATCTGTCAGTGGACAATTGGATTGTTTTCACATTTTAGCTATTGTGAATAGTGTTGCTATGAACATCGGTGTATGAATATGTGGTCAAGTTCTTGCTTTCACTTCTTTTGGATATATAACCCGAAGTGAAATTGCTGAATCTTATGGAAATTCTATTTTAAAATTTTTGGGGAACTGCCATACTGTGAATAGCGGCTGTACCACTTTACATTCCCCACAGCAGTGCACAAGGGTTATAATTTCTGTGTATCTTCACTAACACATTTTTTTTTGTTTAGTTTGATAGTAGCCATCCTAATGGGTGTGAGGTGCTGCAGACTTTCTTTTAAAATCTGAGTACATTTTCAAATATATTTAAGCCCCCAATTGTGGGTCTTTATTCTGAAAGGCAGCCAGTAGTACTGAGGTGAGCTTCTGGAATTTGTTTTCCAGTGCATAGACACTTCTTCATCTCACTCCATCTGGTTGCTCCTAGCAGAGCTCCCCAACTTCTGTTGCATAGCTTCAGTGGTGTAAATTCTCATGATTTCTAACCCCCAGCTGCTTGGCAGCATTAAATATACACTGCAAACCTTCCTTTCCTCTCTTCTCCTGGACTTGCAGTGCATTCTCTTTGCTAGCCAGAGGGTAGACTATCCAGAGTCCTTATATGTCCAGCTCCTCCCTTACATTCCATAGTTCACAAAAGGCAACTGAGGGGAACTATACAAGGTTTAGTTGTAGGAGATAGTACAAAGGTGTAATGAGCAATCTGAGTGAGTTGTAAAATAAGAGGGTGAGGGCAGTTTTAAAGATTCCTTGTAGTGCTTGCAACAAAGCTGAGTGAAGGAACACTTGGCAGGCCCCTTGCCCCAGCCACATATCCCATCACCCCATCAGCTCATCACCACTGAGTCCAGTTCTGTTTGTAGGGAGCTTCGGTGTGGTTCATTTACCCCATACTGCTAATAATTCTAAAAATATTTCCAAAACTTATATGCAAGCTAATGGAAGAGAAGCTATGATTTAAACATTTTAATTTCACAATTAACTGTTACTCTGGGCAAGTCAGTAAACCTCACTATAATTGTGTTCTCAGCTATGAAATGAAACAATTGGATAAGAATTCTCCAAGGGTCCTGCCAGCTCAAAATAATTTAAATTCCAAAATTAACTTTGGATGATCCAAAAAAACATTTCCTTTTAGTTTTAGCATATCTCTCTCTCTCTCTCACACACACACACACACACACACACACACACACACACACATATCTTGGGCATAATCACCGCATGAGGTCTTGTGTAGTCTATATTTAAATACATTAGTATTTTCTAAATATACCTCAGGCAGAATAGATCACTTGGGGTTTTTATGCTGGTTGAATTTCAAGGAAACAATAATCCACCAAGTAGATAATTCACATATGGTCAAGAATTGGAAGGCTCTAACCAGTCTTTAACAAGCCTGAGAGTCAAAGCAATTCTCATTCTGCCTTCATTGGTGACCTCATTAACATTGAGTACATCTCTGAAAACTCAGAATCAGAGGTTTGTTGCTGTTTGTTCCCTGCCAGAAAGTTGTATATTTGTGTGTCTGCATTTGCAGAGAGCTGTGACTTCTCAGTCATTTTCCCTCTTATCCACCACCACCTCCAAATGCTTCTTTTCTAAAAGCACTCACAAAAATGTCACTGGATTAAATGTCATTATAAAATGCTGCATCAGAAACAAACATATTATATCAAGGGTGTGCTTGGTGGTACTCAAAGTCTATAATTGCTCTTGTATCATTTCCTTTTATTCACTCACTGTCAAATTTACATTGCAAATAATGTAAAAAGAGACAAATTTCAGAACTGTCATCATTTCCCACAGTGTCACCATGATTAAAAGGTAATGAGCCTGTTATTGCTATGGACCATGAGATGTTTTAATGGTTTTCCCAGCCTGCTGAGAATCATTCCAGTACACTGAGTCAAGAAGAGTGAAATCTGAATCACCTAGTTATTTCTGACATACCTTTTAATTGTCATCACCAGGCATTCCTTAGAGAGTAGAGTAATATTCATTTATTGAAAATAATTCTTAATTCTTTTTATTCATTCATTCTATATTCTGGATAAACTTTAAAAATGAAGTTAAACATGCTGCCCCTGATCTGCTATGTATGTTTTGACATGCCAATAGCTGTTAGCACATGCAAAAGAAAATATCATAGGCAATTCTCAGTTTTTAAACCCTGTAACACTTACTTTGGTAGCACACAGTGTACAGGATGGATAAAGTAAATTACTTTAATAATTCTAAAACAAGGTTTGCAGTTTCTTTATGTTAAAATTCCATATTATCAACTCTATCAGTTAAAGTTGCAGGAAACAAACCAATACCTATTTTAAGCATAAGCACATTTAATACAGGGAACTTGGTGCTTACAGAATTGTTAGGGAGGCTTATAGGAGTGGGATAAACTGGGTCCTTTCTAATAACCTCCAGAATATCACCACTGAACTTTCCTGCCAGAGAAGTGCTTCAGTCAGGAAAGTGGGGAGTCAGGATCCTGCTCTGGAAATGTTAAGTTCAAGAACACACCACTAAGACTCTGATCCAGGTTTCAGGAAGTTGCCATTTTAACTACCTTTTGATATCCGTGAAGCTAATCTCTGGACACGAGGAAACTGTTGCAGAAAACTCTGATAATTCCATGACCATGACTATTAGCAGAAACAGCTAAGAACATGAGAAGGTGGTGCCTGCTCCTTCTGCTTTTCAAATCTTGCATAATGCACTGAATTGGTGCAATCTATTTCACACCCAGAACCAGCTACAAGGGAGTATGAGAAGTGTGAGATATTTTTTTTGACAAAAACAGTCATTATTATTGTCATTGAATCACAAAGGCAAAGCACAGACTACAATAACAACATATAACAGGGTGATCTGTTGCAGGGGTCAGAGATATTTTTCTCTCTGTATTTTTATAATAAATTATACACTCTATTCTACATCTTGCCTTTTTTTAAAAATAGAATATCTTCGATATTATTCTATATCAACACATAACGGGCTTTTACATTCTTTTGTTTTTTTAATTTTCTTTTTTAAAATATTTTTTCTTTATTGATTTTAGAGAGAGTGGAAGGGAGAGGGAGAGAGAGGTAGAAACATGGATGAGAGAGAACATCGATTGGCCACCTCCTGCACACTCCCCACTGGGGATTTGGCCCACAACCTAGGTGTGTGCCCTGACCGGGAATCGAACCAGTAACCTCTTGGTGCATGGGTCGACGCTCAACCAGTGAGCCACACAAGCCAGGCCTACATTCTTCTTTTGTTAATGACTGCAAAGCATTCTACAGTGTAGATGTACATAATTTATCTTACCATTTCCTTCTCAGTGTTCAATTAGGCAGTATTCAGTCCTTTGCTATCACAAACAATGCTGCAGTGAATGGCCTTGTATTTACATAACTTCACAGGTGTACAAGTATATTCATAGGATAAATTCCTAAGAGTAAAATCACTCAGTTAATGGGTATGTTGTTTGTAATTTTTAAAAGAAAATATTTTATTCATTAGTTCATTTTTTAAATAGCTAATGTACAGAGTAAAAAGATAAAAAGGAACAAAAAGGTAGTGGAAAGCAGGTTTTCTTCATCCAGAGATATTCTATGTATATACAAGGACATAGACACACACATATATGCATACAACCACACACAACATATGAGCTTATAAATTAATATGTAGAAGATTTCTCTTCTTTGGGCAGACTTTTATTTTATTTTATTTTATTTGCATTATAGTCAATGAAGGTGAGGAAAGTTTTGCTAAGACATAAAGAGACCTCAGCCTTCAGTGTATCATTATGTTAGAAACATCCTTTGTTGTCTCATCAGTTCATCTTTATTATTCATGCATGGCTTTCACTGTGCCTACGTAGTTACTCTGGAGGCAAGGGCCGCTATGGATATGAGCTGTCCACAGTCCTTGCCTCGGATTTTCTACAGAGATCTTCTATGCTTTGTGTAGAGCAGTCATTGCAGGGTCCATCTTCTCATCTGACAGATTCCCTTTGCCTCTCCTGCACTGAATCTACTGTTTCATGTGGCCCATATATATTCCTTCTTGCTTTACTCCCTTCATTTGATGGAGCATATTGTTTCTAGCAGTTTTTTGTAAAGGATACATTTTTTGAGATCTTGGATATCTGAAAGTGTTTTTATTCTACTTTCCCACTTGATTGATAAAGTGACAATATAGAATTCTAGATTAGGAATATTTTTTCTTCAGTTTTGCTCCATTGACTTCTAGTTTTAAGTGCTACTGTTGAGAAATCTGAACCTCTTCTGAGTCCTGCTATGTGACCAATTTTTTTAGCAGAATTTCTTCTCTGTTTCCAGTGAAATTTCATAATGCTATGTCTCTGTGGTGTGAGTCTATTTTTCATCCATTCTCTTGGGGATCCAATAGACCCTTTCAATCTAGAAACCCTGGGTATTCTCTTAAATTATTCATTGCTGCTTTCTTCCCCTTGTTATTTAGATGTTGGATCTCCTGACTTGGCTCCACTTTTCTTATCATTTCTCTCCTATATTCCTTCTTTAGTCTTTTTGCTCTATTTTCTGGGAAATTTTTCCAACTTTATCTTCCAAAATTTCCGTTAAGTTTTTCATTGCTGTTTTCAATTTCTAAGAGCTCTTTTTTTGTTCTTTGATTTTTTTTCATTGCATTTAGTGTGCAGACTCTTCTAATCTTCCTAAGGCTATTAATATAATTTTTTAAAGTATGTTTTATTTTTCCTAAAAGTGTTCTTCCCTCTAAATTGCTTTTTTTTCTATTTGCTTGCTTTGGTCTATCTTCCATGGTAGGGTCTTTCCTCAGATGTCTTGTAATCATTAGTTGTGTGTTCATGATTTAAAGTAAGGGACTAATTTTCTGGGGTGTTGGAAATATTCCATGTTGTGTTAGGGGTATGAGTTACACAGATGTGTGCTTTTACCAAAACTGCTCAGGTACATTTAAGATCTCTTAATTTCAATACCAAATATAAATTATACCTCCAAAAATATTTTTAAAAACTAGCCCTGGCCAGTTTGGCTCAGCGGTTAGAGCATCGGCCCATGGACCAAAGAGTCATGGGTTCAATGTACCTTGGTTGCAGTTCGTCCTCGGCTCTGGTTGGGTCGTGTGGGAGGCAACCAGTTAATGTGTCTCTCTCACATTGATGTTTCTCTCTCTCTCTCTCTCTCTCTCCCTCCCTCTCCTTCCCTCCCACCCTATCTGATGATAAACAGAAACATATCCTCGGGTGAGGATTAAAATATATATATATATATATATATATATATATATATATATATATATATATATATTATTTTTTTTTTTTTAATTAGAAACAAGTGAAGAATGAAAACACTGGTAGTTCTGAGCAAGTGGGTAGGATTTACTAAGCTAGAGGTTTACCTTTGGGACATCTGGTAGACCATTTGTTGATAAAGGACCCAGGCCTGGCATTCCCCAGTCCTGACATCTTCTTTTACCTCCATAGGGAATAATCCCCCAAGCTCTGCT
This sequence comes from Tadarida brasiliensis, assembly GCA_030848825.1. Lineage (NCBI taxonomy): Eukaryota > Metazoa > Chordata > Mammalia > Chiroptera > Molossidae > Tadarida > Tadarida brasiliensis. Next base: position 46,735,907 of record CM061270.1, read on the forward strand.
AGTATAAAGGAGAGCAGTTACCCAGCAGTGTGGATTGAGGAAGAAATTCTAAGGATCTAATTATTTCTCAAACATCTTTCACTTGACCCTCCTTAATTCAACATGATGCCCCTTCACCCTAGCTTCAGTATTATCTAGTACAACGAGTTCTTGAACTTTTTGAGAATTCTGCACTGTAAATTGGTTTGTTTCTTTGCTTCCTCACTGCCACTATGCAGTTTCCAAAATATTATTGTTCTTGCTTCTTGTTTTCCCAGACCCAGAGGGTTTATGTCTTTTAAAAAAAATCTCTTTATTGTACTTTTCTAGGGTTTCAAGAGGAAGCAAAATTAGATGTGTTTATTCAAGCAACTATCTTAATGCAAGAGTCAGGAAATCAGAAATATCCTTTTTAACTCTGCAGCTTCTACAGTACAGAAAGGTCCTCTCTAAGGAGTTTGGAATACATGCTAAAAGTGACTCACCAAAGCTATCATAGTCCACCCCTTTGACTATTCAACATCCATATATAACCTTCTAACCATACTTTAATTTCTAAACAATAGCAATCTGAACATGCTTTCAGCTAACAAAATGCAATCATCCGTTGTGCAAATGAAAACATTTTTAGTATCTCTGAAGGGGAAATTAAAAAGTCTTTTTCCTTGGACCTCTCTCTGGGTAATGTTCATTTTTCTAGTTCAGGAACAATCTCTCATGGATATCCAGTAACCTAAAAACAAAATTATAAAATTAACCACCACCAACATACCTTATATGAAATATTAAGGAAGAGGGGGCACTAGTTGTCTATAATTATGTGTTATGTTAGGAAGAAAATATGGGTGGCTGCTGTAGTTCTTGTTTCTGCAACTGATCACAAAGCCACAGTTGGTATTTATAATTTCCTTCCTTTGTACCAGCAATTCAGCTATTTGGGATTCATTTTGTCTGTTAACTCAGTTAGTGGCAGGACTAGACATTTTAGGCTGCCAACAAGAAAATTTTAAATGAGTTCTCCCTTATTTTTGTTATTTTCAGAATGCAAATTTCCAGCCTTCTGGCATTGAGGGGAGTGTTTTGATATTATTGATTCCTATGAAAAGAGGAAAGCAAACAGGAGTCATGTGCTTGTGTTGTACTTTTCTGTGTAGATGAGAATCTCAGGTGAAAATTATAGCTTGTCAGCTGAGTGCTTTTAGAAAGTTAAGCAATAATAGATTCATTTACCAATGGAAGAAAGATGATTATGCCTTGAATTGAAGGCTAGCAAGTAGTAAGGTTGCCCTTGTTCTTCATCCAAATTGTGAAGCTTGACATTGTGTTTAGGAAAACCACCAGCCTCACTCCAGAGTTGGTCATCAGGGGTAATTGCAAGCAGAATTAAGGAAGTCCTAAAGAAAGCAGTTTGGGAAGGGTAATAAAATTTGTTTTGGTGCCCTTCTTCCTCTCTCATCAGCCTCAGCTTTTCCTTCTCTTCCTGACCAACCTCTGCTAAAATATTAACTGTTTATAATATGTCATCTGATAAAAGATTGGAATAACCTCTTAAAGAGATATTTACATTTTAATAGAGTATTAATCAAAATTCAAAAAGATTTTGAATAAAGAGTAGAACTTTACCTAAAGAATAACAGATGATGGAATTCATCTGCCCCATCCCCACCTTATTTTTTTTATTAAATTTATTGGGGTGACATTGGTTAATAGGGTCAGAGGTTTCAGGTGTGGATTTCTGTTATAAGATCTGTATATTGCACCATGTGCCTACCACCCAAAGTGAAATCATCTTCCATCACCATATATTAGGCACATTTCACCCCGTGCTACCCACCTTATTTTGAGAAGTTTCCACTAGCCTATAAAACCATTCCACTAAATTGATTTGTAATATCAATTATAATTAGTGATGGGAACAGGGTTATATTCACATCTTGTTACATATGGCCCACATTCAGACCCTATTGTCACTGAGCTCAAAGGTGGCTTTAATAATTGATAGTTCTATTATTATCAATCCCAGAGTATGTGAGTAATAGTTAACTTGGATATTCAGGACATAGAGCTATAGTCTGTACACAGACTATCTCAGACTATCCAACCATCTTCCAAATTCAATAGCTGGTCACTAGGAGAAGTGGCTTAGGACCCAATGGTAATGTTCCCAGGTCTCTTTTATCTGGCAATTTAAAAACACTTCTTGGTGCTGTTTCACATTGGAAAATTCTTCAGCAAGGTTGAATTGAGAAATGAGTGCATTTTAGTTACGATGTGGCCTACATTAACATTGGGGATTTTCCAGGGCAGAAACAGGCAAATATTGAGTAATGCTCTAGATACCAGGGCCCAAAGAAAGATGTGATAAACTATAAAAGGACTACTTTAGGTTTGCTTTATGGGAAGGAGATGGAGGAAATCTTTAGTGCTCCTTGGGAGAACTTAAAATACATACCAACCTCTGCCTTGGGCAAGTCAAAGGATACTTCCAGCCCTTAGATTCAGATCTACTAATATGGATTTTGTGATCTTTTGACTTTGCCTTTGTGCCATTTCTAAGAATAAGATTTATTAAACAATTGACTAAAAGGGGAAGTTTTCAGAGGAAAATAATGAAACTATTTTAGAGAATGAACTCTTTTCACAGAAGCAATTGATATGCTAATTGAAATCAAAGTTTACTTGTTCATTTTAACAAGCCTAGAAGGCTCTTCCCTTGAAATGTTTTATTAGCTTTAAATGTAGTTACTCTTAAGTACTCACAATTAATTATGTTACACCTCTATGGCTGAGTTTATAATTCATACCTGCTTCTGTCCCCCAATAAATAGTTCAAAAAGCCAGATTTTACTAAGTAAGAGCTCTGATTTCAAACCATGTGCAGCAGAGCCCAGCCTGAAGAAAAACTTCATCGTTGCTCAGGAAGAAAAGGGCTGGTGGCAGCAGTAAAAAACTTTCAGTAGGAAGGAAACAAATGACTTAGGTAAAGTATTTGGATAGTCTGTCAAATAACAAACCAGAGGAAATTATGGGGTGGGTCAGGAAAAAGGTTAACTGAAAAGACCTTCAAAGTAGATGTAAACAACCTGATAGGAATGAGTGTATTTGTGGGTTTGGGTTGCCATATGCTGAATGTTTGGTGAATGTGAGAAAATGGACAGTTTAAGAATTTAAAAAGCCAGTGAACTCCATGCTTTTGAAAGCTTCTGGTCATTTTGTAATCTTTAAACCTTGCCAATCAGGTTGACCCCAGAGAAACTGAATATAGACATACATCAGAGATATTTCAGGTTTGATGCCAGACCACCTCAATAAAGCGAGTCATAATATTTTTGATGGTGGAGGATCTTGCCTTTACTTGTGAAAAAAATAAAAATAAATATAACTTCTGTGAAGTGCAATAACCTGTACAGACATCTAGAGGAGGTTTACTCTGAAGCTTGCCTTTAGAATGGAGACACACAAACATTAGCCTAGCTGCATAATGGAATGTGAACCCTGTTTTACTGTATAGAGATTATGCCAATAAATACTCTCTGTTATCTTGGTCTAAAAGAGTTTTATACTGCAATTTATTTAAAAGTACTTGCTTTAGTTCAACTTAAAACTGTACATGTTAGCACCTTTAATTAGAGGTTTTATTAAAAGAGATGAAGTAAAAACAAAACAACAAAAACCATTGTAATTGCTAGATCTATCCAGGTGGATGCTTTGCTCAGAGTACATGTACATATAGGTGTTCAGCACCAAGCCCTGTGCCAAGGAGGTAGGGCAGAGTTAGACTGAGAGAAACCAGGTCACTTGCTTATTTAAATATTTACTCAAGAAATAAGTTTAATAAATAAATCAAGGAAAGGAGAGGAAGAAAGGAATTTCTTTTGTTTTTGTTCATTTTGCAGGTCCAGGAGTCTTTACTCATTTCTGTTACGGAAACAACTAGTATTGATGATACTGGAAATTAATTTAAATATCTAAAATGTGTGATTTTCCATTTGGGATGTTTTATTTTGGTCCTGAAATTGTATTTATATCAGCTGCTTATTTGGTTGTTCACAAATGTATCTTGCCTGCTAGACTGGAAACTCCTTGCAGGTAAACTTCCATCCTCTCAACCATCAAGATACGTGTATGAAAAGGGTCCACATATTAAACCTCTCAAGTTCAGTGGGGATGCAGAGGACACCTCACCAATAACACTTTGATGCTGCCCAGTCCTGGAGGCATGGTTCTGGTATTAGAAATTGCTGAAAGGTAGCCTGTATCCTGCATAGCAAAACTAAGCCAGGATCTGAAATTGTCACTTAGACATTATCCTAGTCACACTAAAACCCTTGAAACATTTTCAAGGAATTATAAGAAAAATGCAAAGTAACCACGTCTTCAGGGGAGCATGCAAAGGTGCAGATGAATAAAAGCCTTCTTTGTTTACTGCCTCACAACCACCATTTATGACATCCACTAACAGATGCCACAAACCTGGAAATGGGCACCCTTGTGCACTGTGTTTTGGAAAGCACTCTATTAACACCGCCCTCTCTAGAACATAGAGGAAATGAATGCATTTCAAAAACAGCCCATGAATAAATACAATCAGGTACTCTTTCAACTGCTTGAATCATGTTCAGTTTGGAAATGGAGACAACAGATGCCAATAGGGGACATTACACCCAGTGTTCTGATGCTGCGATAATCAGATCAGGCACAAATCGGAAGGGTTTGAATGGCTTTCAGGACCTCCAGCTGATGATTCTAGAGGAAGCCAGGGCCATCTGGAAGCCCAAAGAAGATTCTGTCAGGTAAACAGAAGGTGTAGAATTCATTATAGCAGTAACTAGAGTTCAGACCACCTGACTTGAAGGAGCCATGCTGAATGGTACTTTATGTCTCTACCAATGCTGGATGAACCTGGCTATGTGACTGTTTCATTAGGAATGACAATAATTTGATTTTCTCCCTCCATAGCTAGAGTGATTGTTTAGACTGCAATATTTGGAGAACTGATGAAGTCAGTAAGCCCTTTCAATATTTTCTTTTTAATTTCTCTTTACTGTGAAACTCTTTGCTCCTCATTACCACTACATAATTATCTCAGGAAGATCCTTATAATTGCTCCAAGTTTGGGTCAGCTTTGCTGTTCCTCTGACTCAAAATGAGTCATCTATAGGAGCACTTTTCTCATGTAACCATCCATGCCCACCCCCAAAGGAAACTACGGAAACCATTGCCTATTGCAGTGGTTTTCAAAGTGTGGTCTCTGGACCAGCAGCAGCATCACCTGAAAACTTTTTAGAAATGCAAATTATTTGTTCTCACTTAAGACACATTGACTTAGAAACTGAAGAAGAGCCCCAACAATCTGTGCTTTAACAAGCACTGCAGGTGATTCTGACTCATGGTAACAGTTGAAAACTACTGACCTTTCGGATCAAGTGTAATCTCTCCTATCCTTGAGGGTTCTCGGTCATCTACTCTGGCCTATCAATTCAATTCTGTTGGTATTTAGTAAGCACCTATTCTGTTGGGGATTTGTAGTTGCTCTCTGGCTGCCTTGAATCCTAATTTGTCAAATTTTGTATTGCACAGTGAGTTTTTTATTTATTGACAATATTAAGAAATAAGGTGTTCCTTATATATGAAAGAAAATCCCATATGATTAAGACATACTCTTTTATTGCCAAAATGTTAAAAACTGGTAAAAATTTTTTGCATGAAGCATTGTGGTATTAATTATCCTTTGCAGGGTAACAAATTACCTCCCAAATCAGAGGCTTTAAACAAACATTTATTGTCTTATAGTTTCTGTAGATCAGGAATCAGGAAGCTTAGCTGGGAGCCTTGGTCTTACCATGTCAGCAGGGCTGTTGACTCATTCACTTCAGATGCTCACTGATGGGTTGTTGGCAGGATTCAGTTCCTTGTGGGTTGTTGGCTTGAGGACTTCAGTTCCTCACTGGATGTTGGCCAGAAGCCTCCCTTAGTTCTTTGCCCTGTGAGCCTCTCCATAGTCAGCTCACAACACAGCAGCAAGCCAACAAGAGAGAGCAAAAGAGGACAAGCAAGACAGAAGCCACAGTTTTATTGTAACCTAATCTGGAATGTGACATCCCATCATTGGTGCTGTACTGTATTTGTTAGAAGTAAGTAACTAGGTCCACCTGGCTCATTCTTAAAGTATTTGAACCTGTTCCTAAGTGTCTATGCCAGATACCTTCTCCTAGAACGCAGGATTTTGAATTTTCTGCTATTCATTCTTTACTTTTTAAAACAAAGGGATTGTGATGTAGCAGGTCTGTGGACCAGTATTTGAGAAGCACCACTCTAGAGTTGTGCTTCTTGAAATTTCAGTGTCTCTAAGAATTACCTGGGAACTTGTTCACAATGTATATACCCAGCCTTTAACCCAAGAAAGGCTGATTCAGAAGAGTTGGGTGGTGAATTGATGGTCTTTTGAGGGCCACTTTACATCTTAATATACTCCTTCAGCCACTGCCATGGAGATCAATTCTATAGCTTCCATAACTTCATGCAGGTATGACCTCAAATTGATGGTACCTTACACCTTTCACTTTCTATTCCAGAGCTTCTCTGAACATCAGGGTAAGGAATGTCTGAAGGAACCAGTTAGCATTCACATACAACACTTTACTTGATGTACCAACTCATGGATAGAGAGCAGGCTGACATCTGTTGGGGGTAGAGGGCTGGGAGGTGGGTGGAAGGATTGAGCAAAAGGAAAAAAAGAGAGAGAAAAATTCATGGACATAAACAACAGTGTGGTGATTGCTGGGGGTGGGGGGTAGGGGAGAGGGAGAAAGGTGGAGGAGGGTATGGAGGGGTAAATGGTGATGGAAGGAAACTTGACCTGGGGTGGTGAACACACAGTACAGTGTACAGATGATGTGTTGTGGAATTGTCCACCTGAAACCTATATAAATTTGTTAACCAGTGTCACCCAATAAATTCAATAAAAGGAAAAAAAATTTACCATAACAAAATTGAAACAGACTCATAGACAGAGACCGGACTGGTGATTCCCAGAGGGAAGGAAGGGTGGGAGGAGTGGGTGAAAGAGGTGAATGGATTAAGAAGTACAGATTGGTAGTTACAGAATAGTCATGGGGATGTAAAGTACAGCATAAGAAATATAGTCAATAATATTCCAATAACTATGTATGGTGTAAGGTGGTCCTGGAAATATCAGGGGAACACTTTGTAAGGTATATGATTGTCTAATCACTATGCTGTGTACACCTGAAACCAATACATACTAATACTAAAAAAAGTAATTTGCCATATATTAGAGCATGTATTCCTGTATATTTAAAAAGAGTCCAATTAATAAAAATGTCACTTACATCCGACTTTCTAGGAAAAAGGAAGTAAAACATTAAAATTACTTGAGAAAGAATTAGGCACTTAATATGTGTAATTACACTTAATCCTCACAGTAGTTTCATTTCACAGATGATAAAGCCAAGCATCAGTTAGGCTAAGTAGTCTTGCCTGGGGTTTCCCAGCTACTGATAATGAAAAGAACCTGAGGATGGGTGTGTCTCATTCTATAAACCCTTGCTAGTGGACCAAATACTATTTTTCTGATTATAATCTATAAAGCACTTGATAAATGTAAATTGTTAAATTACCTGCATTTTCCTTTTAACTGCCTTCATAAACTTCAGAAGCATAGTGATCTTTATATCTAATAAAGAACATTCCTGCTACATTTAAAATGGATCCACATTTAAAAAAAATTTTCCCCTTTATTGATTTTAGAGAGAGAGGACAGAAGAGGGAGAGAGAGATAGAAATATGGATGAAAGAGAACATCGATTGGCCGCCTCTTACATGCCCCCACTGGGGATTGGGCCCACAACCTGGGCATGTGTCCTGCTCGGGAATTGAACTGCAACCTCTTGGTGTATGGGTAGATGCTCAACCACTGAGCCACACCAGCCAGGCTGGTTTTACATTTTTAACTGAAGACAGCTGCTTCTAGTGCAACAAATTTCAAAGTTAGAACATGAAACATTATAAGGCAAGGCATTTAAATTTTTTCTCTGGTTCTTATTCATGCATCATATCTAAAGTTCTTGTCCATAAGATTTGTACAGTCTGTACACTTGAGTTCGTTATCTAGTGGTTTAGAAAAAAAGAAGTGTAAATTCAGAAAAGCAGCTTCTCCTAAATGGAATAATATCAGACAGTCTCAAAATGAGCTTGATCCGAGATTGCTTATTCTCCTATTAATTGGTTGGTACTTTTTGACACTTCCTCACTTTGCAATGATTATGTTAAATCACCTTTCTAGCCCTGGCTGGTGTGGTTCAGTGGATATAGAGCATCAGTCCTTGCACCGAAGGGTCTCTGGTTCGATTCCCGGCCAAGGGCACGTAGCTGGGTTGCAGGTTCGATCCCCATGTGGGAGGCAACCTATTGATGTCTCTCTCTCTCTCTCTCTGTCTTTTTCTCCTCTTCCTCCTCCTCTTCCTCCTCCTCCTCCTTCTCCTCCTTCTTCCTCTTTCCCTCTCCCTCCTTTCCTCCCTTTCACTCTATCTAAAAATCAATGGTAAAAATATCCTCAGGTAATGATTAATAAAAAAAAATCACCTTTTTATTTCTATAAGATTAGGGTATCTGTGGTTTGGGTAGAATTCATGCCTCTTTTTCAAATGGAATCTTATGTGGAACATTAATATGTAAATCAGATAAGAAAAAAAACAGGTGAGGGCTAAAATGAGAGCCCAGAGGCACATCAGCTGGGCTCCAGTTTGGGACTAGAAAGGAGGCTGCCCAGGCCCTCTGCACAATCCCCACGTAAGACCATCTCTAAGGTCCCTTGAAAGTCGAAAATCCTATGAACCAATGGCTCTGTTGGGTATGTGTTAGTTATCTTATTGCTATGAAAACAAGTTGTAGTCAACAAGGGGAAAATAACAATTCCTGTCTTTCTCTGGGAACATCTGGTCTGGAAATTAGAACATGTTAGTTCTAATCCCAGCCCTACCACTATTTAGGTTTGTTACCTGGGACACTATTTGCCTATCTATGAAATGAGGATAAAACATTTCCTGCCTACTTTATTTTCATATACATTTTCTTGTGAGGTTAAAAATTCCCTTTGACAAACATAAAATTAGAGTATACTTATAAAGTATTGCCTTCAGGAAGCTGTATAACAAGAGGTATGGATATTGACTTTTCTTGTGAAGTCGCTACTATACAGTTACTATCTAGGTTTATAATTATAATAAAATTAAAATCTTCAACTATAAGTTTGATTAATGCCTGGGCATAGGGGCAGGTGTTTATTTTCATTTGTGCATAGTTACAAAATATATTTTTTTTTTTAGTGAGAGAATTTCTTTGTTAAAAAACTTAGTTTTTACAGTTGATAAATATTATCAAATTAATACATGACCCTTGTTAAAATATCAAAACAAAAAATGTTCCACCATTTAGACCTACAATAAATGACATTTGTTGAAGATCTTTCAAGATCTTCTATATTCATTTAAGATACAAACAGAAAGATAGTAGGTAGGTAGATAGGTAAACGTAAGTAGAGTGAGAAAGAATCAGATTAATAGACAAAAATGGGAATTATACTCTACATGCTATTTTAAAATAAAAAATACATAATAACTTTAAACTTTCATTTAATGGAGATAAAAGAAATTGAAATAAAACTAAGAAATGATGAACTTTAGATAAATGTTTCTTCACTATGAAAGTTATTAGTAACTAAATTTATTTTAAGAGTTATGAAAAACACTAAGAGGTTGGAATCATTATGTAAAGGTGTTTCTTTAAATTCCATTTTAGACCATAGCTATAGATCCCATGTAATGCAAGATGAGAAAATTACCAAATTTTCTCTTCTACCATATTCTTTTTGTGTTATCACTTACATTCTGTTCTGTAACCATAGTTCCCACAGTTATTAATCTTAGTTTTATATTTAAGTGAATTTTCTCCTACGCTTAAGAAGTCCTGTCCCTTTTCTTTATATCTGAGGGACAGCTGTCTGGCATAATCATTTAGGGTTTGGCTCAAAATAAATAATCTTTTTACCCCAACATATATACACATAAGAGATTTCTAACAAGTTAAAAATTTAGTGCTCTCTCATATAATAGAAGTCCAGAGCTGCCATGATGGCTCCACAAATACATCAGAGACCTGCAGTCTTTCCAGCTCACTGCTCTATTATTTCTTGGAAGGCTGCTTGAGTGCCAGCCATCATATCCATATTTTAGGCAGCAGGATGAAAGAGTTAAGAAGGATAGGCCTCCACCTTTAAGGAGACTTCTCAGAAGTGGCACACAATATTTCTACTTATTTTCACTACACAAAATTTAATTTTATGGCTATAGGATATAGTCTTTTATCTGATGGCAATTGTCCAGCTCAAAATCTAGGTTCTTTGTGTTAAGAGGAAAGAAAAGAATAGACATGGAAAAATAACCAACAGTCTTTGCCTGCCACACCTGGATGTGGAGTTTGGGGTCATGCTTTCATGCTCTCAAAAACTGTGTAGTAATGCACCACTGTCTTCAGACATTTGATTATCACTATGGAGATGTCTGAAGATTCTTCCCTCTTTGTAAGCAACCTGTATTTTCTGCTTGGATTCTCATATGAATATTTCTTTATTCTTGAAGATGAGTAGTTTCTGTAGGAACTTGGATTCATCTTTCTATATCAGTTTTTCCAAACATATGGTGTATTTTTTTAATCTGAAGATTAAAGCCTTTATTTCAAGAAACATTTCTTTAGTATATTGCTAAATATTATTTTAATCAAATCTTTTTCAAGGAGTTGAATCTTTCTTGTACAACTTTTCTATATCATTTTTCTATTTTTATTTCTTTATTCTGTCTTTCTAGCCTGTCCCTCATGTCTTGACATGCTTTTATCATACTTTACCCCTATTTTTGGTTGTTTCTAATGTAGCATTCATCTCTGAGATGATTTTTATTTTCTCTATTATTTATTTTTTCTAGTTTAAAAAAAATTATTGAATTTATTGGGGTGACATTGGTTAATAAGATTATATAGGTTTCAAGTGTATAATTCTATAATGTATCATCTGTATATTGTATTGTGTGTTTACCACCCAAAGTCAAGTCTCCTTCTGTCACCATTTATACCCTTTTACCCTCTTCTACTCCCCGCCCCCCCCCCCTTCCTCTGGTAATCACCATACTATTGTCTGTATCTATGAGGGTTTTTGTTTGTTTGGGTGGTATTTTTTGCTTAATCCCTTCACCTTTTTCACCTGGTCTCCACAAAACCTCGCCCCTCTGACAGCTGTCTGTCTGTTCTCTGTAACTATGAGTCTGTTTCTATTTTGTTTTAGTTTATTTTGTTCACTAGATTCCACATATGTGTGAAATCATATGGTATTTGTCTTTCTCTGACTGGCATATTTCACTTAGTATAATACTCTCCAGATCCATTCATGCTGTCACAAAAGTTAAGATTTTCTTCTCATTAGGTAGTTTCTGTAGGCTCAATATGTGCCAAGATTTCTTTCGGAAATTAAACACTTCAGACAAGGGCCTCAGCTGATAAGGACACAAGGCTGTCACCCTCAGGTATCAGTGTTGCCAAGATTGCAAACAGTGATGGCTTGTCGATAATGTTGGGAATGCTCCATTAACAAACAGACCTAAACAGATCAAGTATCAGTTTTAGGCCATCAGAATCAAGTGGGGGATGGATGTAGAACAAGTTCCTGAAGCCAGGGATGCTGAATTGAAAGCAAGGATGCCCCATTGGGCAAGATTTGGGATCAGGGTGAAAGTCACTGAACAGGGGGATAGAAAGGACTGAGGAGTAGCACTCAGGTCCACTGGAACTTGTCCACTGCTCTGTCTACCACACTAAGCCGCATATGTACCTATTATAAGGTCTAGGACCCTACTCCACTTTCTTGACTCCTCCTTGGCCACCTATGATTGCTTATCTGAGAGTTTTGAGCACACTTCCATACCAAACTTGCCTTGGCACAGATTGGTCTGAGTCAGATCCTGCCTCAGAATCAGATTTATATATCACAGGACTCTGATTGCTTGACCTGACATATCCTTGATTGGTCCTAACCTCTGCTAGCCATTATCCATTAGCCTAATGTTCCTCCTATTTTTCTAATATCTGATAACTAAAGCCCTGTACTTGATACTAGCCAAAACTTTGGTCCATTGGTGCCCATTACCCTGAATTAAATCTGTGTCAATATTCACTTTTCATCTAGTAGTAAATAATGTTCACTGACCCAGTCATTCCAGGCAGAGCTCCCATCTAACTTGTGATATAAATTTCAACCAATAAGCAGGTTATGAGGCCCCATGGGGCTTGGTTCCTTTCAGGGTAACAGTGCTGACCTGGAGAGCTGGGATCTAGGAACAAGATCAGACCAATGGGGGCAAGTGTCCCAGGAGAACAGACTCAGCTGCAGATTCTAGGAGTACATTCAGTCTTGAAAATGTATCCTGAGAGATTGGAGGTATAGTGGAGGTATAGGCACATACTTCTTTTTTTTTTTTTAATTAGAGGATTTTTTTTTTCACTTACAGTTGACATTCACTATAAGTTTCAGGTATACAACATAGTGGTTAGACATTTTATATAACTTACAAAGTCATCTTTCCCCCAAGTCTAGTACCCACCTGCAGGCACAGACTTCATAATTGGTGGGAGCAAGAGAGACATTCATAAGTTTAGGAAGGTTGGTGGCAGCTCAGGGAAGTCTGGCATTAGGTACCAGAGGCCCAGCCACATTATTCAGTTCAGGGGTGGGTGTTGGTGATGGCAGCGGTGCTTTGGAAAGAGAAGAGAAAACTTTGGTTCTGGAATAACAAGGGGTCTGAACTTTTCCCCAACCAGAGGCTTAGTTATCGGCTCTCCTTAAAAGGCTTCTTCAACTCTGTTACCTGAGAGGACATCTATAATCCTTCATTCTCTCAGCCTGTTCCTCAGTCATCTCTGCCCTCTGCTATCAACCCAAACCTAGGGCTCTGGTTTTGCTCTCTGCTTACCCTTTTAAATTGATCATTGAGTTTTTCTCTCTTCCCAAATGTATATATCAAGAGTAAGGAAAAAGCTGTTGCCAGCTTTGTGAATGTTTAAATCAATCCTGGTTCCAGATACCCTGACCCTGGTCAGTGGCTCAGGACTTTTACATACAAGGAAGAAGAGTTTGGGCATGATGGAACTAAGTAGTTTACTAAGACAGAGGTGAAGTCATAGGGAGAGGGAGCTAGTTACTAGAACTAAGGTACTTACTTGGAGAGAGTAGACTGGATTTGAGAAACAGGGTAAAATTCTACCTATTGGAACTCAGGCAGAAAATCTCAAAGTGCTTCTCAAATTTTACTCCCTAAGATCAATGCTTATCAAACTTAGTAAGCTTCAGAACCAGTACCTACACAGATTCTGCCTGTAGATCTGGGGCAGGGATTATAGTCTAGGAATCTGCAATTTTGCATGTGTAGCTCTCCAGAAATATTTTATGTATGTTAAGCAAAAAATTATATATGTATATTCCCCCTTTCATTCACATGTTAGCATACCATGCACACTGTTCTGAACCTTGGTTTTTTTTTTCACTTAATAATATTTCTTTGAGATTATGTCATAATCTGTTGCTTATCTCTTGCTGCCTTTAGGATTCTCTCTTTGTCTTTAATTTTTGGCATTTTAATTACTATGTGTCTTGGTGTGGGCCTGTTTGGGTTCTTCTTACTTGGGGCTCTCTGCACTTCTTGAACTTGAATGCCTTTTCCCTGCACCAAGTTTTCTGTCACTATTTCTTCCAATATATTCTCTAACCCTTTCTCATTTTCTTCTTCTTCTAGAACTCCTATGATGTGGATGTTGTTACCTTTCATATTGTCCCACAGTTCTCTTAAGCTGTCTTCCTGCTTTTTAATTGTTTTTTCTTTTTGGTGTTCTGACTGGGTGATTTTTTCTACCCTGTCTTCTAATTCACTGATCCAGGCCTCAGCTTCCTCTACTCTGCTCGTTATTTCTTCCAATGTGTTCTTTATTTCTGCTATGTCATTCTTCATTTCCAGTTGGTTGGTTTTCAATGTTTCTATATCTTTACTCATGCTGTTGAGCTCTTTATTTATGCTGTTGAGCTGCCTCATTATCATTGCTCTGAACTCTACCTCTGATAACTTGCTTTCATTTATCTCTTCTTCGGTAGAGTTCTCTTGTTCTTTCATTTGGGATTTGTTTCACCATTTTGGCTATCTCAGTGGGTTTTGGAGCCTGCCAAATTTTCCCTGTGGGTGTTGGTGTTCCACTGGTTGTACTCCCTCTAGTGGGTTTAGATGAGTGTGGGAGGATCCATGTTAAACACCATTGTCAAGTCTTATTTTCCTGGATAGATTTGCAAGCCCAGAAAAGGTTCAGTTATCCTCTAGCTTTTTGCCTGGAGGTTAATAGTCTCAGTTACTTGATGAGCCTTGGGTTGTAGCCCTCAACTGAATGAAAAACTCCCTCAGGTGTTCAGCATAAGAGGATTTCCAGAGGGTGGGGCAGATGCTTGCTGGCTGTTAATGAGCCTCAATTTGCATTTCTCTGGCCTGGCCAGGTGGTGTTAAATTCCTGAGGGAGGGGTTGTTGCTTCTCCCTGGGGCTCTGGGAATGGGCTCTTGGAGTAAGATGGCTACTGTCCTGTGAGGGAGTGAATCAGCAAAAAACTCCCATAGCCCTTCCCACTCTTCACACTCTCGAGTCTCCACACAGTTCCAGTCCAGTCTGCCCTCCCTCTGCCGGAGCCCAAGGTGAGTGGCTGTAGCTAATTTAGTGCTCTGTCCTGGCCCTCTGCACTGTGGAGCCGGGTTGGGATGTTAATCTCGAGGGAGCTGCTCACAGATAAAACAGCTGCTGTCGTTGTGCTCCCAGCCCACTTTCTTGTGCCTCCACAGTTCCTACCAGGCTTGATTTAGTGTCTTTTTTCTGTCCCTGGTTATATGGGTCCACTCCAGCTCCTTTTCTGTTGCTTTTTCCTGACAATTTGTCTTTATTTTAGTTGTAATTCCAGTTTGGTCCTGGGAGATGGTCTGTGTGGCTTCCATTCACTTGGCCACCATTTTGGAATCCCCTATAGGCCATATTTTAACAATAACAGTCAAAACAATCAAAATATTGGTTTGTTTGTTTATTTAGTTATACCCTTCAGTTAAAAATATCCCAAAGGGAAGGATTCTTTGTTGTTGTTGTTTGTTTTTTAGAAGAAGAAAGAAAAAAAAGAAAACAGAATGGACAGCATAGTTTTTTCTCTATTAAGAATTTTAATAGCCTGGCTAGTGTGGCTCACTGGTTGAGCATTGACCCATGTACCAAGAGGTCACTGGTTCGATTCCCAGTCAGGGCACAGGCCCAGGTTGTGGGCCTGGTCCCTAGTGGGGGCATGCAGGAGGCAGCCAATTGATATTTCCTCTCATCAATGTTTCTATCTCTCTCTCCCTCTCCCTTCTTCTCTCTCTAAAAATTAATAAAGAGAAAAAAATTTAAAATAATAAAATATGTTTAATAATAGCTTCTTGCTAGTCTTGTGAATATGAGAGCTCCCCTTTATATTTTTTACAAGGTTGTATTTTAAGTAACAGCAGCTTTCACATGACACTGCTTGCATAATGATTTTTGAAAGAGGAAATTGTGTTTATGTTTTAGGACAGCATTTAATTGCCAGGAACAGAAAGCAAAGAACCCAAAGCAGCATCACCATTAAAGCCTGAAAGAAAATGGAAAGCTCCCAGTCCCATTACTGCAGCGCAAAGCAAAGTCATAATTTATATAATTTATAAAGAAGTTACTATCAAAAAGAGTATGTCACCAAGCCCCACCATTCCCAGTTGTTGAACTAATTTAGCTAATAACTGCTTTGCCATAACCAATCCCATTATAAGCAGAAAAAACTGATATATTCACATGGGCCATACCACAGATACTTTATCAACTCTGCAAAGGCATTCTGAACATTGCCCAAGGAAGGATTTTGAATTGAATGGCTAGAGAAGAATGGGAGAGAACAAGAATCAAAATGGAAATTTGAAATTACAGTTCAGAATATCTTTAGGGAAGCTGAACCATTTCAAAGCACTGGTCAGCCACACCAGATAACAATTGAGAATGGCAAAAGACTTCTGACCCCTGGCACACCTCACAATTCACAGAATGACTTTGATTTTTCCCTGGTCCCTTTCTCATCTCTTTCATCCCACCCCTAGGGACCATTCTGACAGGGCACTGTTCATTTCATCTTCAGATGCATACATCCTGTAAACCTTCAATAAATAGAATCACTCCCAGGTCTCTCTCCCACCTCGTCACAGGAATGTCTCCTATTATTATTAGCTCCCAAACATATGTGAATTCAGCTCTGAGCAAGACCAAGTTAGGCAGCTGCTTACCCCTGCCTTCACATTAGTCTGGAGCTGAGGGGTCACAGGTTTAGTCTCATGAGGAATGGTTTACTCTTTCTCCTTTGCTGTCAGTCTAACACTATACTTTCTTCTTCCTTATATTCCTCTAGACCAGTTGTTCTCAACTTTCCTAATGCCAAGACCCTTTAATACAGTTCCTCATGTTGTGGTGACCCCCAACCATAAAATTATTTTCATTGCTACTTCATAACTGTAATTTTGCTACTGTTATGTCTTAGGCAACCCCTGTAAAAGGGCCATTCAACCCCCAAAGGGGTCACGACCCACAAGTTGAGAACCGCTGCTGTAGATACTCCTAGTCCCACACAAAGTTTCATCTAGAGCAGAAGAGAAAATCTTGGTTTACAAATAAAATCTAAACTGTAAAGACCAGAACTGGTGGGCACAAAGATTTGGCAGCTGACAGATGACATATCACTAAGGATAGCTAGATCCAAGATAGTCAATAATTTGATTAAGATCTTCAGGACTTGCATCTCCCAAGAAGCACTGGATGGTGAGGCATTGTAGTACAATGGACTGGGACCTGCATTAGGCATTGGAAAATGTGGGTTCTGTTTCCTTCTCTCTTACTATGTGGCTAAGTGGCCTCGGACTGCTACTTCGTTTCTTAGAACTTCCATTTCCTCACTAGTAAAATGCCTGGATCAGACTTGGTCAATTAATTCTCAACCTTCCTCCCCCCAGTGATACATGACACATTCCCGCAATAGCCCAATGATCATATCCCAAAATTTGAGGTTACTCCTATGGGACAGGACTGTGTTTTTCTCAGAATTTAAAAAAATGTATGCTATCTTTTTTTTAATCCTCACTCGAGGATATTTTTCTATTTATCTTCATATAGAGTGCGGGGGGAGAGAGAGAGATGTAAGAGAGACACATAGACTGGTTGCCTCCCGCACGACCCCAACCAGGGCCAGGGATGAACTGCCGAAGTACTTGCCCTTGACTGGAATCAAACCCATGACTCATTGGTCTGTGGGTCAACGCTCTAACCGTTGAGCCAAATCAGCCAGGGCATATGCCATCTTTTGAAGACCATAACAATATAAAGAAAGATAATCTAATACCCTTCTAACTTTAACATTCTCCAATTCCAAACAGAAAAGGTAGGTTTTTAATGTGTGCTTGTTTCTGTACCTGGGTGTGTCTCAACTAGCCTCCTAGAAAGTATTCAAATATTTGTAGAACACAATTGAATCGGGTTAGGGAAGGTCTCCCTCACCTTTCATCCTCTTCACTGCCTTTTATTTCCTTTCCCCTTCCATTCTTTCCATAATCCAAAAGGTACTTGGGCAGTGGGACAGGTGCAGTTTGGCATAGAACCTATACTCATCACTTTACTCCCTAGCTGGTGAAGCACATCCAACCCCCAGGAGATCTGGGCTTTGCTTAGCGAGAGAACCAAATGTCAATTTCCCTTTCCCTTTACAGCCAGCAGCAAACAAGAATGTCCTGCAGATGGCCAAAGCTGATAGACTTACATGGAGCACACTGGAGTCTTTTTGTTCTTGTCCTCCCTATATTTTGGAAGCTCCAGTGGGAATGTGGTCTGAATTTAAACACTTGGGGCTGCGACCATTAACAGTGAGTACTTTTGTAGATTCATGCAGCCTCTCCTGCCTTTCCTCTCCCATGGCACTGAATGATCTGTTGTTTGTGGACAATTTGCTTGTTGTATTCTAGAGAGCAGGCTGATCCTGGCTCTCCCATTGTCTCTTATATGGGCAAACAAAAGCAGTCTTCTTAGGCCAGAGCATCAAGCTGATAAAAGACTGATTAAAGCCTCTTTTGTGGTAAAATTTAATAGATCTGGGTTGGGCATTATATTTGATTAACCCCAACCAGTCATTACATGGCATTATATATGCAGTACAGCTATGCCCAACAGCTCTCAGCTGGGCAGAGCCTGTCTTTGAACTCCTGAATGGAGCCAAGACACCATAGGCAGAGCTGGCCATCAACAAAATGGAAGTCAATAAACTTATGTCTGGGGCCTGCAATGTTCCCTTTCAGAGTCTTTCCTTCTCCACACATCTTCATGTTCACTTACTAGGTTCTTTCCGACTTGCAGGATGACATTTAATAAACTCATTTACACAGAGTGATTTAATGGGTTACCCTTTCCAACCATATTGACAGGTCAAAAGAGGAGCTAGGATTAGGAATTGTGGAACTTGAAGGGATGAAGCTCTCATGGTAGTATCAGAGCCTGACTGATTCCTCAGCTCAGACTCTCCTTTCTTCCCATAGTTAGGCCAGGTGGCTTCTCCCTGCTGGCTTTCCAGGACCAACCCTGGCCTCAGTTTGAAGAAATTAAAGAAACTGGTTTGACTCTCAAGTGACCCTCAAACCTCCCCAGCTGCCTATCTTGCTTTGCTCAGTGACCTACCTAAGTGATGGGCTGTTAGTCTTTTTGAAGCAATGTCTCCTTACCTCTGATACCTGACCCAACCAGGATTCCAGGTCTTCTAAGAATGAGTCCATACCTTACTGTTGCCAGTGTTACCTCTAAACTTTCTTTAACCCTCCCCATCCCACCACCGATATGAACCTTGAGCTTTCTAGCCAACTTCCTGGATTTCAAACTGTTCCCTACTTCCCTGTTCCTTCTCCCCATTCTTTATCTCTTACTGAACCTCCCTAAGGCTGACCTGAACCTGTTCTATGATTTGCCACCTATCCAACTGGATTTCCACCTGCTACCAGAACCCAGTGAGAATGATGGTTCCAGGTCCTAGGCCCACCTCACTCCCCTGTAGCTAACTTCTTCTTCCCCTCAGTGTCACAAGAGTACTGGAGCTAAGTGTCAGGAATCAATAGTAGGAGGAGGCCAGCCTGAATTACGAGGGACATTTTTTCAATAGGTGAATGAATGGAATACCCTTCAAAATTCCACTCAAATGCCTCCCTCACTGTCAATGTGTTCTCAAGGATCTGTATGCATCCCTCTATTACTGCAGTGCTTTAATTGTTAGTGTAGTTTTTTATTTGTGCCCCCTACCAGATTGTGTATTTGAGAGGACCATATTTGACTTTGTTAGTTTAGCACATAATGGGCCTTTTATTATTATTTTAATTGTTATTTTTAAACAAGTTGAATGAATTGAATGAATGATTAGAAAATGAGAACCACACCCTGAATTGTAGAACTTCCACTCTTCACTATTCAAGGCCCTGCCTGACACCTACTAGTTACAATAGCATTTTTTTATATATAGGTAACAAACCTTTTGGGTTGATAATAGTATAGCTGCATACAGCTAAATATTTGTCTGGTTTAACATTTTCTGTCCTTTCAACTTTTCAGTTTCCCTATGTTTTAGGTTTGTCTACTGCAGAAAGCATATAGCTGGGTTTACTTTTATTACTGTCTGATAATCTCTGTCTTCTCACTAAACGAGATTAACTAAACTACATGTACTAAACTAGATCATTTACCTTTCTTGCAATGGCTGATATTTTTTAAATTATCTACCATTTTATTTTGTCCTATTTTCCTACCTTTTACATTTTCTTTTATTTTTCCTGCCTTCTTTAGGATTACTTGATTTTATTTTTACTTCATTTTTATTTCTCTAGCTACTTTTCAGTTAAACTCATCTTCTTCAGGATCAGAAAAGAAGTATTTTTGGAATGAAGATATTTTGTGGTTTATGATTGCAGATAGTAGGTCAATGGATTAAGCTTTCCTTGAGTGCAAATAGCTGAATCTATGATAATCTAGTACATGATTTAATTATTCATTCTTTTTTCTGTTAAAACTATGAACTTGTAATGAAAATAACAAAAATAAAAAATATCAAGTATTATTTAATTTTGAACATTTATAAAACAAAAGAAAATAAACAGAACAAAGTTCAAAGAAATCCTACAACTGAAACAATCTTATATTTTATTTGAGAAACTCAAATTCTTGGCAATCATAATAATGAGATCTCTTTGGATTACAAATGACAGAAGATCCAACCCAAACTGACTAAAGCAAAAATTCTGATGTAATGCTGGCATTGAGGGAGGCTCAGTGCAGGGCTCAAAATGTCACCAAGACTTACTTTCTCCTTTATCCTATCTCTTGAGTTGGCTTCAATTTCAACCACATGCTCCTTTTATTTATTTATTTTTAATCCTCACCTGAGGATTTTATTTATTTATTTGTTTGTTTATTTGTTTATTTATTTATTTATTTACTTTTAGATAGAGTGGGAGGGAGGGAGAGAGAAACATCAGTGTGAGAGAGACACATTGAGCCTCCCACACGACCTCAACCAGGGCTGGGGATCAAACCCGCAACCCAGGTACATGCCCTTGACTGAGAATCAAACCCGTGACCCTTTGGTCCTTGGACCGACACTCTAACCACTGAGCCAAACTGGCCAGGGCAACTTGTCTCAAAATCAAGAGAGCTGAAGCAACTGTAGATCATACATTCTCTCAGATTCAAGTCCCACCAGAAAGAGCCAGATTTTGTTTCTCAAAAGTCCCAGCAAAAGTTTTATTTTTTTCTCATTGACTACATTGGGGCATGGTAGATACCCAAAGAGCTACCAATGAGATTGGGGAAAATGATTGCCAAATAACGGCATCCACTTAAATCATTACTTCATTTTACTCTGCTTTCCCTTAATTAGGGTCACACAGAAAACAATACTCATGCTTTTCCTTAGGGTCAAAAGATTTCCAGGAATTTTGTGTTTTCTGAATTGGGTATTGGCTTTTAATATTAAAAGTCCTTTGATATTAAAAGTCCTTGCAGAGTTGTCTTTTACTTCAGGGTTGGGAAATG
Organism: Tadarida brasiliensis; assembly: GCA_030848825.1. Lineage (NCBI taxonomy): Eukaryota > Metazoa > Chordata > Mammalia > Chiroptera > Molossidae > Tadarida > Tadarida brasiliensis. Next base: position 46,757,132 of record CM061270.1, read on the forward strand.
GGGAATGGGATAAGAGCAGGTAATTGAGATGCTGTTAGTTATGGTTATTCCTGTGAAGGCATATTGTTTTTCACAGTGTTTGCTAGTACCAATCAGGATCCTGGGTTCTAGTCCTAGTTGTTTCATTAATTTTCTATGTGACCTGTGTGTCTGACTTTTTAACCTGTACATGAGGGAAATGAGCAAGAATCAGTGGTTTTCAAACTTTAAAAAAAAAAAAACTTTTTGGAATCATTTTGCTAATGAAGTCTTTCTTAGAATCCCAGTAAACATGTGACAGCGTAAGATTTTACTAATGTGCAAACATTTCCAAACTTACCTTCCCCACTCCCAGTCTGATTGAAAGGATATATTTTTCTACTTATATTCACCAATTCAACTCTGAAGGGTTCATTTTCACAAAAGCAGATACAGGGCTTTTGTGATTCAGGGCCAGAACTAGAGTGAGGAAAATTAGGTACTCACTTCTGGTGCAAAATAAAGGGAGCTCCTAAAACTCAATAATCAAAATATATTATATTTTAATGCAACATTTAAAAAATCAAAATTAATGCAAAAAATCCCTGATGAGCAAAACATAAAAATTTTTTAAAAGACAGGATCCAGTAGTACTGAGCCGGAAGCAAAAAGTAAAACATGTGCCTCTCTCCATAGTAGTTCTTATATATTTATTTTAATGGTTAATTTTTCCCCAGAACACTAAAGTAGCTGAAAAGATATTGAATTAAAAATTAGATGTATTAAAACTTCATTATTTTAATTTTAAATATTTTATTTATACCCAAACTGGAATTTACTATAATTTTACTTTCTTTGCTTTAATGGAAGCAACTTCATCAATGATGTTTTTATTAAAACCATTAAAAATTAAAATGATGTAAAAACATGTATATAGGTGGTGCACATTTTTAATTAGTGAAGCTATTAATAAATGAAACCTGTTTTTCTAAATTTGTTTAAAATTCCAGACCTAAATTTGATTCTCCTTATAAACCTTCCAATAGTTGTAAAAACTAAATTGATTAAATTTTAATTAATCAACTTAAGTATATTATTGTAGTAGATTTTTTGTTTTTTTATTGATAGATATGTATTTATTGCCATTTTATTATTACATTTTTAAATTTAAATTTTATTTTTCAATTACAGTTTATATTTTATATTAGTTTCAAGTATATAGTATAGTAGTTAGACAGTCATATACTTTATTCTTTTTTTAAAATAATTTTTCTTTATTAATTTTAGAGAGAGAGGAAGGGAGAGGGAGAGAGAGATAGAAACATCGATAAGAGAACATTGATTGGCCATCTCCTGCATGCCCCCCACTGGGGATCGGGCCTACAACCTAGGCATTGCCCTGACCAGGAATCGAACTGGCAACCTCTTGGTGCATGGATGGGTCAACGCTCAACCACTGAGCCACACCAGCCTGGTGACAGTCATATACTTAAAATTTATTTTTTTTATCCTCACCTGAAGACATTTTTGCATTTATCTTCAGATAGAGTGGGAGGGAAAGAGAGAGGAAGAGAGAGAGAGACACATCAACTAGTTGCCACCCACACGACCCTAACCAGGGCCGGGGACAAACTGCAACCGAGGTACATACCCTTAGCGGGAACTTAACCTGGATGTTCCTGGTCCGCGGGCCGACGCTCCAACCGCTGAGCCAAACCGGCCAGTGCACAGTCATATACTTTAAGTGTTCCCCTAGCCCTGGCCGATTTTGCTCAGTGGTTAGAGCATCGGCCCATGGACTGAAGGGTTGCAGATTTGATCCCTGACCCCAGTTGGGGTTGTGTGAGAGGCAACCAATTGATGTGTCTCGAAGTCTCTCTCTCTCTCTCTCCTTCTCTCTTCCACTCTATCTAAAAAAGTCAATGTAAAAATATCCTTGGATGAAGATTAACAATAACAACAACAAAAAAGTGTTCCCCCTGATATTTCCAGTACCCAGCTGACATCATATAAGTTATTACATTATTGACTATATTCTCTATACAGTACTTTACATCCCTGTGACAATTTTGTAACTACCAATTTTTACTTTTTAATTCCTTCACCTTTTTAACCCTGTCCCCCAACTCCCCTCTGGCAACCATCAGTCTGTGCTCTGTATCTTTGAGTCTGTTTCAATTTGGTTTGTTCATTTATTCTGTTCTTTAGATTCCACATCTAAGTGAAATCATATGGTGTTTGTCTTTCTCTGACTGACTTTTTTCACTTAGCATAATACCCTCTAGGTAGTCATGCTGTTGCAAATGGTTAAGATTTGCCTTCTTTTTTGTGGCCAAGTAATATTCCATTATATATATATATATATATATATATCTCACAGCTTTTTAATCCATTTATCTATTGATGGGCATTTGGTTTGCTTCCATATCTTGGTTTATTGTAAATAATGCTGCAATGAACATAGCAGTGCATATATTCTTTAAAATTAGGGTTTTTGATTTCTTCATTTAATTAATAAAGCTAAATTAATTAAACTTTAATTAATTAGATTAATTGAATTATTATAGTGATTTTAAAAGCGGGATATCAAGTTTAAAAATCACTCAAAATTCCATAACCCTAATATTATAGTTTGGGGGTATTTCCATCTAGGTCTTTTTCTATATCTTTCTTTTATATAATTATAATCATTATATACAATCAATTTGGGGTTGTTGTTTTCTTTTTACTAAACCACTTACTATATTGCTAAATGGCCTTCTTAATTACCACTTAAAATGACTGCAAAATATACCATTGAGTAAATTTTATGTTATCTATTACCCATTATTAGACATTTGAATAGTTTCCAATTTTGCACTGCTATAAATAGTGCTATTGCTTTATGCATGTTGCTTTTTCCATATTTTTTTCTTTAAGATGGAATTTCTGAGCATTTAAAAAATGCAATTGAATAGCCTTCTAATCAAAGATGGGGGCGCTGAGCTGATGGTATAAGTCCCTCTTCTCCAACCCAAACATGAAAAATACTTGTCAATTTTGTAGTCAACACTGAAAGCTAGAAAGGGAGATTTCTGTAGACCAGAAATAAAGGAGGAGCCCACAGCAATGTGAAGGATCCTCGAGGATGATGAGGCTCGGGACATGGGGTAAGAGTAGAACACAGGCTATTTGCAGTTGAACTGTAGACTCCATGTGTAGTGGGGTAGTGTGGGGTAGGTTTCCTATAAGAAAAACCTTCACTCCAGTTCAGAAGTGAGTGGCAATAATTCTCAGAAAAAGGTAAAATCATGACTCTAATGCAGATATAAAGGTCATTTGGTAGCAGAAGCCTGGTCTGGAAAGAGCAAAGGAGATCCCTGGATAAAGAGGATCAGATTATTAGATGAGTCATCAAAGATGACATATTTTAAAAAGGATTTGTACTTTTGCATATGTCAAATACACATTATATATTTCAAAAAGACATACTTTTTAATATCTAGCTATAAAAATGTATGCTATAATATAACTAGGGTCACCCGGCCATTTAGAGCTGCACAAGATGGACTCATTCCTCAATTTGTTTAAAGTTCAGTATCTTCCTCAAATTTTCTGGAAAAGTCCCAAGGCCAAGTTCCTCATCAATTTTCGTTTTCAACTCCTGCTCCTGCAGAATTGTTTGGGCATCATTTGGCCACTTCATACATGCTGCCTCTGTGACTCTATAGACCCAGTCTTGGAATCCGCTCTCTCCTTGATTTCTTTTCACCTTCTCTTCACCACCATTCCTGCTCACCACCACTGAGTCATACAAGGCCATTGGGTGGATAGCAGACTTCAGTGAACGTTTGGGGTGGTGAGGAGGTTATATTGCAACCGTGCACAAAGCTCATGGTAAAAAAAAAAAAAAAAGTTATTACTGTTTTATTGAAAAGTTCTTCACAGCTCTGGCACATTGCTTAGCCCCCTCCCTTCTTTCATCTCTGACACCCAAATTCCTATTAATTTCTCATGCTTTGGGGATATGAGATTTTTTTTCACCATGAGAGGCTTCCCAGAAGCAGCACTGCTCTTATGCCCAAATAAGAGGGCCCCCAGTTCTGGGTACTGTGCTTTAGAGGAGCTTGTCCCCGACCTATAGTCTGAGGTGTTCAGTTGGCCAAGGAGACATACCTGACCAGAGTTTGCCCCCCTTCCTACCTTCTCTACGAGATAGTAAATATTTTAGGCTTTATGGCCGTTTGATCTCTATGTTAGCAGTGGGCAGGAGTATATTCCAAGCTTGGCTGTGAAGGCAAGGGTGTCCTCACATGTGTGCCAGAAAATCCCTCTATGTGAGATGGAATTTAGGTAGGAAGAAAGGCCAGGGATGGGAGCTAGTTCATGGAGCAGGAGCTGGGGTTGGGGCCCAGTTCTTCCTAGGATACTAAGTTCTGGTTCTGAATTCTGAGGAGTACATAATGTTCAAATTCAAGCCTGACCTTCCATGTTATTAAGAAGGCATATTCATCAAATTAGGAGAATGGAACACATTTAACAGTTTGTTAACTTAATTTACAACTTTAAATCTTTATAGACCTCCTTTGTCATTTTACCCAGCCCCCACCCCACACTAATGTTAAGGGGTTTTCCTAATCAAAAATTCAATTCCATCTTGAAGAATCCTGATTTTTAAATATTTATTTCACTCTGCTACAATAATATATCTCTTCTTCAGCTCTAAACATCCAAAATCGATACCAGATAAGTATCTAGTATGATTTGATGTTAAATCCTGAGTTTGGGCAAGAGCCTCTTACATTTCTCCCAATTCAGGATGGGTTCCAGTGACCAAGGGGAGCTAAATCAGTTAGTGGGGCATCCTGATGTTTACCTGTGGGGAGATGCTTGTCAAAGGTAGAAAACAGGAAGGGTCCGTCTAACAAATCCAAACTCCTGCAAGCATCATTTGGTTTAGAAACCAAATTTCACAATAGTTAGCTCTGCTAAGAATGGAACTATCAGGATTTGTGCAAGCCTGGAGAATAACCACCGTGAGAGAAAGACACAATGGGAATAATGAGCTTCATGTCAGTTCTGACCTGTTAGGCTAGGAGGCTGGAAAAGGGACACTGCAGCTGGTCAGGAGGGCTTTTCCCTCCTGTTTCACTTGGCCATCTGTTCTGAACCATGCCATCAGCTTCCCATTAGAGAGGTCAGAATGGGTTTGTGGGTAAGGCCTAATGTTGGCTCCACATGCTACATTAGGTGCAGCTGCTCTTGGCTTGGTCACGCCTGGGTTTGCACCCAGGACCCTCAAAAGCTCTGCGCATTATGGTAATTAGCCATCTGCTTCAGCCTTTCCAGGACCTGCTAATCACAAAAGGAAGCCAGGAAGCTCTCTGACTACAGCAGCAATGGAGGTGTGAGGAGGTGCCTTAGGCTGCTGACCCCCTCCCCCTCCCTCTTCCTGGACCTAAAGCCTAAAGGGAACTGGCCCAGCACTCAGCACAGCCTCTCATCATCTCCTAGGACCCCAGGGAAAACAAGCAAGGGGCCTCCCCACTGATGCATGGATGTCACTAATTCAAATAGAGGAGCTGAACAGGGGACACTTATCTGCTGATACAATGACACTCTGTTATTAGACGAACACCATTTGTCTGAGAAGTGACTTTTCTTTGGGGAATGAGTGACTAGAGATAGCATGAATGGCAATTTTTAGATTATCTGTACCTACTGAAACTCTAAAATTATACTTATGTATGTAGGTAGATTAGTCCCTGATTAGTAGTAAGTACTGAGATTCTAAAATTATTTATAGTAGATACATATAGCAATAGATATAGTTACATATATATGCAGTGATATCCAGATCTATAAATACCTGTTGATGGAAATCTTGTCATGCAGAAACAACTTTCTAAAAATGAAACTTTCCTTTTATATATTGTGGGTATGTACATATATAAACTATAAAATAACTCTAGGATACATAAGTATATATTTATACATATTTATATAGTCTATATAGTTCAAGGGGTTTTTTGAACTTTAAATATGCATAAATATTTACGTAAATATAAAGCTACATCTGTGTGGGGAGGGGGATAGCATATAGAACTCAGGACTTGAGGATTGGTTCAAGTCTCAATTCTGCCACACCACACATACATTGCCATACTTATGGGAGGACTGTACTTATTGTAGCAGAAAAAAAAAGTGGAATAAAACAAACCACAGACCCTCAGTGGCATTGGCTGTAATGGACTGTGACTGTGTTAGAGCTCCTGGGGAGAACTGAAAGAGTGGTTGTGATATGGTAGGAACATGCAGGGAGGTAGCAAGAGCCTGGAGGCCTGTGCTAGAAAATGAGGACATACAGGAGTAAAATGAAGTTACATTCATAATTATAAAGGCAAGGTCAGAGGTGTGTGAGAGTGTGCTGGGGACAGAGAGAGGAGAGTCCAACTGACTGGGAAGGTTAAGGAGAGGAGTTGCAGTAGAGCCTCCTTGAGCCTGATCTTAAATAATGCACAGATGATCACAGAGTAAGGGAAAGCATTTCAAGATTTAGAAATAGCAACTACAAAGGCATCAAAATGCAAGTTGTGTTCTGGTGATGGTGAGATGTCTGCGGTGGCCAGAGCTAAGGGCAGTGGAAGTGAAACCCAGAAAATGGGGCAGGAGTCTGATGTAGGAGGGTCTGTGAGCTCCCTAATGAGCAAGGGTTTTATCCTGTGGCCAGTGGAGGTACCAGCAAAAGATTTTAAGCCAGGGAATTATGAAATCAGACTTAGGTTTCGGATAGTTTGATCTGGGAGCTGAGAGGGGACAGACTGAAAGTAGAGAGCTGGAAGGAGGTTGCTGCAAGACGCCAGGCAGGAAATGATGGTGGTTGAGGCAGTGAAGATGGAGAAAATGGGATGAAGTGAATTCAAGAGCCTTCGGATGTAGAATTGGTAGGACTTTTGGGCATGAGAGAGAAGGAAGAAAAAAGATAACTAGTGTTTCTAGCTTGATTAATTGGGTAGAGGTTTATGCTCTTAAGGGAGACAAAAAGTATAGGAGGAAAGGTGGTTCTGAGTGGTAGAGAGCTGTTTTTGACATTTTGCTTGAGGTGACTGCAGGACAATCAGGTAAATAATTCCAGAGTGGAGTGAAAGTAATTTGCACACACATGTACACACGACACCCTACTAAGAGTAATTGGATAGGAAGTATGATGAACCCATGCCTAGATTCCTCAATCCCTCATATGATTCTGCCGCTTGTCCTCCTCAGGTCTCTTTCTTGTTCACCCCTTACAGCTCTCTCTGTCCAGCCACACTGGCCTCTTTGCTGTCTCTTGAACATATCAAGCATGCTCCCATCTCAGGGCTTTAGCTCTAGCTGTTCTCCCTCATTTGATCTGTTTTCTTACTTTATGCATTGATTGTGTGTTGCTTGTTTCCCTATGATAACATATGTTCCACCGGGGCAGGGATCCTCCCTAATTTTGTTTACTGATGTATATCTCAAGCACTTAGAACCATGTTGGACACATGGTAAGCTCTCAATAAATATTTGTTGAATGAATTAATTTTAAAGTGAGTCCACTTAATATGAGGACCAAAATTTGGTTGAGAATCTTTAAAAAAAGAAAAAATATAAGAGTATAAGAGTATTTTCATTTATATTTCACAAAATGTGGTTTATAATTACAGCTCTTATAATTCTTAAAGAGTAAACCAAGTGTTTTTTATTGAAGAGGATGTATAATTTTTCTGACAAAATTGTTTGATAGTATGATATAACTTAGACCAATTCCTCTTTGACTTTTGCAGTATGACCATAAAAAGGGTTATCCTTGCCCTGGCCGGTTTGGCTCAGTGGTTAGAGCATCAGCCCGCGGACCAGAGAGACCTGGGTTCGGTTCCCACTAAAGGCATGTACCTCGGTTGCAGTTTGTCCCCCTAGGGGCCGGGTGGGTGGCAGCCAGTCGATGTGTCTCTCTCATATTGATGTTTCTCTCTCTTTCTTCTTTCCTCTCTCCCTCCCACTCTATCTGAAGATAAATGCAAAAAAAAAAAAAAAAAAGTCCTCAGGTGAGGATAAAAAAAAAGGGGGTTATCTTTTACAAAAATATGTGAGGCTTTACCAGTTGTCCCCAAGTACTTCTCTCTCTCTCTCTCTCTCTCTCTCTCTCTCTCTCACTCTCTTCCTCTCCATCTGTCTCTGTCTGTCTCTCTAAGACTTGCCACTTTACAATTAGTTTCAATTATATTTGCAATGTACTGTCAAGTATGTATCTAACAATGTGTGAGAAACTAACCCAAAAAAAAGTTGACCAAAAAAGAGTATGTAGTTAGACATTGCCAGTGTAAAAGGTAGGATGTTTGCAGTAGAAACTAATAAAGTAAACACTTTTATGTTTTGATCACTTTTGCTTCACAAAGCAACCTCGTAAATAGAGATGCCAGGAAAATGAACTCTCTTATACTGAAGACCTCATTCCCTGTGTGCATGTGTGTGTGCATGCACATGTACAACATATACAAGTCCATGCCTTGAAATTGCAGAATCACTTGAGAAGTGATTGGATCAGAATCACTTTATTGTTCATTTGAGACTATAAACTTGAACAGGCAATAATAACTATTTGATTCATAGACATCTATTTGATTCAATATTTGAGCATTTCTGATCTATAAAACCAGTAATTTCACAGAGTTCAATTTTGTGGTTTTGACATTGAAAATTGCCACCCATTAATGAGTTATGAGATTTAATAGATTGGAATCAGCATTTTAAAAAGTGAAACAGACTAGAGTAGAAAGTATCACAGGGTATCTCATGATGTAAGAATAGATATTGTTTTGTGAACCTTTTATTTCAGTAATGTGAAGATGTGTTGTATCAGTTATAATATTGATTTGGATGCTTTAACAAAGACCAAATAGTGGAAACTTAGACAAGATAGGTTTATTTTACTTTTCTGTAAGTCTGGACTTACAGGTCCAGAGCAGTAGGCAGCTCTGTCCCACCAGCCATACAGGTACCTAGGTCCCTTCTATCTGGTTGCTCCTCTATCTCCTGATGATGTCCTCAATCCACTTGGTTGAAGCTGGCTCATGGCTACCACATCTTTATTACAGTCTGTATGAAGGGATAAAAAGCAAGGTGAGGCCAAGCAGCTTCCTTTTAAAGACATCATGGGGCAAATATCACTTCTGCTCAAAACCCAGTGACTTCATCTTAGTTGTATGGCTACACCAAGATATAAAGACATTAGGAAATATTGCCTTTAGCTGGGCATTTTAAGAGCTAAGACAAATTCAGCTAGCCCTGGAGACTGACTTCCTCCCCGTTTGGGTAACTACCAAGACTACTGGCTCAGCAGGTCTGAATTAACTCAAGGGAAGAACAGACCGCTATTTATATCTGAGCTCCAGAAATCCTTTTTCATAAGGCCACTTCTCTCACAGGGAACTTCCACTGTTATACACTCACATAAATGTCCCCTGCTCCTTGTCCCTATAACTATATAGAGCCTGGGGTAGGGTGGGGGAGGGGGAATCTGTGATGGAAACCGTCCTGGGTGTGTGGTCCAGCTATACCACATAAGCAAGCCTCTCTGTGGATGGATGAGGGCCTGGGATCATGAATGTTTTGTTCCTTCTTTCTGTGTAATTTTGCCCCCAGTAAACCTTATTTTATATCTGCATAAGTGCTGAGTCCTGATATTGTAGGATATGTTTAAAAAAAAAAAAATGGTGAGCCCTGGCTGGTGTGGCTCAGTTGTTAGACATCATCCCACGTACCAGGAGGTTGCCGATTTGATTCCCAGTCAAGGGCACATGCCTGGGTTGTGTGCTTATTCCCTGGTAGCGGTCATGCAGGAGGCAGCCGATGGATGTTGCGCTCTCACATTGATGTTTCTCTTTCTCCCTCAAAAAAAAAAAAAAATCCATAAACTATTCTTTAAAAAAGTTGAAAATCTCTAGATAATGAGTCTAGCTGATGCCTAGTGTCCAAGTGACAGAATTAATACTTCATCCATTATTTCTGCCTGTCTTATTCTGCTAAAGATAGTTATCTTTAAAATAATAATGGATTGCCCGGCTGGTGTGGCTCAGTGGTTGAGCATCAACCCATGCACCAAGAGGTCGCTGGTTCAATTCCCGGTCAGGGCACATGCCCAGGTTGTGGGCCGAGTCCCCAGTGGGGGGCATGCAGGAGGCAGCCAGTCGATGTTCTCTCTCATTGATATTTCTGACTCTCTCTCCCTCTCCTTTCTTCTCTTTCTAAATCAATAAAGGAAAAAAAATAATAATGGATAATCAAATAAAAATTACCTCTTATCCTTGAGGATGATTCTCCAAATTTAGAAAATTGAGCAACTACTAATATTTTGCCACATTTGCTTCATCACTCTCTATCAGTATACATTTATTTTCCTGATTCATTTGAGAGTTACAGACATAATTAATGCTCTTTTGCCTCCAAATGCTTCAGTGTGTATTTCCTAAGAACAAAGATATTCTCTTACATAAGCCCAGTAAAATATCTAATTAAAGAAATTTAACATTGATGTGATACCATTATCTAATATGCAGTTTATATTAAAAATTTGCAAGTATCCCAATAATGTTCTTTATGCCAATCTTGACCCCTCCCCATCACTTCTCCCGCACTCCCACCCCCATCTGGTATCCAATCCAGGATTACACATTTTATTTAGTTGTCATGTCTGCCAAAAACTTAAGCAAAACGTTCAGATCATACACTGTTTCCTTCAGCCATTGGACAACTCTCTTTTCCTGCTGGTGCCATTATAATACTGTACTTTGAGCATTTGTTTTCTTTTCATGGAGGTGGTTGTAACCACACAGTCAGACCAAGCCTTGAGATAGAGCCAGAATTCAATCAGATATTAGTTTTATATAGATATGGTGTGGTTCCAGGAGATAGGAAACACATGAAAAGAATTCCATGAATTCTACCCTGGCCAGTTTGGCTCAGTGGTTAGAGCATCTGGCCCCCGTGGACCAATGAATCATGGGATCGATTCCAGTCAAGGGCACATACGTTCCTCAGTTGCAGTTTGTCCTCGGCCCTGGTCAGGGTTGTGAGGGAGGCAACCAGTCAGATGTGTACTTCTCACGTGGATGTTTCTCTCTCCCTCCCTCCCATTCTATCTGAAGATAAACAGAAAAATATCCTCGGTGAGGATTAAAAAAAGAAAAAAAGAGTTCCATGAAGTCCTTAGACTTGGCAGGAAGATATTCAAATATCTAGAGAACTAAAGAAATGCAAAACGCAATGAAGAATTATGTAATATGCAAGGACCACATCCTTCTTTAAATTCTGGAGACCGGACTATGCAGACAGGTTCAGACTGGCAGTTGGGACCATGAGAAAAACTTCCCAGGAGCCTATAGCTCCAGCCCTCAAACCTCAGTCAATATCTCTCGTCCATGAACTAACTCTACCAATACTTGTAGGGAAGGGAAGATCAAAATTGTTTAGGATGATATATTTGTTTCCTGAGTGGGTTAGAAATAGAGATTTATAATTATGTATAGATATGAAATATATCAAAATATTATAAATAATCTATACATTTTGATGTCTTTAGTCCTAGTCATGTTTAAAAGAATTTGGGGCTTTAGACTATCTCGCAAAGTAATCTTATGGGTCTAATATAAAATATATATATAATACATGTTACAGGTCTAATGTGATTTTAGGTTGAAATTTTCCTATGCTTGTTAACAAGAACAGTCAAAAGAACCTAAGATTCACCATAATTATAAGTTTAATTTATTATTAGATTTATACAACTTAAGGTCTTGGGAAAGTCTTATTAGTCAGAATTATAGCTTTTCAAAGAGAAGAGAATACATTAAAATGTATAAATGCACTTGAAATATTTAAAGGAATTTAATTTACTAAGTTTATAAATAAAATAAAACATTATAATTAAAAGACCTTTCAGAATTATTATTAAAATTTGCTAGAGTAGTACACAGACTATTACAATCTATAACCTGAACTTAAAGTTTAATAAGTAGGGTTTTTATTTTATAACCTTAATAACTTGAATATTTATTTTTAAAAATAAAGTAAGTTTTGTGTAATCTTTTTGGTGCTCAAAAGCCATTCTCAGAGGCCCTGAAACCTCACGTTTACAGAACTGGTCTCCTTCCTAACCAGTTGATGCAATTGCCAGAGGGAAGCTTAAAGCAGTGGCTGGCAGCCACTGCCTAGATGCCCCCCCCCCCCCCACACACACACACACACACTTTTTTTCCCAGTAGTGGCAGAAACTGCTCTGTTTTTACCCACAGAAGAGCCAAACTGTGAAGAGCCCAAAGGTTTCTGCTTTGGGATCATGGCCGACTAGGGCCTTCCTTATTAGGGGAATCAGCCTTTGGAAATATTTTTACCTCCACCCTTCCTTAAATATCTCCCAGCTTGCCAAATGGGGCATGTTTTATGATTTTAGTTGTTTCTGATTGAGATAATGTGAAGTCAGACCTGACTGAGATAAAGCTAACTGGTCTTCCATAGTATTTCTTTCAGACACGGCTTTATTAAAAGGAGCCAGCCACCTGCTTTTACTGTTTTAGCTTTGCCTCCATAAAATGATTTACTCCTGCCTTACCTCAGGGAAATTTTCACCTGGTTCTGTTTACTCTTACCTTAATCTTCTCTCAATACCTCCATCCCACACAAGGTATCCAAGTCCCTCACTCTGGATCTAGCTGTTGGATGCAGGTGACATAGTCACAGGTGACTGGTTGGTGAGCTTGGTACTGAGAGAAGAGGCTAGTACTAACACTCCTCCACATACTGGTTCTTGGGGTCCTTCCTCACATCTCCTGAGAATTCCCTCTACCTCCTGTCTTCCAGCATTACACCCCTCTTCAATCTGTGGGAGCAGAACACCCCTCCAAATTAAAAATGTGTCCAGATCTTTATTTCTCCATTTTGAGTCTTTGTTTCTGCTTCTATGTGACTTGAGGAAAGAAAACTGCCCCATGGGTACCAGTAAGAGAACAAAGCAAAGAGCAAAGAGGAGAATACTCATGAATATATAGAGATAGGATACTGCTACCCTGGAAATAATTCACTTTATTTAATCTTATATTTTACTTTTTATAAATTTTTAAAATATGTTTTTATTTATTCATTTATTTATTTATTTATTTATTTTTAGAGAGAGAGAGAGAAACATTGATATGAGAGAGATACATCGATTGCCTCCTGCACGCCCCCAACTGGGGATCAAGCCCGCAACCTGGGCATGTGCCCTGACCCAGAATTGAACGAGGACCTCTCAGTCCATGGGACAATACTCAATCCACTGAGCCACACCAGCTGGGCAATCTTATATTTTACTTTTTAAAGGAGGAGAGGGTGTATGAGCTCAAGGAAGATGGACAGGAATGTAATTTTTTGCCCCAAACTGCAGAGTTGGATCCAAAGTACAAGCTCTGGTTTTGAACTCTGCTTCACCACTTATTAGCTGTGCAGCCACAAGTAAGTTATGTACATGTCCAAGCCTCAATTTCCTTATCAGTAAAATGAGAATACTTGCCTCATAGGGTTGTAGCAAGGGCTAAGGAGAAAAGGCTTGTAATGTGCTTAGAATAGTGCCTGACACAGTAAATCTTCAATAAACCTTAATTATTATCATTATCATTATCAACATCGTGATTATTAGCTCTATGTTAGCCTAGTGGACTATGAGAGACTGATGCTATCATGTTAAAACTTCATTTAGAAAATTCAAGACATCTCTAAGTCAAATTATCTCACTACAGTATAGCCACAAAACTAGCCACAAATATTGCCCAGTGGAATTTCAACAGTTGTGCCTTCATTGTGATTCCAGGAAAACTAAGGACAGTATCTGGTGTGTACTTTGGATTGTCTCTTCATTTTTCTCAACGACTTCATAAAGTGAAGGTCAAAAGCATCTTACTTTACATAATGGATAGGTTTCTGAAAAGTTAAAAACTTAAAAATCTAACTCAGTACTGAACCTGCTATATCTGCTTTGATTTCTGGGATCATCAGGTTCAACTCCCTTATTGTACAGAAACCTCCCCCATAAAAATCCAATGGTAAATCCTTTTGTAAAGTAAACAATTCCATCCCTGGTCTTCACTATCATATTTTCCTAAAGAGAAGAGTTTTTTTCTGTTTAATAAGTGGTTAACTCCAGATGAAATGTCTACTCTTTATCCATATTCCTTAGGGGAATGAGATTAATTCAGTTGCCAGAGCTTGACTTTCCCACAATATCCCCAGAGCCATAGGTTAAATCTTAGGCTTCACTGATAGATGAGGATGGGTCTTTCTTTCTTTCTTTTTCTTTCTTTCTTTCTTTCTTTCTTTCTTTCTTTCTTTCTTTCTTTCTTTCTTTCTTTCTTTCTTTCTTTCTTTCTTTCTTTCTTTCTTTCTTTCTTTCTTTCTTTCCTTCCTTCCTTCCTTCCTTCCTTCCTTCCTTCCTTCCTTCCTTCCTTCCTTCCTTCCTTCCTTCTCTCCCTCCCTCCCTCCCTCCCTCCCTCCCTCCCTCCCTCCCTCCCTCCCTCCCTTCCTTCCTTCCTTCCTTCCTTCCTTCCTTCCTTCCTTCCTTCCTTCCTTCCTTCCTTTCTTAAGATAATCTCCTTCTGCCGGACTGGTGTGGCTCAGTGGACTGAGCATGGTCCCATGCACGAAGAGGTCACCAGTTCAATTCCGGTCAGGGCACATGTCCAGGTTCTGGGCTCGATCCCCACTATGGGGCATGCAGGAGGCTGTTCTCTTATCCATGTTTCTCTCTCTTCCTGTCTATCTAAAAAAATCAGTAAAAAAAAAAATTTTTTTTAAAAGGTAATCTCTTTCCAAAATCCACCCCATCAAAAACACCCAAAACAGTAACAGGTAGTGTAGCCTGTAAAGGCTCCTATCACTCTTCCCTTTTCCTGGAACCCAGTTTCTATTACATTATTTGAGAAGAAGCAGTCCAGTGCCACTCTGAATAAAAGGGAGCGGGAGGAGAGCTTATATGAGCATGAGCTGCTACACCAAAAACATTAGTGCTTACAATACAGAGTTTCTGCAGGCTCAGTGCATGGAGCTGATAATTCTAGCCAATAAAAAGCTTCTTTGCAAGGAGATTAATCCTGCAGAGGCTGCTGGTGCTGGAAGAGCATTCCTTTCTAAGACAAGAATCTTTCGAGTTAATTAGTGTTTTGAAAAAGCCCACTGTAAAATAGTAACAATCATGGTCAACAAGGAGGGCTTGACTTGTTTTCTCCTGGATTAGAAGGGAGGGACCAAAAGCCTGGATGAGGAAGAAGCCTTTCTGTTTTATCAGATCCACTATAGTACAGAGGTGATTTGTCAGTGGGCTGGGCATTATAGTAAGCGCCTCAGAAGTGCTGGGTAGTCTAAATAATCTTTCTTTGGCACATATCAGTTAAAGCAAATATTTATCGAGCAACTACTAGGTGTAAAGTCCTGTACTTAACAAACTATATTGTAATTTCAGAGATGTATTTTCCTCATTCTCAATAAACAGTTAATGGAAGGTATGTCTTTGAGGGGAAGCAGAGTTTGCCACTGAAATATATGCCTTTTGGAAAGATCTCTTACCCTTTGAGACGACATGGAGAGATCTGGAGAGTATTATGCTAAGTGAAATAAGCCAGTCAGAGAAAGACAAGTACCACACAATCTCACTTATTTGTGGAATATAATGAACAAAATAAGCTGACCATCAAAATAGATCCAGAAACGTGGAAGTAGGGAACAGACTGACAAACCTCAGAGGGAAGAGGCATGGGGGGAGGGAGGAATAGGGGGAAGAGATAAACCAAAGAAATTATATGCATATATACATAACCAATGGACACAGACTATAGTGTGGGGAAGACAGGAAGGGGGTAGGAGCGGGGATGAGGGCGTTAATGGGGGGAAAAGGGGATACATCTGTAATACTTTCAACAACAAAGATTAAAAAAATTAATAAACAAAAGAAAAATATGCCTTTAGAGATATCGATCATTTTAAGGGGGTTATTTTCAGGAAACAAAAGTTTCCAGAAAAATCTTTGACCTTCTCCCTAATTGCCTAAAAGAATTTAGGTAGAGGATCTGATCCCAGAAGGGAGCTATATTATCATAGATAACTATAGTTTAATATGAACTAGTGTGTGATAGACAGGGAGGAACCTAGCAAGGTTCTCTCTGTGTCCCATTGTTAAAGATGGCCCAGCAAACATTTGTTTACCAAACATTTGCTTTTTTAGTTCCATGTGAATTGCCTTTCTCTCCTTTGAAGTCTCAAACTACCACCCACCTTTTCTCCTTAGCTCAAGATAGCATATAAGCCTCAACTGCCCAATTGTCCTCGGTTTCCATATTGTTATGGAGCCCCCATATGTATATACATAAATAATTTGGTCATTTTCTACTATTAATTGGTCTCATATTATTTAATTATTAGACCAGCCAGAATAATTTAGAAGGGTAAAAGGAAAATTATTTTTTCTCCTCCACATCCTAATACTGTAAATTAATCCACTTTGTGTATACCTCCTTAAAATTCTGCCATTTATGTCAAGTGGTTGTTTTAAATACTTCTGTAACTCAGTATATTTAGGCTCTCCTTGATTTGGGGACATTCAACTTTTCTACATCCTGCCCTTTGCTACCTTTTACATTGATACTCCTAAACCTCCAGTATTGTACACTGAATTCAAACTTTCCTTTATTAGCTGATGAATGAGCATTTAAGTTTCTGCATGCACTGCTAGTCTATCAATGCCTTAATTTTGGCAGAGTCTCATCTTTGCTTGTCTAGCACTGTTTTGCAATTATTTAAATACTTCTTTTGCATTTTGCTCTTATTTTATAAATTAAGTGCTAAGTGGGGGAAAAAAACAAGAATGAAAAGAAACATAGATCTCAAAATCAACATAATGGGAAAGATGGAAATTATTAAGCATGCCAAAAGCAAAACACTTTTAGCTGTAATCTAATGTTCATTGAACTTAAGCCAGTATTTTGTGTGTTTGAAAGGAAAGAACAAAGCTAAACAAGAGTCATGAAAGCTGGTAGTAATTTGAAGATTTTATCTGAAGAAAAGGATGCATTAAATATGGTTGGGTTTTTTGTTTTGTTCTGTTTTTTGTTTGTTTTTTGCTTGCTGCAGATAGACCTTTCTTTAAAACATATATGATTCACCTTTTTAATATTCAACTTATATGTGTGTATATTAAGCATGCCCACAAAGAATCCAGCCTGGAACTCTTTTATAGAGCAATGGAATAATTTTAACATGAAAATTTTTGTTGGTAGAATAAGTACCAAGTTTGCTTCTTGTCCCTCCTGAAACCAATTTGAAGTCAAATGTGCTATTTAAAAAAAAAACAAAAAAACATAAAAGCAAAGAGAATGGGAGGGGCAGGTTGCCCACCAATGAGAGTTTTCAAGAGATTTCTGAAAGAGCAGAAGAGAACTGACAAAGGAAACTTGTAGAGAAAGGAAAGTGGCAAGCAGGAGCTGCTCTAAGACAAGAGTTCTTCCTGTCTTTTGTAAAAATCCTAAATGAATCGAAGAGACTTTGCAAAGTGTCTTTAATGGCAATAACACAAGGGGGGAGGAGAGTGATTTCTTCCAGAATAAATGCAAAGATGTAAGAACAAAGAATCCCTCTGACCTTGAAGAAGGAGCAAGACCAGAAAGGCAGAGAGAGTTACTGTGTGGGACCCCTAGGTTGACTGGGCTTGAGCACCAGGGTCCCCATACTGGGCAAAGAATCCTGTACTCCTAAAGTAGAAGCAGAAAGCACTGAACCACAGAGGACCACATTTTCCAACCAGAACAGTCTCCAATGCTGACTGCAATTGCAATGCAAACCCACTGTGAGGCATGTTCAGAATCTAATTTATTGTGTTGGAAGAATATATAAATAGACATTTCTTTAACAGATAAGCCTTATTTTAAGAGCCATAACCTGTATATTAAGAGGAGCAGCAGGACCCTGGCTGGTTTGGCTCAGCGGTTAGAGCATTGGCCTGCAGACCAGAGAGTCCCAGGTTCGGTTCCCACTAAGGGCACGTACCTCGGTTGCAGTTTGTCCCTGGCTTGGTCAGGGTCGTGTGGATGGCAATCACTCGATGTGTCTCTCTCTCACATCGATGTTTCTCTCTCTCTGTTCCTCCCTCTCTCCCTCCTGCTCTATCTGAAGATAAATACAAAATTGTCCTCGGGTGAGGATAAAAAAAAAAAAAAAAGAGGAGCAGCAGGTGTTGTAGTTGTACCTTGAATAAAGGTAATTTTGAGTATCCTGTAAACCCAAGAGAGAGAAGTTTTTGGCCTTTTGACACCTGAAATTTAAAGAAATGTTGACTATTGTCCTTAGAATCAGCTTGCCATCCAGCATTCTCTCTCCCTATAAGCACCACCTGTCACTGCTAGGTATGAATGGGTTCTCCCTGAATTTCCCCGCCATGAATCAAATATATTCCATCAAGTTACTGGGTATAGGTCACATTTTGAACCCTCACTGGGAATGTGATGAGGATACAAAAAGGGTAGAGGGCAGCAGCTGGCCTTCTTAAGAGGCAGGCTGGGAGACCAGGAAGTTCAGCTTGACAGCTTTGCAGTCAGTCAACATGTGAGGTCTGGATTAACTCACACTTCCTCCCAAATACCTCAGCCCATTCTGCATGATGCCTCTCATGTTTTGTCTCATACTGTTCTTTCTCTGAGGTGTCATTGTTCAGCCTGTGTCTCTGGACTTTAAGGTCCTGGAAGTCAGGGCTGGTGTTTCCTCTCACACCCAGTACAAGACTGGCCTGCAATAAGGTGCTCAAGGAAAACACTCCACAAATTTGATTTTGTGAAAGTAATATTTCAATCTGGCTAAAACAATATTCCCAACCCCCAGAGGTTTTATTTCTTTTTGTGGTGATCTCTATATCTTCAATTATGTTTACACTACTGTTCTTAATTCATGAACTTAGGTGGTGTCTGTTGACTTATTGCTATGTCAAATAGAGACTCAGCTCATTTATATACCCTACCTATACCCCTAAACCCCTCCTCACAATTTTCAGTTTCCCCACTGGCTGCATCTTTGACTTCAAACAATGAACATGGACCTCCATTTATTGTTCTACTGAGACAGTATCTCAACCTCCTTGTTTTAACAGGAGGTTAATTATGTTCAGCCTTTCCCTCCTCTTTACTCCCTACCCTTTCCATTCTTCTACCTTTGCCAAGGTTGATCAGATTAACATTCCCAAATTTGGGCAATATTTACATTCAGGTTTGAAAGATGAAAAAAAATTGGAGATTAGTTGCACAATAATGTGAACATACGTAACACTAGTTAACTATTGGACTGTACACTTAGAAATGGTTATGATGGTAAATTTTATATTACAGTCGGCCCTCGTTTATCACGGTTAATCAGTTCCAGACTACCATGATAAATGAATTTCCAAGAAGTAGGATTCTTTATTTATATACAGTCGTCCCTCGCCACTTTGCGCTTCGACTTTCGTGGCTTCACTCTATCTCAGTTTTTTCAAATACTATAATATATTTTATAGTATTTTTCAAATACTATATTTGAAAAAACCACGATAGAGTGAAGCCGTGAAAGTCGAAGCACGAAGTGGTGAGGGACGACTGTATGTATAATTGAAGGGATTCAGAACAAGCTTTTCTGAAATATGCCACTTTGGCACGTGGACTGTTTAGAGCTTAAGGCAATCAAGACCTAGAAAATCATTTACCTCTCCCTTAGCTACCTAAAAGCATTGATATAGGAGGCCTAACCCAGAAAAGTAGCTATTATAAGAGATGATTTTTTAATCTGAATGACTATCTGTATGGCAAAGCAAATATCTTATTACCAAACATCTGTTCTTATCTTCCTGTGAATTAACCCTCCTTCCCTTGGAAGCCCTAGGTCCTTATCCCATTCCTTAGCTCAGGATGGCATATAAAACTCAACTGCCTGACTTGCCCTGGGGTCTCATATTCTTAAGGGGCTCCTGTATGTACATAATTAAATTTGTTTTTCTCCTATTAATCTACCTTATGTCAACTTAATTATTGAACTTGCCAAAAGAACCTAGAGGGGTAGAGGAAAATATTTTCACCCCCAATCTAAAAAAGTTCTAAAAATAAAATAAAGTTCTAAAAAAATATTAACAAAAAAAGTTTTACTAGCCTTCACTAATTTCTATGGAAGTTGAAACTCTGGGTTTTAATTAATAATAATAATAATAATAGTAACAATAAAATGGCAGCTGTTAATTATTGAGTATTTACTTAATTACAATTCTTGATACAATTCCCCGAGGTAGGGATTACCACCCACATTTTAAGATAAGAGTATTCACAAATGTACGAGGATCATAAAATGGTCTTCACACCTTCAGATTATTTAGCTAATTTGGGTAGCAGTAGGGAGCAGAAGAGGGCCAGATTAGCAATGAGGAGTTGAGGCATGTTGCTTAACTTCATTGAGCCCTCTGGATCAGAGATTTTCCTACTGTGTGCTGAGAAATTCTAGGAGTTTCACAGAGACCACCCAGTGCCACCCAAAAAGTCGCCTAGATGTGGGGATAGAGAGGTCAAGTGGATGTGGTTCAAAGCCTGCCATCCCTCCCCTCTAAACCAAAGCATTTTGTGTTTTTCTCTTTTTCGTTTTGGATTTTCACCCTGAAGAATGGGTTCTGCTACTTTATACCTCAAATTAACATTCCTGCATTGCATTTCTGGGACTTCTGGGTAGGAAGGGTCAGCTACATAATTTGCAGGACCCAGAGCAAAATGAAAATGCAGGGCCCCTTGTTCATAAAGCAGTAAAAAAAAAAAAAAAAAAAGAGTGTCATTAAAGGCACTAGAACATAAAACTTCTTTCTTACTTCTGCAGTCTTTCTCTTGATTTGTCATGAGTTTTTTATTTACTATTTTAAGTAATTTCAAGTAAAGAGAGAGTAAAATTTAAAATTATTAACATAAAATTTACTATTCATCTTTATACTATGCATTGCTGTTTCAAATGCAAATATGAAAGCATTTAACTCATATGAAGAATCACTAAGATTATATAATCTGTATTTCATAGCTCATGCATGTATATGTATTTTCTTCTTACCAAAATGGTGGAAACACAGCATAAAACTAACAACTGTTTTTTTGTTTGTTTAAAAAAAATTTTTTTCCTTTATTGATTTTAGAGAGAGAGGAAGGGAGAGGGAGAGAAAGAGAGAGCTAGAAATATCGATGAGAGAGAACATCGACTGGCAACTTCCTGCATGCCCCCCACTGGGGATTGGGCCCACAACCTGGGCATGTGCCCTGACCGGGAATCAAACCGGTGACCTCTTGGTGCATGGGTCAACGCTCAACCACTGAGCCACACGGGCCATGCTCAACTGTTTTTATTTCACATCTTCATATGCACACATTCTATCAACATTCTCCACCTTCTATTGATAAATAAGAAAAGACTGAAAAGAAGAGGAGCTGTGGGTTGCCCTATCTTTCCCTTTCCTTCTGTGTCATTTTTTCAGCAATACTGTTGAGCTAATACAGGGAAATAACAGAATAAGAAAGGAAATGATTGGGATCCTCAGTGATTGATGTTTCTTAGACCATTGCCTTCTTTCTGCATTCAGAGCAAGTCCTGATAGCTTCTTAGAGCTGTCAGCAACCCTATTTGCTCACTTAACATGCTTACATTGTACGTACTTGCTTTGAGTTTCACTGATCCCCCACTGGGTCCACTGGACTTCTGGAATCAGGGGGCATTGTGAATGCTATATGCAGAGGAGGTAATAATGAACAGCAGTGGGCATGTATATTGTATATCTCCTCTGTTCACACACATGCTCCATTGTCCTGCTGGACTTCATTTAAGAATACAAGTTCAAAGATAAACTTATTAAGAATTTCAAAACAGCCATAGCAAAGCATTAAAGTCCAATGTTGGACCCTTCTGAGCAGGGGCCCTGTACAACTGCACAGGTTGCATGCTCTGAACCTGGTCCTATAGGAGGGGATGGAGTATGAACATTTTGATAGGCAAGTACTTTCTTCTTTGGATGTGTCAATGTTTCAAAAAGTTGAAAGGCTTACAAGAAATGGAAACAGTTACAGTAGACACAACTACTATTCATCAATATCCAGTTCTCTTCTCCTTCTAGGCTCAACCCATCTTGAAGAATGTCCATGTGGCTTTGGTTAATAAAATGTACATAAAATGACATGTCTCTTTTGGGCAGCCTTTAAGAACTGGTGTGTGATCTGTATCTCCTGTGTCCCTACCACAGTGACCAGCAATATCCAGATAGTGGATTCTCCACCAGCCCGAGTCCCTGAGTGAGATTAAGGTGAAGCAGAGCCACAACCCTCCCACTACCCTCCCCTCTGACCCAGAGTGGACATGTAGCAAGAGCAAAAAAACAAACAAAAAACCTTCATTGTAAAGATTTTGAGGTTGTTTGCTATTACCCAAATGAATACAGTGTTATTACCGTCTCCCTTTCCCCCAAAATGTAGCATTCATAACTAGACCAAGGTTTAAGATCATCTTTGGAATAACCATAAAATGTATATTTAAAAAAAATAAAATCTTTTTCTTTTCCTTGAAATAATAGAAATAACCTTTACTAAATTATGTGAGTATTAGTTGAGTATTTAACCATTATTAACTTTTATGTGTGTGTTGTTTGAAGGGCAAAACACAGGTTAAAGTTCTAAATGTTAAAACTAATTTTCATTTGTATCTGGAGATTTCCACTGATATCCTAGAGTCACTGTAATATCTTAGAGTCCATAATTCATGCTATTGGGCAAAGCCTTTTCCTTTTAGCAAACTTTGACAAAGAGAAAGGATAATACCTCTACTGAATATTTTCCCTTGCCTCACCTCCAGCAGTGGAGTGATCAGGAAAGGTGTTTTCCCTCAAAAGGTACAAAAAAACCCAAAAGACCTGAATAACCAGGGCCTGAATAACTCTATATACCTGAAATTCTTCCCAAGATATCGCATATATGATAATTTTACAAGTCATATTAAACTCTTCTTCTTTCTCTGATCTCTGGAAGGAAACAAACTCTACTGGGGAGAGCTATTTATAAGAAGGAAAGAAGGAAAACTTGTTTTAAAAGCAGCTATAGAAACTGGCAGAGATATTTGATGGATTCTTTTGTATTCAGAATTAATGCTCTGAGGAGAAGAAAAGCCAATGAATGTAAAGGTCTGAGCAGCAAATTAACAATTCTCATGGTTGGTCTTGATATTTGATGTCAGATAAATTTCAATGAACTAAGTTTCCAGTTTCTTTCTTAGAGCAAATATAAAATTTGCTCTCTATAGACTTGAACAGATGGAAAAGAAATATAGTGAATTATGTAAAATGTTAACTCTGAGATCCAGTTATTTGAAGGTTCATAGAATTCCTAGTAAACTCCGTATGTCTAGAAATGCCTGGCATTTGTAGACTTAATGTTTTCTGGCTTGACTATCTTTGGGTGACCCTAAAGTTTCATTATAGTTAGAACCTTGCAATTTTGTGAGAGCACATATGTGAATACATTGCCACAAATTTGGGATATCTGAGTTACTACACAAGGAGGTGTGCCTTGCCTGCTGCCTGGCAGCCCCACCTCAATGCAGTCTTGCTGTTCTTCATCAACTGTACATGCGGTAAATCCAAGAGGTATAATAATTCGTGTGTGTGTGTGTGTGTGTGTGTGTGTGTGTGTGTGTGTAAAGAGCCCTACAAAGAAAGATAGTTTCTAGTTCTAGTGTTGTTGAAGACAGGTTAAAAATAAATCGAAAAAAATTACTCTTAGAAAATACTTTTGAGGTATTTATAGCCTATTGTCAGAATATCCCTTTTATTTGAGGTTGACGATGTGATGATTCTCGCATGTACTCTCTAAACAGAGAGAGAGAGAGAGAGACAGAGAGAGGTTGGGGGACATTGGGGGGATTGGTTTCTAAGACTGTTTTAGCAACTTCCGAGCCAGAGCATAACTACTTTTCAAGTGAGAAATAAAACTTCAGTGACATACGAAACACCTTTAACTGGTAGTTGAGGAAATGCACTGGAAATAATTTCCTTTCACAGAAATGGGACTCAGGAGAAGGTCTGTAGAGGCATGTCTATGAAACAATAGGTGAAGTAGCTTCTGCTGCAATCAAAACACCAAAAGTAAAAGATGGTTCAATAATCTGCATAATGTGATGCTAATAAAAGGGGAGGTGGCTTCAGCTGACCCTCGCTCAAACTAAAGAAATTCATGCAGGAAACAGGCCCTAGTATGGAAGTGTTCAACAGACAGGGAGTCAGCCTATATACAAAAGCAACTGCTTTGTTTCGGAAATACATGTAGTTATCTTTATGCCAGGAAATGGATAGAGTTGCAAAGAAGACAAAGGCACGTTGTCAATCATGTTATTCTTTAAAGAAGTACTTATCAACATTAATAATGCCTTCCAAGGTGGGTCCTTGGCTTTCTGCTTTCATATTTGTATCTTCCTCTACTCCCCACACTTCTTCCAACTCTGATGCTGAAATATCATTCAGAAGGGCAGGAAGACCTTGCTAATCTCCTGTGACTTGTCATTCTCCTCTGTCACAACACTTTTGAACAACCACAATTACATTGGCTCATCAGCATAGAATGGATTTTGCAGTTTCAGACCATGTTTACAGTTAGAGTTATTTCGGTCATTATGCAAATAAGATAGGTTTACTTTAGTTTATTTATCTTAATGGTTTTATATAAGACTCTAATCCTGTATTTAGAAACTCTTTAAAACTTTGAAGGAATGTAAAACGTAAGTAATAATTTTCTGTAATTCACAGAGGATATTATATCTTGTGGTAGAACTTACATATTTGGTTATTCACAACAAATTCATGACTTTAGGTGTCCTAACAGATACCAAAGGCCTACATTTTCTGTTTATACAATTAACCATTTGCACATTGTTACTTTGTTTCATTCTGTATATTTTTTAAAACCATTCTCATTTAAATAATTTACACATTTAAATAATGTGTGAATTTTCAAGTAACAAAAAGATTTACAAAGAAGCAAGGAGAAAAGAATCAATATAGTCAATCATAATTCAGCTCTGCTGCTATCTGCCCCTAAGCCCAACAGAACATGAGGAACTTGAAAATTAATTCACTGTTTGAGAGTTAATCTTATAAAGAAAACACATATTAGATTTGAGTTCTGAAGAAGCTGGATTAAAACAGACTGTCTCCCAAGTCAAAAGCAGGAAATACCTGGAAATCGAATAAAGATTTGCCAAAAAGTCAAAAAAGCTGTATCTTAATCACCCATGTTAATATACCTACAGAAAAAATGTTCATTTCCAGCACTAAGGCAAACTAGATAACCTGGTCAACACTTCATGTGAAAACAAATAAAACACAATAAAAATTACAACCATTTAAAAAAAAATGCATTAGTGATCTAGCAAGAAAATAAGGAATACTCAGACCAAGAATTAAGTGATAAGGAGTAAAAGAACCCAGAGATATAAGCTGAGCAATAAAATTGATTTTTCTATTTGAGGACATTTGCTGAACTGGGTAAACTTGAACTTTGGTTTTTATAGCTTCATAGGTACTAGAGATAAGAGACAAAAGTCCAGAGACCCCAAGGGTTGGGGAAGGGGGATCTATTATGAGACCTAATGAAACTAGGACATTAAAAGCCTCACCCTTATTCTAGCTATAAGGAGCAAGCAATAAACCTATTCTCCCCTTCCCTTATCCCAGAAGACTATAGGGAAAATTCTCTGCCCCAAACCTTACTACTAAGTAAAAAAAGGCAAACAAAAATCTCACTTAAGGTTTATAGCCTGAATTCACTTTGTCTACTGGTCAAGCTGAGAACTTAGCTTAAAGTATTCTTATACAGAATGTGTCTTTGGGCACCTGGCAAAAGGAAACCTACCTTCATTCCAGGCCTCAAAAAATTATCAGGGATAAGATGCTATAAAATATAATGTGTAATAAAAAATCACAAAATACAAAGAAACCTTGATTGAGAGCCAGCAGAAACTAGAGTTAGCACAGGCAGATCATGAAAGACTTCAGATACAGGAATTATCAGAAACAAATGGAGAATAAAAGAAAGGTATGGAAAAATGAATAAAGAACAATAAAACCAGGAATGACCAAGCATATTAGAAAAAGAACCAAATACATCTCATGGAAAGAAAACTTGGTAATTAAAATTATAAATTAAATGAATCAGTTTAACAGCAGATTAGATACAGATAGAGAATTAGTGAAGCAATAGGTAGGTCACAAAAATTATCCTAAAATTTCATAAAGAAACAGAGATATGAAATATATAAAAGAGGAAGAGACATGGAGTGAGACAAAGTAAGAAGGTCTAAAATGTACCTAAATAGAGTTCCACAATGTGATGGTCAGTTTTATGTGTCAACTTGACTAACATTATTCTAGATATTTCTGTGAAGGTATTTTTTATAAGAGAGAAATAATTGAATCAGAAGACTTTGAGTAAAGCAAAGTACCCTCTATTATGTGGATAGGCCTCATCAAATCAGTTGAAAACCTTAATAGGAAAAGACTGATTTCTTCAAGCAAGAAGAATTCTACCAGCAGACTGCCTTTGGACACAGACTATAGCTCTTCCCTGGGTCTTCAGCCTGCTAAGTCAGTTGCTTAAAATAAATCTCAATCTCTCTCTCTCTCTTACCACTCTCTCTCCATACACACACAAACATCCTGTTGGTTCTATTGCTCTGATACACTCAAGGAAAAGAAAGAAAGTGAAGCAATATTGAATTTCTGAGAATGTTTTTAGAACTGATGACAGACACCAATGTACAGATTTAAGAATATTAATGAGTCTCCAAGTGCCTGGAATGCACAGGGGATGATAAATACAAAGAAATTCATAATAATCAAATGTTCTTGAGGCAAATGTAACTTCATTAGTCTTTGAGTCCCTCCTTTCACTTAGATATTTGGCCTGGTCATTCTATAGTCCTGTTAAATACTTTTGAGAATAGTTAAAATTTTATTTTATTTTATATTTTAGATATTTTTTCTTTTATTTTTATTTTTCCCAGGGACTAGAAAATACCTAGACATTTATACTACTAGAATAGAAGACCAGTTCATTTGTTTGTTTTTAAATAATAAAAGTATTTAAGGTTATAAATTTTATTTTGAATACAACTTTAGCCAATTCCCATAGGCTTTATTATAAATTGCTAATTTTTGTTAATGTCTAAATAAATTGTGATCTCAGGTTTTATTTCCTCTTTGACTCAGGATATTATGAAAAGTATTCTTTAATTTTGAAGTAAAATGTTTCAGTTTTGTTATATTTCTATATTCTTCTTTTGATTTACAACTTAATTGAGTTGTGGGCAAAGAATTTGGCCTGTAAAATCTTTATATTCTGGAATCTATTAAGATTTTCTTTGAGCCAAGTACATGATCAATTTTTATGGATATTCTGTAAACAATTGAAAAGAGTGTGTTTTCTCTGTTTATGGAAACCCTGTGTAAACAAGGGATAACATTTACGCTTTCAATGTGCTTTTTCTCTTTTACATTTCCATATGTGTGTTTGCCTTCCACTCTCCAGAGTAATCTATTGCCTTATGTGGGAATTTGGATAGTTATAGCAGGGATAAAAGGAGAAAGTGGTGATCTGTGTTCAGCTTTTGATCGCCAAAATAGGATTTTTAAAATCTGAAGTAAAACAAATTCTTAGAAATCAGGCTTTCACCAAAGAGAAAAGGATTTTTTGAATTACTCATGTTTTATTAGCATTTCCAAATCCAGGCCTGGGTATTTGTGTGCTGAATTCAAGTAAACCATGGGTAGACAAAACTCAATCTGTGAAGCCCTTTCTAGGAGATCACTTTTTCTATCTTGGTCTTGTCTTCTGTATCGGAAGAGAGGAAAGATCTGTGTTCTGACCACCTTCCTCAGGCTGAAATCTAGGATGGAGCAGTTCTGAGGATGATACAGGTCCTGATGGTAGAGCATGGTGGTAACAAATGGCAGGAAACATGGAATAAGTGTGGACTTGTGTCTGTCCCTCCATTTAGAACTCTTGGAAGTATCTGCCACATAAAGTGGCCTCCTTAGTATCATATGGGGAAGAGCCAGACTGTTACAATATAAGTATGGTCCTGTGGTGAAGTCAGACAAGTTAGACTCTTTACCTCCCTCAATATCTGTGTGGGGTGAAAGAGAGTCAGAAGTTCCCATACATCCCCAGAGTGGATGGATGGCTTCTAAAGTGAGGGTTGACATATGCATAACCAATGAACATAGACAACAATACTGTGAAGGGGGATTGGAGGGATGGGAGCAGGGAGGAGGGTGTCAATGAGGAGGAAAGGAGAAGCATCTGTAAAAGTAATTAATTAATTAATTAAGTGAGGGTTGAGCTGACCCCACCACAGAGGTGCAGGTAGGCCAAAGCTAGGGGTCTGAGGTTGGTTTGACTTAGAGGAGTGAGCATGCAGTGACTGCCAAATCCCAAGGAGGGTCACTAGGGCCCAGAGAAAGACAGTGAGGCCACCAGCCATAGCCTTAGGCAGTGGATTCCTCCTAACCAGGTGGACCAGGGACCTCATTACAGAAACCTGGTGACTCTGAAGACAACAGGACCGAGCCCCCACTGCTATATAACAAACACCCTCTTGGGAGTGGTAGGAATTGGAAGAAAAAATCTGAAACTCTGAGTATGTATCCAAAAGAGACCAAAGACCCAAGAATGACTGAGATACCATTAATTAGCAAACATAAGTACTACTCCTTTTAGTGCCCAATCAGGAAGAGCTTGTGAGGAAGATTAGATCATTATAAAATGTAAAGAAGCTACAGGTGTTTCGTTTTGTTTTAACATAGCCAGCATAGTTTTAACATAGTTGTGGGTGCAAATGTATGACTTCATTAGCAACTTCAATTTGTTGCTTGTCTTATTCAAGTTCTATTTATCCCTTACCTACTTTTTGTCAATTCATGCTGCTAAATTCTTTAAGAGGAATGTTACCCCTCCCCATTTAATAGTAGTTTTATCAAGTTCTTCTGTTTCTGGGCATTTTTGCCATAAATGTTTTTCTGTGTTGTTGTTTGGTAACAAAAAATGTTATATTTTCTTTATGAACTCTATTATTTATCTCTATAAAATGTTCATTTCTGTCACATTTAATGTTTTTGGCTTTGAAATCTATATTATCAGATGATAATTAGGTGCATTTGCTTACTTTGTGTATTAGTTTCCTAGGGCTGCTGTAACAAAGTACCAAAACCTTGGTGGCTTAAAACCACAGAAATTTATTGTCTCACAGTTCTGGAGGCTTGAAGTCCAAAATCAAGGTGTCAGCAGGCCCATACTGTTTCTGATGGCTCTAGGGGAGAATTCTTTCTTGCCTCTTCTAGTTTCTGGTGTTTGTCAGCAATCTGTGGCATTCCTTGACTTGTGTATACATCACTCTAATCATAGGGTCATCTTTTCCCTGGCTGTCTTAACATTGTCTTCCCTCTGTGCATGTATGTGTCTGTGTCTAAATTTCACTTTTTTATAAGGACATCAATCATATTGGACTAGGGCCCACCCTAATGAATTGATTTTAATTTGATTACTTTTGTAAAGAACCTATCTCCAAATAAGGTCACATTCTGAGGTACCAAGTTAGGTATGTTCTCAGGGTTAGGACTTCCAAATATCTTCTTGAGGGGATGGGTTTAAAGCCATAACACTTTATGTTTGCGTGATCTATTTGGCTCTTTCCTTTATTTTCAACCTTTGTCATTTTGTTCCTGTTACATTTCTTTTAGACAAAATATTTGTCTTTATTTTTATAGGGAATTCAACTCACTTATATGAGTTTTAATGCTTTCATCTTAAGTTACATTTACTATAGTTCCTCTTTTTACTTTTCCTTAATTTTGGTGGGTTGATCAACTGGTAACTATGCTTCCCACAAGGAAGATGAAACTCTTTAACGCTTTTAATTTTTCATCTCTTTCATTCTCTCGCCTGCCCCTATTTGTATTTTTATTTCTTAAAGTAATATAGAATTTTAGTTTAAGAATATTTTTACAGCCTGGCCAGTGTGGCTGAGCGTCGACCCATGAACCAAGAGGTCACTGGTTCAGTTCCTGGTCAGGGCACATGCCTGGGTTGTGGGCTCGATCCCCAGTAGGGGGTGTGTAGGAGGCAGTTGATAGATGATTCTCTCTTACATTGATGTTTCTCTCTCTCTCTCTTTCTCTTTCTCCCTTTCTCTCTCTCTAAAAATCAATTAAAATATATTTAATAATAATAATAATTTTTTAAAAGACTATTTTTACATCTTTCCTTAGAGAATGGTTCTTCTGTCTTCAGGAATCTTAATCCTTACACAGCAGTTTGCAACCACATTAGCATCATCCATTTATTTATTTATTTATTTTTAAATCCTCACCCGAGGACATTTTTCCATTTATTTTCAGATAGAGCAGGAGGGAGGAAGGGAGGAAGAGGGAGAGAAAAACATCCATGTGAGAGAGACACGTGGATTGATTGCCTCCCACACGACCTCAACCAGGGCCAGGGATGAACTGCAACCAAGGTACGTGCCCTTGGCTGGAATCAAACCCAGGATTCTTTGGTCGGAGGGCCGACGCTCTAACCACTGAGCCAAACGGGCCAGGGCAGTATCATCCATTTAGATTTAATGATAAATTGTGCTTAATTTATGGCTTACCACTGTTTCTTATATATATTTTTCTAACTATTTTCAGATCTTTGTTCTGAATTTAATTTTTATTTAGTTAAGTACTTTTCAAGCAATTTCCTCAGCAAGAGTAGATGCCCATATATTTTTGTGTGCCATTGTATGTCTGAAAAAAATCTGTCTTTTGCTTTCATATATAATGATAAAGTGGCTCAGAATAGGAAAATTGATTTTGTGGTCTTTTTCCTTGAAATGTCTGTAAATGTTGTTTACTATATCTAGAGTAATGCAGAAATTTGAACCTGGCCTGATTGTCTTTTTACTTAGACAACTACATCTCTGAAAGCTTGTAAGATTTTTTCTTTCTCCCTGTGGTTTAGAAATTTCACTAGGATGGCATCAGGTTTGTTTCTTTTTCATGAATTCTGCCTGCTACTTTGTGCGCCTTTATAAGCAGAAAACATTTTATAGTTCAGTAAAGTTTTTTCTCTGTTCATTTCATAATTACATCTTCTCCATCTTTTCTTTTTCTTTTTTTCTGGAACTTTTATGGTTCCCATTTTAGAACTTTTAGATATGCCTTCCATGATCAGCCTTTTACTCCTAATTTTTTTTGTAATCTTGCTTAGGGATGTAAGATAGTGTCTCCATTTGCGTGTCTAGATCACTCCTTTTCCTTTCACTATTGTCCATTTTCTTTTTCATTTCTCTTGAATTTTTTGGTAACTTTTTATTTTGATATAACTTTTAAAGTATAAAAAAGTTGCAAGAATGGTAATTCGTTTACCAATTGTTTACTTTTTGCTACATTTTCTGTGAGATTTTTAAGTGAGGAATCATGTTTTAAACTTCTGTTTATCAAAGGTATTTTACCATATTTGTTGCTATTATGAATGCAAATATTTTTCATTACATTTTGTAATTAGTCATGTGTGAAAATTGGTAGGGAAATAGTTACCCAGTAATGACTTTTTATTAAATTTTCATATTAATTCTAGGTTTTTCAGTTAATTATTTTGTACTTTCTCAATAGTTGATCATGTCAACTGCAAATAATAACAATTTTATATCTTTCTTTCCTATAATTGAATCTTCTACTTCCTTTTCTTCTGTTATTATTTTGACAAGGGCCTTCAGAATAATGTTGAATAACTCCCATGATCTTCTTGGTCTTGTTCCAAATGTTAATGGAACAATTTCTTTCCCAAGAAATTGAGGAATGTCACTGTAGTTCACCATAAAATGTGATATTTGTTGCTAGTTTTTGGAAAAAAAAAAAAAAGTCCCTTCTCAAGTTAACAAAATTCCATGTAGTTCTAGTTTAATTTTATTAATAATAGATTTAAAATTTTTCCAAATCTCTTTTCTGTACCGATCTTAATGAGCACATAGTTTTTTCTCATGTAATCTATTAATATAGTGAACTACATTAATAGATTTCCTAACTTTTAGCCATCTTTCCATTCTGAGAATAATGCTAATTGTTCAAAGCATATTTATCTTTTTAACATACTATTACATTTAATTTCCTGTAATAAATTAGGATTTTATATCTATATCTTGAGTGATATTGATATTTTCCCTGCAATATCCTAGTTTTGGTGTTGCAGTTATATAAACTTCCCATCTTTTAGTATGACCTTAAACACATTTTTTAAATTTATTTATTTATTTATTTTTGTTAATCCTCACCCAAGGATATTTTTTCCATTGATTTTTTTTAGAGAAAGTGAAAGGGAAGGAGGGAGGGGGGAGAGAGAGAGAGAGAGAGAGAGAGAGAGAGAGAGAGAGAGAGAGAGAGAGAGAGAGAGATTGGTTGCCTCCCATATGCACCCCACCCAGGGCCAGGGATTGGGCCTGCAGTTGATGCTCTAACCACTGAACCATGTTGGCCAGGGTTAAACACATTTTAAATGAAATAAGAATTGTGTGTGATTTTTTTCTCTCTCTCTCTGGAAACTTTAAGGATTCTTGTCTCTGGTAAGAATAAGTAATATTGTGAATAACTACTGTATGTCCAGAGACTATTATTCTCACTTTGTGTGTTATTCAACCATTTGATCCTCAAACAATCCTATGATGCTATAATTATTCACATTTTACAGAAGTAGAAACCATGACACAGAAAGATTATGTTATTTTCCTAAGGACACAGAGCTATAGCTGATGCACCTAGAATATATATCCAGTGCAACTCTCCAGTTCATGCTCTTAATTACTATTCTTATCTTCTTCAAAAGGGTAAAAATAACTAAAGGAACTTCCCACTAATGCATACTTTCTAGCACTAGGTCCATATGGTAGGGATTAATACCATGTGGAGTTTGGATTCTTAACCTATGCACAAGGTCAGCACTAATTATGAAGCAGTTTCTTTCTGCACTACAGGGCCTTAGACATTTCCTAACAGAAACCAGCCAGTAGTGCTTTTTACAGCCAGCAGGTAGGGAGCTTCCAAAGGCAGAACTGGTATAATTTTCAGCACATCTCGTACCATTTACAGCCAAAGAGGAGGCTTACAGAGGGTGAGTCATTGTCTGCATGGCTGAACCAACACCATTCCTGTAAGTAGCAAGCACTCTTCTTTGTGACATCTTGGGGTGTCTTGTACCCAGATGCTGCCCAATGTTCATGCGCTTATGTTCTGTATTTACTGTAGTCATAGTGACCTTCCTCTTCTTACCTCTTAGAAGACCACTGTGGATGCTGACCAATGGTGCATGATTGAACTCTGTTGGGTAATATTCTTTGTCTTTTTTGTGCCCTTTTCACACATTTGTGTCTTCTCAATCTCCATGGTGACAAAGAGATAATACATATGTGTGTGTACACACACACACACACACACACACACACATACACATACACATTCTGTTTAAAGGCTTTTTATCATAAAGGTCATATATCTTCATGTTAAAAAAATTAATACAGTGCAGAAGGGTGGAAAGTGAAAGTTATCTCAATTTCTTTGTCTCCTAACCTATACCTTTCATCTCATGCCTTCTTGCTGTCTATTCCCACTCACAGAAACAACAACGATTACTTATGTGGCTCTTTCCAGAAATTTTCAATGTATATAATAGCATTTTCTATTATATAATAATGTTTATATATTTATTATATTTTAACATATAATGGAATCATGTTATACATATAGTTCTGAAACTTCGCAATTTTACTTGTTATAGTCTTAATATCTTTCTGTAAATGCAAATTCTTACCTTTTTAAATAGCTTTGTAGTATGAATGAATCAATTTTATTAGCAAGTCATCTATTAATGGGCATTTAAGTCCTGTCCAGATTGTTTTTTGGTTGTTGTTTGTTTTGCTATTATAATTAATGTTGCAATGAAAACCCTTGAGAAAACATTAAAAAAATTATTTTTTTCCTTTATTGATTTCAGAGAGAGAGGAAGTGAGAGGGGGAGAGAGCTAGAAACATCGATGAGAGAGGACATCGACTGGCTGCCTCCTGCATGCCCCCCACCCGGGGACTGGGCCCACAACTTGGGCATGTGTCCCAACTGGGAATTGAACCAGCGACCTCTTGGTGCGTGGGTTGATGCTCAACCACTGAGCCACACCAGCCAGAAGAGAAAACACTTTTAATCATTTATGTGACTATATTTATAAATAAATTCATAGAAGTGGAACTTCTGGGTCAAAGGGTATATGTATTTAAATTGTACAACCACACTATTTCCACAAAAGTTATGCCAAATTTTGCTACTATAAACTGTGTCTGAGAGGGCCCATTTCCCTAACATATCCAATTCCATATCATGTGGCTTTTTAACATTCCGTCATCTAACATGGAAAAAATTTGCATCTCTTTGCGATTTCAAATTCTCTAATGATGATTGAAATTGGCATATTTTTAGATATTTTTTAGCTATTGGTCTCTCTGTTGCAGTGAACTAATTCTCATATCCTCTGGGCATTTTCTAGTGGGCTATTCACTGGTTTGTTAGTTTGGTTGGCTTTCTGTTTGATATGTAAGAGGGTTTTTTTTGTTTGTTGTTTGCTTTTTGGAATATTAATAAAATTAGTTCCTTACCTGTTATATGTATTGCCAACATTTCCCCTGGTTCGTTGTCTATCTTTTAATCCAGTTTTTTTTTTTTTTGCCTGTTTTTTAACTTTCTTACTTTGTGTGTGTGTGGATGTAAGGTTATTTATGAATTAAAGCATCTGAAAAGAACGGAGAATTGTTTAAAATCCCTAAACACATAGGACTGAAGAGGATTAGGGAACAGGAAAAGATACAAGGGAACTTTCCAAGCTCTGTTGCTCATGTGCATTTTATTTCTTCCACAAAAGTCATAAGCCTTACAGAGAAGCCAGAAAACAACCATTATCTAAACCTGAAACTCCTGTTTACTGTATAGTTTTTAGTGAAAAAAAGGACAATAAAAATAATTTAAGAAATACATTATTAGATAAAAGGTAGCTTCCCCCAACCCCACCCCCCAGAAAAGATTATAGGCTATTCATGATTGGATGACAAATTAATATGCAACTTGTCCAAGCCAACTCTTTCAGCCAGCTTAATTGTCATCAGCCACTATAATTTATTAACAGTGAGGTGAGGAAAGACATGAATCAGCTTAATGTGATATAAGTAGGGCATTGCCATAGCAACAAGATGCAGTCTGTTTTCTACTATTTATGTATGGTTTATTTTCTCCAGAGCCTCTGAGTTATTGCTTGAAACAAATGGAATGAGAAACATCTTGTTCTGAACACTACCCCCCACTCCTCTGTGTGTATGTGTATATAAAACCACATTATTTTCATGAAAGGAAAAGCAAAAACACTTGAATTTTTAAAAAATTATGTTTATAGCAACAAAACTAACTACACAGTGTCCAATCCACCGTGATTTTGCAGAACTCAGGTTTTTTTTCACCTCTGAGACTCAAGATTCCTCACTGAAACCTCTGGGAGAAAACCCAAAACACATGCTGGAAGCAAACCTAAGGCTAATATTGCTTCTCAAAGGAAACATTCATAATCTCTCTCCAGACTTCATGACTGGCTGGAACCAACTTTCCACTCCTTAAAGGAGTGAGCAGACTAAGACTGCTCACTGACAATTTTTTATTTTATCCAAGTTCAAAAATTCAGAAGAAAAGTCCAGTCTAGAGAGGAAGCCAGGGCCAAATTTGTGAGCTTGCCTGCTTGTGGAGGACATCATGGATGCTTAAGGAATCTTACCAGCCAGTATGTAGCCCCACCCTTGTCTTAAATACCCTTCATGAAATAGATATATTTCATAAAGAATCTGCATAATTTTATCTATTCTCCACTTTCCCTTGAGGATGTAGAATTTAGAGTTTTTAGGTCAAAGATGGACTTGGTCATCTCCAGGCCATAGAAACCCTCAGGGTTTCCAATGAGAGGAAAAGGAAACAGTATCAGAGTTCCTCCATCGTCCTCTTTCCTTATTCCAACTCCCAATTCCTATCATAATTGTCCCTACATTCTGTAAAGACAGGAGACATAAAACAATGGGGAAATTCAACTCTCAGTATTTTTATTCTGCATGAAATGTGAATTGATGTCTGATTATTTGGCTATTTTATTTGATTCTTTAAACCACTTCATATGTGTAGCAATTCTTCCTGTTCAGATCCTCATAGTTGCCATCAGCCTTCCAGGACATAATTGGGGACTTGAGCTAAAGAAGCTCAGAAATGACCAGTAGCACTCACCTCTCATAAAAATGACTCCCAGACCTCATATTCTAATATGCTCACCTTCTGGATCCCCAATCCCACACCTCTTCAGACATTCCTCCACTGCTCAGGTCTGGAAAGAAGGAAAACTGTGGGAGAGTATTATAACTGCTTCTGGGACACCTTTTGATGTCAGGGAAAGGCCCTTTCCCCCACCCCATCTTCTTCTGGAGAGAGGGTACAGGATTCAGGATGTCATGCAGCAAGTGAGTTCAAGCAGTTTTTTGTCACCCAGACTCATGAGTCCAGAGGATGTGGATATCACCCTACAATGCCCCATCATCAGTAACCACCATGATTTATCAATAATTCAACCCATACTGGAATCTTCCTGAGTCATTTTCCTTCAAGGGTTGCAGCACTTCCAGCTATACTAAACAGTGGAGTATCTTCTTTTATTTATTTTTAGATATAATAATCATTTACATATAATAAAGTGCACAAATCATAAATGTTCACCTTAAAGAAATTTCCTTATGTGTATACCCATAACCACCTCCCAG
Source organism: Tadarida brasiliensis (assembly GCA_030848825.1). NCBI lineage: Eukaryota > Metazoa > Chordata > Mammalia > Chiroptera > Molossidae > Tadarida > Tadarida brasiliensis. The sequence continues at coordinate 46,794,042 of CM061270.1, forward strand.
ACCAGGATATAGAACATTTCTAACACTTCAGAAGCTTCCCTTATCCCTCTTTCCAGTCTTTACCCCTAAAAAGGTATACATGATTCTGATTTCTATCATCATATAGTTTTGCTTGTTCTTGAACTTCATATAAATAAAATTATACAGTATGAACGTTTTTGTATCTGGCTTCTTTTGCTCAACATAATGTCTGTGACTATCAATCATGAATGATATTATATGAGCAGTTAATTTATTTTTAGCTGTGTAGTACCCTATGAATATTCCACATTATATTTATTCATCTTCCTAATTTATAAATATTTAAGGGTTTCCAGTTGGGGCTATTGTGAATAAAGGTTTATGAATATTCTGATGCATCTCTTTTTTTTTTTTTTTTTGGTATGTGCCCCTAGCGGGAACCGAACCCGGGACTCTCTGGTCCGCAGGCCAACGCTCCAACCGCTGAGCCAAACTGGCCAGGGCATGATGCATCTCTTTTGATGAGCATGTGCAATTATATAGAATTGAATTATATAGAGTCATAAGGTAGGTTTAGGTGTAGCAGTTACTGTCAAAGTTCCCAAAGTTGTTGAACCAATTTACACTCCCAACATATCCTTGGCAACACTTGGTATGGTTAGTCTTTTTAATTTTAGCCATTCTGGTGGGTGAGTAGTTGTATCTAATTGTGGCTTTCATTTTTATTTTTCTGATGACTAATGATATTGAGCACTTTTTTCAAGTGCAGACCCTCAGACATTTGGACACTATGAAGTTCTGCACTTGCCCAGCAAGTATCCGCATTCCTGAGGGAGTGAAACACTAAATAACAACAGAAAAACACAATGCAGATGGGGAGAGAGACCACAGAAGAAAGGAAAGCACTTTTACTGCTTTTAAAGGGGCCCCATGTTTTCATTTTGCAGTGGGTCCCCAAAATTACATGCCTGGACTCTACCCTTAGCTTGATGAATTCAAATCCTCAGGGTAGGGTCAGGGATTCTGCATGTTCATGAAGATGCCAACATAATTGCTATGTTCTAAAGACTCTTTCCAATTAATGCATAAATATGTTTAATTTTTGCAGGGCTAAACAAACAGACAGGCAAACCAACAAACAAAACCCCCAATACCATCTCTGAAGCCCTTTACTGTGGACTTGAAAGAGTTGTCTCTATACATTGTCCTTACTTCTCCACCCACTGTAAACCAACTGCAGTTGATACCATTCCATAGGAGCTGCTCTTGCCAAGGTCAACAAGTACATTTTAGCCTCAAAATCAAGGGCTATATTTTGCCTCTTATAATAGAAATCTTAACTTAGTATATTTGCTTATTTCATAATAACTCCTTTAACTGCTGTCTTTGCCAATCAGGATGGACCCCTAAGAGCCCAATTTACACTTCAAGATCCTTCCGTCTGGCCATAGATTATTGGACCAGTGGTAATCACCTAAATCTATTCTGGGGCAATCAGTTTTTCTTCCTCTTTCATTCTCTCTTTGTCTTCTCCTTTCTCTCCCTGTTTCTACCTTTCTTTCTCGTATCTCCTCCTTTCTCTTATTCCCTTCTTCTCTCCTTCCCTTCCACTCTCTATGTTCCCCTCTTTCCTACCCTCTCTCAAGAATTGGGATTCTAGTTTAGTTTGGGTAAGGCTTTTTTTTTTTTAAATAGTATTATTCTTTTTTTTTTTTTAACTTAAAAAAATTTTATTTTAGAGAGAGAGGGAGAGGGAGAGAGAAATAGAAACATCGATGAGAGAGAACATCGATTGGCCGCCTTCTGCATTCCCAGCACTGGGGATTTGGCCCAGAACCTGGGCATGTGCCCTGACCAGGAATCAAACCGGCAACCTCTTGGTGCATGGATCGACACTCAACCACTGAGCCACACTGGCTGGGCATACCCTAACCATTTTTTAGTGTACAGTTCAATAGTGTTAAATACATTCACAATGGTGTGAGACCAATCTCCAGAATTCTTTTCATCTTGTAAAACTGAAACTCTGAACTCATTAAATAACTCATTCTCCCTTCCTCTCAACCCCTGGCAACCACCATCTACTTTCTGTCTCTATGAATTTGACCACTCTAGGTACCTTATATAACTGGAATCTTATATTATTTCTCTTTTTGTGACTGACTTATTTCACTTCGTATAATGTCTTCAAAGCTCATTCATGTTGTAGCATGTGCCAGAATTTCCTTCTGTTTTTTTAAGGATGAATAATACTCCATTGTATCTATATATAACATTTTGTTTATCCTTCATCCATCAATGAACACTTGTTTGGGTTGCAAAACACCTGTTTTGCTATTGTGAATAATGCTGCAATGAACATTGTGTACAAATATCTCTTTGAGACCCTGCTTTCAATACTTTTGGTATATACCCAGTAGTATTACTGATGGATCACATCGTAATTTTATTTTTACTTTCTTGACGAACTTCCATACTGCTTTCCATAGTAGCTGCACTTTTACATTCCCATCAATAGTGCACAATAGTTCCAATTTCTCCACATCCTTACCAACACTTGCTATTTTCTGTGTGTGAGTGTGTGTGTGTGTGTGTTTAATAGTAACCATCCTAATGGGTGTGAGATGATATCTCTTTTTTATTTTGATTTGCATTTCCTTAATAATTACTGATGTTGAGCATCTTTCCTTGTGCTTGTTGTTCATTTGTATATCTACCTTGGATAAATGTCAATAGCTCATTTATTTTTTTCACTGAATGGTATTCCCTTGTATCAATGTTCTAAGTTTATTCATTTACATATTAAAGGACATCTTGGTTGCTTCTAAGTTTTGGCAATTATGAATAATGCATCTATGTCAATTTTGTGCAGGTTTTTGTGTGGACATAAGTTTTCATCTCATTTGGGTAAATATCAAGGAGTATGATTGCTGGATACATGGTAAAAAATAATATGTTTAATTTTGTAAGACACTGCCAAACTGTATTCCAAAATGGCTGTACCATTTTGCATTCCCACCAGCAATAAATGAGAGTTCCTGTGGCTCCACATTCTTGTCAGCATTTGGTGTTGTCAAAGAATGGAAGTAGGTATAGATGAGAATGTGCCCATTTCTTCCCCAAAGCCAAACTTTGGGGCTCCCACCGCTGTACTAAAATATGTGCTTTGATGTCTCTGTTGAGGACAATGACTACTTCTTATTTATCTTCAAATAGTAAGATGTATAGGGTCTTGCACAGTGTAGGTGCTCACTAATTGTGGAATAAATAAATAAGTAAAATAGCCACCAAGTGATACTACCACCTTCTGGAAAAATCTCTGCAGCATTAATTCTCAATCTTGGCTGCACATTGGAACTGCTGGGGAACTATAAAAATGCAGAAGTCTGGGTCTCACTCTCAGAATTTTTAATGTAGATGTTCTAGAGTAGGGCCTGGATGTGAAGATTTATAAAATATTGCCAAGTGATGGAAATATATAGGCCAGACTAAGAACCACATGAGGGAGCATCAAAATTACCTGAAGGGCTTATTAAAACACAGATTGTTGAGTTCCACCCCAGAGTTTCTTACTCAGTAGGTTTGGGGTGGGGCCCAGGAATTTGCATTATTAGCAAGCTCCCAGGTGATGCTGATGTTCCTGGCCCAGAATAGAACAGAACATTATAAAAGAGGAATCCCATTCAGCTGTGAACAACCCTTTCATCTCCTCTCAGATTAACTTCATAATTGGCTCCAGGGATGGACTTATAAGTAAGTGTGCTACTAGATTTTCAAAATATTTTACAGTATACTCTCCTACACCCCCACCCCTAGAAGAATTTGAGGAGGTAGTATTATTTGAAGGGAAATTGAAGAAGTTCTCTGATAATTACTGATTCATACCTTTGGCTCTTAAAAGCTTATCAGCCTGTCCGGTGTGGCTCGGTGGTTGAGTGTCGACCCATGCACCAAGAGGTCGCCAGTTTGATTCCTGGTCAGGGCACATGCCCAGGTTGTGGGCCAAATCCCCAGTGGGGGGCATGCAGGAGGTGGCCAATTGATGTTCTCTCTCATAGATGTTTCTATTTCTCTCTCCCTCTTCCTTCCTCTCTTTCTAAAATCAATAAAGAAAAAAAAAGTTTTAATAAAAGCTTATGAAGGCCTTTATTACAAAGATTACAAATTATTTAAAGTTCCTCCTTGGAGGAAATAAACCCCTGAGTTCAGTGGGGAAAGAAGGTAGGGACTTTAGACTAGGATGAGGGACATTGCTAAGTCACTGACTTAATATTCAATGGATTTTGACCCTCAAATTGTCCCCTGAACACTGACAGCCCAGGAATCCTGTCTTCAGTCACTGGCTTTTCTGTTCTTTATCTCTGTTCATTCCCCACCCCTGCAATAATCATCCCATGACCCCCAAACTGAGCATGTACAACCTCTTTTGTTCTCCTGTTCAGATTCCTCTATGATCAAAACTTTGCCTTTCTGGGTCTCAGCTTTGTCATCTGTAATGTGGGACAACTCAAAAGGCCAACTTGGACATTTGTGATTTCTACACGAATTCCCTGGTTTGGGTTAGAGCCGCACACAGACTGGCAAGCCTCAGCTCTATGGAACACCAGCCTTGGAAAGAGATTGAAGGAAAATCAGTTGGCTCTTCCTCACTTGCCTTACAGGGGAAACCTGGTACAGAGAAAAGAGCCCTGGACTGAGAACTGGGACCCCTGAATGTAGTCCTCATTCTGCTTTTTTAGTTTCTGAGAGATCTGGGACAGTCATTTCAACTGCTATGGGTCTTCATTCTCTTGTTTGTTAAATAGAGTTATCTGCCGCAGGAGGCTGTTTGGAGGATCACATGGGAGAATGAAAGAGAAAGCAGAAGATGCTTGTACTATATTGGGGCTCAGCAGCCATCTTAATTCCAGCGTATTATAACTGAGAAGAGACACCATTAGTACATGTGTCCCCAACCCATTCTGTAAACGTCTACAAACACTGTAGAACATACCCAGACAAACCAGAATGCATTTGTACTCATGAAGGAAGGCATGGCAGAAGCCCCATTGGAAATCCAATCCAGGCTGGCTCCAGGAACACCCATTTCGTACTGAACATTGCATCACAATTCCCCTATTCCTCATATATACCACCTTCCAGCCTGGTCGCCAGGCCACGTTCTTTTTCTCTAGCTTATAGTTCCCAAACTCAAAGGAAAATATCCTTGCTGGGCTCTGTCTCTCAAAAGGAAGTGAGAAGATTCCAGGTGGCTTAGAAGGAACCATGCCTAGTTAGCCCCTGAACAGACCCTGGCACCTTCTGAAAGAAGAATCTCATTGTAAGCTGTACCATTCTATGAGCAGTGGCCTTTGGGCAAACCGTAACTGAGAAGCTCTGCTCCTTTCATTGAACATTTAGAATTATATTTTAGGTTATCTTGTTTATTTTACATGAAGCATGCATGACTTCAGTTAGCAGAGAAATCAAGGATTTTTTTTAGCTATAAAAATGTGTTATATTATTGGTAACATATTGGTCAGAATTGTTACTGTATTCTATTTTTGTTGATTGTTGTATTGAAGTATACATATCTAATGCAGACAATATTTTTGAGAGTACTAAATCAATGTATTTTCATCCTCTGTAACCCATAGTGTCTACTTTAACTGAGGCTCCCATATCAACCCAGACCAGAGTTTCTTATATAGGGTAGAGAAAATACTCCTTCAGTTATTTAACCATGAGGCTTGATGTCCCCAAGGATAGAAGGCTATGGTGAGCATTGTTCACTCTGAAGAGGTAGAAGCTTGGGAAAAGAGAAACAGAGGTAAATCCAGAGGGAGGTAGGAGATAAAGATGGTCAGGTGCCAATACCAGGGTTCTAAGCTCTTTTTCCTGCTGAATCTCAAGGTGAGGAGACTATAGAGACATCAGTTAGGCATTGGGAGCCCAAGTTAGTTGAAATTGGTGACTCCATTCCCCAAGCATGACCTGGGGAGGCTGTAGGCCTCTAGAGGAGCCCAGCCTTTAGCTTCTCTACATCCACAGGAAAGGGGAGTGATGGTGTTGTCTCAGAGAAGGTCAGGGAGCAGAGGCAGCATACCTGGCTTCCTGCAGCCTGTGTGTGGTATACAGAGTATCTTGGAGTTCCCAAGTGCATTAGTAAGGTGATACAAAGAGGCTAGATGGAGTAGTCAATCTGGGGTCAGGAGGAAAAAACCTCAGTATGCAATGCTTTTTTAAAAAAACACCAGAGGGATGTGTCTGAAACCTCAGATTCCAGTTATGGGTGCCAGCCAAAGACAAAAGACTATATGAGGCCAGCCCTGGCTGGTATGGCTCAGTTGGTGGGAGCAACATCTGTACACCAAAAAGTTGCGGGTTCAATACCCAGTCAGGGTGCATACAGGAGGCAACCAATCGATGCTTCTTTTTCACATCTGTCTCTCTTTGCTCTCCATGTCTCTCTCCCTTCTCCTCTCTCTAAAATAATAGATGTATCCTCGGGTGAGAATTAAAACAAAAAAGACTAGAAGAGGCCAGTCCAGGAGACATACTAGAGACAAGCAAGGAGGCAGAAGACATGTGGATCCGAGATCTCTTTTCTCCTGGTGTCGTGAGGTCATATAAGCTCCCAGATACCCCAAATGTCATCTTGGAAAGGATTGGGGAGAACTGAGCATTTATGAAAATTCTGGGGAACTCAAAAGAGATTATTTAAATGGTACAAATGGAGATGCTGGCAAGTTGCAAATTTGTTTCTTTCTGTCACTACTCAATGGATTAGGAACTTGAGGGGAAAATTAGATCAGTTATGGAAAAATGAAGTTTCCTTTCCTTTGTACAACAGAGTAGTGCAATGTGTAAAAGTTCAACCCTGCCACACATTGTGACATCATAACACAGTTACCAGAATGACCACTTCTCTGATTCTGAGTCATTAGGCTCTACACCTGGTCTGAGGTTATCCTGGGTTTTAAAAGCACCTGGGACACCTCTGTGAGCTGCCACTAAAGTAGTTTGCCTGCTTTCATCATCCCAGCTTTACATCCTTCTGGCAGAAATCTCCGGGAACTGTTATAGTCCCAAATTTTTTTTAAAGAGTATTTTATTTGTATTGTTTCATATTATCCCAACAACTCTGTGAGTTAAATGGAAGAAATGGTAGTCGTTTCATTTACTAGTAAAAAAAAAAAAAAAAAAAAAAAGATGCTCAAAAGCTTAAGTGTTATCAGTTAGGTCTCAGTTATGAAAACAGAAAGCAAACTAGGTAATTCAACAAAGAGAACTTGTTATAGGGGATTGGTTGCAGGCATTTCTGTACTGAACTGCTGATACCAGCTTGTGAAGTTCAGTGATTCCATGTTGGTAGTTGAAAATTATCCATGGTGAATGGTTAATATTGTGAAAATCACACATTACAAATCAGGTTTCTTTTTGGTTTGTTTTCCTAGAAAGCTGGTTGTTAAGTATTTACCAGCACACCATTCGTTATAGGTTTTGGAGAACTGAAAAGGGGGGGGGGTTATTGAGGTAACACAGAGGTAGTAACTGGAGAAAGCAACTATCACCCCAAGACTGAGTAACAAAGGAAAGAGGTTGGGTTATGAAAAGCTGAGAACTCAGAGGAGGGGCTTAGACTGCAGAGGAGAGGTAGCTGCCCCCCTCATGCTGGTACATTTGAGGGGGTATGATGATATTGCATAGTGGTGTTGAAGGAAACAAGAGACCAGATCTTACTGCTGATGCTGGGGTGAAGAGAAAAAGAAATAGTGTGTCTTTCCTCCTCCAGCCTAGAGTCTCCCTCTAGCGCCCCTATTGGCAGAACTTAACAAGAAAAAGCAGCAAAGGAGAAAGGCGGTTTGCAGAGCCCCAGCTGCAGCATTTCACAGCCACAAACAGAAGGTGGGGTGGGGTGAGAGTCCATAGATTAATAACTAGCACATTAAGGGACTTCCCCTAGTTCACATAGTATGTGTGGTCTGCCTTGTTACTTGTGATGTCTCAATGTCTAGAAAAGTCACTGGTGTATAATAATGCATTCAGTAAACACTTGTGGAAGGAAGGAAAGAAGGCATGCTAGACTAGCCCAGTTCTACAGCACACATTTAAAGACAAAAAGAGTTTAAAATATCCTTGGTTGCCTGCCTCCGGGTGTAAGCACAAACAGCACCAAGTATGTCTTTATATTTGACCCAGTTTTCTCCCAGTGCTACCTAAGGAGGTACTACAGTCTGGTGCTTTGGAGAAATGTAGCTCTTGGTTCAAATCAGAGCCCCACTATTTGAGTTGTATGGCCTTGGGCAAATTACTCAACATCTCTAAGCCTTGGTTTTTTCATCTGTAAAATGGGGATAATAATGGTGTGTGAGGCTTAAATAAGGTAATTGTATGTGGCACATATACAGTTGATGTTCACTGTTACTACTACTCCCTTCCCACACCCCAGAAGGGTGGGCAGATAAGTGGAAGTCTGAGGCAAGGCTGAGGCCAGCCACCCCCATTGTTCTAGGCTTCCCTCCCAAGCTCCCCATGCTGGCCAGGGCCTGGGCTGGAGGCATAAGAATCTGCCCAGGGATGCCACAGTCCGGCCATGTGTTTTAAGATGGAGGTCAGGCTGGCCAGGCTCAGGGTCTGCAGCCCAGGAGAGTCCCATATATTACGCTTGTAATCTCTGTCCCTACAACATGGAGATGGGAATCTATGTGTTTCCTAATAGCTCTCCGTTTCAAAGAAAGTTTATTCCAGCCAGAGGCAAACGTGGGTGTGGCGGTTCCTTACATTCAAAAGGAAACAAAAGAAAACAAAGAGATACCTCCTTCCCAAGCCCCGAATGGCCTGTGGACCTTTTCCCAGGCAAAATGTGCGGCAGGAGAGGAGGGAGCGCCTTTGTGGCTGCTGCCAGGATTCAGAGCCTACGAGCGCAACCCTCCCTGGTGCTCAGGTCTGGGGTCCTGAGCCCCAAAGGCAACGAGGCATCAGGGGTTGGGCAAGAAGGGTTCGCCCTGTCCAGCCCAGGTCCAAACCACTTGCCCACACGGGTCCAGGGTCGGGGAGGGCGGGTGAACTGCTGGACAGAATGCACCCCGCCCAGGGAAGCACCCACTCCCCCAGCCGGAATCCTGGGAATGTCATGTCACTGGTCCGGGAAGCATCTGGACAGCCTCTGGGCAAAGGGAGGAGTCAAACCTGGAATTTCTCGGCTGCTTTTGCACAAAATCCCCCTAGTATTTCAGCCCTTGAAGTTGAAGCCCACGGGGGTGAAAAAGCACCTTCCTACTTCTTATCCGGGCAGATCTAGTCGTAGCAAAGGCTCCCAATCCCCGCTGTGAGAGCACCCAACCGGCTCTTCCCAGCTCGAAAGATCCCTTCTTTGTGTCTGAAGGAGGAAGCCCCTTCCCCTCCTAGGAACTTACAGGGCCACCCCGAGCAGGCGTTTCCAGCTGGATTGTCGCCATCTTGTGGCAGGATTGAGTCGCCACACTGGCTCATTGGCCAGACCAGCATGCCTACACTTCCTTGGGTCCCAAAGTACCTTTCCTTCTTTCTCCAACTAGCTAGCGATAGAAATTCAAAATCATGTTCCCTGCGCATAGTTGTTGAAGTATTATGCCACTGAATCCTCCTCTCCGAATTGCATGTACGTGTCTTCCTAAAGGCAACCAAGTGTTAACTGGAGAGTCCAGGAAAGACCAGGTGCCTCCCAATCCCCTACCAATTTCCCATGATATAAACTAATGATTAAGAAGACAGAGACGCACTCTGTCTTGTTCCTACTGGTTAGTAATGTTATTATACTTGATGAGTATTATTAAAGGACTCCTATTATTAAAGACTCCTTATTATTATTATTACTTAGCATTTATAATGTATTCTTTCAAAGCACTCAACGACTATTATCTCCTTGGGCTTTCCAAACACTCCAGAGAGGCAGGCAGGTGACAACTTCATTTTATAAAATAGGGAAACTGAGGCACTGTAATTAGTGCAAAGTTCATGAATTGATGAGTCAACAGTAGTCATTTCTTGCTAGATGATTACTCTTACTCCAAAGTGTCATAGATGCCAGTAGACAGTAAATAGACACCCTAAGGTGGGAAACTAGTTTCCATCACCAATTTTTATGACCCATTGTAATCACACTAGAAACCCAATCTCAGAAGTTTTAAAATGTAAGAGTCATATGCTCATTGCATAGAGCACATGGTATGATGTTAATTGTATTTTATTTTATTTTTACAAGTCAAACACAATCCATTAAAAGAAAAACAGAGATGTTACAATCACTAAACCAGACATATCTGGATTTGGAGAATAAATTGGTTTTCAAGACAAATATCCCATTCATTAGACACAACAAGCATAAAAAAGGCCAATAAAAACAACCGTCTTATTTCAATGTCTATTATCCTTTCAGAGACAAGAAAAAGTATTATCTACTTTCAGACTTTGTTTCTTCCTTTCAAAAAAGTTTTTGGTCTTATCAGTAGGTGCACTCATATTACCACAGTACCTTAAGTTCCTTCAATAACTTAGGTTTCTCTCCAAAAGCAACAACAAAATAAGTTGTCTTGCTTTGCTCATAGAATACAGTATGTGCTCCCTCCACCCTCAAAAAAGAAAACCATCCTGTAGCTGGAAGTCTCCCATGGAAAGCTTTGGGCTTGAATTTGGAGCTGGGTCATGGTCAAAGCAAAGGAAGATTTGAGAGGCTTGTCCCACCATCAGTTGCTGAGTTAGCCTAGGCCCCAGCAAAGCTATTAAGTTGAGGAAGTCAAACACAATCCATTAAAAATGAAACCTTCCCATACAATCTGTAATGATCTTCTCTTTTTACCCAGTTCTCACCCATTTTTAAATGCATTTCTAAATGTACTTTTTTAAGTTAAAGGATTTGTTTGATGGTTTCAGGGGTATCAGGTTAGCCATCTCAACCTTCCCTTATATTTATTCAACTTGTTCATCCACTCAAAAGGAATGAATTAATCAATAGCTACTTTTTAATGGGCTTATGATAAGCAAGGTACTTTAAATTCATTATTCCTATGCAGCAATCCTTTGAAATAGATTCTCATTATCCCCACTTTACAGGTGAGGAAACTAAGGCTTAAAAAAGCTCAAATAACTGTTTGTTAGTCACACAGGAAGGGGAAGAATTGGGACAGGTACATAAGACTGCAACCTCTGTATACACAGAAACATGAAGCCACCTTCACTCTCTAGTGCTTCAGGTAGGAAAAAAAATACTCAGAAGTATGATAGGTAAACAGAAAATAAGTTTTAAAAAAATAATACAAAGTGACAAAACATTCCCAGTCAGTAGGGAAGGGGCCCTGGGTGCACACCCAACATTTAATGTGTCTGTTACAGGGGTGGGGAACCTTTTTTCTGCCAAGGGCCATTTGGATATTTATAACATCATTTGAGGGCTACACAAAATTATCAACTTAAAAATTAGCCTGCTAAATTTAGTCAAACATTTAATTAACTTACCCCTTATGTGATAACTGGAACTGCTTCTCTTTGGTGAGGCGGGTGATGTTAGCTGATATTGATGATGTTGCTACTTGCAACTGCTTTTCCAGGTTTGCGTCAGTCTGGAGCACAATTGGCTCTTTGCAGTGGTAAGTTTTGAAAAGAACTGCTTGCAGCAATAAGTTGTTCCGAACACAGATGCATATTTCAATGCATGTCTCCTCAAAGTGGGAAATTCATCATTGCTTATGTAACATTTATAGAACTCAAGCAGTGGGAAGTTGTTATACCAAGCTTTCACCTCATCATTGCTTTGCAGCTGAATAATTTTGTGTTGTAGGTTATCTGGCACATCAGCTGGTTCCACATTGAACAGCATAGCAAAGATGTTCAGTTCCATTTGTTTACTTTTTACATCCTTGAATCTTTCATTAAATGCCTCAATTAGTTTCACATAGTCACCACCATATTCAAATGTGGTAGAAGGCTTTTGTCCTTCCAGAGTGGGGAAATACACATTGTTATTCCTTTCCAGTTGCACTTTCCACAGCCTTAATTTAGCTTCAAATGATTTCATGTTTGAAAGGAGGGAGCTAAAAAGCTGGTTGGGGCCCTGCAACTTGATGTGCAGCTCTGCGAGGTACCTCGTAATGTCCACCATGAACGCTAAATCACACAGCCACTTGCTATCATTGAGTTCCCTGACAGGTTTTCCCTTCATCTCCATGAACTGCTTGACTTCATCCAGAAGTTCATAAAACCTCATGAGTATGTTCCTGTGACTCAGCCACCGCACTTCAGTGATAAACAAGATCACCGTACTCAGAGTCCAGATCATTCAGGAACTCCTTAAACTGGTGGCTGTTAAACCCTCTGCTTTTGACAAAATTTATGCATGACACTACTGTTGACATCACATTGTTGAGCTGCAACGACTATGCACAGAGACTTTCTTGATGTATGATGCAGTGGCATAATTAAATCACTTGGATCAAGACTGAGACAATTCAGTTCTTTCTTGACAAATGCAATTAACCCTTTTTGCAAGCCAGCCATGGCTGGAGTTCCATCTGTAGTAAGGCCACTTAATTTTTCAAATGTTAGCTCAAGTTTTTTCATTGATAAAACAAGTCTCTCAAACAAGTCGTCACCTTTTATAGTGCCATGCATGGCTTCCAGTGACAGCAGTTCCTCTCGTGTGTCAAACTCTGCAGTTATCCCACGAACGAAAACGGCTATTGGGCAGTATTTGTTATGTCTGTTGTCTCATCACAAGCCAGAGAGAAACATTTGGGATCTTCTGTAGAATCCTTCAGTGTTTTTTTCAATATCTTGTGTTAAATCAGTCATCTGATCTGAGATGGGTTCTCTGAAACAAACTAACACTCTGAAACAATTTTACTTTGTCTGGTGCTAACATCTCTGTAGCAGCCACCATGCACTCTTTCACAAACTCTCCCTCTACAAGAGGCCTCAGCTTCTTTGCGATTAGTTCGCTCACTACATAACTTGTCTGAATAATGTTGTCTCTGTCACAACAAGGCCTAGTGGAAGTGGCTTGTTGTGATTCCAAACTCCACTGAAAGGCATTGATTTTATCCAGACATATTTGGCCTCCCAACCCATTGAGTTTAGCGTGTTTTGAGCTGTAATGACATTCCAGATTGTTTTTTTTTTCATTACTGCTCACCCATCACCACAAACTAGGTACACAGGTTTGCCTTTGACTTCAACAAAAAAATAATCATTTGTCCATTTCTCTTGGAAAGATCAACACTCTGCATCAACTCTTTGTAGTCACCATTTGTAGGATGTCACACCACTTAAGTGTTAATAACTATCCAGTGTGTGTGTTGCCAGCGACGTGATAATTTTGCTTTGATCGCTGTTTTAATCCTGCACCTTGGATTTAGAACATATGCAATGTTTGTATCATCGACTCTTGATGTCTTTTCTGTGCACTGTAATTTCCTTAATCTTCATCTGAGATTCAGTTTTTTTTAAGATTGTTGATCATGGATGTGTGGATAAAGGTTGGATTGGAGTTATCTGTGTCAACAGTCAATCATTGGAGGCAAGGTAACCAACGTTTTGAGGAATCATCTCATTGCATCTCATCATTACCGGATCACCGTAGTTTTGCCACGGTGTTTTAACACTTTCACAGTGTGTACACTCCGAGCCTGCCCGGCACTGATTGTCCTCTGAGTTACTGCAATGCAGGCAAGCCGACAAGAAGCATACATGTCTGTCCCATCATGTACTCATATGTGTCCTTTCTATCCCATAATAGATGCTCCTTGCTTGTCCCTCAAAAATTATGTTATTGCCCTGGCTGGTTTGGCTCAGTGGTTAGAGTGTCGGCCCACGGACCGGAGAGTCCCAGGTTTGGTTCCCGTTAAGTGCACGTACCTCGGTTGCAGTTTGTCCCTGGCCCCGGTTGGGGTCCTGTAGGTGGCAACCACTCGATGTGTCTCTCTCGTGTCGATGTTTCTCTCTCTCCCTCCCTCCCTTTCTCCCTCCTGTTCTATCTGAAAATAAATGCAAAAATGTCCTCGGGTGAGGATTAAAAAAAAATTATGTTATTATTATGATTCACTTAATATAAATTTATGTTGCTATGAAAAAAACTAGATTTATTGAATTTCGAGTCCCCAGACCAAATGATTTTGCGGGCCTTATATGGCCCGTGGACTGGACGTTCCTCACCCCTGATCTATAGAGTGGACTCTGATAGCGCCAGTCCTACTCAGTTTGCCAGCCAGCCTCATATTTTTGCTTTCTGTCTTTGGCCAGCTGGACAAGTGGGACAGGGTGATGAGTTGATGGAGAAGCACATGACTCCCCAAACTCTTTCAGACTCCTTCAACTTCCAATCAATGGAGAAGGGGGTTCTCCAAGGAGATCCCAGGCTTCTCAAGGTACAAAGACAGTTTGAAGCCCTGTGCAGTCCCAGTTGGAAAACGAATATGTAGGCGTTTACTAGTGTTGTAAATGGAGACTTTCTAGGGGGTACAGTATACACTGAATAAGAAAAGGGTGATAAACCATGGGGGAGGAGATTCCACTCAATTGTGAGATTTTAAAAATTGGTAGGAAATTGATAGGCAATATTGAATGATGTTTGAGAGTACTTCTCTGGATTGAAATCTCAGCTTTATCACTTATTAGAGGTGTGATCTTAGGCCAGTAATTTGACCTTTTCTGTACCTCAGTTTCTTCATCTGTGAAACAGAAGTGATTATATTACCTACGTCATAAGGTTGATGTGAAGATTATATAAGTCAGTGTATGTGCTTAGAGCAGTGTCTGGTCCATGGTATACACAATGTTAGTACTTATTATCATTATAGTAAAAAGAAACGTTTTATTCTAACTTATCTGGGTTTCTATGCTTGCTGGGGGGTCCGGTGTAAATTACCCAACCTCCCTCATTGTTCTCATCTATAAAATAAAATAATAATACCATCTTGCACGAGCATTGTGAGGATTAAGTGAGTTAATATGCATGAAGATACTCATCAAATTTTGGTCACAGAGTAATGGCTTAATTCTCATTTCTTCTCTTCTTTAATTTAGCATTAATGAATTGTGTGTGGTTAGTCGTAGGAAAAGAATAGTAAAAATGAAAATATGCATACTATATAAACATATATAGCTAAACTATATAAATTAAAATATATTTTATCATTAAAAAGAGAACCCTATGGCTTATAGGAATATCATAGCACTCAGACATAAAATGGCAGCCAAGGAAGAATGTTGCTCAGGAAAACCTTAAGGCATGTCAACAGCAAGTCTATATCCCCTTTTCTGTGCAGTGTTTTGGTCTGGTTCAATCTTACCTCAGACTGTCTGAGGGCAGGATCTATGGGAGGAGTGGGGCATGGAGTGAAGAAAAGGACTTGGAATAACTCACCAAGGGCTCATGGTGCTCATAGCTCCTTTCCTTTTCCTCTGAAGCCCAGGTCAGAGGGACAACAGCAGAGCTGACGTGGAGGGAGAGGCTCAGGTTGGACTACTGGCCCTCTCAGAGGCCCTGGGCTGGGGTAAGGGTAGTTACCTGAATTCTTTGCCCTCAAAGGGCAGCACCTAGGAGTTTGTTAGAAATGCAGAATCTTGGGGCCCACCCCAGACCTATTGAATCAGAATGTGTGTTTTAATAAGATTTCCAGGAGATTTAGATGCACATGAAAGTCTGAGAAGCACTGACCTAGAGCCTATGAAGCATACTGCAGCCACTTGGTTTGAAGGGATGCTGGGATTGGAGCTTCTATTTTCTTTTCTTTTCTTTTTTTTTTATCCTCACCCGAGGACATTTTTCCATTTTTTGTTTAGATAGAGTGGGAGGGAGAGAGAGAGAGAAACATCGACGTGAAAGGGACACATTGAGTGGCTGCCTCCCGCACGACCAACCAGGGCCAGGGACAAATTGCAACCGAGGTACGTGCCCCCAGCGGGAACCGAACCTGGGTCTCTCTGGACCGCAGGCCAACGCTCTAACTGCTGAGCCAAACCAGCCAGGGCGGGGCTTCTATTTTCAATTGTGCATTCTCCTCTTCATTTTCTCTTCCCTTGAATCCATATTGTATGTCTTATAAATGGAAAAGGCAGTGGCCAAGTGTGGCAAGAGTGGCCCCTTTAATTGATCAGAATTCTCAAGAGGCACAGAAGTAGGAGATGGCCCAGATGATAATTGAAAACTCACTTTGGTGGCAAGCTGAGTGCTGAGGATGACGATCTGTCAATCAGGCAGTATATCTGGAGTACCGACTGTGTGTCAGGTGCCTACTGTGTGCAAGCACTCTGAGTGACACAAAGAAATAGCATGGTGCCAACAGACTAAACTGGGAGTGCTCAGGAGATTTGGGCTCTTGTCCAAACTACACTTTTAAGTAGCTAGGTGTTTCCCCTCATCCCTCAGCATCTTCATTCCCCATCCCAAAAACATATGGGTGAGATTAGAGGACCCTAAATTCCCATCTAACTCTAAAAGTATGTGATTCTAATAGTCCTAACCTCAAAACGTTAGTCTAATTGGGGAGACAAAATGATTTTAAATGATTACACATGAAACAGAGGGCAACCCAGGACAGGATATGATTAAGGGCTGAGTTGTGCAGAACTGGCAGCATAGGAATCAAGGACTGGTGGAAGCTGTGTGTAAAAGGCAGTGTCTGGAACCTCCCTAAATTCCTCCCCTTGACTTCTCAGAGCCAATAGGGGGTGGGGAGAGGTAAGGAGGGGGGCGCGGGCTGGACTTTCACATATGGCCACTAGGTGTCGCTGTCACGATGTGAAATCAATGGCTGGCAGGGACACTCCCAGGGAAAACTGCCCCTCTGGGCAAAGAGATAACACTAGCTTCCAGATCTAGAAACACAGGTTTCTAAGAGTGCTGAGGAGCTCAGAGCACAGGGTTATCTGTATCTAAGTAGGAATCAATGCATACGGTCCACCCTGCCCAGACTGGCTCAGAGGACATGAAATAAGTGACCATCAAGAATGTCAGGTGGAGAGTGTACAAAGGAGCCCACCTCCTTACATACAGACACATGAACTTTTTGTTCATTGAGGTAGGGGACTCCTCTTCTTACACTAAGTCTATCCCATATTTTGGCCACCCAGCTCGGCTTCTCACTTGCTCTACAAATAGCAAGGAATTTAAACTTACATCAGAAGGCCTCCCCCCCCCACACACACACACACAGGTCCATCCCCAGGACAGTTTGCCCTAGTGGTGGATATAAGAGGCGTCAGTGTAAGCCTGAGGCTCCGACCTGGTCAGTCTGTCCTAGGGTGAACAGTGTCCACTCCACAGCTACCAGCACTCCTCAACATTCTCTCCATTTCATTTCCCTGGAAAGGGGGATGTGTTGAGGGAAACATAGCATTTATTAAGACTCTCCTATGTGCAAGCTCTGGGCTGGGTGTTTTACATATATTGATCATGAGTACACTGGTTCCCACTACCCACTCCAACTATGCCTCTGAAAAACAACACAAACAAATTGAAAATGTGAACTCTTCTAGGGAAATAACCAGCAATTACTCTGATGTGTAGGCGAAAGTGCACAGAACTTGCAGCCCCCACACCTCGGTCATTTTCAGTTCTGTTTCTTGACAACCATGTGACAATACGTACATCATTTAACCTTTCTGAGCCTCACTTTCCACGTGTGTGAAACAAAGTTGAAATTATATAGAAACCAATTTTATATTTTAAATTTTTTGTTGTTTTAACTGTTGGAAGGTTATTAATTATTAATTCAATTTCTTTAATAGTATAAAGTGCACATCATTATTGCATATAGCCCATTGATTTTTCAGGCTAAACATCCCAGCACCCAAACCAAAAATAGAGCACAGCCTGTATCCCAGAGCCCCTCATGCCCTCTCCCAGTCATTAACCTCCCCACCCTCCCACCAGAGTTCATGCTAGCTTTACTTCTAACATCACAAATTAGTCTTTGCCTGTTTTTATACTTAATATATGTAGAATCATACAATATGTACTCTTTCCTCTCTGGCTTCTTTCATTAAACATCATGTTTTTACATGTAGCAATAGTTTATTCTTTCTACTTGCTATATAGTATTTCATTGTGTGAATATACAAACATCTATCCTCTTTACAGTTGGTGGATATTTGGGTAATTGTCTGTTGGAGGGCTATCATAAATAGTACTTCTCTGAACATTCTAGTATATATCTTTTTAAAAAATATTTATTATGGTAAAATACATATGACATAAAATTTACCATATTAACCATTTTTAAGTGTACCATTCTTTTGATGAACATTTATACTCATTTCTGTTAGACACAAGACTCTAACTTCTAATATTTTCTTTTTTGTCCCACTTTCAAGTAAATTTGGGTTTGCACATGTTAAAGCATCTGTATTTTTCTGACAAGCATACCCCCTTCCTGGTGGGCTGGCTGTGAAGGGATTTGAGAATTTTGCCAGCTCTTAAATACGATTCCTTTAACAGGTGTGTAGCTGCATTTCAGTCCTGCACAGCCATCACAGCCCATTTTATGTGTTTTAGTCCTTTCTCCAAAATTAAGTTGTCAGATCATTGAACAAAAAGGATCATAACTTTCTCTTGTCTTGTATCTTCCACAGAGCTGACCAGAGGTTGGGAACAAGGTGGATGAATGTTCAGTTGATTATTTTCATATTAAATCCATTAGGTTGGACCACACTAGACTAGACTAGACTAGCCAATGTAGGAAGCATTGTCACCATAGGAACTCTAGGTCATTCTGGAGTGGGAAAGGGCAGTTAAAAATGGTAAAAGTCTCTTTTCTGGAAGTCTCAGCAAAAGACTCACTTGTGTTTCATTGGCTCTGGTTTGGTCATATGCCCGGTCCTGGAGAAAAAAAAAAGTCCAGCCAGGTATTACAATACACATTTGCCTGATTTTTAAAACTGTGTACATACATACATTTTAAAAAATATATTTACCTGAGGACATGCTTAGAGAAAGGAAGGGAGAGAGAGAGAAAGAGAGGGAGAAGGAGAGGAAGAGAGAGAAAGAAACATTGATATGAGAGAGAAACACTGATTGGTTGCAACCCATGTATAGCTAACATATGTAGTGGTGAGAAACTCAAAGCCTTCCTACTAAGACCATGAACAAAGAAAGGGTGTCCTGCCCTGGCCGGTTTGGCTCAGCAGTTAGAGCATCGACCCGCAGACCAGAGAGTTCTGGGTTTGGTTCCCACTAAGGGCATGTACCTCAGTTGCAGTTTGTCCCCAGCCTCAGTTGGGGTCGTGTGGGTGGCAGCCACTCAACGTGTCTCTCTCACATCAATGTTTCTCTCTCTCTCTTCCTCCCTCTCTCCCTCCCACTCTATCTGAAGATAAATGCAAAAAAAATGTTCTTGGGTTAGGATAAAAAAAAAAAGAAAGGGTGTCCTCTCTCACCCACTCCGTTTCAACATTATACTAGAAGTCCTAGCTAATGCAGTAAGACAAGACAAAAAGAAAAGAAAAGAAAAGAAAAAAATATATAAATACATTTATGTATGGCAGAAATAAAACTATCTTTGTTTACAGATGATATGATCATCTACATAGAAAATCTGAAAGAATCAACAAAAACCTTCTGGAACTAATAAGCAATTATAGGAAAGTTTTAGGATACAAGGTTAATTTATAAAAGTCAATTACTTTCATATATACCAGAAGTGAACAAGTGGAATTTAAAATAAAAAATGCAATACCATTTACATTAGCACCCTCCAAAATGAAATATTTAGGTATATATCTAGCAAAATCTGTACAAGAGTGATATGAGGAAAACTATAAAACTCTGATGAAAGAAATCAGAGGAGATAAATAAATGGGGAAATATTCCATATTCATGGCTAAAAAGACTCAATATATTGTCAAGACATCAGTTTTTCCCAACTTGATCTATAGATTTAATGCAATCCCAATAAAAATCCCAGGAAGTTATTTTGTGAATATTGACAAAATGATTCTAAAGTTTATATGGAGAGACGTGAGACCTAGAATGGCCAACAAAATATTGAAGGAAAAAAAACAAAGTTGGAAGACTGACACAACTCAACTTCAAGACTAACCATAAAGCTACAGTAATCAAGACAGTGTGGTATTGGCAACAGAATAGACAAATCAATC
This sequence comes from Tadarida brasiliensis, assembly GCA_030848825.1. NCBI lineage: Eukaryota > Metazoa > Chordata > Mammalia > Chiroptera > Molossidae > Tadarida > Tadarida brasiliensis. The sequence goes on from CM061270.1 coordinate 46,814,112, forward strand.
AATGGAACAGAATAGAGAGCCCAGAAATAGACCTACAGAGTCAATTGATCTTTGACAAAGAGCAAAGACAATGTAATGGAGAAAAGATAGTTCTTTCAGCAAATGGTGCTGGAACAGCTGGACATCCAAATACAAAAGAATTCATCTAGACACAGACTTTACACCCTTCATAAAAATTAACTTAAAATAGATCACAGACCTAATTGTAAAGCACAAACCATAAAACTCCTAGAAGATAACATAGAAGCAGACCTAGATGGCCTAGAGCTTGACAATGACTTTTTAGATACAGCACAAAGGGTGTGCTTCATGAAAGAAAGAACTGATAAGCTGGATTTCATTAGAGTTTTTAAAATCTGCTCTGTGAGACACATTGTCAAGAGAATAATAGAGACTTCTGGTCAAGATGGTGATGTAGGTAAACTCGGTCTTGCCTCCTCCCACAACCACATCAAAATTACAACTAAACTACAGAACAACCATCATTCAGAACTGCCTGACATTGAGCTGAATGGAAGTCCTACAAGTATGAAATTAAAGAAGAAGCCACATCGAGACTGGTAGGAGGGGCAGGGGCGCAGACGGGCTGGTCCCACACCCACGTTTGGTGGATAAAAATCAGGAGGGATACCTCGGCTGTAAAGGTCTTCCCTGAGGAGTGAAGGGTCCCTGTCCCACACCAGGCTCCCAGCTCAGGGTTCCAGTGCCAGGAAGAGAAGTCCCCATCACTTCGGGTTGTAAAACTAGTGGGAACTGAGGTTGAGGGAGGCTGAGGCTATTGGAGCCCCAGGCTGTTCCTCTTAAAGGACCCGAACAGGGACTTACTTGGACTCGCTCCCTCTGGGCTCCAGTGTTGGGGAGGCAGCTTGAAAGGCACCAGAGACATTCGGGGAAGAACTGAATTGTTTGGCATTGGGGCCAGAGCTGGAGTGGCAGCTTTCTCCTGGACAGACTTGCTGTGGGAGGCCGGCCATTGTTCCTTTGGTGAGCCCTTCCCTGGGGCAGCAGATGGCAGCCATATCTGGGACTCCAGCAACCTGGCTTACTCTGTTTGCCCCACCCTGGTGATTCCCTGAGGCCCTGCCCCACCCAATTTTCTGGCCCACCCAAGCTGTTTCCAGTGGCTTTACCATAGGATTGGCCTGTCTTGGATCCTGCTTCAGATTTTCCTAAAATATCTCAAACAAGCAGCATCTAGTCTCAGCGAGCTCCATACCTTTCATTAAGTGGCCCTAGGCCTGGCACTAGAAGCAGCCAGCATTAGGTCACAACTTGGCTTTTCCTGGGCACCACAAGAAGCAGCCATCAGCAGATCACTTTGTAGCTTACACTTGGTGGGCTTGGGTAGAACACAGGCAGAGGCTGACCTTGCCCAGCGTCAGCACACCCAGTGGACAGCTTCAAACCACATCGAAACACCACCACCCAACCACCTCCACAAGTGACACACTCAATGAGTGGACTCAGTGGGTACCAAAGCCCTGCTGAAGTAAGTCTTGCTCTGTGTGGTGGGCCCCTACAATGCTGATCCTTCAAAGGAGTCAGAGGCCAGTGGTCAGTGGGCACAGCCAGTCCTTGCAGCTAATCAGCCTGAGTAAATCCCTCCCGTTGATGTACCAACAGCAATCAAGACTCAATTACAACAGAAGGGTGAACAGTCCATACAAGGGGTGCACCTCGACGGCCCAGCTGGGGTGACCAGGGAGGCTGTGCCACTGGACCCTACAACAGGCCACCCTACAAAGCCTAGGAGACATAGCAACTCCATCTAATACATAGAAACAATCACAGGGAAGCAACCAAAATGAGGAGACAAAGAAACATGTCCCAAGTGAAAGAATAGAACAAAATTCTAGGAAAAGAACTAAACAAAATGGAGATAAGCAATCAATCAGATGCAGAGTTCAAAACACTGGTTATAAGGATGCTCAGGGAACTTAGTGAGACCTTCAAGGAACGTAAGGAAAACTCCAAGGAACTTAGTGAGAACATTAACAACATAAAAAAGGACCAGTCAGAAATGAAGGATGCATTAACTGAAATAAAGAATATTTTATAGGAAATCAATAGAATAGGTGAAGCCAAGAAGCAAACCATCGAATTGGAATATAAGGAAGCAAAACACACCCAATCAGAACAGCAAAAAGAAAAAAGAATCCAAAAAAATGAGGACAGTATAAGGAGCCTCTGGGACAACTTCAAGTGTACCAACATTCGCATCATGGGGGTGCCAGAAGGAGAAGAGAGCAAGCAAGAAATTGAAAAAATAATGACAGAAAACTTCCCTAACTTGGTGAAGGAAACAGACATACAAGTCCAGGAAGCACAGAGAGTCCCAAACAAAATGAACCCAAAGAGGTCCACACCAAGATACATCATTATCAAAATGCCAAAGGTTAAAGACAAAGAGAGAATCTTAAAAGCAGCAAGAGAAAAGCAGTTAGTTACCTACAAGGGAGCTCCCATAAGTCTGTCAGCCTATTTCTCAAAAGAAACTTTGCAGACCAGAAAGGAGGGGCAAGAGATATTCAAAGTGATGAAAAGCAAGGACCTACAACTAAGATTACTCTATCCTGCAAAGCTATCATTTAGAATCGATGGGCATATCAAGAGTTTCCCAGACAAGAAAAAGCTAAAGGAGTTTATCACCACCAAACCAGTGTTATATGAAATGTTGAAGGGTCTTGTTGAAGGAGAAGAACAAAAATATGAACAATAAAATGGCAATAAATACATATCTATCAACAATTGAATCTACAAACAATTGAGCAAGCAGAACAGAAACAGACTCATAGATACAGAGAACTTTTTGTTGCTTGCCAGATGGGAGGGGGCTGGGTGAAAAAGGTGAAGGAATTAAGAAGTACAAATTGGTTGTTAGACTGATGAACCTCAAAGGGAAGGGGGGAGGGACAGCAGGAAGAGATAAACCAAAGAACTACGCTTATATGCATAACCAATGGACACAAACAATAGGGTGGGGAAGGCAGGAGGGGGGCGGGATTGGGGAAGAGGGACATCTGTAATACATTCAACAATAAAGATAAATTAGAAAAAAGAGAGAGAGTAAATAGAGAAGCCACAGGCTGGGAAAAAATAGTTGCAAAGTCATATTTGATAAAGGATTGTTATCCCAAAAATACAAACAATTCTTATAACTCAAAAAAGAAAAAGAAAAATAAAACGAGCAACCTAATTTAAAAGGGCCTGAAGACCTTTGAAGACACCTCACCAAAGATGTACAGAGGGCATATAAAACCATTCTCCACATCATATGTCATCAGGCAAATGCAAATTAAAACAACAGTGAGATACCACTACACCCCTGTTTTAATAGACAGATGAAACTGGCCCAAACTATATTACAAAGCTATAGGAATCAAAACAATATCATATTGCCATAAAAACAGACACATAGATCAATGGGACAGAATAGAGAGTCCAGAAATAAACCCATGCATTTATGGGCAATTAATTTATGACAAAGGAGCCAAAAAGATACAACAGGGAAATGATAGTTTCTTTAATAAATGGTGTTGGGAAAACTGGACAGCCACATGCAAAAGGATGAAACTGGACCACTATCTTACACCATACACAAAAATAAACTCAAAATGGATTAAAGACTTAAACATAAGACCTGAAACCATAAAACTCCTAGAAGAAAATATAGTTGGTAAGTTCCTTGACATTAATTTTTGGATTTGACACCAAAAGCAGAAGCAACTGAAGCAAAAATAAACGGGACTACATCAAACTAAAAAGCTTCTGTACAGCAAAGGAACCATTAACAAAATGAAAAGGCAACTACAGAATGGAAGAACATCATATGTCTGATAAAGGGTTAATACCCAAAATATATAAAGAACTCATACAACTCTAAAAAAAAAAAACAAAAAAAACCCTGACTATCTAATTAAAAAATGGGCAAGTGATCTGAATAAACATTTTCCCAAACAAAACAGACAGGTGGCCAGCAGGTACATGAAAAGGTGCTTAACATCACTAATCATCAAGGATATACGCATCAAAACCACAATATTACCTCACACCTATTAGAATGGCTATTACCAAAAAGACAAGGAATAACAAGTTTTGGGAGGATGTGGAGAAACGGGAACCCTTGTACACTGTTGGTGGGAATGTAAATTGATGCAGCCATCGTGGAAAACAGTATGGAATTTCCTCAAAAAATTAAAAGTAGAACTACCATATGATCTAGCAATTGCACTTCTGGTTATTTATCCAAAAAATGATGCCACTATCTTGAAAAGATATGTGCACTCTTATGTGCACTGCAGCATTATTTACAATAGCTAAGACAAAGAAACAACCTAAGTGTCCATCTATGGATGAATAGATAAAGAAAATGTTAGAAAAAGAAGGAAATTCTACCATTTGTAACAACATGGATAGACCTTGAGGGCATTATGCGGAGTGAAATAAATTAGAGAAAGACAAATACTGTGTAATCTCATATGTGGAATCTAAAATTTTTTAAAAAATGAACTCATAGATACAGAAAAAAGATTGGTGGTTGCAGAAGTAGAGGATGGGAGTATGGGCAAAATGGGTGGGAAAAAAAGAATGGTCAACAGAGCACTGACTTTAAATGCTGGCAAGGATGTGGAGCCCACAGGAACTCTCATTTATTACTGGTGGAAATGCAAAATGGTACAGCTACTTTGGAAGACAGTGCAGTTTGGTGGTCTTTTACAAACTAAACATACTCTTACCATTCAATGCAGCAATCATGTTCATTGATATTTATTTACCCAGAGGAGTTGAAAACTTATGTCCATGCAAAAACCTACACATGGATATTTATGGCAGCTTTATTCATAATTGCCAAAATTTGGAAGCAACCAAGATGTCCTTCAGTAGGTGAATGAACTGTGGTATATCCAGACAATGGAATATTATTCAGGTTAAGAAGAAATGAGTTAGCAAGGCATGAAAAGATATGGGGAAACCTTAAATGCATAAGTGAAATATGCCAATCTTAAAAGGTTACATATCGTGTCATTTCAACTATAGGGCAAAATTATGGAGACATAAAAAAAAGATTAGTGGTTGCCAGGGCAAAGTTTGGGAGGAGGAAAGGACAAATAAGTGGAGCACAGGCCCTGGCCAGTTTGGCTCAGCGGTTAGAGCGGTGGCCTGCGGACCGGAGGGTCCCGGGTTCGATTCCCGCTAAGGGCACGTACCTCGGTTGCAGTTTGTCCCCTGCCCAGGTTGGGGTCGTGTGGGTGGCAACCACTTGATGTGTCTCTCTCACATCGATGTTTCTCTCTGTTTCTTCCTCCCTCTCTCCCTCCCGCTCTATCTGAAGATAAATGCAATAAATAAATAAATAAATAAATAAATAAATGGAGCACAGAAAATTTTTAGCACAGTGATAATATTCTGGATGATACTATAATGTGGCTACATGTCATTATAAATTTGTCCAAATCCATAGAATGTACAGCACCAGGAGTGAACCCTAATGTAAACTATGGACTTTGAGTGATTATGACGTATCAATGTAAGTTCATCATCTGTAAAAACGTGCTATTCTGAGGTGGGATATTGATAATGGGGAGAGCTATGCATGTGGGGACAGGAAGTTTATGGGAAATCTATGTACCTTCTGCTCAATTTTACTGTGAACCTAAAACTGCTCTAAAAAAATAAAGTGTATTAAATATATATGACAATTAATGACTGGTAGGCTTCATAGGCTCCATTTTACTTGGATCAGGTAGGGAGCCAGCTGTTTCTCCAGAAAAGAATCCTCTGATCTCCTATGGAGATGGCATTATGCCAGCTGTCAGAGTTTGGAAAGTGGAAACAGAGAGTAGAACTGAGGATCCAACTATTCTTTCAACAGATTCTCTTGTTCTCATTGTCACACTTCAGCCCTGCCTTCACAGTCTTTGTGGATTTCTGCAAGTTTTTATCCATTTCTTTTTAGTGTTCCACTCTGAGGTACATAACTCTCTGTACTCTGTAGTCGATTATCTCTCATCCATTAGCTTTCTAACTTACAAAAAAATTGTTGGAATCTCTTGTGAGCTAATGCCTCCTCTCCTTTTTGTCTTTGAGTCCTTACATAGTTTCTATCTCAGTTAGTGGCATAATTACCCATCTCCTCGCCTGCCAGAAATCAGTATGTTACTCTTTTTTTCTCATCCAATTTTTCACCTAGTCTAATTGACTCTTACCTTCTAAATATCTCCTGGCTATATACCCATCAGTTCTACTTTAGAGCTGGCCTTCCTCCTTGGACCACTAAAAAAGAGAAAGTAATCTAAGGGGGAAAGTCCCAAAGTGAGCATTTGCCTTTGTGTTCTAGTACTGACAAGGAGCAAAAATGCCCCAAAGTGAATGTTACTGGCCATTTGGCTGGTGTCCTCTAATAGGAAGATAGTTGTTATAACAAAGTATCAGTATTTCTTGGGATAACTCACCTCCTTTTACCCTGTGCTTATCAAAGAATTTTCTGGAATTAATGTTATTTTTTACTTTCCTTCCTTCTGGAAAGAGCCTGGGTTGTACTATTGGCAACTGTTCTTGAAAAATAACGTATAAATCTGGTGATTAGGAACCTTGGAACCTGATTACTCTTGAGAGAACTGTATCTGGTTGACCTGATGAGCTGATGCCCAGGTCCTAAATCCATGATGACCCCAGAAAGTTCTGATGCTCTAGAAAAATGCAATTATCAGCAGACACCTCTCACCTCTGCCTCTTCTGTACTGACTACAGTACCATATTCTCAAACTGTATTCATCATATCTTCAGTGTTACCCAATATATCATAAAAGGCTGGGCAGCATGGTTACATGCAGTCAAGAAATAACTTGAAAAAAATCTCATTATGTCAGATTGATGGTTTTTTCTTTAGTTTGAAAATCAGTAGAGCCAAGCACATGAAAAAATATACACTGCATTGTCTGTATATATACACATGCACATACAGAATTCATATTTATATCTCTAAGCTGCCCCATCATAATACATTCCTAAAAACTAAGACTCCTTTGGTTCTGCTGGTTGCCAAGGTGATTCTTGCTGGAGTAAACACAGTTTTGCTGGTTGACTCAGACAGAGAGAGCTTCATTAGGACTTCAGGTCCTCTGTTGAGGAGCCCTCCCTCCCCTTTCCTGAGGTCCTTCTTTCCTGCCCACTCCCTCCCCAACACCAGGCAGAAATGCACACTACCAGCTGCAGAGCTGGCTCAAGGGCCGAGGAGCTCTATGTGGGAATCCTCAGTTAACACATGGAGCCCAAAAAGAAACAGGAAAAAAAAATCCCAATGCTCAGCTGAATTTCAGAGCCTACTCATTCCAACACTAACAGATGAGTAGGAGAACAGGAAAGCAAGTGTCATGATCCCATCCCAACCATTTTCCCTGGCTCCCTCTTCTGATCATTCCTCCCTCCTCCACCTCCCCCAATTCCTGCATCTGAAGCAGCTTTAATACTTAAGTCTGGAGACCTGGCATCTTTTACTTCTCAGTCTTTCAATGTTATGGTCTTTGAGCCAACTAAGGCTATATTATAACCAAAAGAAAAAAAAAATTAAGGATGAGATTAGAGAGCTTTGGAAAAATTCAATGCTCCTTCCCAGGAAGATAGCAGTGCCTTAACACAGCACAGCCTACAGAGACAGGGCCTTCCTTTGAGACCTCTTACCTGGCCCAGGTGGCCAGAATACGAGGATAGGCCGATAAGGCCAGCTCCTTCCACAGGCTATCCCTGGACACAATTTTTATATCTCTAAACTCTAAATTTTTTATTAAAAAAAATATTTTCTCTGCCTCACTTCCTGATATAAAATGGAACAGTGGGACTTACATTTTGAGGTCTGGCTGTGCTTTTGAATATGCTGTATGTTTCTCCCCAGATTATGCCAGAGGCAAAACTCAGTCTCTGCTGGTTTTTCCAAGAAATTCACTCATGCCAAATTTTGGTCAGTTTAGTAGAATTTACTTAAGCTTTGGTGGGGTTATAAGAAGAGGATCACATCACAAAATGAAGAGCTTTTTCTCCTTTCTCCTCAGCCCTTCTTCCCCTTTGCTCTCCCTCCTCTCTGCCCACCACCCTTCCAAATTTTTCTCACCTGATTAGGCATGATAGTTTCCCTCTCATTCTGAAACTGTAGTGCTAAATGACATCCAGACCCTTGATTGGAGGGTGGGGCAGGGACCTGGGGGGAAGGCAAGAAAGGAGTTGGGCTTAGATTCTCCCCTAAACTTGTGTATACATATCCATCAAAATGGTCATAAAAACAAAGGCCTCTTCATTAACATAACTCACTCTTTAGAACATAGTCATATTACAGAGAGCAAATCTTTCCCCCGATATCAGAATGGATACATAGATGGATAGATAGAGACAGAGATAGAGATAGAGATGATATATAGATATAGATGCAACAGTAGAAATTACTTTAGACTCTGGGCCCAAACAAACTGCTAGAAAACTCTCTCTTTCCTGGTGAGGTCTCTGGGGGCTCACCTATTCTCCTTGGAGAATATTGCTCTTTTTGGTCAGAGCTGCTGGTCTCCACTCTGCTGCCTGGTAGCTGGAGCCACCTCTACCCTTCTTTCTTCTACCCAAGGGCTGTCCTGCTCCCTGGGTCCATGCCCATGTGGCCAGGGATATTTTCCTGAAGTTGGGGAGGTCTCTGTCTCTCAATCAATGACTTTTACGGTTCCTGTTACAATTGAATCCTCCTGTTACAATTCTTGTACATTACTTGCTCTCTCAATTTCTTTTTCTTTTATATTTTATCCTCACCCAAAGACATTTTTTTTTTTTGCATTTATCTTCAGATAGAGCGGGAGGGAGAGAGGGAGGAAGAGAGAGAGAGAAACATCGATGTGAGAGAGACACATCGAGTGGTTGCCACTCAAACGACCCTAACCAGGGCCGGGGACAAACCACAACTGAGGTATGTGCCCCTAGTGGGAACCGAACCCGGGACTCTCTGGTCTGCTGACTGACGCTCTAACTGCTGAGCCAAACCGGCCAGGGCTCTCAATTTCTTAATGGTTCTTCTCTTTGAAAGATACCCCTCAGTGTTACAAACAAAAATATCCCTTAATATTAACCTTTATGTGCTATCTTAGTACTTTATGTACTACCAACTGCATTGAGTCTCTCCTACTTTAGTGTGCATCCATACCTCCCTCTGGTGTATATGTGGGGGTGAGAGAATGCACTACTGTTAATTCTGGCTTCCTAGGCATCTCCCCAACCATTTACCTCAAAGACTTCCTGTTGCTCCCAGGGTTCCTGTGTCTGTTGGCTCTTTGTGTAAATAAGATTCTTTAAAGTCCATCCTGACATTCTAGAACAGTGCTAATTGAAATATAATGCAACTTTCGTATGTAGCTTCACATTTTCTAACAGCTACATTTAAGAACAACAAAGAAGAAACAGGTAAATATTAATAACATTTAACCCAATATATTATAAGTACTATCATTTCAACAAATAATATAAAACAATTTGGGAATAGAGGGATCATATCTCAACATTATAAAGAACATATATGAAAGACCTACAGCCAACATCATAATCAATGGGCAAAAACTAAAAACATTTCCCTTAAGAACAGGAACAAGACAGGGATGCCCACTTTTGCCACTCTTATTTAACATAGTACTGGAAGTCTTAGCCACAGCAATCAGACGTGAAGAAAAAATAAAAGGGATCCAAATTGGAAAGGAGGAAGTGAAACTGTCATTATTCGCAGATGACATGATATTATACATAGAAAACCCTAAAGACTCCATCAAAAATCTACTAGACCTAATAAATGAATTTGGCAAAGTAGCAGGATACAAAATAAACGTCAAGAAATTGACGGCATTCTTATACACCAATGATGAACTCACAGAAAGAGAAACTAAAAAAACAATCCCATTTACCATTGCAGCAAAAAAATTAAGATACCTAGGAATAAATTTAACCAAAGAAGTAAAGGATCTATTTGCAGAAAACTACAGGACATTGAAAAAAGAAATAGAGGAAGATATAAAAAAGTGGAAGCACATACCTTGTTCATGGATTGGAAGAATTAACATCATGAAAATGTCCATATTACCCAAAGCAATCTATAGATTCAATGCAATCCCAATCAAAATACCAGCGACATATTTCACAGAACTAGAACAAATACTCCAAAAGTTCATATGGAACCAAAAAAGACCCCGAATAGCCACAGCAATCTTGAAAAAGAAGGACAAAGTAGGTGGGATCACAATACCAGATATCAGATTATACTACAGAGATACTATAATCAAAACAGCCTGGTATTGGCACTAGAACAGGCATATAGACCAGTGGAACAGAACAGAGAATCCAGAAATTGACCCAAGACATTATGCTCAATTAATATTCGACAAAGGTGGCAAGAGCATACAATGGAGTCAAGACAGCCTCTTTAATAAATGGTGTTGGGAAAATTGGACAGCTACATGCAAAAAAATGAAACTAGACCATCAACTTACACCATACACAAGAATAAACTCAAAATGGGTAAAAGACTTAAATGTGACTCGTGAATCCATAAAAATCCTAGAAGAAAATGTAGGCAACAAAATTTCGGACATCATATACAGCAGAATCTTCACTGATACATCACCTAAGGCAACAGAAATAAAGGAAAAAATGAACACATGGGACTACATCAAACTCAAAAGCTTCTGCACAGCAAAAGAAACAACCATCAAAACGGAAAGAGAACCCACTGTATGGGAGACCATAATTGCCAATGATACATCAGATAAGGGGTTAATCTCCAAAATATATAGAGTGCTCATACAACTCAACAAAAGGAAGACAAAGAACCCAATTAAAAAATGGGCAGAGGAACTAAATAGACACCTCTCCAAACAGGACATACAAATGGCTAAGAGACATATGAAGAAATGCTCAACTTCACTAATCATCAGAGAGATGCAAATTAAAACAACAATGAGGTATCACCTCACACCTGTCAGAATGGCCGCCATCAACAAATCGTCAAACAACAAGTGTTGGCGAGGGTGTGGAGAAAAGGGGACTCTAGTCCACTGCTGGTGGGAATGCAGACTGGTGCAGCCACTGTGGGAAACACTATGGTGTTACCTCAAAAAATTAAAAATTGAATTGCCATTTGACCCAGTGATCCCACTTCTAGGAATATACCCTAAGAAACCTGAAACACCAATCAGAAAGAATATATGTACTCCCATGTTCATAGCAGCACTATTCACAATAGCTAAGATCTGGAAACAGCCCAAGTGCCCATCAGTGGATGAATGGATAAAAAAGCTGTGGTACATATACACAATGGAGTACTATGCAGCTGTAAGAAAGAAAGATCTCTTATCCTTTGAGATGACATGGAGGGACCTCGAGAGTATTATCCTAAGCGAAACAAACCAAGCAGAGAAAGAAAAATATCACATGATCTCACTCATTTGTGGAATATAATAAACATAACAGTATGGGGAACAGGGTAGACCCAGAGATGTGAAAGTAGGGTACAGACTGACAACCCCCAGAAGAGGGGGTGGGGGGGTGGGAAGAGATAAACCACAGAACTTATACGCATGTATGCATAACTGATGGACATGGACAACAAAGCTGGGGAAGGGGTAGAGGGATGGGGAGGAGGGTGTCAATGGGGAAAAAAGGAGAAACATCTGTAACAAAAATAAATTAATTAAAAAAAAAACATAAGTGAGATTTTTTTTGGTACAAAATCTTTGAAATCTAGTATGTGCATTATACATAAAACATATCTAAATTCAGACTAGCCACATTTCAAGTGCTCCATAGACACACATGGCTAGTTGCTGTCATATTGGACAGCATAGTTCTAGAGTTTCAAGGGTAGGTATGTAAACAGGCCCTTCTCATGTATACAAAATATGCACAGATGTCTCAAACTACAAACTTTGCAGCTGAGCTTTTAAGGTCTTCTGTAATGTTTCCCACCTTGTTGATGTGTATTACCCCATGTTCATTCCTGCCTCTATGCTTGGCCTTTGCTGTTCCTCTGATCAATGACCTTCTCTCTTTCCTCTTTACTGTTCTAACTCCAAGCTCAGCTTCCGTTCCATCTCCTCCTGGACTACAGCAATTCCTATTCCTCTTTCTTCAGAGTTTCCTATAGCAATCCATATAGGCAGGACAATATAATTTAGACATTATTTTGATATATTCTCTTTTCATTACTTGGTAATATAGAGGGAACTCCTCTCCACCAAAATTAGAAAACTTTTCAGAAAAATATTCATGTTATATATTATATTTCTCAGTCACCCAATATGATTTACCTTAGCCCAGAGCCCACAGTACAGACTAAAAAGGCTTTTTGGTGGTTTAATATGCTGTTAGATGTAGTTTTTATATCATTTCACTTGTACCTTGTTTCTCCACATAGATTGAAAACTCCTCCCAAACCATATGTTTGTTCTTTTTTTATCTCCCAAATCACTTAACACAAATTCTACTAGGATTTAAATACCTAAGTTTAGCCAAAATTGTAAAGTACTTGGCAGATTAATAAGTGCTTTTGTATACACAATCTCATTTGATTCTCAAGATAGCTCTTTGGGGTAGAACTTACTGATATCATCATCACATTATAAATGATTAATGTAAGGTTCAGAGAAGTTGATTGATTTGCTGAAAGTCACACAGCAGGAAAATGCTAAAGAGCCCAGACATCTAACTATAAATGAGAAGTCTTGCTTTCCAAATTAGTGGTTACCACCTGTATCTCTGTCATACCCTACCCCTACTCCCTCCAAATCAGGGTGGAGCCAGGGATTTTGTTTTGCTTGGTTTTTGTAATTAATGTTCTCCAGGAGATTCTTGGGCATATGGCCCTGCCATTTCCAAGAATAAGCATTTGAGAACTATTCCTCAGACAATGCTATATAAAAGGCAGTTCCCTTCTCTGCTCCTGTGGGGAGAATTTCCACAGAAAAGTGTCCTTGGAAGGGATCTCCCACCTGTTTTTCTTCCCTAGCCTGAAAAAAGAAAGAAGTACAAAAATTGTTAAATATGTGTGAATGAACACTATTCAGTAATAATTCTATCTAACTGTAAGCTCTTATATTATTACTCCAAAAATCCAGTGATAATAATTCAGAACTTTAAGCTACATATTCCCCTCCACCCAGAATGCCCCACACCCATTAAAAGCAGCGTTATTAAAAACAGCAGCTACTGGGTGTGCTTAGAAACAACTCTTTTTGAGTAAATAACTTGGAATGTTTTTATTTTAGAATATCAAAGGGAGTCTGGACCACATTATGGCTAATTGACTACATATTTTCATGAGCAGAAATGAAGCTATATTTTAGTTATAAGGATACCACCACATTGTCTTTAATGCTGGTTACCAGCTTTTTAAAAAGAGAGAGACAGAGAGAGAAGCAAAAAGTGAATTGCACACTTAATTTCTGCCTGACTGAAATCTTAGCTCTAGTTCTAGAACAAGGAAGTAATGGGGAATGTAGCACATACATTTTGGCCTAATTATAGCACTTGTAACCATGCTCTCATGGCCCTACCTTTGTGTAATTCTATTCTGATAAGGATATGTTTTTTAGGGACATGTTCGCTCTCTCTTTTCCTCTCTCTCTCCTCTCTGGAGTGAGATGGTTAAAGCAGCCTAGATGGCTAGAAAATTCTGAAAGCTCTGTCTGAAGATGAATGCAAAAATCTCCTCGAGTGAGGATAAAAAAAAAAAAAAAGAAAAACAGAAAATTCTGAGAGCTGAGCATAGTTGAATGAAGAGCCACTCCTGAAGGTAAGAAACACTTATAACAAAGTTGATCCAACTCTTTTAATGATTTGCATAATTGTTTTTGTGCTACATTGTAATTAAGCCTCATAAACATTATTATTTTAGACCCTAACCAACCATTTCTAAGCTTAGTTAGAGCAGAGTCTGTGAGAGGACTGGAGAAGTCCCAGTGCAGAGCCCCCTCACTGCCCACTTATGTCAGGAGAGAGGCCACAAGTGAAGCCACACCTAGCATCCCATTCTTTCAGTTGTTATCCTCCTGTTTTTTCTGCTGGTGAGTAAATGGCTCAACGGGAGAATTCTAAAACATCTAGACTGTGGGTGGCCTTGATTAAATGCTCTAGGAAGAAAAGAAGAGAGCATTTAATCTCCACCTCCACTACCAAATAACTACTTGGGAAAAGTACATCAATATTTTTTTCTTTCTTTTTTTTTTAAGGATTTTTTCCCCCATTTTTATTCATTTATTTTTGTTACAGATGTTTCTCCTTTACCCCCCCAGACAGCCTCCTCCCGATCCTTCCCACCCCCCAGCATTGTTGTCTATGTCCATTGGTTATGCATACATGCATATAAGTTCTTTGGTTTATCTCATCCCTCCCCCCGGGCTCCCCCCTCTTCTGAGATTTGTCAGTCTGAACCATACTCCTTTCTATGTCTCTGGGTCTGTTTTGTTCATCAGCTTATTTTGTTCATTATATTCCACAGATAAGTGAGATCATGTGATATTTGTCTTTATCTGATTGGCTTATTTCGCTTAGCATAATACTCTCCAGGTCCCTCCATGTCTTCTCAAAGGATACGAGATCTCTCTTTCTTACAGCTGCATAGTGTTCCATTGTGTACATGTACCACAACTTTTTTATCCACTCATCTATTGATGCACACTTGGGCTGTTTCCAGATCTTAGCTATTGTAAATAGTGCTGTTATGAACATAGGGGTACATATATTCTTTCTGATTGGTGTTTCAGGCTTCTTAGGATATATTTCTAGAAGTGGGATAACTGGATCAAATGGCAGTTCAATTTTTAATTTTTTGAGGAAACACCATATTGTTTTCCATAGTGGCTGCACCAGTCTGCATTCCCACCAGCAGTGTACTAGAGTCCCCTTTTCCCCACACCCTCACCAGCACTTGCTGTTTGATGCTTTGTTGATGGCAGCCATTCTGGCAGATGTGAGGTGATACCTCCTAGTTGTTTTAATTTGCATCTCTCTGATGATTAGTGACATTGAGCATTTTTTCATATGTCTCTTGACCATTTGTATGTCCTTTTTGGAGAGGTGTCTATGTAGGTTCTCTGCCCATTTTTTAATTGGGTTCTTTGTCTTCCTTTTGATGAGTTGTATGAGTACTCTATATATTTTGGAAATTAACCCCTTATCTAATGCATCATTGGCAATTATGCTCTCCCATATAGTGGGTTCCTTTTCCATTTTTATGCTTGTTTCTTTTGCTGTGCAGAAGCTTTTTAGTTTGATGTAGTCCCATGTATTAATTTTTTCCTTTGTTTCTCTTGCCTTAGGCGTTGTATCAGTGAAAATTCTGCTGTGTGTGATGTCTGAAATTTTGTTGCCTACATTTTCTAGGATTTTTATGGATTCACAAGTCACATTTAAGTCTTTTATCCATTTTGAGTTTATTCTTATGTATGGTGTAAGTTGGTGGTCTAGTTTCATTTTTTTGCATGTAGCTGTCCAATTTTCCCAACACCATTTATTAAAGAGGCTGTCTTTACTCCATTGTATGCTCTTGCCACCTCTGTCAAATATTAATTGAGCATAACATCTTGGGTCAATTTCTGGGTTCTCTGTTCTGTTCCATTGATCTATATGCCTGATCTTGTTCGAGTACCAGGCTGTTATGATTACAATGGCTTTGTATAACCTGATATTCGGTATTGTGATCCCTCCTACTTTGTCCTTCTTTTTCAAGATTGCTGTGGCTATTCGCGGTCTTTTTTGGTTCCATATAAAATTTTGAAGTATTTGTTCTAGTTCTGTGAAATATGTCATTGGTATTTTAAAAGGGATTGCATTGAATCTATAGATTGCTTTGGGTAGTATGGACATTTTAATGATGTTAATTCTTCCAATCCATGAACAAGGTATGTGCTTCCACTTTTTTTATATCTTCCTCTATTTCTTTTTTCAATGTCCTGTAGTTTTCTACAAATAGGTCCTTTACTTCTTTGGTTAAGTTTATTCCTAGGTATCTTAATTTTTTTGCCACAATGGTAAATGGGATTTTTTTTTTAGTTTCTCTTTCTGTGAGTTCATTATTGGTGTATAAGAATGCCATCAATTTCTTGACATTAATTTTGTATCCTACTACTTTGCCAAATTCATTTATTAAGTCTAGTAGATTTTTGATGGAGTCTTTAGGGTTTTCTATGTACAATATCATGTCATCTGCAAATAATGACAGTTTCACTTCCTCCTTTCTAATTTGGATCCCTTTTATTTTTTCTTCATTTCTGATTGCTGTAGCTAAGACTTCCAGTACTATGTTAAATAAGAGTGGTGAAAGTGGGCATCCCTGTCTTGTTCCTGTTCTTAAGGGAAACGCTTTTAGTTTTGCCCATTGAGTATGATGTTGGCTGTAGGTTTTTCATATATGGCCTTTATTATGTTGAGATATGATCCCTCTATTCCCACATTGCTGAGTGTTTTTATCAGAAATGGGTGCTGGATTTTGTCAAATGCTTTTTCAGCGTCTATTGATATAATCATATGGTTTTTACCTTTCATTTTGTTTATGTGGTGTATCACATTTGTTGATTTGCAAATATTATACCAGCCTTGCATCCCTGGGATGAATCCCATTTGGTCATGGTGAAGAATTTCTTTAGTGTATTGTTGGATCTGATTTGCTAATATTTTGTTAAGGATTTTGGCATCTATGTTCATCAGGGATATTGGCCAGTAGTTTTCTTTCTTTGTAGTGTCTTTATCTGGTTTTGGAATTAGAGTTATGCTGGCTTCATAAAATGAGTTTGGAAGTCTTCCTTGTTCTTGAATTTTTTGGAATAGTTTGAGGAGAATGGATGTTAGTTTTTCTTGGAATGTTCAGTATACCTCCCCCATGAAGCTGTCCGGGCCCGGGCTTTTGTTTGCTAGGAGACTCTTGATTGCATCTTCAATTTCCTTAGTTGTTATTGGTCTGTTCAAGTTTTCTATCTCTTCCCGGTTCAGTTTAGGAGATTATGTGGTTCTAGAAATTTGTTCATTTTGCTTTTAGATTGTCTGATTTGTTGCCATATAATTGTTCATGGTATTGGTTAATGATCCTTTGTATTTCTGTGGTGTCAGTTATTAGTTCTCCTCTTTCATTTCTGATTTTGTTTATTTGGGTCCTCTGTGTTTGTTTCATGGTGAGTCTAGCTAAGGGTTCATCAATCTTGTTTATCTTTTCAAAGAACCAGCTCTTTGTTTCATTGATCTTTTGAATTGTTTTTTTTAGCCTCTATGTCGTTTATTTCTGCTCTGATCTTTACTATTTCTTTCCTTGTACTTGCTCTGGGTTTTTCTTTTTGTTTACTTTCTAGTACTTTAAGTTGTGAGGTTAGATAGTCAATTAGAAATTTTTCTTGTTCCCTGAGGTAGGCCTGTAGTGCTATGAACTTCCCTCTCAGAACTGCTTTTGCTGCGTCCCATAGATGTTGTGTTGTTGTGTGATCATTTTCATTGGTTCCTAGGATGGTTTTAATTTCTCCTTGATCTCCTTGGTATCCCATTCATTGTTTAAGAACATGCTATTTAGCCTCCATGTGTTTAAGTGTTTTTGCTGTAATTGATTTCTAGTTTTATGCCATTGTGATCTGAGAAGATGCTTGATATGATTTCAATCTTTTTGAACTTGTAGAGACTTAGTTTGTGTCCTGACATGTGGTCTATCTTTGAGAATGTCCATGTGCACTTGAGAAGAATGTGAATTCTGCAGGTTTGGGATGTAATTCTCTGTAGATATCTATTAAATCCATTTGACCTAGTGCATCATTTAGAGTCTCTGTTTCCTTGTTAATTTTTTTTTTTTTTTAGATTTTATTTATTCATGAGAGATTTAGTCTTTCTTTTTTATTTTTTTTTATCCTCACCCAAGGACATTTTTCCATTTTTTGTTCAGACAGAGTGGGAGGGAGAGAGAAGAAGAGAGAGAGTGAGAAACACCGATGTGAAAGGGACACATCGAGTGGCTGCCTCCCACACGACCAACCAGGGCTGGGGACAAATTGCAACCGAGGTACGTGCCCTTAGCGGGAATCGAACCCGGGTCTCTCTGGACCGCAGGCCAACGCTCTAACTACTGAGCCAAACTGGCTAGGGCCTTGTTAATTTTTTGTCTAGAGGATCTATCGAGTGATGTCAGCAGGGTGTTGAAGTCCCCTGCTATGATTGTATTGTTGTTGCTTTCTCCTTTGAAGTCCTCCAGAAGTTTTTAAATATATTTTGGTGCTCCTATATTGGGTGCATATATGTTTACCAAGGTTATATCTTCCTGTTGGATAGATCCTTTCAATATTATGTAGTGGCCTTCTTTGTGTCTAGTTATGGCCTTCATTTTGAAGTCTATTTTATTGGATATCAGTATTGCTACCCCAGTTCCTTTTTCCTTTCCTTTTGCTTGGAAGATCTCTTTCCATCCCTTTACTTTCAACCTATGTGAGTCTTTTGTTGTGAAGTGGGTCTCTTGTAAACAACATATATATGAATTATGATTTCTTATCCAATCAGCTACTCTGTGTCTTTTGATTGGAGTTTTTAATCCATTTACATTTAATGTTATTATTGATATGTACTTGTTTATTGCCATTTTTGTTTATTGTGGTTACATTTTTCTTCCTATTTCTTCTACTAATTACAGCAGTCTTTTTAACATGTCTTGCAGTGCTGGTTTGGTGCTAATATATTCCCTTAGCCTTGTTTTGTCTGGGAAGCTCTTTATTTCACCTTCTATTTTGAATGATAGCCTTGCTGAATAGAGTAGTCTTGGATTCAAATCCTTGTTTTTCATTATCTGGATTACTTCATGCCATTCCCTTCTGGCCTGTAGTGTGTCTGTTGAGAAGTCAGCTGATAGCCTTATGGGGGTTCCTTTGTAGGCAACCTGTTGCTTATCTTTTTGTGCCTTTAGGATTCTCTCTTTGTCTTTAATTTTTGGCATTTTAATTACTATGTGTCATGGTGTGGGCCTGTTTGGGTTCTTCTTACTTGGGGCTCTGTGCTTCTTGTACTTGTATGCCTTTTTCCTTCACCAAGTTAGGGGAGTTTTTTGTCACTATTTCTTCAAATATATTCTCCAACCCTTTCTCATTTTCTTCTTCTTCTGGAACTCCTATGATGTGGATGTTGTTACCTTTCATATTGTCTCACAGTTCTCTTAAGCTGTCTTCCTGCTTTTTAATTGTTTTTTCCTTTTGGTTCTCTGATTGGGTGATTTTTTTCTACACTGTCTTCTAATTCACTGATCTGGTCCTCAGCTTCCTCTACTCTACTGGTTCCTTTCGATGTGTTCTTTATTTCTGCTACGTCATTCATTTCCAATTGGTTGGTTTTCAATGTTTCTTTATCTTTACTCATGCTGTTGAGCTTCCTCATTATCATCACTTTGAACTCTACCTCTTAACTGCTTTTAACTTGCTTAACTGCATTTTGTTTATCTCTTCTTCAGTAGAGTTCTCTTGTGTTTTCATTTGGGATTTGTTTCTTTGTTTCACCATTTTGGCTGTCTCAGTGGGTTTTGGAGCCTGCCACATTTTCCCTGTGGGTATTCCACTGGTTGGGGCTACCTCTACTGGGTTTGGATGAGTGTAGGAGGACCCACGTTAAACACCACTGTCAAATCTTACTTTCCTGAGTAGATTTGCAAGCCCAGGAAAGGTTCAGTTATCCTCTAGCTTTTTGCCTGGAGGCTATTAGTCTCAGTTACTTGATGAGCCTTGGGTTGTAGCCCTCAATTGAATGAAAAATCCTTCAGATGTTCAGGTTAAGAGGATTTCCAGAGGGTGGGGCAGGTGCTTGCTGGCTGTTAATGGGCCTCAATTTGCATTTCTTGGCCTGGCTGGATGGTGTTAAATTCCTGAGTGAGGGGCTGTTGCTTCTTCCCAGGGCTCTGGGAAGGGGTTCTTTGAGTAAGATGGCTACTGTCCTGTGAGGGAATGATTCAGCACAAAACTCTCATTGCCCTCCCTGCTCTCCATGTTCCTGAGTCTCCACACAGTTCCAGTCCATTCTGTCCTCCCTCTGCTGGAGCCCAATGTGAGTGGCTGAGGCTAATTTAGTGCTCTGTCCTGGCCCTCTGTGCTGTGGAGCCAGCTTGGGATTTTAACCCCGAGGTTGCTGCTCACAGCTAAACAGCTGCTGTCCGTGGGCTCCCTGCCCACCCTCTCATGCCTCTGCAGTTTCTACCAGGCTCGATTTAGTGTCCTTTTTCTGTCCCTGGTTATACAGGTCCTCTCCAGCTGTTTTTCTGTTGTTAGTGGGTTTTTTTGTTTGTTTGTTTGTTTTTGACAATTTGTCTTTATTTTAGTTGTAATTCCAGTTTGGTCCTGGGACTTGGTCTGTGTAGCTTCCATTCAGTCTGCCACCATTTTGGAGTCTTTTCTGTTTTTTTCTATCCACATATTTTGCTATGACTTTTTAAAAAGGTAATTTTAGTATCATACAGTACTTGTACCTTACAACCTGATCTTTCAACTTATCAATTTATCTTGACTATCTTGTGAATTTGTACATTTTAGTTACTTTATTGCTTTTAACTACAACTTAGTATTCCACTAAAGAAGTATCATAATTTATTTAAACAATCCTCTATTGATGGATATTTGGATAGTATCCGATTTTTCAACATTACAATCAACAATGAAATGAACATTCTTGAATACATTCAATTGAGTGAGTATTTGGGTAGAATAAATTTTCAGATGTGGAATTTGCCCTTTGTATTAGTTTCCTAGGACTGCTTTAACAAAGTACCACAAACTGAGTGACTTAAAACAACAGAAATTTTTTGTCTCACAGTTCTGAAGGCTAGAAATCAAAATGAAGATATCTGCAGGACCACACTTCCTCTGAAACCTCTTGAGGAGCACTTCCTGCCTTTTCCTAGCTTCTGGTGGTTTTCTAGCAATCTCTGGTGTTTCTTGCCTTATAGCTGCATCACTCCAATCTCTGTCTTCAACATCACATAGTGTTCTCCCTGTGTGTATCTGTCTTCATATGGCTATCTTCTTATAAGGACACCAGTCATATTGGATGAAGCACCAACTTTACTCCTGATTGACCTCATATTAACTAATTACATCTGCAGCCACCTTATTTCCAGATAAGGTCCCATTCTAAGGTATTGGGGAACTGTGGGTTAGGACTTTAATATACCTCTTTTTTGTGTGAGGAGGACACAATTTAACCTATAATATCCTAAGGGCTTTTTGAATTTTAATAGATTTCAAGTTTTCTTCCAAAAACATTATTCCAATTTAGATTCTCACCAATAATTTATGAGAGTGTTAGTTTCTCATTTTTCACCCACATTCAATGTTTTTTATTATTTTCTAATCTAAGCAAAAATTTCAAAGTTGTTTTATTTTGCATTTTTTAATTTATTAATGAATTGAGCAATTTTTCACTTGCTCTACTGATTACTTGCATTTTTTGTGATTTGCTTCTATTACTTTTGTTCATTTTTATTTCATTGTTCATATTTTTCTTATTGATTTATAAGTACTTTTTATTTATAAGTGGTTCCCAAATCTGGCTATGCAGATTCCTGAACCCTCTTTCCTTATGATATAAGTTGTACTTTTCCTCCAGTTTGTCCTTTACTTGTCTTTGCACAGTTTATTATTTTTTATTGAGATACAACTGACAAATACATTGTATTAATTTTAGATATACAACATATTATTTGAAATATATATATATATATATATACATATATATTATATAATATATATCATACACACACACAGACACATACACTGCAAAATAATTACCACAGTAAGTTTAGTTAACATTCATCACCACACAATTAATCATTTTTGGGGTGATGAGAACTTTTAAGATCTACTCTCTTAGAAGCTTCCAAATATGCAATACAGTATTATTAAGTATAGTCGTGCTATACATTTATGTTACATCTTCAGAACTGTTTCATTGGCTGAGGTTTTCCCAGAACACAGGAAGCTCTGCTCATGGGCTCTATACACTCAGAAGTCTCTCTGTGGTCCAGTCTAATGCTTCTCCCATCTCCATATAGAACCTAGAAGACAACTGGGAACAGAGGGGAGGATGAGGACTAATCATTAACTCTCTCAAGAGATCTCTTCAGAGGAAAAATGGGCTTCACATTCCCAACAACAACATTCTAGTTACTTTTTTGTCTTTGTTGTTAATCCTCACCTGAGGATATTTTCCCATTGATTTTTAGAGATAGTGGAAGAGAAGGAGGGAGAAAGAGAGAAAGAGAGAAACATTGATGTGAGAGAGATACATCAATGTGTGTGTGTGAGAGAGAGAGAGAGAGAGAGAGAGACATGGATTAGTTGCCTCCCACATGACCCCAAATGGGGCCGGGGATCAAACCTGCAACCCAGGTATGTGCCCTTGACCAGAGTCAAACCCTCAACCCTTGGGGATCTGAGGGCTGATGCTTTAACCACTGAGCCAAACTGGCCAGGGCTCCAGTTGCTTATGTTCTGAGAGGACATTTCTGTTCCTGGTCCTCAAGAGAAGGTTAAAATAAAATAGGCTTTGCCTAGCTGGTGTGGCTTAGTGGATTGAGCTTCATCCCATGGGCTGGGAGGTCCCAGTTTGATTCCCAGTCGGGGCACATGCCCGGGTTGCGGGCTTGATCCCCAGTAGGGTGCGTGCAGGAGGCAGCCAATCAATGTTTCTCTCTCTCAAATCAATGTTTCTATCTCTCTCTCCCTTCCTCTCTCTCTAAAAATATCAATAAAAACATATATATTTTTTAAATAGGCTTTATTTGGTTGACTTTACATTCAATTTGGGGCAATTAGAACTGCAAGGGACTTCACACCTGAGGAATCCTTTCACATAGCAGGTGCTTAGTAAGTGCCTGATAACTTTGGTTAAGTGGCCTGTGGTAAGTCTGGTGGATGGTTAATGGCAGAGTTCAGACCAGGACTTAGAGCTGTAAGCTGTCTTCCCAGCCTCCTTCCACCAAACCCACCCTATTCACCCTCTGGAGGTGAGGCTAGAGGAATTATGATGGTGATGAAGGCAAGAGCCCTGAGAGAACCACCACAGAAGTTGTGCCTAGAGAATAGGAGCAAACCATGGAGTCACCCAGACCCAGCCAGTATAGGGAATCAGGGTTTCCAAACCGAACTTTGTATCAGAGCAAGAGAGAGCAGCCATGAACCAGAAAACAGTCTCTGCAACTAAGGGGAAGCTTTCAGGACCTACCAATTTTCCTGCTATTGCAGGATCCAATGATTGTCCCAAGAATGGCCTTCCCATAGTATGAAGGCTCATCAGATATCACATCAGCCCTGCTGATTTAACCACGTCCTCCTGAGACAACTCCATAATATCTTTGATGTTAAGGGTTGAACTTCAAGATGGCTCATCTGAAAATCCCTCCATATCATAAACACCACCTGCTGAACACCAAATGTCTCCTCCAGTGTTCTCAACATATAGTCTGTGGACCACCTGTCTCAGAATTACCCAAGATGCTTGTAACAAATGTAAATTCCTAGACTCCACCCAGACCTACTGAATCAGCACCTCTGGGAGTGTGGAAAGGCGTCTGCATATTTGATAACATCCCAGATTATTCTAATTTATGCACACTGACATTTGAGCTCTCCCATGTAACATCAAAAAACACAAGTTCCCTAGAAGTATATAAAATGTGATGATAAACTCTGGCCAATATTCATTTTTGTTGTTGTTCATGTATTCATTCATTCAACAAATATTTTTAATACTTATGTTTAAGGCATTATGTTAGGTGCTGTGAAAAGTTAAATTCAACTACTTACTACTTGTTCCTATTCAGTTCAGCAAACAACTAATAGATGCTCACTCTGCTCCAGGCAAGTGCTAGGTGCTGAGATTCATCTTAAATAAGCAGTTCCTGACCAGGCTCTGGGCAAGGAGGTGGCCCTCATAGAAGTAATGCGACACAGTATGAGAGGCGCTGCTGAGGCTGTGAATAAATACATAAGACTAGAGATGGAGAATAATTCTATTAAAGGGCAGGAAAAAAGATCCAAATAAGGTTTCAGAGATGCAATAGTGTTTGAAGTGGATCCTGAAGAATGAGTAGAATTTTGCCTAGGGAAATGGGCATGGGCAAGAGGAGCATTCTGGGCAGAGGGAGCAACCCAAGCAAAGACACAGACACAAAGATTCAGGGCAGAAGGGCAGACACAAAAATTCAGGGTCCAATCAGTGGTTTGCTATGATTGGCCGATAAGGTGCCTGCCAGTAGGAAACTGACTGAAAATGAAGCCAGACACAGGCAAGTGCCAGGTTAGGAGGAACAATGAATATTATTCCAGAGTCTGAACTTGGTCCTATGAGCCAGTGGTTCCCAAAACTGGCTATGCAGATTCCTGAACCCTATCCACTACCAGTCTGATTCAGTCTGGGGTGGGGCCAAAGAGTCTGTGTTTTCACCAAGTTCTGCAGGCAATGCACAGCCATGGTTGAGACTCACTGCAATCAAGATTGGTAGAAGGACTTTCAGTAAAGGAAAGTCATTATCACCATTGGACTCTGGGCAGGCCCAGGACTAGAGTGAAGTGAATGAGATACCTGTGGAGTAAAATGTAAGGAGGACTTCACTCTCAGCACTTGCATGCTCCTGAGAGTAGTGTCTCTTTATATTTTGTGCCTTTGGCACCTCACTCATTGCACCCTATTCCCAGCCCTGACATGGGGACAATGGGGAGGCTTGGAGATGGGGAGGGCATATATCAGAACAGGCCATAAGGAAGTCATTACAACAGTCCAGCTGAGAGAGGATGGAGACTTTAGTGATAGAGAAAAGATCAGGGAGACCCTGCTGAAGTAGCACCTGTAAGGCTGGGTGTGACCTAAGGCAGCAGCCTAGGCGGACACTGAGGTTGTCTAGCTTAAGACCTGGAGCATGGATAATGGACACTGACAGCAAACATGAAGTATGTTTGGAGAGCAGAAAAAAGGGTCAGTTTGGGACACATTATTTTAGGTTCTTGTAAGAGATTCTGGGCAGAACTGTACTGCCACTTCTTCCTAAAGATATATTCTGGTACATCCTATTGCAAGAATATCAACAAATTCAACAACTAATTATTAAGCACCTACTATATGCTAGATTGTGAGGGTTGAGGGTAAATAAGACCCTTGGTCCCCAGGACCTCATATATGCAAATAAGTAATTCTAGTGTGCATTAGTCTATATTAGATCCAATGATAAAATATAGATAGTGCCATGAGTACCTAAAGGAAGAATTCGTAAGATTAATTCTGACAGTGAAGATCGGAGCAAGCTTCTTGGAAGTGAGATCTGAGCTGGCTCCTGAATGTAGATACAGAAGAATAGCAAGCAAAGTAGAGGAAATTTTGAGTAAAAGTTCAGAAGTAGGAAATGCACAGAGTACTGGAAGACTGCTTTGGAGACCATGTTCCCCCACACATTCATTAAGCACTTATGTATGTTCAGAACACAGTTAGCATGACAGCCATGAGAATGCACCTCATAGACCTCCAGCTATGGGCAGCTCAACTGACCAAGGGCCCAACTGGCACACTCTTTTATCTACAGGCTCCTTTCAGCCAATAACTGAGCAAAACAGGGATTCTGAGAGAGGCCCATTTCTAGAATATATGGACTCTTTTGATGACCAGTTTTGGCTCAAGGACTCCCCAGAGGCTGTACTGAAACTTCCTGAGACTACATAGCTGTCTAGGACACTTCTACCTATCTTCCCTTCACTCAGGGTCAGATTACATTGAAGCCTGATGACTCTCCCAGTTTTACCAGGAACCTCCCCTGGAGTTTCTTTCACTCCATCTTTTTCAAGGACCCAGACTAACCCAGTGAAGTATTGTAAAGAGGTAATAATATCAAGGTGATTCTTTTTCACAGTTCTTTACATATTGAATCATCCTTAAATGTCCTAGTAGGATTATCTGTTCAAAGGAATTTTGTAGAGAAATCTTTTATTTAAAAAAACATTTCTGAAAAAGGACAAATCACCCTGTACTTTTATGCATATATCAAGATTACTCAAAGAGGTATGGCTGGAATGAAAGCACTTTGGTGGCCTAACAGTAGCCTCAGTGAGGGTGGCAGCTGGGCACAATACTGAGCTGTGGACTCAGTGTCCTAGGGATTACACTTCTAAAATTCTTGCTGGCTGCTCAGTCCAGCTTCATTAGCTCTGTGCTTTCTCAAGTAGTACACAATGGACATTTTCTAAGGTTCTCTGCTTTTCCAAAGATCACATGGGGTAGTGGAAAGAGGGTTTGGAACCAAGAAGACCATGGTTCAGATAGCAATATGCCACTTTCTGAATGACCTTGAATTGGTTCTGTAAACTTTCTGAGATACTCTTCCCTCAGTTGCAAAATGGCTAGCACATAGAACATGCACAGTTACTGGGTGGATTGGAGATAAAGTATACAGTGTCAGGCATTCTATAATTGTGAGTTCTTATGTCTGTTAGTTTTATCAAAAGTTGGAGTTGAATTTAGCAGTATAAAACGAAATGAAGGAGTCAAGGTCACACCGAAGAATAATTCAGTCTAAGGATCCAATATTCTTCTCTGTCACTGCCAATATGAGAAAATGCAGTTCAGAGATCAAAATAAAAATCATCCAATGGCTTTATACTAGGGATTACACTTCTAAAATTCTTCCTAACTTCAGCTATTAGAACCAGAATCTTCTGAAGATGTTAGTGTAGCAGCTACTGTCTCACAGACCTCTGCTCCATTCCATCAGGGTAATCACAGTTTTGATTCAGTATATCCATGTTTCCATGCCAGGTATCCCTCAGCACATGGAATTATAGACCTTTATTCCTCTGATTCCCAACAGAGGGAAATACCAGTTCTGTGTGCATTATTAGTGTGCAATTTATAAGCCCCTGTGGTGGGTTAAAGATGGCTGTAAATTCTTTGATACTCCTCCCATAGAGAAATGGGTTTTATTTTTCCTCCCCCTGATTCTGAGCTGGCACAGTTGTATTAGTTAATGTTCTCAGAGAAACAAAGCCAATTATATATGTGTATATATGTATATATATATATATATATATATATATATAGAGAGAGAGAGAGAGAGAGAGAGAGAGAGAGAGATTTATAAGTAATTGGCTCACATGATTATGAAAGCTGAGAAGTCTCAATATCTGCCATCTTCAAGTTGGAGATCCAGGAAAACCAGTGGTGTAAATTCCATTCCAAATCCAAAGACCTGAGGATCAGGAGCATTGTTGATGTAAGTCCAAGTCCGAGGGCAGGAGAAGACCAATGTCCAGTTCAAGCTGTCAGGCAGAGAGTGCAAATTCTCCCTTCTTCTTCTTTTTTTTTTTTTGTTCTATGCAGGTCCTCAGTGGGTTGGATGGTACCCACTCACATTAGGAAGGGCAATCTTCATTACTTAGTCTACCAATTCAAATATTGATTTCATCCAGAAACACCCCCATGGACACCCACAGAAATGTCAAACCAATTATCTGGGCATCCCATTGCCTAGTCAAGTTGATGATAATATTAACCATCAGAGTACAGTGAAAGAGAAGCTATGCTAGTTCTGAGACTAGTCTTTAAGGGAACAGGCCACTTCTTTCTTGCTCTTTTGGAGCTGTGAGTAGCCACATAAAAAACCCTAGCTACCCTACTGGAGAGACCACTTGGAAAGGCCCCGAGAGTATGTGAAGAGCCAACCCAACCTTCTAGCCAGCACCGTTCTTACTATGGTGCCAGGAATGTGAGAAAAGCCACCTTGGACCCTCCAGATCAGACCAGCTGCAGCTGAATACCCTGAGCAATCCCAGGCAACCCAAGGTAGAGCAGAGGAATCACCCAACTGAGAAACGCCAAATTTACAACCAACAAAATAGTGAAATATTATAAAATGGTTGTTGTTTCAAGTCACTAAATTTCACAGTAGTTAGTTATATAGGAATAGATAACCTTTAAGAAAGAGTCTGCATTTGGAAGTCCCTTTGTATGGTGCCCATGCAACCCTAAGAACTTAAATGTTTTATTAGACTGAGATTACGAGTGTGTTAGAATTTGTTGCCTGCTTACCATCTCAGGCTCAAGACATGTATGGGGCGGTTGGGAGGGTGGGGGAGGTGCCCAGAGGAATGTTCCCAGACCCAGTCTAGAAATTGATTTGTTTCCTTCAATTCTAACCTTCTGTCCTCTTGACCATTGTTTTAAACTGTGGAAGACTTGCCCTGGCCAGTGTAGTTCAGTTTGTTAGAGTGTCATCCATACACTGAAAGGTTGTGGGTTTGATTCCTGATTAGGGCACATACCCAGGTTGCAGGTTTGATCCCTAGTCGGGGCATGTGGAGGCGACCAATCAATGTTTCACTCTCACATAGATGTTTCTCTCTCTCTCTCTCTCTCTCTCTCTCTCTCTCTCTCTCTCTCTCTCTCTCTCAAATCAATAAAAAGCATGTCCTCAGGTGAGGATTAAAAAAATAAAATAAAACATGGAAGACTAACTTTGTAGAAAGAAAGATAAAGAATAGAAATAGAAAACAGAGAAAATGGAAAGAGAAGGAAGAGGAGGTTTCATATTGGTTAGCATCTGCTCAGAAATGAAGGAATAAAATCAAAACTCTCCAAGTGGAGAAATAGGCCAGTTTTCACCTACACTTTGGAAACTCCACCCATTGTTCAATACCAACCCCACCTTAGAGGATTAATCAAGACAAACAGCTAATTACTGACAGAACTCCTTTATCTTCAGTTTTTATTTGATATCAGTTCATCCATTCATTCAGTCCCTAAGCATTTATGGAATAATTTTTATCTGTGGGAAAAAACTAAAAAAAAAGGTATAATTGAAATGTTCTACTTCATCCACTTGTTCAAAATAAGATATCTCTTTATAATCAAATCAATAAAATTCTGCACAGAGGAAATCCATTCTCCTCTCCTGGGGTTTCCTGCCTGTGACATATTCAAGAAGCCCATGGGTGCTTAACCAAATCACTTCAAAAAAAATCCATTCTGTCTGCCAGAAGAAACCACCCTCTACCATTGTTGCTCCAGCCATGGCTTCACTGTAGAGCTGCTAAAAACAGGGAGTCCGTCAAAGTCTTTAGCCAAAAGAAGTGCTACAGTGGCCGAGGTTCATGGCAGAGAGAGTTTGAGGTTGGTGTGGCCAACTTGCCACCAAAGCCAGCAACCCGGTTACTGGTCCTGTTCGAGGGATCATCTGAAGTTCACTGCCAATTTGGCAGTGGTTTCTGAGAGTGCAAGAAGACAAGAACACTCCTTCTTCCCAATGCCTCATCAACTTCAGATGCTTCAGACACCAGTGTTACAGATCTTTAGGAAAACATCACACACCCCAAATCCTCTCCTAAGAAATGCCATGGAACCTGGGTGACCAGGTCAGTAAATGTTCCAAAGTAGCCACAAGATATACCCAAAACCAGACTTATTCCATGAGCAGTCAGATCAGATTACCAGAGAGGAGAGGAAGTCCCTCTCCCCACCCCTCCCCACCCCCACCTAAGACTGTATCATTTCCTGTCCCAGTATTAACCACTTGTCATCCCCCATGGCCTGAACAGACAGTCAAAAATTGTCTAACAATACATTCCCATTGTCCCTGGCCACTTCATTACAATAAAGCATAGTTTCCCTCCCTTGGGGAGCGTATACACATATAAAACTTAGGTAACAATAGAGGAGAATAATATATTAAATCACAGAAATTTAGAACTAGAATAGACTTCAAAGACCATATAGTTCAGTCTTTCCATTACACCAACAAGGAAACAGAGACTCAGAGTCTTAACCAATCTGTGCAAAGCCAGGCACAGTATTTGGTAGTTGAGTCCGTGTCCTCAACCTGAGCTCATTCCTCCAGATTTTCATGTAACTGCCTTCCCTCTCTTGGCCCCTACACTAAACCAAATGATACTTAAATAATTTGAAGACTTTACTTTTTTTTTCTTTGCCTAAGAAAAACAGAAACATTCCTTGTTAAGCCAGGGCCGGGTCTGAGAGAGCTTGGCAGCTGGAAGTGTCTTTCTAAATCTGGAAACACCACATCTTCTTTGAAAAGTGGGAGCAACAATTTGTGCCTCTTAAATGTGAAGAAACTTATTTCTTTGAAACTTATTTCTTTGTGAGAAAAAATAACTGCAATGAAATTGCTGAAGACAAAAATTGGGCAAAACAGTCAGCAAAGCAAGAGAAGAATTTGTCAGAACATTCACTTTATTCATGTGCCAAAAAGGAGAGGAAATACTAGCAAATTATTTTCCATTTGCAAATCTCTTCTGTGAATTTTCTCTGAAGATGAATATACAGGAACTCATGAGTTGCAAGAATCAAATGCCCAAAGTGTTTGATAAAGAGAACTAAGTGAAATAGGACTAAAGAGGAAAAAATTCTTTATTTACTCTATAACAAAAAATTCCCACCATCACCATCCACGGTCATTGATGGGCTGAGTCATATACACGAGATCACTGGTTTGGGCGAGATAGTTTAAAACACACACTCCATTTATTCACATATATGAATGACAAATGACACAAAGATAAGGCAATAATGCCTTCTACTCCATGCTCTGTTTTGGGGGTCTTACTGTTTCTTTTTGCTTTTCCAAAAACTTGCAGAAAGGCTAATAAATTCTAATTTTGACCTTGCATTTCAAGTGTCTATGGGACAAAAATTCTTCCAATCTATGGGTGAAATAATCCTTTTTACTTGTTTGGAATTTAGTGTACAACTTGTCAGACACTTTGTTTTTTGTTCTTTAGCTAAGTCCCTCAGCTTTTTGCCATTCCTCCTCCCTTTTTTCTTACCTTACTGTTGCATCTTGAGAAACAATATGCCCTCATGATTGAATGATTAACTCTACTACTGGAATACACAGGTCTGGTCCAGCAGAATACTCATTATATTCTCACTTTGAATCATTCACTTTCGTGTGTCCACCACTGCACATTTGTGTGCACATTGTCTTGAATTTGTTTTCTTCTTACTCCCTTTCTCCTGACTGAAATGGGGTAGCACTGATTATTAAGGGAGAAAATTTGAGAATGAAGTCTGTTCACTAGAATTGGGAACAGGAGGGCAGGTACATATACTAGAGATCTAGACCCAGCTACAGATGCCAGAAGTTCAGTCTGCAGGCAGAGCAGGGTGTGACAAACAGGGTGGGCCAGGTCCATACTGGCACCATAGGATGTAACGTGTATTGGGGTCAGTTCATACCAGATTGGTATAAAGAGATGACGGTGCTCTGGCCAGTGTGGTACAGTCGATTGGGTGTCCTCACATGCACCTAAAGGTTGCTGATTCAATTCTTGATCAGGTCACATGCCTGGGTTTCGGGATCAACCTCCAGTGGGGAGGGGAAGGGGGTGCAGGAAGCAGCCGATTGATGTTTCTATCTCACATTGATGTTCTCTCTCTCTCTCTCCCTCTCCCTTCCTCTCTCTCTAAAAATCAATTAAAAAAAAAAAAAAGAAGAAGAGGAAGAGATAGATGATGGCATTTCTCCTAATGAGGAAAAATCAGAGGCTTGTCCTGCAGATGGTAGGCAGAATCCAAGGCAGTACCGAGGCGCAGAGGAGAGAGCAGCAGCATCTGGTTACCAGAGCTGAGCTCAGGCAGGAAGTAGATCAGCAGTCAGAATGAGCCTGAGGCCCCCTGGAACTTCTTCAGCAGATCTGCCTCAAGTTCAGGACCTGGGATGAGGTGGGCATCAGGAAAGAGACATGTGTGGGGAGAACTGTAGCATCGGAAGAGGGGTTGCTGGTTGAGCCTGGTATCTCTCAGTGCAACTGTGACAAGCCCCCTTGAGGTCAAGAAGTGTTCAGCTCCTCTGGCCTCCAGTTGGAGTGCACTTAGTGGGTACTCACTAAGTGTAAATGTAGTTGAGGTTAATTAAAGTGCTATCTTCAGTTAATTATTTAGAACCCCATTGTAACAGATAGCTTTATGGATTTTATGTATTGCAGGGGCATAGGTGGTCCCCAGAAAAAGAACAGTTGCATATAGTAAAAGCCTGATTGTGTGGTGACAGTGATGGACAGATATAGCCTCAGAGACATTGACAAAGGACACTGCTGATTAGAGAGATTATACAGATGGAAACTCAACAGCCTTCCAACCCTCAGAGGGTCTTTCCTGGCCCTCAGTGCCCTGCTGTCCATGCTGTGAAACCACCAGATTGTTGGAGGAGCCCATCAGGGTCTTCAGGAGTTCCCTTTCTGTTATCATTACTCTGTTAGTCCTTCATTCTGTTGTGGAGAATAGCTTAGGACCTGCCTACAAGTAACCTAACAACTGGCACATTCCTGAGTGCTTACTGGGAAGGTAAAAGGGAGGTCAGTTTCCCAGGATTAGTTCCCAGGTGCACCATTCCTAAAGAGCCAGCCTTAGTGATTCCTGCACTGGTTCAACACAGTAACCTGCACCCTAAAGAGGGCAGCGTTGGGAACCTATTGAATTTAGATTCTAGACATTAGGTTGTCTACACCTGCCAGAGAAGAATATATTCCGGTGGAATACACAGGAAATATGCATAGTTTCTGCTAAGGTAAGGACCAGCACCAGTCACTTGGATGGACAACATACATTTGCACAAAAGTTGTATTTTTCCCAGAAAGATGTGAAGATAAACAGATGCCGCCTGAAGCAAAATTGTGAAACTGAGAAGTCAGTGAAATTTGCCTTGGATATCTCCTACCTCTCCTATTTCCCCCTCAGTAATCAAACCCTCCTTCCCCTCCTTGCTTCTTCCTGGTTCTGGGTGCCTTCCTGAAGTTAAAAAAAAAAAAAAAAACGATCTGATAATGTAATTATACTTAACTGTCTCCTTGACATTACTGTGGTAACTGCCCAAGGTATTTGCATTTTAAAACCTTGTATCATCAAAAGAAATTATTTTGTAGGTCTCCCTGGACGGGATTTTTAAGCAATATAAAGCAGGTAGAGATTTATTTATTTATTTATTTATTTATTTATTTATTTATTTATTTATTTATTTTAGAGGAAGGGAGTTTTTCCTGAGTTCCAAAATTACACTGCACTGTATCAAAGACTGGCTGGCCCAAGATGTCAATAATTGATTGTAAGTTTGCTTTAGATGCATTAGGTACCAGAAAATTACTTTAGAAATATCCTAACCACCTTCTCCTCTCTCCAAACCCTTAGCCCATACATTCCCATTCCTCTGCTAAAGAGAATACCCAACATTTGAAAGTCTCTGTGAATTACCAAAATATCTTTTGTATATGTTATCTCATTTAATCCTCACAAGACTCCTATAAGATAAGGATTATAATTATCCTAATTAAAACAGTAATTCCACTTAATGCTTCCTTTAAAAACACCATTTCCTTGGCTCAGAGATGCTACACTCTCCAGGTTTTCTTTCTCCCCTCACTGCTCCTCCTCAGGGACCTTTGCTGGTTCCACTTCTCCCTGCCCCTTAGATGTTGGGATTCCCTGGACTTTCACTACACTCTAACCCTGGCCATCTCATTCATTCGGGAACTTTAATTCCAACATGTATGTCTAGACTCACATGGCTACCTTCAGAGCCCAGCCCATTCTCTGAGTTCCAGGCCTTTTCAACACTTGTGCTTAGATATCTCACAGTACCTAAATCTCCATATGTCTAAAGAAAAATGAATAACCTACCCATACCACCCACCATCACCACTGAAAAATCTGCCCCTTGGACAGTGTTCATTAATTCCTCTGTCATCTGTCCACAGTCATTGGCCAAATCCCATCTGTTATCCTCCTGATGGTCTCTCACTACCACCATTACCTTTCCATTTAGACTCCTGTAGTGCTCCCCCAAATGGGCACCCACATCTACTTTGTCCCTCTTTAACCCATTCTCTGCAGCAGTTTTTGTAAACAACTGTTGTTGAGGACTTATAGATATGAGTCCCCATCTTTAATGTGATCTCTGAAACTCAGGGCAGTATGGTCCCTACCTAGCTTCCCAGCTTCATCTAACCCCACTATCCCCTTCATTATCAATATTCCTGCCCCTCTGGAAATTCAGTGGTCTTGATAACTCAGGACCTTTGCACCACCTATTTCTCTCACCTGGCTAATTCTTAATCATTCTCCAAATCTCAATTTAAAATTTCACTTCCCCAAGGAGGTCTTCCTTGATTCCTTAGACAAAACTAAATCACCTTAGGTTGTGCCCTCATCACAATTGAAATGACATTTAATGTCCATTTGTTTAGATAGGCTGTAATCACCACAAGGGCAAATTTCTCTCTCTCTCTCTCTCTCTCTCTCTCTCTCTCTCTCTCTCTCTCTCCCTCCCTCCCTCCCTCCCTCCCTCCTTCCCTCCCTCCTTCCTTCCCTCCCTCCTTCATGCTTATCCTGGGAAACTAGCTAGCTAACAGCCAATATCAATTCCAGACATGTGAGTGAAGAAGCCTTTAGATTGTTCCAGCTGAGGCCCCCTCATCAGGGTAGAGAGGTAAGCCTTCCTTACTCTCTCCTGTTTGAATTTTTTGATTCACAAAAACCATGATAAATAAATATTTATGTTTTAAGCCACTAAATTTTGGGGTAATTTGATTTGCAACAATAGTTAACTAATACACATTCTTATAAGCATGAGGTCATCAATTGAGCAAACCAGAATGATGTCCTATAGGATGTGAAATGGTTAAGGTTCAGTGTAGCAAATATGGTACAGCAGCCAAAAGTTAACGTACAGCTGAGGTAGGACAGTAAAGTTGTACTGTTGTTCTTACCAAGTAAAAGCAACCTGTCTCAGGTGTTTGTTTATATTTGTTGGGCTGGGTAGGGGGGTATAAAAGCCTTTGCTTGATTATTAGCCGTTTTCCGTGTGCTAGTGGTATTAATTTGCTCCTCCAGTAAGAACATGACATTTTGAACAAAAGTTGCAGTTGGAAATATTGGCTGATTAATCCACTTTCATACTCCAGGACGCATCCATCTTCCTGAAATAAGAATGTGGTAGGAATTGCCTGTATCTTTCAAATCTTTGATGAATGCACTGATTTATGAAATTCCCTCAGAAATTTACTCATTCATCTAGTCAATAAATATTTATTGAGCACATATTATGTGCCAGTCATTGTTCTAGTACTGAGGGTAGAACAGTGAACAAGACAGGCAAAACATCTGCCCTCAAGGAAATTGCTTTCTAGGGAGGAAAAGAGACCATATACAAACAAACTATTGTACAATATATTGCTAGGTAGTGATAGGTGTCATAAGGTAATATTGCTTTTCTGTAAGTGTTTTGCTAATTAGGGGGTGCTTCCAGAGCTTACACTTTGCTCCTCCTATTTTAGTAGCCCATATTCCCTGAGGCAAGGAGTTACTATAAGAATTTTTCCAGTTTCTTATGTTGTCTAATTCTATTTGTGTCCTTAAGTAATGAGTAAATAACCATAGGAAGAGAATTTGGGATCCCACAGGACCTACCATGAGGTGCACTGGATCAAAATTCCATTTAATACTTGTCCTACATAAGTCTCAATACTAATGTGGTTCTGGGTCCCAAGAAATAATTAGTGTAAGTCCAGGATCAGTGTTGAAGAGCCCCTGAATGTTTTTAGTGTTTTCCTTTCTCTTGATCACATTTACCAACTAAGTGGTTTCAGATCTATGGGGAAAAACAAGAAGGAAGATTCACAGTTTGTTATTGTGGCATTGGTGTAAATGCCACCCTCATGCATAATTGACCACATTTTCACTCTAAGAAGTCTGCATTGTAAATTCATGCAGTTCTAGAAATCAGGTGAGGTACTGTGGCTCACTTTGGGAGTAATGTAAGCCAAACTCTTATTCATCAGACTTAACTTGAAAAATTGCAAATCGAGTAGGGCTTTAGCAGGCTGCCCATCTCTTTCAACCCCAAGAATCCCATGAACAATTAACCAACACCAAAGATCTCTGTAGATCAGATCATTCTGATTACTACTAGCCTTTGGCCTATTCAGAAACCACAGTCACTTTGTTTCTGGCAATTAAATCTAGGACTTGGACTCTGTTAGCCTTGCATTCTTCCATTCTTATTAGTTGATTTAAACTTCAAGCCTTACCTTCTATACTGCTAATTATGTTAAGCTAACCAAGGACAGAAGCCAGAATTTACGAATGTTTTTGCAAAGGGCTGCAATAATGTTGTTATGTAAAAGCTTTCCCCAATTCCTCATCAAATGAATACTTCTCTGCAAAGAATATCACATAACTCTACCAATACAACTTTTAAGGATACAACTTTTAAGGCAGAGATTTGCTTTGGACTTATGTCAAGGACTTCAAATGAAGTTCCAAAGAGCTATCTGGAACATGTT
Source organism: Tadarida brasiliensis (assembly GCA_030848825.1). Classification (NCBI taxonomy): domain Eukaryota; kingdom Metazoa; phylum Chordata; class Mammalia; order Chiroptera; family Molossidae; genus Tadarida; species Tadarida brasiliensis. The sequence continues at coordinate 46,850,450 of CM061270.1, forward strand.
GCAATAATCTATTCTTAGTAGAAAGGAGTTTAGAGATCTTTCTAAATTCTTGCAAATACCATTCTCATTTTACTATTTGGGTGAATGTGTCTGGGTGAACTCCTCAAGTAAAAAAATTCCCTAGCAGGTCCTCCAGAACAGGTCTTCCTATAGCAGGTCTCCATCTTTCAGAAAGATATTCATCACTCCTGCCTCATCTTTGGAATATATTCACTATTGGTCTTTCCAGAAGAAACATCTTATTCAGCATTTATTGCTTCTTTCCATTTCAGTGGTGAGGAGATGTACTAGCTGTATGAAAGGAGAGATCGATAATTTCTGACACTTAATATATAGTACACTAGAGAAGGAGCTCAAGATTTAGAGGAATGAGCCAACTTGGGGTTAATAACTGTGGAGTCAAAAGTGATTTCATCAGATGCCATTTGAATTTCTAATTCTACCCCTTCACTTATTCCTTGCTACTCCATTCTCAAAGAATCCCCAGTGCATTCCATCTCCTCAGACCTGTAAAACATCACTCAGACAAAGCATTGCTCAGTCTCCCATTACAATTCTGTCCACATTGGAAAAGGGCACAGAGTTTGGGGATAGCTTCAATATGGGTCAGAACCTTTCTCCAACATTTCCAAACACTTCTACTTCTTTTGTGGCTTACTTTCTGTTTTGCACTCTTTTTTTCTTTGCTCTTGCTGAGGGTTGCTCCTGCCCCTCAATTCATTGTCCCCCACCAAGATGATTTACTAAGAGGTGCTCTGGGAAGCTGCATGGTGGAATGGAAAGGGAATGGGTTCTGGAATTATACCTGGGTTCAAATTCTGGCTCTAAAATCACTGGCTATGTTACTTGGCCACATTTAGCCTCTGTGAACATCAATTTCTTCATCTAGAAATGAACTAAATCAATACTACTTCACAGAGTTATTATCAAAATTAGAGAGAAAATATACATAAAGTACCTATTCAGATGCTTGGCACATGACAGTTAATATATTAATAAATATACCAGAACCACATTAGTATATATTATTAGTAATATATATTATGGATAATAATTATTGAATTGTTCTTTCTACTTTTCTCAATAAAGACATTAAAATGTTTTGAGTCTTTACTATATAGGTACACTTCTAAGCTCTCTACATATATTAATATATTTAATCCTCTCAACAACTGTATACAATAGGCATTATTACTAACCTAGCATTGCAGTTGAGCATACTGAGGCATGGAGAGGCTAATTAACTTACCTAAGGTCACATGTTGGGAAGTGATGGAATCAGGATTTGAATACAGTTAGTCTGGCTCAAAGCTGGCATCCTTTAGAAGCCATATAGGAATGCTGACTCTCACAGTATATTTAGATAATTTATAAGAAAAATATTGTGCTTATATGTATTGAAAAGAGGAGTATTTAAATGTATCAGAAAGACCAGCAGAGTCACTCCCTACAAAAGTAAAATGAATTTATTCTCAGCCACGAGATCCATCCCCTGTCCCTATTATAAGATACTTTCAACTATAGGTAATAGAAAGTTACCCCAAACTGGTCTCTAAAGGAAATATATTAGCTCATTTAATCACAAGTCCAAAAGTAAGGCAAGCTTTAAATTTGGTTGCTTCAGCAACTCAATGAGATCCTAATAGACTCAGATTCTTTCTACTTCTCTGACTTGCTGTCTTCTGTCAGTTTCATCCTAGAGCTGGCTTGCCTTGTGATCCTGTAGTGATTGGAACTGCATGATTCTACATACCCATCTAGAGGGAAAGGAAAAGAGGCTTCATTGTTCTCCCAGACGAGTAAAGAAAGGCTTTCCTGAACACTACACCCTACACACACACACACACACACACACACACACACACACACACACACATCAATGGCCCAATTAGCATGTCCATTCCCAAACCAGTCACTGCCAGGGAGATGGAATTACCTTAAACCAGTCAAGCTCTTTGGGGTGTGGTCATCTTCCCCAAGGTACACAGATGTGAGGGGAACAGAGAAACCTGAACAAAATTGCGATTTTCTTAGTGAGGGAGTGGGAGTACAGATGACACACAATCAGCATACCCAGCACTCCCAAAAGTAGATGATCTATTTTCTTTTCTTTCTTTTTTTTTAATCCTCACCCAAGGACATTTTTGTATTTATCTTCAGACAGAGCAGGAGGGACAGAGGGAGGAAGAAAGAGAGAGAAACATCGATGTGAGAGAGACACACCGCAACCGAGGTACGTGCCCTTAGCGGGAACCGAACCCAGGACTTTCTGGTCTGCGGGCTGACGCTCTAACCCCTGAACCAAACCGACCAGGGCAGATGATCTATTTTCATGTATTTTCCTATTTTTCTTGGCCCTGATTTTATCTTCACTAAAATAGGAATAATACTTATAACGACTTCTCATGGGGTGAGCTCATGACATGTATGAAAGGGTTTTTAACACTATATAGAATAGAGTTATAATTATTGTTGCTGTGCTGCTGTTGTACTTGGGATTTACTATTCAAAGTATGTTGTGTGCTTAGTAGCAGGGCCAGAACAGCAGAGACCGTGTGCCTGCTCCACTTCATCCATTCCCACCTGTTGGAACCCACTTTCTCCCACCCCTAGACACTCCACACTGCCCAAAGCAACCTCGTCCTAGTCTTCTACTTAGGCTTATCTTGACATCCAGCATTTTGGATTCATAGATTGCAACCATCCCACCATCAAATCTCATTTCCTAGCACAGTGGCTCTGAGCTGAATTCTAGTCCCACCTTGCCTTTCACTAGTTGTGTAATTTGGGGCAAATCACTTCACCTCTTTGAACTCCTCTTCCCTCTTCAGTGAAATGAGATGCTTGGACTAATTAATCTCTAAGGCACCTTAAACTTTAACCTTTTGCCCTGGCTGGTTTGGCTCAGCGGTTACAGCGTTGGCCCGCGGACCAGAGAGACCCGGGTTTGGTTCCTGCTAAGGGCATGTACCTCAGTTGCAGTTTGTCCCCGGCCCTAGTTGGGGTTGTGTGGGTGGCAGTCACTCAATGTGTCTCTCTCACATTGATGTTTCTCTCTCTCTCTTTCTCCTTCTCTCCCTCCCGCTCTATCTGAAGATAAATACAAAAATGTCCTCGGGTGAGGATTTAAAAAAACTTTAACCTTTTATGATTCTATGAATTTCAGGCAGCAAGGTAAAGAGAAGTGAAAATTTTCAGACAGGTGGAGGAAGGAATTTAGGGTGAAGGGATTTTAAGCAATCAGGTGGCCAGTTAGCAAGGCTGCCCTGATTTTTGGGTTCCAAAGGTAGACACACACACACACACACACACACACACACACACACACACCGAGTGCATGTTAGCAATCAGTAGTGAACATCACAACAGAAATGAGGGCATCTAATAACACAGAAATGGGCCCAACTACAGGACAGACCTGAGAGATAACGTGTAGGGAGTGGGGTAGTAAGACCAGAACCTTAGATAAATTTGACAGAGCTGAGAATTCCACTGAAGGTGGAGAATTATCACTGCTGTGGGCATTGTTTTCATAGGCTTGTATGAGCCAAAATCCAAGAGGATTTCTGAAGAGATCATTCTGATCTTCCAACCACAGGAACACATCTACTACTGGGTCTGACCTTGTATTGCTTTTTTTTCTTCCTAGTTTCAGCTGGGCCTCAAAAGCAGAAAAGCCAAAATCCAACAAGAAAATCTGTTTCTGCTATATTCTCTTGGCTGCTTAGAAGAGCTTTCTTGGCAGGCTTTCTGGTGATCTGTCCAAGCCTGAGGCCTCTCTTCCCTGGAGTTTCCATCACCTTGTTCAGGAGAGGAGAAGCCCTAAGCATCACTATGCAGTGCCTGAGAGGCAGTTGCTCTTTTTCTTAGCCAGGAATCCTTCAGCCTTTTTTTTCCTCTTTTCTTCCAAAGAGGCAAGACAACCCACACACAGTGGGACACAGAATAATAATTATTATAGTGATAATAATAGCAGCAGCTTCCACTTATTGCCTGTACATTATTGCTCAGGCATGAAACTAAGCACTTTATATATTGTCTCAACTATTAACTAAGTAGTAATAGCAAATATTAATATGGTATAAAAACATTAAAAGGGATAAAATGGGTGTTTTCTTTATTAAAATTTATCTTTATTATTGAAAGTATTACAGATGTCCCTCCTTTTTCCCCACATTGACATCCTCTTCCCCGTTCCTGCCCCCCCCACCTACCTTCACCACACTGTTGTCTGTGTCCATTGGTTATGCATATATGCATATAAGTTCTTTGGTTTATCTGTTCCTGCCCCCCTCACCTCCCTTCCTTCTGAGGTTTGTCAGTCTGTTCCTTACTATTTTGTTGATTATATTCCACAAATAAGTGAGATCATATAATACTTGTCTTCCTCTGACTGGCTCATTTTGCTCAGCATGATACTCTCCTGGGGATATTACATTTTGATAAAATGTACAGTCTATCAGGAAACTATACCAATCATGAACTTTTATGCAACTAACCATATAGTTTCAAAAATGTATAAAGCAAAAATGCTAAAAATACAAGGAGAAATTGACCAGGGTCACTATCATATTAGAGGATGCTAACATACTTCTCTCTAAAATAGACCAAATAGACAAAAATTAGCTAGGTTTATTGAGAATTTATATAGCATACTAACAAGTTATGTAGAAGTTTGCACTTAACATACATTACACATTGTTCTGAAACATGTTGAAATAGTTATGCTTAACCATGTGTAAGGTCATATAGAAAATATTCACATACTCAAAGATCAAAACAAAAACCAGTGTTCATGCAAACACTTTCAATGACCAAAATGCAATATGACTTAAAAATTAACAACAAAATGGTGGTGGAGTGAATGGAAGCTACACAGACAATCTCCCAGGACCAAACAGGAATTACAACTAAAATAAAGACAAATCGTTGGGAAAAAGCAACAGAAAAGCAGCGGGAGAGGACCATACAACCAGGGACACTGAATGAGCCTGGTAGGATCTGCAGAGGCACGTGAGGGTGGCGGGCTGGGAGCCCACGGACAGCAGCGGCCTTAGCTGTGAGCAGCAGCAGCGCCCACCCCCAGGGTTGAGAGCCCAAGCTGCTCCGCAGCGCAGAGGGCTGGGACAGAGCACTAAATAGCTACAGCCACTCACCTGGGGCTCCGGCAGAGGGAGGGTGGACTGGACTGGAACTCTGTGGGGACACCTGGGATTTGGAGGGCGCTCAGAGTTTGTGCTGAGCCGCGGCCACAAAGGACTGTGGTGGCCAGCCTGCTTCTTCCCAGTTACACAGAACAGCAGCCAAGTTTGGCCTTCCCGGAGCTGTGGCAGCCCCTCCCTCAGAGATTCCCAAGTGAGGCAAAGAAATGCAAATTGAGGCTCATTAACAACCAGCATCAGCCCCACCCTCGGGAAATCCTCTTACACTATAAACACCTGAGGGAGTTTCTCATTCAACTGAGATCCTAAGGCTTTTCAAGTAACTGAGGCTAATAGCCTCCAGGCAAAAATCTAGAGCATAACTGAACCTTTCCTGAGCTTGCAAATCTACCCAGGAAAGTGAGACTTGACAGTGGTGTTTAAGGAGGGCCCTCCACACTCATCCAAACCCAGTAGAGGGAGCCACAAATAGGAGAACACCAACACCCACAGGGAAAATTTGGCAGGCTCCAAAAGCCACTGAGACAGCCAAAATGGTGAAACAAAGAAACAGATCCCAAATGAAAGAACAAGAGAACTCTACTAAAGATGAGATAAATGAAATGCAGTTAAGCAAATTATCAAAGGTAGAGTTCAGAGCCATGATCTTGAGGAAACTAAACATCATGAGTAAGGACATCGACACCATGAAAACCAACCAGGTGGAAATAAAGAATGACATAGCAGAAATAAAGAACACATTGGAAGGACTGACTAGCAGAGTAGAGGAAACAGAGGACCGGATCAGTGAATAAGAAGACAGAATAGAAAAAATCAGTCAATCAGAAAACCAAAAGGAAAAAACAATGAAAAAACAGGAAGATAGCTTAAGAGAACTGTGGGACAACTGGAAATGTAATAACATTCGCATCATAGGAGTCCCCGAAGAAGAAGAAAATGAGCAAAGGTTAGAGAATATATTTGAAGAAATAGTGACAGAAAATTTTCCTAACCTGGTGAAGGAAGAAGGCATTCAAGTTCAAGAAGCACAGAGAGCCCCAAGTAAGAAGAACCCAAACAGGCCCACACCAAGACACATAATAATTAAAATGCCAAAAATTAAAGACAAAGAGAGAATCCTAAAGGCAGCAAGAAATGAGCAACAGGTTACCTACAAAGGAACCCCCATAAGGCTATCAGCTGACTTCTCAACAGAAACACTACAGGCCAGAAGGGAATGGCATGAAGTTATCAAGGTCATGAAAAACAAGGATCTGAATCCAAGACTACTCTATTCAGCAAGGCTATCATTCAAATAGAAGGTCAAATAAAGAGCTTCCCAGACAAAAAAAGACTAAGGGAATATATTAGCACCAAACCAGCACTGCCAGACATGTTAAAAGGACTGCTGTAATTAGTAGAAGAAATAGGAAGAAAAATAGAACCACACTGAACAAAAATGGCAATAAATAAGTACATATCAATAATCACCTTAAATGTAAATGGATTGAATGCTCCGATAAAAAGACACAGAGTAGCTGACTGGATAAGAAAGCATGATTTACATATATGTTGTTTACAAGAGACCCACCTCACAACAAAAGACTCACATAGGTTGAAAGTAAAGGGATGGAAAAAAATCTTCCAAGCAAACGGAAAGGAAAAAAAAGCTGGGGTAGCAATACTCATATCTGATAAATTAGTTTTCAAATTGAAGGCCATACTAGAGACAAAGAAGGCCACTACATAATATTGAAAAGGTCTATCCAACAGGAAGATATAACCTTGGTAAACATATATGCACCCAATATAGGAGCACCAAAATATATTAAAAATCTTCTGGAGGACTTCAGAGGAGAAATCGACTGCAATACAATCATAGCAGGAGACTTCAACACCCCACTGACATCACTCGATAGATCATCTAGACAAAAAATTAACAAGGAAACAAATTCTAAATGAAGCACTAGATCAAATGGATTTAATAGATATATACAAGGAATTACACCCCAAAACTGCAGAATTCACATTCTTCTCAAGTGCACATGGGACATTCTCAAAGATAGACCATATGTCAGGGCACAAACTAAGTTCAAGAAGATTGAAATCATATCAAGCATCTTTTCAGATCACAATGGCATGAAACTAGAAATCAATTGCAAAAAGAACATGCAAAGACATTTGAACACATGGAGGCTAAATAGCATGTTATTAAACAATGAATGGGTTACCGAGGAGATCAAGAAGGAAATTAAAAACTTCCTGGAAACCAATGAAAATGAACACACAACAACACAAAATCTATGGGATGCAGTGAAAGCAGTTCTGAGAGGGAAGTTCAGGCCCACCTCAAGAAAGAAGAAAAATTTCTAATTGACTACCTAACCTCACAACTTAAAGAACTAGAAAGCAAACAAAAAGAAAACCCCAGAGCAAATAGAAGGAAGGAAATAGTAAAGATCAGAGCAGAAATAAATGACATAGAGACCAAAAAAACAATTCAAAGCATCAATAAAACAAAGAGCTGGTTTTTGAAAAGATAAACAAGATTGATGGACCCTTAGCTAGACTCACCACAAAACAAAGAGAGAGAACCCAAATACACAAAATCAGAAATGAAAGAGGAGAAGTAACAACTGACACCACAGAAATACAAAGGATCATTAACAAATACTATGAACATTTATGTGGCAACAAATTTGACAATCTAAGCGAAATGGACACATTTCTAGAAAAACATAGTCTCCCAAAACTGAACCGGGAAGAGACAGAACACTTGAACAGGCCAATAACAACGAAGGAAATTGAAGATGTAATCAAGACCCTCCCAGCAAACAAAAGCCCAGGCCCTGACGGCTTCACGGGGGAGTTTTACCGAACATTCAAAGAATAACTAACACCCACTCTCCTCAAACTATTCCAAAAAATTCAAGAAGAAGGAAGACTTCCAAACTCATTTTATGAAGCCAGCATAATTCTAATTCCAAAACCAGAAAAAGACACTACAAAGAAAGGAAACTACAGGCCAATATCCCTGATGAACATAGATGCCAAAATCCTGAACAACATACTAGCAAATCGGATCCAGCAATACATCAAAAAAATTATTCACCATGACCAAGTGGGATTCATCCCAGGGATGCAAGGCTGGTACAATATTCGCAAATCAATAAATGTGATACATCACATAAACAAAATGAAAGATAAAAACCATATGATCATATCAATAGATGCTGAAAAAGCATTTGACAAAATCCAGCACCCATTTCTGATAAAAACGCTCAGCAATTTGGGAATAGAGGGATCATATCTCAACATTATAAAGGCCATATATGAAAGACCTACAGCCAACATCATACTCAATGGACAAAAACTAAAAGCATTTCCCTTAAGAACAGGAACAAGACAAGGATGCCCACTTTCACCACTTTTATTTAACATAGTACTGGAAGTCTTAGCCACAGCAATCCGACATGAAAAAAAAATAAAAGGAATCCAAATTGGAAAGGAGGAAGTGAAACTGTCATTATTTGCAGATGACATGATATTGTACATAGAAAACCCTAAAGACTCCATCAAAAATCTACTAGACTTAATAAATGAATTTGGCAAAGTAGCAGGATACAAAATTAACATCAAGAAATCGATGGCATTCTTATACACCAATGATGAACTCACAGAAAGAGAAACTAAAAAAACAATCCCATTTACCATCGTGGCAAAAAAATTAAGATACCTAGGAATAAACTTAACCAAAGAAGTAAAGGACCTATTTGCAGAAAACTACAGGACATTGAAAAAAGAAATAGAGGAAGATATAAAAAAAGTGGAAGCACATACCTTGTTCATGGATTGGAAGAATTAACATCATGAAAATGTCCATACTACCCAAAGCAATCTATAGATTTAATGCAATCCCCATCAAAATACCAATGACATATTTCACAGAACTAGAACAAATACTTCAGAAATTCATATGGAACCAAAAAAGACCCCGAATAGCTACAGTAATCTTGAAAAAGAAGGACAAAGTAGGCGGGATCACAATACCGGACATCAGGTTATACTACAAAGCTACTGTAATCAAAACAGCCTGGTCCTGGCACAAGAACAGGCACATAGTTCAAGGGAATAGAACAGAGAACCCAGAAATTGCCCCAAAACATTATGCTCAATTAATATTCGACAAAGGTGGCAAGAGCATACAATGGAGTAAAGACAGCCTCTTTAATAAATGGTGTTGGGAAAATGGGACAGCTACATGCAAAAAAATGAAACTAGACCATCAGCTTACACCATACACAAGAATAAACTCAAAATGGATAAAAGACTTAAATGTGACTCATGAATCCATAAAAATCCTAGAAGAAAATGTAGGCAACAAAATTTCAGACATCATACGCAGCAGAATTTTCACTGATATATCACCTAAGGCAACAGAAACAAAGGAAAAAATGAACACATGGGACTACATCAAACTCAAAAGCTTCTGCACAGCAAAAGAAACAACCATCAAAGTGGAAAGGCAACCCACTGTATGGGAGAGCATAATTGCCAATGATATATCAGATAAGGGATTAATTTCCAAAATATATAGAGTGCTCATACATCTCAACAAAAGGAAGACAAAGAACCCAATTAAAAAATGGGCAGAGGAACTAAATAGACAGCTCTCCAAACAGGACATACAAATGGCCAAGAGACATATGAAGAAATGCTCAATGTCACTAATCATCAGAGAGATGCAAATTAAAACAACAATGAGGTATCACCTCACACCTGTCAGAATAGCCGCCATCAACAAAGCATCAAACAACAAGTGTTGGCAAGGGTGTGGAGAAAAGGGGACTCTAGTACACTGCTGGTGGGAATGCAGACTGGTGCAGCCACTATGGAAAACACTATGGTGTTACCTCAAAAAATTAAAAATTGAATTACCATTTGACCCAGTGATCCCACTCCTAGGCATATACCCTAAGAAGCCTGAAACACCAATCAGAAAGAATACATGTACCCCCATGTTCATAGCAGCGCTATTTACAATCGCGAAGATCTAGAAACAGCCCACGTGTCCATCAGTAGACGAATGGATAAAAAAGCGGTGGTACATATACACAATGGAGTACTACGCAGCTGTAATAAAGAAAGATCTCTTATCCTTTGAGACGACATGGGAGGACCTGGAAACTATTATCCTACGCGAAACAAGCCAAGCAGAGAAAGACAAATATCATATGATCTCACTTATTTCTGGAGTATAATGAACATAACAGTCTGAGGAACAGGGTAGTCCCAGAGACGTGGAAGCAGGATACAGACTGACAATTGCCAGAAGAGGGGGTGGGGGAGGGCAGCGATGAACCACAGAACTTGTACGCATGTACTCATAACCAATGGACATGGACAACAAAACTGGGGATGGGGCAGGGAGGGAGGGGGAGGAGGGTGTCAATGGGGGAAAAAGGAGAAACATCTGTAACAAAAGGAAATTAATAAAAAAAATAAAAAATAAATAAATAAAATAAATAAATAAATAAATAAAAATTAACAACAGAAGGATAGCAAAAAATAAATAAATCTACCTACTTGAAAATTTTAAACACCTTTATAAATGATTATTGGGTGTATCAGTCAGAGTTTAGTTAAAGAGGTTGATCCCCTAGGAAATATATATACATATGAATTTGTTATTCATATGTACAGAGATTTGACCTTATGCAGTTATGGAAGTTGGTTAAACAATATCTGTAAGGCTGTTGTAATTGAGTCTGATACTGCAACTTGAAGTTCTCAGGGCAGGCAGTAAGGATATAAAGTGGAAAGAGCAAGAACAAGTTGGAACCCACAAGCACAAGCTGGAGCATGTGAGGACAGTCTAAAATCTATGTCAGTTCTTGCCTCTGACCTCAGTCATGTAAAAGCCTGGGCTCTTTGTCACAGAGCTACACACACACACACACACTGAGTACATGTTAGCAATCAATAGTAAACATAACAGGAATGAGAACATCTAATAACTCCTCTGAATGAGGAGTAAGAGAAGCTGAAAGAGGATCCAAGAGAAGATGGAGCAATTCCAATCTTGGCCACTGTCCCACACCAAAAAGGAGAGCCAGCAGACACTGTATGTTAGTTACAAAATGGCTATTGCTTCACTTATATTCTCCAAATTGCCCAGGAGAATCTCTCTTGTGGGCCAGCCTAACTGGAAACATACAGGAAAGGGAATCCTGGGAAATGTAGTTCAGCCTAGCCAAGGTGACACTCTACAAAGCCACCATAATCCATCCCTTGTCAACTTGGCACCAATGCATATCTCCACCTTTAATCTCCAAATAAAGATAATAGCCAAGTCATTCTTCTGCCTAACACAATACAAGTATGCCCATACAACCAGAAACATGCTAACCCAGGGTTCACAAAAACTTTTTCTTAAAGGGCCAGATAGCAAATACTTTAGGTTTTGCATACCACATGGTTTTTGTTGCACTTATTCAATGCTAGCATTGTAGCATGAAAGCAGCCATAGACAATGTGTAACTGAATGAATGTGGCTGTGTTAAAAAAAAATTATTTACGAAAACAGATGGCCTGCTCATAGACCATAGTTTGCCAACCCCTGTGTTAATCTTTTCACCAAATGAGAATGAAAAATCCTTTTTTTTATTTGAGTGATCTTTACTCTCCTCCCATCTAGTTCACATGTCACCCTTTGATATCATGTAGATTAAATATTGAGATATGTTACTTACATTTAGCACATCTTATATTAGATAAGGAAATGAAAGAGAAGGAAGAAATAAAATATTTTTGGTTAATATATATGCAAACATATGCATAACAAAATAAGGGAAAATGTTCATAACTATCATAGTCCTCTTTTCTGCAAGTGGTTGCAGTTTCTTTCTGGTTCCTAATCTTATACCTGAAGGGATTGGGCCACTAGCAGTCCAACCTGAATTGGAGATTGTTGTAGTTTTCCATAATTTAATAATCACAAAATACAGGTGTACTAAAATTTTCCCTAGAGGATCTCCTGTATTCCAGACATACTTATTGTGTAATAGCAACTCAATTTCCCCTTGATAGACAACATCAATTACCAAAACAGTATAGTAAATCCCTTCTTTGCCTGTTGATTTAGTGGCCTTAGGAGCCCAAAGTGACCAGGTGGCAGTCTCAGCTTCCAGTTCAATGGAATAATTGTTGTGTCCACTGGTAAAAAGCATTGCTCCTTGTGGAACTAAGACTTCTAGAGCAGTAGAGCCTAAAGTTGGGATGGGAAACAAAAATTGAACTAGTGGATCATGAGGGGTAGTAATAAGAGCAACAGCTTCCATTTCTACTCCCTTGATTTCTAAACTTGTGAATCCCACTATGAGAGAAACAATATAATGGATATTGATTGAAAACATTTACCACAATCTGAAGGACCTTGCTTCAGGCCCACAAGGTGTTGCTGCCTACCTGGTGCCATAACTGAGCCTTCAAAAGATGGTTACATGATTCTATCATATCAGTTGCTTCAGAATTATGGGTAACATGGTAAGACCAGTGAATTCCATGAGCATGGGCCCATTGCTTCACTTCATTTCTTATGAAGTGAGTTCCTTGGTCAGAAGTGATAATGTGTAGAATACCATTTTTGTATAAATTATTCATTCAGTTCTCAATGGTAGTTTTGACAAAAGCACTGCAAGCAGACAAGCAGTAAAGGCAAATCCATATCCAATAGGTGTGATTGAGAGAAAGAAGGAAATGTAGCAGAAGTAAGAGGCATGGACATCTGGGCTATTGCCTCATGCAATTTATTTCTGCCTTCAGGACCTGCTTAAGTCCAATCTCACAGATACCACTTTCTGTTTGATGATGGAATAATGCTGTACATGACCAACTTTATGGCTTAGTGGGTCAGATAATACCCAGTTCACAATGGGAAGTTCAGATCATACGATAACTTGGGAGCTCAAGGTCAAGCATTCAGTCTCTACTAAGGTCCAGTAACAAGCCAAAAGTTGCTTCTAAAAGGAGAATAGTTATCCATGGAGGATGGCATGGCTTTGCTAAAAAAAATTCTAAGAGTCTGTACTGTGATTCACCTATGGAATAGGGGCCTGTCAAAAGTTCCAAATAGCAACCCTACCTATACACCACTAATATACTTCAAGTACCATCATATCTTCTGAGTCATATGGCCCAATTAGCAGAACAGCTTGCAGAGCAGCTTGACCTGTTGCAGAGCCTACTCTGGGATTCACTCAAAACAGGCAGCTTTTCAGGTCACTCAGTAAATGGGTCAAGGTAGCATGACCAAATGAGATATGTTTCCTCCAAAATCCAGATAGGCCCAGTAGGCATTGTGCCTCGTTCTTAATAATAGGAGGAACCAGGATGCAGCAACTTGACCTTCATCTTAGAATAGAAATCTCTTCATATCCCATATAATTGGCAGGTCCTTGAATTTCTGTGGGATTTATCTCCCACTCTCTGGCACCCAAGTGTCTTAGCAATGTGTCTACAGTAGTTGCTGCTTTCTGCTCACCATGTCCAATAAGCATAATACCATCAATGTAATGGACCAGTGTGATCTCCTATGGAAAAGAAGGGCAATCAAGGTCCTTGCAGACTAGATATCAATGAAGGGCATCCTACATAGTGAGGGTATCTTGCTGCCTTGCCAGATGAAAGCCATCTGCTTCTGATGGTCTTTACCAACAGGCACACATATAAAAGCATTTTCCAGATTAATAGCTATGTTCCAGAAATGTGTTGATTTGATCCAGCAACAAAACCACATCTGGAGAGCAACTACAATTGAAGTTACCACCTGATTAAATTTATGTTAGTCCATTGTCATTCTGGTTGAATCCCAAGATTCAAGTCCTTTCAAGTGGCACTAATCTGTACAATTCTTCCAAGAATACAGTATTTCTTTTGGTTTAATGTTTTTCTAGGTAGATACAGCTCTAGTGGCTTCCACTTGGTCTTTCCTACCATAAGAGCCTGCATTCATGTGTCTGAGAACCACTGTGGGGATTCTGCCAGTTGCTGAGTGTGTCTATTCTAATTATGCATTCTGGAATTGGGAAAATAACCACAAGGTGGGTTTGGGAATGTATTGGGCCCACTGTGAGATGGACTTGAGCCATGTATTAGTTACATATTGCTGCATAACAACTTATTCTAAAATATAGAAACTGAAGACAATAAATATTTATTATCTTGCAGTTTCTATGGGTCAAGAATCTAGGAGTAGTTTAGCTAGGTACCTCTAGTTTAAGGTCTCTCATGAGATTGCAGCCAAGCTGTTGCCTGGGACTACAGTCATTTCAATACCTGATGGAGGATGAAGGAGCCACTCCCAAGCTCACTCACCTGGTTGCTGGCATGCTTCAGTTTCTCTGGGTTGTTGAACTGAGGTCCTCAGATCCTCACCATACCACATGAGCATCTCCATAGAGTTGCTCACACTATAGCAGCATATTTCCCTCAGTCCAAGCTATCCAAGAGAAGGAGAAGGGGAGAGAAAGAGAAAGAATGAACCAAAGACAGAAGCCATAGTCATTTTATAACCGAATATAGGAAGTGTTATCCCATTATTTCTGCCATATTGTATTCATTAGAAGTAAGTCACTAGGTCCAACCTACGCAAGTAGAAGGAATTACACAAAGGTGTGAATACCAGGAGGTAGGGAACATTGGGGACCACATTAGACTGCCAACCACATTGGGTTATTGAAATAAAAGTGAATATTATGAACAATTTAAAAACATACATTAAGAGCCAAAATAGCAAAATTCATGAGGTCTTCACACAACATATCCCATTGTATAGATGGGAAACTCAAGGCATAGAGTGGTGAAAAATATTTACCCAAGGTCATTTGTTAGTGGCAACACTGACACTCAAATCTCAGTCTAATTCCAAAGACTCATTCTGACTCTGACCTCCCCTCCAAAATGTCCTTTAACAATAAAATGTCCTTTAACAAGGTCATTTATTCCAGATAACTTCTGCTCACTTTTTTCTCTTTTTCTTCCAACTTTTCACTTCTCTTCCATCAAAGAGAAAGACTATTCAGGGACTGGCATACGTACCTTATTGGACCAATTATGAAACACCCTGAAACGTGAGGTTATATATTTTCAGAGATGAGATCATTTTCAGTGATAACCCATGGCTTATCACACTGAACTGTCTCTTTTCTGATGATTTTACATTTTTCCTATACTTTTTGCCTTCTGAGCAGGAGCTGGTAACAATGATACCACAATTTAAGCACACTTGTTTCTTAGCAACAACTGGGTACATTAAGTTTCAGAGCTGCTCAGAACTTCCCCTCTAAAAGGGCCAGAATCACTCTCAGAACAATAAATTCAAAGTTTAAAATATAACTGTGGTTTAATTACACACCCCAATCCCCACCCACTCCTTCCACTTCCCTTTCCCTCCTTCCCAGAGGCCCAATCATTGAGATTTCAGCAATAATTTCTGTAGTCTGGGAAAATGCCAAGGTCACACTTGGGAGTACCTGGCTGCCCAGAGAACAGTTTCAGTTCCCATTGCCCCCCTACAAATAAGAAGCAGCTTGCATGTTTAGAATGATCATTTTCTTCGTGTAGCTGAAATAAATCTCAGACCACAAATAAAGGTTGAAAGAAATAAACTTTATTTTTTAACAACCAAACATAATTTATTTTATGGGCCTCATTCCACATAGGAGTAAAATCCTAGTGCATCAATTCAGGGACCCATGCTTAGGGTTGACTTGAGGTCTGGAGGTGGAGGGTAAAGAAGACAGGAGAAGGGAACTCTGGCATGCATCTGTTGAGATGTCCATCATTCAGTTGGTTCTCAGTCTTAAAGCCATTCTTGCCCTGGCCAGTCTGGCTCAGCAGCTAGAGCGTTGGCCCATGGACCAGAGAGTCCTGTGTTCGGTTACCGCTAAGAGCACGTACCTCAGTTGCAATTTGTCCCCGGCCCTGGTTAGGGTTGTGTGGGTGGCAGCCAGTCGATGTGTCTCTCTCACATCGATGTCTCTCTCTCTTTCTCTTCCCCCTCTCTCCCTCCCGCTCTATCTGAAGATAAATGCAAAAATGTCCTCGGGTGAGGATAAAAAAAAAAAAAAGCCATTCTTAGCCCCTGACCACAGACCCCTCCAGTCTGGCTCTATCTCAAATGTATAGGAAATACTCAGATGTACAGGAAACATTCAGCTGCACTTCTATCTCATTTAGACAGGAAAATCAGACAAGTCTTGTGACCTTCCTGGAAATAAGGTACAACCTTTGTCTTCTACAGTAGGCCCTCATTTATCGCGGTTAATCAGTTCCAGACTCTACCGCGATAAATGAATTTCCATGAAGTAGGATTTTTTATTTATACACAGTCGTCCCTCGCCACTTCGCGCTTTGACTTGACTTTACAACTGTAAATCTCTATAGTTATCAGGGGAAGGTTTCATTTCCTTCACTGCCCCCAGAAATTGACCCTAGGGTTTGAGCCTATTCAGAAACCAATAATTTTTGCTTCCTCTCAGACACTCCTCATCTTCCTCCCCTAGTTCTGTAGACTTTATCTAACATCAGGTGGAAAGGGAAAGAACTGGTTTGATTAACAAAATATTATCCTAAATCTTTTTGTCTTCTTCCTGGTCCTAAACTTTTAAAATTCAAAAGGCAATATTTCACATTTGTTCTCTGATTTTTCTGTGACAACCTTCTGCAAGGCAATCCATATATCAAGAATGGGAAAAGAGCCATAAGATAAATAAAGGAATTATGGAAGAACACATATCAATTAATATCAAAATATTACTTCACTAAAATTAAATAAATGTTTTTGCTTTACATGGTCTGTGTAATTTATTTTTATTGTTTATTTATTTATTTACTTACTTATTTTTAATCAGGGCCCCCCACGCCCCCAAAAAGGTACTCGTACTTGTCTTTCTTTGGATAACCAAAATAATTCACTGAAGTGGCCCCCCTAAAATAAAGAGTGGGCCCTAGGACAAATGTCACCTTCTAGAATTGGTGAATGCAGAACGAGCAATGTGCCAGTAACTTTATTTTTTCCCCATCCCTCCATCCTCCTCCCCTTTGACAACCGTCAGCTTGTTCTCTATATCTATGGTCTGTTTCTGTTTTATTTATTCATTAGTTTTGTTGTTTTTAGATGATACATATAAGTGAAATCATAAAGTATTTGTCTTTCTTTTTCTGACTTATTTCACTTGGCATGATACCCTCTAGGTCCATCCATGTTGTTGCAATGGCAAGATTTTATTCTTTTTATTGCTGAGTAATATTCGATTGTATGTGTGTATGTATACCATATCTTCTTTATCATTCATCAAGTGACAGACACCTAGGCTGCTTCCATATCTTGGCTATTGTAAGTAATGCTGCAATAAACATAGGGATGCATATATCTTTTCAAATTAGTGTTTTTGTTTTCTTCAGATAAATACCCAGAAGTGGAATTGCTGGGTTGTATGGCAGTTCTATTTTTTATTTTTTTAGGAATCTCCATACTTTTTCCACAGTGGCTGCACCAATCCGCATTCCCACCATCAGTGCATGAGGGTTCCCCTCTCTCCACATCCTCACTAACACTTGTTGTTGTAGATTTATTGGACATAGCCATTCTGACAGATGTGATGCGATATCTCATTGTGGATTTTTTAAAGTAATTAAATTTATTGGGGTAACATTGATTAATAAGATATATAGGTTTCAAGTGTACATTTCCATGATACATGATCTGTACATTTCATTGTGTACCCACCACCCAAAGTCAAAGCATCTTCCATCACCATATATTTAACCCCCTTTATCCTTCACTACCCCTCATCCCCCTTCTCTCTGGTAACCACCATAATGTTGTCTGTGTCTATGAGTTTCAGCTTTATATTCCACATGTGAGTGAAATCATATGGTTCTTAGTTTTTTCTAACTGTCTTATTTCACTTAGTATAATATTCTCAAGGTCCATCCATGTTGTCGCAAATGGCAGTATTTAATCTCTTCTTATGGCTGAGTAGTATCCCATTGTGTATATGTACCGCATCTTCTTTATCCAATCATCATCTATCAAAGGACACTTCAGTTGTTTCCATGTCTTGGCCACCGTGAATAATGCTGCAGTGAACATAGGGGTGCATATATCTTTGAGAATAAATGTTTTCAAAATTTTCAGATAGATACCCAGGAGAGGGATTGCTGGTCATATGGTAACTCTATGCTTAATTTTTTGATGAACCTCCATACTGTTTTTCATAGTGGCTATACCAGTCTACATTCTCACCAGCAGTGAATGAGGGCAACCTCTCTAACACTTGTTATTACCTGTTTTGTTGTTAATAGTAATTCTAACAGGTGTGAAGTGGTATCTCATTGCAATTTCAATTTGCAATTAAAGTTGAGCATCTTTTCATATATCTGTTAGCCTTTTGTATATCTTCTTGGAAGAAGTGTCTGTTCAGGTTCTCTGCCCATTTTTTAATTGGATTGTTTGCTTGGTGTTGAGTTGTATGAGTTCTTTATATACTTTGGATATTAGCCCCTTATCAGTGCTGTTGTTTGCAAATATCTTCTCCCATTCAATTGGTTGCCTTTTTGTTTTGTTGGTGGTTTCTTTTGCTACGCAGAAGCATTTTAGGTCAATATAGTCCCATTAATTTATTTTTGCCTTTACTTCTCTTGCCTTTGGGGTCAAAGTCATAAAAATCTTCTCTAAGACCAAAGTCCATAAGTTTTAGTACCTATGTTTTCTTCTATGTAGTTTATTGTTTCAGATCATATATTAGATTTTTGATCCATTTTTAATTTTTTTTACATGGGGACAAACTAATCTAGTTCCATTCTTTTGCATGTGGCTTTCCAATTTTCCCAGTACCATCTATTGAAGAGGATTTCTTTCCTCTGTTGTATATGTTTGGCTTCTTTGTCAAAAATTATTTGCCCATATTCATGTAGTTTTATTTCTGGACTCTAAATTGGTATTGTTACATTGGTATGTGTGTCTGTTTTTCTGCCAGTACCATGCTGTTTTGATTATTGTCAATCTGTAGTATAATTTGAAGTCAGGTAGTGTGATACCTCCAGCTCTGTTCTTTTTTCTGAGAATTGCTTTGGCTATTCAAGGTATTTTGTAGTTCAATACAAATCTGATGATTTTTGTACTATTTCTTTTAAAAATGTCATTGGGATTTTGATGGGGATTGCATTAAATCTGTATAAATACTTTGGGTAATATGGACATTTTAACTATATTGATTCTTCCAATCCATGAACACAGAATATCTTTCCATTTCATTATGTCTTTTTCAATCTCTTTTAATACTGCTTTATAGTTTTCAGTATATAGGTCCTTCACATCCTTTGTTAAGTTTATTCCTAGGTATTTTATTCTTTTCGTTGCAATTGCAAAAAGAATTATTTTCTGAAATTTCATTGTTAGTATATAGGAATGCAGTGAATTTTTGTAAATTGATTTTGTATCCTGCAACTTTACTGTATTTTTTTGTTGTTGTTGTTTCTAATAGTTTTATAGTGGAGGCTTTAAAGTTTTCTATATAAAGAATCATGTCATCTGCAAAAAGTGACACCTTTACTTCTTCATTCTCTTCATTCCCAGTTTGGATGCCTTTTATTTCTTTCTCTTGCCTGGTTGCTCTGGCTAAGACTTGCAGTACTATGTTGAATAAGAGTGGTGAGAGTGGACATCTTTGTCTTGTTCCTGATTTTAAAGGAAAGGCTTTCATTTTTTTAACCATTGAGTATATTAGCCGAGGATTTGTCATATATGGCCTTTATTATGTTGAGGTACTTTCCTTCTATACTATTTTATTGAGTGTTTTAATCATAAGTTGATGATGTATGTTATCAAATGCTTTTTCTGCATCTATTGATAAGATCATATGATTTTTATCATTTGTTTTGTTAATGTGGTGTATTACATTGGTCGGTTTGCGTATGTCAAAATATCCTTGTGGGCCTGGAATGCACCCCACTTGATCGTGATGTGTTCTTTTTTTTATGTATTGTTGTACTTGATTTGCTAGTATTTTGTTTAGGGTTTTTGCATCTGTATTCATCAGAGATATTGTTCTGTAGTTTTCTTTTTTTGTGTTATCCTTGCCAGGTTTTGATATCAGGGTTATGTTGGCTTCATAAAATGTATTAGGAAGTACTGCCTCTTCTTCCATTTTTTGGAAGAGTTTGAGAAGGATAGGTATCAATTCTTCTTTGAATGTTTAATAGAATTCACTATTGAAGCCATCTGGTCCTGGACTTTTATTTTTTGGGAGGTTTTTGGTGGTTGTTTCAATTTCTTCCCTGTTGATCAGTCTATTCAGATATTCCAATTCTTCATGATTCAGTCTAGGAAGGTTATATATTTCTAGGAACTTATTTATTTCTTCTAGGTCAGTGGTTCTCAACCTTCCTAATGCTGTGACCCTTTAATACAGTTCCTCATGTTGTGGTGACCCCCAACCATAAAATTATTTTTGTTGCTACTTCATAACTGTAATTTTTCTACTGTTATGTCTTAGGCGACCCCTGTGAAAGGGTCGTTCGACCCCCAAAGGGGTCGCAAACCACAGGTTGAGAACTGCTGTTCCAGGTTATTGAATTTGATGGCATAGAGTCTTTCATAGTATTCTAGTATGATCCTTTGTATTTATGTGATGTCTGTGGTAACTTTTCTTTTATTTCTGATTTTGTTTATATGAGTCTTTTCTTTTTCTTCCTTAGTAAATCTAGCCAGTGGTTTGTCAATTTTATTAATCTTTTCAAAGAACCAGCTCTTTGTTGTATTAATTTTTTTTGTATAATCTTTTCTCTATTTCATTCAATTCTCCTCCAATTTTTATTATTTCCCTTATTCTGCTGACTTTGGGCTACTTTTGTTCTTCTTTCACTAGTTCTTTAAGATGTAATGTTAAGTTGCTTACTTGAGATTTTTCTTGTTTCTTTAGATAGACCTCTAATGATATAAACTTCCCTCTTATTACTGTTTTCACTGCATCCTAGAAGTTTTGATATGTCATATTATCATTCTCATTTGTATCTATATATCTTTTGATTTTACCTTTTATTTCTCCTTTGACCCAGTCATATTTTTAGTAATATGTTATTTAATCTCCATATATTTGTGGGTGTTTTTTTTTTTTTTTACTTCCTTTTTGCATTTGATTTATTGCTAATTTCAAAGCATTGTGGTCAGAGAATGTGCTTGGTATGATTTCAATCTTCTTAAATTTGTTGAGGCTAGTTTGAAATCCATCATATGGTCTATCCTTGAGAATGTTCCATGTGCACTGGAGAAGAATGTATAATCTGATGTTCTGGGCTGAAAGGCTCTATAAATGTCAGTTATATCCATTTGGTCTAATGTGTCATTTAAGATTGATATTTCTTTATTGATTTTCTGTTTGGATTATCTATCTAGAGCTGTCAATGGAGTATTTAGATCCCCTGCTAAGATTGTGTTTTGGTCTGTTTCTCTCTTGTTATATTTCCATGCTCCCTGATTGGGTGCGTATATATTGAGAAGTGTTATGTCTTCTTGATGTAGTGTCCCCTTTATCATTATAAAATGTCCATCTTTGTCTCTTGTTACCTTTGTTGTCTTTGAAATCCATTTTGTCATATATAAGTGTGGCTACACCTGCTTTTCTGTGGATGCTATTTGCTTGGAGAATCATTTTCCACCCTTTCACTTTGAGTCTGTCTTTGTCTTTGCAGTTTAAATGTGTCTCTTGAAGGCAGCATATAGTTGGGTTTTGTTTTTTGACTCAGTGTGCTACTGTGTGCCTTTTTATTGGTGAATTTAGTCCATTTACATTTAGGATAATTATTGATATAAGAGGATTTCCTATAGCCATTTTATCTTTTGTTTTCTGGTAGCTCTGTCTCCATTGGTTCTTTTCCTTTGTACTTCTGTGTGTTGTTTTTGTTTGGTGGTATTCCATACTCTTTCCTTCTGCTTCCTCTTTTTTTTTTTTTTTTAATCCTCACCCAATGACATTTTTTGTTCAGATAGAGTGGGAGGGGAGAGAGAGGAAGAGAGAGAGAATGAGAGAGAAACATTGACGTGAAAAGGACACATTGAGTGGCCGCCTCCAGCATGACTCAACCAGGGCCAGGGACAAACTGCAACCGAGGTATGTGCCCTTAGCAGGAACCCAACCTGGGTCTCTCTGGACTGCAGGCCGACGCTCTAACTGCTGAGCCAAACCGACCAGGGCTGCTTCCTCTTTTTTTAAGTTATGTGTCCTAGCCCATTCTCTGTGCAGAGCAAGTTGTTATCATTCCTTTATTTTCTTCTCCACTTCTTGGCTTATGACCCAAAACTAGACCCTGTCCCATCCCCACAGGGACCTACAACAGATAAAGAGAAGGAACTGAGCTGTGGGACCAGAGGGCACCCAAGACTACCCTTCCTGGAGGCCAGAGCCAGGGAGAGGAGACACTTAGACTCTCAGCTTTTACATTTTCCATTTTGGAATTTTGAGTTCCAATTATAAAACTTAATTTCTCTCCATGTATACATATATTAGAGTTGAGTTTTTATTTATTAAAAAATCCCAGCCCTGCAGAGGTCCAGGTAGCCCTGGGGGTGCATCCTCAGTCAGGTAGTCTTGGGGCTTGGGTAGGGGCGACCTGGCCACAGATTCTCATTCTGATGTATGGACGTAAGAGGTGACAACTCTGAGTAAATAAAGTACCCATGGGGGTAAAAATCTTTATATGAAACTTTCTTTTTTATAAACCTAATGGTAACCACACATAAATAACCCAAAACTGAGACACATAACTCATTGTCATTTTAATTTGCATTCTCTGATGATTAATGACATTGAGCATCTTTTCATATGGCAATTGGCCATCTGTATGTCCTCTTTGGAGAAGTGTCTATTTAGTTCCTCTGCTCATCTTTTAATTGGATTGTTTGTTCTTTTGGTGTTAAGATGTATGAGTTTCTTATATATATTGAATATTAACTCCTTATCAGATGTATCATTGGCAAATATCTTCTTCCATTCAGTAGGTTGTCTTCTGATTTTATTGATGGTTTCCTTCACTATGAAAAACTTTTTAGTTTGATGTAGTCCCATTTGTTAATTTTTTCTTTTGTTGCCCTTGCCTGAGGAGACATAAAAAAAATATTGCTAAAAACAAAGTCAAAGAGTTTACTGCCTATGTTTTCTTCTAGGAGTTTTATAATTTTAGGTCTTAACATTTAAGGCTTTTATCCATTTCGAGTTGATTCTTATACATGTTGTAAGAAAGTAGTCTAATATTATTTTTTGCATGTATCTGTCCAGTTTTCCCAAGACCACTTATTGAAGAGATTGTCTTTACCTCATTGTCTATTTTTTTTCTCCTTTGTCATAGATTATAAATGAGGATTTATTTCTGAGCTCTCTATTCTGTTCCATTGATCTATATACCTGTTTTTATGCTAGTACCATATTGTTTAGATTATTGTAGCTTTGTAGTATAGTTTGAAATCTGGGAGTGTAATACCTCCCACTTTGTTTTTTCTCAAAGTTTTTTTTTTTTTTTTTTTGTCTATTTGGGGTCTTTTGTGGTTCCATATACATTTTAAGATTAGTTATTCTAGTTCTGAGAAAAATGCCATTGGTATTTTAATAGGGATTGCATTGAATCTGTATATTGCTTTAGGTAGTAAGGACATTTTAACAATATTAATTCTTCCAATCCATGAGTATATCCTTCCATTTATTTATATCCTCTTCAATTTCTTTCTTTAATGTCTTGTAGTTTTCAAAGTACAGGTATTTTAACCTCTTTGGTTAAATCTATTCCTGTGTATTTTATGCTTTTTGAAGTAATTGTAAATGGGATTTTTAAAAATTTTCTCCTTTTGACCTCTGTTATTGGTGTATAGAAACACAACCAATTTCTGTATATTGATTTTGTATCCTGCAACTTCACTGAATTCATTTATTAGTTCTGATAGTTTTTTGGTGGTGTCTTTAGGGTTTTCTATGTATAGTATCATGGATATACAAATAATGAGAGTTTTACTTCTTTCTTTTAAAAAATTTTTTTCTTTATTGATTTTTAGAGAGAGAAGGAAGAGGGAGAGAGAGATAGAAACATCAATGAGAGAGAACATCGATTGGCTGCCTACTGCATGCCCCCCACTGGGGATTGGGCCCACAACCTGGGCATGTGCCCTGACCAGGAATCAAACTGGTGACCTCTTGGTGCATGGATCGACACTCAACCACTGAACCACACTGGCCAGGCTCTTGGCTCTTTCTTTTTTATTTAGATGCCTTTTATTTCCTTTTCTTGTCTAATTGCTATGGCTAGGACTTCCAATACTATGTTGAATTAAAGTGGTGATAGTGGGCATCCTTGTCTTGTTCCTGATCTTAGAGGAAAAGCTTTCAGCTTTTCAGCATAGATTATATTAGCTGTAGGTTTATCATATATAGCCTTTATTATGTTGAGGTATTTTCCTTCTATACCCACTTGGTTAAGAGTTTTTATCATAAAAGGATGTTGAATTTTGTCAAATACTTTCTGAGATGATCATATTATTCTTTTTTTTTTTTTTTATCCTCACCCGAGGACATTTTTGCATTTATCTTCAGATAGAGCAGGAGGGAGAGAAGTAGGAAGAGAGAGAGATAAACATCGATGGGAGAGAGACACATCAAGTGGCTGCCACCCACACGACCCCAACCGGGGCCAGGGACAAACTGCAACCGAGGCATGTGCCCCTAGCAGGAACCGAATCCGGGACTCTCTGGTCCACAGGCCAACGCTCTAACTGCTGAGCCAAACTGGCCAGGGCGATCATATTATTCTTATCCTTCATGTATGTGATGTATCACTTTGATTGGTTAATTCTTTTTAAACCATTCTTGCATCACTGGGAAAAATCCCACTTGGTCATTGTGTATAATTCTTTTAATATGTTGTTGGATCTGATTTGCTAATATTTTATTGAGAATTTTTGCCTCTATGTTCATTTAGGATATTGGCCTGTATCTTTTTTTTTTTTTTTTTTGCAATGTCTTTGTTTGGTTTTGGTAGCAGGATAATGCTGGCTTTGTAGAATGAGTTTGGATGCATTCCTTCCTCTTTTGTATTTTAAAATACTTTTAAAAAAATAGGTCCTGGTTCAGTCCTGAAAGGTTATATTCTTCTAGAAATTTATCCATTTATTCTAGATTTTTAAATTTGTTGTCATATAAATGTTTGCAGTGTTCTTTAATGGTTATTTGTATTTCTGTAGTATTGGTTGTAACTTCTCTTTCATTTATGGCTTTATTTTAGCTCTTCTTTTTCTTGATGAGTTTGACCAAAGGTTTGTCAATTTTGTTTATCTTTCCAAAGAACAAGCTCTTAGATTCATTGATCTTTTCTATTATTTTTACATTTCTATTTTTTTTATTTCTGTCCTGGTGTTAATTATTTCCTTCTTTCTGTTTACTTTGTTTTGGGTTCTGTTTGTTTGTCTTTTGTTTTGTTTTATTTTTTTAGTTCCTTTGGGTGTAGAGTTAGATTGTTTATTTGAGATTTTTCTTGTTTTTTTAAAGTAGGCCTTTATAGCTATGAGCTCCCCTCTTAGAACTGCTTTTTCTTCATTCCATAAATTTTAAACATTATATTTTCATTTTTATTTGTCTCAAGGTAGTTTTTTATATATCTTTTGATCCATTTGTTGTTTAGTAGCATATTGTTTAGTCTCCACATATTTGTGTTTTTTCCAGTTTTCTTCCTGTAGTTGATTTCTAGTTTCATGCCATTGTGGTTGAAAAAATGCTTATGATTTCAATCTTCTTAAATCTACTGAGCCTTGTTTTGTAGCATAATATGTGATCTATACTGGAGAATGCTCCATGTGCACTTGGGAAAAAAAAAAGTGTATTCTGCAGTTTGTGGAATAAATGTCCTATAAATGCCTATTGAGTTGATCTGGTCTAACATGACATTTAAAGCCATTATTTCCTTATTAATTTTCTCTCTGGATGATCTACCCATTCATTTAAGTGGGGTATTAATCTCCTACTATACACTTTTGGCTTTCTGCTCCAAGGAGGCTTAGGTGCAACTTTCTTCCATTATCCTGAATCCAGTTCATCTGACACCAGCCACCTCTACCATGCTGCCAAAGTTTGACCCAGCGAGATCAAAGTCATATAACTGAGGTGCACCAGTGGGGAAGTTGGTGCCACATCTGCCCTGGTCCCCAAGATTGACCCTTTGGGTCTGTCTCTAAAAGAGGTTGATGATGACATTGCCAAAGCAAACTGTGATTAGAAAGGTCTGAGGATTACAGTGAAATTGACCATTCAGAACAGCCAGACCCAGATTGAGGTAGTACCTTCTGTCTCTGCCCTGATCATCAAAGCCCTCAAAGAACTGCCAAGATAAAGAAAGAAGCAAAAAGAAACATTAAGCACAGTGGAAATATTACTTTTTATGAGACTGTCCACATTGGACAGATGTGGCACTGATCTTTAGCTAGAAAACTCTCTGGAACCATAAAGAGATCCCGGGGACTGCCCAGTCTGTGGGCTGCAATGTTGATGGTCACCACCCTCATGACATCAACAGTGGTGCAGTAGAATGCCCTGCTAGTTAAGAATGACAGAGGGAAATATTTCAATTAAAGATAATTTGACAACCAAAAAAATAAAATAAAAATGCCCTACAATTATTGTATTACCATGAATTTTCCCCTTTATGTTCACTAATATTTGTTTTATGTATGTAGGTGCATAGATACTTAATAATTGTTGTAGCCTCTTCTTGGATTGACCCCGTTATGAGTATGTAATGTCCTTCTTTGTGTGTGTTTTTTGTTTTTTTTACATTTTTTGTTTTAAAGTCTATTTTGTCTGAGATTAATATTGCTATCCAAACTTTCTTTTCATTTCTATTATGGCTAAAGTTTTTAGCCATTATTTTTTTTAAATAAAGTTTCTGTTCCTTTCTCTCTTTCTTCTCCTACTGGTTTTCCTATAATATGAATGTTTGTGTGCTTGATGTTATCCTAGAGATCTTTAAACTATTCTCTCTCTCTCTCTTTTTTTTTTTTTTCTGTTCTGCATTATTGATTTCCACTAGTCTGTCTTCCAGGTTGCTAATCTATTCTTCTGTATTAGCTAATCTGCTGTTAATTATTTCTAATGTAGTTTTCATTTCCATTATTATATTCTTAAGCTCTGCTTTGTTCTTTATTATGCTTTTTAACTCTTTATTGAAGTTCTCCTAAGTTCCTGTATTCCACTCTCAAGTTTGGTGAGCATCATTATGACCATTTCTTTGAATTTTTTTTTTTGTATCCTCACCCAAGGATATTTTTCCATTTATTTTCAGATAGAGTGGGAGGGAGGGAGAGAGAGAGGGAAGGAGAGAGAGAGAGAGAGAGAGAGAGAGAGAGAGAGAGAGAGAGAAACATCGATGTGAGAGAAACACATCAACTGGTTGCCTCCCACACGACCCTGACCAGGGCTGGGGACCAAACCACAACTGAGGTACATGCTCTCAACCAGAATCAAACCTGTGACTCTCTGGTCCACAGGCTAACGCTCTAATAGCTGAGCCAAACTGACCAGGGCTCTTTGAATTCTTTATCCAGCAAATTACTTGTCTCTGTTTCCTTAGGGTTTTTTCTCCTGGGGAACTTTTTTGTTTCTTCGTTTGAGACATACTCTTCTGTCTTTTCATTTTGTTTGACTTTTTATATTTATTTATATGAAACAAAATAAATATCTCTCCTAGTCTTGAAAAAGTTGCCTTTTGCAGAAGCAGCCTCTGTGTAGACTGTGTGGACCAGGTGGTTTTGGCAAGCCTGTTGGAGCCTATGGTGTCCAGGGCACTGGCCTACCAAGCTGAAGCTCTGCGCAGGGAGGCCAGGTGTGTGTAGTAGTGCCCTGTTTATCCTTCTTGCTCCCATTCCTCAGAACTGAAATGGGCTTGGGCAATGTGTCTGGGAATGCACTACCACAACACTGAGGTGGGCAGGAGCACCTGGATAGAGCTCCCACCCACTGTATAGAGGTGGAAGTGGACGTATACAATGGGACTCATCAGTACCTCTAACCCCCAAAATTCCCAAAGTTCCCAGAGACCTCTTGTACCTCCCAAACTTTTCTATATTCTCTCTCTCTCTCTCTCTCTCTCTCTCTCTCATTTGTTATATAGAAAGTAGTCTTGTGTAGCAGTAACTTTTGTGTAATCTGTGTGTGCCAGGCAGTTCTGGCAGGCCAGTTGGAACTGGGCAGGCACTTACAATGCCTGGGGCATTGCTTGCAGGGCTGGAGCAACTTCAGGCAGGGAAGACAGGTGCATGTGGTGATCCCCTTTTGATCCTGCTTGCTTCATATATTTAGAGATTAAATATATGACAGTGTGGCTTGGAAATGCACTGTGGCGATCTTGCAGGTAGGCCAGAACACCAAATAAAGCTCCTGCCCACCCTATCAAAGTGGAGGGGGCATAAACAATGGTGGTCACCAACACCTCTGGTCCAGAGAATTCCCACAGCTCCTGGAGAGTTCCTACAGTTTCACAGCCTTCTCTATTTGGTCTCTTTCTCATGGTTGTTGTTCAGAAACTGTTTATTCAACCCTCAGTTGTCTCTCGGAAATAAATGTTCTCTATATACATATATATTTCAGTTTGCTCATGGGAGAGGACAAGTTCAGTGTCCTCCTACACCTCTGTCGTTTTGGACTTCTCAGTGTCATTCCTTTTTAACTCAGAGTCTTTCATTTTCTTTCACATTCTTTCAAAGTACGAAACTTTGCTGATTGCCCTAAGGTAAGTTTCCTTGGAGTGAAAAAAGTATAAGACGCAGTCCCTTTCTTTGAGAGTGGTTCTTATGGGTTGAATTCTGTTCCCCATCAATATATGTTGAATCCTAGCTCCCTATAATTCCAAAATGTGACTTTATTTGGAAATAAGGTAATTGCAAATGCAATTAGTTAAGACAAGGTCATACTGTGGTAGGGTGAGCCCTTAATCCAATATGACTAGCATGCTTATAAGAAGAGGAGAAGAAATAGAGAGACTGAAACACACAGAAAGAATATTGTCATGTGACAAAAGAGACAAAGTTTAGAGTGATACATCTATAAGCCAAGGAAACCAAAGATTTCCAGAAAACACCAGAAGCTAGAGAGGCAAGGAAGGGTTCTCCCCTACAGATTTCAGATGAAAATATGGTCCTTCATTTGAGGGTGTCTCATAATTGGTCCAATAGGGTAAATATACCAGTCCATGTATAGTCTTTCTTTTGATAAAAGGTAGCATGGCCCTGTCAATACATTGATTTTTAACTTTTAGCCTTCATAACTATAAGGCAATAAATTTCCATTGTTAAGCCACCTAGTTTGTGGTACTTTGTAAAGGCAGCTCCTAGGAAATGAATACAACAGTCTAATTAAAGATAAAATAATGCAGTGTTTAACTGTATGGCACTAGAGGACCTGCAAAATGAGTCCAGAGACTCTCAGACTCAGTCAGTCCTTCTCATTCCCAAACTCTTGCCCAGTCCTCAGGGATGACTGAGTTACTTCATTTATAGCATTGACACAAAGAGGTTTATATCTCCATGACCTTTTGGACCCCCATGCTGTAAGATCTCACATGATAAAGCCTCCAGCTAAATGTCTGGGAATTACTCTTTTTTTAAACACATGCCATGGGCGCCTGAGATAAACAGGACAACCCCTCACATGTAGGAAAGGTATGCTTGCTATGACTGTCAGCCCCAGGATAGGGCCAACCATGTGGCTCTGAGTTTCCCCCAACTAGAGCGTCAACCAATGGAAGAAATATGCCCTATGAAACCTGTTTTGAATCTTCATGTGTTTGCCAGAGTGGATCCTACATAGCCTGCCTGACTTGGTTCTCTGAAGTCCTCTTCTACTCTTGGGACCTCTTTGACACGGGCCACTGAATAAGTTATCTATAATGGGTCTTCAATGCCCACCAGGTACATAATCAATAAATTCTTTTTTCCATAGTTGCATGATGACCATTAATGTTCTGTTTTCAGAGAAGGAAGCAAGAAATGGGAACAAGATTAGACTCAAAGGGCAGAGTGGTAAGGGTGGAATGAGAAGCCAAATTATGGGTTTAAAAAAGGATATAGGGAATGAAAACTGACTGGACTTGTTAGTCAGGAGTCATTCTTGTTTTCTCTAATCTCCCACATACAAATAATCTGCAATATCTTATCTATTTTATGTCCAAATTACATTTAAAATCTATTTTTTTATTTCAATAACCACAACTTCTTTAGACCAAGTAAACTTCATCTCTGCGCTAGACAACTACTAAAATCTCCTAGCTGCCCTCTCTTTTTCCTGTCTTTGTCCCATGTAATTCATTTCTACAAAGCTACCATGGTGTCTTAAATCATGAATAAAATCACTTCTCTCCCTTGATTAAAATCCTTCAGTTTTCACTTTCAGCCAAGATAGAATAACAGAGGCTAGATCTATCCTCCTTCTCTAAGCAATTAGAAAAATGAACAAAAATATATAAAACAACAATTTTCAGACAGGTAGTACAGGACTATGATTGCTCAGAGTGTAGAAACAAACAAGGTGAGACCTACAATTGCATGAGCTAACTGCCTGGAAGGAGTTGCCAGTACATGTCCGTAAACCAAACAGCTCTCCATGAGTAGCAGAGATAGAGATCTAGCTCAGGGAAGTAAGGTTGCTAGAATTTGTGGAGCAGAGTACTAGAGGAGAGAGAGAGAGAGAGAGAGAGAGAGAGAGAGAGAGAGAGAGAGAGAGAGAGAGAGAGAGAGAGAGAGATCCAAAAGTCTGCAGAAGGATCCCATCAAGTCTCTGACTACTGATCTGTGCATGAGTAGGAGAAAGCTACCCTAGTTCAGGAAAAGAAGCACCTGAAAGGAATAGGCAGAAAAATTCACAGATCTAGGAATAGTTCCTGTTCCTACCAAGCAGAGTACAAAAGACCTCATAATACATGAGGCATTGGAAAGAGTCCTCAGGAAAAAAAAAGTCCTTAGTAGTAGCACTAAATTAGCCCTAGATTAAAGGCTACTGTAGACCTGCTCTAACAAAGCTTAAAAGCAAGCCTCAAAATAATCCAAATGATCCTAAGTAACTTAACTGTGCACCAGAACAAAACACAACATTAGTTAAAAATAATAAACAAAATCCAACAGTATAAAATTCACAATGTCAGGCATCCAATAAAATATTAGCAAGCATGGACTTCTGGCTATGACAGAAAAGAGGTATGTGAATCTTCTCTTCAGAAACCAAGTATAAACTGGACAGAATATTTTAAAATAACCATTTTAGTACCCTGAAAAATGACCAAAGGCAAACATAAAATTGAGAAGCAATTATTAATTTTTTTAAAAATTGAAACCTCAGGTAAGAATAACAGGATACTGTGGCCTTCTTGCCTGGTCCACGCCTATCCTCCCACCCCAACACTGATTGCTGGAAAATGGTAGTTTTAAAAAGATAAGGCAGGTTGTAAAAACTAGCAGCTTTGCTGCCACAGAGGGCAGACTAGACTTGGGGCAGGAAGAAAAAGCCATAGCAGCATTGTCAATTTAAAAAAAAAAAGAACAGAAAGAAAGAACATTTGATAGGAAATGAGCAAGTAAAACTCACAACTCTGTTAGCCTAAGTTTGTGGGCACAGTTGGGGCAAGCTGCCAGATCAGGCAGAAATTTAACAAGAAGATCCTGGAAATGATAGAGCCATAGAAAGGCTAAATTAGCTCTCCACCTATGCCTGGGTGACTGGGAAACTACATACATGCATAGAGGGGACCCAAGAGAGCCCATTAAAAAGTAAAGGCCTAAGCACACTTAAGAACTGGCTAACAGTTGAATGTACTCACACCTCAGTCTACATATAGATAAGCCAGCAAGAGGGGTGGTTAAAGCCTATGGACTCAAGGAGTTTGAGCAACATCTCTACTTAAATTATTGGCTGACCACCAGGCTATACTGACACAGGATGACCTATCATAAGCCAAGATGAAAAATGGAAATAAGAATAAAAATATGGTCAGAGACATCAGTAGTGGCCTGCAACTCATGGGGGAGAGAGATTCTACCATTTAAATTCAGACAAATGAAAGAAAACAAGTCAAAATACTGAGCTGCTATAAATATCATCGAAAATGCCCAGTTATCAACCAAAAATTATGAGAAATGCAAAGAAGTAGCCTGGCCAGTGTGGCTCAGTTGGTTGAGGGTCTTTCCATGCACTAAGAGGTTACCGGTTCAATTCCTGATCAGGGGCATACAGGAGACAACTGATCAATGTTTTTCTATCACCGACGTTTCTCTCTCTCTCTCCATCTCCCTTCCTCTCTCTCTCAAATTAATAAAATATGTTTAAAAAATAAGTTCTTAAAAATTTACCTTATGGGTTCAGATATTGGATTGAATAGACAAAGACTTCAAGGAAGCTATTATAAATACATTCAAATGTTAAAACTATGCTCAAAGAATTAAAAGAAAATATTAAAATGTCTAATAAACAAGGAATCTCAATAAAGAAATAAAAGCTATAAAGAAAAGAACCAAATGGAAATTCTAGAGTTGAAAAAGTACAGTAACTAAAATAAAAAATTCCCTAAATCAGCTTAACAGCAGATTTGAGTTGGCAGAAAAGCAAATCATTGAACTTGCAGATAGATTAATAGAAATTTTCCAATATGAAGAATAAAGGGAGGAAAAGAATGAAGAAAAATGAATAGAGCCGCAAAGACCTGTGGGACAGCATCAAGTAATATGAGCACCAGAAGGTGAAGAGAGAGGGTTAGAAAAAACATTTGAAGAAGTAATAGCTAAAAATTCTCCAGATTTTATGATACACATTAATCTTCAAATCCAAGAATTTCAACAAACCCCAAATATGATAAAGAGATTCACTCCTAGACACATCATAGTCAAAAAGTTGAAAGCCAAAGGAAAAAAAAAAGAAAATTTTGAAATCAAAAAAGAAAAATGACTCATTATGAACAAGAGAAGAAAAATGTGAATAATAACTGACTTCTCATCAGAAATAATGGAGGCCAGAAGGCAGTAGAGTAATAAACTCAAAATGCTGAAAGAAAAGTCTTTTAATCAAGATTGCTATATCCATAATACTAAAAATAAGGACATTTCCAGATGATCAAAAACTCAGAGAATGTTCTACTAGTCTACCTGTCATACAAGATACACTAAAGGAAGTCCTTCAGGCTGAAAAAATGTTATACCAGATGGTAAATCAAATTCATAGGGAGAAATGAAAAGCATAGAAATTATAAATATGTAAGTAAATAAAAATAATAAATAAATATATAAGAAATATATTTTTGTAAATGTGTATTATACAAAACATATTTTCTCATTTCTTCTCTTAATTTCTTTTAAAATATGATTACATAAATAATAATAACACTATATTATTGGGTTTCTAACACATAATTAAAATATATAACAATAATAGTACAAAGGAGGGAAATTGGTAAAATTTGAATATGTACTTGATATTAGATAATAGTATTATATCAATGTTAAATTCTTGATGACTGTATGGGAATTATATAACAGAATATAAATTTTCTTAGGAAAGACAAACTAAAATATTTAGGGATAAATGGTATTGTGTCTATAAAATATTCTCAAATGATTCTGCAATATTTGCAATAAGAAAAATGGCCCTCTGTGCATACAATCCTCAGCACCTTGCCATTTACCATTTTTAGTGAGAAGATAGGATTAGATGATCTCTCAGTTTCTTCTCTCTCAGAAATTCTAAGACGCTGATTTTACTTATTTCTCTCATCATTTTGTTCCAATCACCCCTCCCTGACTCACCTCAAAGCTGTTCCACAATCCATTTCCCACTCTGCACCTTTTCCACAGAGAACAGTTGTTATAAATATGCTCCATTCATTTAAGAAGGTAGGGAAAAATACATGAACAAAATGAGGAGATTAGCAGAAAATATAAAAGCATATAAATGAAACTTTAGAGATGAAATCCAAAATGCACTGGAAAACACTATACCTTGCATTTTTTTCACTGTCCAATTGGCAAACCCTTTCCCCACATTGTAAAGCAACTCCTGAAACATCATTTCCTTTAGGCAGCCTTCCCAGATTGATTCAAAGAGCTCTACTCATGGCACTCCTTTAGTGTGTACAGGGTTGGGCAAAAGTAGGTTTACAGTTGTGAGTACATGAAACACAGACTTTATTCTTGTAGTATTATTTTTTAATTATTGTATTATTTTCCACACAAACAACTGTAAATCTACTTTTGCCCCACCCTGTATGTAACGGTTCAACTTGCCCTAAAAGGCAATCATTCTTAACCTGTATTAACACACACATTTTCCTATTTATTTGTGGTTTGATTTATGCTTAATTGGACTGTGAATCCTCTACATGTATACCCAGGTCAGTGAATATGTCTTTGATTTTAAAGGCCTTACTATCAAAATAAATCAATAAAAATAAATATCTGATGCCCCATATTTTTTTATCAGACTTTATCCCTAAATCCTTAATGAAAAGTAAATACAGGACTTCTGCTTTGAGAAAGATAGAGTAGATATGCTTTTCCCTACTCTTTCACTAAGTATAACTAAAAACTCTGGACATTATGTATAAAAATATAAGAACTCTGAATGGTAGAAAGAAGGCAAACTGGATAGGGACCTCAGGACCTAAGGGATAACATGGTAGTGAATTCCCTGATTTTTTATTTATTTTATTTTATTTTGCCTCATGTATCTCAAACTGAATGCTAAAGATTGCAATATGGAAATGCCTACAAGTGCAGACATAAAAAGTCCCAACAAAAGCTTTCTCACTCTAGCCAAGAACCAAAAAGATGAAAAACTTTTAGACAATAACATAGCCCCATCCTAGGGTCCTCAAAGCACAATCCAGAAAAGGAAAAGTGGGACTTTATAAAAATTGAAAATTTTGCTCTGTGAAAGACCTTGTTAAGAGGATTAAAAGCCAAGATACAGTCTTGAAGAAACTACTTGCAAAACATATATCTGACAATATCTATAGTATATAAAAGAACTCTCAAAAAAAATAGTAGAAAAATAAACAATCCATTTAGAAAATGGGCAAAAGGCATGAACAGAAATTTCACTGAAAAGGATATATGGATGGCACATAATACATCAAAAGATGTTTTACTTTATTAGCCATTAGGAATTGCAAATTAAAACAACAAGGATATATTATTACATACCTAACAGAAGGGCTAAAACAAAAAATAGTGACAATATTAAATGCTGATGAGGATGTGGAAAAACTGGATTTCTCATACAGTGTTGATGGAAATGCAAAATGGTACAGCCAACTCTGGAAAATAATTTGGCAACTTCTTTTTTTTTTCAATCACGCAACTACCATACAGTCAAGCAATTGTCTGGGCATTTATCCCAGAGACATAAAAATTTATGCTCACACAAAAACTTGCACATGAATACTTAGAGCAGCTTTATTCATGATAGGCAAATACTGGAAGAACACAAATGGCCTTCAATGGATAAATGGTCAAACAAAATATGGATGTGGTACATTCATATCATGGAATACTACTCAGCAGTAAGAAGGAATGAGCTATTGTTTTGAAGATAGCATGTTCTTTTATTTTTTTATTTTTCAATTACAGTTTACATTTAATATTATATTGTACACATCATAATTGTTAGATAATCTTATACCTTACAAAAGGTACCCCCCCCCGATTTTTCCAGTACTGTACCCACCTGTCACCATACTTAGTTATTACAATATTATTGACTAAATTCCTTGTGCTGTACTTTACATCCCTGTGACTACTTTATAACTACCAATTTTTAGCTCTTAATCACTTCACCATTTTTATTCAGTCCCTCAACCCCCTCCCCTCTGGCAACCATCAATCTGTTTTCTGTGCCTATGAGTCTGTTTCAATTTGGTTTGTTCCTTGATTGTTTTTTAGATTCCACATCTAAGTGAAATCATATGGTATTTGTCTTTCTCTGACTGACTTATTTCAGTTAGCATAATACCCTCTAGGTCCATCCATGCTGTCGTGAGTAGTGAGATTTCATTCTTTCTTTTATGGCTGAGTAATATTCTATTGTATATATGTACCACAACTTCTTTATCCACTTGTCTATTGATGGACCCTTGGGTTGAGCTGTTGATACATGGAACAACTTGGATGAATCTCTAGAGAAGTACACTGAGTGAAAAAAGCCAATCCCTAAATGTTACATATTCTATGATTTTGTTTATATAACATTCCTGAAATGACAAAATTATAGAAATGTAGAACAGATTTGTGGTTGCCAGGAGTTAAGGAAGTGTTAAGAAGAGTTGCGCGAGGGGATGGGAAAGAAGTGGCTGGAGCTATCAAAGAACAACATGGGGAATATTTGTGGTGATGGAAATGTTCTGTATCTTGACTATTAATTTCAATAACCTGATTATTATATTGTCTCTAGTTTCACAAGATATCATTGGGGGAAACTGGGTTGAGGGTAAATGGGATTTCTATTTTATTTCTTACAACTGCATGGGATTCTATAATCATCACAAAATAAAAAGCTTATGTTAAAGAAGTCAATACACCAGATGAGATCATGTTTGGCTATTTTTTGCCTTTTAGACCTCAGTATACAAAACATTTTGATAGAGGATCCTTCAGAGAGAACAGAATGACCCTGGGTGACTTGTGAAAAGAAGGTAGACACACACTAGAAATCTAAAGGACCAGAATGAAGCCAGATACAGAAATTTAACTTCATAAACTTCTTAATTAAGTCAAGAGCTGACCCTGGTAGTTTCCTTGCCTAATTTCTTTCTTATTTTTTTAGGCTGACACACACATACATACTGCTAAATATAATATATCCTACATGCTACTGCTACTCAAAATATTAATGATTTTTGTCATGAGACTGCACTTGGGGAAGACTACTTTTAAGCCAAGGCAAACTTTGTTTACTGAAGCCACATCTATTTGGTGGCAATTACAGGCTTAAATGACAAGTGAAATAATATTTTATTCCTCTCAAGCCTCTCTGTCTCCTCCCTTCCAGAGATCATAGGTGGTGTATGCTCACATCTGATCAATTCCCCATTAAAAATTGGATTTATTCAGTTTTTATACGTTTTCTGTTGCTATTCTCTGTGCAGTGGTCGGTCCTACCATGTTATCACCATTGCTCCAACATCACCTCTAAGTTTCCCATTTTATCACTACTGCCACCCCTGTAACACTTGGAATTAAAGGAGTGCTTTCTCAATTACAACAATTAGGACTAAAGAGTTAAACTTCTTTCCATTTTTATGTTCTCTTTGTTGAAAGACCTGAGACAAGTCTCCACAGGACAGAATCATTCCAGAAGATACGTATACGTACTACCTGCCAACACCAGAGCAGATCATTCTTAATACTCCCTCCTTTTTATGACAAAAGTATTTTTAGTAATAATCATAAAATTAAACAAATAATCATGATGGACAGAAAAGAAAAACAGACAATGGAATTTTTCTTTTACTTAAATGTGTGTGTTTTGCCCTGGCTGGTTTGGCTCAGTGGTTAGAGCATCGCCCACAGACCAATGAGTCGCAGGTTCGATTCTGGTCAAGGGCACGTACCTCGATTGTGGTTCGTCCCCAGCCCTGGTCAGGGTCATGTGAGAGGCAGCCAGTCGATGTGTCTCTCTCATATCAATGTTTCTCTCTCTCTCCCTTTCTCCCTCTTTCTCCCTTTCTCCGACTCTATCTGAAGATAAATAAAAAAATATCCTTGGATGAGGATTAAAAAATAATAATAATAATAAAATGTGTGTGTTTTTACTGGCATATATGCCAATACAATTATAAATACAAGTACTATAATGCATAAAAGGAAATCAGTAATAGATTAATACTTTTTAATTACATTTTTGGAGTCAAAGATAAAAACCATATATTTACATATTAGTATGTTATAAGAATGAATAATAACAGGGTTTTTGGATTTTTTTGTTAATCCTCACCTGAGGATATTTTTCCATTGATTTTTTTTTTTTTTTTTATAGAGAGTGGATGGGAGGGAGGGGGAGAGAGAGAAAGAAACATGGATGTGAGAAAAACACATCAATTGTTGCCTCCCACACATGCCCCAACCAAGGCAGGGATTGAACCTGCAATCCAGGTACGTGACCTTGATTTGGAATCAAACCTGCGACCCTTCGGTGCAAGGGCTGACGCTCTAACTACTGAGCCACACTGACCAAGTCAATAACACAGTTTTTTAAAAATCAGAAAAAAACTAACAATTAAAAAGAAATTTCTATTTTAAATATATTAATATTCAGTAAAAAATACTTTCAATGGACTAAAATTTGCACTTACTAAACAAAAATATTATACCACCAATTTTACATTCTGCTTTATTGTTTTAAATTTCAAACAGTTAAAAAGCCTAAGTGGTCACATGGAAAGATGGAATTTTAGTAATACATGTTCTGTTTCTTTTTTTTTTCTAATCTACTATTTAAATGTGGGAATATGTAAAACAAAAAGAAAAGTCAAATGATCTGGATCATTAATAACTTACTCTTGAAACAAAAGCATGTGGCTAAGCCTGAATATATTGTGAGCCTACCATATAATTGTGAATTCTTCATATTTACTTTCATCTAGAATGCAGTATTTATTAAAGGATAAGTAATTAAAATGTGCTAATTTAAAGTTTACATATATTATTAAAATGTAAGAGAGAACTAGAACTTAAGCCAACAAAAGGGTTTGTTGTGGAAGAGTATTTTATCATTGATATTATTTAGAATTGCTGGCACATAGTGATAATGAAAAGCATCTCTACTTTAACATGGTTTTATAATTTTTTTTAGATTCTCTAGAGAAAATGCACCCCCATTGCCTGCACACAAGATGGATCATTTCCATCACCCCACACTTAGTTTGTCACAACATAAAGTGTCTGGCCCTTGTAATGTATACCCTGACTGGTCTCTTCCACAGATGGTTAACTGCTTCTTACATTTTGTAGCAGAAAAATAATTTAATCTATTAAGGGTAAGAGAACAAAATTTCCTTTCCCCTCTGCTTCCCCTCTGTTATAAGAGGTCATATTCTTGGCAAGTGAGAGGGAACTTTTCTTGGGATGGAATATAAGAGACTCCTCCTGAAAACAGTGTTTGAGCAATTTGAGGAGGAAGATATGTCACTAATATTTAAAGAACTATTTCTTGCCTCCATTTAGCCCTTTTGAATTTGGTCTCCTTTGTATTGAAGAATGGTACTAGTTTTTTCAGAGTGGGTTTGTAGATGCTAAACTCTCTTAGCTGTTGTAAAGCTGAAATTTTCCTTTTTATTATTTCCCCACTGTCTCTCATGTCATAGTTAAGCTTGGTGTGTTCTCAAGTACAGTCCCTACAATAGTATAATCTGAAATACATAAGAACTTATTAGAAAAGTATATTCTAAGCCTACCTAAGACCTACTGAGTCAGAAACTCTAGGGGTGGTCTCAGTAATCCACATTTTCATAAACCCTCCAGGTGATTCTGATGCACTCTAAAGCCACTGAATTAACTAAAGACTCCTAATAGATACTAATTCTTTTTCTTCAAATTTAAAAATAGGATGTGTGGTCTTTCAGTATCTATTGTTACTGATGAATAGACTGCTGTGATCTGTCTTTATATTATTGTGAACCATATGAAATTTCCAGTATTCAACCATGTTTTATTGAGGTAAATTAATAAACAATAAAATTTACCAATTTTAAGTATGTAATTAAATGAGTTTTGGCAAATATACAGTAATGTAACCACCATCACAATTAAGATATAAAACATTTCCTGTAGCCAAAAATGTTCCTTAATGACCCTTTAAAGTCTATCCCCTTCTCCCACTCCTGGTCACCACTAGTCTGCTTTTGTCGCTATAGGTTAGATTGAATTTTCTAGAATTTCACATGCATGGAATCATACAGCATATGCTCTTGTATATCTTGCTTCTTTCATTTAGTATAATGCTTTTGAGTTTCATTGACAGTTTGTTCCTTTTTATTGCTTACTGGTATTCCACTGTATGGATAAACTACAATCTGTTTATCTGTTCATAAACTGTTGGACATTTGAATTAATACATTTTGTCTTGCTCTCTAACTATTTACAGAGGGAAGACAATTCTGATAGCAGTTAATTCTTCATAGGCAGAAGCAAAATTCCAACTCAATCATTTCTGATCTACAGTTGATCTACATTTAGCATGGCTTACCTCAACAGATAATGTCTTTTCTACCTTGAAGTTTTAAGGTTTTCTCTTTTACCTTGACTTCCTATATTTTTACTATACTGTGTCTAGATTTGGATTTGCTTTTATTTATTCCACTTAATTCATTTGTACTATTTCTACGTATGGACTCGTGTCTTTCTTCAATTCTGAAATTTTTTTAGCCATTATCTCTTCAAATATTTGCTCTCCTCTTTTCTCAGTTTATTTTCTTTCCCTACTAGGCATATTGTATAACCTCTTATTTCGATATCCATGTCTACTAATTTCCTTTTTTATTTTCTGTCTTTTCTATGTTCTGCATTCTGTATGATTTCTTTACATATATCTTCTAATTCTGTAATTTTCTTTTCAGCTAATCTTAATTACTATTTAATCCAGTTTCCCCAATAAATTTTCTCAATATTTTAACTTCCAAAATTTCTGTATGTTCCTGTTATTTGTTACTACAAAACAAATTATCTCAAAATTTAGCAGCTTAAAACAATTTGACTGTTTTGCTCATGATTTTATGCATTAGGAATTCCGAAAGTTCTCATTTAGAGGTTCTGACTTAGGGTCTTTTATGCAGTTGCAGTCAGCCAGTGCTTAGAGCTGAAACAGCAGAGGGTTGGAGAAGTAGAGAGCCAGACATTTCTCTTCCTTTATATGTGGTAACTTTGCATAGCTTAATTTGGGCTTCCTCACGTCTGACAACTCTTAGGTAGTTGTACTTCTTACATGGCAGGCAGCTCAGGACTCCAGTACAAGTGATCCAGTCAGCAAGGCCAAAACTGCCTTACATTTCTGATGTAGCCTCAGAAGTCACACAGCATCACTTACACCACATTCTATTAATTACAAGTAAGTTACACATGTCTATTAAAGGAGGGGACATAGATCCCACCTCTTAATGGAAGAGTATGAAGGACATTTTGTAAGAGAAAAATATGTGGGATGGGGTATATTGTTGTGGCCGTCTATGTGCAACAATTTTGGAAGCTACGATATACAATGCTACGTGATTGTTTTTCAAAGCTCTCTTTTCAAAACAGTATGTCCTGTTCTTAGTTTACAAGTTCTGTTCTTTCCTCTCTCTTATTTTTAAAAGATTTTAAAGCATACTTAAAGTCCCTTTTACATTGTGTCCTATGGATAAAACCCATCAAGCTTTTCCGTGGAGACCTTTGCTGGGGGGTTCACTAGGATTCACTGATTTCACACAAATAGTTAGTTTAGATTCTACATGTAGGACTTCTACATTATGAGGTTATTGTGAATATTTGAGCCTGCATAGACAGCATAGGATAAGGATCTTTAGATCTCTTAGCTGACCCTTTTGACATTTACTCTGTAGGGAGACTAACTGCAGTCTACCTCCATGTGCAGGAGATCGAAAGACTTGACCACCATCCTTTCCAGTTGTTAAAATCCCTACCCTAGCCCTGGCCGGTTTGGGTCGGCGGTTAGAGCGTCAGCCCTCAGACCAAAGTGTCACAGGTTTGATTCCGGTCAAGGGTATGTTGCAGGTTGCTCCCCGGCCCTGGGGGCAACCAATCGATGTGTCTCTCTTATGTCGGTTTTTCTCTCTCTCTGTCCCCCCTCTACCCCTCCCTCCCACTCTATCTGAAAATAAATGGATAAATATCCTTGGGTGAGGATTTAAAAGATGCACAAGGAAATAAAAACAGTCTCCCTCATTCTTTAAAAAAATTTTTTTTAAAGAGTGGAAAGAGAAATTCCCATGTTTTGTTGATCCTCATCTTGACCAAAAGTCAACTTTGTTTCTAAATATAAAGCTTTGGATTGCTGAATGGTTGCATTTAATGAACAAATAAGCTCCCCTTTGTGGATCATCTAACCTCATTGTAGGAGAAAATAAGAGAATAAGACTTGTGGGGGTGGGGGGGAGGGGAAGCAGGCATGGGTGTGTATTTGGGGAAACCCTGTAAGGGAATGGGTAAGTTCAGAGTCTGCTGGATTCAAGTCACAGATATTAAGAACTCAGTCTTGCCCAGCGCATGTGGCTTAGTGGTTGAGTGTCGACCCATGCACCAAGAGGTCAGCAGTTCGATTCCCAGTCAGGGCACATGCCCAGGTTCTGGGCCAAATCCTCAGTGGGGAGCATGCAGGAGGCTGCCAGTCGATGTTCTCTCTCATCGATGTTTCTATCTCTTTCTCCCTCTTCCTTCCTCTCTCTCTAAAGTCAATAAAGGGAAAGAAATAAAAAAGAACTCAGTCTTGAAGAGATATTCCAATGTGAGTCTGCTGCCTGAAAGGTACCCAGTGAGAGTCCAGACTCTATTTACAGCCACTATTCAATGACCTTTCTATCCCCATCAACTGACCATCCAGTCTTCAAATGAGTAGGAACACTAAACTGTGTATTCCCAGAGTCCTTGACAACCAGCTTTCTAATTGAGAAGTGAGGAGTAGCAACACCCTGCCCAGCCATGATTCTGTCCAAGCCACAATGTTTGTCAACTCCAGTGAATGCCTCAGAAAATTGAAGTGAACATTCTGGAAAACGAGCAAGGTTTGGGAAAGAGCTCTCTTGCTTTTACTTCATGGAGGAACAAAGCACAATAGAGCACTGAGAACTACAATAGCTGGAGGGTCCACCCATGTCACAAGTGCAAAGATTGTAGGCATAGGTAAGATATGAGGCAGTGAGAATCCTAACAAAACTCAGTCTAATCCTACAGAGTCAGCTCTCAGGAGAAAATGAGATTTTAGTAAAGTTAGTCTTCAGTGCATTTTCTCGAATCCACCCCCAGCCCCCCCTTAATGCTTACTTACAGGAAATTATTTTCAGACCTCTGTCTGAAAATGTCCTTTCAAATGGAGACTTGTGAGGGTTTGTATTTATACAAGTCCTCTTGTATAAGCAAGACCATAATGATAATGATGACTCTTCAATCACTACTCATTCCCAAAGGTTCAGTTCCCACTATATGAAGTATTCTCTGTCAACTCCAGCCCATTCTGACCTCTCCTTTCCTCTGAATTCCAAGTTATTGTTTATTCCACTCACTGGTCACCTCACACATGCCTCAGGATTTTTCCTGTCATTGTCTCAAGTTGTTATTTATCTCTAATATCCTTTGTAAACTTTCAGTGTGTTGAGGTTTGGTCTCTCTAACTAGATTATAGGATTTTAAAGTCCAGGAATGTACATTGCACATCTTCATTTAAAAAATTTATAGCATTCACCATAGGCTGAGCATGACACAAGGGCTCCATAAATATTAATAAATGATAGCTTATTTGTTCACTGTTCTTCTTTGGAAGTTTACATGATATACCACATATTCAAAAACTGGGATGCTCTGGAATACAAAAAATCCTTGAAGAAATGATTCAGTCGCACCATGCTTCAGTTTCCCACCTGCAATATGGAGATAAAAGTAGTCATCTATCTGCTGTGCTGGTAGATGAGAAGGCTGTTATTGTTATTTAAATTATGTGACATAAATGTCTTTAAGTTTACTGTAAAGTCTTTTTGCAGGTGTGCTTCACTTTACACAAATGACATAGTTCTGAAAAATTAGATGAAAAAATGAGTTTTCACTGATTTATTGTTTGATTTCATCATTTAAAGTTTGATATGAATTTGTCAGTTGTAAAATTAAATATGCAGTAGGGACTTGAAAAAAACTTGGTCAGATTAAGTTACTTAAAGCTACTGCCCTAATTTGTATATTTATAAATCTAGACTTCATGGAGAAGATCTATCAGTGATCCATCAATCTAATCTTTCTTTTTCTGATTTTCACCCTCCCCACTTTTGCTTATTCTCTGTGGAACCTAGCTGGTGAAACTCCAAATGGGGTAAGATAACTTTCTGCTTTCAGGGCTCCTGCACCTTGAATGTCCAGCTCCTCTGAGGATAATCAATCATACAGCCCTGTAGATTTTACTATCACCATTCTCCTCAAATCCCTAGTGCTACACCATCCCCAGAACTCATAATAAATGACTTTGTCTCCCACTTAGATGAGGGAAATATATATACAAAAATGTGTGTGTGTGTTTATGTGTACCTTAAGAGAGAAGCAATCTCAACAAAATTGCTTTCATACCACATAATCTCCTTGGGAAGGTTCATATATTCATTGGGCTCCTCTTACTGTTGTTTTCTGATGACAATCAGCTGCATGTTTCCAACCACATCACTCTCCTGATATTTAGATCTGATCATCTAAATGTTTCCTAGACATAACTTGGACACACAAATTCAGTATGTTTTTAATGAACTTATCTGTCTGCCTTTGCTATCATCTCCCCCTGAAAAAAAATGTTTTTTTGAGTGAAGGGCACTCTCACCTACCCTGTTGACTAAGTCTCCCTTAACCTTCCTCTCCTGCAACTTTCATATGCAATTAA
Source organism: Tadarida brasiliensis (assembly GCA_030848825.1). Classification (NCBI taxonomy): domain Eukaryota; kingdom Metazoa; phylum Chordata; class Mammalia; order Chiroptera; family Molossidae; genus Tadarida; species Tadarida brasiliensis. The sequence continues at coordinate 46,895,280 of CM061270.1, forward strand.
ACAATCACCGAAACCAATCAATTCTACCACCTAAATAACCCTTTCCCCTTCTCTGTTCAAGTTGAACTTCCCAAGTTCAAGCATACATTATTGCAACAGTCTTCTTGCTGGTCTCCCAGAGTCTAGTCTTTAATCCATTATTTAGACTTCATGCTACAAGGTGGTCAGATACGATCTAACTTGGCTCTCATTATCTTTGGGCCAGCAGCTACTTAGGGCTTGACTATAGCTCCATGTATCTTATTCTAGTATCCAAGCTAACAGAGCAACAGCCACCCATGAGTCCATTCTAAAACCAGAGAGATCATTCTAAAATTCAAAGGTTATCAAGCTCTCCCTTGATTAAAATTCTTTAGTGACTCCCTAACACTCTTAGAAAAAAATTCAAGCTTATTATGATGTATTAGTCAGCTATTTGTCACAATAATACTGTGTAACAAATTACCTTCCAAATCAGAGGCTTACAATAACAGTCCCTTACCTCATGCTCACAAGTCTACAGGTTGGCTGCAACTAAACTGATTTAGGCTAGAATTCAAGATCCTGAGCTCCAGGATCCAAGCTATAGGAAGTAAATTAGGTACAGATGTGTACATAGCATAAAGTATCTTCACAATAAAGGCCCTGCCTTGTCATCCAAGTTCTCAGCACAGAACCTAGTCTGTGGTAGATGCTCACTAAATTGTTGAATGACTGAATGAAGCCAAATAGGGCTGGCTTTGGGGAAACCAAGAAGTTAATTTCTGTGTCTGAAGTCTCCCCACTTTTCATGCCATTTTCTCCTTTATAGTGTGTCTTGTTTAGGAATCTGATTCCCTTGTAATCACTTCCCTCACTACTAAAATCCACTCTCACAAAGGCCATGCATCTAGTAATTTACACATTAATAAAAATAGCAGTCTGTTAACTCTTTCAGATTTATTTGGTATCTGAGCTCTCACTGAGGAGTCTGTAGCAGAACTTGACCTCTGCTAACAGAATTTAAATCACCTAGTAAAAGATAAAGAAAAATTTAACACCAAATAAGTGGCAAGTTATATTTTCCTCCGGGTAAGGTTCATTCGAAAACCAGATTCAACTCCCATTAGTTTATCATATAGATGTCAGCTCAATCCCCTCACAACTGTGTTACAATAAGTTCCGCTCAATTAGGTGCTTTATTTTAAGCCCTCCAGGATAGAAGTTTTCTTTAAATGTACTATGGATAAAGACAGCTGCCACAGACAGTGATCTTCCCATAACACACCAACATTCATGCCAGCCTTCCCCATGATTAATCCTTCAGCCTGTGGTGTACACATGGCTTCTTCCAATCAGATCTCAGAATGCCCCCAGAAATAGGTCATTTGAAATAAACATCAACTTCACTTCACAAAGATTCTATGCCTATGTGGTCATAGACCAAAATAAGAGTCCTTTGGGGGAAACAAGACGTAAACAGCAGAGCCCAGGCATCCCTTGCATCCTGTTCTTTTCTTCTCAGTGGAAACTTCATATTTGACCTCTCTAAAATCAACAGCTCTCTAAACTGAGTTTTGACAATGTCTTTCCCTCCTTCCCAATTTGCACTGCCTTACTCCCTCAACATAATACTCATTTGCAAGAACATTACTTAAATCTTGTAAGGAGCAGGCCTGCTCCATCTCCCTGATAAAGCTACAAAATAGAAAACGTAACTAGAATGAATCTCGAAGAGAGATTGCTGGGGCTGGGATTTGGTGGGGGGCAGTGTGGGGGTGCAGAGGAATCTAATATTTATTGAGCAACTTTCATGTACTACTGTTCTATTGTTTGACAAACAGGATGTAGCTTAACCCTCATAATACTTATTTGAAATACCTGTTTTTATCTCTTTGTAAATAAGAAAGCCAAAGCTCAGAGAGATAAATTAACTGGCTCTTAGGTCCCACAGCTAGTAATCAGCAAAGATAGATAAATTAGAACCCAAATCTGACTGGTCTCCAAAATTCATATCCCCAGGACCTGCTACATGTCTCCATGGTTGAGTCCTCTTCAAGAAAAAACTAAAGACACATTTCTAGAATTGTGTGATAATCAAAGAACTGTTTTAATGAACCAATCAACAATCTTCCAATTCACAACTATAAAGCCTCCTAAGTGCTGAGCTCCAGGCTAGGCAACACGGAAGAGACAGAAGTAGGTGATGGACTCTAGGACCTCCAGTAGCTTAAACCCAGGAGAGGAGAAAAGCATCTTGCAACCAGAGAATGAACAAATGCTCAATTGTTCATCACAATGCAGAGATACAACAGGGCTGAATAAGGAATAGATCAGTTCTAGTTGAAAGAAACTAGATTTAAGCAGAAAGAATTTATTTAACAGGTAGTGGGCTAAAACACAATGAGATATCACTTCACACTCACTGGAATGGCTATAATAAAAAAGACAGATAATAACAGATTATTTGGCAAAGATGTGGAGAAATTGGAACCCTCACACATTGCAAAATGGTACAATCACTCTAGAAAACAGTTTAGCAGTTCCTTAAAAGGTTAGTCATAGTTACCATACCAGCAATTCCAATCCTAGTTATAAATACCCAAGAGAAATAAGATACAATATCTACACAAAAACTTGCACAAGAATGTTCATAGAGGCATTATTCATAATAGCCAGAGAGTAGAAACAACCCAAATATACATCAACAGATGAGTGGATAAATAAAATGTGGGATAGCCATACAATGGAACATTATTTAACAACAAAAAGAAATGGATTACTAATACATGCTACAACATGGATCAAACTTGAAAATATACTAAGTGAAATGAAGCCAATCACAATAAACCATAAATTGTATGATTTCACTTATATGAAATGCCCAGAATAGGCAAATCTATAGAGATATAAAATAGATTAGTGGCTGCCTAGATCTGGGAGTAGCAGAGGAACAGAAAGTGACTGCTAATAGGAACAGGACTTCTTTTTCAAGGACAAAAATGTTCTAAAATTAGACTGTGGTAATCATTGCATGATCCTGAGAATTTGCTTTAAAACACTGAATTGTATGCTTTAAGTGGGTGAATTGTATGTTATATGAATTAAATCTCAATAAAACGTTTTTGTTTTGTTTTTAAATATAGAGGATGGCTTACAGAATCTCTGGGGAGGCTGCAGAACTAGGCTTAGAGGTTATGCAGGCAAAAGCAATGCTCCAAATTTTTCAGGCAACTGGAACAGCAAAGACATCACAAACAGTGCCACTGGGCACAAACTGTGTCGCTTGCCCTGAGGACACGACTAACACAGAATTTGGCTGCAGGGACCAGAGCCATTACTGCCTCTGGGAGCCAGATTATCTGCCACTGCTACAGATCCCACCAGCCACCAGAACGGATTCTGCGCAGTTCCTGCTTGTTCTCAAAGCTAGTTTGGGGTGGGGGTGTTTCACTGGTAGAGCCTAAGTCAAATGCTCACACCCTAGCTGCAATAAAGGCTAGAAAATTGAGAATCCAGCATTGTCAGGGTTGTAGGGAAAAGCAGACTGTGCCTCATGAGGGTGATTCTTCAAACATAGAATGTAGATGGCCACAAAGAATGACTGATGCTGCTACAGAAAGTTTCTTCTACTGGAAATAGCTTTAGCTGCTCTTTGAGGGATGGATAGGATCCAGACCCAGAAAAATGAGAAAAACATTGCAGCTGAGGAAATCACGTTAGGTAGGTGGGAATAAAGACCTAAGTTTTCCAAGAATTCACAAGGACCTCCAACTTGATTGAAAGATAAGACATTCGGGTGTGTAACAGATGATAAGGAGATAGAGTGGCATCAAGCTCTGGGTTATGCAGTTGTAGGGACTTAAAAAGAAAGGTCACCCAAGGTGGGTTATTAGAGGAAACCCTCAAGGTCCAAATGGCTTGTCAGAATTTCTTTGTAGTCTGACCACCAGGGGCTTCAGTGATAACTTAAAAGTTAAAAGTATCCAGTCCCCCAAGTATCAGGAAGGAGGTACCCAGGTGGTTTCTTCACTTTCTTTGTTTTGTTCTCCTGCATGCCTGGGCAGGAAACAGAACAATGGAAACTGGGCTGCTTTTGAGGTATACTCAAATGGGGACCATGGTGACAGTTTAGGGGTGGGAAATTTTATTCCTAGTTTAGGCTGCTGAGACTTTTTTGCCAAAAGATTTCTTTTTCTCCCTGTGTCTCCTATGAACACAGGATAGATTGATCCCTTTCTCAGACCATCCCACATCATTTCTTTCTATTCTTGAGTTTTGTTTGGAACTCTAAATCTTTGTTCCATCTGTGTAGCTGGGATGATGTAGAGCAGTCTGGAAGAGGGTCTGGCCCTCTCACCATAGTTCATTTCATTTTTATGCTCTCTTTCTATCTGGCTTTTCTTAATAGCTTTGAGATGAATTTCCTTTCAGCCTTGCTCTGGCCTTGTGAAAGCAAAGAGTTGAGTTATTAGGCACAATAGAAGCATTTATTTATCTGGCTTTCATCAAGATAAATAACAAATTTATATAAAATCTTAACACATCAAAAACATCCCAATATATAAAAAATAAGTGTGGTTTACTTAATGGTTTTGCAAAACTTTGTCATAAAATATCAACATGGTAAATTAATTTGTGAAGCAGTATCTTAACCTGAAGTCACTTATAGCACTATAGGGCAAATGGAAGAAGTGAATTTCAAGAAAGTCTCACCATAAAGCTTTTTTTAAAAAAAATCACCACATCAGCGACATCATACATAAAAAGCAGGATGATGGATTCACCATCAATAAATTTAATAGCAGCTAGAGCACCGTTTGCTAGAAATTCACTTTGAGTCTGAATTATTTTAAATAAGGCATCACACATAGGGTAAGAAAGAAAAAATTCCAAGCTCAGTTTCCATTAATTTCCCAGCCAGTAACTTTGAAATAGTGTAGAATTTACAGGTCAGTGCAAAACTCACTCAACCAGGGAGAAAAATGGGTCGTTTCTCTTTGGTGTCCAACTGAAGACCCAATTTAGGCACTATTTCCTGATTCCTGAAAAGTCTTTTAATTGTATACTTTCTTGATTTTAATTGGGCTGAAGCAGCTCCCCATGATACAGGGAAATGTGAGTGGATTCAGTTTTCCCTGCATTACAAGGATATTATCCAGGCCCCAGAGTAGCAACCTGCCCAGATTAGTATTAAAGACCATATCACACCAACTGAGAGGAAGACACAAGACACAAATGCTGGCTTTTGTCATTGGCAAGTTAGAAATGCTGAGTAAGTGGAAAAGAGAAATGTGCATGTCTAAGTTTTGCAGCCCATCGGAGAAGGTTGCCTTTCTATTCTGCCTTACTCCATAGAACAGGGCCTATCATTGGGGCTGAGGATTCGGGACTGCCATTTGGCTAGTTCTCACATTCATAAAGAGCTTCAGATGTTTGATGTTATCATCAAAGGAGGTCAACCATCCAGTCCCAGAGATGCACAGTGACTAAAAGAGGATGACATTCATTATAAAACTTTCATCTATCTCATATCCTGCCTGTGGCGCACTATACATTAATATTTCAAATATTATTATGTGAATAACACATATATTTTGCTAGATTTAATGTAAACAACATTTAAAACACACTACAATTTTTTTAAAACCATGTTTTGGAATGTTTTATTTGTTTTATATACAAAGAGCCTCAAAAAAATAAATAAGTAAAAGAACAAAAGAGAGGGGGAAAAATGGTTAGAGCCTCTCTGAACTTCTGAGAGACCCCATCTAGAAGGCTGTGTTTATATTGCTAATGACAAGATGCTATACATTTGACTCAATTTCATTTATTTCAATTATTAATCAACCTTTAGGACCTTAAGTTGTAGAGATGATAAAAGCAATCTATAAATACAAATAATAGTTACTATTTGGTGAGCATGAATTACATGCTGGCCACTGTGCTAGACTTTTTCAGTTATTTTCTTTAATACATAACATTCAGATAAAGATTATTACCTATACATAAACTGAGAATTGGCATTTGCATAAAATCACCCAGATGATAAAAAGAACTGGGATTTGAGTCGGGCTGGTGTGGCTCAGCAGCTGAGCGTCAACCCATGCACCAAGAGGTCGCCGGTTCGATTCCCGGTCAGGACACATGCCCAGGTTGTGGGCCAAACCCCAGTGTGGGGCATGCAGGAGGCAGCCAATCGATGTTCTCACTCATCAATGTTTCTGTCTCTTTCTCCTTCTCACTTCCTCTCTCTCTAAAATCAATAAAGGAAAAAAAAAATTTTTTTTTTAAAGAATTGGGATTTGAACCAAGATCTGTTTGCCTCCAAAGACTATGTTCTTAGCCACTACTGAAAGATCATTTAAACAGTTACTAATTTTATAGGAAAAATAAAAGACACACTATACACTTCAGAAAACATCTCCTTCAGTCAGTGCTTGATGAATATTGTCAAATTCTACTCTTTGACCCCGTTTTCTAGACCTCATGCTCGCAAGCTCCCATCTATCAGCTGGTTCCTTCAGACAAATAACTACCATACAGCTAAGTAGGCCTCAACTTTAGATTTTTGTGTTCTCCTGAGGTTAGTCCCTGACTGGAATTTGGATAATTCAGAAACTCCTCAGCAATCATTCACACATCACTGTTAGAATGATAATCTTATTCTCCGTAATGTGCCTTCAAGAAAAAAACTACCAATGCTTGAATATTCACTAACCTAGTTAAAGAACATCTCTTATTTTTAATACATAATTATAACATTTTAATAGGTAAGATAGGTCCATGAAAGAATATTCAAAAAGTGCAAAAGGATATGTAGTGAAAAGTAAGTCTTTCCACCCATCTACCTGGAGGCAACCACTATCTTATAGAGATAGTCCATGAAAACATAAGTATTAAATAAATGTACCAATTTAAATGTCAGGGTCCCATCCTGAACATTGCATTTTTAATGATGTGTCTTTAAGATGGTTTCACATCTGCATAGAACTGCTTTCTTCTTTTTTATGGCTTTATAGTATGCCATTTATGGATGTACCATTATGTATTTAACTGGTCCCTATTCGACAGACATTTCGGTTGTTGCCATTTTTGCTATTAGAAACAATGCTACAGTGAATGTCTTTCAATTTGTAACAATTTATAGATGTAGACATATCTATAGGATTAATTTCTAGAAATGAAGTTGTTGTGTCATATTTAATCTGCCCTTTCCAGAAGTTGTGCCAATTTACACTTGCACCAACGATTGACTGCTTCCTAATATCTTCACCTACACAAGGTGCTACAAACTTCTGCATCTTTGCCCATCTGATTATCAATTTTAATTTGCATTTATCTTATTATAAAGGTAATTGAACAAGTTTTCATATGTTCACAAGTCATCTGTATTTCTTTTTTTATAAACCAGCTGTTAATATACTTTGCTTATTTTTATATTGCTTATCCTTTTTCTTATTAATGTATAGGAACTCTTTTTATATTAAGAAAATAAACCATATGAGATATGTGTTACAAATAGTTTTTTCTCAATTTTTCACTTGTCTTCTAACTTTATTATTTCTTGGCAAAAAGAATTTTTTCATTCTTATTCATTAAAATGTATCAATTCTTTTTTTTTTTATGACCTCTGGGATTTGTATCAAACTTAGAAAGCCTTTCTCACATTGATATTGTGGGAATTTTCCTATGTATTTTATGACTTCATTTTTTTTTGTTTAAATTTTGTATCCATCTGGAATATATTAGATACAAGAAGCAAGGTAGTGATCCAATTTGATATTAATGTTCCAAATGGCTGCCAAATGGCCAAAAAAACATTTTGCATTTTATCTTTTCTAGATAATGCTTGAACGCAGACTAAGAAACCTAGAAATTGGTCTCACCTTCAGCCTCAGATCCCTTGGAAAACCCATCCCACATAGTACATGGAAAGCACCATCATTACCCCTCAAGAAACAAGCTGGTATAGTTTTATGAATTCTTTTTATATTTTGGATATTAACCTCTTGTCAGAGCTGTTGTTTGCAAATATCTTCTCCCACTCATTGGTTGCCTTTTTGTTTTGTTGGCAGTTTCTTTTGCTGTGCAGAAGCTTTTTGGTTTGATATAGTTCCATTCTTTTATTTTTGCCTTTACTTCCCTTGCCTTTAGGGTCAAATTAATAAAATCTTCCATAGGTCCATTAGTTTAGTATCTATGTTTTCTTCTATGTAGTTTACTGTTTCAGATTTCATATTTAGGTCTTTGATCCATTTTGAGTTAATTTTTGTATATGGGGACAAACTGTAGTCTAGTTTCATTCTTTTGCACGTGGCTTTCCAATGTTCCCAGCACCATTTATTAAAAAGGCTTTCTTTTCTCCATTGTATATTTTGGCTCCTTTGTCAAAAATTATTTGTCCGTGTACATGTGGGTTTATTTCTGCCATTTGCAACAACATGCATGGACTTTGAGAATATTATGCTAAGCAAAATAAGGCATAAAGAAAATGTAAAGAACCATATGATTTCACTCATATGTGGGATATAAAACTGAAAGCATAAAATGAGCAAACAAAAACAGACAACAGTATGGTGGTTGCCAGATTGAAGGGAGTTAGAGGGGGTAAGTAAAGGGTAAAGGGTATCAAATATATGGTGGTGGAAGATGTGACTTTGGGTGGTGGGCACACAATGCAATACATAGATCATGTATCATAGATATGTACACTTGAAATCTATATAATCTTATTAACCAATGTCACCCCAATAAATTTAATTTTATGAAAAAGAAGCTGGTATAGGAATGTATCTGAATGGGAAGCAAGACAACTAGAATTAGTCCAAGTCTAGGCAGACAAGTTTTGTGAGGCCTAAAGCTTATAAATTTGTGTGGAGGTGTGTGAGTGGGGGGTGTTATTTAACAAAAAATACATAAAATCACAAATACGAAAGTAGATATAAATATGAATGTTTATTTAAAGGAAAAGGAAAAATTATCACAAATTTTTTAAAAATTTAAGTGAATACATTCTGCAAACATTAGGAAACACAGTAAAATAACAATATATGTATTAATTGCCTGATACCTCTATTATTTTGGCTGCATATTCTTTGATTGCCTCTTTATATGACAATGATTTTATAATATAATTTTTCATAGAGAAAATAGAAAGATAATTCAGTTTGGGTTGATCAAAATTATTTTATTAATGATGGTTTAGAAAATTCCTTCAGTATTAAATGTGATATTGGTATTGCCATGTAACTTTGTAGGATTATTGTCAAATTTGGGGAAATCTCTATCTAGTTTCTTTCATATATAAACTATAAGATTTCAGGTCACTCCAGCTTTTCTTGTTCAATGACTAACCTTAAATTCTCTTTGAATTGATGATACTTATTAACCAGTTTGTCAATAATGTCCTTATTATAAAACTTATATGAATTTTATGTAATTATTTTTTGTCCAGTATTTTATGCCAAATCACAAAGTAGTACAAGTCCTTTCTCGTATGTTCATATGATTTTCTCATCTTCATTAATTGGATTGTCAACCAATCCAAGAGTTTATTCATTACTTCTATTCAAAATGTGTTTATTCATTACTTCTATTCAAAATATATCTCTTTTAGTGAATTACTACTTTAGGTATGATTTGAAATTTTGGGGGTCAAATTCAATTATTTTTGCTTTTGTTCATTAGCATTGCTTTTATTTCATATTCCATTAATTTTTGTATAAAATTTTTTTGATCAAAGAGAAAATTAAATCTGAAATTGCAAATTATGTAAGAATTAATTAAAAAGAGATTACTTTATAAGAAAACCAATGGCCTGGCCGGTGTGGCTCAGTGGATGAGCATCGATCCATGCACCAAGAGGTTGCAGGTTTGATTCCTAGTCAGGACACATGCCAAAGTTGTGGGCCAAATCCCCAGTGGGAATCATGCAGGAGGTAGCCAATCGATGTTCTCTGTCATCGATGTTTCTATCTTTCTCTCTCCCTCTCCCATCCTCTCTCTCTAAAATCAATAAAGAAAAAAAGGATATTGAAAAAAAAAAGAAAGAAAACCAATGGATCACAGCTAAAACTGTACTCTGAGGAAAATATGTAGCTGAGGGCCAAAACTAAATTTATTTTTTAAGAAAGTAGTATAAGAACAGTGAAGAAACCAAAAGAAAATAATAGGAGGTAATTAATAAAGACAAAGGATGAGATTATTGAAATGTAAAAAAAGTTATAGAAATATAAATAAATCCTCAACATTTAATATTTGAAAAGGACCAATAAAATGAGTAAATCTCTTTCAAACATAACTAAGAGAAAATATAGAAAAAAGAACCACAAGATTGGAAATAAGAACACAGATATTATGAGAAAATATTATGAGTGAATATTAAATTGAACTCTATGGCTATAACTTGAGAATATAAAGTAAATGAATCTTATGTAACTCTACATTAAAATTGATGTTTTGGCTCAAACTTTAAGATTCATCAGATTCTGCATTGCTGTATTCCAAAGGAAGGACTAAAGTACATTCAGATCTTACAAAGGCAAAAAGCAATAATTTACTACTTACTTTTTGAAGCCCTTACCCACTTTGAGGGAACAAAAGGGTCAAAAATTGGAAATTAAAGAGAGAAACTGGTCAGGAGGCTTTCTTTGAAAAGCCTCTAGCTAAACTGTGGTTCCTACTCTCCTTCTCTACCAAGAGAGATAGGAATGTTACCTCCTAACCCCAAGTCTAGTCCTAGAGATTTCAATGAGACCACCTAAACAGCTTGACTTGTGTTCCCTGCTATTGTTGGGAGGGAGTAGGGATAAGAGAGAAGAGTGCAATAATCTGGGGTCTTAGTCCCATCTAAGAAATCTCATGGGCAAGAGATTAGCTGTTCCAGTGGCAGAACATAGGCAGCTGTATGGGGATTGATCTGCCCTCCAGTGTTTGTTGGGACAGGAGACAAGAGTTTCTACCCTTGGACCAGACATAACCCTTGAGGGAGAGAGAATCGGCCCTTTTTATTCTTGCCAAGAGCACAGTTTGAGAAGGCTATGAGAATCCAACAGAGAGAGTTTATAGAGTGGTAATGAGACAACTAGAGATCAAGAGGAGAAAGGATGCATAAAATTCATTGTCCACATCACTAAATTCGTTGTCAGAAGGATCCAGCTGGAAGTCTGAAAAAAATAATATAAGTGGCCATGAGAGAAGAAAAAGAGAAAAAACCAAAAACCAAAACCAAACAAACAAAACAAGCCTGGGGAATGTGAAGCCAGTTTATAACAGTACCTGTCAAAATCGAACTTTCTACCCATCTTTTCTCTCCTTCCACCAGGCTTACTCCAGTTGCAAAGGGATTGGAAATAGCAACTAATAATCGAGTGGAGGCAAATAAACGAGAAAAGAAGATTTCTCGCTGGTGGTGATGATGTGGCAATGTAATTCTTTAATCTCTCTGAATTCCAATTTATAAACAGAGCTATAGTTAGCAAAATCAAAAATCCATGCACTGATAACACTTACAATGAAACTAGATGACAAAGTATTCACACACGTCCCAAAAATGCAAGCAGGTAAGGACAAACCATCAAGAGTGACAAGACCTGAATGGTATCACAGACCTTGCATAGGAAAAAGCAGAGGGAAGCAATGGAACATCTTAATGGCAAATAGGTATTTACTAGAAAACATGGAACGTCAGTTAGAAAGTAGCAGGTGAAACTGAGAGCAGTTTTGCCTGACTGAATAACAAGTGAGTGTGAGGGGTCCGTGGGGGGCTGGAGCATTGTGGCTCCTATGAACTGCTCAAACTAATCTACTAGGTAGGGCTCCCTTACAGGAAAGGGCCTCACATTGAGGGAAAACTGCTGGAATTAGAATCAAAATTGAGTAGGATTTAATAAAATTAATCATTTGTACTGCTTCATGGAGAACATTCTTAAGTGAAATTGGCTTTTTTTAAAAATGTATATGAGCTCTGGCCGGTTTGCCTCAGCAGTTAGAGCATCAGCCCTCGGACTAAAGGGTCACAGGTTTGATTCCCAGTCAAGGGCATGTACCTGGCTTGCAGGTTTGATCGCCAGCCCGGGTTGGGGTCATGCAGGAGGCAGTCAATTGGTGTGTCTCTTTCACATCGATATTTCTCTCTCTCTCTTCCTTCCTCCCTTCCACTCTATCTAAAAACTCAGTTGGAAAATAGCCTCTGGTGAGGATTAACAAAAATAAATAAATAAAGTAAAAATGTATATAAAATGACTACTGATACATTTTTAGTACCACTGCCTTGATTCATAATAAAATAATAGCAATTTTAGCTGTCCTTGCTTTTGAACTATTAGTGCAAATGTCAACATAGTGAAAGAGATAAATAACATCTTAGTAATATCATGAAAATAGTTTTACTTTGCATTGCATCTGAAAAGATCCTGAACCACCTTTTTAGTCCACTTTACAGACAATGAAAGCATTCAGACATGCTCACAGAACAGATTAAAACTATCAAAACTATTTCAAAATGAGCTAAAGGACATTAAGAAAAAATATATAGTATTTGAAAAAATAACAAATCAAAGTTAGAAAAAAATCAGAAATGAGGTTACAGATCTCAAGAAAGAATTAGAAAGGAAAGGAAAAAATCATTTCAAAATTGAAGACTAACCTAGAGCTAATAAACACAATAGATTATCTCTTCAGAGGAATAGAAGGTCAAGAGAAGAAATTTTTTAACTTTTAAAAATAAAAGATTAAGACTTCTGGTCAAGATGTTGGTGTAGGTAAACGCGGTACTCACCTCCTCCCACAGCCACATCAAAATTGCAACTAAATTACAAAACAAACGTACTTCAGAACTGCCTGAAATCAAGCTGAATGGAAGTCCTATAACTATGATTTGAAAGAAGCAGCCACATCGAGACTGGTAGGAGGGCGGAGGCGCGGAGGGGCTGCTCCCACACCCACATGTGGTGGATAAAAATCAGGAGAGAGAACTCAGCTGGGAAGGTCCTCTCTGAGGAGTGAGGGGTCCCCAGGCCCCCAGCTCAGGGTTCCACTGCCAGGAAGAGAAGCCCCCATCACTTCTGGCTGTAAAAACCAGGGAGAACTGAGGCTGAGGGAGGCTGAGGCTGTTGGAGCCCCAGGCAGCTCCCCTTAAAGGGCCAGAGCACGGACTTACTCAGAGTCACTCCCTCTGAGCTCCAGTGCGGAGGGGAGGCAGCTTGAAAGGCACCAGAGACATTCGGGGAAAAACTGAGTTGTTAGGCCTCCGGGTGGGGAAGAACTGAGTAGTTTGGCATCAGGGCGAGAGTTAGAGAGGCCGCTTTCTCCCAGAAAGACATGCTGGTGGAGGCCGTTGTTCCTTTGGTGTGCCCTTCCCCGCCAGGGCAGGCAGACTGCCGCTATATCTGGGACTCCAGCAACCTGGTTCATACTGTTTGCCTCACCCTGGTGATTCCCTGAGGCACTGCCACACCCAACTTTTGGACCCAAGCTGTTTCAAGTGGCTTTACCATAGGATTGGCCTGTTTGGGCTCCTTCTTCAGATTTTCCTAAATTCTCTCAAACAAGCAGCATCTGGCCACAGCGAACCACCATACCTCCCCAGGCCCTGCACTAGAAGCAGATCGCTTTGTAGCTTATGTCTGGTGGCCCTTGGTGGAACACAGGCAGTGGCTGACCTTGGCCCAGAGCCAGCATACCCAGTGGAAAGTTTCAGACCAAGGCAAAGGACCACCACCCAACCACTTCCACAAGTGACACACTCAAGGCATGGACTCAGGGGGTACCAGAGCCCTGCTGAAGTAAGTCTTGCTCTGTGTGGTGGGACTCTGCACAGCTGATCATCCAAGGTAATCAGAGATCGGTGGTTAGTGGGCCCAGCCAGTACCTGCAGCTGATCAGCCTGAGTAAAACTCTCCCACTGATGTGCCAACAGCAATCAAGACTGAATACAACAGAAGGGTGCAAAGTCCACATGAGGGGTGTACCTCAAGGACCCAGCTGGGGTGATCAGGGACGCTGTGCCACTGGACCCTACAGGACACCTACTACAACAGGCCACGCTAGGAAGCCTAAGAGACATAGCAACTCTACCTAATACATAGAAACAAACATAGGGGGGCAGCCAAAATGAGGAGACAAAGAAACATGTCCCAAATGAAAGAAAAGAACAAAATTCCAGGAAAATAACTAAATGAAATGGAGATAAGCAATCTAACAGATGCAGAGTTCAAAACACTGCTTATAAGTACAGTCAATGAACTTAGTGAGGGCCTCAAGAGCATAATAAAGGACCAGTCAGAAATGAAGGATGCACTAACTGAAATAAAGAATAATTTACAAAGAATCAATAATAGAGTAGGTGAAGCCAAGAAGCAAACCATCAATTTGGAATATAAGGAAGCAAAAAACACCCAATCAGAACAGCAACAAGAAAAAAGAATCCAAAAAAATGAGGACAGTATAAGGAGCACGTGGGACAACTTAAGTGTACCAACATTTGCATCATGGGAGTGCCAGAAGGCAAATAGAGAGAAAAAGAAATTAAAAACCTATTTGAAACAATAATGACAGAAAATTTCCCTAACTTGGTGAAGGAAACAGACATACAAGTCCAGGAAGTACAGAGAGTCCCAAACAAGATGAACCCAAATAGGTTCACACCAAGACATATCATCATCAAAATGCCAAAGGTTAAAGACAAAGAGAGAATCTTAAAAGCAGCAAGAGGAAAGCAGTTAGTTACCCACAACGGAGCTCCCATAGGGCTGTCAGCCAATTTCTCAAAAGAAACTTTGCAGGCCAGGAGGAAATGGCAAGAAATATTCAAAGTGATGAAAAGCAAGGACCTACAACCAAGATTACTCTATCCTGCAAAGCTATCATTTAGAATCAATGGCCATATAAAGAGTTTCCCAGACAAGAAAAAGCTAAAGGAGTTCATCACCACCAAACCAGTATTATATGAAATGTTGATGGGTCTTCTTGAAGAAGAAGATAAAAATATATGAACAATAAAATGGCAATAAATACATATCTATCAACAATTGAATCTACAAACAAAATGAGCATGCAGAACAGAAACAGACTCCTAGATACAGAGAACTTTTGTTGGTTGCCAGATGGGAGGGGAGTTGGGTGAAAAAGATGAAGGGATTAGGAAGTACAAATTGGTTGTTAGACTGATGAACCTCAAAGGGAAGGGGGGAAGTGGGGTAGGAAGAGAGAAACCAAAGAACTTATATGCATATATGCATAACTGATAGACACAGACAACAGTGTGGGGAAAGCCAGAGAGGGGAGGGATTGGGGAGGAGAGGGTCAAGGGGGGAAAAAAGAGGGACATCTGTAATACATTCAACAAAAAAGATAAATTTTAAAAAAAGAGAGACAGAGAAGGAAGACCACTATCTCAAGGAATAAACCCTGCTGACACTTTGATTTTGGACTTCTAGCCTCTAGAATTGTGAGACAATAAATTTTGTTGCTTAAAGTGCAAAAATAAATAAATAAATAAATAAATAAATAAATAAATAAATAAATAAATAAAAGATTAAGAAAGGATTTTAGAAAAAGTGACACATATTAGAGATAGACAACAAAGATCCAACATACAGACAATAAAGATACTGGGGAAGAAATTCATAGAGAACAGAGAAAATATTACAAATCTAATTGAAGAAAACTTTTCTGGAGTGAAAATAAATATTTGAAACTATACAATACATCTGTTCCTGAGAATATCAACCAAGAACAACCAACACCAGTACATATTCTAGAATACTAAAAAAAGAAAGAAAGGAAGATCCTGGCTGGTTTTGCTCAGCAGTTAAGAGTGTCAGCCCATGGACCTAAGGGTGTCAGGTTTGATTCCCGGTGAAGGGCACATATCTGGGTTGCAGGTTCAATCCCCGGCCCTGGTCAGGTCGGTAGGTAGGCAACCGGTCGAAGTGTCTCATCCATATTTCTCTCTCTCTCTCCCTCCCTCCCTTGCACTCTATCTAAAAATCAATGGAAAAATATCCTCAGATGAGGATTAACAACAAAAAAGAAAAAGAAGAAGGAAGGAAGGAAACACTTTTAGGTCTTCTAAGCACAAACAGTAAGTAATGCATAAAGTTGAGAAAATTAGATAAGCATCAAACTTTTCAACACCAATGCCATATATCAAAAGAAAGGGAAGTAAGATGTTTAAGATACTCAAAAAGAGAAAATGTGATCAAGGATTTTATATCCAGAAAAATTGACTTGCAGGTATAAAGTACACAGATAAACTATTATCAAGACGCAATAATTCTGAGAATATTATACCCTTGAGCCCTTCCTAAGGAATCCACTAGAGAATGAACTTCAAACAATTAAAATGATTGAAAGACATTGACATAAGGACTATTGGTGAACTAAAACTAGGATATATAATCACCTGTAGAACTAAGACTAAATGAGAGTTAAAAGGAATAGACTCTAGCCCTACCTCATAGTGCTTTTGTGAGGATTAAATCTAAATTGCTTAGAACAGTATATTATAGTAAATATTACAACTATGCTCTGTTATTATATTATAATTACTATAAAGTCAGTATATAAAGAGTATCATAAAGATCCAGAAGTAGGCAAATAGATAATGGAACAAGTTAAAAATTAGAAATAGAGTCTAGCATGCATGGGAACTTAATATACCATAAAGGTAGAATTTCAGTTTAGCAGGGGAAAAAAAATTATTTACAGAAGTGGCACAATAGACTAGCCATCTGGAATAAAAGCATGTCATATACAAAAATAAATCCCAGATGGATTCCAGATTTAAACATAATCAAAAGAATAAAACTTTTAGAAAAATATAGGCGAATAATCAACCTTGGGATGAGAGAAGCATTCTTAAATAGGACAGAAAACTCAGGCACAATAAATGAAAAGGCAGACATATTTTTACAACATACAACTTAACATTTTTCTATAGCAAAAATCATAAACATACATAAAATAAAAAGATAAGTTATAGTCAGGGGAAATATTTGCAACACATTCATTCATTTAACATATTTATTTGAACAGCTTTCATGCAATAGGTGCTACAAGTCAGGGTTTGACTTATTGTTTTGTTGTCTAAATGTATTAATGGAGCTTGCCCTTTTTTTTTTTTTTTTATCCTCACCCGAGGACAATTTATCTTCAGATAGAGCGGGAGGGAGAGAGGGAGGAAGAGAGAGACAGAAACATCGATGTGAGAGAGACACATCGACCCCTGGTTGGGGTTGTGTGCCACCCACACAACCCCAACCAGGGCAGGGGACAAACTGCAACCGAGGTACGTGCCCTTAGCAGGAACCAAACCCAGGTCTCTCTGGTCCGCGGGCCAATGCTCTAACCACTGAGCCAAACAAGCCAGGGCTGGAGCTTGCCTTCTAGTGATAGATGATATATTTGACTGACAACATACAAAGAGATCTTACAAGTGAGAGAGAGAAAGAATATGGTAAGAATGGTAAGAAAATATAAATAGAGAATTCCAAATAACCATAACATATGAAATTATATCTATTGTGTTCATATGGTGGAAACACTGCATATTTCTTCCCAACTTTGTGTTCAGTAACCTCATGCTGGTAGTTTGAACTCAGCCATTATGATAATATTTACACCATGGAAATCAGCAAATGTTAAAGTTAGAGTTTGATTTATTATTTTGTTATTTGTCTAAACTTAAGAAAGTGATGGAGAGAAATGTTAAAAATGCAGATTAAACTTAAAAGTGTGGTATGTTTATGTCCATCACATTACAAATAGCACAAAACATTAAGGAAATATTCTTCCCATATTTGAAAACTATTACCCAATTCAGCACAGAAGTCACTCACCTCATCGACAAATGAGCGAGGTTCCAACATATGTAGTGCTAAAGCTGAAAGAGATTTCAGTTTAATGAATATAATTTATATGAGGATGAAAATAGTTTAATAGTAGATCACATTTCAGATTAAATGCCAATGAATTTATTGAAAAAAAGTTAGTGAATTGGAATAAAACTCCATTTGTCAAATCATGATTGAACTGCAATCATAGATTGTATACAGATTTGAGTTCAACAACAATCAACCAAAGCATTCTGTAGTAATCAATTGGCTATGTAAACCTTACGACAGAGTACTATATATACTATCATTATTTGTAAATTTTGTATCTTTAATATCAGTAAATTTTATAATAAATATATGTACTTATATATATGTATGTGTGTGTGTGTATATATATATATATATACACACTCTTTGTGTGTATGTGTATGTGTGTGTGTGCATGTATGTGTGTGAGTGTGTGTAGAGCCAGTTAAACATTTACCAGCACACATCCTTTTAACCAGAATTTATTCATATGGCCAAGGAAAGTTTGTTGTATCTAAGCAATTTTGTGACCTATTACTATTACTATGGTAAAGGATAGGCTATATTTGGGGAAAGAATTAGTGGTCTCTGACACAGCACTATTACTTTCATTTTATATAATAGGTAACAGACTCAGAGAGCTTAAGTTAGCTTGCCCAAGGTCACTTACCTAGTAAGAAGATAAACAGAGATTTTGATTCATGTTTGTCTAGCTTCAAAGTTTTTTTTTCTCCACACCATTCTTCACCTTCAGAAATATAACATACCGAGTTTGAGGTAATGGTGAAATTTGCTAGTAAAAGAATTTTCCAACTTCCCCATAGGTATGTACTTATAAGATGATTAATGCAGTGAAAGGTTTCGATCATAGAGAAAAAAAGTCAATGAATAGCTAGGGTTAGGAAGTCAGTGGGAACAATGTGTATTCTCTAGAAAACTCATTTGCCTACAGGGAGATTAAATCTATGAGTTTATCTAGGGAGGTAGGGAGTCATGTATGCATCTCCATTTTTTTCATTCCACATGATTTTTTTATTATTGTTACCTCAGAAGTAAACATTGCTACAGATACATCATGAGAGACAGATGGTGACCAGAAAGGGGAGAGAGGACTTGGACATGAGAATGAGGCAACTTGGAAAGTTTGCCTTTCCCCACTTGGTCAGTACCACCCTCACTCTAATGTATTTAGCTCTGTGTAGGACTCTTATATACTAGACTTAAAACCCCTTAAAGGCCGTAAGTGTGTCTTATTAAATGTCCTAACATAGGAAGGTATCTAGGATGGAAAAAGAAGAAACATCGTAACAAAAATAAATTAATAAAAATTGCAACAACAAAGAAATGTCCTAACATAATTTCTTCATATAGTTAATGAATAACAAATATTGGTTGAATGAATTATCATATGAATGGACTGTGATTAAATATACTCAGTACTTGTTTATATAATACATATTTTATTTCTCTTTTAATATTCCCTGAGAGGAGAAGCCATGTCTTCCTCAGGACCAAAGGTTATTCAATTATTTATCCAACAGATATCCATTAAACTCTTGCAATATATCAAGCACCATAGAGTGAAACTATTGGCCATTCCTTAGACTAGGAAGTCTTCGTGGGTGGGGACTACATTCCTTCTTTTCTCTGGAACTTCCCCTAGAGAACTGTATATATTCAGAATGCAAGTTTCATTATAAAAATACCTAACATTTGTTGATGCTTACTATGTGTTGGCACCAAGTGTTTTAAATGTATTACCATTTAATCGCTATAACAACCCTAAGAGGTGGGCATGATTATTACCCCCACGTTATGGATAACTAAGCTGAAGCTTAAGAAATGAAGTAGTAAACAATCAAACAGTATGGAGTGTCAGAATCCCTGAATCCCAACTTGTTACGTACTGTATTATCCTGGCTTCCCTCTGGCAGTGCCAATTCTCTGGAGCTGCACTGAAAAAGGATGAGCCATTAAAAAGCCTAAACCTAAAAAAAAAAAAAAAAAAAAAAAAAAGCCTAAACCTGCCTGGCCAGTGTGGCTCAGTGGTTGAGCATCAACCTATGCCCCAAGAGGTCACCGGTTCAATTCCTGGTCAGGGCACATGCCCAGGTTGTGGGTCAAATCCCCAGTGGGGGGCATGCAGGAGGCGGCCAATCAATGTTCTCTCTCACTGATGTTTCTATCTCTCTCTCCCTCTCCTTTCTTGTCTCTCTAAAATTCAATACAGAAAAAAAAAATTTTTAAGCCTAACCCTGTAGCTCTGCCATGAGCCCTGGAGTCTTCCTTCAGTCCCTCCCTCCCCTTCTTAGCTAGGACAGGCAAATAAAGATGTAAAGGTCAAGTTTTTAGACTTCAGTGCCCTGTAACAGAATCAGTGATGAACATGGTTTATAACAGGTATTAGGGTTTGGTTTTGTGGTTTCGGTTATAGATTACTCTCACCTGTCTTTGGTTAATTAGCAAACTAAGATTTGCTTTGTTTGCTGTAACTGGCCCCCATGTGTTGAAAAAAGATAACAAAAAAACTTTAAAGAAACAATGGAGTTTGAGGGGACTTTCTAAAAATTCCTGCTTTGTCTTGTTCAAGAAGGATGACTGAACTCATGTATTTACATTCCCTCCCTCCAAACTCTTACTAAAACAAGGGTAAAGATGTACAAAAGAGAATAGGAGGGAGGAGTAATTCATAGAATCTGATGACTTCCTGGAAAAGAGAAAGTGAATAAGACCTTATTTGCAGGTAAAATAGAACTGAAAATGCACAGGATGAAGGCAGAGTTGGATAAGAAATAATGGGGAGGAAAAGATTGGAAACATCAGAAGTGGAAGGACTTTGTTAGAAAGTTAAGCTCCATCTATGAAGCAAACTAAAATGCAACATGACTTCCAACATAACATAAAATGTAAGAAAATGCAATCCATGTGACCTTAATGCTTAAACAGGTTTCTTTGAACAGCACTACTCCTTCTCTAAGGGTTCAACAATATTTGGTGTATTGAGAATATTACTTAGAGTCAAATAGTAAAACATTGCCAAAAGGTTTCCAATTTTTAGAATCAGTGCACAGAGAAACCATAGAAGATTGTATAGTTACAGAATAGAATGTAAAGATTATAAACCTGGACAAAGTAAAAGTAATACTGTAATTGACAAAGGTTGGGAAGAGAGGAGGATGAAGTAGAGGTACTAGTTTCTGCATTGCTTATGGTAGAGAATCAAAAGATATTGTCTAAAGTTGATTATATAAGAACTAGATATCTAAGTGTATTATATAAAGTTGTAAAAGTAATCAATAGAAGAGCCAATTATAAAAATGTAAGTAACAACATTTGGGAGTGAAGGGGAGGTAAAAGTTCATATAAGTGAGCTAAATTCCCTATCTTTCATAGTAAGGAGTCAATTGATAAGTTCTAAATTTGGTAAATCAAGAAATAAATGATTAGCATATTATTTTGAATGAGCATGATGAACAACAAAAGAACTAGATATAGAAATGGCATAAATGCATACTTCCTACCTATTCCAAAGAAACACTTCCACACGTGCACCAGAAAGTGGGGACAGTGATGTTCAGCTCTGTGCTACATAACGAAAAACGGGGAAAACCTAAATGTTCAGTGCACATAAATAAATTATGGCACAGTCATATTATACAAGAGTTTAAAGAAGTAAAATAGATATATATACACTCACCTGGAAAGATATGCATGACATTATTAAGTCAAAAAAGCAAGCCACTGGATAATAAATGTGATATGCCATTTTTGTAAAATAAAAACTAAAAAAGCATACTTAAAAAAATTATAAAGATCTGGAAACAAATCCACCACTGTTAACAATGTTGGTTATCTTTGAGAAGGGGGAATGTAACTGAGGTGATGGTCAAAAGGGACTCTAGCTGTACCTATATGGTTTGAAATTTTTACAAGAAAGTGTTCGTGCATGATTTGTGTAGCCTAAAACTAACTGATCATTTAAAGTGGTTACCACTGTGGCAGACATAGAGTTTTTTCATTTATACCACTCTATGACATTTTTTTTTACTATATTTGTATTATTTTAAAATTATAATTTTAAACAAGAAGCAATGTTTTTGCTCCTTTAGTTACAGAAAACTTCATAGAACAGTGTTGCTGTAGGCAGTTCTCTAAGCACAAAGGTTGCCCTCCCACCAGCCCCATAAATGATTGTTATTTATGACCACTTCCTGACATAGATATGTACAGCTATTTACCATTTCTGCTGGGAGGATGGATGTTCACATTCATATGAGACAAAAACAAATCAAGATTCAACTAGACAGCCTGCTGTGGGCTTGGGGATTAGAAGAGCAAAAAATAAAAATAAAAAACAAACCCAGCAACATATTCCAGTAAATCACTTCTCTTTTCTGTCTTGTTCTTACGAAAGAATTTAACAACCTCATCTGGGTTGCAGACATTTTTATGTACTTGCCACTGAGTTTTAAAAAGCATGAACAAAATATTTGGCCAACATAGACTCTGGACTGGAAGCTAGATTGTAATCATGGTGGATTTTTTTTTGTCCAGGATTCAATATTACAGAGTATGTATGTTACTTCATCTGTCCAACAATAGCTCATCCCTTTTTTCTTATCTTTGTGAGCAACCTTTCAGAAAGCTTCAAAATTTTAACCAGACCATATAGGTTTCACTTGTTAAAACAAAGTGAGATCATTTGAACATTAGGGAGATGAAAGAATATATTTTTCAATTCTTACTGAAATTCTGACCCTCCAACAGTCTCCTTCCTTCAACATCCCACCATTTTGTTCTTTCTGAACCTCGAGGAGTGGGTTCAGTTTAACCTTCCTCTTCTACTGCTTGTTTTTAGGCATGATTACTGGAGAAGAACATGGAATCCCAAAGCAAGTATCATAGATTTTAGTTCAAATGGTAACTATGAGCATTTTGTTTTACCTATAAAGGATTGAACAGTAATGAATTTATTCACAAACACTATTATTTAATCCTCTCAATGTCCCTGAAAAGCTGAGTTTTAAGAAAGAAACTGGGTGAAAGGTTAGGAACTTTGCCCTAGGAGACACATCACAACACACTGCTCTCCATTCCAGGCCTTTAACACAGCTCTTCTGGTCCAGTTATCTAACAGGAGGTCTTTATTAATGTGCCTACTGGGCCTGCTTTTATAAAAGCACCTTTATGCAGTTTAGTAAACTTGAAGGGCTTTAATGAGACAATCTCCTAGTGAATCCCTTTGAAGTTGCCAACGCCTTTCAGATATATTTGTAGTGATACCATAAGTTAACCTGTTGAAACAAGGCACCCTATCTTTGGGCTCTGAATCATAACCTGCATTCCTACCTGGGGCACTGCATTTAGAGAAGTGAACTGCCACTTGAAAAGAGGATGCACATGTATGGTGTCCCCGTTATCATGCCTTCTCTATTTGAACTCCCCTTTTTTGGAGGGTCTAGCTGATATAACCTCATTCCTGGGCTTTAAGACATGCCGGAGAGAACCATCAAGTCTTCCCACCCAGAATCAGATAGATAAAAAAAGAAGACAAAGGTCAAAACAACAAAGACAGAAACAGGCACTGACATTATTCCACTCACCCTCATATTGGAGGTACTTAAACCAAACTCAAAGCTTGGAATTTTGTACGTCAAATCAAGCCTTCAGTTACTTCATTCATTTTCCCATCTGCTACCTCCCCCATTTTCCCAGTACTAAGGCTGCTCCAGTGTGATCTAGGCTTGTCCTTCCCCTCTTCCCAAGTTGAAATTTTCTCACTCTGCCTCATTCCCATTGGTTCAAAATGTTTGTGCCTTCCACAGTGAGCTAGCCTGATAAGCCAACCCATGCAAATATACTAAAAGGCTTAGACTAGAACCCCCTTTCTCCTCCCAAATAAAGCACACAGTTTCTTCAAGACTATAATATCCAAAACTAAAAAGAAAAATTATAAATATATAAAATTTCCCCCACCTTATTTTTCAACTAACTTATCATGAGTATCTTCCCACATCAATCAACTTCATGCAGCATCCTTTTTAATGTTTCAAAATTGAATTATATAATTTTCTTGTCTTCCCACTGTTGAACATTTAGATTCTCTCCAGTGGTTCACCACAATGAACATCTTATATCTAAATCTATACACACAAAATATGATTTCTGTATCATAAGGAATACAGCCTGATGAATAGGGAAGAGGTCCCCTGGAAGGCCTATTATGCAGTTTCATTTTCTGTGTGTGCTTGGTACCAGCCCTCCTTCCAACAGTATCTCTGTCCATGGCTTGCAATGATTACTCTGATGAAACCTATTAGTTGAGGACAAACTTGGGGAAAGGGCTTGTTTATATACCTTGACATATCTGTCTAAAAATTCATTTTTATTGTGTATACCTCTTTTATCAGTTTGGATAAAAGCTGGTAAAATTTAACCAAAGTCTTTATGGACAGTTCTTGAGAATTAGGTCTAGACAATCAGAAAGGTGATTGAGTTTCTACAGTAGATTTGGATTTTGTGAGGTCAGCAGCTGATCTAAGACTTTAACTGGCTGTTTCATCTTCCTTTGCTTCTATAGCCCTTTTATCTCAGCATCAAAAGGTCAAGAGAGGTAGTAATTGTCCCTCTCTTCCAACGTTAGATTGGAATGTAGGCATCATGATGATAATGGTGGTAGTGGTAATGATAACACAGATAGACTCTGGCTAAAGCATTAGTTCTACTGGCAAAATCTTCTGTTCCAGAAGCAACACTGCAGAGCAGAGGAACAGGATAATCAGAACTGGAGTCTTCTTATTTCAGAGGAAATATGGGGGTTCAGTGCTCTTCCCATCTGCCTGCAATAGGATCCAGCTGTGTGTCCATCCTGCTGTTCCTAGTTCCAGGAAGGGCAGACTTTATAACTCTTTGATGATTAAAAAGCAGACACTTGAGGATTAAACTAGAATTGAGGCAAAGGTTCATAAATCTCCTTTTAACCACAAGAAGACTGAAGACTTTGCCTCCAAAATCCTGGGGATAAGAGGTTATCCATCACCTTGATGTGTTCAACATTCAGTTATAGAGAGAAGCTCAATTTTAATGGAATACCAGGAAAAGAGTCTGCTGGACTATCAGGTATTGATTTAAGGTATCACAGAGAGTGTGTATATTCTGTGTCAGAAAGATGGAGGATCTTTTCTTGTGATCAGAATTAGAGGTCTTTCCAATAAAAGACACCTGAAGGGCATCATCTGTATACTATACCAGAGGTAGTTACCAGGTTCTCAGCTATTCCCACTTCACACAATTTCCATTTTTCAACTTTAAAGTGCAAGTTGCTATTTATTCAAAGTCCAATTTCATTTAATGAGGCAAGGACATATGATTTGAATGGGAGGCAGCCATAGGTTTGGGGAGATCATAGCAGTTTCTATGTTGTTTAATTTGCAGCGCACCAAGAAGACTCCACTCTGTCTTCCACCAGGTATGCCCATTGCATTAGGAATTTTTTTCCCATTGAGTCTGAAGGCCTTTCTGACTTCTAGAGTCCCCAGTTATAATATACAATCATCCCTCAGTATCTGCAGGGGGATTGGTTCCAGGATCCCCAGTGGATACCAAAATCCACAGATATTCAAGTCCCTTATGTGTATATAATCTATGTACATCCTCCCATATACTTTAAGTCATTTCTAGATTACTTATAATACCTAATGCAATGTAAATGCTATTTAGTTATTATACTGTATTGTTTAGGAATAATGGAAGAAAATAAAAGTCTGTACATGTTCAATACAGACACAATCATCAGAGGCCTAACTACATAGTATGCATCAACAACAACTTAATATTTTTTCAAATATTTTTGATCTGTGGTTGGTGGAATCCAAGGATGCAAAATTCATGGATCTGGAAGGCTGACTGTAAATACTTCTGGAAAGGGTCACATAATCACCTAACATTTTAGAAGGGGTTCATGATATTATCATTTTTATTTTATACTTTTTTAATTAGTGTAATAATTTTTCTAGTGAAATGTTATCTAGGACACTGATATCTAAAAGACAGAGTGACTCTGGCTGAAGCAGGGTGGAGGGCTGGAGCTACCTACATGGCTTCCTATTAAATCTGAAGAAATCCAAAAAAACAATAGTCAATTGTATATCTTTTAAGATGAAATTTGAATTAAACATTTCCAGGGCCCCTTAAGTAATCCTGCAGAACTTTAGAGTTCCTCAATATATAGTTTGGTGATTAAAAACTGGACAACTAGATATCATGTGCTTCTTAGTGTAATGCGGTAGGAAGGACATAGGGCCACCTATGAAGTTTCTCTACCCCAAAAAATAAATGTAGTCAGAGGGGAGGGGGGGTGGGAAGGTCTGGATAAAAGAAGATGAAGAGAATAGCCAAAGAATGTGTATGCATAGCCCATGGACACAGACAACAGTGTGATGAAGGTCAGGGGAGAGGGGGTGGGGACTGAGTGAAGGGGCGCAAAGAGGGGGAAAGGGGGACATCGGTAATAGTGTCAACAATTTAAAAAATTACCAGGAAAAAAAATAAAAATAAATTTAAGCAAGCCTCTAGTTCTAAAATATCTGCTTACAGGAAATAAAAAGATAAAGAAACAAGTTAAATTATACCATGTGGAAATGGTCAGACAAATACAGAATGAGGGAAATTCTACAGGAGAAATGGCTTGGTTTATTCAACAAATAAATAAGCATGGAAAGGGGAAGGGTGGTAGAGAAACTATTAGATTTAAAAAGACAACAATACCAAAAAGACAAACAACCCAATTTAAAAGTGAGCAAAGGACTTAAATAGACATTTCTCCAAATAAGGTGTACAAATGGCCAAGAAGCACATGAAATAATGCTCAACATCATAATGCACATGAAGCAATGCAAATCAAAACCACAATGAGATGTCAATTCTCACCCATGAGGATGACTATAATAAAAAATGTAGAAAATAACAAGTGCTGTCAAGATGTGGGAAAATTGGAACCCTCATACATTGCTGGTGGGAATGGAAAATGGTGCAACCCCTGTGGAAACCAATTTGGCAGTTCCTCAAAATGTTAAGCATAAATTTACCATATGACCCAGTAATTCTACTTCTGGATATATACCAGAAAGAATTGAAAACTGGTACTCAAGCAAATATATGCATCCACATGTCCACAGCAGCACTGTTCACAATAGCCAAAAGGTAAAAACAGCCCAAATATCCATCAATAAATGAGTGGATATACAAATTGTGGTATATCCATACAATTGAATATTATTCGACCATAAAAAGAAATAACCTCAAAAACATTATGCTATGTTTTTTCCAGAAAAAAACAGACACGAAAGGTCACATATTGTATAATTCCATTTTATGAAAAAGCCAAAACAGATAAATCCATAGAGATAGAATGCAGATTGGTGGCTGCCAGGTGCTGGTAGGAGGCGAGAATGAGGAACAACTAATAAATGGAGTCCTAGGTTTCCTTTTGGAATATGAAAATGTTTTAGAACTAGAGAGAGGTAGTGGCTGCACAGCATTGTGACCCCACTAAATGCCACTGAATTGTTCACTTTAAAATGATTAATTTTATGCTATGAGAATTTTACCACAATAAAAAAAAAAGATGGACAAACAGATTAAAAAAAAAAAAAGTCTTGGAAAATATACCGACCAAATGAAATGTATATTTTTTGTTTTGATTCTGAGTCAATTAATTATAAAAATACATTTTTGAAGCAATTGGGAAGCTTGAACATGAATTGTTAGATGATATTAATGAATTATTGTTAATTTTTTATGAACTAATGGCATAGTGATTTTTAAAAATTCTTTGTCTGTATCCTTTGAGACGACATGGAGGGACCTGGAGAGTATTATCCTAAGCGAAACAAACGAAGCAGAGAAAGACAAATATCACATGATCTCACTTATTTGTGGAATATAATGAACATAACAGTCTGAGGAACAGGGTGGACCCAGAGACATGGAAGTAGGGTACAGACTGACAACCCTCAGAAGAGGGGGTTGGGGAGGAGGGAACAGATAAACCACAGAACTTATGCGCATGTATGCATAAGTGATGGACATGGACAACAAAGCTGGGGACGGGGTGGGGGGGATGGGGAGGAGGGTGTCAATGGGGAAAAAAGGAGAAACATCTGTAACAAAAATTAATTAATAAAAATAATAATAATAAATAAAATAAAAGAGGATATTTAACATGGAAAAATAAAAAATAAATAAAAATTCTTTGTCTGGATTCATTCTAAAGTATTTATGAATGAAATAATATGATATCTGGGATGTACTTTTTTTTTTTAATCCTCACCTGAAGGTATTTTTCCATTTATCTTCAGATGGGGGGGAGACAGAGAGAGAGAGAGAAACATCGATGTGAGAGAGACCCCCACAACCAGTCAACTGGTTGCCTCCCCCCGCATGACCCCGACCAGGGCCGGGATGAACTGCAACCCAGGCACGTGTCCTTGACCGGAATCAAACCGGCAACTCTTTGGTCTGCCAGCCAACGCTCTAACTGCTGAGCCAAACTGGCCAGGGCTGGGATGTACTTTTAAATACTCAAAAAAAAAAGTAGAGAAGGATAATAGTTGAAACAAGATTAGCAAAATTTTGACAATTGATGAGGCTAAGTAATGGGATCATGGGCATTATTGCTACTTTTGTGTATATTTGGAACTTTCCACTATGAAAACCTATTTAATTTGGTTTAGAAACCACAGGTGGACATAGGATAGGTGACTGGGAAGTTTTTGGCAAGCATGGGAAGAGGAAATGAAGAAGGAAAAGCAGCAGATAGAAAAGAGGAATACTGGAAAAGAACACAAAAGGAGTCTAAAACCTTGTACTCCACAGCTGTGCTGTGGGCAGGTCTTTCAGGAAGAAAGAGAAAATTGTGCTTCCCCACAAACCACTGCCCCACCCTGACGGTACTTCCAGTACTATAGGCACAGGGCTCCTGGACATGGGGTAGGAGACACTGAGTGTGTCCCTTCCCAGGGCAGACGAAACAGCATCCTCTTCCTGATTACCAGTGGCCAAGCATTTACTGACTGAGCACAACCCATATATAAAATACTGTATTATCAGCAGCTCCAAGTTAAACCACAGCCTTAAACAATATCCTGCCAATAGTTAGTGATTATATCCAAGTAGCCCTTATAGACCTTGGGGACCATCTCTTCTTGGAGATGGAAGGAAATCACAGATCTCTTGATTTTGTGAAGTCACAATGGACCTTAGCAGTGTTGAGTGCACTGGTCAGGAGCCGTGGGCTCTAGTCCTAGATCCACCAACTACCAGCTGTGTGCACCTGTCTCTAGCTGTGAGTGTATAGTTGCTGACTCTGAGTACTGCATTTGTAGAATGAGAGTTTGGATAGTTTCTCTTGTCCCTTCTACCTCTACAAAGCATTCACTTCATTCTTTCATTTGTTTATTGAGCGAACATTTATTCTATGTATAACTTTAATACATCCACAGCTAAGACTTAATACATCTAAGCCTTTGTTAAACACATAATCTCTAGACAGTTTTCCCTCAGCAAAACTCTCTAATGGCCTCTTGACTTCATGGGTTGAAAGTTAATTACTCAAGGCTTCTCCTTTAAATGGGAAAAGTGCAACAATATCTTTATCTCTAGTCAAAGGTGGAGCCCTACTACTGAAGAAGGAAAACAGCTTTACTTTGCATTTATTGAAGGGCAAGGAGTTCTTCTTGAATTTGTTTCCCTACATTTAAAAATCATCCTGAAATTTTGTCATCCAGAGGAAACCCCTTTTAACGTTTTTCTGTGTTTCTTTTCCAGGTATTTTTTGTAATGGTTACGTAGTATGCCTTTGTATCGAAGCACTACAATTTACT
Source organism: Tadarida brasiliensis (assembly GCA_030848825.1). NCBI lineage: Eukaryota > Metazoa > Chordata > Mammalia > Chiroptera > Molossidae > Tadarida > Tadarida brasiliensis. Next base: position 46,924,987 of record CM061270.1, read on the forward strand.
TAAATATTCTCTACTTAGGAAGTTTCCTGCTATAAAAACACTGGCGGGAACATCCTAGTACATACATCTTTAAGTTGTTCAAAAAAATTCTAGAAGTGGAATTTCTGGGTCAAAAGAAATGCAAATCTAAAGTTTTGATAATGCCCAGCCGGTGTGGCTCAGTGGTTGAGCGTCGACCCATGCACCAAGAGATCGCCTGTTCGATTCCCGGTCAGGGCACGTGCCCAGGTTGTGGGCCAAATCCCCAGTGGGGGGCATGCAGGAAGCGGCCAATCATTCTCTCTCATCGATGTTTCTATCTCTCTCTCCCTCTCTCTTCTTCTCTCTCTAAAATCAATAAAGAAAAAAAAATGTTAAACAATAAAACAAAGTTTTGAAAAAACTGCGTAAGCACCCAGAAAGACTGTAGCAATTTATACTCCCACTGGCACTATATGAAAATGCCCATGTCACTACATCTTTCCCAACATGAGTGTTAGCATTCATTTTGGTCTTTGCCAATCAATCCTTCCTGACATTTTACAGGGTCTCCTATAATGCTGTGCTTGCATTTCTAATACCCGAGAGGTGCTTTAATGCCATTGTAAGTTTATCCAGAGGTGGCAGCTCCTTTCCTCTGTTTCTGAGGGAACAGGATTGGTCACAAGTCACCTGAACCTCCTAGCGCTCAGAACAACAGTCAGGAGTACGCAGGCTGCCATGGTTTCTCCTTCTCTTTGTCCTACTACTGTAGTAAACTAGCTCTCCACTTCCATGCCATGCTCCCAACTTCAGGAGGTACTCGTCCGAATTCCCTCTCTTCACAAGTAATTAAAAGTTAATTCACCACGGCTCCTGTTTTGGCTATATAAAATAAAGCCTTCTTGCACCCCCATTCTGCAATTAACACTGATTTGGGGGGATATAATGTGAGCTTTACCAAGCAGCCATGAGCGATAGAGGAGATTCTGTTTTATCTGGATGACTTTCAATTATGATTCCCTGCTATCTGCCTGATTTACAGTTAGCCAAACACAGAGGAAACACCACACCATAGGTAACTCTGTTTTTCTGCTTTAAAGATTCAGTTTAATAGATGTTGGCAATGACCTATTATATTGCTAGGGATTTTTTTTCCAGCAAATTAATTACCTAACTGATTTATTCTTCTAGCCCATCTTCCCTCCCCTACCCCCACCCTTATAACATAATAGTCATGAGGTTATGAAAACATATGGAGAGAGGTTATGAGAACCAGTAAGGTTCAGAACATGCTGAACCTTAGTTGCCTAAGGTTGCCTTTATGAATGTGTACAAACGCCTATTCCCATTTTCCCTGCAGAGAACAGGCTGTTACAAATGGCTCTCGTCTGCATTGTGAAATCAGCTCTCTATCTTCAGGGCCTCTCTCCCTGAACACAAGTCTCTCTCACATAAACCATTGGTCCAGGTAGTCTTTCTAGCCACTACACTGATAGAAGAAATGAGGGTGTTTTTTACCTTCTGAAGAGGACACACTATGAAAGGCAGGGTTTTTAGAAGGGTCACAGAGGGCTATGGATTTTTACTGGTCGTAAATCAACTGTTGATAAAAAGCAATGCGCTTTCCGGGAAGGTGTGATTTGAAGTAGCCCTGAACCAGGACATGGTGAATATACAGCACATTAAATAAGAGGTGATGGTCACCTGGGCTACAGCCGGGTGGCTCCGGTAATTTGTAAAAATTGTATGTTGAAGACTCTAGGGAGTACTTTAAAATTATAATCTTTTGGAAGAGGCACTTCATTTGTTGGGCACAAGGGGCAGCTATTGGAGTACATGGCCATCAGAGGGCTCCCCTACTGCTTTGTTTTGAATCCACACCCTGTCTTCCCTAAAAGGGAAAAATCAGTGGGTTTAGGGCAAGCCTTACCCAACCTTTTTGAACAATGCCTTATTTAAATAAATATAAAATTTTCATACACATACTCTCCCACAAAGATTCTGACAGCCTCTACACATACTCAACTTAGACATCATTACCTTCCGCATACCCTCACCAACCTGGGAGATTTTACCTAGCTTTGTTTTTGCAGTTGATTTTATGAAAATAGTAAGGGATTGTTTTCATCTGCCAAATGTCTTCAAATATTGAAAATGACTTTTCCATACAGTTCTCCCAAGGGTGGATAGTGGCCATCCTAGAGGATCAAGAAATACCATAATCCTAACACCTACTAGCTAGCCCCTTTTCTGCTCTCCTTCTGTTCACCGCTCCTGTGATTAAAATCCTAGCCAGAAGCTCTATTGGTCATTTACGCTTTAGTATGAGTCTATGTCACTCTGTTGCTTCTCTGGAGATTTGTGCAGATTAAGCCTTATCTCTGATTGAAAGTGAAAGGCTTCTGATTGGGGAGCATACATTGAAACTGGCAGAATCTAGAACCCACATTGACCTACTGAATCAGCTTCTCCAGGGGTGTGGCCTGAGAATCTTTATTATTGCAAAGTTCCCCCAGGTGGCTCTGACGTATGTCCAGATTTGTAAGCAAATAATTGACCTTGTAATGGACATTTACCTTTCTTGGCTGCTCCAAAAAATTTTTAACATACTCATCACATTTTAATAGTGAATCTCATCTTCCCATTGAAAAATCCAACTACACTATTTCCCCAGATTCCTTTGCTGCTAAGATGTGAGCCTATGATATGTTCTACCATTCAGATATACCTATGTGAGGCTCAGAATGAACTATCTAAGGAAACAGCCTGGGCACTGCGAGTTCATTTTTGCTAGTACAGGTGACTGCAGAGACAGCGTGTTTCTGGGGTTGTCTGTAATGCTGCAGTTCACAGATTAAGGCAGAGGCTGTGTTGTTCTGAGGTCTGTGATGGGAGCAGCTCACTCACCAGGCAAGTTCAGCAGTGTGGTTCTAGACCTTATTCTTAGACGCTCAGTCTAGAGTATGATTCTCAGTCTTGGCTGTGCATTTTGGACTTGCCTAAGAACATTTTTTTAAAAAACACCCTAATGCTTGGATTCTACCCCCATGGTGTAGTTGAGGTGTAATATGGACATTAGCTCCCCGGTGCTTCTAATGTGCAACCAAGTTTGAGAACCTCTAACCTCAAGCTTCTGCCTCTTACCTTCCAATAACGATTTAATAAATGATTTTCTGATTAAAATAGCTAAATTCATTCTGCAGTCTGCAACTAAGAAGTCTGACCAGTACAGATTCCTAAACTCCTTTCCAACTCTAAGAATACAGAATTTCATTGTGTTCTGTCTTCTTTAATTGTTGGAGGGGTGCCAAGACAATTTCATGGGTAAAAACAATCTCTTCAGCAAATGGTGCTGAGACAATTGAATAGCCACATGCAAAAGAATGAAGTTGCACCTGGCCATTGTGCCTCAATTGGTTAGAGTGTTGTCCCGTGCACCGAGGGGTGATGGGTTCAATTCCCAGTCAGGGCACACACCTGGGTTGCAGATTTGATCCCAGGTCAGGACATGTGCAGAAGCAATGGTTTGATGTTTCTCTCTCTCACATCAGTGTTTCTCTCTCTCTCTTTCTCTCCCTCTCCATTCCTGTTTCTCTAAAAATCAATAAAAAAATATCCTCAGGTGAGGATTTAAAATTTTTTTAATTGAAAAAAAAAAGAATGAAGTGGAATTATACCTCACATCATATACAAAAATTAACTCAAAATAAATAAAAGACCTACATGTATGAGCTAAACGTATAAAACTCTTAGGAGAAAAAATAGGTGTATATCTTCTTGACTTTGGATTTGCCAATGTTTCTTGCATATGACACCAAAAACACAGCAACAACAAAACAAAAAATAGACAAATTGGACATTATTGAAATTAAAACTTGTGTGCTTCAAAGGAAACCATCAAGGAAGTAAAAAGACAACTGACAGAATGAAAGAGAATTTTGCAAATCATATATCCAATTAATGACTTGTATCTATAATATATAAAAAAAAACCTCTACAACTCAATCAAAAACAAATAACTCAGTTAAAAATGGGCAAAAGATCTGAATAGACATTTCCCCAAAGGAAGTATTTAAATGGTCAAAAACACATCATAAGTCATTAGAGAAAACATCAAAATCACATTGAAATACCACTTCATACCCACTGAGGTGACTACTAAAAAAATAACAAGTTTTGGTGAAGATGTGGAGAAATTGGAACCCCTATCCACCAGTGGTGGGATTGTCAAATGGTGTAACCATGTTGAAAAATAGTTGAACAGTTCCTCAAAATGTTAAACATAGAGTTACCTTATGACCTAGCAATTCCACTTCTCAGTACATACCCAAGAGAAATGAAAACCTATGTCCACACAAAAATGTGTACATGTATGTTTGTAGCGTTGTTTATAATAGGTAAAAAGTGAAAACAATCCAAATGTTCATCAATTGATGAGTGGATAAATAAAATGTGATTTATTCATATGATGGAATATTATCCAGCAATAAAAAAGAATGAAAATCTAATACATGTTACAGCATGGATAGACCTTGAAAACATTACAGTAACTGAAAAACATCAGTTATACACACACACACACACCAACAAAAAAACATATATTGTATGATTTCACATTTATGTGAAATATCCAAAATAGGCAAATCTACAAGGAGAGAAAGTTGATCAGTGGTTGCCTATGACTGGGAGGGTTAGGAGGTAATGGGGAGTGGCTGCTAATGGTATGGGGTTTCTTTTGATGAAAGTATTCTAAAATTGTCATAGTCATGGTTGCACAAGTTTGTGAATGTACTAAAAACCATGGAACTGTACACTTTAAAGGTATGGTATGTGAATTATATATCAATAAAGCTGTTACAAAAATATTGTTGGAGGGATTCCAAACCTTGGCCTCTGACAGGAAATATTTGGGAGGAGAAGTGACAGGAAAGAAATCTTTCTAGAACTCAAGAAATCATCTCACATAGTCAGCCACTTTCTCTGTAGGTAAAATGCACTACAGAAAAATATGTGCTGCAGATCCTACAAGCAACAGAGGACCCCAAAATAGGTGATAGCAGAAAGAAGAGCTTTAATGGCAACTAAAATACTTTTTGGAAGGAAGTCAGAAAAATAATAGTGCATGACTAGTTGATCTGCTTCTTGTAGTCAGAAAGAAAGTGGTGGCAGAGGAGCAGTTGTCCTGGGCATCCTCAAATGGGTTGCAAGACATGAGTGCTGAAGCCAGTGAAAAAATCCTGATCTGAGCCAACACAGAGACAGATGTGCTTGGGAGGATAGGACCAATCCAAAGAGCAGATGAAAACCCTTATGGAAAGTGAAGATGTAAGAAATGTTTAAGAGTTTTGTATCACCAAACTGTTAATAGGGGTCACCTCGAAGGAGCAGTTGTAGAGTAGAAGGGGGAGGGGCACTTTCACTTTTTATTGTATTTTTCTCCCTTGTAATTAAAGTTTTTTTTAGCCCTGGCCGGTTTGGCTCAACGGTTAGAGCGTTGGCCTGCGGTCCAGAGAGCCCCGGGTTCGGTTCCCACTAAGGGCACGTATCTTAGTTGCATTTTGTCCCCGGCCCTCAGCCACTCGATGTGTCCCTTTCACATTGATGTTTCTCTCTCTCTCTCTCTCTCTCTCTCTCTCTCTCTCTCTCTCTCTCTCTTCCTCTCTCTCCCTCCTACTCTATCTGAACAAAAAATGGAAAAATGTCCTCGGGTGAGGATAAAAAAAAAAAAAAAAAGTTTTTTTTTTACAACAAACATGTATTACTTTGTGGTTACCAACATAAAAATGAACCAGTTTGCTTTAGCAAGTGTGAGTATAACAATTTAATTAAGAAAAAGATCAGAAGAGAACCATAAAGCAGAAGGAAAGGGAAACAGGAGAGGAAAGGAACAAAGGATGGGGAACAAAACTCACCACCAAAACTGTATTTGAAGAAGGAAGTAAATACATTATTACTTCAAATTTTTTTACAGAGGAGTTTTTGTAGCACAGGATAACTAATAAAGACTGTGTCCTTGATTTTGTACTTGCCAATTTAAGTTATTTTTCTCTAAGTTACATAATTAAAAATAGGCTAGAATTTTAGTAAAAGAAAAATGGAATAGATAGGTTGGAATATTGTATGCCAGGCTAATATTTTAGTTTATTCTGTAGACAATAAGAATTTCTTAAAGAATTTTGAGCAATTGTAATTGTATTTGGTAGTGACGTATAGCAGTGCTTCCCAAACCTGGCTGCACATCAGAATCATAGAGTTAGCTTTTAAAAATATAGAATTTCTTGGAGCCTACCATCTTTCTTATTCAGTAGGTTTGGAGTCCAGGAATCTATATTTGTAGATCTCATGTGTTTCTGATGCTCTATCATATTTAGGAATGAATGGAATATAGAATAGATTAGAGTGCAGAAAATAATGCAAACAGGAAGACAGGAGGCTACTGAAAAAGTTCTGGTACAGAATGCTGGAAAACTGAACAGGAATGGTGGTAGGGAAAAAAAGGATATAAATATGACTGTCATTATGAAGGTGGATGCAATTGATTTGGTGAGTTCTCGATTGTATGTCCCATGAGGCAAATATCAATCTGTTCACTGACTACTGAGTATACTGAAACCTTGCACAGTGTCCATGATGTAGTAAGGACTCTAATATTTGCTGAATGGATGAATGAATGTATGAAATTCAAAGCTGACTCCAGGGTTTTGAGTAGGGTGACTTAACACTGGTGATACAGATATTTAGAGAATCTGTTTTCAGGAAAAATAATGAGAAATTTTCTCATTAATCAGAAAGATTAATGAGATGTACACTGCTGTAGGGATTATGGGAGAACTTGTGCCTACACCTCTCTAGGGCATAGTGGCTGGGAGAGTAGCGGGAAGAAGTCTGGAGAAACTTTTTCACTGGCTGTAAAGGGTTTATGTAACTTTATGTCTGCAAAACTGAACTCCATGAGACGTTCAATTGGATCATCAAGTCTTACTTAGTTTTCTGACTACAGGTGGGAGGTTACAACTACTAGGTGGTTTTCCACCTGTGGTTTTCCCTCTGTAGTTTTTAATTAGGTCAACTCATCCCACACTTTGTCAGCATCCATAAATGAGTTTGTATTCCAACCTGATTTATCTATTCACCAACTAGCTCCTCTCACCTCAAATCCCCTTTGCCATCTGTCAAATCCCTTCTCTCCACAATCCCCAGCCCCAACAACCACAGTCTGTTCCTGTATTTACCTCACCCTTGACCTTTGGGGTCTGCCTCCCTTTCATAAAGAGATGGGGCTTCTGCTGGCTGGACCCTGAGCACTCTCTCAGAAATGTGTTTGTACTTCCATTCTGCCTCCTGGTCACCCTAGGCACCAACTTCCAGGCTAGGACCCTCCTAGGCCTACTTCCTTCTCCCCCAGAAGGAGGGCCAAACAACCATGTAGCACGGAACTTTGAAAAAGAAATGGGATATTTCCTTCCTCCATATAGGAGTAACAAAGATATGGGCTAGACCTGTGGTCCATTTCCATTTAGGCTGAATCACACCTGGCTATACTTACAGATCAAATAGAATGTCATCTTCCTATGGAATCTTAGGAATTGGTAATAATAATAATAATAATAATAAGGCTCATCCTTGATTCTAGGTGCCATATTACCTTGAAATAACCTTGTATAACCGTGAGCAAGTCATTTCGCCTTAAATGAGGTTTCTTTAGCTATATTATGAAAATTGTCCTTTCTAACTCCAACATTCTTTGCTCTAGTAGTTATTATCCCTTTTTTTCTGAACCTTCCACCCATTGGCGGAGAAGATGGGTGGAGTATGTGGGCCCACCAAGATTGGGGAGAAAAATGGCAATGGCACATTCTAGTTTCCCTGATTAATGCTTGGAAGGAAATGCCAGGAGTCCAGGTGGTCCAACCAGGCTGGAGTGGCTTGCCTAAAAAGGATCTCCATTGCCATGGGTACCTGATGTCAGACACAGAAGCCAAAGTTTGTGGCTAAATGAAGGTCAGGGTATTTGAGAATGTGAAACCTATGTGTAATAGAGGCAGAACAAAATTGTAAGTTATAATGGGAAATTTTCAGGTATATAGGCTTTGCCCTGAGTTCCTAGACCCTGCTTTTGTAGGTAGTTTCATTTAAGGGGGCCAGCATTTAAGGGAATGTTGAGGTCATATCCCGGCCTTCTTGGCTGCATCTATAGATTTACTGAGTACCTATTATTATCTCTGATTTCCCTTCTCCAACTCCCATACCCAGAGAAGTAATATTCTGCTTTATCAGTTTTCTCAAGGTCAGACCGATGCAGATGGAGACCCTCTTCCATTGTCTCAACTGGATGTTTTGAATGAAGGAGCTACATTTCCAGCATCAAAGGAAATGATAGGTAATTCAGAGAAGGAGAGAAGGTGATGGGTGTTTATAACCAAGGAACTAAGCCTCATCTCGTCAGGAGTGCAAACTTCTGGGTCTTCAGAGAGGTGAGGGTGTCATATGTATAAGATGCCACATTGCATTCTGCTCCTCCCATTCTCCAACTGTGAAAGACACTGCCATTTAAGACAAGTCTTTATTATGAAAACCTGTTTGCCTATTTCAAATGTTTTCTTCTCTCATGTTTCTCATCTCTCGTAAATCACTTAAACACACACACACACACACACACACACTTCTTTTTGGACATTCAGGCTGTTACCAATTTTTCACTACTACAAAAATACTGCCATGATAAACAGCTTTATACATACATCTTTGTATATTTGTTCAGTTATTTTCTGAGGATAAATTCCTAGAAGTGAAGTTGCTAAATCAAAAGAAATGGATGGTTTGAAGAAATTTAATAAAATTTTCTAAATTACCCTCCAGAAATATAACAATATGCATGATATGGGCTGATTCTGTCAGTACCCTTTCCCCATATGCAAAAAAAAAAAAAAAAATTTTAAAAATCTTTACTAATCTGAAACATTATTAGCGATTTTAATTTCTTCTTTTGTGAGTTTCCTTTTCATGTTCTTTGCCCATTTTTCTTTTACATTTAGCTTTACCTTGTTTATTAGTAAGAGGTCTTTATCTATTAAGACTATTAACACTTTGTCCACCATTGCAAATATTTTTCCAGTTTGTCCTTTGTCTTTATCATTGTTTGTGGCATTCATTTTACTTTGTCTTTCTTAATCATATAAAATGTTATTTTTTTTTTTGTTTAGACAAATCTATCTCATACTTGCCTGTAAAAGAGAAAATCCTCAAAGAAACCAGAGGTTGGGGGGAAACACCTTAATGATAGAGGACCAAAGATAACAATTACATTAGACTTCTCTTTAGAAACCATGAAAGCAAGAGGAGATTTAAAGTAAAAAAACAAACCAGAACTTTGTATGCAGTGAAATTATCCTGAAAAGGTGAAAAGGTGAAGAAGAAATAAAGACTTTTTCAGACAAAAGTAAGAGAATTTGTCACCAGTTAGCCCTTGTAAGAAATGTTAAAAGGCCTGGCCAGTGTGGCTCAGTGGTTGAGCGTCAACCCATGCACCAAGAGGTCGCCAGTTCGATTCCCAGTCAGGGCACATGCCCAGGTTGTGGGTCTGATCCCCAGTGGGGGGCATGCAGGAGGCGGCAAATCAATGTTTTCTCTCATCGATGTTTCTATCTCTCCCTCTCCCTTCCTCGCTCCCTAAAATCAATAAGGAAAAAAAATGTTAAAAGGATTTTTTCAGAGAAAAGGAAAATCATATAGATCAAACTCAGATCTACGTTTTAAAAAAGAAGAAGAATTTTAGAGAAGAAACGAATGAAGGTAAAATAAAATATGTTTTTATTGATTTTTTAGACAGAGAAGAGGGGAGAGATTGATAGAAACATCAATGTGAGAGAGAAGCATCGATCGGCTGCCTCCTGCACGCCCCATACTGGGGATTAAGCCCAAAACCTGGGCACGTGCCCTGACTGGGAATCAAACCAGGACCTCTCAGTCCATGGGACGATGCTCAACCCACTGAGCCACACTAGCTGGACAGTAGTACATTATTTTAAAATAGACTTAGATTAGCCCTGGCCGGTTTTGCTCGGCAGTTAGAGCGTCAGCCCACGGACCAAAGAGTCATAGGTTTGATTCCTGTCAAGGGCACGTGCGTTGGTTGAGGTTCAGACTGGCCCTGGTCGGGGTTGTGCGGGAGGTAGCCAATCTCTCTCCCTATCTGAAGATATTTGAAAAAATGTCCTTGGGTGAGGAAGAAAATAATAAAATAAAATAGACTTGGATTAGATGTAAAATGTATATTGCAAACTCTAGGGCAAATATTTAAATTTTTTAAAAAAGGTATAATTAATGTGCTTAGAGAAAATAGAATCATATAAAATTCCAATTAAAAACAGAAGTCAGAAAAGGAGGGGAAGCCAAGAAACAAAGAAGTGCAATGAATAAGCTGCAAATATGGCCGATGTTAATCCAATTATAACAATAGTCATTTTAAATGTGAATGATCTAAACACACCAAATAAGAGACAGGGACTGAGAGAGTAGATAAAAATCATATATGGTCCATAAGAAACCCACTTTAAATATAAAGATATAGCCCTGGCTTGTTTGGCTCAGTGGTTAGAGCATTGGCCCACAGACCGAAGGGCCTTGTGTTTAATTCCAGTCAAGGGCATGTACCTGGGTTGCAGGTTCGATCCCCAGCCCTGGTTGGGGTTGTGCAGAAGGCAACCAATCGATGTGTCTCTCTAGCATTGATGTTTCTCTCTCTCTCACTCTCTCCCTTCCACTCTATCTGAAAATCAACAAAAAAATGTCCTTGGGTGAGGATTAAAAAAAATAATAATAATAATATATATATATATATATATGGATGAAAAGTAAAGGGATAGAGAAAGATATATCATGATAACACCAATCAAAAGAAAGCTGAAGTAACTGTTAATTTCAGACAAAACCAATTTCAAAACAGGAGAAATTATTATGGCAATAGTAATAATATTAATGTTAATAATGTTCATATAAATATCAAAGAAAATTATTAATGATAAAAGGGTCAGTTCTCCAAGAAAACATAACAATTCTGAATGTATGCATACCGAACAACATAGTGCCAAAGTAGGTGAGGCAAAAACTGATAGAATTGCAAGGAGAAATAGACGAATCCACTATTATAGTCGGAAATTTGCACATCCTCCATTAGTAACTGCAGATTCATTAGGCAGAAATTCAGTAAGAATATAGTTGAACTGAACAGCACCAACAGTCAACTGGATGTCGTTGAAATTTATGTAATACTTCATCCAAAAACAAATAAACATTTTTTCCAGGCTTGCATGGGACATTCACCAAAATAGACCACATTCTTCTGGGCTATAAAACACATGGTAACAAATTTAAAAGAACAGAAATCATAACATGTATGCTCTCAAACCACAATGGAATTAATAATAGAAATCAATAATAGAAAAATAGGTGGAAATTCCAAAATATTTGAAGATTCACAACACACTTCTAAATAACACACTGCTCAAAGAATGTCTCAAAAATGTTTTAAATATTTTGAACTAAATGAAAATAACAACTTATCAAAATTTGTGGGATGCAGTGAAAGCAATGCTAAGAAGAAAATTTACAGTATTGAATTCAAATATTAGAAAAGGAGAACAATCTAAAGTTAATCATCTAATTCTCTACCTTAATACACTTGAGAAAGAAAAACAATATAAACCTAAAGCAAGCAGTTAAAATGATATAAATTAGAGCAGAAATCAGTAAGATTGAAAGCAGGAAAATAGAGAAAATCAGTGAAACCAAAAGCTGGTTCTTTGAAAAGATCTATATTTACCTTTGGAATATTTCTTTTTAAATTGCCTTATCTCTTTACCAAATGATAATTTACACACCATAAACTTACCCATTGTAAGTGTGTACAGTTATATCAACTCTGTCCAATAGAATTTTGTGCATGGTGGAAATGTTCTATAATATGCAAAATCCGATCAGTAGCAACTAGCCACATGTGGCTGTTGAGCACCCAAAATGTGGCTAGTGTAACCTAGGAAATAGATTTTTTATTTTGTATAGTTTTTAATTGAAGTAAAATTCACATAATGTAAACCTTACCAATTTAACAATTTTAAAGTATACCATTCACTGGCCTTTATTACGTTCATAATATTATATAACCATCTCTATATGGTTGCAAAACATTTTCATCACCCCAAAACAAAACCCCAACCCATCATGCGGTAACCCTTACTCTCCCCTTCTTCCCTCAGGTATTGGCAACCTCTAATCAGCTTTCTATCTCTTCGGATTTGCCTGTTTTGGATATTTTACATAAACAGAATCATACAATATGTGACCTTTTGTATCTGACTTCTTTCACTTAGCATAATGTTTTCAAGGTTCACCCATGTTGTAGTATGTGTCATTACTCATCCTTTTGTATGAATATATCACATTTTGTTTATCCATTCATCAGTTGATGGACACTTGGGTTGTTTCCACTTATTGGTTATTGTAAATAATGTTTCTATGAACATTCATACCAACTTTTGTTTGAATATCTGTTTTC